>JAVIAB010000117.1:40082298-41447298 GCA_032433765.1 Megaustenia siamemsis | reverse complement strand
CCCAGATAAGACCGTTGACCTCCGCATTGACCATGAATGAGGCCTGTTCCCTACATTTCCTATCTAGTGTGACAATACACGAGAATGTCCCCCTGAATGACATAGGCACTGGTATACACTCCTCGCCATCGTTGATATTTGTAAGCTCACAGATCTGTTTGATGACATCTTCTGCTCATTGGTAGTAATATAGATTAAGAAGGTGAAACAAAGAAAGAGACCCGAAGCAGGATAGTAAAAGCAGCAGCACATTTTAAAAACCTGGACAAAATATGGAAATAAAAAATGTTAAGTAAGAAAACTAAACTTATTAAACTCTAATGTATTATCAACCCTTACCAATGCTGGAAGGATCAAGATCAAGAACAGCATTAATAATCATCATTATGAAGTAGCGGGCCTACTGGTGTAGGTGATCATGTCTCCACAACTTTTGATCTCGACAGTTCTTTATCATTTCTGTTGTTGACCTTCTGCTAAGCCATTCTCTTAATCTGTCTGGTATCTTTTCTCTTTGCTTTCCTCTATTTCTTCGTCCCTCAATTTTTCCAGTTGTTACAATATATTCCAATTGTTGTCTTCTCATTACATGGCCAAAAAATGATGATAGTTTCTTCCTAATATTGGAAATTAGCTCTCTTTTTGCTTTGACCTCTTTCAGAACATCTTCATTACTCTTCTTAGCTGTCCATGGTATTCTCAACATTCTTCTGTAAAACCACATTTCTACAGACTCCAGTGAGCACTGATAATACTCATACAAAAATGCTTTTGTACAAGCATATTTAAACTAATTCTATTCAAAGGAATGGCTCTTGTTGAAAGAAGTTTCCAAGATACTATCTTTAAGACAATCTGTCTATCTATCTGTCTGTCTACCTACCTATCTATCTACCGACCTTTCGAACCGTAGCCGGGGCATAGGCCCAGATACTATTTCTCTTATCTCAAATTTTATTCTAGCAGTTTTCAATCCTTTAAAGATCTTAAATCTCACCATTTGTCTCTGTTCTGTGCAAGCAACTCTATCTCATTGAGGGAGCCGATCCATGCTGCTCTTGCCTCTCTGATCAATGTTCTTCTCAGTGTCTCTCAAGGTGAGCCTCTTTTCCTCTTACCTGTTGTTTCCCACATGAGGGCTCGCTTTGTTATTCGGTTATTATCTCTCATCACATGTCCAACATATGACCATCGTCTTTTCTTGATTACTGAAGATATTAGTGGTTGATTTGACGATTTCTCTATTTTCCTCGTTTGTTTTGAATTCGTTCCACGCTATACCAAGTATTTTCCTTAGACTTTTATTTTAGAATGCGTTCAACTTTGTTTCTATGTCGCTTGTTGTTTTCCAGCTCTCACATGCATATGTAAGGGTTGATTGTACGTTTGAATTGAATAGTCTAAGTTTTGTGTTTGTGCTGATGAGTTTTGATTTCTACAACTTTTCAAGGCTTCAGAAACACATTGCTGCTTTAGCTATTCTGATTCTAATTTCTTTACTTGTATCCCCTTCCCGACTAATGTGACTTCCAAGATAGATAAAGTGATCGATCTCTTCCACTGGTTTGTTTTCCATGTATATTCTGTCATCTGTTGGAATTAAACTTTTCATGACTTTAATCTTTTCATGATTGATTTCAAGCCCATTTTTGCTGGCTGTTGATGATAGTTCATTTGTGTTTTCTTGCATCATTTCATTAACAAAAGTGTTTTATGATAGCGACTTGCTAAACCTCTAATCAATGGTTCTATACCAAACGGGAGAAAAAACAATAAGACCCATGAATATTCTTAACCATCCACATCCCAGTCATCTGATGCAGTGTGAAACAGATGCATCAACTCCACATCTGGACATCAATATAAAAGAAATCACTATAATCAAAACTGAATTAGCAGTGAAATGCAGAGCTAGTAATAAAGCCTTTGGCATAAATAAAATATCCACAGAGATGCTGAAAGCATTTAATACCCAAAACTTATTCCACTTTAGAAAGTATTTAATAAAATTTGGGATGAAGTAAAAGCTCCTACAAACTGGAAGAAAGGGATAATTATCAAACTACCTAAAAAAGGCAATTCCAAAGGTTGCAGTAACGAGAGGAGTAATGTTTTTAACAGTTCCCTCCAAAGTTTTCTGTAGAATCATGCTGAACATAATAAAAAATGTTGTAGATAATAGTATGGGTGTAGAACAAACAGGATTCAGAAAGGGGGGAAGCTGTCTTGACCAAATATTCATTCTAAGGATAATACTAGAACATACAGAAAAACAACCATTACTATTCTGCAATTTCATTGATTTTTAAAAAGCGTTTGACAGCTTACATAGATTGTCCTTGTGGAGTATCTTGAAACATGGAATACCACCAAAAATTATCATCATAAAAGACATTTTTAATGACTATACATGCGCAGTTTGCAATGAGGAAGGAGTGAGTGATTGGTTTAGGATTGAAACAAGAGTAAAACAGGGATGTATATTATTACCTTTACTATCTTGAATTACCATTGATTATGTGATGCATACATGTTGCGATGGCAGTACTTGCATTAAATGGTATTACAAAAATTACCTGGAAAATTTCCAGATGATATAGCGCTCCTAAGTGACAATATCTTAGGATGAAGGCATGTTTGTAAGAGGTGAGAAAGGAGGGTTAGGCATGGGACTGGCTATCCCATACTGTAAAAAAATAAGCCGAAAAAACTTCACAAACATGAACAAGTCAAAGAAAGATAAAGTTAATCCGTCAACCAGGAAAGAGAAGGGCTCTCTGTCAAAGAGACGTATGACGCAATCCGGAGAAAGCCATAAGGAGTCCGGGTTGCCAACTCACCCTTTGTCTACCAGAAAATCCTCCAGAATTTGCACCTGGAATGTTCGTACCCTTAACGAACAGGGAAAAGCAGCACAAGTGGCAGCAGAAATGACTAACTACAAGATAGATATTCTGGGAATGTGTGAAACAAGATGGCTGGGAGCGGAGAGAATAAAATTAAATACAGGGGAGATGATTTTATCATCAGGACACCAGGAACCAGGAGCACAACATAGCGAAGGGGTAGCTATAATGCTATCAAAGAATGCACAGAAGACACTAATAGAATGGGAGGCAGTGGGACCAAGACTGGTGAGAGCAAAATTTAGAACAACCAAGAACAAAATAAAATTACACATTATACAATGCTATGCACCAACCAACGATAAGGATGACTCAGTTAAAGATGATTTTTATAAACAGCTACAATGTCAGATGGATGCAAGACGAGCCAAGGATATTATAATCTTGATGGGAGACCTAAATGCTAAGGTAGGATCAGACAACAGAGGCTTCGAAGAGATTATGGGAAAACATGGACTTGGAGATATAAACGAGAATGGAGAGATATTTGTGAATTTCTGCGCCCTTAATCAAATGAGCCTAGGAGGAACAATATTCCAACATAAAAGAATACACAAAGCTACATCGGAGTCACCAGATCATAGAACGGAAAATCAAATTGATCACATATGTATTAATAATAAGTTTAAGTCATCCTTACAGGATGTAAAAGTATATAGAGGGGCAGATGTAGCTTCTGACCACCATCTTCTGTTAGCCAAACTTAAATTAAAAAGGTATACTACAACGAATATGGGTAGAAAGTATTTCAATGTAGGATTTCTTAAAGAACAAGGAATTAAAGATAAATTCGCAGTCACAATATCAAACAAATACCAAGTCCTCCAACAACTAGAAAATACAATAAATATAGAAGATCATTGGAAACAGGTAAAAAATATATGGAAAGAGACATGCGAAGAAACACTGGGGAAAAGAGAACGCCAGGATAAGGCATGGATGACAGCAGAGACCCTGGATAAAATTAAAGAAAGAAAGAACAAGAAAGCAGACATAAATAAAAGCAAAACAAGAAATAATAAAGCCAAGACACAGGAAGCCTACACAGAGGTGAACAAAGAAGTGAGAAGATACATTAAAAGGGATAAGAGGAAATATATAGATGAACTAGCTAAAGAGGCAGAAGAAGCAGCAAATAAAGGGAATATGAAAGAACTGTACAACAGCACAAAGAAATTAGGTGGAAAATACAAACAGATCAACACCTTTATCAAAGATAAGAAAGGAAATCTGCTTAGTAGTATAAGGGAACAAATGGAGAGATGGAAAGAGCACTTTGAAGAACTTTTGAACAGACCCGGCTCAAATAATCCTCCAGATATACTACCAGCAGAAGAAGAGTTACACGTTAACTTCGGAAAACCAAGCAAAGAAGAAATAATGAAAGCTATCAAACTATTAAAAGATGGTAAAGCCACAGGACCAGATGAAATTCCTTCGGAAGCCATCAAAGCAGATATTAACACCTCTACCAAGATGTTACATGATCTATTGGATAAAATTTGGGAGAGGGAAGAAATACCTAAAGACTGGAGAGAAGGTTATATGATCAAACTACCAAAGAAAGGAAGTTTACAGGAGTGCACAAATTATAGGGGAATTATGCTACTATCAGTGCCAGGAAAAATATTAGGCAGAATCATTCTGGAGAGACTAAAAGAGGCTATAGAGAAACACTTGAGAGATGAACAAGCAGGTTTTAGGAAGAACAGATCATGTGCTGATCAAATAACTACTCTACGTATAATAGTTGAACAAAGTTTAGAACTACAGTCCTCACTTTATATTGGATTCATAGATTACGAAAAGGCATTTGATAGTTTAGACAGAAGAATGCTTTGGAAGTTACTGAGTCATTACGGAATCCCCATAAAGTTTATTAACCTGATAAAAACAATGTATGAAGGAATAAAATGTAGTGTGGTGCATGAAGGACAGCTTACAGAAGCATTTGAAATAAGAACAGGAGTAAGGCAAGGATGCCTTCTGTCTCCATTTCTCTTTCTACTGGCCATAGATTGGATTATGAAAATAACTCAAAACAACAGAAATGGGATCCAGTGGTCACTGACCAAACAACTTGATGATTTAGACTTTGCTGATGACATAGCTCTCCTATCACACAGCCATCAACAGATGCAGGATAAAATAAGTATATTAGATGAGAGATCACAACAGCTAGGACTAAAGATTAATAGAGATAAGACCAACATTATGAGAATTAATGCAGTTGGCAATAACCAAATAAAACTAGGAGAAATACCTCTACTAGACGTACAATCTTACATATATCTGGGCAGTAATATAGATAAAGAGGGAGGAACAGAAAATGATACAAAAATAAGGATATCAAAAGCAAGAGGAGCTTTCATTGCACTGGGAAACATATGGAAATCCAAAGAAATTAGGCTAAATACAAAAATAAAAATTTTCAACTCAAATGTTAAGTCGGTCCTATTATATGGCTGTGAAACATGGAGAATAACAAAATTGACAATCACGAAGTTACAAACTTTCATTAATGGATGCTTGCGCAGAATAAAGGGATGGAAATGGCAGGACAAAGTCACTAACGTGGAATTATGGAAATGTACCGGTCAAATACCAATGGATAAAGAGATACAGCGAAGACGATGGCAATGGATAGGACACACACTACGGAAGCTAACTGAGAGTATTACACAACAGGCCCTTTTTTGGAATCCCCAGGGGAAAAGAGAAAGAGGAAGACCAAGGAATTCTTGGAGAAGACAGATCGAAGCAGAGATGAAGATGATGGGGAAGACATGGAATGATCTTAAAAGAATGGCAAAAAACAGAACGACTTGGAAAGTGTTTGTTGAAGACCTATGCTCCACTGGGATCTAAAAGGTAGAAGAGAAAGAAAAAGTGACAATATCAACAAGATGCAAAATATCAGATACTTTATCATCCATGGAAAGAATAGGACCTTAAATCAACAAGGATACAACAAAAATGACAAATAAAAAAGGCCCCTGATATCTAAATCGTCAGACATTGAAAAGAATATACCACTATATATATATCTTGGTAGTAATATAAATCAAGAAGGTGAAACAAATAAAGAGATTAGAAGCAAGATAGCAAAAGCAGCAGTGAATTAAAAAAACCTGGACACAATATGGAAATTAAAAAATACTAAGCAAGAAAACTAAACTTAGAATGGTTATGTCTTATATTTTCTTACTTATTTTCATTAGTTTTAGTTATTTGGTTATGGAAGGCCCCGGTATCACTGCAAACAAATTAAAAACCATAATTGCTCAAACAGCCGTGCCAGTGGAATCATCTGAATTAATATCTCATCTTCCAAACAAAGAAAGGTATTTGCAGTCTCAGCACACGCCAAAAGACAAGACTTAGAACATTCAACTCAAATGTATTTTCAGTTCTTACCTACGCATGTGAACGCTGGAAAAAAACAAAAGAGATTTGTGAGAAAACTAAACCTCTTTGAAGACAAATGCCTAAGAAGAATACTTAGTGTACAATGAAATTTATTCAAGACTAATATAGAGATAAGATAAATGACCATGGAACCAGTGATCTCATCTACAATTAGGAAGAGAAGATGGACATATGTCAGACCTGTGTTGAGAAGAGACAAGAGAATTCTAAAGCAAGCTCTTCAATGGAAAACATCTGGATACAGAAATAAAGGAGGACCTAGACAGGCACTAAAAAGAACACTTATAAATCATCCCATGGAGTCCCATCAGGCGTTGGGAGTGCTGGGTCCCTTGCCTCAAAAGGGTCCATCAATGGGCTACTGGTGGCCATCTTCCTTTATGTTGTGTAGTCATTGCACAGAGAGAAAGGACAAGAACTATTGACCATACATCAACACTAAGAAAACTCTTCTAGCCATCACCGGTACTATGCTGGGACAAGCTGTATGGTGATGTTGCCAGCTTTGAGCTGACAAATGCTTTCTTCAAACTCATTAATATTGACGTCTAAAGGTGTATGTAGAAAAAGAAGAAACAGGTGTATGAACATTCTAAGAGTGGAGGATTTGTGAATGTTATAATTTGCATGCTTTCCAGCAAATATGGGAATAAGACAAGGATGGCATCCTTATCATTATTTTATATATTTTTTAAAGAATTATGACAGACATCTTTGATGAACACCTCAGGACGTCAGCATGGGAGACTGAACAATTACCAACCTTCATTTTGCAGATGATGTAGATAAACTAGCAAGTGATATATCAGATCTGGAAGACATAGTTCAGTGTCTTGATAAGACACCATGAACAAATGGAGTGGGGACAACACTAAATTGATTTTAAACAAGACCTAGGGCTCTGAAAGGAAAATCACAGTAAATAGACAAGCACTTGAAACAGTCAATAATTTCAAATATCTGGGCTCTGATATCCCTGACTGATGCTAAAAATCAGAAGAATTCGCCAAACTGAAATAATTTGTATATCTTTGATCTATTAGTTGCTACGTGTTGCAAGCCAAGACTGCAAAGTTTATCATTATCTTTGATGATGACATTACCCGGCGGGCAGTTCTTTTAATGTCTCTGATAGTCGACATCACAAGAGTAGTGCAATCTTTGTTGTTAGTGCTGTGATAGGTAAAAGATCATGGTTTTGGGAGTTGATGGCATGGTATTGTAACGTTATATCTAATAACAATAATTATCATTTTTTGGCTATGTAATGAGAAGAGATCAGCTGGAATATATTGTAACAACTGGGAAAATTGAGGGACAAAGAGATAGAGGGATACTAAGAGAAAAAATACCAGATAAGAGAATGGCATGGCAGAAGGTCGACAACAGAGTTGATAAATAACTGAGATCAAAAGTTGTGGAGAGACATGATCACCTACACCAGCAGGCACGGTACTTGATGATGATGAATTGTAGTTAGTCAAAGGCCCCAGCATCACTGCAAATAAACTAAAATCCATAACTGCTCAAGCGTCCATGCTAGTGGAATCATATGAATTAATATCATTGAAGGATCCAAACAAAGAAAGGCAGCTGCAGTCCCTATCAGTGCAACTACAGCACACGCCAAAAGACATAAGGCAGCCGCACGAAAGTGAATGCAGCCGAATTGTCCTTCGTCATACGATATCGTCATTCATCGTAAGCAAATTTAATATCGAAACACGATCCAGATGAAAAACACAGCTCATGATGTGCACAGTGCACTAAACTCAGTAGCCTAGGCAGCAAGCTGGACTTGAAATATGAGGTAACTGCAACAAGGAACACTTTTCAGAGAGAGAGCCTTAACTGTTCCTGACGCGTAACCGCCATATTGACAGGAAGACCATATGGCAGTACCAGGGAAAAGACATGGCAAATAGCAACAGTGTTAGGAAGACAATATCATAGAATTGATAGAATTAACCTTTGTCACATGTCACAAACCAGCTCTTACTCACGAAAGTCAGAGGAAATTCGTGAAAATGTAAAGAGTGTCTCAATAACTATCAAGGTGTTGTAGAACTGATGAGGATGATGAAATGTATGTCTGATTGTATTGTTGTTACTTGAGTGTGTAGCATATCTACCTTACCTTACTGTATTGTATTGTGTTACATCAAAATCAGTAACTTTTTAAAATTATGGACTGACATGCAGCACAGAAAAGCATTATGTTTGTCAGCATTGCATTGTTACCTATTTGTAATTAATTTCCAATACTGTGATTATTTGTCTGCTTCCATTATGTCTTTAATTATGTTTTCATATTAGTTTCTATTCTTCATCAGTTGGATTAATACTTCTTAGATGAACTGTAATTTGATATTTGGCTTCACTTATCTCATATTACAAATTACATGCAGATCTTGTTTAGTTTCATAATTACCACAATATTTATTGTTGCTTTTATGCTTCCCCAAACATGTTTCAAATTTCATTCTGAGCACTTAATGAAATACTGTTACATGTTGAGCACTTTGTTTCTTAAGGGCTCCTATATGGAGATGGTGGTAAGACACTTGAGTGATGCACCATAATTGATAATCAGGCTAGGCTTAATTCAATAAGCATTTCAGTAAAGAGCCTTGGGAATTTGCAACAAAATATCTGCTGTCCAGTTTTGACCCAATTACCTTATCTCTTTTAATCAGCCCCTAAAAATTAGGTTCAATCATTAGGTTGATTTACTGCCTATGTCTATATTAGTCTAGAACTGAAAGTTTCACTATATTTTTTTTTTCTCTACTACACTCCACTATATATAAACTACCTATTTGTGTTTTTGTTATGTATAGTGTTACCAGAGCCGCGATAGCTCAGTGGTTAGTGAACTGGACTACAAAGGACAAGGGGTAGGGTTCGATCCCAACCGACAGCTTCCGGGTTCACCCAACCTTAAATGGGTACCGGATTTTTTTCTGGGAAAGTAAAGCAGAACGGGCGTAATACCGACCACATTACCCCAAAAATCATGTGCTGAAGGTCTGTAAAATATAGGGTCACTAACACCATATTTCCCTATACGCCACTTGGCGTGACGGGAATACTTTACTTTTTTTTTTTTTTTATAGTGTTACCAACTCAAGCATTACTACCTTTGTGTTAGTCCATGCTTAATAGCATTAGAGCAAGAATTATGTTTTTAGGATAGATTAGATTTGCGGGTTTTTAAGTGCACAGTTTCTCACCGTTATTCAAGAGGGCTCGGCTAGACATCAGACCTCACTCACTACCCAGAGATCGGATGAGAGCAAAGCCATGAAGAAATCATGGATTGTGGAGACAAATTTCCAACGTCTGCAAACCCAGGACCGTCTGTCTTACCTCTAGTACACCCAAAACCCTTGTACATGATTGAAAACAGGAATTGTCACCAGCATGCATTCTCATGTTATGATCACTGGCAAAGATAATACAAATTTAACTTCACCAGAGCTTCAAGAACTTGGTGATATGAGATGGTAGAGTTCCTGTAAACTTTTTTGTTAGAAAAGCCCTGAATAAAATTTTGTGCTGCTCAACACCCTAAGTTTTGGACTTCCATTGTAAAGATTGTGGATCTAGGTCACGTTCTCTCGATCGCTGTAGAAAGTGCATTCGGGATCTAATTAATTTCGGTTCTCCATTGCGCTTTTCTGCGTTAAAGTAAAAATGATGATCTACTTATTACATCTGCGTCGCTAAAGCGAAGTCATGCGCCGACAACAGTTCCTTTTTGACAAATCAAGTGTTGTGAATGAAACCTTCCAACGTCTAGACTTGATCTGCGCTTTACGTCACAATGGTGTTGTCCATGACCGTTGTTGGAATTCCTTGACGCAAGTTATTTACATGTAACTAATACATGTAAACTACTTCGTCAGCCGCAGTTTTATCTCTTTAGGGAATTTGCACAGTGTTTTGTTCGTCGTAGGCTGCTTTCACTAGAGTAATCAGGAATCTAAAGGGAGCGAAATTGTGTGTACGACATTGTTGTGTGCTACGTCATCGTAATGGCTCATCGTACATCCCTAGATCGGCCGTACGCTAATCTTACGGTCTGTTGTTTGATGTGCGACGGGGATAATCTGATGACTAACTATGTGTCTATATGTTCGGAATTGGAGTCAACAACGATGGCGTAACATCATCAAGCGCTATACATTTTTAAAAAATACGACTATCATCGTTTTCGGGAGGACGCAAACTTCCATTGTATATGGTGGATAGGCGGCGGGAACCATTGAAGGCTATGTCTGAAAAGTGCTCCTTCTTGCAGTTTCCTCATATTCCAAGTCCGGCTTGTTGCAGGAGCTACTGAGTTAAGTGCTCTGTGCACACCGTGAGCTGTGTGTCTCATCCGTTTTGATCCTGTTTTGATATCCCGCTTGTTTACGATGAATGATGATATCGTATGACAGGGAACAGTTGGCTATGTTCACTTTCTGTGCGGTTTCGCCTTATGTCTTTTGGCGTGTGCTGAGACTGCTACGATGGGACTACAGTTACCTTTCTTTGTTTGGGAGATGTGTTAGTAATTCGGATGATTCCACTGGCGCGGGCGGTTGAGCAATTATGGATTTTAATTCGTTTGCAGTGATGCCGAGGCCTTCCATAACCAATAACCAATAATTGTTCTTCATTGCTTAAGATAATGGGTGAGACAATGATGTATATATTTAGATACTGAGAAGTCTAAAGGTTGAAAAGGGATCCAGAGTGCTTATTTGGAAAAGCAGATGTATCTATAATCAGCACCTTACAAGAATAATCCGTCTGCATACATTTCGAGAAATGCTAGGATGGGTGGTGGGGGCAGATATGGGGATAAAAAAAAAAAAGTAAAGTACCCCTGTCATGCCAAGTGGCGTATAGGGAATATGGTGTTAGTGACCATACATTTTACAGACCTTCGGCACATGATTTTTGGTGTAATGTGGTCGGTATTACGTCTGTGCCGCTTTACTTTCTCAGAAAAAAATCTGTTACCCATTAAAGGCTGTGTGAACTGGACGCTGTCGGTTGGGATCGAACCCTGCCTCTTGTCCTTTGTAAGTCCAGTTTATTAACCACTGAGCTATCACGGCTCCTGATATGGGGATAACCTGACTATATATTGCAATTTTCATTTTGTCAGACAGTTTAATGGAGGCTATTGTATGTGTATGTGTATATATATATATATATATATACACACACATACAATAGCCTCCATTAAACTGTCTGACAAAATGAAAATTGCAATATATATATATATATATATATATATACATACATTTTTTAGGTTTTGTTTTTGTTGAACAACTTCTCTTGTGGCTGATTCTACCAATGTTTGACAAACACATTCAGCCACATAATGAATAACTCAGGTTTACTAATCCACAGGGTTATCTATCTCTTTTTCATGAGTCTCCAGGTGTTCCCAGTCATTATCACAGATGAAGTCATTCAAGGATAATTTACAAATATATTTATATTGTAGTTTAGGTCTGCCGATTTGTCGTTTTCCTTGTTCACCATATGTATTTGCTTAGGAATGCTGTTTTCTTCCACTCACTGAACATGCCCAGCCATCTTAACCGTCAGCTTCGGGGCATTGACATGATTTTTAGGGTTTTAGCATTTGCGGGACTGTTATGTTCATTAGTTTGTCCTGCCATTTGATGTGCATTATTCTACGGAGACATTGCATGTGGAAGATATTTAGTCTTTTTTCATGATTTGAGTATGTTGTCAAGGTTTCAAATCCATATAACAGTGTTCTAAGCACTAGTGTATATAACAGTGGGCTAAGCACAAGTCTGATATATTAAGAGTTTAGTCTTTAGTGTTAAATTCATGTTGTTCCGGGCCTTTTCTGTGAGTTTGCCGAAAGTTGTAGCTGCCTGACCAATTCAGCTGTTTTTTTTTTATTATTATCAAGAGAAAGGGTAGACGTGATTGTGGATCCAAGATACTGGACTTTCTGAACTGACTGAAGTGGACAATCTTTTTAACTGATTAATACAGGTTTGATGTCTCCTTGACTTAGAAATACTATTTTCTGAACACTAATAAGCAGTGAATGCTTTGTCAATGTTGTTGATCAGTGATTGTAGAGTGGCTTCATTATGAGCGACTATGGCTGCATCATCAGCAAATAAAAGTTCTTTAAGTAGGGCAACATTTGTTTTTGCTCTCAAGCGTGCTATGTTGAACAGTGAGCCATCTGATCTTGTGTGAATATAAATGTCTCCTGAGCTGTTTTCATAGGGTAATTTAGAAAGATGCCAAAAAGGGTATACCATGAAAGGACATAATCAGCCTAAGTAATTTAGGTGGGCAGCCTATGTTTCTAACACTCTGTAGAGCCCAACTCTATTTACTGAGTCCAAGAGCCTTTGTGAGATCCACTAAGGCAATATAGAGCTGCATATTTTGCTCTCAGCACCTTTCTTGCAGTTGTCTAAGTGTGAAAATCATGTCAATAGTTGATCTCCCAGCTCTGGAGCCGCATTGAGACTCAGGAAGAATACACTCTGCAAGTGTACTGTTAAATTTCCTTTGTTTTTGAATAGCATTATGGTCTTAGCATTTCTCATATCATGGGGTATTTCTCCATTTCTCCAGTATTTGGTTAATAGTTTGTATAGATGTGGAAGTATACGTTTAAGCTTTACTTTAGTATCTCTGTAGGAATGTTGTCATTTCCTGTAGCTTTGCTGCTTGAGAGGATATTTATGGCATCAGCAAGTTTGTTCATAGTAGGTTCAGGCACATTAAAGTAGGTATTAGTTAAACAGATGAACACACATGATTGTCTGAACAGAATTCTAGAGTCTCTGGCCATTTTTGTTGATTTTTCCAATGCCACGATGGCATAGGCATGTTAGCCAAGATTGTTGGTCGGATCCTGTGTATGTGTTGAAATCACTGTGTATATATAATAGTTCTTCTTTTGGGAATGAGTTTATGATCATCTGAAGTTGTTGGTAACAATTGTCTTTCTCTTCACCTGATCATTGGTGCATAGGCACTAATGATGTTTATTAATCCACCCTTGTATGCAGCTGAAATATCATTGAACATTTGGACACTCCTTTTGGTGTGGTTATGAAGTTTATATGTTTGTTATGTGCAGCGAAGCCTACTCCGTGGAGACATGGCTTTTCAGGGCTTAGGCCGTGCCAGAAAAAAGTATAATTTTTTCCTTAGCAGAATCACAGTCTGAGAGTCTTGCTTCCGGGAGTGCTGTAATATTGACCTGTAGCCTGCTTAGTGCTTTGTCTATGAGAGCTATTATTCTAATTTTCCCTCCTTTCAGTGTGTTAACTTTAACAAGTCAAGGGTACACAGTCCTTATGTTCCATGTGCCAAGTTTACACATTGGTGCTTTCTTCCTCATTTCACTATGCCTACTCTGTCAGCATGGAATATGGAGATAGTGTCTGACCCAGATGCACTATCGCCCTCTCAACTTTGTTTCAAGAATTTCCAAAGTAGGGACGAGGTCCATACATTTGGAATTGAATGAAGGTGCAGGGGATGCCAGAAAGACATTTTAGTGAAACTAATTCCATGAAGTAGTGGAAATCAAAACTCATCACCACAAACACAAAACTTAGACTATTCAAATCAAATGTACTATCAACCCTTACGTATGAGTGTGAAAGCTGGAAAACAACAAGAGATATAGAAACAAAGTTGAACGCATTCGAAAATAAATGTCTAAGGAAAATACTTGGTATAGCGTGGAACGAATTCAAAACAAATGAGAAAATTAGAGAAATTGCTGAGAGAGGCAAAAGCAGCAGGAATCGGCTCCCTCAATGAGATAGAGCGGCTTGCACAGAACAGAGACAAATGGCGAGATTTGATAAAATATCTTTAAAAGAATTGAAAACTGCTAGAACAAAAATTCAAATAAGAGGAGTATCTTGGTCTATGCCCTATGGGCCGGCTACACCTCAAAAGGTCAATAGATAGATAGATAGAATTCCATGAATAGAATAAAATAGAACAGAATCTTTTGTTTCAATTCTAATTTTTTTGTTGGCCAAAACTGGTGCTATTTTGCTAATTGTCTGACATGCTTTACTGCATTTGGGGTTTATTCCATTTCTAGTTTGTTGTCACACGTCTCGAGAGGAGGCTCATTAAATAGAAAAACAGTCCACAATTTTCATGTTAAATATGGTTATATCTTCACATTGCATTATCAGCAATAAGTGTTACTTTAAATTCTTCAAAGGTTAACAGTTTTACGTGTCTGAAAAAAAGTTTTATTTGTCGATGGCTTGACATCACGATAACTATTTTGAAACGGGACATCATATTCTCAAGTATCTAGTAGTTAATCATGACATTGCATTGTGATGTCGATTGATGGTTGATATCTTTAAATTGCTCAAAAAGCTTTGCAAATATTTTAATTGTTGACATATCTTTCAAAGCAGAATACCCGATGTTATTATTTGAGTGACTGTCTTTTTTTTTCTTGCCATGTCCTCAGTTTTTACAATTGCTTTGTGTCTGGCAGGCATTAAAGTAATAAACATATTTGTGGCCTATTATATTTTATTTTTGCAGTTTCTCTTTTATTTTTTATGTTAGTCTCAAATACAATAATTATTAACTTGAGACTGCTTAAAGTCATATGACTTTAGGCCTACTAATGACACCTGTACATCTAGGGATTATTATAAAGAGAAAAACTAAAAAGAACACTAAGACGAGGCAACAACGGCAGGCATCAATTATTGAATGGGTAACTTAGAGAGGGGAAGAGTCCTGAGGGCAGATTCGTGTCATTGTTGATCAGAGTTAACATTTACAGAGGGTCTTTTTTGGCATGCTTAATTGAACAGAATGGTTCCACATGAGTTATTATCTTTCCTTAACTACGAGGATAGCCACGACACATTTAAAAAAAAAAACAAAAAAAAAAAACGTTTTTTTTTTTGCGGGGGGGGGGGGGTGTATGGTTGCAATGGACCACAAGATGCAAGACACCACAGTGTAATACATCCGCTAATTAGTGTCAGAAGAAAAAAAAAGCATGTTTGGCAGATAGTATGTTGTGCCATGAATAATCAGTACTCATGATTACTTTTATGTTAGATATCCAGTCTTATCTACTACTCCATAAACACTTCAATTTAAAACAATTTGTGCAAGTATTAGAAGACTATCTTTAACCAAACCAATCTCAACATAAGTGCTTTAATCGTGGTTATTATAGCAGCACGGGCATCTCTAAGAGTGCTGGTCACGTATGATAGATATTATGCACACCTCTACAGGACCATGACAACCAAAGTAATCTTTAACGATCTTTTAAGTCTTATTTTGTCTGGCTAACCCAGGTTATTAGAGGGTAGATACCAATTGTCGCATCATGAATGTGAACCTGCGTGTTATCATTGGTGGTTATGTCTCTACCATTTCTATTTTATGCCTGTGCTCCTTATAAATTTCATTGTTAATTTTGTATGTGTACCACATTGTTAAACTATCTAGTATTTTTTCTTATGTCTTCCTCTGTCCCTTTTTCATCAATTTGTCTTGTTGTCACATTTTCCAGTTTTCCTTTCACATCACATGCCCAAACAAAGTGGGTGGCTGCCTCTTTGTAACAGAATTTTAAAGATTTCTTTATGTTCTGTCATCTCTCAGGATTAGGACTACACTGATATTTGTAACTGTTCATGGTATTCTTGACATTCTTCCATGAAAACCACATTTCTGTGGTCTTCAAGAAATATATTGTGCTCGATGATGATGATGATAGACAAGAAATAAACATACAAGAATCATATGAAGGATCACTGTATTCTATTCTATTCTGTTTGTGGAATGAGCTTCATTGCAGTCAGGGCACCCCTATATCTGCTTCACCAACTATCCCAGCATTTCTCAAAGCATATGTTCCTGTAAAATGTTGATTGCAGATACATCTGCTTTTCCCACTAAGCACTGTGGATCGACCAGACCCTTTTTCCACCTTTAGACTACTCAGTCTCTCAATATATACATCATTATTCCACCAATTCTCCTCCTCTTCTCTTAAGGAATGAAGCACAAACTTGATGTCCTCTTTGTCCAGAATAAGGCCACACTCAGTGCCAGAGTTGCCAGCCAGCTTGTCTGCTATTTCATTGTCATGTACACCTGTGTGCCCTGAACTGTATACCCAAATTAACACGCTAACTTTAGAGACATCCAAGAGCTGCATCCACCCCTGTCGCAGTCTGTCTATCAATCTTCTGTAGCATACTTTGCAAGTCCATCATCAAGACTGCATGTGTCATTCATGTTCTGTGTAACCAACCATGTTATCAGTTGCGTTGCTGCTTCTATCTCCATTCTCTTGCTTGACACCGTATGGCTACAATTATCGCTTCTCTGCCATGTTGGTATGCCACAAAACCCCAACCACTGCACTGCCTGCAGGATACATACAGAATCATCCATGTAGATGATAGGGACCTGAGGTGATGACACTTTTTCTATGGATTTCTTTATTATAACCCTGGTAGCTCCATAGGCCCAGGTGCGACATGCCCTTGTGAGTGGAATAATAATGAGTTTATAGAGGGTAAAGGCACAAATTATCCAATATACATTATCAGAAAATTGATAGAGCCCTGGAAGTTATGACATATTTATATTTGTGTATTTGTGTTTTATTGA
Organism: Megaustenia siamemsis; assembly: GCA_032433765.1. Lineage (NCBI taxonomy): Eukaryota > Metazoa > Mollusca > Gastropoda > Stylommatophora > Ariophantidae > Megaustenia > Megaustenia siamemsis. The sequence goes on along the minus strand of JAVIAB010000117.1, from coordinate 41,430,268 downwards.
CTATGCCAAATCATTTGAAAGTGAAACAGTGAATTTGTAAAAATTTTAAAGAGAAGGAATGCAAATATAGATAGTAAAGATTTGATTATAATAGAAAAAAAACTTTCTTGGCAACGAACAGCAACAATAAGAATTAATAACTAAGTTGGAAACTATAGGGTGGCCACATAAAGACTGAATGATATAAAACAAAAATAACTTTTGCAAACATGTTTTTTTTAAATGTGTGAAAAACAACCCTCAATTGAATACCATTCCTGCTCACAAATACAGGCTCTTTCCACATTTTCCATGACCATACATGAGGTTACAGGTTGTGAAAGTAGGATTTAGGCGTGAATGTTCTTAAGTTCTTAAATTGTTCAAGGTTTATTTATGTAAACTGGTTATTTCAAGTAGCCCCACAAAAAAGAGGTCTGGTGCCATAAAATCAGATGAACGTAGAGGTCAAACAAATTCAGCATTCAAAAAAATTATTAATTCACCGAAAATTTATTACAGTAGCTCCATCCTTTTGGAACAATACCTCCTGATTATCTTCAACATTTTAAGATCCTGTTTTGGAAGCAATGTTCTGGCAATGCCTAGTTGAGCAGAGCGACTAAAGGTAGAGGTAGATGGATCCCCAATGTCTCTCTGTCATACAGCTTCCACTGCTGCATCAATACAGTGCGCACTGTGAGCTTAGCACCTCTTCCTAGAAGATCGCCAGCTGATCCAGTTATTTTTTTCAAACTAGGCAATTTGGTTTCTGAATCATGTTATCGCCAGGATAGTACTTTCACATTTAAATAATGCAGATCTTCTTCATTTACAATTGTTTCAGAACTTTATTATTTGTTTTCTTCTATGTTCACAAAATGTTTACCATACGTCTATAAATAATTACTAATTTATACTGCTGCTATTACTATAAATACTGTTGCTATTACTACTATTGTTACTTATATTACTATCAGTACTACTACAAATATTAATACTACAGTTGCTGCTACTTCTATCTTACTGCCTTAGTACTGTTGTTACTATCATCAAGTACCGGGCCTACTGGTGTAGGTGATCATGTCTCTCCACAACTTTCGATCTCAGCAGCTATTTATCATTTCTGTTGTTGACCTTCTGCCAAGCCATTCTCTTAAGCTGTCTGTTATTTTTTCTCTGCTTCCCTCTATCTCTTCGTCCCTCAATTTTTCCATTTGTTACAATGTATTCCATTTGTTCTCTTCTCATTACATGGCCAAAAAAATGATGATTGTTTCTTCCTAATATTGAAAATTAGATCTCTTTTTGCTTTGACCTCTCTCAGAACATCATCATTACTCATCTTAGCTGTCCATGGTACTCTCAAAATTCTTCTGTAAAACCACATTTCTAGACTCCAGTGACTTTCTTGTCTGTTGGCCTATTGTCCATGTATACCGGGGAACGATTTTTTTAATATCACATCAAACAATGATGATAAGATATATCAGTAGGAAATAATATACCCGCTGAAAGAATAATAACTTCCTTTTCCGTTTCAAGATGATACTGATGATGATGATTACGTTTCCTTCATCAATATAATCACCAGCGGGTACCAACTTTCCCCTAGTTACCACGAGCCATCATTACCAAGGGTGCTTACGCACTATGAGCAATGACTCGATATGACTGGCACCGGCTGTGTACTGCTTGATAGTGCGACCGTGCCCGCCAGTGGCGTCGCTCACCCTGACTGCATCAATGCTGAAACCATGGCCAATGATTCATATAGTGGAGTCTCCGCGTTTGTGTTTGACAACTTCCCCAGCGTTCGCTACGCCCGGTACAGAAGATTACAGATATTGCTATAGAACATCAAAGAACAATTCAGAAACACATTCCTGAGTATTTATTCATCTTCGAAATTCAGTTCACAGTTGACAGTCGTAATTACATATGGGCTGACAATTCCGCCCCTTTCATACACACTCTGCAGCCTTGCTGCTATACACCATGGGTTGGCGATCAGGGTTCCCTCCCTTCGCCATTATGGTAACATAACAATATGTAGACGAACAGGGCACACTTCCCCTCGTCTATAAGACAATATATCAATCGTTGGACACTTAGGGTACACTTCCCTTTGCCAACATGGTACTTCACTGGAGAATCATACTCCTGCTCGCTCCATCCTAGTTCCAGGACCCGTGCGAGCTCTTGTTGCTAGTTGTGGTGTACTATGACACCCCTTCAAAGGAATCTGCCCTTGAAGTAGACAGGGACATGCTCCCTCCTCGAATATAGCTGTTCGTCGCACCTCGGCGCAACTACATTTCATGTGGACTTCCTCTGAAGTCACACCAGTGCGTAATCACTTCTGGATCACACTCTGCGTGTTCTACCACACGTTGCATGAGCCCTTCCTCTCTGAAAAGACTCATCTCCGAATACTTAATGTTCGTGGGCTACGCCACTTTATAATAGCCTTCCTCTCTGAAAAGACTCATCTCCGAATACTTTATGTTCGTGGACTACGCCACTTTATAATAGCCTTCCTCTCTGAAAAGACTTATCTCCGAATACTTAGTGTTCGTGGACTACGCCACTTTTTAATAGCCTTCCTCTCTGAAAAAACTCATCTCCGAATACTTAATGTTCGTGGACTACGCCACTTTATAATAGCCTTCCTCTCTGAAAAGACTCATCTCCGAATACTTAATGTTCGTGGGCTACGCCACTTTATAATAGCCTTCCTCTCTGAAAAGACTCATCTCCGAATACTTAATGTTCGTGGACTACGCCACTTTCTAATAGCCTTCCTCTCTGAAAAGACTTATCTCTGAATACTTAGTGTTCGTGGACTGCGCCACTTTATGGTAATGAGACACCAATAATGTCCCCACTCTGTCTCTACTAGCGAACTCATAATCGTTCACTCTGTCTCTTGTAACTAACCTACTAGCTAGTCACTAATTAGTAAAAACTGTCCCTCTTACTGTAACTCACTTGTGTGTATTCCATCCTTTATTAAAACAACTGAATTCCATCACTTCTACACTTCTATTCTATTCTATCACTGTCACTAACTCATAACTTGAGCCTATCGTTCCTACTCTATCCTTTTACTGAAAAAAACAAACTCTAACATGATCAACAGTACCAGCTGTAACAAAACTAACACACAGCTGTCTGCATGAGATCCCAGCAATGTCTAACGCTCAACTGACTGACTTATTCCTTTTCTGTCTTAAAACCCCTCAATCTCGCTTTCGCATTTTCTCTCCATTCACGTTTTGCATGACCCGATCACTGTCATAATTTTCACGTGGGCCTACTGAGCTCTTACCTGTTTATTTCTCTCCTGACCTTCACCCTTCGACCTTTTATACGCCTAATAGTCTCCCCTTAATTATCCACTATTTCACATGATTCGCATCCATATATTAAGACTGGCTCTACATAACATTTAAGAACTCTTTTTCTTGTTTCTATTGTCAAAAATAGATTGCATAGTATCTTTCTCATTTTTTGGAAAGCTGCTTTTGCCTGAGCCATTCTGCATCTCACCTCTTTTGTACATCTTCCGTCTGAGGTTAACAAAGTTCCCAAATATTTAAATTCATTTACCTGTTTTAATATTGTTCCACTTGTCTTTGTTTTGTGCTGAGGTGATGTATTTTTCTTTGTTGTTACCAGTACTTCTGTCTTTTGCTACTAAGGCTGAGTCCTTTATTTTTGCTTTCTTTCACTATAATGTCTAACATTTCTTGTAACTCATTTTCACTCTTAGCGATTAAGACTGTATCATCAGCATACCTTAGATTATTTATATTATGACCTCCAGTTGTTGTTCCAGACATGCCCATTATGGATCTTAAAATAATCTCACTATACATATTAAACAAATCTGGTGATAGCACGCAACCTTGCCTAACACCCTGTTTTATTTGTTGAAACATTCCCAATTGGTTTCCAGTTCTTATGGCCGCTGTTTGTTGCCAGTCTATCTATCTATTGACCTTTCGAGCCGTAACCGGCCCATAGGGCGTAGACCAAGATACACCTTCTCCTATATGAATTTTTGTTCTAGCAGTTTTCTTTTAAAGATATTTTATCAAATCTCGCCATCTGTCTCTGTTCTGTGCAAGCAGTTCTATCTCATTGAGGGAGCCGATTCCTGCTGCTCTTGCCTCTCTCATCAATGTTCTTCTCAGTGTCTCCCTGGGTCTTCCTCTTTTTCTTTTACCTGTTGTTTCCCATATGAGGGCTTGCTTTGCTATTCGATTATTATCTCTTCTCATCACATGTCCAACGTATGACCATCGTCTTTTCTTTATTACTGAAGATATTAGTGGTTGATTGGCGATTTCTCTAATTTCCTCGTTTGTTTTGAATTCGTTCCATTCTATACCAAGTATTTTCCTTAGACATTTATTTTCGAATGCGTTCAACTTTGTTTCTATATCTCTTGTTGTTTTCCAGCTTTCACACGCATACGTAAGGGTTGATAGTACATTTGATTTGAATAGCCTAAGTTTTGTGTTTGTGCTAATGAGTTTTGATTTCCACAACTTTTCAAGGCTTCTGAAAGACATTGCTGCTTTAGCCAGTCTGATTCTAATTTCTTTGCTCGTATCCCCTTCTCAATCAATGTGACTTCCAAGATAGATGAAGTGATCGATCTCTTCTACTGGTTTGTTTTCCATGTATATTTTGTCACTTGTTGGAATTAAACTTTTCATGACTTTAGTCTTTTCATGATTGACCTCAAGCCCAATTTTGCTGGCTATTGATGATAGTTCATTTGTGTTTTCCTGCATCGTTTTATCTGATTGCTGATGAGAACTATGTCATCAGCAAAGTCCAGGTCCTCCAAATGGTCTCCTTGTATCCATTCGATGCCTTTATTACCAGTGCAGCATTTCTTCATTATGAAGTCCATAACAATTCCAAATAACAAGGGCGATAAAATACATCCTTGTTTAACCCCAGTTTCTATTGGGAAACATTCGCTCAGTCCTTCCTCTGTTCGAACTGCACATGTGTAACCATCATACATGTCTTTGATAATATTTATGATTTTTGATGGTAAGCCATATTGCTTCAGAATTTTCCACAAAGAATCTCTATGAATACTATCAAATGCTTTTTTGAAGTCGATGAAGTTAAGTACAAAAGGTTTTTGCTTTTCAATGTGTTCCTCCAATATAAGTCGTAGAGTGAAAATGTGGTCAAGACAGCTTCTCCCTTTTCTAAACCCAGCCTGTTCTTCACGCATTACTGTATCTATTGAATCCTTTATTCTATTTAGGATGATTTTACAGAATAATTTTGAGGCAACTGACAAAAGTGTCACGCCTCTCCAATTGTTACAATCTCTAAGATTGCCCTTTTTGGGATCTTAACAATGATTCCTTTTTTCCATTTATGAGGCGTCTTCTCTGTTTTCCAAATGATGTTGAACATTTTTTGGAGATGTATTAAATTATGGCTATCAATTGCCTTGAGGATCTCAGCTTCTACGTTTCATTAACAACATCGTTTTTACGATAGCGGCCAGTACATGTTCTTTATTATTCTTAGATCTTTGCTGTCTGTGTTTATGCTTTTTTTAAAATTTTGATTATTTCTTGGTGCTTTACTTTGTCAAATGCTTTGGTATAATCTATGAAACATAGGTATAGATCCGCTTTCACCTCTATGACTTTTTCTACTAAAGATCTTATGATGTATATGGCATTGCTCATTCCTTTGCCTCTAACAAAACCACACTGTTCATCACTAATTTCTGGACTGATTTTATTTCGCACTCTTCGCATGATGATTCTTAGTATTATCTTAGTCATGTGACTCATAAGGATCATTGTGCGATGATCATCGCATTCAATTGCACCAGGTTTCTTTGGTAGGGCTATGAATATTTATTTCAGCAGGTCATCTGGTATATATCTGCTGTTGTAGATATATTTCAATATTTTTGTTATTATTTCTATTCCAAAATCACCCATGGCTTCAATCTCTTCTTTAGTTATATTATCTGGTCCAGGAGCTTTTCATCTTTTATATTGTGCAAGGCATCTTCCACTTCTTCTTTGAGTATTTCTGGTCCTTCTCCATTATTCTTAATATTTACTTCTGTTCGTTCATCATTATAAAGATCTTTAATGTATTCTGTCCATCGTTCCCTTATGCTTTCTTGTTCAATCAACAGTTCTCCTTCCTTTGATCTTAAACATCCACTTTTTGATTGAGTTTTTCTTCCTGTTCTCTTCAATTTGTTTGTATATTGCTTTAGCATCTCCTTTTGTTGCATTTCAATCCCTTTGCATCTCTCTTTTAACCATGCTTCTTTTGCTTCATTGCATTATATTACAATTTCTTTATTTTATCTCTTATACTCATCTTTATTTTCTTTATTTCTTCTTCTTGTATCCATTAGCTGCAAAATGTCATCTGTCAACCATTTCTTTCTTGAATTTGTCCTCACTGGTGGTATGAACTCTTTTGATGTTTATTGCATTGATTCTTTTAGCATTTCCCACTGCTCATCAATGCTTTGCATCTTCTCCATTGCATTGTACCGGTTCTGAATTGTGATTTTATATTTGTCTTGCAACTTTTTGTCAAATTTGAGTAAATCTAAATTTAACTTGATATTAACTAAGGCTCGTTTTGTTGCTTTCAATTTTTACTCTAAGCTTTCCCACAACTGGTACATGATCACTATTGCAGGTCTAGTTTTCACACACACCAGACTGTTTCTGAATCTATTGCTTATCATTATGTAGTCAATTTGATTATGTGCGTTGTATCCTGGGCTTTTCCATGTCCACAGACGTCTTGGATGTTGCTTAAACCAAGTGTTTCCTATCATCATGTTGTGTGTTCTTGCCCAGTCAATAAGTTTCTCACCTCTTTCATTCCTCTCACCTAAGCCATAATGTCTAACTACTTCATCAACTCTTTCCTTTCCTACTGTAGCGTTAAAATTCCCTAGAACTATGGTGTTTTCATGTGGTTTGTATTCACGAAGTGCCTTATTTAACTCAGCGTTAAATTTATCGTTTCCTCTAGACTGTCTGTTGTTGGTGCATAAACTTGTATAAGATTTATATCTATTGGCTTTCCATTCAATTTCACTAAAAGGACACAGTCAGATATTGGGTAAAAGCCTTTCACTGTTCTTGCTCATTTTGCATCCAAGATGATACCTACTCCCCTTTGGTGTTCAGTACCTCCAGAATAGATTATTTTAAGTTTATCAGAATATATCTCCCCTGATCTGGTGTACTCATTTCGCAAAGACCCAGTAAATGTAAACCCATTCTTTTAATTTCTTGTATTATGTTTTCCAGTGACTTGCTCACGCTTTACATATGAGTAGCTAAAGATGTTTGAGAAAATTTTCTTGATGTGGACAGGCTTATTTAAAATGGGAACAAAATATTCATAATTTAATCATTCATCTCTTCGAGTAGAAAAATGGAAAGAATAAGCTCCAGAACTATCACTTCCTCCACAACTTATTATCCATCACACATTGGGGTACTTGGTTGGAGGCTGTAGAGTTCGACGAGGAAAATGTCATTTTCTGCAGAGACTTTAGTTCTAGAGGCAACCAGAGGGGTAACGTCATAACCAACAAGCAGGTAGAAGACCTAGAGAACACACTGGTTTCGGCCGGTTTAGTGTGCTGACTATTTAGCTGATGATGACTTGAAAAAACTGGCCAAAGAGTTTAATGCCAGCATTCAGAGTGGTCAGATTAAGGAGGAGTGCCTACACAGCTACTTTACTACAACTACTGAAGCGAAACAAGGACCATTCCCAGATCAGTGCGAAGACTCATCGCGATGCAGAACACTGGGGGCAAGCTACCGGAGAAAATAGTTGCCCGTGTACTACTCCCCTGTCATCTTGAACAGATACATGCATTCCCACCCATACTCTGAGGTTATAGATATAACAAAGAGACATGGCTCAATGCGGCAGTCTTCGCATATGATGTCTTCGAAGGCTTCCACAGACGAGAGGAGACATGTACTGCTACTATAGATCTGGAGGATGCATACAACAGAGTACCATTTGAATACTTCATGCGCATGGATCCTCAAACTGGCTGTGCACCACTTCCTCATTAGATGGATCGCTGCAGCACTGTTTCAGAGGAAGGTGATACTTAGATTTAGAAGTTGGTCATCTGAGCCAACATCCATTTATCCAGGGCTGCCATAAGACTCACCATTGTCATTAGTTCTATTTAACGTTTACACAATAACAATCACGGAACAACAGCTGGATGGGAGGGGAAGAACTATGACTTTTGCTGATGATATTCTTGTATATCGACAGGGAAGAGACAGAAGGGAAATTACCTCTACAATGCAAAACGAACTTGATCGCATCTCTTCTCTGGTGTGGGGTATCAGGTGCATTGATTAATCCTAATACTGTATCAGTTGCATGGTTCTCCCTTAACAATCATATCGTTAACATAGAAACAACAGTGTTACGAATGGGGAGCTGATGAGGTGGCCAGGGACAGGGTGATGATATACCTCGGAGTTAAGTTTGATCACAGCCTGTGTTTTCAGGAACATGTCGACCATGTGATAACAGAATCCCGCAAAGGATTAGCCACCTTGAAGGTCATGGCAGCTGCCAACATCGAGCAGAGGCTACTTGCCCTTCTGTTCTAGGCACTAGTCCTCGCACCAATCGAATATACCCTGGCAATTCTTACTGTCAGTATGATGCAAATTGACAGGCTGGAGAAAATACACAATGAAGCCATGCTCATTATCTTGGGGTGTACGAAGGACACTCCCTGTGTAGCAATGAGGTATCTTCTTGACTTTCTAACCATGGATAACAGGATCAAGATCTGGAGAGCAAGATCTGAGCACCTATGGACATATTCAGATTGCAATGATGATGACCTGTAAATAACTCAATAATTCAGTGCTGTAGTGTGAAAACTATGCAACTCGTGAAACAATATTTAATGGCTTAGACAGCTATGACTCAACATCAAATAAAGCTGTGAAAAGCTTATTCTGTATTATTCTATAAAAATAATCTGGCATATATAGAGTCAAACTTTTATGCAATTTCTTTAGCAATCTGCAATTTCTTTAGCAATCGAAATCTTGAAACAGTGGGAACTGTGTTCTGGAATGCTTTAGACTTTGTGTGTGTGAAAAATAGTTAGATTGAAATAAGCTGAACACATGGTGAATCAAGTGAAAAGATTAAATCACAATTAATCCAGTTTAAAGCGTCACAATCAACTTTAACATAAACGTGATAAGAAAATTTGGTAAGTAATTTTACATATCCATCTCTACAATTCTAAAAATTGATAATTTAACATAATTTAAAATAGCAAATGAGTAATTAATCTATATCATATTTCGGTTGTATTTTTCATTCTTAGGTCATAGTATGCATTTTTTAGGTCATATAGACAAGCATATTTTGATTATTTTTAGGTCATAAAAACCATATCCCTACTCACCACCTTTACTGATTATTTTGTTTGAAGAAAAAAGCACAGATCTGTGTATGAAACCCTATTTTTCTTTCAATATTGCATGACAAATGGACTGAAAACAGAACATTATACAGTGACTATTACTCACTATTACCCAAATGATTACATAATGATAAACAATAGATTTAGAAACAGTCTGGTGTGCGTGAAAACTAGGCCGGGGTCAGATTGCAATAGTGATCATGTACCAGTTGTGGGAAAGATAAGTGCAAAATTAAAAGCAGCAAAACGAGCATCAGTTAACATCAAGTTAAATCTAAATTTACTCAAATCAGACAAGAAATTGCAAGACAAATATAATATCATAATTCAGAACCGGTACAATGCAATAGAGAAGATACAAAGCACCGATGAACAGTGGGGAATGCTAAAAGCATCCATGCAACAAACATCAAAAGAGTTCATACCACCAGTGAGGACAAATTCAAGAAAGAAATGGATGACAGATGAGATTTTGCAGCTAATGGATACTTCTTCATCTTCTATCCTTCCTCCTATGCCATTGGCGTCGAGGGGAGATGCAATCTGTGATTCTTTGCCCTTCTGTTGGCCTCTTCTGGTGTTATCCCTCCTAGTGACTCCCTATTATTCATTTCTTTCTCGGTATTCCTCTTACTCTGGCGTTTTCATAGCGTTTGTTTATGGCTCTTTGAGTCATTGTTAGTTCTTTTTGTCTTGTTATATGACCGAACCATTTTATCTGTTGTTTCTTTAAGTATTCGATTGCTGGTTCAATTTCGAGTTTCTTCCTCAGGTCAGTGTTTCTTACTCTGTCCCTTAAGCTGTTTCCTGCCATTCTTCTGACTCATTTCATTTCGGTGGATGATTATTGGTTATTGGTTATGGAAGGCCCCAGTATCACTGCAAACAAATTAAAATCCATAATTGCTCAACTGCCCGTGCCAGTGGAATCATCCGAATTACTAACTCATCTCCCAAACAAAGAAAGGTAGCTGTAGTCCCCATCATAGCAGTCTCAGCCGATGCCAAAAGACGCACAGCGAAACCGCACAGAAAGTGAACACAGCCAACTGTTCCCTGTCATACGATATCAGCATTCATCGTAAACAATTGGAATATTGGAACATGATAAAAACGGATGAAACACACAGCTCACGGTGTGCACGGAGCACCTAACTCAGTAGCTCCTGCAACTTGATATCTTTGTTGTGCTAATGGATACAAGAAGAAGAAGAAATAAAAATGAGTATCATCATCATCATCGTGTGCCTTCTCCACAACGAAGGTTGGCTACCATGGATCGTCATTCTACTCTGTTTCTTTCTTTGATGGTGCAGGCTGTCATAGATTGACTTGACCATCTTTTGATGTTACTCGTCCATTTTAGTCTTGGTCTGCCTTTGCCTCTTTTACCTTGTATTTTTCCTTCCAATATTACTTTTAGTAGGCTGTTGTGTCTTTTAACATGCCCCAAAAATTTCATTTGTCTTGTCTTAACTGTATTTAGTAGTTCTCTTTTTATTTTCAGCTGTTTTAAAACTTTATCGTTTGTTATCTTTTGTTTCCATCCAATTCTACCTATTCTTCTATAAATCCACATTTCAAAGGCTTCAATTTTCTGTTCTGTTTTCTTGTCTAATGTCCATGTTTCTGCACCATACAGGAATATTGAGAAGATGTAACATTTTGCCATTCTTAGTTTCAGCCCTGTTGATATTTGTTTTGTTGTTAGTATATTTTTCATGGCATTAAAATTACTTTTTGCCATACCTATTCTTTTGTTTATTTCAGTTTTGCATTTTCCATCATTGGTTATAGTATGTCCCAGGTAGTTGTATCTCTGGACTGTCTCCAGATGTATTCCCTCAACTGTGATATTTAATTGTAGGTCTTGAGAATTTTCTTTGTTTATGATCATAGTTTTAGTCTTTTTGATATTCATTTCTAGTCCATATTTTTTGCTTGTTATGTTTATCACATTAAACAATTGTTGTAGGTCTTTAGGATTTTCTGCTAGTAGAACAGTATCATCAGCATATCACAGGTTATTGATTATCTTTCCGTTAATGTTTAGGCCTGGCATCTCTGAGATGTTTTTAAAGATTTGCTAGGATTTAATAAGAGATTAAATAAAGAAATTGTAATAAAATGCAATGAAGCAAAAGAAGCATGGCTAAAAGAGAGATGCAAGGAGACTGAATATACAACAAAAAGGAGATGCCAAAGCTATATACAGACAAATTGAAGAATTAACAGGAAGAAAAATGCAATAAAAAAACTGGATGTTTAAGATCAAAGGAAGATCTGTTGATTGAACAAGAAAGCATAAGGGAACGATGGACAGAATCATTAAAGATCTTTATAATGATGAACGAACAGGAGTTAATATTAAGGCTAATGGAGAAGGACCAGAAATACTCAAAGATGAAGTGGTAGATGCCTTGCGCAATATGAAAGCAGCTCCTGGACCAAATAATATTAATAAAGAAGAGATTGAAGCCATGGGTGATTTTGGAATTGAGACAATAACAAAAATATTGAATGATATCTATAACAGCGGATATATACCAGATGGCCTGCTGAAATCAATATTCATAGCCCTACGAAAGAAACCTGGTGCGATTGAATGTGATGATCATCGCACAATAAGCCTTATGAGTCACATGACTAAAATATTACTAAGAATCATCATGCAAGGAGTGCGAAACAAAATCAGTCCAGAAATTAGCAATGAACAGTGTGGTTTTGTTAGAGGTAAAGGACGAGCAATGCCATATACTTCATAAGATCTTTAGTAGAAAGAGCCATAGAGGTGAAAACGGATCTATACCTATGTTTCATAGAATATACCAAAGCATTTGACAAAGTAACACACAAAGAAATAATGCAAATTTTAGAAAGCATAAACATAGACAACAAAGATCTAAGAATAATAAAGAACATGTACTGGCAACAAACAGCGGCCATAAGAACTGGAAATCAATTGGGAATGTTTCAACAAATAAAACAGGGTGTTAGACAAGGTTGTGTGCTGTCACCAGGTTTGTTTAATATGTATAGTGAGATTATTTTAAGATTCATATGTGGCATGCCTGGAATAACAATCTGAGGTCATAATATAAATAATCTAAGGCATGCTGATGATAGTCTTAATCGCTAAGAGTGAAAATGAGTTACAAGAAATGTTAGACATTATAGTGAAAGAAAGCAAAAATAAAGGACAAGGACTCAGCCTTAATAGCAAAAAGACAGAAGTAATGGTAACGACAAAGACATCACCTCAGTGCAAAATAAAGACAAGTGGAACAATATTAAAACAGGTAAATGAATTTATATATTTGGGAACTTTTGTTGACTTCAGACAGAAGATGTACAACAGAGGTGAGAGGCAGAATGGCTCAGGCAAAAGCAGCTTTCCAAAAAAATGAGGAAGATACTATGCAATCCATTTTTGACAATAGAAACAAGAAAAAGAGTTCTTAAATGTTAGGTAGAGCCAGTCTTAACATATGGATGCGAATCATGGACAATATGACAACAGACAAGAAAATCACTGGAGTCTGTAGAAATGTGGTTTTACAGAAAAATATTGAGAATACCATGGACAGCTAAGAAGAGTAATGAAAATGTTCTGAAAGAGGTCAAAGCAAAAAGAGAGCTAATTTGCAATATTAGAAGAAACAATCATCATTTGTTGGCAATGTAATGTGAAGAGAACATCTGGATATTGTAACAATTGGGAAAATTGAGGGAAGAAAAGAAAGAGCGAAGCAAAGAGAATGGATACCAGACAGCTTAAGAGAATGACTTGGCAGAAAGTCAACAACAGAAATGATAAATAACTGTCGAGATCGAAAGTTGTGGAGAGACATGATCACCTACACCAGCAGGCCCGGTACTTGATGATGACGATGATCCTATCTATCTATCTATTGTCCTTTCGAGCTGAAGACGGCACATAGGGCAGAACCACAATCTCAAAAACAGAAACCTTGCGTGCCAAAGTGGCACCTCTTGCAGAGATCACTTCTCTAAAATATGTAGCGCTGTGATGATGATGATTACCACTGCAATATTTACTACTTCTTCTGCTACCATTATTTAGTAATGCTATTCCAACTTTTGTTACTGTGACTATGTTAAACTCACATCAAAGAGTGTATTTGCGGACCCAGTGCATTTTTGTTATTGTTACATCTATTTCTGCTACTGCCACTATTGTTTATACTTCTGTTATTGCATTTAGTTCTACTTAAGATATGATAAAAGTAAAAAAAAAAAAAAAAAAAAAGTAAAGTGCCCTGTCACGGCTAGTGGCGTATAGGGAATATGGTGTCAGTGACCATAAATTTTACAGACCGTGAGCACATGATTTTTGGGGTGTTGTGGTCGGTGTTACACCCGTGACGCTTTACTTTCCCAGAAAAAAATACAGTACCCATTTAAGACTGGGTTAACCTGGAAGCCGTTGGTTGGGATCGAACCCTACCTCTTGTCCTTTGTAGTCCAGTTCACTAACCACTGAGCAATCACGGCTTTAAGATAAAATACTTTTTCATAATACTTCTGCGTCATTTGTGTTAGTAATATTTGTCTCTAATCAAGTAATTTTGTTGGCCACTAATCAAGTGATTAAACTGGACAGTAGTCAATTAATTATATTGTTACTAGTTAAGTAATGATAATGACCAATGATAAAGTAATTATTTTGCACTATAATAATAAAATGCTTTTGAACAAAATACAGTCGGATATCATCATCATCGAGTGCCCTCTCCACATTGAAGGTTGGCTACCATGGAGCGCCATTCCACTCTGTCTCTTGCTTTGATTGTGCAGATTGCCATAGGCTGACTTGTCCATCTTTTGATGATACTCGTCCATGTTAGTCTTGGTCTGCCTCTGCCTCTTTTACCTTGTATTTTCCCTTCTAATATTACTTTTATTAGACTGGTGTGTCTTTTAACATGACCAAAAAATTTCATTTGCCTTGCTCTAATTGTGTTTAGTAGTTCTTTTTTCATTTTTAGTTGTTTTAAAACTTCTTCGTTTATTTTCTTTTCTTTCCATCCAATTCTACCTATTCTTCTATAAATCCACATTTCAAAGGCTTCAATTTTTTGTTCTGTTTTCTTGTCTAATGTCCATGTTTCTGCACCATACAGGAATATTGAGAAGATGTAATATTTTGCTATTCTTAGTTTCAGCCCTGGTGTTATTTGTTTTGATGTTAGTATATTTTTCATGGCATTGAAATTACTTTTTGCCATTCCTATTCTTTTATTTATTTCAGTTGTACATTTTCCATCACTGGTTATAGTATGTCCCAGGTAGTTGTAGCTCTGGACTGTCTCTAGATGTATCCCTTCAACTTTGATATTTAATTGTAGGTCTTGAGAATTTTCTTTGTTTATGATCATAGTTTTAGTCTTTTTGATATTCATATCTAGTCCATATTTTTTGCTTGTCATGTTTATTACATTAAGTTATTGTTGTAGATCTTTAGGATTTTCTGCTAGTAGAACAGTATCATCAGCATATCTTAGGTTATTATCTTCCCATTAATGTTAAGGCCTGGCATCTCATTGATGTTTTTAAAGATTTGCTCAGTGTATAAATTGAACAAGCTTGGTGATAGGATGCATCCTTGTCTTACCCCTCTTTTTATATCAATGGGTGTAGAGTTCTCCTTGTTATATTTTATTATTACTCTTTGCTCCCAATACAAATTACATAGCAGTCATATGTCCTTGTCATCCAGATTTATATCTTTTAGGCAGTCTATAAGTTGCTCATGGTGTATTCTATCAAATGCTTTGGTGTAGTCTATAAAGCAGGCATATATTGGTTTGTTTACTTCTATGTACTTTTCAATATATTGGTTTGTTTACTTCTATGTACTTTTCAATCAATGTCCTCATGCTGAATATGGCTTCTTTTGTCCCACTGTTTTTCTTGAATCCAAATTGCTGCTCATCTAGTTCATTATTAATTTTATTCTGAATCCTTCCTTGTATAACTTTTAGTAAAATTTTGGTTACCTGGCTCATTAGGCTTCATCATCATCATCGTGTGCCTTCTCCGCAATGAAGATTGGCTACCATGGATCACCATTCTACTCTGTTTCTTTCTTTGATGGTGCAGGCTGACATAGATTGACTTGTCCATCTTTTGATGTTACTTGTCCATGTTAGTCTTGGTCTGCCTCTGCCTCTGCCTCTTTTACCTTGTATTTTTCCTTCCAATATTACTTTTAGTAGGCTGTTGTGTCTTTTAACATGCCCCAAAAATTTCATTTGTCTTGTCTTGATTGTATTTAGTAGTTCTCTTTTTATTTTCAGCTGTTTTAAAACTTCATCGTTTGTTATCTTTTGTTTCCATCCAATTCTACCTATTCTTCTATAAATCCACATTTCAAAGGCTTCAATTTTCTGTTCTGTTTTCTTGTCTAATGTCCATGTTTCTGCACCATACAGGAATATTGAGAAGACGTAACATTTTGCCATTCTTAGTTTCAGCCCACAATGGGATATAATAAACAAGAAGTGTGTAAAATATATCTATCTATCTATCTATTGACCTTTCGAGCCGTAGCCGGCCCATAGGGCGTAGACCAAGATACACCTTCTCCTATCTGAATTTTTGTTCTAGCAGTTTTCTTTTAAAGATATTTTATCAAATCTTGCCATTTGTCTCTGTTCTGTGCAAGCAGTTCTATCTCATTGAGGGAGCCGAATCCTGCTGCTCTTGCCTCTCTCATCAATGTTCTTCTCAGTGTCTCCCTGGGTCTTCCTCTTTTCCTCTTACCTGTTGTTTCCCATATGAGGGCTTGCTTTGCTATTCGGTTATTATCTCTTCTCATCACATGTCCAACATATGACCATCATCTTTTCTTTATTACTGAAGATATTAGTGGTTGATTGGCGATTTCTCTAATTTCCTTGTTTGTTTTTCATTCGTTCCACGCTATACCAAGTATTTTCCTTAGACATTTATTTTCGAATGCGTTCAACTTTGTTTCTATATCTCTTGTTGTTTTCCAGCTTTCACACGCATATGTAAGGGTTGATAGTACATTTGATTTGAATAGTCTAAGTTTTGTATTTGTGCTGATGAGTTTTGATTTCCACAACTTTTCAAGGCTTCTGAAAGACATTGCTGCTTTAGCTATTCTGATTCTAATTTCTTTGCTTGTATCCCCTTCTCGATCAATGTGACTTCCAAGATAGATAAAGTGGTCGATCTCTTCTACTGGTTTAGTTTCCATGTATATTTTGTCATCTGTTGGAATTAAACTTTTCATGACTTTAGTCTTTTCATGATTGATCTCAAGCCCAATTTTGCTGGCTATTGATGATAGTTCATTTGTGTTTTCCTGCATCGTTTTTATCTGACTGCTGATGAGAACTATGTCATCAGCAAAGTCGAGGTCCTCCAAATGGTCTCCTTGTATCCATTCGATGCCTTTATTACCAGTGCAGCATTTCTTCATTATGAAGTCCATAACAATTCCAAATAACAAGGGCGATAAAATACATCCTTGTTTAACCCCCGTTTCTATTGGGAAACATTCGCTCAGTCCTCCCTCATTTCGAACTGCACATGTATAACCATCATACATGTCCTTGATAATATTTATGATTTTTGATGGTAAGCCATATTGCTTCAGAATTTTCCACAAAGAATCTCTATGAATACTATCAAATGCTTTTTTGAAGTCGATGAAGTTAAGTACAAAAGGTTTTTGCTTTTCGATGTGTTCCTCCAATAAAAGTAGTAGAGTGAAAATGTGGTCAAGGCAACTTCTCCCTTTTCTAAACCCAGCCTGTTCTTCACGCATTACTGTATCTATTGAATCCTTTATTCTATTTAGGATGATTTTGCAGAATAACTTTGAGGCAACTGACAAAAGTGTCACGCCTCTCCAGTTGTTACAATCTCTGAGATTGCCCTTTTTGGGAATCTTAACAATGATTCCTTTCTTCTATTTATGAGGCGTCTTCTCTGTTTTCCAAATGATGTTGAACATTTTTTGGAGATGTATTAGATCTCAAGGATCTCAGCTGTTAAGTAAAATATATATGACATCAATTTTATTTTGAATAGTCTTGACATCTGCTGTCATCTCCATACAACAATTTTTTCTTGTGCAGTAAATATTTTTGTTTTTAAAATATACATTTTTGAATTTACTTTTGAAAATTAAAAAATTGTAATTGTAGAAAGTTTATTTTCAGAATACAACAGCTCTTGTGGATAACTGGTACCCAGAATTCTCGAGATGTTTCCAGCAAACAGCATTGACCTTCATCCCCTGTGGTTGGCTGTGGATCACAGGAGCAATCCATTTTATATATCTGAAAAATCACACACAGTTTGTTATACTTCCAACAACATGGTTATCTGTGATACGGTTGGTAAGTTTCTCTTTTTACTTCCATGGTGTATTTTGTTATATGCAAATAAATGCCATATTGATTTCGTTGAATAAAATAAATTAGAATAATGTTATCCAGTATAGTCTGCATGATTCAGTACATTTCTAAATAGATAGACAAAAATTTATGTTGAAGACCAATCTGTCACAAGGTATTAACTTTATCAATTAGATCAAAATGTAGTCACTTAGAACAAGGCATTTACACTTCTTGGCCACTTGACTAAGAATATTCCATGACAATTAATGTCAATGTCGAACAGCTACATAAACTTCAGAAAATTTGTTTCTGGACTGTCAATCTAGAATGGTTTACAATGTTATGTCTGTTAAACAGCTGCAGAAATTAGATAAAATGTAAACGTGGTCTGGAAAAAAACAGCCAGACTGTGTGCCTTTAGATTAAGATTTTCATTATATGAAAATTTGAGACTGCTAACTTTGTGAGAGAAATTTGTAAAGTTATGTGACAGTGGTATGGGAACAACAAGTAGAGAAAGATCAAATTAAATGAACATATTATATTTCCAATCGGAGGTCATAATATAAATAATCTAAGGTATGCTGATGATACAGTTTTAATTGCTAAGAGTGAAAATGAGTTACAGAAAAACAGTGAAGGAAAGCAAAAATAAAGAACACAGCCTTAGTAGTAAAAGAAACCTTAATAGTAAAAAAACAGAAGTAATGATAGCAACAAAGAAAAAGACTTTGCAATGCACAATAAAGACAAGGGGAACAATTTTAAAACAGGTAAATGAATTTAAATATCTGAGAACAATGTTAACTTCAGATGGTAGATGTACAACAGAGGTGAGATGCAGAATGGCTCAGGCAAAAGCAGCTTTCCAAAAAATGAGGAAGATACTGTGCAATCTATTTTTGACACTAGAAACAAAAAAAAGAGTTCTTAAATGTTATGTAGAGCCAGTCTTATCATATGGATGTGAATCATTGACAAAAGGACAACAGACAAGAAAATCACTGGAGACTGTAGAAATGTGGTTTTACAGAAGAATGTTGAGAATACCATGGACATCTAAGAAGAGCAATAAAAATGTTCTGAAAGAGGCCAAAGCAAAAAGAGAGCTAATATCCAATATTAGGAAGAAATAATCATCATTTTTTGGCCATTTTATGAGAATGGAACAGCTGGAATATATTGTAACAACTGGGAATATTGAAGGAAGCAAAGAGAAAAGATATTAGACAGCTTAAGAAATGTCTTGGCAGAAGATCAACAGAAATGTTAAATAACTGTTTAGAACAAAAGTTGTGGATAGACATGATCACCTACGCCAGTAGGCTTGGTACTTGATGATGATGATCATATTTCCATATTTTTAGAAAAAAACAGTCTTTTGTTTACATTAAGCCAAGAATTATTTTGACATTCAGATGAAAACTTTTGCCAACTTTTTGTTTAGTAGTTAGATATCTTAACATATTGCCAATTTTTTTTAAAATAAAAGTTTCAATAAAAAAATTTTCAATAAAAGATGAAGTGTGTGCACTCTGATGGTTCTAGTAGCCCGCTACTTGTTGGTTCATACTCATTTGATGTTTTATTCCAATATTGTTGTAGTTTCAAGAATTAACAGCTATGTTGATTTCCAAATGGTTGCAGTCCCAAACCTTACAGCTATTTTGTATTCTAAATTGTTGCAGCCTCAAAATGAACAGCTATGTTATATATTTCAAACTATTGCAGTCACGAGACTAACAGCTATGTTGTATTCCTAGTTGTTGCGGTTTTCAGTCTAACAGTAATGTTCTTTTCCTAAATCTTGCAGTCTCAAGGCTAACAACTATGTTGATTTCCAACATAAAGTTATATGTTGTTATATACTAGAGGCTAGGCTTAAAATATGTACACATTACATAATGGAACTTTGCCTCAATAAATCAAAGACAGCCCATTCTTGATAAGCTGCTGTGTTATGCCGATACAGTGATTTTGCTACACTTCTTTGT
Source organism: Megaustenia siamemsis (assembly GCA_032433765.1). NCBI lineage: Eukaryota > Metazoa > Mollusca > Gastropoda > Stylommatophora > Ariophantidae > Megaustenia > Megaustenia siamemsis. The sequence continues at coordinate 41,410,379 of JAVIAB010000117.1, read as the reverse complement.
GTTAAGACAGAGTCCACAGTTGGTGGACTTCCGATCAATATGGTGAATAGGCATCAATAACCATTGAGGCGCACTGTCTGAGAAGGTTCCTTGTTGCAGTTTCTCATATTCCAAGTCTGACTTGCTGCCAAAGCTACTGAGTTAGTGCTCTGTGCACACCACGAGCTGTATGTTTCATCAGATAGCGTTTCTATATTCAGATTGCTTATGATGAATGATATCATATGACGGACAGTTCAGTTGTGTTCACTGTCTGTGTTAATATGCGTTATGTCTTTTGATGTGTGCTGTGTATGCTATTATGGGGACAGCAGCTGCCTTTAATTGTTTGGATATTCAATGAGATATTAATTCGAATGATTCCACTGGCACGGGCCGTAGAGCAATTATGAATTTTTGTTCGTTTGCAGTAATACCGGGGCCTTCAAATAACTATTAACTATAAGACAGTTAGTGCTCCATGATTTCACTATTTCTATAATAGACAACACTTTGGACAGGTCAACCTTGTGCAAAACATTATGATAGCACCTGAGGTTGATATAACTGTGTGGGATGGTGAAAACTTGCAAGTACATGTGGTTAGGGTGCAGACTCCAGTTCCTTTCATTGTAGTAAATATGTTTGTCTGTAATTGGAAGGTGGTCTAACAACAATGGCAGAATCTCTTTGCAATTGAGGAGGAATGCATTGTAAAAAGTATGACGGTATCGTAGAAGGGGCCTTTTTAAAAAAAATAAAGTTTGGCAATTTTCAAGAAATTAATATTTTTTTTTGAATGACAGGTGAAATCTCCCCAGCCATCGATGAGACATCAAACAAACATTTTAACACATATAAACAGCAAACAGTGCTTTGAGGGAGCCAAACACATGACTGGATTAATGACTTATGGCAGCCATTTGAATAGACCATGTAACACTTTCGGTAGGCCCCACCCCCTCCCGCACGCGTCCCCCCCACATGCGCCATGTGTTCAAATTTAATTACATAAATCTTACGTAACCCAGGAAATAATTACAGCATCTGATTCACTTGTGCCTGCTTGGGTAAACACACAGCTGTGTAGCACAAGTTCAAAGTAAATCTTATTTTCCAAACTCCAAATGTAACAATTAAGTGGTACTAATTTTTATGAAATTAATTTTTCCTAATTTTAACTAATTTTTCCCGTGTGTTACCGGGGCCTCGTTATGAGGGAGTAAAGAATAGTGACACTGTGACCTTCCAGGCATGTCGTAAGAGGCGACTAAGGAGGTTGATCGATGGCTTGACAAGCTGTCATTGTAAAAAGTTTTGTTATGGAAACAGAACCATAGATTTTGGAAGCAGTGATCTCTGCAATATGTGCCATTTTGGCACGCAAGGTTTCTGTTTTTAAAATTGTGGTTCTGCCCTATGTGCCGTCTCCGGCTCGAAAGGACAATAGAATTTTTATGAAAAGGTGATTAGAGGCCACAGAAATGGGATTTCTCAGAAGAATGTTGAAAGTTCCCTAGATCACGGATGACAAAGAGAGAAAATACTGGATAGCTTGGTGTCATGGCATGGAAAACAGTGAACAACAGAACTGATACGAAGTACTGTAGATAGAAGATTGTGGAAGGACATGATTGCTTATGCTATCCGGTATGGCACATGATGATGATGAATTTTTATGGTGGGATTTCATATATACCGTATATATACCATATAAACGGGATGTGACCCCAGCCATCATGACTCTGAACAGTAGACCCACACTAATACACTTTAGTGACCAGGACAGTAGACCACCTCTAATACACTTTAGTGACCAGGACAGTAGACCACCTCTAATACACTTTAGTGACCAGGACAGTAGGCTTGACCTTTAGTGACCAGGACAGTATACCCACACTAATACACTTTATGGACTAGGATAATAGACCCACATTAATACACTTTAGTGACCAGGACAGTAGACCCACACTAACACACTTTAGTGACCAGGACAGTAGGGTCGACCTTTAGTGACCAGGACAGTATACCCACACTAATACACTTTAGTGACCAGGACAATAGACCAACACTAATACACTTAAGTGACCAGGACAGTAGGTTCGACCTATAGTGACCAGGACAGTAGACCCACACTAACACACTTTAGTGACCAGGACAGTAGGGTCGACCTTTAGTGACCAGGACAGTAGGGTCAACCTTTAGTGACCAGGACAGTATACCCACACTAATACACTTAAGTGACCAGGACAGTAGGTTCGACCTATAGTGACCAGGACAGTTGACCCACACTAATACACTTTAGCAATCAGGTCAGTAGACCCACACTAACACACTTTAGTGACCAGGACAGTAGGCTCAACCTTTAGTGATCAGGACAGTAGATCCACCACACTAACACACACTTTAGGACGTCCGGTCATTATGGCGGATAGGTGGCAAGGACCATTCAGGCTCAGTCTGAAAGGTGTTCCATTTTGCAGTTTCCTCATACTCCAAGTCCTGCCTTCTGCCGGAGCTACTGAGTTTAATGCTCTGTGCACACCATGAGCTGTGTACTTCATCCTAATCGTGTTTCAATGTTCCGATTGCTTACGATGAATGATGCTATCATATGATGGACAGTTCAGTTGTGTTCACTTTCAGTGCTGCTTGGCCTTATGCCTTTTGGTGTTTGCTTTTAGCTGCTATGATGGGGACTGCAACTGCCTTTGTTTGTTTGGATCTTTCGATGAGATGTGTTTTAATTTGGATGATTCCACTCGCACGGGCGGTTGAGCAATTATGGATTTTAATTCATTTGCAGTGATACCGGGGCCTTCGACTAACCATAACCATGATGGTGTTGTGAAAACATGACACACAGATATGTATTGTAATCTAGGGTTAAACTGCTAAGCAGGCTAAGGATGTCAAGTGCGATGATTTCTGCAAGAAAGTTTGCTCAGGAAAATCCCTCGCCACATTCTGATATCTTCATTAGAGCATGAATGGCACATCATGGTGCACATTCCAGAGCACAGGCCAGACATGGCACAAATCTGATAAGAGCAAAAGAAAGGCCCTGCTTGTGTACAACCTTGTGCAATCTGACCAAAGAAGTGAGGTTGTAAGAATGAGGATTAGGGTGTCACTCTCAGAATTGTGAGAGGAGGTGGTGCTGGGAGAAGAATTTATGATCACAACTGATGTCATTCGCACAAAACCTAAAAAAAGGCATGTGATGCTGCTCCTGGTCCAGGTGGTGTTTGGTATGATGACATAAACAATTTAGTTGACAATGACTTGGAGAATCAAGCCAAAGAATTTAATCCCAGCATTCAGAGTGGAATCAAACGTACTATCAACCCTTATGTATGCATGTGAGAGCTGGAAAACAACAAGAGACATAGAAACAAAGTTGAATGCATTTGAAAATATGAAACAGGGTAGGGGATAAGGGACGGAGAGGTCAAGAGGTGAAGGTCAGAATAGCCAGGAATAAGTAACAACTCATGGTCCACGGGAAATGCGGAGATGGTGTGAACAGATAGTGGACAAAGAGTTTTGGGAGAACGAGGGAAGATTAGGGGAGACAAAAGTGGTGTGAGTGAAATTCATTTGGAGAGACGACCAGCGCTCGATGCGGACGCATTGTCAGTTGTGACAAGCGATACCGTGAGCAAGAGTGTTAGTGTTAAGTCGGAAAGTGTTGGGGCGGTAGAACAGTTTGTTTTACAGGAGAACAGTTAGGCAGGAAGATTGTGAGATAGGGAGAATAGTGTTTCAAGGATATAGTGACTTGTGTTAGAATAGATAGCGGGGAAATTAGGTTAAGTGTTAGGTGATTATAATGATGAGTATAAGAGATTAAATAAAGAAATTGTAGTAAAATGCAATGAAGCAAAAGAAGCATGGCTAAAAGAGAGATGCAAAGAGATCGAATTGCAACAAAAAGGAGATGCTAAAGCTATATACAAACAAATTGAGGAATTAACAGGAAGCAAAACGCATTATTAAAATGTATAATAAAATACAATGAAGCAAAAGAAGCATGACTAAAAGAGATATGCAAAGAGACTGAGATGCAACGAAAGAGAGGTGCCAAAGCTATATACAAACAAGTTGAAGAAAAACAGGAAGAAAAATGCAATCAAAAACTGAATGTTTAAGATCAAAGAAAGGAGAACTGTTGATTGATCAAGAAAACATAAGGGAACGATGGACAGAATACATTAAGGATCTTTATAATGATGAACGAACGGAAGTAAATATTAAGGATAATGGAGAAGGACCAGAAATACTAAGAGAAGAAGTGGAAGACGCCTTGCGCAATATGAAAGCAGGAAAAGCTCCTGGACCTGATAATATAACTAAAGAAGAGATTGAAGCCATGGGTGATTTTGAAATAGAAATAATAACAAAAATATTGGATGATATCTACAGCAGCGGATATATACCAGACGACATGATCAAATCAATATTCATAGCCCTACCAAAGAAATCGGGTGCGATTGAATGCGATGATCATCGCACAATAAGCCTTATGAGTCATATGACTAAGATATTACTAAGAATCATCATGCGAAGAGTGCGAAACAAAATCAGTCCAGAAATTAGGTATGAACAGTGTGGTTTTGTTAGAGATAAATCTCACATTGGTTTCCAGAGAAACAAGCAATGCCATTTATATCATAAGATCTTTAGTAGAAAGAGCCATAGAGGTGAAAATAGATCTATACCTATGTTTCATAGATTACACCAAGGCATTTGACAAAGTAAAGCACCAAGAAATAATCAAAATTTTAGAAAGCATAAACATAGACAGCAAAGATCTAAGAATAATAAAGAACATGTACTGGCAACAAACAGCGGCCATAAGAACTGGAAACCAATTGGGAATGTTTCAACAAATAAAACAGGGTGTTAGACAAGGTTGTGTGCTGTCACCAGATTTGTTTAATATTTATAGTGAGATTATTTTAAGATCCATAAGGGGCATGCCTGGAATAACAATTGGAGGTCATAATATAAATAATCTCAGGTATGCTGATGATACAGTATTAATCGCTAAGAGTGAAAATGAGTTACAAGAAATGTTAGACATTATAGTGAAAGAAAGCAAAAATAAAGGACTCACCATTACCTCTGTCTTTTTGCTATTAAGGCTGAGTCCTTTATTTTTGCTTTCCTTCACTATAATGTCCAACATTTCTTGTAACTCATTTTCACTCTTAGCGATTAATACTGCATCATCAGCATACCTGAGATTATTTATATTATGACCATTACCTCTGTCTTTTTGCTATTAAGGCTAACAACAAAGAAAAAGACATCACCTCAGTGCAAAATAAAGACAAGTGGAACAATATTAAAACAGGTAAATGAATTTAAATATTTGGGAACTTTGTTAGCCTCATATGGAAGATGTACAAAAGAGGTGAGATGCAGAATGACTCAGGCAAAAGCAGCTTTACAAAAAATGAGGAAGATACTGTGCAATCTATTTTTGACAATAGAAACAAGAAAAGGAGTTCTTAAATATTATGTAGAGCCAGTCTTATCATATGGATGTTGACAAAAGGACAATAGACAAGAAAATCACTGGAGACTGTAGAAATGTGGTTTTACAGAAGAATGTTGAGAATACCATGGACAGCTAAGAAGAGCAATAAAAATGTTCTGAAAGAGGCCAAAGCAAAAAGAGAGCTAATATCCAATATTAGGAAGAGACAATCATCATTTTTTGGCCATGTAATGAGAAGAGAACAACTTGAATATATTGTAACAACTGGAAAAATTGAGGGACGAAGAGATAGAGGGAAGCAAAGAGAAAAAAATAACAGACAGCTTTAAGAGAATGGCTTGGCAGAAGGTCAACAACAGAAATGATAAATCGCTGCTGATATCGAAAGTTGTGGAGAGACATGGTCACCTACGCCACTAGGCCCGGTACTTGATGATGATGATGTTAGGTGATTAGGTGAATTAGATAGAGTCCAGCGTTCGCGGATTCAGTATGATCTGTGCAGTAGGAACTATGACACTCCAGTCAATTTACTGTCGAGACAGTTTCACTAACTAGGGGCATGGTTCAAGGAACTGTGAAATAAGGTTAGAGTGAAGGAGTTATGATACTCACGCACGGGTTAAGGTAGACATAGGGAGCTAGATAGTGCTCATTAAGTTGGGAGGCTGAGCGGAAGCCAATCCCATGAACCTTCAGCAAGTATGAGGAAGACGGCGGCGGCGATATTAAAAAAAAGGAACAAAAAATGTGGTATGGTGACAGCTTTACGTGGTAATGGATGAAACAAATGAGGAAGACGGTAGGCCAATGTTAGCACATAGACTATTTGATAGAACAGGTTTGTTCTTACCATGTATAGGCTGTTATTAGCCGCTAGAGAGCCATTATTATGAACCCAGTGAGTACAATGTTTTTGTGCATAGAGAGTTATAGAACAGGTTTGTTCTTACCATGTATAGGCTGATATTAGCCGCTAGAGAGACATTATTGTGAACCCGGTGAGTACAATGTTTTTGTGCATAGAGAGTTATAGAACAGGTTTGTTCTTACCATGTATAGGCTGATATTAGCCGCTAGAGAGACATTATTGTGAACCCGGTGAGTACAATGTTTTTGTGCATAGAGAGTTATAGAACAGGTTTGTTCTTACCATGTATAGGCTGATATTAGCCGCTAGAGAGACATTATTGTGAACCCGGTGAGTACAATGTTTTTGTGCATAGAGAGTGATAGAACAGGTTTGTTCTTACCATGTATAGGCTGATATTAGCCGCTAGAGAGACATTATTGTGAACCCGGTGAGTACAATGTTTTTGTGCATAGAGAGTGATAGAACAGGTTTGTTCTTACCATGTATAGGCTGATATTAGCCGCTAGAGAGACATTATTGTGAACCCGGTGAGTACAATGTTTTTGTGCATAGAGAGTGATAGAACAGGTTTGTTCTTACCATGTATAGGCTGATATTAGCCGCTAGAGAGACATTATTGTGAACCCGGTGAGTACAATGTTTTTGTGCATAGAGAGTGATAGAACAGGTTTGTTCTTACCATGTATAGGCTGATATTAGCCGCTAGAGAGACATTATTATGAACCCAGTGAGTACAATGTTTGTGCATAGAGAGTGATAGAACAGGTTTGTTCTTACCATGTGTATAGGCTGGTATTAGCCGCTAGAGAGACATTATTATGAACCCAGTGAGTACAATGTTTGTGCATAGAGATTTGATAGAACAGGTTTGTTCTTACCATGTATAGGCTGTGATTAGCCGCTAGAGAAACATTATTCTGAAATCATGGAGTACAATAGTTTGTACATAGAATTTACAGGACAGGGTGGTTCTTACCACAAGAGGCTGATTGTCAGCCGACAAGTAACAATGTTAGGTGCTAGGGAATAGGAATATAAGAATAGGAAGGTAAAGGGGGTGGTATCGGGCTGCAAGCAGAGACAATGCATCCCTGAATATTTACACATGACTTAATGGAAGTGGGGTCATAATTGAATATGTATTATGAGTTATGATTGTATCTTCACAATGTAAGTGGTGATGCCATGCATAGTGGTCATGTCATGAAATAAAACCGTTGTGTGCAAATTTTTCTAAGTGTCAGTTTCATCCTTTGTCATTGTGCTGTACTTGCCCTCTCGAAGAACGGACCAGGGGTTGCGTATTAGAATCATCACAACGTGAAGTCGAGAAGATACGAAACATGGGCCATATTGGAGGAGTTATTGAGTTATTTGCGGGTCATCATCATTGCACTCCGAACATGTTCATAGGTGCTCAGATCCCCTCCTCAGCAATTCCCTCAGTGTCCAGCAACTGACGACTCCAGTTCTGTGTTGGTTGATAAGTCTTCTTACACGGCCACTAAGTTTCTCATTTCTGGCTGTGCCCATCTTAACTCCCATTTCCATCATCCGAAGAAGTGACGTGGATCTGTGTTTGTCGAAGTCCTGTGCTCTTCCCACATCTTGGAAGGCATTGATGATGTTCACCCGATCCATTGGTTGCCCGTCCTCAGCGACAGCGCAGCTAGCCAACCTGTCCGCTCTTTCATTTCCCCGTACTCCCGCATGTCCAGGGACATAGACAAAGGTGACCTTACGTATTTTGGATTTCTGCGACTCTACCCATTGCATGCGTACAGAGCCCACCTCTGAGTAAGTAGCCTCTGCTTGATGTTGACAGCTGCCATTACGTTCAAGGCGGCTATTCCTTTGCAGGTTTTTGTTATCACATGGTCCCGAAAACACAGGCTGCGATCAAACTTAACTCCGAGGTATGTCATCAACTTGTCCCTGGTCACCTCATCAACTCCCATTCGTTCTATCGGTGTGGTCGTATTAACGATATGATTGTTAAGGGAGAACCATGAAACTGATGCTTTAATAGGATTAACCAAGGCACCTGAAACTCCACACCAGGAAGAAATGCGATCGAGTTCGTCTTGCATTGTGGAGGCGATTCCCCGTCTGTCTCTTCCCTGTCGATATACAAGAATATCATCAGCAAAAGTCATAGTTCTTCCCTCCCAACCAGCTGTTGATCCGTGATCATTATTGTGTACACATTAAATAGAACAGGTAACAATGGTGAGCATTGTGGCAGCCGTGGACAAATGGATATTGGCTCGATAGACCAACTTCCACATCTGAGTATCACCTTCACATGAAACAGTGCCGTGGCGATCCATCTAATGAGGAAGTGGTGGACCGCCAGTTTGAGAAGCATATGCATGAGATATTCAAATGGTACCCTGTTGTATGCATCCTCCAGATCTATAGCAGCAGCACATGTCTCCTCTCGTCTGTAGAAGCCTTCAAAGACTGCCGCATTGAGCCATGTCTCTTTGTTATATCTATAACCTCCGAGTGTGGGTGGGAATACGCGTTTCTGTTCAAGGTGACAGGTGAGGACACAGGCAACTATTTTCTCCAGCAGCTTGCCGGCAGTGTTTTACATTGTGATGATTCTGTAGGCACTGATCTGAGAATGGTCCTTGTTTGGCTTCGGTAGCGGTAGTAAGTAGCTGTGTAGCCACTCCTCCTTAATCTGGCAGGTGGGTGCACAAGCCTGCAACCTGCGGTCGCAATAGCAGGGTCAGCGCGCCATCAGCCGATCAAGACCTAACATATCTACCTCCTCGTGGTCACCCCTGGTAACAGTCTGCATCAAAACAGGCTGGCTAACAGAAGCTAGGATCGCCGTGTTCCCTGTAGTGGTGGCTGTTACTGATATATAGGACCCAGTATTGCAGTACCTCTGGGCTGGACTAGTAGTTTCCCAGCATAGCCTGGGACAGATTACCTCCAACCTCTCCAGTAAGAGCTGGGAATGTCAAGAAAGCCATTACGACCCGCCACATTCTATGAGTCAAAGGGCAAACAAGCTCGTATCAACTCGTGGCAATCCGTCAACAACAACAACAACCTTAATCTGGCCACTCCGAATACTGGCATTAAACTCATTGGCCAGTTTTGTCAAGTCGTCGTCAGCTAAATTGCCTATGTCATCGTACCGAACACCATCTGGACCAGGAGCAGTGTTGTGTAATATTGGAGGAATTTACCTCCATCAGCAGAATTCCGGGTCGAACTCAGATCTATCTGAGTTGTGCTTGGGAAAGCAGATCAGCATCAGTGCTGGGTGGTTTCAGAGTGACCGCCCAGTGCGAGAAGTCATCATCATCAGATCAGCATCAGTGCTGGGTTGTTACAGAGTGACCGCCCAGTGCGAGAAGTCAGCATTATCAGATCAGCATCAGTGCTGGGTGGTTTCAGAGTGACCACCTCGTACGAACCAGCAACGGTGCTGGGTGGTTTCGGAGTGACCGCCCAGTGGAGAAGAAAGAAAGATCATCATCAGTTGCTATGGTTATTATCAAAGGCGGGTGATTGCCACGATCAGAATATTTCATCAGCAGAGGCATTCATTAAAGGAAAATGGTGGCAATAACAATTGACAAGTAACAACAGCATTTAGAGTTGGCAATTATTAACATACTTCAAAGAGATGGTACAAATAAATGTCTAAGGAAAATACTTGGTATAGCGTGGAACGAATTAAAAACAAATGAGGAAATTCGAGAAATCGCCAATCAACCATATCTTCAGTAATCAAGAAACGACAATGGGCATGTGATGAGGAAGAGATATTAACCGAATAATAAAGCAAGCCCTCATGTGGGAAACAACAGGTAATAGGAAAAGACCTGACCCAGAGAGACACTGAGAAGAACATTGATCAGAGAGGCAAGAGCAGCAGGAATCGGCTCCCACAATGAGATAGAGTTGCTTGCACAGAACAAAGACAAATGGCAAGATTTGATAAAAGATCTTTACAAGGATTGAAAACTGCTAGAATAAAAATTTAGATAAGAGAAAGAGTATCTGGGTCTATGTCCTATAAGCCTGCTACGGCTCAAAAGGTCAATAGATAGATAGAATAGTAAAAGAAGGACAACCATGCACATCTTTTACTATTAGTTTGAATAATTTGTAAGGTAAAACCTTTGTCTTTAAAATTTGTAGATTTCTGAACAAATAAGTTTTTTCAGAGTAAGTCTGTCTTGATTAAAAATTATTTCACAATGTGCAAAGATATTCCAGTGGTTCATCTTTTTCGTCTTTATGAGACATTTCAAAATGCTTCTGGTCGCACTTACATGGTCATATACTTTCAATGGAAAGTTTAATATTGCAAATTAAGCACACGGGTTTTGTCTGGCCTTGCAGTGACGGGATAAATCTGTAGCCAAGATACTCGACAGTGCATTTTCTAGATTTCTTCCTTGCAGAGTTAGCCATGATACACAGTTTCTATATATTTTAAATGCATAATGTTATAAATACATTTTGTAAGTGCATAATCATAATATTATAACTATATTTTCTTTTTCCAAAATATACTACCATATTCTTTTGTATATACTCACATGATGGAAAATGCAAAACTGAAATAAACAAAGAATAGGTATGGCAAAAAGTAATTTTAATGCCATGAAAAATATACTAACAACAAAACAAATATCAACAGGGCTGAAACTAAGAATGGCAAAATGTTACATCTTCTCAATATTCCTGTATGGTGCAGAAACATGGACATTAGACAAGAAAACAGAACAGAAAATTGAAGCCTTTGAAATGTGGATTTATAGAAGAATAGGAAGAATTGGATGGAAACAAAAGATAACAAACGATAAAGTTTTAAAACAACTGAAAATAAAAAGAGAACTACTAAATACAATTAAGACAAGACAAATGAAATTTTTGGGGCATGTTAAAAGACACAACAGCCTACTAAAAGTAATATTGGAAGGAAAAATACAAGGTAAAAGAGGCAAAGGCAGACCAAGACTAACATGGACGAGTAACATCAAAAGATGGTCAAGTCAATCTATAACAGCCTGCACCATCAAAGCAAGAAACAGAGTAGAATGGCGATCCATGGTAGCCAACCTTCGTTGCGGAGAAGGCACACGATGACGATGACGATATACTCACAAATCAATGGACCACAAAAGATTTTTACGATGTTAAGAAATAAATCACAGTAACCGTAAAAAGCCAGACATAGGCTTAGTCTTAGTTTTATTTTCATTCTTTAATGCTCTGATTGGCAAATTTGTAAGTCTGTTATGGTTATGGAAGGCCCCTGTATCACTGCAAACAAATTAAAATGCATAATTGCTCAACCGCCTTTGTCAGTGGAATCATTCGAATTACTATCTCATCTCCCAAAAAAATAATGGTAGCTGTAGACCCCATCATAGCAGGTTCAGCACATGGCAAAATACATAAGGCGAAGCCGCACAGAAAGTGAACACAGCCAACTGTTCCTTGTCATACAATATCATAGTAAAAAGTACCCCCGTCACGCCAAGTGGCGTATAGGAAATATGTTAGTGACCATAAATTTTACAGACCTTCAGCACATGATTTTTGGGGTAATGTGGTCGGTATTACGCCCATGTCGCTTTACTTTCCCAGAAAAAATCCATTACCCATTAAAGGCTGGGTGAACCGGAAGCCGCCGGTTGTGATCGAACCCTATCTCTTGCCCTTTGTAGTCCAGTTCACTAACCACTGAGCTATCACGGCTCGCATACGATATCATCATTCATCGTAAACAATCTGAATATCGAAACACAATCAAAATGGATGAAACACACAGCTCACGGTGTACACAGAGCACTTAACGCAGTAGCTACTGCAACAAGCCAGACTAATGTCTATTCTATACTCTTTCAACATTCTTTCAGACATCTTGCATATGACTAAAGGGAATAGTGTGGCTAGGTCTGTTAGCAGTTGAGTGGAGGTATGGGGTGGAGAGAGAAGTTGGAAAGTAAAATAATGTTGCCATAGACATTATAAAGGTGATCCGTCCATTGAAGATGGTTGCTTATAAAATCCACCAAATACTTCTGATGTGCACTTTTCTTATTCATTTTCCTCTTAGGCTGAAGACAGCACACTAAGCGGAAACCATAGATCAAAACAGTTGATAATTTGTGCTAATTCTTATAAGTCTTGGTTGTTCAGTCCCATGTTTGAGCCTTCCCTAGTATTGTTCTACGTGGTATTTCTTTTGGGCTTCTCTTAGCACTGCTAATGAAATAATTCACTGAGTGAAAAAAAGTGATACCTGAGTGCTCTTTTTTACAAACATATGCATCCCAATCCATGGTCTTCTTGTCACGTCCTATGGTCCTCCAATTATGCAATTTTTACTCATGGTTCCCTTGAAATTTTCTGTGGTCCCGATGTTGAGAAGCACTGATCTATACAGACAGATATGTAATACTACACCAAAGAAGTGCATGAGCACTTAAGTATCCTCTGCAGGTGAAGAGTCAAAGAAGATAGCAGTGCATATGTTATGTATTATGACCATGAGTAGCATGACGGTAGAGGTGATGACTGTGACCTGGACATTTATCTGGTTGGAGTCACAAAATTACACCCATGCCTGTATACTAAGTGATTTGATAAGCGCGATAGAAAAGTGATGGCAGCCTCTGTACCCACGAAGTTGGCTGAGTCATTACTAAAGTCATCGATACACAGTCACCTTTGTCTATGTTTCTGGACATGCTGGAATACAGGGAAAGAGTGCACAGGCTGGTTAGCTGTGCTGTCACCGAAGACGGTCAGTCAATGGACAAGCATGTTCCCTAGGCAGATGTCATTACTGCCCTTTGAGATGCAGAAGGGCACAGGACTTTGACAACCAGGATTCTACATTACTCTTTCGGATGAAAGAGGTAAGTAAAGATGGGTACATCCAGAAATGAGAAGCTTAGTGGGCACATAAAAGGACTTATCACCCAACACAGAGCTGGTGTCATCAGTCATTTAGATGATATGGCACATACTGAGGAATGAATCTGAGCACCTATGGACATGTTCAGAGTGCTATGATGATAACTCACAAAAAAACTCAATAAAGTCATTAAGAACTTTTTAGACATAACTTTTGTGTATGTCTATATTCAACACCACAGGCACATCTGAAAATCAGTTTTTATGTTTACTCCCTTTTTATGTGAACTCCATTCACTTCTCATCCTAGTGATAGACAATATGCCTTTTAACGATCAGGTTATCTTCTACTGCAATGCATAACATTTTCCACCCTATTGGAATCAAACACACAGTGATCACAAATTGGTAATGGAATTGGATAGGTCACATACTCAGAATTTAGTAGAAATGATCACAAGTCTTTCATGCAATAGACTCCAGAGGGGAAATAATGAAGAGGTGCATACACCAAGAAATTGCTTGTTAGAGAACACTAGAAACAGAATTGAATAGTGTGAGTCAGATTTGGGGCACTCAATGAAGGATAGCAAGGAGCTTCACATTGTGGGGAAGTTCTGTCAAGATACCATAAGACTTACCAGTCAGTAACTGTCTGACCAAGGAAATGATGTTTTGCACTTTGTAGTCTACTGCAAAGACTATGCAAGTTGTCATTGTAAAAGGCATTGTTATGGAAACAGCTGCAATATGTGCCATTTTGGCACGCAAGGTTTCTGTTTTTGAGATTGTAGTTCTGCCCTATGTGACGTCTTCGGCTCGAAAGGACAATAAATAGATAGTCTACTGCATGTTTTTGTTCTCTATAGAGCCTTTGGTTTTCTATAACCTTCCTACTAGGCAGCAGTTATTTGTACTCAGAGTTGTCTTTATTAGGAAAATCAGTCCAACAGTCTTTTCTTCCTGGGTTTGTTTTAAGTTTTAATCCCCTTAGGTGGATTTTCCACCAGGAAATATTTCTTCCTTTATGGATTTGTTTACTGGGTTTTTCTCCGTGGCCTTTGCTTGACCAGGTTATAGTCTCACTAAAACCATGATCATCTTATATTCACAGGTAATATTATTTAAACTTTTTTTTCAGCTTTTTGTTTTGGCATTATTTTTTCTAAGTGGACTGCACATGCTTGTCTCTCTTGATAATGGAGATGCAGAAGAATACCCCGCATCTTTTTATATGTCTCAATCAATGTGGTCAGCTACTTTTGTAAGTAATTATTTGCTTGTAGGCTCTGTAAGTTTAATAGGTTTAGTAAAGGTTATGTTTGTGTCTCAATCACATTAGCCTACATGCTAATTCATACTTAGGTGCTGCTGTGGTACATGAATTTAACCAATTAACTCTTGGTGTATTCAATAATTATAAAATTGATCAATGTTTGCATGAAAATAGCCTAGTAAAAAGTCAAATAGAAATATTTTGCTGTAATTTTTGTAGTTTAAGTTATTTGGCAAAATAGATGGTGTATCAGCATCAATACTGACTAAGGCAATACTACACTTCAATCTCCCCAAAACAAAAAGAAAACCCTGAGAAATCTACATAAACAATGAGCCTGTGAAAGAAGACATATAAGCTACTTATCTCGGAGTTACATTTGACAAGAAACTATCTTGGAAACAGCAGATAAATAAGGCAACCTAAAATGCTAGGAGGAAGTTAGCTACTTTTATTTAAAAGCATTGTGGAATGAGTGGAAAAATACTCAGTAAAGTTTACCAACAGAGTATACGCCCATATCTAGAAATGGATCATCTGTATGGTGCTCAGCATTAAACACAACACTGCAAGAGCTGGATAAAGTACAAAACCAGGCACTTAGTGTCATCACAGGAGCAATAAAATCAACACCAATATTGGAGATGGAGAATTTGTGGAGGTTACCAGCACTGATAGAACGGAGGGACACAAAGGTGCTGATACAGGCAGACAAATTTTCATGCTTGCCAAGATATCCAATGAAGGACCTATTCCAAAATCTTGCATTGGGGCGGCTTAAGAGAAGCAGTTTTATCCACTAAGCCAAGTGTATTAGTAGACAAACACCAGACATGCCAAGAGTTGTTAACCTCCTACAGCCCATACTAGAAGAGATTCCTGGACAGAGAAATCTAGATTGTTAGTACAAATACAGACAGAAGTGCTATGAATACTTGACAAGGAGGAAAGGAATAGTCTACAGTGTAAAACAAACACTTTCGGTTTCTTGAATAAAGAATACCCACAAGATCTATGGGTTCAGGTGTACATTGATGGATCAGCACACAATGCAGTAAAGAATGTGGGAGCAGGTGCATACATATAGCACCCAAATATTAAGGATATGAATAAAATAGCAACAGGAAAAAATGTCACAATTGCAATGCAGAAATCCAAGCAATAAAGTTGGCAATAGAAAAACTGCTGAAAAGTAATCTTAACCCACAGCCTGTAGTGTTTTTGACAGATGCAAGATCAGAACTCCAGGCGCTACAATCCAGAAAATTGCCACATCTGCAGACCTTATTGACTGAACTCTGCAAGCACCATTGGGTCTCCTTTCAGTAGATCCCCCATCTCACTGTGGAATACCAAGAAACAAGAGAGCAGATCAGCTGGCAAAGGAAGGCACAACAGGCACACAACTAGATGCACCAGTTGCATACCATCAGAAGAAACAGCTAATCAAATCAAATCAGAAGACCACAAGCTCCAAATCAGGATGCCTTTTATAATATGAATAGATAGGAACAAGTTATCATTATACACCTCAGAACAGGGCACATGTTATGTTATATATGTTATTTCATGTTATTCAGGAGGGATGTTGTCTAGATACAAGAGGGCTACTGTGAGATTGAGGGTAACATGTGAACTGGTTCATCATTTCACAATTTCACATGACATTGCAGGGAGATCTTACGGTCTGTTGTTCGATGTGCGACAGGGATAATCCGACTGTGTTTCATATGTTCACATTTGAAGTCAAAATGATGTCCTAACATCATCAAGCACTATATCTATATATTTTTAAAATATGATGATCATCATTTTCAGGAGGACGTGAACTTCCGGTCAATATGGTGGATAGGCGGCAGGAACCATTAAAAGCTGTCTGAAAAGTGTTCCTTGTTGCAGTTTCCTCATATTCCAAGTCTGGCTTGTTGCAGGAGCTACTGAGTTTAGTGCTCTGTGCACACCGTGAGCTGGACTTCATCCGTTTTGATCGTGTTTCAATATTCCAATTGCTTACGATGAATGAAGATATCATATGACAGGGAACAAATGGCTGTGTTACTTTCTGTGTGATTTCGCCTTATGTCTTTTGGCATGTGCTGAGACTGCTATGATGGGGACAACAGCTACCTTTCTTTGTTTGGGAATGAGATATTAATTCAGATGATTTCACTGGCACAGGCGGGTCACATGTATACAAAATTCAAAATCAGCACCTCAACTACATGTACATGTGGATCACTGAACACATACTTCAAGACTGTACTGAATATAGTAGACTGAGGAAAACCCATTGGCCCATAGATACAACACTACAGACAGAACTATATGGGTCACTGCAAGAATTACAAATAAACAGTAAAATTTATACAGGAAACATCGCAAATAAAGATAATACTTCAGGCGAATGAAAGATAAATTTGGCAAAATTAATTGAATTGTTTTTAGGGCAACTATAAAATGCTTAGAGTATAGTGAATAGCAGCAGTGTCCTTGAAAATCCTTGAGATGATGTGGAAATCCAAACTCATCAGCACAAAAATGAAACTTAAACTATTCCAATCAAACATACTTATCAACACTTACATTTGCATACGAGACCTGGAAACAAGAGACATAGAAACAAAGTTGAACGCATTTGAAAATAAATTTCTTAGGAAAATACTTGGTATAGCATAGAACAAATTCAAAACAAACGAGGAAATTAGAGAAATTGCCAGTTAACACTCATCAATAATCAAGAAAAGACAATAGACATATGTTGAACATGTGATGATAAAAATAATAACTGAATAACAAACCAAGCCCTCATGTGGGAAACAACAGGTAAGAGGAAAAGAGGCCGACCCAGAAAGACACTGAGAAGAACATTGATCAGAGAGGTAAGAGTAGCAGGAATCAACTCCCGCAATGAGATAGAGTTGCTTGCTCAGAACAGAGACAAATGGCAAGATTTGATAAAAGATCTTTGCAAGGATTGAGACCGCTAGAAAGAAAATTTAGAAAAAGAGAAAGAGTATCTGGGTCTATGCCCTATGGGCCGGCCACTGCTTGAAAGGTCAATAGATAGATAGATAGACAGATAGATAAAATGCTTAGGTCCCTAAAACAAATAACAAAAATTATGCTGAGTAGACTGTTTCATTACCTCATTGGAAAACACATTTAGTATGCATGCCCTCAGTTATCACCTTAGGTTAGTGTCACAGTTTATATTGTTTATGGGGACTGATTAGCGTAGGTGTAGAGGGTTCCCTTTTTATACCAAACACCAGGGTTTGAAGTTCGCTCATCCCATCAGTCGACCTAGCTAGAAAAAAAAAGCAGGTGCCAGTCCATTGGTCAGGGAAGGTCAGGCATCTGGGAAGAGAGTACTGGGTCACGCTCCTTCAAAAGATGTGCACAAGTATAGTGGAGGTTCTACACTCCACTCCCCTAGGGCAGTAAAAATACTCCTATAGGACATCTTTACCGTTTACAGTTTATTTCAAATATATAATATAATGACCTATATATTGGGGGCATCCTCGTGTACTAAATCACTATAGACAGATGATGGTTTTTATGAATGAGACTAGTTTAGAACCAGATTACTATATATAACTATGAATCTATAACTTTTTTATATAACATAACATAGCATAATACAATGAAGGTGAAAATTTTTTTATATAACATAACATAGCATAATACAATGAAGGTGAAAATTTTTAACTGCACAATACTTTACGGTTTTTTTTTTTTAGAAGTGCATAAAATCCAATGATTTTTGTCAGAGAAATTAAATCAGCACACAGTCACAACAATATTACCAGATTATTAGCTTCACTATACACAATCATAAAGATTCTTTGTGGAAAATTCTGAAGCAATATGGCTTACCATAAAAAATCATAAATATTATCAAGGACATGTGTGATGGTTACACATGTGCAGTTCGAACAGAGGAAGGACTGAGCGAATGTTTCCCAATAGAAACGGGGGTTAAACAAGGATGTATTTTATCGCCCTTGTTATTTGGAATTGTTATGGACTTCATAATGAAGAAATGCTGCACTGGTAATAAAGGCATCAAATGGATACGAGGAGACCGTTTGGAGGACCTCAACTTTGCTGATGACATAGTTCTCATCAGCAGTCAGATAAAAACGATGCAGGAAAACACAAATGAACTATCATCAATAGCCAGCAAAATTGGGCTTGAGATCAATCATGAAAAGACTAAAGTCATGAAAAGTTTAATTCCAACAGATGACAAAATATACATGGAAACCAAAACAGTAGAAGAGATCGGCCACTTTATCTATCTTGGAAGTCACATTGATCAAGAAGGGGATACAAGTAAAGAAATTAGAATCAGAATAGCTAAAGCAGCAATGTCTTTCAGAAGCCTTGAAAAGTTGTGGAAATCAAAACTCATCAGCACAAACACAAAACTTAGACTATTCAAATCAAATGTACTATCAACCCTTACATATACGCGTGAAAGCTGGAAAACAACAAGAGATATAGAAACAAAGTTGAACGCATTCGAAAATAAATGTCTAAGGAAAATACTTGGTATAGCGTGGAACGAATGAAAAACAAACGAGGAAATTAGAGAAATCGCCAATCAACCACTAATATCTTCAGTAATAAAGAAAAGACGATGGTCATATGTTGGACATGTGATGAGAAGAGATAATAACCGAATAGCAAAGCAAGCCCTCATATGGGAAACAACAGGTAAGAGGAAAAGAGGAAGACCCAGGGAGACACTGAGAAGAACATTGATGAGAGAGGCAAGAGCAGCAGGATTCGGCTCCCTCAATGAGATAGAGCTGCTTGCACAGAACAGAGACAAATGGCAAGATTTGATAAAATATCTTTAAAAGAAAACTGCTAGAACAAAAATTCAGATAGGAGAAGGTGTATCTTGGTCTACGCCCTATGGGCCGGCTACGGCTCGAAAGGTCAATAGATAGATACACTCTAATCAAGATTGGTATTATATTAAAAATAGGAACCACAGTATAACAGTTGTTAGTGAACTGGTTTGCTGAGGACAAGAGGTTGGGCTTGAATACCAGTTTAAGCTTCTCAGTTCACCCAGCCTTAAATATATACAAGAGATTTCTTCTTGGAAAGTAGTATGGTCTCGTATGATACTTATCACATCATCCATAAAATGAGTTGTTGGTCATTAAAAAATATGGGTACTAATATCTCGTTTTCCATATGTCTTAAAGCACTTTTTTTTTTTAAATAAAAAATACTCAGTTTTGTTTTTTAAAAAAAGATCCCATTTTGCCTCAGAAACTCACAATCCATTTGTTAGAATACAAGTGAGCTAATTTAATGACAATGGAGGTGATGGCAGTGACCAAGGCATTCATCTGGTTAGAGTCACGAGACTACACCCATGCATGTATACTGAGTGATTCGATGAGCATGATAAAAAAAGTGGAGGCAGTCTCTGTACATATGCAATGGGTAGAGTACTTGCAGAAGTAAAAAATATGTAAGATACATCTTTGTCCACGTCCCAGGACATGCTGGAGTATGGGCAAATGAAAGAGCGGACAAGTTGGCTAGCTGCACAATTGTTGAGGATGGTCAACCAATGGATCGGGCGGACAGCATCAATGCCCTCTGGGAAGTGGGAAGGACACAGGTCTTCGACAACCATGAGTCCACGTCACTTCTTCGGATGAAAGAGATGGGAGTTAGATGGGCACATCCAGAAACCGAGAAACTTAGTGGGTGTGTAAGAAGACTAATCAACCGACACAGAACTGGAGTCGTCAGTCGCTGGACTATGCGAGAATTTCTGAGGAAATCTGAGCACGTCTGGACATGTTCGGAGTGCAGTGATTGCACTCACCCACAAATTACTCAATAACAACTTAAATTAGTTACCCTTTGAGTATCGTCCTTCACCAGAATTAAAAAATAAGGAAAAAAAAAGCCCTAAAACTGAATTCAGCCACAACCTTTCAATTAAAAAAGAAATATAATTGTGGTAATTTGTAGCTTTATATTGCTGAGGGCGTTAGTAGCATAATTAGGGAAACCATCAGACTGGGCTACCGATGTTCGGACAACCCGTGTTTAATTTCTGCTGGAAGCAGTGTGAGTTGTACTCGTGGTTGGAAAAAAGGTACCCCTGCGGTCGACCCAGAAATGGGTACCAGGGTAATACTCTAGGAAGGTGAGGAATGCAGTGTCGCATCATGTCTCCGAACACTTCTGGATAGGTGACTGAGCACATGTGGGTGAGTGGATAGGTGACTGAGCACATGTGGGTGAAAACTCATATGCTAACACGCCAATTCAAGTCTCGTACTTTTCTTTACCTTTATTTTATTGCTAAATTTTATATCAGGTATAAAAAGGGAAGTAAACAGTATAAATGCTAAAGCAAAATTGCACTAACTTTGCAGGTATCTCAGAGTGTACAAATTTTAAAAAATGTCTTTGTAACAATATCTTCATGGTTTAACTAGTTGCTGGCCTTTGTTCTGATGATATTATCACAAAGATCTGGTGTGTCATGCCCATGTGTCGTGTTTCTGTTCTGGATGCTCAGTCTTGTTGCAAATATAGTTCCAGTTTATGTGCTTGCCTTACAAAAAGTAAGTGTAACTGAAGTACTTTTTAAAAAAATTGGTAATATAAAATACATACTCTATCTGAACAGCAAATCTAAACTTATTACCTTATTTGCTATAGTGCTAGAGTGTTCCAAACTGAGGTAGTTAAAATGAAAAAAAGCATGCTGAATTCATGTGAAACATTAACATTGGAATAATTTTAAGAACATAAATATGATATTTTTCATTACATTCATTTAGTATTAATACATTAATATTAATTATCCTTAAATGGGCAACAGTTATCTCAAAATTGTCAACATATCCATACAACTTTATCATGTAAAGAAACCAGGTGCTGCCATATGCCACACTTTTCTTTACTGTATTTTGTACATGTTTGTAGTTATTGGTTATGGTTTAAAGTTTGTAGTAGATGTTCCATTGTGATGGTGTAACCGGACCACCCTTCTTTCTTTCGTCTCTATTTTGTGTGTTGTTGTTTCGTCGATCGTCGTCAGCTGATATCACTCAGCGGGTCTTACTCGTCCAGCCTTCACCAACTGGTCGGTGAGACCTGTTGTGGAATGTAGCCTTTATCTTCCGGCCAACACGCGTTCAGGCTCACTGGACACCTATCTTAGCCGTGACCTTGTCTACCCCTTCTACTTCAGATTCGTGTTGTGATAACTAACTCCCGCTGTGTTTACCGCGACAACTGCTTAAAGCTCCAGGTTCACGCCCGACAGGGTATCGCAAAGCTAGATAATAACTGGGCAATACAAACAAACGCAATTAGATCACAGTATATTATTATCTTCATCATGGACTCTGTTTACACACGATGGTTTGCACTTACACACACAGTATGCACACGTCATGTTTTCCACTTATATGGCACTAGCACTCATCTCTTAAAATCCACTTATTTGCGTGGTATTACTAACTATATGTGGGTCGGCCCACGCCCTATCACCAGTCTATCCGTCTGCCAATCTACTATCTACAACAGCTAAACTACTCTACTTCTGCTACTTGTACGATCGTGCGCTCCTTCTCGATCTCAGGTTCTTGGAGTCATTTCCGCGCTTATCCTCCTCTGAGCGCTGCTCTACTCGTGTTCTAACGATTGTGTGCTTACTTGATAACTTATGATCTCTTCTAACTCCAAGAGGCGATCTTGCCTCTCTCCAGGCCGCCCCCTGTGTGCTGGTGGCTACAGGGCCTCGAGTGTTCTGTCGGAGTACTTCCCTCGAGATTCCGAATCAGAATGTCACTGAGAATGTGTCTCTTTCCCTGTGTGTCTCCCTTCTGTGTCTCTCCGTGTTTTTTTCCTTATATTCGGCTTTCCCCAGCCAATCAGAATTTTTCCTCCTCCCACGAATGTGGGTGGAGATCTCTTCTTTTTCTCCTACCATTGCCCTCAGCAATGTCTCAATTTTGCATTCCGCAATTCACGTTATTGCTAATTGCATATAACGTCTCTGTAGTGCGTTCCTGGATTGATAATCCCGCCTCTACATTTTCTGTGTCTTTCTCCCTAGACACCGACGCCTCTTCTTCTCTACTATTTACATTTACTTATATATACACTTTTGGCCATTTCTCTTTCTTGTGTCATTAGTAGCCTATCCATTTCGGACTCTCAGCTACATTTTTCTCCACCCGTCCGGGTGTTCTTTTCTACTTGTACCGACTGTACTCTTCAATTTTTCTCTTCCTCTATATTCTTAGAGCAACTGTTCATTTCGGATTATTACCTTTTCGTTTAAACCCGTCCGGGTTTTCATTTCTCTTCCCTCTTCCTCTTTACTATGTTTCACTCATTTCGGGTTCTCCTTTCTATTCTTCCTCTTGTCTTTTACTATCTATTGAGTTTTACCCCTTTCGGGTTTTTCTCCTCTTATTACTTAGTTTTACCCATTTCAGGTTTCTATTCTCCTCTCTTCTTTGTCTTACCCCTTTCGGGTTTTCCCTCCTTCTGTATTACTATGTTTTTACCCGTTTCGGGTTTAATTTGTTTCTTCCTCCACTGTTGTTTCAACTGTGTCTTCGTCGTAAGTTTCCTCTATTCTGCATCTTTTTTCCTCCGGTGACTCACCCGTTGACCATTTACTTCACCTCTTCAATGTGATCTTCCTCCATGTGTCCTCTGTTTCTGTTCTATTTTATGTTCTGACTTTCTCTTTTTCCCCTCCGGAGCTACTATCTGTTTCTTGTTCTAACTGTTCCTGATCTCGTATCCTTTCTTTCCTGTGTCTTCGTCTTACCCTTCTTTCCGGTAATGGCATGTCTTCTTCTGACGACGTTTCTCTTTCCCTCTGTACCCTTCTGTTCTGCCTCTGTCTTGCTCGGCTCCTCGTGTTTTGATATGGTGCCTCTTCTTGTTTTTCCTCCCTTGGTTCGCTTTCATAACTCTGTCTATCTTGTGCTTCTCTTTGTTCTATCGCTTCTTCTTCTATGGTACTCTTTTCTTCTGTCATTCTGTTTATTCTGTGTTCTTCTTCGCCATATGTTTCTTCTGTTGACACTTTCATGCTCCATGTACATTTTCTTCGTGGCCTACCTGTTTGTGGCTCCTCTTTCTCTGACCATAACGTGTCATCTTTTCTTATATTCCTCCTGTGGGCTCTTATTTCTTTTCTTCCATATGTGTTTAATCACATAAGTTGTGTCTCCTGTCTTTCTTAATATAATATACCATTCTTTCCATTTTGGGCTATTTTTGATGAAGCTGTATGGTTCTTGTAGAATACTTTGTCTCCTACCCTATATTGAATACTTCCTCATTTCTATCATTTTTCATATTTTTCCTTTCTGCTCTCTTTAAATTTTTCCAGACCATTCTCTGAGTATGTTGCATCTGCTGGATGATGATCTCATATATCTCCTCTCTTACGTATCTTCTTCTTGGTTGCAACAAATTGTCTATCGGTAACATCGGATGTCTTCCATATAGTAGAAAGAAATGGAGAGAAGTCTGTACTTTCATTTTTATTTACTCTTATTGCTGACAATGCCTGGTTTAGTTTCACGTCCCATTCTTCATCACGGCCTCTTGCTAATTTCGAGATTATGTCATTCAAGGTTATGTGCTGGCTTTCATGAATTCCATTCCCTTGTGGGTGGTATACTGAAATTTGAATGTGCTTGATGTTCAATTTGCGCAAAGTATCCTTAAATTTTTGACTGGTGAACTCTCCTCCATTATCTGTAAGTATGCATTGTGGACAACTAATTCTTGAAATGAATTCGTTTATCAATATGTCAATGATTGTGTCTGTTGATTTATTGGCTATGGGGCTACTTTGTGGCCATCTGCTGTAGCAGTCTGCTATGTGTAATATATATCTATTTCCTGATATTGTAGTTGGATAAGGGCCCGTGATGTCCATACTAATCTTTTGCATGGCAAAGTATTGTTTGTCCATACTTTGATCGGTCCTGATTTCTCTATCAAATTTCTTGTCTTACATATTCTACATTGCTCGGTGTATTGTTCGACTTCCTTATATATTCCTGGCCAGTAGTATTTTATCTTGATTGTGTCTATCAACTTATCTCTCCCCATGTGTCCATTCTGCTCATGATAAGCTTTCAGCACTCGGAATCTGAGTTGTTCTGGTACATATACTTTCGGGTATTTGCCTTCCTTTGGTTCTATATATGTTAACACTCCGTCCTTCTGATCTATATGGAATTGTTCCCACTTGCCTTTCTTTCCCTTTTTTAATTCATCTTTGATGTTCTTTAGTTCTGTCTTTATGCTGTTCTGTGGTTATGCCTATTGCGTCTTCATTCTTTTCCTTCCGTTATTCTATTCTGTCTTATTCTGTTCGTATTTATTATGTTAATTTGAAACGTTCTATCGTCTACATCTGTGCATGACTCTGTTCCCTTTCTTCATTTTCCTTCCTCGGTAACCTGGACAACCAGTCCGCACATATATTCTTTGCTCCTATATATTCTATTGTTGCTCCACTGTTTTGTATTGATAAAGACCACATGTCTATCTTCCTATTGTTTATAGGACCGTCTAGTATTGTCTTTAATGGCTTATGGTCCGTTCTTATTACTATTGTATAGCCATACAAATAGAAATGCAACTTTTGTATTGCATAATGTATGGCATATGCTTCTTTTTCTATTGTTGCCCACTTTACCTGGGTTTTACTTAATTTATGTGATATGAAGTAGATTGGGTCTTCTTGTATCGTTGTTTTTCCAGTTACGTTGTCTACATTTGTGTTTTCGTTTACCAAACATGCCCCTATTGTTGTATCGGAGGCATCTGTATAGAGTATCATTTTTCCCTCTTTATTTAGGTGTGCTAGTATTGGTATTACTGTTAGCCCTTCTTTTAGTGTGTTAAATGATTCCTGACATTGTGGCGTCCATTTAAACTTATTAAATTTCCTTGTCAGTGTGGTTAGTGGCTCAGCGATTGCTGCAAAATTCGGTATGAACCTCCGGTAGTATCCACACATTCCTAAGAAACTTCTCACCTATCTTACTCTCTTAGGTGGCGTCATTTCTCTTATGGCTCTTATCTTTTCGTTGTCTGGCATAATGTCCTTGTTTACTCTGAACCCCAGATACTTCACTTCTTGTTTTAGAAATTGACATTTGTTTATCTTTAATTTTATGTTGTGTTGCCTGAGTCTAGTAAACACCTGCTCTATATGTTGTATATGCCTTTGTTTGGTTCCTTTGGTGAAGATAATAATGTCGTCTATGTAGGCCTGTGCGAATTTATTACACCCTTGTAGCACCTGATTCATTAACCCCATGTATGTCGCTGGGGCTCCTTTTAGTCCAAATGACATAACGTTCCAGGTGAACGTTCCTACATGTGTATTGAATGCAAGTTTATGTTTTATTGCATCCTTTACTTCGATTGTCCAGTAGCCAGCCTTACAATCTACTGTACCAATCCGTGCCTTGGAACAATACTATAATGTCGTCCACCCTAGGCATCTGGTAGCTGATGGTTTTTGTAATCTTGTTTAGCGCTCTGTAATCACAACAGAACCTTTGTGATCCATCTTTTTTTTTCACTACTGGTGACGACCATTGTGAATTGATTCTTGTGATTATGCCCTCCTTTAACATGTCCTCAACTGCTTTCTCTACTATCTGTTTCTTAATGGTGTTCTATATGCCTTTATTTTGTGTGGTTCTGCCTTTCCTGTGTCTATTTGTACCGTGCGCGTTCTCCCTAGTTCATAATCTGTTAGCGCAAAGACATCATGGTTGTTTAAGACTATTTCCTGTATTATTTGTTTGTCTTCCTTATTTGTTTGTATCTGCCGGAGCAATTCTCCCTCTCTTTCCTGTGACAGTTTTATTGTCTTCCCTTGTCTTTCCTCATTTTTCTTATTTTCTTCCTGTATTCTCCGTCTTTGCGACGTATTTTCTTCTTCTATCCTTTCCTCTCTCCTTTGTTGTGTTAATTGAGTTTGTGCTACCACTTTACCTCTTTTTATCTTTATTGTCCTTCCTGGTTGGTTTATTACCATTACTTGAAATGTCTGATTGTTTGACATTCTTACTATTCCATCTATTACCTTTATGTTGGGCTCCTCCATCATCTCCTGACTAGCTCTTGTTGTACTCACCACCTGTCCTGGTGTGACGTAGTCGTTTTTCTTTATTTTAGATAACACTATATGCACTTCATGTGGTTTCAGCACTATATCGCTGTTTGCTCTGGCCAGTGTTACTATATGCATGTCATCATCCATTTGTACTTCTGTATTCCCCACCTGTAATTTTTTAGTTCTATATTTAACTATTACTCTGTTTCTATTAATCCAGCCTCTTCCTATTATCATGGCTCTGTTCATTCCTTCTACCACCATGAATACTTGTTTCATAGTGTGGTCTACCTATTTTTATCTCCAATATTGTTTTTCCTATTACTTTTAACATTTGTCCATTTATTGCTTCCAAATTATTACTTGTTCTATATATTTTTCTCCTTCCTTGTAGTGATCTGAATGTACTTCCTTTTATCACGCTAACGCTTGCTCCTGTATCTATTATCGCTTTACCTTCTGTTTTCCTAATTGCACTATGCATGAGCATGGATCTTCCCTTCTTTCGTATCTTCCAAAGTTTTCAGGCTCTCTTCCCCTTGTGTTCAAAATCGCCTGTCTTTTCGAACACCATCGGCGTTTCCCTGTACCGGGTATGTATTTTCCCTTCTCCGGTACGTTCTCGTATAACAATTTCTAGCTATATGTCCTACCCTATTATATTGATATCATCTTCTATTGTCTTGTATCCAATTTACTTTCTGAGTGTTCTTATCTCTCCAGTATCTTTGTCTCATATGGTCAATTTCCATTGGCCATTCCTGTCTCGTTCTCTGCGGCTCTTCTCTCTTCTCCTTCGAATCTTTGTCTGATATTTTCTTCCTCTGTTGCAATCTGCATCACCCGTGCCAATGTTGCCAAGTTTCTTCTTGCTAGCTGCATTTTTAGGCCTTTATTTCTCAGGCCTTCTATATATATATGGCTATTAGCATCTTATTTATCTGTTCATTGATACTATCGTGACCAAATCCTTGCTCTGCCAACTCCAATACCTTTTCTCCGTATTCCTACACTGATTCTTTTTGCATCTGATGCGTTGACTTCAGTTTCATTATTGCTTGTTGTGGGTCTTTTAATCTAGCATATCTTTGCTTTAAATATGCCTTAAATTCTTCCCAACTTTCATCTTTTACTTCGTTTATCGTTTATTTTTCTTTTTATGCTACTAGCTATTCTTCCTTGACTCGTTAGCAACGTCAGTTCTTTTAGTTCTGGTAGAGTTATTTTGCTACTCCCATGACATTTTTCAATATCGTTTATCCACGTCTCGAATTGGTCTTCTCCCGTGAATGTTGGTATTCGTTTTATTATTTCCTGTATCTGTATACCTTCTAACTTCTGCACTGCTTCGCCTAACTTGTTAATTGTTTGCCATACATAGTCTTCCTTTGTTGTCTCCATTTTTTTCTAATTTACTGTCCTGTCTATTCAGTCGGTATATTATTCTTCTTTTCTCCCTTGTACTATACTATTATTTTTTGGGCACATCATGAGAAGAGGAAAGTTGGAATACTTGGTTACAACTGGCAAAATAAAAGGAAAGAAAGATCGCGGACAACAAAGAGAGAAAATACTGGATAGCTTGGTGTCATGGCATGGAAAACAGTCAACAACAGAACTGATACGATGCACTGTAGATAGAAGATTGTGGAGGGACATGATCGCCTACGCCAACCGGCAGGGTACATGATGATGATGACTATACTATTATAATTCTTATTTCAACTCTTATTTATTAACACCTTATATGTGTATTCACATTCAATGTGTCATTCTTTCATAATTTGTTGCAATACCTTTTATTTAATATTATATGTGTCCGTGTTTTATGTCCCTAGCTATCTATATTTCTCCCTCTTTTACACCCGCCTTCCACTCCTACTCCTATTTGGCATCAAAATTGCCTTTGCTAAAACAAAATCTGCCCACGGACACGCCTAATATTTTACAATTACTTCCCTTTGGTATTGGTGTTCATGAAACATTTTAATACATCATTTACAAATTAATTACTTAATGTATCATTTTTTTATCTAATTAATCTGTGGAAAAAAACTCAATTATTTATTGACCTTAATTATTTCCCACTTTTTTCTTATTAAAAAAATTGTTCACTTCAATTCCTGGAAATGTTCACGTCATGAATTTCTTAACTAGCTATACCTTCCGTGTTCTAATCTATCAATTCACACTTTACTATTGAATGTTATTACACTTTGTCTATTAATGTTTTACTCCTTGAATCACAATGTTCTTACACTAACGTTGTATCTGTTCACTTTTGTCTATTTAATTTCTCACCTTCCTCGTTGTTCTTCTGTTGCTGGCCAGCTCTGCTGCTTCGTTGACTCTGGATTTGCGTTGATTTTGTCACGTTTGGGTTGACTTAATTTCATTTAACCGCTTACGTTGGGCTCGTACTGATTCTTTACGTCTGCGTGGAATTTCTTGTTTGGCACTTTCGAATTGACTTGTGCTGCTATCTTACGTCTGCGTGGATTTGCTTGACTGCTGAATTCAACTTGATTGATGATGTTAATTTACGTCTGCGTGGCTTTGCTTGACTAACAAATTCAACTTGATTGATGATGTTAATTTACGTCTGCGTGGCTTTGCTTGACTAACAAATTCAACTTGATTTTCTGTTTTCTCAGATCTGATTTTCTGATTTGCGTTGATGATAGTTCATTGCGTTGTCTATTGATCTTCTTTATTGCTGTTTTACCTTTGAACTCTCCCAGTTTGGTTTCTTTTGTTTTTCTTTTATCTGCCTTTTGCGATTGGTCGTGCAACAATGTATCAAACGTTGCTTATGTACCGGCACCAATGTAACCGGACGACCCTTCTTTCTTTCGTCTCTATTTTGTGTGTTGTTGTTTCATCCATCGTTGTCAGCTGATATCACTCAGCTGGTCTTACTCATCCAGCCTTCACCTACTGGTCGGTGTGACCTGTTGTGGAATGTAGCTTTCGTGTATATCTTCCGGCCAACACGCGTTCAGGCTCACTGGACACCGATCTTAGTCGTGACCTTGTCTACCCCTTGTACTTCAGGTTCGTGTTGTGATAACTAACTCCCGCTGTGTTTACCGCGACAACTGCGTAAAGCTCCAGGTTCGTGCCAGACAGTGCGTCGCAAAGCTAGATAATAACTACTGGGTAATACAAACAAACGCAATTAGATCACAGTATATTATTATCTTCATCATGGACTCTGTTTACACACGATGGTTTGCACTTACACACACAGTATGCACACGTCATGTTTTCCACTTATATGGCACTAGCACTCATCTCTTAAAATCCACTTATTTGCGTGGTATTACTAACTATATGTGGATCGGCCCCACGCCCTATCACCAGTCTATCCGTCTGCCAATCTACTATCTACAACAGCTAAACTACTCTACTTCTGCTACTTGTACGATCGTGCGCTCCTTCTCGATCTCAGGTTCTTTGAGTAATTTCTCCTTATTCTCCGCTGAGCGCTGCTCTACTCGTGTTCTAACGATTGCGTGCTTACTTGATAACTTATGATCTCTTCTAACTCCAAGAGGCGATCTTGCCTCTCTCCAGGCCGCCCCCTGTGTGCTGGTGGCTACAGGGCCTCGAGTGTTCTGTCGGAGTACTTCCCTCGAGATTCCGAATCAGAATGTCACTGAGAATGTGTCTCTTTCCCTGTGTGTCTCCCTTCTGTGTCTCTCCGTGTTTTTTTCCTTATATTCGGCTTTCCCCAGCCAATCAGAATTTTTCCTCCTCCCACGCACGTCCGGCCATCCATTTGTAAGCCTGGCCCGCACGTGAATCTCTTTTCTCCCCTTAATGTCTCGTTCCCTTGACCTTGTCTATTATCTGTTTATTTCTTTATTTTTTTTCCCTTTACTTCCGTAAACCTTGTCCAATCATTGTTTGTCGATGACCTGCCACGCTCTGCACGCTTTTCCTCGCCTATTCTCCTTATTATTACTGTGACTATGTCTTTCTCTATTTTTTTCCTTTTCTCCCCTTGACCTGTATATTCCGCCTCACTTCTGCTCTTTCACTTTTAGATTGTTCTTTTAATCTTTTGTTCTCTCCTTTACTCTCTTCCTCTCTTCTTTACTCTCCTCACCTCTCCCCGTCTACAATGGGAGTGGTGCTACATGCACATTCATCAGATTCCATCTTTGTTCAATTTCATATCAAATTTTACAAACAATATTTACAGTGATTTGAATTGCAAAATTGATAGTACATACTCAACAATTCTTATTATTTGTTTTATTAATTGTGAATTGCAGAATACTAAAAAAGCAATATTGCAAACAATATCACCAACTTAAAGAAATCTAGAAAATAGTCTCTAGACAATTAAAGCAAATTCATATTTGACCTTGATAGACAAACAAAAATTACAGAGCAGAGAAGTGAGCAACGCTCTGTGTATAAAGTAATAAAAGTTATCAGCAAAAACATCATGACTAATATGCAAATGTAAACAGGTTGGAGACAAGAAGGAGCGTATATCACTAGATAAACAGGACAAGAAAAAGTTAGTTGCAACATTTCTAGGAAACTCACAGCAAGAAACTACTACACAATTTACACACTGATAATAGGCAGATAGTTGATTTATAATTGGCCCTTTTCGTCTTGTCAAACGGTCTAGTGGAGGCTATTGTGTATTATTTTTAGGTTTTGTTTTTGTCGAGTAGCTTCCCTCATGGCTAATTCTACCAATGTTTGACAAACACACGCAGTCACAGAATGAACAAGTCAGGTCCACTGGTCGACAGGGTTTTCCATCCTTTTTCATGAGTCTTTTCTCTTCTAAGTTTTGTCTTAGCACAGTCTCAAATGATGTTATACCGTTCCTTATACATGCTCTCCATGATGTGCGATCACTTGCCAGATGTTCCTAGTCATATTCCCTTATGGAGAAGTCATTCAGAGATGATTTACAGATATCTCTATATTGTAGTTTAGGTCTGCCGATTTGTCATTTTCCGTGTGTTAGTTTGCCATATAGTATTTGCTTGGGGATGCGCTTTTCTTCCATTCGCTGAACATGCCCCAGCCATCTTAGTCTTTGACATATGACTATTGACATGATTGTTGGGGTCTTAGCACGTTGCAGGACAGTTAAGTTGGTTATTTTATTCTGCCATTTGATGTGCACACTTTGCCTACTCTGTCTGGGTACGGAATATGGAGATAGTGCTTTACCCAGTCCCACTATCCCCCTCTCGACTTCATATCAAGGATTTCCTAAGGAGGGACAAAGTCCTTGTGTTCAGAATTGAAAGAACATGCAGGGGATGCCAGAAAGATGGTTAACGCCGTCTACTGCCTTAGGGTCCCTCCATCCGGATTTTTACTCTGGGTGTACTCCCATAATCTTCTATTCTAACTAGAATCTAGTCCACAAGGTAGTGGAGGGTTTTGTGGTCGAAGTTTCCCCTCTTCTAGATGGGTTGCCAGCCAAGGTTTACGAGTCCCGTCTACCCGGAGCGATATCTAAAGATATGCCTTTGTCAGGCACAGGTGCCCGAACATCCAAGAAAACATTTACCGTTCAATACTAGGCTAGAAATTACTCCAATGCACAAGTACCATATCTGTGAAAAACACATCACTGAAACAGTACATAATCCATTTAAAGTTGATTTAGACTGGTTCCGTATTTCAGTAGGGACCCAAGAACCAACACAGGAACTGCCATGCAGGATCTCGGAGTGGTAGAAGGAAAATTAAAGACAAATTAATAATTAATGACATTCTACCAGAGAACAGTCAAGGCAGAGATGTGGACCAGACTTGAAACATCATAATCATAGGTCAAGCAAGATTGGTGATAATTTCTTGTTGTCCAATAAGATGTCATTAGACATGACAGCCATGAATGAGATAAAGTAGAAACATTAGTTGTATATGACAATATAAAGAAGAAAAATTAGTTGTATTTGACAATCACCAGGAAAAAATTCTGATATATATGTTTAAGATTAATCTATTCTAATATCCTAAATATCTAAAAGCCAAAATGGCACATAGAGAAGAAATTCTAGACTATCAATGTCCAACAAACTTTGCTCTTAAGCATCACACTTTGCACAGGACCTACATTGTACTTAGCCTTATGTCCATCGCTGTTCTGTGTTAGTCTCTTAACCTTAGTAAAAGAACTGATATTATTTTTTCTTGTCTTAATGTTCTATTTAGTGTTTCTTTAGGTCAGCCTCTTTTCTTTTGCCTTCTGTATCCCTTTTGAGGGCTTACTTTGATATTCAATATTCTCTTGTTGTCTCCACTCATTATATGGCATACATATGTCTGCCTTCTTTTCTTGATTATATATATTCTTGGATGCATGGCCATTTCTGTTACTTCTGTACTAGTCTTGAATTCAGTGAATGGTACACATAGTTTATTCCTCAGGTATTTATTTTCTAATGTATCTAATTTATTTTCTATTTCTTTAGTTGTATTCCAGCTTTTGGTGCATAAGTTAGGATGGAAAATACATTTGATAAAAAAAAACTGAGCTTTGTTTTTGTATGCATTCATTTGCATTTTTTTGCCTTAACCGCTTTGTTTTTGTGCTCTCCATATTTTATTAAACGCAATTCCACAAAAACCACTAAACACAATTCAAACAAATCAAATGAAATTTTAAAGAGGCAGACCAAGACTAACATGGATGAGTATCATCAAAAGATGGACAAGTCAGCCTATGACAACCTGCACTATGAAAGCAAGAGACAGTGGAATGGCGCTCCATGGTAGCCAACCGGCGATGCGGAGATGGCACTCAACGATGATTTTATCAAGATTTCGTAAAGTCATTATCGCCTCTATTATTCTGATTTTAATTTCTTTCTTTGTATCTTTTTCTTGATCTGTGGAACTAACAAGATACACTAGTGATAACTATCTATCTATTGATTTTTCGAGCCGTAACCGGCCCATAGGGCGTAGACCAAGATACACCTTCTCCTATATGAATTTTTTTTTTGTTCTAGCAGTTTTCTTTTAAAGATATTTTATCAAATCTCGCCATCTGTCTCTGTTCTGTGCAAGCAGTTCTATCTCATTGAGGGAGCCGACTCCTGCTGCTCTTGCCTCTCTCATCAATGTTCTTCTCAGTGTCTCCCTGGGTCTTCCTCTTTTTCTTTTACCTGTTGTTTCCCATATGAGGGCTTGCTTTGCTATTCGGTTATTATCTCTTCTCATCACATGTCCAACGTATGACCATCGTCTTTTCTTTATTACTGAAGATATTAGTGGTTGATTGGCGATTTCTCTAATTTCCTCGTTTGTTTTGAATTCGTTCCATGCTATACCAAGTATTTTCCTTAGACATTTATTTTCGAATGCGTTCAACTTTGTTCAGTGATAACTCTTACACTCTATTTCCATCAAGGTATATTTTTCCTCTGGCAGAATTTAGATTTTTTATTGTTGATCAATGACAACTATTTTAAAAATTTTTTTCTTCTATGAACATTTTGTAAATTCTTCTTCTACCTTTCAGCTCCGTGTGGAGCAAAGGTCTTCAAAAAACACTTTCCAAGTTGTTCTGTTTCTTGCCATTCTTTTAAGATCATTCCATGTCTTCCTCATCATCTTCATCTCTGCTTCCATTTGTCCTCTAAAAGAATATTTTGGTCTTTCTCTTTGTCTTTTTATTTGGGGATTCCAAAAAAGGGCCTGTTGTGTAATACTGTCAGTTGGCTTCTGCAGTGTGTGTCCTATCCAGTGCCATCTTCTTCCTGTGTCTCTTTATTCACAGGTATTTGACTGGTACATTTCCATAATTTTATGTTAGTGATTTTGTCCTGCCATGTCTATTCTTTTATTCTGCGCAAGCATCCATTAATGAAGATCTGTATCTTTATGATTGTCATTTTAGTTGTTCTCCATGTTTCACAGCCATATAATAATACTGACTTAACATGGGAGTTGAAAATTTTAATTTTTATAATTAACCTAATTTTTTTTGGGCTTCCATATGTTTCCCAGTGCAATGAATGCTCCTCTTGCTTTTGATATCCTTATTTTGGTATCATTCTCTGTTCCTCCTTCTTTGTCTATATTACTACCCAGATATATGTAAGATTGTACGTCTAGTATAGGTATTTCTCCTATTGCTATTTGGTTATTGCCAACTGCATTAATTCTCATAATTTTGGTCTTATCTCTTTTTATTTTCAGTCCCATCTCTTGTGATCTCTCATCAAGTATGCTCGCTTTATTTTGCATCTGTTGATATTTGTGTGATAGAAGAGCAATGTCATCAGCAAAGTCTAAATCATTAAGTTGCTTGGTCAGTGACCACTGGATTTCATTTCTATTGTTCTGAGTTATTTTCATAATCCAATCTATGGCCAGTAGAAAGAGAAATGGAGATAGAAGGCATCCCTGCCTTACTCCTGTTCTTGTTTCAAATGCTTGCTGATGGCTTGTGCCAGGAACGGTGAACCAGAACCGTTCAGACTCTGCTCCACCTCTCCGTGGTGCCTCTAGTAACAGACTAACCTGTCTAGTCTGGCCAAGCAAGTAGGGATCAAAGAGGGAAGACAACCCAGTACTCAAAAATGTCGTGCTGAAGTCGGATGTGTTGGGCCGAAAGGCGCAAATATCACAATTACACTGCAAACAACAACACAACGCAGACACCACCCACTTAACATCCTTTTAAGGGCGGATGATGAAGAGGAATACTTTATTCTACCAGAATACTTTAGAATACTTTAGTCATCAGGCGAACACGAGCAAGCAAGCATTTCAAATGCTTCTGTAAGCCCCCCTTCATGCACAACACTACATTTCATTCCTTCATGCATTGTTCTTATCAGGTTAATAAACTTTATGGGAATTCTATAATGACTCGGCAGCTTCAAAGCTATCAAATGCCTTTTCGTAATCTATGAATCCAATATAAAGTGAGGACTGTAGTTCTAAACTTTGCTCAACTATTATACGTAGGGTAGTTATTTGATCAGCACATGATCTTTTCTTCCTAAAACCTGTTTATTCATCTCTTAGATGTTTCTCTGAAGCCTCTTTTAGTCTCTCCAGAATGATTCTGCTTAATATTTTTCCAGGCACTGATAGTAGCACAATTCCCCTATAATTTGCGCACTCCTGTAAACTTCCTTTCTTTGGTAGTTTGATCATATAACCTTCTCTCCAGTCTTTAGGTATTTCTTCCCTCTCCCAAATTTTATTTAGTAGATTATGTAACATATTTGTAGAGATTTCTGACTCCATCCAGAGCATGGTACATCGCTTTGCACATGCCTGCCGAGACTTCGGTCTAACAATAAGTTTGCAGAAAACTAACATACTCGGTCAGGACACCGAAGCAACACCTGAAATCTCTATAGACAACTATAAACTTGACATGGTGCGGCAGTATAACTACCTGGGGTCCATCATCAGCGACAGACTATCTTTAGATACAGAAATTGACACTCGTATTGGTAAAGCTGCTACCACCTTTGCCCGTCTTTCTAAGCGTGTCTGGCAAAACAACAAACTGACAATTAAAACAAAATCTGTAGTGTACAATGCCTGTATAATTAGTATCCTCCTGTATGGCAGCGAATCTTGGACAACCTATGTAAAGCAGGAGAGAAGGCTAAATGCATTCCACATGCGATGTCTACGCCGTATTCTTGGTATCACCTGGAAGGATAAAGTGACAAACGTGGAGGTCCTGACTCGCACAGGCCTACCGAATATCTACACGCTGCTCAAACAACGTAGGTTACGCTGGCTTGGCCATGTACACCGTATGAAAGATGGCCGCGTACCAAAAGATATACTCTACGGACAACTGGCACATGGTAAAAGAACTAGGGGGCGCCCAAATCTTCGATTTGTAGATGTGTGTAAACGTGACATGAAGAATTTGAAAATAAACCCTGCAGCATGGGAAGACATAGCTGCAGACCGAAATCTCTGGAAACACACTCTGAAGGTTAACCTCAAAGAAGAAGCAGACAGATTCATAGAGAAAGAGAATACGCGGCGAAAGAAAAGAAAGGAAAAAATAACATTTCTAGGGGCGCTGAAAAATCCATAGTCAACTATGACTGACGGAGGCTACTACTTGTAGAGATGTTAATATCTGCTTTGATGGCTTCTGAAGGAATTTTATCTGGTCTTGTGGCTTTACCATTCTTTAATAGCTTGATATTATCAAAGATAAAGAAATAAAACAAGTAGAGAAATTCAAGTATCTGGCACAATGTTTACAGAAGATAGAAAACTAGACAAAGAAATTGATATGAGAATACAAAAAGCAAATGCTGTCACATACCAGCTTTCACCATTGTTAAGCCATCCAAACATTTCTATGGCAACTAAACAACAAATGATAAATAGCACTTTCATACCAACTTTGTGCTATGAAAGTTAAACATGGACCCTTTCTAAATCACATTTAAGAAAGATTAATACATGTGAGATGCGATGCTTGAGAAAAGTAACAAACAACACAAAAAGAGATAGAATACAAAATGAAACCATAAGAAAAATTGTAGGAACTAAACCCTGCCAAGAATATATATAACAATAAAATCTTAAATGGTTTGGCCACCTGGTCAGAATGAATCCTTACCAATCACCATCAAGGGCATTCTTCTCAAGAATGCATCGAAAAAGACCAAGAGGAAGACCCAGAAGAAGATGGATAGATGCAGTGACAGAGATTGATGGCTTTCATTATTTCTTCCTTGCTTGGTTTTACCACAGTTAACGTGTAATTCTTCTTCTGCTGGTAGTATATCTGGAGGATTATTTGAGCTCGCTCTCTCTGTGCGTGCGTGCGTGTATCATTAATAGCCAGCAAAATTGGGCTTGAGATCAATCATGAAAAGACTAAAGTCATGACTAGTTTAATTCCAACAGGTGACAAAATATACATGGAAAACAAACCAGTTGAAGAGATCGATCACTTTATCTATCTTGGAAGTCACATTGATCGAGAAGGGGATACGAGCAAAGAAATTAAAATCAGAATAGCTAAAGCAGCAATGTCTTTCAGAAGCCTTGAAAAGTTGTGGAAATCAAAACTTATCAGCACAAACACAAAACTTAGGCTATTCAAATCAAATGTACTATCAACCCTTACGTATGCGTGTGAAAGCTGGAAAACAACAAGAGATATAGAAACAAAGTTGAACGCATTCGAAAATAAATGTCTAAGGAAAATACTTGGTATAGCATGGAACGAATTCAAAACAAATGAGGAAATTAGAGAAATCGCCAATCAACCACTAATATCTTCAGTAATAAAGAAAAGACGATGGTCATACGTTGGACATGTGATGAGAAGAGATAATAACCGAATAGCAAAGCAAGCCCTCATATGGGAAACAACAGGTAAAAGAAAAAGAGGAAGACCCAGGGAGACACTGAGAAGAACATTGATGAGAGAGGCAAGAGCAGCAGGAGTCGGCTCCCTCAATGAGATAGAACTGCTTGCACAGAACAGAGACAGATGGCGAGATTTGATAAAATATCTTTAAAAGAAAACTGCTAGAACAAAAAATCCATATAGGAGAAGGTGTATCTTGGTCTACGCCCTATGGGCCGGTTACGGCTCGAAAGGTCAATAGATAGATAGATTATTTGAGCCGGGTCTATTCAAAAGTTCTTCAAAGTGCTCTTTCCATCTCTCCATTTGCTCCCTTATAAGCAGATTTCCTTTCTTATCTTTAATAAAGGCATTGATCTGTTTGTATTTTCCACTTAATTTCTTTATGTTGTTGTACAGTTCTTTCATATTTCCTTTATTTGCTGCTTCTTTTGCCTCTTTAGCTAGTTCATCTATATATTTCCTCTTATCCCTTTTAATTCATCTTCTCACTTCTTTGTTCACCTCTGTGTGAGTACCTGTGTCTTGGCTTTAGTACCTCTTGATTTGCTTTTATTTATGTCTGCTGTCTTATTCTTTCTTTCTTTAATTTTCTCCAGGCACTCTGGCATTCCCCCCCCCCCCCCCCCGGTTTCTTTGCATGTCTCTTTCTATATATTTATTTACCCGTTTCCAATGACCTTCTGTATTTATTGTATTATCTAGTTGTTGGAGGACTTGGTATTTGTTTGATATTGTGACTGCAAATTTATCTTTAATTCCTTGTTCTTTAATAAACCCTACATTGAAATACTTTCTACCTATGTACTGTAATATATCTTTTCAGTTTAAGTTTGGCTATCAGAAGATGATCTGAAGCCACATCTGCCCCTCTGTATGCTTTTACATCCTGTAAGGATGACTTAAACTTATTATTAATATATATGTGGTCAATTTAATTTTCCCGGTCTATAATCTGGTGACACCCATGTAGCTTTGTGTATTCTTTTATTTTGGAATATTTTTCCTCCTAGGCTTATTTGAATAAGAGAACAGATGTTCACGAATATCTCTCCATTCTCATTCATTTCTCCAAGTCCATGTTTGCCCCATGATCTCTTCAAAGCCTCTATTGTCCAATCCTACTTATGCATTTAGATCTCTCATCCATCAAGATTATAATA
Source organism: Megaustenia siamemsis (assembly GCA_032433765.1). Lineage (NCBI taxonomy): Eukaryota > Metazoa > Mollusca > Gastropoda > Stylommatophora > Ariophantidae > Megaustenia > Megaustenia siamemsis. The sequence goes on along the minus strand of JAVIAB010000117.1, from coordinate 41,371,150 downwards.
TCCTTGGCTCGTCTTTCATCCATCTGACATTGCAATTTCTTACATTATATTGTTTGTATTATGCTTATCTTATTGGTTTTTTTTAGACAGTGGTGTAGTAATTTACCTCCAAAGTGTACAATATTTATAAATTGATTTTAAAATGAATCAAACTACAATCATGTTTACCTTCTTCTTCTTTCCTTCCTCATTTGCCTTTCAGCGTTAAGGGGAGATATAATTTGCTGTCTTTTGCTCTTCTGTTTGCCTCTGCTGCTGTTATGTTTCCTAGTGCTTCTAATATTCCATCCATCCATCTTTTTTGTGGTCGACCATTGGGTCTGGTATTCTCACAACATTTGCTGAAGTCTCGTTGTGTTGTGTTTTGATCTTTCTGCTTTGTCACGTGGCCAAACCATTTTATCTGTTGTTTCTTTATATACTTTATGTTGGGGGCTATTCATAGTTTTTTCTTAGTTCTTCATTTCTGATCTTATCTCTCAGACTTTCCTGTCATTCATCTAACACATTTAATCTCAGTAAAGGTTATTTTTCTTATTGTTCTTGCATCTAGGGTCCAGTTATAATGTTTATACAGGCATTAAAAGAGTAAAAGAATGATGAATGTGAATCCTAGATAAGTGTATTTTTTTACATTGAATCACATTTGCTCTTTTACTTTTATATTGTTAACACACACCACAGGGCCTTGTTTTCTATATTAACAATGACTACTTTAGTTCGAGGATAACTCTCCTACACTTTGCAACGCAAATTATTATGCCATGCTTGGCGATGGGGAGAGGGTTTCCCAAAATGCCACAAAAAATTTCATAAAAATTCTCTGTTACTATTGCATATTTTACTTTCTACCAAGAAAAAACTATCTAATTATAATAATTATCTTTACAAGGATTCAAAACTGCTAGAATAAAAATTTAGATAAGATGAGTATGTGGGTCCATGTCCTATGGGCCGGCTATGGCTCGAAAGGTCAATAGATAATTAGATAAAATTATAATAATTTAATATAACATTCATTGTTCTGTGAAATTGCACTGCTGACATATGTTCATTTAGGTTTAAAAAAAGTTTTAAACAAGTCACCATCGATCATGACCATTGCCTGTAAAAAGATGAGTGACTTACATATTTAAACATGATTATGAGAAAACTACGCAAGATTAAAAAAATAAAAACTGTAACAGAATATTTAAGAGAATAACATAATTTGTCAAATTAATATAATTAAAATTCTGTTTAAGAGCTTGCAGAAGTATTTTAAAAAACATTTAGGAACTATATTTTACTGAGGTATAACAATCTTTGATGATCTGTGCACTGTGCTAAAACAAGGGACGCAACTAAAAATTCAGTAGCAAGGCACAGTGACACACATCTATCTATCTATCTATTGACCTTTCGAGCCGTAACCGGCCCATAGGGCGTAGACCAAGATACACCTTCTCCTATATGAATTTTTGTTCTAGCAGTTTTCTTTTAAAGATATTTTATCAAATCTCGCCATCTGTCTCTGTTCTGTGCAAGCAGTTCTATCTCATTGAGGGAGCCGATTCCTGCTGCTCTTGCCTCTCTCATCAATGTTCTTCTCAGTGTCTCCCTGGGTCTTCCTCTTTTTCTTTTACCTGTTGTTTCCCATATGAGGGCTTGCTTTGCTATTCGATTATTATCTCTTCTCATCACATGTCCAACGTATGACCATCGTCTTTTCTTTATTACTGAAGATATTAGTGGTTGATTGGCGATTTCTCTAATTTCCTCGTTTGTTTTGAATTCGTTCCATTCTATACCAAGTATTTTCCTTAGACATTTATTTTCGAATGCGTTCAACTTTGTTTCTATATCTCTTGTTGTTTTCCAGCTTTCACACGCATACGTAAGGGTTGATAGTACATTTGATTTGAATAGCCTAAGTTTTGTGTTTGTGCTAATGAGTTTTGATTTCCACAACTTTTCAAGGCTTCTGAAAGACATTGCTGCTTTAGCCAGTCTGATTCTAATTTCTTTGCTCGTATCCCCTTCTCGATCAATGTGACTTCCAAGATAGATGAAGTGATCGATCTCTTCTACTGGTTTGTTTTCCATGTATATTTTGTCACTTGTTGGAATTAAACTTTTCATGACTTTAGTCTTTTCATGATTGACCTCAAGCCCAATTTTGCTGGCTATTGATGATAGTTCATTTGTGTTTTCCTGCATCGTTTTTATCTGATTGCTGATGAGAACTATGTCATCAGCAAAGTCCAGGTCCTCCAAATGGTCTCCTTGTATCCATTCGATGCCTTTATTACCAGTGCAGCATTTCTTCATTATGAAGTCCATAACAATTCCAAATAACAAGGGCGATAAAATACATCCTTGTTTAACCCCAGTTTCTATTGGGAAACATTCGCTCAGTCCTTCCTCTGTTCGAACTGCACATGTGTAACCATCATACATGTCTTTGATAATATTTATGATTTTTTATGGTAAGCCATATTGCTTCAGAATTTTCCACAAAGAATCTCTATGAATACTATCAAATGCTTTTTTGAAGTCGATGAAGTTAAGTACAAAAGGTTTTTGCTTTTCAATGTGTTCCTCCAATATAAGTCGTAGAGTGAAAATGTGGTCAAGACAGCTTCTCCCTTTTCTAAACCCAGCCTGTTCTTCACGCATTACTGTATCTATTGAATCCTTTATTCTATTTAGGATGATTTTACAGAATAATTTTGAGGCAACTGACAAAAGTGTCACGCCTCTCCAATTGTTACAATCTCTAAGATTGCCCTTTTTTGGGATCTTAACAATGATTCCTTTTTTCCATTTATGAGGCGTCTTCTCTGTTTTCCAAATGATGTTGAACATTTTTTGGAGATGTATTAAATTATGGCTATCAATTGCCTTGAGGATCTCAGCTGTTAACTTATCCTCTCCAGCAGCCTTGTTATTGGTCATTAGCTTTAAGGTGGTTTCTATTTCATTCAAGGTGAAGTCATCTAAATTTACATCTAATTCTGCTGCTGGTGTTTCAGCTTCAAAATCTATTAAACTGTGAGGTAGTGGACGGTTAAGAATTTCTTTGAAGTGTTCCGCCCAACGGGCTTTTATGTCTGCGCTTGTTGTTAGCATTAATCCAGATTTGTCTAGAATTGGTGTTCCACTGGATGTATAGGTGTTTGTCAGCATCTTTTGTACAGTATAAAGAGTTCTGCTGTCTCCTGTAATTGCAGCTGTCTCTGCTTTCTCTGCCAAGTTGTCTATATAAGCTCTTGTATCTCTTCTTGCCGAACTTTTCACTTTGTTGTCTAATTCTTTGTATGTTGCTTTTGCCAGAACCTTTCCAAGATCTGTCTTTACATTAGTCATGGCTCTCTTCGCTTCTCTTCTTTCTTTGATGTATTTCCATGTGGTGTCTGAGATCCAAGCTCGTTTTTCCATTTTCTTCAGTCCAGCACTTGCTTCTGCTGCTGTCATTAGTATTTTGCTCTGTGAGTCCCACATTTCATTGATATCTAAGTCTATTTCACCAAGTGCTGAATAACAATTACTTAGCTCTATGTTAAACTTTTCCTTTATTGCTTCATCTTTCAGTTTATGACTATCAATTTTATGTGTAATTGACCTCTTCTGTTGGTTTCTAAATTTTAATCTTATTTTCCCAATGCACAGGTTGTGGTCACTATTAACATCAGCACCTCTGTATGCTCTTACATCTATTAATGATGATCTGAATTGTTGTTTAATACAGTGACACACATACATTCATGAAAATGATCTTGTATACAGTTTCTCCTACAAGCTCATTGCAATTGATTGTCTTTTATTGTGAACCACTGTTAATTTCTTATATTTTTTTTTTACAGAACTATGAGGACAGCCTGGCTAACTTTATCTTGGTGTGTGCAACTTTTGGCTTGATTGTGATTGAATTTGGCCTCCAGTGTGCTGGGGACACCAAAGTTTACCTGCTAGAGCCAACTCCCAGTGGTGGGGTAGGCTTTTAGCTATTTTTAATTATAGCATGGCAGAGAAGAAAACAATTAATGCAGGTAATACAGTTTTGAAACAGTTTAAAAAGAAGAAAGAACAGTTTAACACAGTTGAAACAAGAGAAATAAAATGTTATGGGCATTATAAAGAGACACAGTAGCCTACTTAAAGACATCCTGAAGAGAAAAACATAAGGAAAATGAGGTAGTGGAAAACAAAATGGACTGAAAATCATGGCATGAAAAGGCGGACCTGTGACGGATTGCACAATCAAGAATGAAATAGTGTTCCATTTTAGCCAACCTTTGATGTACAGTCAGAACATGATAACAATGAATTAGAAGAAAAAAATATTGTTCTACTAAGCAGCTTGTAGAAACTATGTACTTGTTTTGTCTTTAAATATTATTTCAGAGACAAAACATTTTGGAGTCTTTGAATTAGAAAGCCATTTATAACTTTGTTTTGGCTAACTGATGTCCCTGTTTAAATTTCTATATCTTTCCCTCCCTCCCTCCTTCCCTCCCTCCCTGTTTTCCTGCTCTCTCTCTCTCTCTCTCTCTCTCTCTCTCTCTCTCTCTCTCTCTCTCTCTCTCTCTCTCTCTCTCTCTCTCTCTCTCTCTCTCCTCTCTCTCTCTCTCTCTCTCTCTCTCTCTCTCTCTCTCTCTCTCTCCCTCCCTCCCTCCCTCCCTCCCTCCCTCCCTCCCTCCCTCCCCCTCTCCCTCTCCCTCTCCTCTCTCTCTCTCTCTCTCTGTGCGTGCGTGCGTGTGTGTGTGATGTTATAGTCCGTTCACATTCGTTTGCCTAGACATTAATTTATTTTTTTCAAAAACTTATTGTTCATTTGCATTGATCTTTTGAAGTTAGGTTTAGAATACTAATGTCGCTATAAAAATATTTTTTTATCAAAGAAATGTGATCCAGTTTCAAAGATGCCTTATTTAACCTATATTTAAAAAAAGTTAATCGATATTATAAACACCGGCGGGATTATGTAGATGCTTACATCTCACAGCTGATTCTTTAACATATAGGCATGACCTTCACGGCTGAATGCGCACCGTCCTAAAATAGTTATGTTTCCACTATAAATTTTTATAAAGAAATGTTACATATGCAATTTCCCGTTTAGCACAAAATGACATTTTAGCCGAAACCGGAAATTATGTGACGTCAAAATCACGGCCGTAGACTCGAGTTCGAGTCATAATTCAGAGGCAAATCTCAATATTTACAGAAAGGAGGCGGCACTATCCATATTATCTTCTGCAAGTCTATGTGAGAATGAATATAAAGGCAAAATATTTTACTGAGCATAACATTAAAGGAATGGCAGTTAGCAGATGGAAGTATTAAAAGATCAGTACCAAGCAGTAAAGGGCAACGTTTGATAGTTGCACATGCAGGTAGCAGACATAATGGGTTGTTGCAGAATGCTCATCTCGTTTTCATTTCAAAATCCATAGACAATAGAGACTACCACTCCGAAATGAATGGGCACATATTTAAAGACTGGATCGAGAAAAGTATCCTTCCAATATTAGATCGACCTTCTTGTCTGATAATGGACAATGCTTCATACCATAACGTAGTTAACGTTGAAGATAGAATCCCAACATCATCAAGTACAAAAGATGCAATCAAAACTTGGCTCATAAAAGAACACATACAAGTTAACGACAGCTACTTGAAACCCGAATTGCTTAGCCTTGTAAAACAGACACAACGTACAAAGATATTTAAAATAGACAAGTTAATTCAAGAACATGGCCATAGATGTTTGAGACTACCTCCATATCATGCACACTTAAATCCTATAGAACTAGTTTGGGCAAAAGTTAAAGGACACGTAGCATATACAAATAAAACTTTCAAATTATGCGATGTTGAGACACTTACAAATCAGGCTCTATCAAATATAAATAAAGACTACTGGGTAAAATGTGAGGATCATGTGTTACGACAAGAAGAGGAATATTGGAAAAAGGATGGTTTGTTGTTTGTTCAGCCGAAAGCAGTAATCGACCTATTTGACTCGTCTGATTCTGAATGATCATTACTCTGATTAAGTCTACAGATAAATAGTTTGATTTGCAAAATTTCCTTGTTGATTTGTTAAACAGTTTATTGTTCAAGACCACCCAAGCAATCAAAAATATGTTATAAGCAAACCAACAACCATTACTTTGAATGGAAGCCTGCTTGAGTCAGTACAGAAGTTCAGCTATCTTGGATCCACTATTACAGCCACACTTTCCTTAGATGAGGAACTAAATGTACGCATTTGAAAGGCAGCGACAACATTTGGGAAACTCACACCAAGAGCATGGAACTATATCAAATTGACTCTACGAACAAAAGTTTTATATATAATTTAAAATTTGTATACTTGCCACCAAGTAAAATTTTATGGACACGCCTATGGGTCATCGTTGCACTAGATTACTGTAAAACATTTTGATTAGGGTCAAAATAATAGTTAAATGGGCAAAGATCAAAGGAATTCGCCGCTTTAAGAAAACCGTTATAGCTAGACATCGAGTAACACATATGTTCTCGTGACATGGACATTTTAACACCGTATGCCAAAAATCATGTGAAATCATCAAGAACTTTTTGAATTATAAATCATAACATCTCGGCAAACGAATCTGAACGGACTATAGCTCCTATTCTGCAGTGAGTGAAATTTTTTTGTTTCCTCTGGTGAAGCCCCTAGAGACTAGGAGCTAAATTTTGCGTATTAATTCGTTTTTCTCTGGCAACTGTGTGGGTAGGGGTCCCTCACTGCACTGGCAGATAACTCCATCTTCTAAGGTACTTATTTTTTCCATCTTTTTGGTTATTTCTTAGCATTCAAAATGGCTCAGGAGTCTGCAGTGGCCTATTCTGCGGTTAAAAATGATGGTCTCTGTGTACTTTGGCAGCATGTGTATGTAATCCTGCATGTCATTTATTTGTAGTTTAGATGACTGATACATATTTTTGGATGACTGGTTTGGTTGGCTGTTTGATTGACTAATGTTCCTGTTTGGATGATTGATGCCTCTATTTAGATGATTTGATTGGCTGGCTGCTGTCACTGTTTGGTTGGCTAGCTTGTTTAGCTCACTGGTGTGCTGTTTGGTAGTGTTTATGTTTACTTAGTGCTCCTATTAGGATTTTATATGTTATAATTAACTCGTGCAGACATAAAACAGATCAATTAAGCTTGTGCACTCTTTATTCATTGGGTAACCTAAACACAATTATAGTTTGATTTATATAATTCAAATATATTTTTACAATTTATTTTTTTACAGAAGCCCTGCCCAATGATTAAGGCATCCTTTATATCAAGACTTACTTTTTCATGGGTATTCAGGTAAAAAAGAAAGAAATTTGCTCTCTCTATTTAATTAATTATTATCATATTTCATATTCTTTGTGAAATTCACTATGAATTTCTTCTTCAATCATCTGTCTGATGTGCATTTCAGTAAACAAGATGCATTTTGTTTGCCAAGTGACTTTGTTCTGTTGTCTTTAGTCATTTCCCTCGTCGGCTAATTTTTTTCTTCAATAATTTTGTATCCCAATTTTCTATCAATATACCCTCCTAAGTTTACAATAATGTATTTCGTTTGTTATTTTACAAACTTCAGTTTTCAAGATGGTAAAACAGATTTTGTGTTCCATCAATCGCTCCAGGATTTGTGTCTGGAAACTGATTGATTTTGTCTCTCCAATGTAGATCTCTGTGTTAGAGTCAACTAGATGTTCCATCTAATGGATTCACTCTGGTGCTAAAGAATCCATGCACCAGGCAGCATTCCTTTTTGGCAAATCAAGTGTTGTGAATGCGAACTTCCCTCATTGTGGAGTTGATATGTGGTTTACTTCATGATATTGAGAGCTGTTCAATAACCATTATCGAATTTGTTCAGCAACAATTTTTACTTACAATACCTTAATATTGATTGTTCTGTCAGGTCAACCAAGGCTTTTGCTTTAGAGAATCTGCACCATTGATTTTGGCTGCATTCTTTGGAGTGAATCGGTCGCTGAGAGCGCATCCATTGTTGTATGTGCTATGTCATCATGATAGATGATTGTATATACATTAACCTGGCTGTGTGCTCGAAATGAAAGGCGAGATGATAGAGACGAAGATGCTGTTCATAAATTTGCAGCCCTGGTGTGACTCCTGGATCTTCATAAAGGTCAAGAGAGTTGTTGTCTAGATTCATGAGAGCTGTGAGGAAATTGGTAGTTGACTTGTGAACCAGTGGGTGTCCGGTTAGCGCAATCGATAGGCGGTTGGCTTACCACGGCAACAGCCGGGGTTCGTACCCTGGCGAGGACACCTGGGTTTTACTAATTCCCTAAAAATTAGTACCTCTGAAGTCGGAGTAAATCTGCCTGCATGGCGAGGGGGCATCCTGTAATGGGATAAAACAGACTTTACACGCAAAATTCAGTCCCACAAAATTGAGTGGGTGGGACTTCGTCAGAGGTCAAAGCTGACGAAAGCGAACGAACGAACGACTTGTGAACCAGTTTATTATTTCACACTGTGGGTTTTGCTGCAGAGGTGATCTAAGTGTCTGTAGACTTGTTCGATGTGGATAATTCGATGGAACACTAACACTGTTGTTTTACAATTTTAGTTTATTTTATTTACACGATGCTTCTTTATTTAAAAAGCATGTTTTAAAATCTTAGGTGTTTGACTTTGCCTCAGATTTAAAGTTCAAACATAAGCTTATTATAAAGATATTATAAATTTATTTGAGTTATTAGGGCAACAAATGTAATTAAGATTTTTTAATTGGCGCAAACTGTGGCTGCATATGAATTTGTTAATCTGATTTCTTCTTTTGCGATCATGGCTCATTCAGAGTAGGATTCCGGACTTTCTTATGAAGGCAGCTGTCTGTTTAAGTATTCGGTTGCCCCGTATAGTTTTTCTTCCAGGGAGGTGGGTGTAGACCACATTGTCCTTCTCAGGTCTGTGTACTGGGGACAATCCTGTAGAACATGTTTTGTTGTCCAGTGTACAGTGGCATTGGCTGGTAGTACCTATTTTGAGTTTGTTGAACATGTGGTTTCTCATTCTGTTGTGGCCAGTGCGTAGGCGAAGGGTAATGACTTGATCCCTCCTTGATAGTTGGAGGTATCCATCCTTCTCATTATACTTTGGGTGTTCTCGTTTCCATTTTTCATGATACTGGCCTTTGATGATGAATTTGGCTTCGTCGTAGCTGACCAGATGGTTCTCTTATGGTAATCTTCCTCCCTCTTTAGCTAATTTGTCTGCACGTTTGTTTCTGTGTATATTACAGTGTGATGGTATCCACTGGATGACCACTCTCTGGAAGTTATTGCACAGTTGGTCTAGGGTTGTTCTAAAGTCATCTAGCTCACTGTTCCTGGGGGTTTTTAGAGCTGTTAGGACTGACAGTGCATCAGTCAGTATCACCAATTTCTTGTTCATGTTATATTTGTGTTGGATAGCCAGTTTTGTAGCATCTTTGAGGGCTTCAGTTTCTGCTTTATAGTTGTTTGAGAATTTCCCAGTAGCTATTGACTTGGAAGATCTTATTCTGGTTTTTCAGCTTCAGGAACACACTTCCTCCTCCATTTCTGGTGGCATTTGTAGCGGAGCCATCTGTGTATATGTGTGACCAGGAGTCCTGTGGGTAGTTGCTGTTTGTGTATTTTTCTGCCATGTGTTTTCTCTCTTTGTCTGTTTGTGTGCCTTTTTTCATGATTCCTATTATGTCTTCCTTAAATTCTGGTATTTTGTGTTTCCCATGAGGATCATATCAGATGGGCATAAGGGTTTTGGTAGTGTTTGGGATTACAGGGTCACTAGTTGCCAATTCTTTGGAGATTGCAGCGAAGTTGCTCCTCTTTAGTCTTACTTTTCCAAAACCAGTTATTATTTGGTGCATGGGGTGGCTGAGGAGCCTTTTATATTTCTCCGCTTGTTGCATTACTTTAGTTTTCCGTCTGTCTTTTAAAGGTTGTAAACCTGTTACTGTTTCTAGTCTTGATATGTGTAGATTTCATAGCACCAGTGATGATACGGCAGCCTGGTTTTGTGTTCTGTCAATTTTGCTAAGCTGTGTTTTGAAAGCTGTAGCCCAGGCTGTGACTCCATACTCTAGGGTTGGTCTTACTCTTCCTACGTATAGTCGTTTCAAGATAATGCTGTCTGCTCCCCAGTCCATTCCTGCCAATTTCTTCATAATATCTGTTCGTTTTCTGGCTCTTTTGTTTGCTCTGTTTATATGATTTATCCATGTTATTATGCGATTCATGGTGACGCCAAGATATGTTGGGTTTTGGTCAATAGGAAGTGCATGGTCTTTTATCTTCAATTTTGCAGAGAGTGTGTTTCTTGATAGGCTGAAAATTGTGTATGTGGTTTTTTTTGGGGGGGTCATCTCTAGATGGGGGGGGGGGGGGGGGGGGGTCATCTCTAGAGTTTATGAAGAATAAGTTGTTGTCAATTTCCCATTCTTCCACTTCTTCACCTCGAGCATTGGATTCCTTATATCCCCATCTTTCAGGGTGGTTGTTAAAGTCTCCTACTGCCAGACACTTTGATGGTGTTATTTCCATCGACTCCTGCTTCAGCAATTTGTCATTAGGACAGTATATGTTAAATATCCTTGCGCTAGTGGAGTTGATGTATAGGTCTGTGCCAATGATCTCTGCCTCTCCATGTGTGACTACTTCTATCTGTTTTGCTGGGATGGTATTTTTAATAAGTGTAAGGATTCCACCTTTGTGGCCTTCCCTGTTCTGTCTAAATGTTTAGTAACCTCTAATCATAAATATAAATGTCTTTCAGAAGCCTTGAAAAGTTGTGGAAATCAAAACTCATCAGCACAAACACAAAACTTAGGCTATTCAAATCAAATGTACTATCAACCCTTACGTATGCGCGTGAAAGCTGGAAAACAACAAGAGATATAGAAACAAAGTTGAACGCATTCGAAAATAAATGTCTAAGGAAAATACTTGGTATAGAATGGAACGAATTCAAACAAACGAGGAAATTAGAGAAATCGCCATTCAACCACTAATATCTTCAGTAATAAAGAAAAGACGATGGTCATACGTTGGACATGTGATGAGAAGAGATAATAATCGAATAGCAAAGCAAGCCCTCATATGGGAAACAACAGGTAAAAGAAAAAGAGGAAGACCCAGGGAGACACTGAGAAGAACATTGATGAGAGAGGCAAGAGCAGCAGGAATCGGCTCCCTCAATGAGATAGAACTGCTTGCACAGAACAGAGACAGATGGCGAGATTTGATAAAATATCTTTAAAAGAAAACTGCTAGAACAAAAAATTCATATAGGAGGTGTATCTTGGTCTACGCCCTATGGGCCGGTTACGGCTCGAAAGGTCAATAGATAGATAGAATCATAAATCTATGCTGAGGTTTAAGGTGAGATTCTTGGATGCAGGCAACATCTATCTCCTCCTCTGCTAGTCTGACTGTCAGGGCTTGTTTTTTGTGGTATATTCCCTCCGCATTCCAATGTATTATTTTCAGGTGTCTCTTGAAGCTTTTCCGACCACTAGTAGTATAGCAGCCATTTTCACAGATCTTATAGACCAGCTGACCTCAACTGGCACTTGATGGTGTCTGAACTCCCCTAACTGCCTTGATGAGTTGACGGGGACATTACTTCACTGTATCACGGCCACCATGTCGCGATGACTTGCGTCTGGATGTATTGAAGTCGAGTCGACCTCGGCCTGTGCTTGATGGTTACTGCTCGGGACTGTCGCCTCATTTGAACTCTGCCTTTGTGTGGCACACTTGGCTGGGTGATCGCCTAACTTAGTACTCCGTACTGTTTCGTGTGACGACTGTTGGTTATATGCAGACCAGCGTGCTGACCCCTTCCAGGAGTCGTTCTTCGCTAGGCACAGACAATTACAGTTAGCGCTCGATAAAGCATTCACTGAACACCAGTTAAAAATAACACACCTGAGGTTTTATTCTCAAAAGTCCACCTCACACAACACGTTCACAATGACAATGGTATGTTAGCAGTCTCTCCCACATTGCCTGCTAACCTTGAGGCATTCCCTTGTGTTATCTACAACACCGCAGAGATATACTGCAGCACTCTCTCAAGCCACTCTGGCCTCGCCTACCTTCTTCTAATAAATAGTTGTTTAGGAATTCCTCCCCTGACCAAAATGGCAGCTTATTTATATTCGAGCTATGGACCAAGCAATGTTTACATTGAACAACACGATAAATGTTATTGCTGCGAGTTGGCAGATTTTTGAAAATGCTTTCAAGGGTTTGAACATAAATGTTTGTTCACAGTTCGTTAACCTTCGATGTAGATAAAGTCGTTAATTGGATGGCTTCGTTTCAGACATTTTAGACGTTGGTAGCTAAGGACCTAACTTGTGCAAACAGATGGCATTGGCAAGGATCATTTTGAATCTATGAAGTGGGCTTATTGTGTGTTTAACTCAAACGCATATGTGCTTTTTAACCAAAGACCTTTTTTTGGGGGACTCAATGCAGATATCCCCGATGGAAGAATAAATTGTACTATTAGTCCCATAAATGATTCGCTTCCAGAGGTTTATGATGTAAACAAAGCAGTTTTGTCATTGCAAGTGAATAATGTCCACACCTATAATTGGTCAGGATTGTGTAGCAGCAGCAGCTTTATAGCGAACACAGAAAACATCACAGGATTGTGCTGTTCAGAAACAGCTATGCCATGCTACCCTAGAATTGCCTTTAATGGGATTACTGTGACCACAAACCACTCTCCATGTGTGTGCCACATATTTACACCCCAGAAAGAAATACTGAATATAACAACACCATGTGCTGTCTGTGATATTAATGACCACAGACCAGGAGCCTCCAGTATGATTGATACAACTGTTGCACCAAGCACTTCATCAGCAGAGCCATATCTATGGAATGTTAATCTGACATTGTTCTTGAATGATGTCCAAGTTAATGAGACATCAGAATCGTGTGGCAGCAGCTACAAGAAGGGAGCGGAGAACATCAAGTTCTGCTGCTGTAAAGGAGACTTGCCTTGCTATCCCAGAATTGCCTTAAATGGAATCACTGTAGTTGAAAACTTCTCCTCTTGTGTAAACTACACATTCACATCTAAGAGTGAATCAGTGAAGGTCACAAAATCATATTCTCTCTGTGGTTTTACTAACTACAGGTCATGTGGCTTCTGTTGGATTGGAAATGACAAATTACCACCACTGTGTGTCTATATGTTTGGAATTGGAGTCATCAATGACGGCCTAACATCATCAAGTGCTATGACGATCATCATTTTCGGGAGGACGTGAACTCCCATGGTATATGGTGGATAGGCGGCAGGAACCATTGAAGGCTATGTCTGAAAAGTGTTCCTTGTTGCAGTTTCCTCATATTCCAAGTCCGGCTTGTTGCATGAGCTACTGAGTTAAGTGCTCTGTGCACACCGTGAGCTGTGTGTCTCATCCGTTTTGATCCTGCTTCGATATCCCGCTTGTTTACGATGAATGATGATATCGTATGACAGGGAACAGTTGGCTGTGTTCACTTTCTGCGCGGTTTCGCCTTATGTCTTTTGGCGTGTGCTGAGACTGCTACGATGGGGACTACAGTTACCTTTCTTTGTTTGGGAGATGAGTTGGTAATTCGGATGATTCCACTGGCACGGGCGGTTGAGCAATTATGGATTTTAATTCGTTTGCTGTGATGCCGAGGCCTTCCATAACCAATAACCAATAACCAATCCTCCCCTAGCACCCTATAGCAGCCATATTGCCAATCACAAAGCTGGCAATGTCGGTCTCGCTCAACCTCACCTCTAACGTTGTCTACTGGGGCGTCATACTCGGTATCAAGTCCTTTCTTGGTTGATAAGAACTCTGCGAATTTGGATCGCTCAGCGCCACTTACATTGCTCAGTGTCGCTGCCTGCACACCCCAATATAACGTCATGCTCCTACACAAAGCCTGACTTATTGACTTCTTTCCCCTACTGTCACTTGAATAGTTGTAGCTGCTAAACTGCACAACTACATTCTATCTTCACACTTCTGATGAAGACTAAACTTAGTGAGACTACTCACAGATTGACACTAAATTGTTCGTTGCTGCTAACTTGCTCAACTACATTCTATCTTCACACTTCTGATGAAGACTATGCTTGGTGAGACTCTCTCACTGACTGTCACTAAATGGTTGGTGCTGCTAACTTTCACAACTATCTGATAACTACTCTAAGACACTTCTATCTAGACATGACGTCATGGGACGCACCAAAATGGCAGCTTATTTGCATTCGAGCTATGGACTAAGCAATGTTTACTTTGAATACCACGATATATATTATTGCAGTGAGTTGGCAGATTTTTGAAAATGTATTCAGGGGTTTGAACATAAATGTTTGTTCACAGTTCGTTAACCTTCGCTGTAGATAAAGTCGTTAAATTGATAGCTTAGTTTGTGACCTTGGTTGCTAAGGACCTAACTTGTGCAAACAGATGGCATTGGCAAGGATCATTTTGAATCTATGAAGTGGGCTCATTTTGTATTTAACTCAAAAGCATATGTGCTTTTTAACCAAAGACCTTTTTTTGGGACTCAATGAAGATATCCCCGATGGAAGAATAAATTGTACTATTAATCCCATAAATGATTCGCTTCCAGAGGTTTATGATGTAAACAAAGCAGTTTTGTCATTGCAAGTGAATAATGTCCACACCTATAATTGGTCAGAATTGGGTAGCAGCAGCAGCTTTATAGCGAACACAGAAAACATCACAGAATTGTGCTGTTCTCAAAACAGCTATGCCATGCTACCCTAGAATTGCCTTTAATGGGATTACTGTGACCACAAACCACTCTCCATGTGTGTGCCACATATTTACACCACAGAAAGAAATTCTGAATATAACATCATGTGCCTTCTGTGATATTAATGACCACAGACCAGGAGCCTCCAGTATGATTGATACAACTGTTGCACCAAGCACTTCATCAGCAAAGCCATATCTATGGAATGTTCATCTGACATTGTTCTTGAATGATGTCCAAGATAATGAGACATCAGAATTGTGTGGTGGCAGCTACAAGAAGGGAGCGGAGAACATCATCAATTGTGTTTTTACTAACTACAGGTCATGTGGCTTCTGTTGGATTGGAAATGATAACTTACCACCACTGTGTGTCTATATGTTTTGAATTGGAGTCATCAGCGATGGCCTAACATCATCAGGTGCTACGACGATCATCGTTTTCGGGAGGACGTAAACTCCCATGGTGTATGGTGGATAGGCGGCGGGAACCATTGAAGGCTATGTCTGAAAAGTGTTCCTTCTTGCAGTTTCCTCATATTCCAAGTCCGGCTTGTTGCAGGAGCTACTGAGTTAAGTGTTCTGTGCACACCGTGAGCTGTGTGTCTCATCCGTTTTGATCCTGCTTCGATATCCCGCTTGTTTGCGATGAATGATGATATCGTATGACGGGGAACAGTTGGCTGTGTTCACTTTCTGCGCGGTTTCGCCTTATGTCTTTTGGCGTGTGCTGAGACTGCTGCGATGGGGACTACAGTTACCTTTCTTTGTTTGGGAGATGAGTTGGTAATTCGGATGATTCCACTGGCACGGGCGGTTGAGCAATTATGGATTTTAATTCGTTTGCTGTGAGACCGAGGCCTTCCATAACCAATAACAATAACTTCTATCTATCACTGCTCCTGGAATAAGGTCTGTTCCACGCAGCGACCACACACCAACTAACTTAATTCTGTCACTTTCTGGTGAACTCTACCCAAACCTGCTCACAGTACTGGTTGCAACACAAAAAACAACCGTCCGCACAGAGCCTATCGTTAATCTCGAATGATCTTCCCAACCTATCCTTTTTCTAACCTTTTCTCCTTTCAACCAATCAATCCCCGTTTTTACATTTTCTTGCCTCGTTCCTACATTGTGTCTTACAATTCCCATGAATCACGATGTGTTCATCCTCTTTACTTCTTAACCCTACTGTCACATGGATCCCATGATTTTATTTTACTCAGCCCTTCTTATCTCCCCTCTATTTCTACTACCTCACTCACATCGTATCGTACACTCTTTAATCACTGCTACCTCCCTGCTTCAGTAGTTTCCATCTGGTCCCATTTCCTGGCACTCCAAAATGGGTCGGGGTGACCACCAGTAGCCCGGGGTGGACCCCTTCGAGGCATGGGGCCCTGCATTCCACCTGCCTGCACTCCACAGATAGAGCACCATAATGAAAGTCTGTTAGATCCACTCTGACTGAGTACATGTTAGAATGTTGCACCGTGTTCTGTGCTAATGGCCTAGTGCATCCGATTTCTGCCAGCATTTTATTCAGGTTTGCTTTCCTTAGCCTTTGATTGTCCCCAATCTTCCTGCAAGGCAGCAGATTGTCTTTTCTGTAGGGGGATTCTGCTTTTAGATGGTCGGCCCTCCCGGGTTTACAAGCACCATCTGCCCGAGCTTTGTGTAGTTACTCTGTAATGTTAATCTGATTTGAAATTTGAAAATATGTATGTAGATAGAACAAGACAATTCTACACAGAAGGTGTGTGCCAAAATCTGGTTTTATCTCACTATAGTAAAAGTATACTCTACCATAATGATCACTATCTTGCTGTGTGCCAGTGAGACATGGAATTAGGTAGCAGACATAAAAGAAAAGTGAACCCCTTCCATGTGACCTGTCTTCAAAGACTACTTAGAATAAAGTGGCTAGATAAAGTGCAGAGTGTCCTCATAAAAGCCAAAATTTCAAGTATCTACATTATGCTGATAGGTCCAAGTGTGATGATCCGGACATGTCCTCATATCTATTAAATGCATCTTGAAACAGTTATGTGGCAAGCTTAACAGAGACTGGTGACTAATCAGTATACTAATCAAAGATTTCATCAAGGTGTCTCTAAAAAGCTCTAATATTATCACCTCCTGTGAAATCCTTTGCACAGAACCACTCTGAATGGCAAATTAACATTACTATGGGTACCTATTCACATAGAAATGCCAGACTGATGAGATATAGAAAAAAACTCACTGTTTGATTGCACAGAGCAATCAACAACCCCATATGATAGATAAACTCTGATAATACATGTTCCACCTGTGGCAAAGGTATCTATCTATAATATAACTGGAGTTCATAGTTAGTATCGTACACAATAACTATGAAATACAGTTAGTATCGTAAAAACAATCACTATCATGCAGCATAAAAATAAACAGGACAAATCTGAAACAAGTGCAACGCATCAAATATTTGGGCACAATAATAACATCAGATGGAAGATGCACCACAGAAATAAAAAGCAGAATAACTCAGACCAAAATAGCATTTCAGAAAATTAAAAACATCTTATGCAACAAATCTATGTCAATAGAAGTGAGAGAGTTAGTTCATCGGTGCTATATAGAGCCAATTCTGACCTATGGGAGCAAATCATGGACAGTAAACAAACAAATGAAAAGATGATTAGAGGCCACAAAGATGGTATTTCTGAGAAGAATGTTGAAAGTTTTCTGGATAGCTGAAAAGACCAATAAGGCAATTCTCAAAGAGGCCAACACAAAAAGGGAGCTCCTAAAAACAGAAAGAAACAATCATTTTTTGGGCACATCATAAGAAGAGGAAAGTTGGAATACTTGGTTACAACTAGCAAAATACAAGGAAAGAGAGGTTGTGGACGACAAAGAGAGAAAATACTTGATAGCTTGGTGTCATGGCATGGAAAACAATCAACAACAGAACTGATACAATGCACAATGGATAGAATATTGTGGAAGGACATGATTGCCTGCACCAACTAGTGTGGCACATGATGATGATCTTACACACAAGAATGGTGCAGCTACACCAAACTAAAGTTGTTATCATCATAATTTGTGATGGATGACTATTCAGTTAGACAAAAATGACTAAACCCATACCTGAAATTATCATTTACTGACATAATAAACAGTTTATTGTGATCTTTAAGAAGCAGTTTCCAGAATAATGGGTGGATCTAGAAGTTGTTCAGGATTGAAACTGATCTCTTATCTTTAGTAGTTGATAGACACTAACATTCAGCAAAAGTGCATTAAATAAACATGCAGATGTTCATATTATCATCTTATCATTCAAAAATAAAAATTGGGTCTACAAGAAACCTGCTCTTTTTCTAAAGATAAAATAATCCATTGTAAAAATAAATTGTTCAGACATTTTTTTGTTTTAAAAAAAAATTACCAACATATTACATAAATACTAAACCTTTTCTAGTACATGGACAATAAATATGATTGTTGTTGGTTATAATAATGTTGTTTGATATAAGAATGTAATTAAACCTGCCCTCTCTTATGATTGTCGTGTCTGTTCTCATCGTTGTTTTCTCACTCACTACTGTGATTTTCTATCCTCACCTATAATTGCTTGCACTATCGTATAATTAACTGACTGCTATCCTTAATGTGTAACAAGTGATATTTTTATTTCTGTCACAGGCTTGTGTATATTGGATACAAGAAAGTCGTTGATTTATCTGATATATATGATCTGCCTCATTTTATGTTGTGTCGTAACATAGTTCCTGAATTTTTGGCAGTTTGGAAAAAAGAGTTGAGAAAGAAAAAACAGATGCCATTGTAGGTAACAAGTTGTATTTGAAAATCTCAACAAATTTTTTATGGATAATCGTTATTATTATTATCATTATTATTATTAGAACCATGTCCCAAATATTCATTAATTAACATAACCTAAACAATTAATGGTCATCTGTAAGATGTATGCCTTGAACATTGAATAGAAGTATGATAAACATATTTCTATTTCATTTAGGTGTTCTGATCTTAGAGAATTTTATTTTAAAATAATGTATAATATTTCTCACTATACATTTGTTGCAACATTTGAAATTTAGTCACCAATACTCACTGTGAGAATGAAG
The DNA here is from genome assembly GCA_032433765.1 of Megaustenia siamemsis. Taxonomy (NCBI): domain Eukaryota; kingdom Metazoa; phylum Mollusca; class Gastropoda; order Stylommatophora; family Ariophantidae; genus Megaustenia; species Megaustenia siamemsis. The sequence continues at coordinate 41,352,186 of JAVIAB010000117.1, read as the reverse complement.
AAGACACTTTAAATTGCATTGTTTTTATGTCTGCATATGTAAACTGGTAGTTTGTTACATTACAATTTTTTTTTTTAAATAGGAAAGAGCTACAACTTCCTCAACAGCATGCAAATGGTTCAGTTCTTAATAAAAATGGATGTCTTTCAGAAGTTGAGCCAACTGAGAAAACACGCCTGCTACCCCTGTTAAATGATACAGACAGTGCCGAAGTTAAAATTAAAACTGGAAAGCCCTCTCTCTACAAAGTTCTTGCTATTGTGTTTTATTTGCCACTTTTTAAGGCGCAGATGGTAGGACTTATTGGGGACTTACTTATTTTTCTTAATCCCGTCCTGCTAGAGTAAGTACCCTTCACTTTATTGTTGTAAAAGTGGAGTGAATCTGTATGTTAAATTAATGAATGAAGATAAGCTGTTTTATAAAAAAGAAAACATTATTTAAAAAGTACTAAGATCTATCTATATCTTTATCTTAGGTTCTTCATAGAAAAAACAAACAACTTTCATTATAGATTTAACCCTAGATTATGATACCTATCTGTAAGTGACATTTTTATGAAACGTTCATCAAACTTGTGAACACCCTTTGTAGGTCGGAGAAATAATATTCTATTATGGACATGCTTGAAGCGCAATGATTATGGCCTGCAAATAACTCAATATTCTCTATGAAATTTTGCTACAAATCTTTGCATATACCTAAAAAGAGCTGCAGGAATAAGATGCGGTTATCATTTGCAGGTTGAGGCCTGATTTATGGCCCAGAATTCGAACGCATATCACTGAGGCTATCGGACGGTGCTTTGTTTATTGACACATTGGCAGTCAGTGTCCAGCCATTACATTTGCATTTATCTTAGCGTTGTTCGTTGCCTGTCCTATGTTCACAACAGTTTGTTTGATGTCTCATCAACAGCGAAAGAGAAATTCACAGCCAGAAGTAAAAAAAAGATAAGAAATTATTGCGCTTATAGCCAAATTTATTTTTACCAAAAAAAGCAGCACTTATATAATACATTAGTATTTTTGACTAAGTGTGCATGGTAAAAAAAAAAAAAGATCCACCAGCAATGACTTGTCATGTGTCACCTACTGGAATAATTAAGAAGGTATCTATCTATCTATCTATTGACCTTTTGAGCCGTAGTTGGCCCATAGGGCATAGACCCAGATACTCTTTATCTTATCTAAATTTTTATTCTAGCAGTTTTAAATCCTTCTAAAGATATTTTATCAAATCTCGCCATTTGTCTCTGTTCTGTGCAAGGAAAACTCTACACCCATGGACATAAAAAGAGGAGTAAGACAAGGATGCATCCTATCACCAAGCTTGTTCAATCTATACACTGAGCAAATCTTTAAAAACATCTCAGAGATGTCAGGCCTAAACATTAATGGAAAGATAATCAATAACCTAAGATATGCTGATGATACTGTTCTACTCAAAACTCTGGAAAGTAAACAAAACTTAAGAGAGATGCACACAGAAATAAAGAGGATGACGAAAGAAGACAAAAAAGCTACAGGAAACGGATGTATTGCAAACAAAGAGGGAAGAATGCTAACAGACAACAAAGATATAATAGATAGATGGCAAGAATATATAACAGAATTATTTCATGACGAAAGGGACAAAAAGCCAGACATAAAATGTACATACAACTATAAAATCCTGAAATCTGAAGTAGAAAAAGCTATAAAAACAATGAAACAGGGAAAAGCAGCAGGGCCTGACAATATACAGATAGAGATGATACAGGCTCTAGAAGAGTTTGGCGTCGAAGTGATCACAGACATATGCAGTGACATATACCATACAGGATACATACCAAACGATCTAAAAACATCAACTTTCATTGCATTGCCTAAAAAGAATGGTGCAGTTGAATGCAGTGACTTCAGAACAATAAGCCTAATGAGCCAGGTAAAAAAAATTTTACTAAAAGTTATAAAGGGAAGGATTCAGAATAAAATCAATACTGAATTAGATGAGCAACAATTTGGATTCAGGAAAAACGGTGGGACAAAAGAAGCCATATTCAGCATGAGAACATTGATTGAAAAGTACACAGAAGTAAACAAACCTGCCTGCTTTATAGACTACACCAAAGCTTTCGATAGAATACACCATAACCAACTTATAGACTGCCTAAAGGATATAAATCTAGACGATGCAGACATACGACTAATATGTAATTTGTACTGGGAGCAAACAGCAATAATAAGATATAACAAGGAGAACTCTACACCCATGGACATAAAAAGAGAAGTAAGACAAGGATGCATCCTATCACCAAGCTTGTTCAATCTATACACTGAGCAAATCTTTAAAAACATCTCAGAGATACCAGGCCTAAACATTAATGGAAAGATAATCAATAACCTGAGATATGCTGATGATACTGTTCTACTAGCAGAAAATCCTAAAGACCTACAACAATTGCTTAATGTGATAAACATAACAAGCAAAAAATATGGACTAGAAATGAATATCAAAAAGACTAAAACTATGATCATAAACAAAGAAATTTCTCAAGACCTACAATTAAATATCACAGTTAAGGGAATACATCTGGAGACAGTCCAGAGTTACAACTACCTGGGACATACTATAACCAATGGTGGAAAATGCAAAACTGAAATAAACAAAAGAATAGGTATGACAAAAAGTAATTTTAATGCCATGAAAAATATACTAACTTCTTCTTCTCCTTTTCTCTTTCACTGATACCTAAAAGGTGTCGTGGTTTATATCATTTGTCGTTCTTGTGCTGCTCGAATTGTCTGAATTAGTGATTTCCCTTTGTTGTTACATGTCTCTGTCACTGCATCTATCCATCTTCTTCTGGATCTTCCTCTTGGTCTTTTTCCATGCATTCTCGAGAAGAACGCCCTTGATGGTGATTGGTGAGGATTCATTCTGACCAGGTGGCCAAACTATTTAAATTGTTGTTTTATATATTCTTGGCAGGGTTTTGTTCCTACTATTTTTCTTATGGTTTCATTTGGTATTCTATCTCCTCTTGTGTTGTTTGTTACTTTTCTCAAGCAACGCATCTCACATGTATTGATCTTTCTTAAATGTGATTTAGAAAGGGTCCATGTTTGACTTTCATAGCACAAAGTTGGTATGAAGATGCTATTTATCATTTGTTGTTTAGCTGGCATAGAAATGTTTGGATGTCTTAGCAATGGTGAAAGCTGGTATAATATACTAACAACAAAACAAATATCAGCAGGGCTGAAACTAAGAATGGCAAAATGTTACATCTTCTCAATATTCCTGTATGGTGCAGAAACATGGACATTAGACAAGAAAACAGAACAGAAAATTGAAGCCTTTGAAATGTGGATTTATAGAAGAATAGGTAGAATTGGATGGAAACAAAAGATAACAAACGATGAAGTTTTAAAACAACTGAAAATAAAAAGAGAACTACTAAATACAAGTAAGACAAGACAAATGAAATTTCTGGGGCATGTTAAAAGACACAACAGCCTACTAAAAGTAATATTGGAAGAAAAATACAAGGTGTAAGAGGCAGACCAAGACTAACATGGACGAGTAACATCAAAAGATGGTCAAGTCAATCTATGACAGCCTGCACCATAAAAGCAAGAAACAGAGTAGAATAGCGATCCATGGTAGCCAACCTTCGTTGCGGAGAAGGCACACGATGATGATGATAAATTAATGATAATGATGACTGTTCTACTAGCAGAAAATCCTAAAAAACCTACAACAATTGTTTAATGTGATAAACATAACAAGCAAACAATATGGACTAGAAATGAATATCAGAAAAGACTAAAACTATGATCATAAACAAAGAAAATTCTCAAGACCTACAATTAAATATCACAGGTTCGCGTTCGTGCCATTGTGTAAACAATGTTTTCTTTGAACATCAAGCTATCTGTTATCACAACGAGTTGGCAGATTTTTAGAAATGTGGCCACTGGTATGATAATAAATTTTTGTACATAGTTCGTTAACCACCGTTGTAGATCAAGCCTTTATTCTGCTGGCTTCGTACGTGAACTTGGAAGCTAATGACCTAACTTCTGCAGACGGTTGGTATGGGGCAAATTGTACGTTACAATGTCACTGCTATAATGACGCAGTTTGTGACAAAACTACAGGGACATGCCCAAACAATGACAGTTGTCAGCATGAATATTTCGGACCCCTGTGTCAGTACTTGGATCTCATTTACAAATACGCCCAAAAATCTGAACCTACTTTCCTGTTTGATAACAACTACACCACATGTAATCCGGACACAGATTCTACATCAGTTGAGGCAACTCTCAATCAATCTTTGCTGTTCTCCTGTTTTAGGATTTATCTGAATGACTTAACAGATCCGGACAGTTTCACGGTAAAACTAAATGGTTCTGCCTCATGTAACATTGAATCAAGGTTTGTATTTAGTTCGCACGAGATTGATGTCTTTTGCTCTGGGATGGGCTGATCAACAAGTTACGGATTGAAGGGGCGATAGTTGCAAATATTTGCTCCATCTACATTGGCGGGGGTCGGAATGTGGCTCTCAAACAGAACACAAACTATACCGACACATTTAATGCTTGTTATACAGGAGACGGATGTGGACCAGAGGCCGCAGTTAATGGCAAAACAAAGACCAATCTCTATGACAATGACTGCAAACACACACAATTGAGAAGTGGAACCAATTCTGTTTACTGGCATCTGAACTTTGCCACGCACCAGAAGATTCACACCATTCGAATCTATCATCGAGCTAGCACTATGATTCGGGTAAAGAATGCCACTCTAAAGGCTTTCTCTGACAGTGGCGGCGTAGTGTTCCAGTATAATGATATATCATACCCAAATATTTATGTGAAAACAATTGTAGTCACCACACAAGCGACAATGGCACACATTAAGATTGAGTTCTCATTGACCATTTCGTAGGCCGACAGTGCACTGACGGTGTGTGAGGTGCAAACATTTACGGACACCTATGTTCTGGACGGGCATTCTTGGTTGTTTTGTGCAGTGTGTAGTGGGTGTTGCAAAGGCTACAACGTCATAATCTGTACGTGTCACGGCATCTGTTCACATGGGATCTATGGTCACGACTGCTCCGGGTCTTGTCTCAGTGTCTGTCCTTTTTGTGAGGAAAAATCTGGAAAATGCCTACAATGTAAACATCCTGGCTACACCTGTAATGACACTTGTCCCGATGGTAATATTGGGCTACAGTGCAAACAGACGTGTTCTGATGACTGTAACATCATATGTGACCCGGAAAGTGCAGACTGTACGTGCAAGGAAACGTATTACGGGTCAGACTGCACTCTCAGATGTCCGGACAACTGTTTCAACGACATCTGTGTACAGTCAACCGGGAACTGCACATGCAATGAAACGTTCTATGAGTCAGACTGCACTCTCAAATCTCCGGACAACTGTTTCAACAAAACCTGTGAACAGTTAATCGGGGCCTGCGTCTCGTATGTCGATGATTCCCACGTTAAGAAGAGTCTGCCGACTGCAACACACCCAAGCATATGGATACCTTAATGTGTTTCTGTGCTAGACATGGTTCATTTCTTGGTGTTTTTTCCGTGAAGCCATGACTCATATCTTGATGTGTTTCTGTGCTAGCCATGGCTCATATCTTAGCTTATGTGTGTGTGTGCTGGCCATGGCTCATATCTTGGTGTGTGTCATGTTAGTCATATATCATATCTTGGTATGTCCATGTTAATCATGTCTCATATCTTTATGTGAGTCTGTGTTTAGTCATATCTCATATCTTAGTGTGTATCTGTGTTAGTCACGTGTCATATCTTTGTGCGTGCATGTCTGGGTTAGTGATATCTCATATCTTTGTGTGCATGTTTATGTTAGTCATATCTCATATCTTTGTGTGTGCATGTCTGTGTATGTCACATCTCATATCCTTGTGTGTGCATGGCAATGTTAGTCTCATCTCATATTTTTGTGTGCATGTCTATGTTAAGCATGTGTCATATCTTTGTGTGTGCATGTCTATGTCAGTCATATCTCATATCTTTATGCACATGTTTATGTTAGGCATGTGTCATATATCTTGGTGTGTGTCAGTGTTAGTCATGCCTCGTATCGCTGTGTGCATGTCTGTGTTAGTCACATCTCATATCTTTGTGTGTGCATGTCTGTGTTAGTCACCTCTAGTGACTCGGGCAGATGGTGTTCGTAAACCTGGTAGGGCCGACCATCTAAGGGCAGAATCCCCCTACAGAAAAGATCATCTGTTGCCTTGCAGGAAGATTGGGGACAATCAAAGGTTAAGGAAAGCAAACCTGAATAAAATGCTGGCTGAAATCGGATGCACTTGGCCACTGGCGCAGAACACAGTGCAACGTTTTAACAGGTGTTCAATCGGAGTGGATCTGGCAGACTCTAATTGTGATGTTCTGTCTGTGGGGGCGATCAACATACTTAACCTGACAGCTGACTTCATGTGAGAGTCTGGAATCCTGCTCTGATTGAGCCCTTATCGCAGAGAGAGAGAGAAATATCACAGTTGAGGGAATACATCTGGAGACAGTCCAGAGCTACAACTACCTGGGACATACTAAAACCAATGATGGAAAATGTAAAATTGAAATAAACAAAAGAATAGGTATGGCAAAACGTAATTTTAATGCCATGAAAAATATACTAACAACAAAACAAATATCAACAGGGCTGAAACTAATAACGGCAAAATGTTACATATTCTCAATATTCCTGTATGGTGCAGAAATACATTAGACAAGAAAACTGTCTTTCATTTTTAAAATAGCTTTTATGTTTTAGTTTTCTCTAATATAATTCCACAATTCCTTACTTGAAGAGTTAAAATATAAATTGCTGAATAATAACTATATTCTATATCCTTAGTGCAATTGTCATTGTATTTGATTCAATCTGTAATAATACTTATTGCTTGTTATTTTGGCATAGTTAATTTCAGCCTATACTAAGAATAATTGTCCAAAATAACTTCCTGATTACAGTCAAATCATCAATTATGCAGAGCAGAAAGACAAATACCCAGTTTGGCAGGGTTTTGTCCTAGCTGGTTCCTTCTTTGTAGTTATGTTTCTCAACTCCATGACAAACAACTTCCGCTTCTATCACACCATGAACATTGGGATACAAGTCAAGACTGTGCTCACTGCTGCAGTTTACAAGAAGGTCAGAACAATATATTACCATACCTTCTATATATTTTTTTAGAAGAACTTGTATACCAGACCAAAAAAGCCATATATAAGGGGAAAAAAATGTACATATCAATTTCAAGTGTTAATTTATAATAATTATTATTAATAATATTAAATAGTATTAATATTTCTAATAAATATATATTTTGTTATTAGGGATAAAGGCATCAAGATGCATAGAGATACAAAACTGCTGTAAAGCTGATGATAATAATGACAATTTTTTTAAAAAGAATGAAAAAAAGTGGTATGGTAACAGCTTACACATAGTTGAGAAATAAAACAATAGTCGAATGACGTTTTGGCCAAGTAGGCCTTCATCTGGATCAATAAACAATACAAAAATATGTAAGGATATACACAGAAATCTAACTACATGGCAATAATATGCTAGATTCTCAAGAAAGGAAAAAAAAGTCACTTCCCTGTGGTCCAGAGCTTGGTCAGGCACTGACTGAACTAAAATTGGTAGGCGGGCTATCAGGCAGTGAGGTGAGAAATTAAAGGGAAGGGTTCTAAAAATATGGGGAGGTGGGTACAAGATACATATAAAACAGTGTATATCTAACTATGGGTGTGCACACCGAACAGATGTGCAAAAAAGTATGTGTAAATAATGATACATGTGTACAAGCATAAGTCTGTATATATTGCCACAAAGCACACAAAAGAAAACCTGAAGGTGTCCAAATGTGCCAATACATTATGCAGAGAAATATACACATTTATAGGAGCAGTTGCGCATGGGAGTAAGAAATGTATAGAGAGAGAGATATGTTCATGCCTTGTGGGGACAGCGAACCCAACTGATCAATTAGACGATTCTCAAGGGCGAACGAGCTGCGATTGCTGGATTGACACAAAACAATGCCCATGACTTGCATGTCATGTTTACCACTATGGAAAGTTGAAATGGGAGGATACCAGGCTGCCAGTCTTTTGCTCAACATCACAAAGATGCTCAAAAAATCTGTCACTCAGGCGTTGTCCAGACTCTCCCACATATGTCATCTGGCACTGCTGACATATTATGGCTTAAATGATATTTCGTGACACACATGTAAACCCCTCCTTGATATCAAATTGCCCATTAGTGAGCAGGACAGAATTGGTGCAAAGTACAGGGTCACAAGTTCTGCAAACTCGACGTCCACATTGAACCTTACCAAGGTGTTTGTGGTTTGAGTGGGGGAGGCAGCTCGTGACAAGAATGTCTCTCAGACTACTGTCCGTTTGAAGGTGACCAAAGGAGGATCACTGAAAAGTAGGTGGGTAGTGGGATCCGAGTGGTGAATGGAGCGGTACCAGTTAAGGATCCTCACCTCAGCCAAGATATGAAGGTGGTAAATGAGGGTGAATATAGTCCTTTTGGACGAGCAGGATGGGGTTACCACCGGCCGGTAAATGCTGAGAGCTCATTCGAAGGCAGGTTGGAGAACGCGAGAACCGAGTCAGGATAGAGGCGACACCTAAAGAAACTTAGTATAAGGTGGGCCTGTTGGAAAAAATCTTGATTATGCTGGGAGATACAACAAAGTTGTTATAGCTGAGAAAATAGAATTGAATCTCTGCAGTGAGATGGATGAGATGAGGTATAGAGAAGATAACAGTGGGTGTCTTTGGGCTTTAAGAAGACAGAAGTGTGGAGACTGGAGGTGCGAAAGGAGACGATCAGATCAAGAAAGGTGATATTTTATTATAATTTTGTTCATTATTTTTGTTATTGATTGATTACTTATTTTATAAAAGTAATTAATTTCTGCAAGAAGTTCCCACTCTGAGACTGGACACAGCATCACTATATCATGATCTTCAGATTTCTTTCAAATTTTCCACTATGTTATGTTAAACTTTAAATTCATGCTAAATTTTACAAACTCATCTTTTTCAAACAAATATTATGCAATATAGTAATATGAAACATTAAAAAATATAAACTATTGACAGAAAAAAAGAGCATTGATCTCAATGTTGATGAGTGCATTTACTGTGCACTGATTCTCATGACTTCATCAGTCTCACCATTGTTGAGTGCATCTACTATACACATATTCCTATAACTTACTCTGCCTCACAAATCATGAATGCTTTCTCAGTGCATATACTTTAATAACAGATTGTTATGAGTTTCTCAGTCTCATCATTCATAAGAACATTTGCTGTACCAATATTTATTTGTATTCCTCCTCAATAGAAGGTTTGTTCATTTCTATTATTTTATCGTTTACTTCCTGAATGTTGCACTTGTTGAGCAGTTCTTTGTTGCTGATTTTGTTGTGGTCAAATTATTCTAAGTTTTTCTCAGGCAAGTTGTATGAAATGGTGACAGGAATTAATATTTCATGATCTTTGATATCTTTAGTTTGGTGCTTTGCTGCACCTGTAAGATATTAAAATATTGTTGAGATGAAGAAAAACTTTTCTGATATTTTTTGTCCTATAATCAACATTCTTACTGGCTTCATCTTGTGCATGGTTTTTCATGAATGTAAATGTATATTTTAATGCTTCTGGTTCTCTATTTTGATTGATTTTTGTTCTTAAAATTAATATAGTTGTTGTCTTTTTAAGGTTTATGTTTCATCTATCCATCTGGTACAGCGTTAACAATGTCTATGATGTTAGAAGCACCTGTATTATCAGTAAATAATGATAACAATGCTTTATTTTCACTTCCAGTCATTAACAATGAATGCAGATTCTAGGCGTAAGTTTACAGTTGGAACAATTGTCAACTTAATGGCTGTAGATTGCCCAAGCTTCCAGGATCTCACCACCCAGTTGTATGTCTTGATATCCTGGCCCCTGCAGATATCACTAGCCTTCTACATGCTCTATGATGCTCTGGGCATTGCTTTTGTGGCTGGTGGGTTGTTCTCTTAGCCATTATCAGTGCTTTTGGCATTATTGTGCATTTACAAATAATATTAATCTAAGAAATTTGGGCTTGAGATCAATCATGAAAAGACGAAAGTCATGAAAAGCCTAATTCCAACAGATGACAGAATATAGGGAACAGGCAACTAATTGCAGCGCTGCGGTAAAGCTGGTAGCATGGAGCCAGTGGTGGAGTGTGGTAGTATGGCGAAAGCTTTACAAAAAAGAAACACAACAAAATACTGACATTTCTGCCCTTGGCCTTCTTCAGAAGTCGGGGATAAAGGCAACAAACAGTGAGGCACAAATATCTATAGCTACATGCCGGATGATAAAGTTAGGGAGAGGTGGACAGAGAGATGAGAGATGTGTCACATGTGGGAGGATAGGTGAAGTGTAGAGATATAAAATCGTAAGTTAAGAGAAATGATGAAGAGCTGAAAACTAAAGAGTGAAAAGTATAGTATATATCTATAAAAATATATTGAAAATGACTTAGCTGGAGTGACTTGACTATCCCACGTGAGAGAAACCATCCAAATGTTTGGACACTCCACATGGAGAAACAGTGATGTGGTATGACTCAGGAACAGTCAGGCGAGACACAGACCAGGGGCCGTAAAATTTACCAAGCAATGGGAACAGGGTCTGGGGGGTGGGGGGCTGTAGGTGATAAATGGGTAAGAGAAGAACATGATGGGAGAGACGATCCAACTAGACAGGTTTGTAAACAAAAGGCGTAGGACAATGGAAGAGGCAGCAGTACAATACACTAGCCCGAGGAAGACATGTCAGGGAGCAAACAAACGATCAGAGGAGGAAAGAATGACAAAGTTAAGTGGCCTAATCAAGGGACTGGAACACTGAGGGAAGATAACCCAGGTGGAGATAACTAGCGAAGTTCTGAAGATAAGGTCAGGAGAGCAGCTGTAGACAAGTAGCTACTGAGCACCAGAGAAATGGTGAACCAGAAGGCAATGTAATGAACTGGAAGATAATAAAGATAAGGTGGTATACTACGAATGGAGGCACTAGAAGTGGATGAATAGAGAATTAGATACATAGGGGAGGGTTAACGTAAAGTGAAGGAGAAGTGGTAAACTTGAAGTTGGGAGAGTAAAGAAATTGTGCACCGGAAGTGGAGATATAGAGAGGAAGAATAAAACACAGGTATACTATAAGTAGTAAAGAAAAGTGACACTGTGACCTTCCAGGCATGTCGTAAAAGGCGACTAAGGGGGTTGATCGATGGCTTGACAAGCTGTCATTGTAAAAAGTATTGTTATGGAAACAGCGCCATATATTTTAGAGCAGTGATCTCTGCAATATGTGCCACTTTGGCACGCAAGGTTTCTGTTTTTTGAGATTGTGGTTCTGCCCTATGTGCCGTCTTCAGCTCGAAAGGACTATAGATAGATAGATACTATAAGTGGATTAATGGACAGGTGGTGGGCCAGAAGTAGATAGATAGAGAAGGGGTCTGTAGGAAGTTAAGTAATAGAGAAGTGGTACACTAGAAGTTAGTACATAGAGAGGTAGAAAAGTAGAGAAATGGTGAAACTGAAGTGGATACACAGAGAGGTTGTGTGTAAGTAGCTGATGAATAGACAGGTGGAGTCCTAGAAGAGTATTCAAAGTGGATATTTGGATAAGTGGAGTGACAGGTGAAGTCCTAGAAGGGGATTCAAAGTGGATGTTGGGATAAGTGGAGTACTGGATGGGTAGACATAGAGAAGTGGTTATTAAAAATGAATAGAAAGAGAAGGGGTGGACTAGAAGTAGATCAACAGAGAAGAGGTGTGTTACACATAGAAATATAGAAGTGAGTGGAGAAATAGTACAGCCAACATAGAGAAGTAGTACACTAGGAGTAGATATAGTGATAGGGAAGTGGTGAACTAGATGAATAAGACCAGAGAAGGGGTTACTGTAAGTGGATAGAGAAAGAAGGGGTAGACTAGGAGTAGAAGAACAGAGAGTATGTGTAATAGGTAGTGGAGTACAGAGGAGGGAGTGAGAGTAAGGGGGTCTTCAAAGGGACAGGGATACATTGATGCCATGAGGGGTGAGGCAACCCCAACGGGCGATCAGGTGACTCTCTAGGGTGAATCGACTGTGGCTGTCAGAGGGGTATGACAACAGGCTGGTGACCCCTAGAGTTAGCCTGCTACGGGGGTGCATGCATCACGGGTGATGTATATAGATGTTTACTGCATCAATCCCCGAGACGGCATCCAGATTCATCAATGTAGGTCAGCTAGCAAATGATGGCATAAATGATGTTGCGCTGTGTGCAAGTGAAGCCCTCTCTGATCTCGAAAGGACCATTGGGGAGGAGACCAGTATCCGTCTGGAGAACGTAGTTGCAAGTATTGCATACGCTGCGGTTGCAGCGGATAGTACCTCGATGTCTAAGGGGGGAAGCAGGAAGGCAGCCCCTAACACGAAAATCCCGAAAGTTCCGGTCAAGCTTAAAAGCCACCAATGGTGGGTTGGGGAAGAACAGGCAGGTAGTGGTGAATGATCCTAATCACAGCGTAATGGTGAGGGGATGGGTGAGAGCGAGTACTACTCTGTCAGATGGGGGATAAGTAGAGGGAGTGAGAGCAGTCTGACGTGAGGTGGAGGACTCGATGAAGGGTAGAGAGGAGAGCTACTTCAGAATAGAGGCATCGGCGGAAAAAGTTGAGCATGAGGTGGGCATTATGAAGGAAATCTTCATCATCCTGGCAAAGGTGATTAAGTCTGAGAAGCTGTGAGTAGGGAAGAGAATTCTTACAGAATGTCGGGTGAGAAGAGTCATAGCGGAGGAAACAGTGGGAGTCAGTAGCCTTGTAGAAGACCAAGATCATGAGAGGTACATAAGGAGACTGTGATGTCTAGGAAAGATACGGAGGAGGTAGATATGTGGGAGGTGATGTGGATCGAGGGGTGGAAATGTCCGACATACTCGATAAAACGGGAGATCTCATCCTCGGTCAGTCAGACCAATGCAGTCATCGATGTACATACGATACATCAGGGAAGAGGGCCCTGGTAGGTGTGGATAATCTGGTGCTCGAGGTAACCAAGCCCATTTTGGTGCCCATCGCCACATCGCTAATCTGGGTAAAGAAGTTGCCATTGAACTCAAAAGAGTTAAGGTTAAGGACTAGTTCTGCTAGACGGAGGAGGGCGCCAGTGGCGATAGAAGGTTGGCTCCTCTGGTCCAGGAAAAATTTAAGAGCTAGAGCGCCGTTGGTGTGGGGAATAAAGGTATAAAGGGAGCAAACATCCATGACAAAGAGGCAGTAGTTGCGGTCAGGAAGAAGGGTGATAGCAGCAAAGATGTTAAGAGCATTGTTATTGTCTTAGACATATGAAGGGAGGCCCATGACTATGGGTTGAAAGACACTATCAAGGAAGTCTGAAATGTGAACTGTAGGACATGAGATGGAAGAGATGATGGGTCGCCCAGGTGAGTCGGGTTTATGTATCTTCGACAGCAAATGGAAAGAGGGTCTGCCCAAGCAATGAGCTGGGAGGATCATACGGGACAAGCTAGCAGGAAGTTGTCCCTCCTGAATGAATTGTAGGATCGTACACCGTAACCGGCCATTGTTGGGGACAGTGGCATCATCAGGGGTGGGAAGGTAGAATGTGTGGTCAGATAATTGTCTATCTTTTTCCCGAATATAGAGGTCTTTCCTCAAACCACCACCGAGCCGCCTTTGTCGGCAGGCTTAATGACAATATCATCACGTTGGCGAAGATCCTGGAGGAATTGATACTCCTCACAGCTTAGATTAGAATACCCAAGTCTTGGGGATGAAATGCTTTAATGAACTTGTCCAAAGCCAGATGACAGAATATACATGGAAAACAAACCAGTGGAAGAGATCGATCACTTTATCTATCTTGGAATTGATTGGGAGGGGGGATACAAGTAAAGAAATTAGAATCAGAATAGCTAAAGCAGCAATGTCTTTTAGAAACCTTGAAAAGTTGTAGAAATCAAAACTCATCAGTACAAACACAAAACTTAGACTATTCAAATCAAATGTACTATCAACCCTTACATATGCACGTGAGTGCTGGAAAACAACAAGAGATGTAAAAACAAAGTTGAACGCATTACAGTACACAGTTCGTTAACCATCGTTGTAGATCAAGTCTTTATTCGCTGGCTTCGTTAGCAACAATGGAAGCTAATGACCTTACTTGTGCAGCCGGTTGGTTAGGGACAAATTGTACGTTACAATGTCACTGCTATAATGGCTTAGTTTGTGACAAAACTACAGGGACATGCCCAAACAATGACAGTTGTCAGCACAAAATTTTCGGACCCCAGTGTCAGTACTTGGATTTTATTTGCAAATATGCCCAAAAATCTGAACCTACTTTCCTGTTTGATGGCAACGACATCTCATGTAATCCGGACACAGATTCTACATCAGTTGAGGCAACTCTCAATCAATCTTTGCCGTGCTCCTGGTTGGGGATTTATGCGAATGACTTAAAATATCAGGACAGTTTCACTGTAAAACTGAATGGTTCTGCCTCATGTAACAATGTATCAAGGTTTGTAGTTAGTCCGCACGAGATTGATGCCTTCTGCCCTGGGGCTGGTCTGATCAACAAGTTACGGATTGAAAGGGCGATAGTTGTAAATATCTGCTCCAACTACATTGGCGGGGGTCGGAAACTGGCTCTCAAACAGAACACAAACCAGACCGATTTAATGCACAAAACATTTTATGCTTGTTATACAGAAGGCGGATGTGGACCAGAGGCCGCAGTTAATAGCAAAACAAAGACCAATCTCTATGACAATGACTGCACACACACACAATGGAGAAGTGGAACCAATTCTGTTTACTGGTATCTGAACTTTGCAACGCCCAAGAAGACTCACATCATTCGAATCTATCATCGAGCTAGCACTATGATTCGGGTAAAGAATGCCACTCTAAGGGCTTTCTCTGACAGTGGCGGAGTAGTGTTCCAGTATAATGATTTATCCTACCCCAACTTATCTGTGAACACTATTGTAGTCAAAACACAAACGTCAATGGCACACATTAAGATTGAGTTCTCACCGACCATTTCACAGGCCGACAGTGCACTGATGGTATGTGAGGTGCAAACATTTACAGACACCTATTGTCTGGACGAGCATTCTTGTCGTTGAGTGCAGTGCGTAGTGGGTGTAGTAAAGGCTGCAATGTAATCATCGGTACTTGTCACGGCTACTGTTCACATGGGATCTATGGACACGACTGTTCCGGGTCTTGTCTCAGTGTCTGTCCTTTATTTGAGGAAAAATCTGGAAAATGCCTACAATGTAAACATCTTGGCTATACCTGTAATGACACTTGTCCAGATGGTAATTTTGGGCTACAGTGCGAACAGATGTGTTCTGATGGCTGTGACATCATATGTACTCTCAAACGTCCGGACAACTGTTTCAACGACACCTGTCAACAGTCGATCGGGAATCTGTACATGCAAGAGAACGTTCTATGGGTCAGACTGCAGTCTCAAATCTCCGGACAACTGTTTAACGAAACCTGTGATTCCCACGTTCAGAAGAGTCTGCCGACTACAACAAGCCCAAGCATATGGGCACTATAATGTGTTTCTGTGCTAGACATGGTTCATTTTTTGGTGTTTTTTAGTGAAGCCATGGCTCATATCTTAGCTTGTGTGTGCTGGCCATGGCTCATATCTTGGTGTGTGTCATGTTAGTCATATCTCATATCTCGGTGTGTCCGTGTTAATCATGTCTCATATCTTTATGTGTGTCTGTGTTTAGTCATATCTCATATCTTAGTGTGTACCAGTGTTAGTCATATGTCATATCTTTGTGTGTGCATGTCTGGGTTAGTGATATCTCATATCTTAGTGTGCATGTTTATGTTAGTCATATCTCATATCTTTGTGTGTGCATGTCTGTGTTTGTCACATCTCATATCCTTGTGTGTGCATGGCTATGTTAGTCCCATCTCATATCTTTGTGTGTGCATATCTATGTTAGTCATATCTCTTATCTTTGTGTGCATGTCTATGTTAGGCGTGTGTCATATCTTTGTGTGTGCATGTCAATGTCAGTTATATCCATATCTTTATGTGCATGTTTATGTTAGTCATGTGTCATATATCTTGATGTGTGTCAGTGTTAGTCATGCCTCGTATCGCTGTGTGCATGTCTGTATTAGTCACATCTCATATCTTTGTGCGTGCATGTCTGTGTTAGTCACATCTCACATCTTTGTGTGTGTATGTCTGTGTTAGTCACATCTCACATCTTTGTGTGTCCGTGTCTGTGTTAGTCACCTCTAGTGACTCGGGCAGATGGTGCTCGTAAACCTGGGAGGGCCTACCATCTAAGGGCAGAATCCCCCTACAGAAAAGATAATCTGCTGCCTTGCAGGAAGATTGGGGACAATCAAAGGCTAGGGAAAGCAAACCCGAATAAAATGCTGGCTGAAATCGGATGCACTGGGCCACTGGCGCAGAACACAGTGCAACGCATTAACGGGTGTTCAGTCAGAGTGGATCTGACAGACTCTAATTGTGATGTTCTGTCTGTGGGGGCGATCAACACACTTAGCCTGACAGCTGACTTCATATGAGAGTCTGGAATCCTTACTCTGATTGAGTCCTGAACGCAGAGAGAGAGAGAGAGAGAACGCATTAAAAATAAATGTCTAAGGAAAATACTTGGTATAGCGTGGAACAAATTCAAAACAAACGAGGAAATTAGAGAAATCTCCAATCAACCTCTAATATCTACAGTAATCAAGAAAAGACGATGGTCATATGTTGGACATGTGATGAGGTGAGATAATAACCGAATAACAAAGCAAGCCCTCATGTGGGAAACAACAGGTAAGAGGAAAAGAAGCTGACCTAGAGAGACACTGAGAAGAACATTGATCAGAAAGGCAAGAGCAGCAAAAATCGTCTCCCTCAATAACTTGAGTTGCTTGCACAGAACAGAGACAAATGGTGAGATTTGATAAAAGATCTTTACAAGGATTGAAAATTACTAGAATACAAATTTAGATAAGAGAAAGAGTATCTGGGTCTATGCCCTATTGGGCAGCTACAGCTCGAAAGGTCGATAGATAGAAGAAAGTACACTAAGTTGATTAGTAGTAGTAGCCTCCGTCAATCATATTTGACTATGGATTATTTGTAGCCGGAAAAGTAGGAATGTAGGGGAATAAGTGGAGTAAGGATGGTGTGAGGAGAAAAGAGAGAAACATCATTTGTACAGGGAAGGTGACATTCACGGGATGTTGAGATGAACTGTTGTTTGGGTGAGTAGAGATGAGAGAGTCTCTTGATATTGGAGACTGGTTAGGAGCTTGGAGGAGCAAATAGAAATAAGGAACGGTTAAGGTGAGGATAGAGGTGATGACGTCAAGAGAAGTCATTGGCTAGGAAATTAAGGAAGTAGCTGTTGATTGGCTGGGGTATGAAGTACTTAAGGCCATGCAGAGGCTTTTAGAAGGATTCATATGTAAGCTCAGGAGACTGGCACAGGCCAATAGGGCATGTAATCTTGATATAGTGTCACCGCACTTCAACAGTAGTCATCATAAAAACAGCAATGAGTTTATTCACCATCAAACTGGCGCTGAACAATATCAGTAATATATCTTCCAAATGATCTTGACATCATGTCACCGCGCATGAAAATCTGTCTCATACTTAGCTGAGTGACTAAGCTTTTACTAATCAGCGAGAGAGAGAGATTTCTCTTCATCTTAGCTTTTTTATATTTCCCCCTAATTGCAATCCCAAGCTCCTTCGCACATCCAATCAAATTTTGCCCCTCTAAATTCCTTATGTCCTATTTGCCAAAACAATACATTAAAGCCTTTTTTTCCCCTGAGAACCTTCCAGATTGCTCTCCTTGAACTTTCGACCTTGGACACATTCATGGATTTACTTTTTAAAATGATATAATTCTCTCCTCACGCCCTGCACAATTTCCTCGATCCCCTCGCCCATAGACACTCTAGCTGGTATACTATTACAGCTTAATAGCCATATTAAGCTGTAATATGCTCTGTATTTTATAGTAGGGACTAGGTTAAGTTTCAAAAAAGATGATTCACATGTAAGCTAGAGACTCAGGAGACTGGAGCATGCCCCTGGGGCGTATGGCCTTAAAGGCCATAGTCGAGCGTATGTTCTGTGTTTTATAATAGGGACTAGGTTAGGTTTCAAGAGAGAGAATATATATATATATTTGTAGTAGGGATAGGATGATGTTTTAGGGAGATGCTATGTAGAGCTGACATGTAGATAAAACTCTCATGTAGAATAGGGATTCGAAAGTGAGTACAAGAGTCAGAGGTACCTAGTTTACTTTGATACCCGAGTGGAGATGTCAGTCCGCTGGGTTTTATGATTGTATATTGCTGATTGTGAAGTTATGAAATTAAAGTCTTATTATGTTTTCACACGAGAGACTTGCGTGCGTTATTGATTCAGTGAAACATATGTATTGTAGATCAGTCTAACACCTGGAGTAAAACACAACTCGAAGTACAGATATTAAATGGTTGATACCAACAAATGAGTCCAGATCTTAAAGGAAGAGCGAGCAGCAACAGTGAAAGGAAATCACCAAAAACAATTAGCCTGTATCCTATTGACAGGTAGACGCTGTAGAGCTCGACATTCAGGCTCTTCATGTCATGTTTATACACATCTACAAATCGAAGTTCTGGGCGCCCCCTAGCCATCTGCTAGTTGTCCAGAGAGTATTGGTTATTGGTTATGGAAGGCCTCGGTATCACTGCAAACGAATTAAAATCCATAATTGCTCAACCGCCCGTGCCAGCGTAATCATCTGAATTAATATCTCATCTCCCAAACAAAGAAAGGTAACTGTAGTCCCCTCGTAGCAGTCTCAGCACACGGCAAAAGACATAAGGCGAAACCGCCCAGAAAGTGAACACAGCCAACTGTTCCCTGTCATACAATATCATCATTCATCATAAACAATTGGAATATCGAAACATGATCAAAACGGATGAGACACACAGCTCACGGTGTGCACAGAGCACTTTTGGTATGTGGCCATCTTTCATACGGTGTACGTGGCCAAGCCAGCGTAACCTACATTATTTGAGCAACGTGTAGATGCTTGGATAGGTCTAAGTTGATTAAGTACCAGATAATTTAACAGTTTTTCCCCCTCTGAATACACAAATTATGCCGTCATATATATGTATGTTTACTTGTGTGTGTTGGCATGTGCATGTATGCATGTATATTTATGTGTGTGTGCATGCGTGTATGTTTGTGTAGATGGAGAGAGAAAAATGATAGATAAAGAGATTCACAATAGTTTCACTAAGGAATATTTTATTATTTCACACAAGGAACAAATCATATAAATGCTCTCAATTTTCTTAATCTTAAATTGTTTTGTTTTTTTCCCCACTCTGGTCTCTCTCATGTTTTTAATGAGTAGTTAGTGTATAGTTCTTGCATCAAAGGACTCAACAGTTCTCTTCCAGTTTTCTCTATATCAGTGATCTGATGAAGTTAAGTCTCATCCATTCCTTTATGATGTTTTTCCATTTTCTTCCTCTGACTACATTTATGTATTCATCCTTGCAGCATGATGATTTTTGCAGGGCTTGACAGGTGTGTTTTGTGAGTTTAACTTTAATCTTTTGTTTCTTCACTGTGGTATAGATATCATTCTGTTGAACAGTTATTGCTCACATTTTGAGTTAGGCCTCTCTCTTGATAATATGGTCTAAGTATGACAAATCATCTTGTGAGAGCATCTCATCTCAAGAGTTTGAATTTTTAAAAATAATTCTGCTGTTAAGATTTATGTTTCACAAGCATGTGAAGATGTTGTTCCCTGATTATAAATATAAATTTCTTTTGTTCCAGGCATTTTTGTTTTGCTCTTACTAATCCCCACAAATGCCAGAATTTCCACTCTTGCCAGGCGGGCTCAGGCCAAGCAGATAAGCTTGAAGGATCAGAGGATAAAATTGTTGAATGAAATTCTTAATGGAGTCAAAGTAAGTAATTGCCAAGACTTAGTGTCAGTAAGCTTATTTACTTTTATCAACATGCTGCAATCAAACCACACTGCTATAATTTTTGTTTACAAATCTTCTTTTGCCTCATACATAGCACTCCCGTCTGGCTTCTCCCACCTTGACGAGCACTCTATTCATGGTTGCAGATTCAGAGTCATTTTAAATGTCTATCTTTTGTCCAGCATCACTGCCCAGAGGACATTCAGAATGTCAGTCTGTCCATTGCTCTTCCACACCCCACATGAGCCAAACTATAGTTCGTTCATAAATTCGTGCCCAAAGAGTTTATTAATTATTTTGGAAACTGTTTGATGAATTTCTGTAATTATTTTTTGTGAAATCTTATTTTTTCACCAACCTTCAGTCTGATTTTTTTGCCCTACTGTCATGCATTTAGGAAAGATTTTTGCTTATTTGAGGTATATAAAAATATGATTTTCTTGCTTATCCTAAATTTTAGGATTTTACAATACCCACATTTGTTGTAATCAACTCACCAATTAAAAAGGCAAATTTCACGTGCACACCACACAATCTTAGCACTCTTAACTTGTAAGACGCGCACCACTCGAGGTTTTGTTTTGGTAATTTCATTTCCGGTTTCTTGTTAAATTGGTCCAGAGGCATATTTTGACAAAATATTTACTATTAATGAATATTCCTGTATATATGATAATTTGTAAGCTGTTGTGAAGTGACTACTTGATTTTTAAAACCATGAAGAGTTTAAAGTGTAAATTCATTACTATGCAAAAGGTAACTGTGTTATTGTATACATGCACTTTTGCAAGGAATCTAAAAGAGGTCGCTTATATTATTACATTAAAAAAAACCCAGAAAACAAAACATGGGCAGCTCTAAATATAGATAGAAAGTCTTTCAATCGATGGATAGGACAGAACTTTGACTCTGCAGAGGCAACGGTCAAGCAAGGAAGAAAAATGAAAGTTGATGATTTTGACAAAGATGTTATTAGATGTGAAATTTTGAATTGAATGAACTTGTTACACTTAGCGCAAACTTAAAGTTCGACTGCAATTAGAATGGGATATTGAAATCTCTAAAACAACTCCTTGTAAGATCGTAAGAGGCGTTGGTTTCACTTTTTGAAAATCTGCTAGTGATTGAAATATTGTTTGTGAAAAACCACACCTGATGGCTGCCCGAAGCAAATACCTGAGGCAGATCCGTGAGCGACGAATGGAAGGCTACGATATAGTATATTTGAATGAAACGTGGGTCAATGCTCATCATACATATGAGAAAGAATGGCAATCAGTTGACAGAGAAAATGAAAGAAGCATTCCCAGCAACAAAGGACAGCGCATTATATTGGTACATGCTGGCAGTAGAGAGAATGGTCTTGTTAATGACACACAACTTATTTTTCAATCAAAGTCTACAGACATTAGGGACAACCACACTGAAATGAATGGACTAATTTTCATACACTGGATAGAGAACATTCTACTCCCCATTCTGGATAGACCTTCATGTCTTGTAATGGACAATGCATCATATCATAATGCTGTAACACTGGAGGACA
This sequence comes from Megaustenia siamemsis, assembly GCA_032433765.1. NCBI lineage: Eukaryota > Metazoa > Mollusca > Gastropoda > Stylommatophora > Ariophantidae > Megaustenia > Megaustenia siamemsis. The sequence continues at coordinate 41,330,470 of JAVIAB010000117.1, read as the reverse complement.
AAATTCCTAATTCGTCAAGCACAAAAGATCAAATCATCACATGGCTTAGTAAAGAAAATGTTTCCTTTCAAAACACCCAGTTAAAACCAGAGTTGTTGCAACTTGTTAGACAAACTAAGATGACAAAGTTATATTTATTGAAGTATGGCCACACATCTTTTCGCATTGCACCTTATCATTTGCACCTCAACCCAATAGAACTTGTGTGGACTAAAGTAAAAGGGCAAGTTACTGTGCAGAACACGATGTTTAAAATTGAACATGATGTTAAAGAATTGATGTGTGATGCCATCTCAACGATAGACATTGAATTTTGGAGAAAAAGTGATGACCATGTGCTCAGAGAAGAAGAACAATACTGGCAATGAGATAGATTGCAGTTTGTCCAACCGATAACAGTTGTTAACCTCTTAGAGACTTCTGATTCGGAATGACATATGTATGACATGTGCACAATTTTGTTGATGACACTCTTACTACTTGCTGAATATGTGTGTTTGATGTTCTGGTTGTTCTATATATTTTGTTGATGACACACGCCTGCTGAGACTTCCGGGGAATATGGCGCCCTGTTAGATTGCCTCTTCCGAATACTCACAGATAAGTAAAGGTAAAGGTAAAGTACGAGACTTGAACCGGCGTCTTAGCACGCGAGTATATACCCATATGTGCTCGGCCGCCTATCCAGAAAATGTTCGGATATTTCTGTATAGTGTAGCCTCAAGCATCGAAACTCAGATGCGAAGCGACATTCCTCACCTTCCCAGGATAATATACCCTGGTACCCATTTCTGCCAACGGCTGGGTCGACCGTGGGGTTTTTTTTTTTTTCCAACCACGAGTACAATTCACACTGCTCCCAGCGGGAATTGAACACGGGTTGTCCGAACGTCGGTAATCTAGTCGGGTGGTTTTCCCAACTAGGCTACCGAGGCCCCCAACTCACAGATAAGTGCTGTTTTCCAGTGAACTTCTCTGTTTATTTGTTTTTATTGATATTTTAAGGGATCATGTGATTGTACGCGCTTTCTATTTGATGTAAATCACTTTGCTTCTTTTGATTTATTGCATTTTGTTACATTTTCCTTATTTCATCACTTATACTCATCCTTGTTGACTGCGCTATTGAACGCGTAAGAAAAATGGCGGTTTGTTTATGCCGGTCCGTTGTCAAGGACGTGTAATTCATTTCATTTGTCGAAAGTTCACAGTGTATCCGCGTGCTGTAGAGATATTTACTGGAGTTGGCCAGTTTATAACGTGGAAACGGGTTCTGAACCGTGCTACTGAGTAAGTGCACGTGAGTTTAGACCATCCAAAGCATCAACGTTCAGCGACGTTCATTATGACGACGGTAAGTGTAAGTTTTCAGATGCATCCCAAACGACATCATCGAAAAAGGAAAACACGACGAGGCAAGAGAGGTGGCATTAAACTGTCAAAGTGTGAGAGGCTAGGCCTAAAGTATGTGCACGTTACTTATTGGAATTGTGGGTCTATTAAACAACGACGGCCCATTCTTGATAAGCTAATGTGCGGCGCCGATATAATGGTTTTGCAAGAAACTCTTCTTGGTGACAGGACAGTAAGTACTCCTGGCTTTCATTGTTTTTACAATAGACGACACCTTGGGCTGGCCATCCTTGTGCGTAACAATATGGTGGCAGCTGAGGTTGATATGTCTGTGTGGAACAATGCAGAATTGCAGGTACATGCGGTTAGGGTGCAGACTCCAGTTCATTTCATGATTGTTAATGTGTTTGCCTGTAATGGGAAGGTGAACACACAACAATGGCAGAATCTCTTCGAGTTCGATGAAGAGAATGTCATTTTCTGCGGAGACTTTAATGCTAGAGGAAATGAGTGGGGTAACGTCATAACCAACAAGCAGGGAGAAGACCTAGAGAACGCACTGGTATCGGCCGATTTAGTGTGCTTGAATGATGGAAGGGCAACAAGAATGGCCACTCGAACAGGGGACTCTGATAGTGTCATAGATCTGGCACTGGTGTCTTCTACCTTCGCACCGGTTTGCAGATGGAATGCACTGGGGTTCCACGAAAGTGATCACTATCCATGTGTCCTCCTAATTGAGAAAATCAGAAATAAAAGCCAGAAAAGAAAGCTCCACACATTCAACTACTAGAAAACAGACCAGGACATCATTAGCAAAATCAGACATAGGAAACAGAGCGCCCCTCGTAGGAGGCAGGAGCGATGGACGCAGCCACCTTGGTGGAACGTAGATGTCGAGGAAACTTGGCGGAACAAGAGACAAACGGTCAAGACATGGCAGAAAGCTAGAAGGAATGGAAGAACACAACCTTGAAGCGTCTGAAAGTAGAGGTCGACCAAAAAATGATGCACTTTAAACTATGCGCTAAGCAGGCTAAGGATGCCAAATGGGATGACTTCTGTAAAAAAGTGTGCTCAGAAAAATCGCTAGCCACATTCTGGCGCCTTCATCAGTGCATGAATGGCACACTACGACATAGAGGCATACCAGACTTTCAGAGCACAGGCCAGATATGGCACAAATCTGATGAGAGCAAAGGGAAGGCCCTGCTTGCCCGCTACATTGAGCAGACGGACCAAAGAAATGAGGCTGTAAGAATGAAGATACGGGGATTGCTGTCAAAATTGTGTAAGGATGTAGGGCTGGAAGAAGATATCACAATTGCAACCGATACCATTCGCACGACACTTAAAAGGTCACACAACACTGCTCCTGGTCCAGATGGTGTTCGGTACGATTACATAGGCAATTTAGCTGACGACGACTTGACAAAATTGGCCAATGAGTTTAATGCCAGTATTCGGAGTGGCCAGATTAAGGAGGAGTGGCTACACAGCTACTTACTACCGCTACCGAAGTCAAACAAGGACCACTCTCAGATCAGTGCCTACAGAATCATCACAATGCAGAACACTGCGGGCAAGCTGCTGGAGAAAATAGTTGCCCGTGTCCGCACCTGTCACCTTGAACAGAAACGTGTATTCCCACCCACACTTGGAGGTTATAGATATAACAAAGAGACATGGCTCAATGCGGCAGTATTTGCCTATGACGTCTTCGAAGGCTTCCACAGACGAGAGGAGACATGTGCTGCTGCTATAGATCTGGAGGATGCATACAACAGGGTACCATTTGAATATCTCATGCATATGCTCCTCAAACTGGCGGTGCACCCCTTCCTCATTAGATGGATTGCCGCTGCACTGTTTCAGAGTAAGGTGATACTCAGATGTGGAAGTTGGTCTTCCGAGCCAACATCCATTTGCCCAGGGCTGCCACAAGGCTCACCATTGTCACCAGTTCTATTTAATGTGTACACAATAGCGATCACGGAACAACAGCTGGATGGGAGGGGAAGAACTATGACTTTTGCTGATGATATTTTGGTATATCGACAGGGAAGAGACAGACCGGGAATCGCTTCCACAATGCAAGACGAACTCGATCACATTTCTTCCTGGTGTGGTTAATCCTAATAAAGCATCAGTTTCATGGTTCTCCCTTAACAATCATATCGTTCATATGACCACACCGGTAGTACAAATGGGAGCTGATGAGGTGACCAGGACAAGTTGATGACATACTTTGGAGTTTAGTTTAATCGCAGCCTGTGTTTTCGGGACCACATCGACCATGTGATAACAAAATCCCGCAAAGGATTAGCCACCTTGAAGGTCATGGCAGCTGCCAACATCGAGCAGAGGCTACTTACTCTTCTGTTCCAGGGAGTAGTCCTCGCACCTATCGAATATGCCCTGGCAATTCTTACTGTCAAATTGATAGGCTGGAGAAAATACAAAATGAAGCCATGCGCATTATCCTGGGATGTACAAGGGAAACTCCCTGTGTAGCAATGAGGTATCTTCTTGACTTTCCAACCATGGATGACAGAATCAAGATTTGGAGAGCACGAGCATACCTGAAGATTAGTACAGATACAGAGCATCCATTGCACCACGTGCTCAACACAGAGAAAGGTGACAGGCTAAAAAGAGGCAAATCATGGGTGGGCCGAGCAGAAGATGTCATCAAACAGGTCTGTGGGCTTACCAATATCAGCGTTGGTGAGGAGTGGATACCTGTGCCTACGTCATTCAAGGGGACTTTCTCGTGTATTGTCACACTCGACAGGAAAAGTAGGGAACAGAACCCGGTCGTGGTTAATGCTGAGGTCAACGGTCTCATCTGCGATAACACCGATGAGAAAGATGCAGTCATCTATACAGACGGATCTGTAAGACGACACCAAAGAAGTGCATGGGCATTTACAGCACGCTCGGCAGGCAGAATAGTCTACGAAGACAGTGGTGCATACGTCGTGACCACGAGTAGCATGACAATGGAGGCAATGGCAGTGACCAAGGCATTCAAATGGTTAGAGTCACAAGACTACACCCACACATGTATACTGAGTGATTCGATGAGCATGATAAAAAAAGTGGAGGCGGGCTCTGTATGCATGCAATGGGTAGAGTCGTTGCAGAAATCCAAAATACGTAAGGTCACCTTTGTCTATGTCCCTGGACATGCGGGAGTACGGGGAAATGAAAGAGCGGACAGGTTGGCTAGCTGCGCTGTCGTTGAGGACGGGCAACCAATGGATCGGGCGGACATCTTCAATGCTCTCCGAGATGTGGGAAGAGCACATGACTTCGACAAACACAAATCCACGTCACTTCTTCGGATGATGGAAATGGGAGTTAAGTTGGGCACAGCCAGAAATGAGAAACTTAGTGGCCGTGTAAGAAGACTTATCAACCAACATAGAACTGGAGTCGTCAGTCGCTGGACACTGAGGGAATTGCTGAGGCGATTGCTGAGGCGGGGATCTGAGCACCTATGGACATGTTCGGAGTGCAATGATGATGACCTGCAAATAACTAAATAACACGCCTGCTATTTGGCAAATATGTGTGTTTGATACTTTGATTAAAGTTTACCTATCTCTATGACGAAGATATAAAATCAAATGAAAAATGTTGCCCTATTCAATGTAATGCGGATACGCCTTTGGCTTGCATTGTTGGAAAATTAACATAATTTACAGTAAAATCTAATGTTTAGAGCACACGGTTTGTTATTTGCCAAAAATTATATAACAAATGAACAAGAAATGTTGGACATTATAGTGAAAGAAAGCAAAAATAAAGGACTCAGCCTTAATAGCAAAAAGACAGAAGTAATGGTAACAACAAATAAAAAGACATCACCTCAGTGCGAAATAAAGTCAAGTGGAACAATATTAAAACAGGTAAATTAATTTAAATATTTGGGAACTTTGTTAACCTCAGATGGAAGATGTACAAAAGAGGTGAGATGCAGAATGGCTCAGGCAAAAGCAGCTTTCCAGAAAATGAGGAAGATACTATGCAATCCATTTTTGACAATAGAAACAAGAAAAAGAGTTCTCAAATGTTATGCAGAGGCAGTCTTAACATATGGATGTGAATCATGGACAATAGGACAACAAACAAGAAAATCACTGGAGTCTGTAGAAATGTGGCTTTACAGAAGAATGTTGAGAATACCATGGACAGCTAAAATTAGTAATGAAAATGTTCTGAAAGAGGTCAAAGCAAAAAGAGAGCTAATTTCCAATATTAGGAAGAAACAATCATCATTTTTTGGCCATGTAATGAGAAGAGAACAACTGGAATATATTGTAATAACTGGAAAAATTGAGGGACAAAGAGATAGAGGGAAACAAAGAGAAAATATACCAGACAGCTTAAGATAATGGCTTGGCAGAAGGCCAACAACAGACATGATAAAGAACTGTCGAGATTGAAAGTTGTGGAGAGACATGATCACCTACGCCAGTAGGCCCGGTACTTGATGATGATGATTATATAACAAAAATCAATTTCTGCAAAATTCAGACTACCTTTGTACTTAAATGTTATAAAATCTGAAAGTCGGTGAAAAAATATGATTTCATGACAAAGAAATACAGAAATTCATCAAACAGTTTCCAAGATAATTGATCAACTCTGTGGGCACGAATTTGTGAATAAATTATAGCAAGTTTAACAGCACGCTAATTACCCCTCACACCATGTGCCCTAGCATGAAAATGAAAAAGACTTTTGTTACACATGACCTATCCTGAAACTGTAACCATTGCTATTGAACCCAGCCATTTGCGAGTCTGTGTCTCAACCCATGCCAAAGCTTTAGTAACAGCTATAATTTCCATAGTCAAACTATTTGTAGTCAGTGTGAATTCACCACTGTCTTTCTTCATGGTTCTACTTCTATCCTGAGCTGTGAAACATCACTCTCAAAAGAGTTCTCAAATCAAGGTCTGCACTTCTGCCTCAGTGACCTAGAGGTTTTGCTCTCTGCAATTTATGTTCCCGTGTGTTACCGGGGCCTCATTATGTGGGAAGTAAAGAATAGTGACACTGTAACCTTCCAGGCATGTCGTAAGAGGCGACTAAGGAGGTTGATCGATGGCTTGACAAGCTGTCATTGTAAAAAATATCGTTATGGAAACGGAACCATAGATTTTAGAAGCAGTGATCTCTGCAATATGTGCCATTTTGGCACGCAAGGTTTTTGCTTTTGAGATTGTAGTTCTGCCCTATGTGCCGTCTTCGGCTCGAAAGGACAATAGATGATGACTATGGGAAAGGATATACAGCATTCTGACAGGACTCATATTCATTCTTCATCTGGATCTGTTTCATTGATTGAATATGTCTACTGGACAATATCCACATACCCATCCATGATTTTCATTTTTTTTTTCATTTGTGTATGCCAGCTTTTATATCTCTAGCGAAGTCCCTGAATTTTGCATGAATATCATTTTTTTCAATTATTTCAGACTGGTAGCTGTGTGCCATACAGGCAGATATTTTTCAACATCAGCGGTACTCTCATTTTTTTATCATCAAGATTTTTTTGATGTTTCGGATAGATTATTTCCTATCATTTTGCTTGAGCATGGGCCATTTTTGCCTACTCTTTTCAATTACAAATGCCAAAGAATGCACATGAGACCTTCTGTCTTTTGCTGTTATCAGATCTCACTACCCAGAACCCAGGGATGTAAAGCAACGAAGAAACCATGGATTTTATTCTTGACAAATTCCCACCGCCTGTGGTGGCATTCAAATCCAGAACCTTCTTGTCCAGAAGCTGATAGACCATCCAGTTCCATTTTCCTAATTTTCTTGAAGTTTCACTTGCGCCTTCTTGTAATAATAAACTTACTTCACTTGTTGTAACTATAACACAGATAACAGATTCATTGACAAACTCTAGTCCTTCTAGCAAGTTTATGGGAAATGGCTGCCATCCCTGTACACTTTTATTAACAACACTACTATTAATAATAATGAAAATTATCTCTCTCACTAATCTTTCCTCTGAATTCACATCCTATCTCTAACAATTCGAACTCCACTTATATTTGGGCATCCAACCCTTCCTAACAGAATCTTCAGATTCATGCTAGCTACCTCTGAATTCATTCCAGCATTTTCATTCTTTTACTATCTCTGGTCTACTCAAAATAAATTCTACTCTATCATTCCTAAACCTCACTAGTTTTTCTCTCGGTCCAGACCGTCCTGATATTACATCTACCTGCCTGGTGCACAGTAACTGATCTGACTATCACTTTGTATGTCCCTCTGTAGTCTGCTGACAGCTTAACTATTCTACTCTTCTGGTTGGCTGGTACGGATCTCACTATGATCACGTGTAGTGGGCTTTGCCCCTTCTTGAATGTACAGAGATTACTTTGTTCAAAATCTCATAATTTAATTAGCTGTCCAAGTTCTAACCAATGGATACGCGTCACCATTTTCTCCACAACCGCATTACAATTTTAACCTATTACCTTTTGTACTCTTAAGTTCACTGTATAGTGAATTCTGTGTGTCTGCATTTGACATAGTTTGTTATGTATGTGTACACATACGCACATGCACTATTAGGTTTGTACTATTGCTATAATTATTTTGAATATCAGATCTTCACAGGCCTTACAGTCACAGCAAAAGTATATCACCTTACATTATAAGAGTTTTACAACTAAGGTGACTGCATCAAAACCATAGTAATGACCAAGGAAGGTTATATTGCCACCTTTATATTTTTCATATCATTGCCAACCATATCATCTTGATAAAATAGTTCTTATAACTATATATCATAAATATAAATGGTTTATGCTTTATAAATTCACGGTCCTTTGTAGGACAAAAATACTTTGCTTTCACTCTCCTTGATGATTGTATCAAATCCTATGATATTCTCAACACATGAGCTAGTGTAGTGTTCAGCCTTTCAGAACAGCGTCCTTCCACTTACATGTTATCTCTTTCTCAATGTGTTCTTTCATGACTATATCTAGAGTAGTACCTACTAGCCACATACTCTACTTTTGTTCATCCCGCTGTGTGCATTACACTCAGAAAAACTCTAGATCATACAATTTGTCAAATGTCCGGACAACTGTTTCAATGACACCTGTGAACAGTCAACCGGGAACTGTACATGCAAGGGAACGTTCTACGGGTCAGACTGCACTCTCAAATCTCCGGACAACTGTTTGAACGAAACCTGTGAACAGTTAATCGGGGCCTGCGTCTCATATGTTGATGATTCCCACGTTAAGAAGAGTCTGCCGACTACAACAAACCCAAGCATATGGATACCTTAATGCGTTTCTGTGCTGGACATGGATCATTTCTTGGTGTTTTTTCCGTGAAGCCATGGCTCATATCTTGATGTGTTTCTGTGCTAGCCATGGCTCATATCTTGATGTGTTTCTGTGCTAGCCATGGCTCATATCTTAGCTTGTGTGAGTGTGTGTGTACTGGCCATGGCTCATATCTTGGTGTGTGTCATGTTAGTCATATCTCATATCTTGGTGTGTCCGTGTTAATCATGTCTCATATCTTTATGTGTGTATGTGTTTAGTCATATTTTAGTATGTATCTGTGTTAGTCATGTGTCATATCTTTGTGTGTGCATGTTTGGGTTAGTGATATCTCATATCTTTGTGTGCATGTTTATGTTGGTCATATCTCATATCTTTGTGTGTGCATGTCTGTGTATGTCACATCTCATATCCCTGTGTGTGCATGGCTATGTTAGTCACATCTCATATCTTTATGTGTGCATGTCTATGTTGGTCATATCTCATATCTTTGTGTGCATGTCTATGTTAGGCATATCTCATATCTTTATGTGCATGTTTATATTAGTCATATATCTTGATGTGTGTTAGTGTTAGTCATGCCTCGTATCGCTGTGTGAATGTCTGTGTTGGTCACATCTCATATCTTTGTGTGTGCATGTCTGTGTTAGTCACCTCTAGTGACTCGGGCAGATGGTGCTTATAAACCTGGGAGGGCAGACCATCTATGGGCAGAATCCCCCTACAGAAAAGATCATCTGCTGCCTTGCAGGAAGATTGGGGACAATCAAAGGCTAAGGAATGCAAAGCTGAATAAAATGCTGGCTGAAATCGAATGCACTGGGCCACTGGCGCAGAACACAGTGCAACGTTTTAACGGGTGTTCAATCAGAGTGGATCTGGCAGACTCTAATTGTGATGTTCTGTCTGTGGGGGCGATCAACACCCTTAACCTGACAGCTGACTTCATGTGAGAGTCTGGAATCCTACTCTGATTGAGTCCTGATCGCAGAGAGAGAGAGAGAGAGAGAGAGAGAGAGATTTCTATATATTCATACACTTAAGCACACTAACTACAACATCTAACCTACAACTTAGGTACTGTAGTATTTTTCTGGATTATTGAGTTATTAGTGGGTCATCATCGTTGCACTCTGAACATGTCAATAGGCGCTCAGATCCCCTCCTCAGCAAGTCCTGCAGTGTCCAGCGACTGGCGACTCCAGTTCTATGTTGGTTCAGAATCTTACATGCCCACTAAGTTTCTCGTTTCTGGCTGTGCTCATCTTAACTCCCATCTTTTTCATCCGAAGGAGTGACGTGGGCTCATGGTTGTCGAAGTCCTGTGCTCTTCCCACATCTCGGAGAGCATTGATGTTGTCCACCTGATCCATTGGTTGACCTTCCTCAACGATAGCACAGCTAGCCAACCTGTCCACTCTTTCATTTCCCCGTATTCCCAGAAGTCCTGGGACGTAGACAAATGTATGAATGACTGCATCTTTCTTATTGATGTTATCCCAGATGAGACCGTTGATCTCCGCATTGACCACGACTGAGTTCTGCTCTCTACATTTCTTGTTAAGCGTGACAATACACGAGAATGTCCCTCTGAATGATGTAGGCACCAGTATCCACTCCTTGCCAACGTTGATATTGGTAAGACCACAGACGTTTGATTACGTCTTTTGCTCGGCCCACCTATGATTTGCCTCTTTTTAGCCTGACACACCTTTCCCTGTGCTGAGCTCGTGGTGCAATGGATGTTCTTTATCTGCACTTATCTTCAAGATATCCAGATCTTGATCCTGTTATCAATGGTTGGAAAGTCAAGACGATTCCTCATTGCTACTCAGGCAGTGTCCCTTGTACACCGCAAGATAATGCGCATAGCTTCATTGTGTATTTTCTTCAGCCTGTCAGTTTGTGACGTACTGACAGTAAGAATTGTCAGGGCATACTTGATTGGAGCGAGGACTAGTCCCTGGAACAGAAAGGTAAGTAGCCTCTGTTTGATGTTGGCAGCATCCATGACCTTCAAAGCGGCTAATCCTTTGTGGGATTTTGTTATCACATGGCCGACGGTGGTCCCGAAAACACAGGCTGCGATCAAACTCCGAGATGTCATCAACCTCTCCCTGGTCACCTCATCAGCCCCCATTCGGACCACCAGTGTTTCCATGTTAACAATATGATTGTTAAGGGAGAACCATGCAACTGATGCTTTATTAGGATTAACCAATGCACCAGATACTCCACACCAGGAAGAGATGTGATCGAGTTCGTTTTGCATGTTGGATGCTATTTCCCTTCTGACTCTTCCCTGTCTATATACCAGAATATTAACTGGAAATCAATTGGGAATGTTTCAACAAATAAAACAAGGTGTTAAGCAAGGTTGTGTGCTGTCACCAGATTTGTTTATCATCATCATCATCATCAAGTACTGGGCCTGCTGGCGTAGGTGATCATGTCTCTCCACAACTTTTGATCTCGGCAGCTATTTATCATTTCTGTTGTTGACCTTCTGCCAAGCCATTCTCTTAAGCTGTCTGTTATTTTTTATTCTTTGCTTCACTCTATCTCTTCGTCCCTCAATTTTTCCAGTTGTTACAATATATTCCAGTTGTTCTCTTCTCATTACATGGCCAAAAAATGATGATTGCCTCTTCCTAGCATTGGAAATTAGCTCTCTTTTTGCTTTGGCCTCTTTCAGAACATTTTCATTACTAATTTTAGCTGTCCATGGTATTCTCAACATTCTTCTATAAAACCACATTTCTACAGACTCCAGTGATTTTCTTGTTGTCCTATTGTCCATGATTCGCATCCATATGTCAAGACTGGCTCTACATAACATTTAAGAACTCTCTTTCTTGTTTCTATTGTCAAAAATGGATTGCATAGTATCTTCCTCATTTTTTGGAAAGCTGCTTTTGCCTGAGCCATTCTGTATCTCACCTCTGTTGTATACCTACTATCTGAGGTTAACATTGTTCCCAGGTATTTAAATTAATTTACCTGTTTTAATATTGTTCCACTTCTCTTTTTTGAAACAATACTTATATAGATTATAAATAGAGTATAAATATACTATAGTACTTTAAAAATGATCATAAGAGATTGCTATAGAACTTACTTTTTAAAAATATTTGTGATTAAATTTATGATTATTTTACACCAGGAGGGATCAATTCTGAGGTATTTATTTTCATAAACTTTATTTAGCTAAAATACCAATAGCATATAAATAAACTTTTCTAGAATATTCATATTTTTGTACAGTGTCACAAATTTGAGCCACTCCAATAAAATACTCAACATTGCAGTCCCAAAGAATGACTGAAGATAGAAAGAGATGAAGAAAGTTTGCAAAGTCAAATGCCCCAACAAACCTCAGAGAAGAGAAAGAAGATAAAAAAAAAAGATACACATAATTGTATTTCTTCATCTCATCCTTGTACATAGACAAATTAGTCAGTGATGACCTAGCTCATGGTGTCATGTAAGAGTTTCTGTATTTTCTGTTTGTATTTAGTCAGAATAACAAGACAATAGAAAATATGTTGTCGCAGTATAACATCTAATGTTACAATGATGATTGTCAATCTCTATCTATCTGTTGTCCTTTTGAAACGAAGATGTCACATAGGGAAACATTTATAGAATTTCTTCATGTTCAATGATTTTTGCTATTAAGTGTCAGACTTTGCAAATGACCTGCATTGTATCTCACCACACATCTCTGCTCTAAGTGAGCCTTCAGCAAGGGAATTAATGCCTGATGTTGTTTGTTGCCTATTTCTTTGTGTGTTCTTTTTAGTGTTTCTCTAGGTCAGCCTATTTTTCTTTTGCCCTCTGTTTCCCATTTGTGGGCTTGCTTTGAGAATCTTTTGTTGTTTCTTCTTATCACATGGTCAGCATATGTAAACCTTCTTCTCTTGATTATAGATGATATTGTTTGATGCATTGCCATTAGTCTTATTTCTGCACTAGTCTTGAATTCATTCCATGTATATGAAGTATTTTCCTGAGGCATTTGTATTCATATGCATCTAAATTATTTTCTATTTCTTTACTTTTGCTGCTTTCATATGCTTAAGTAAGTGTGGATAATACATTTGATTTGAAACCTGAAATTTGTTTTTATGCTTAGTAACTTGTTTTCCCATATATTATCAAGGTTTCTTAAGGTAAATGCATTGCTATTCTTATTCTATCATCTTTCTTTGTGTTTCCTTCTTGATCTATGCAACAACCAAGATATACAAAGTGATCTAGTTTTTTTCCACTGTTTTTTCTTCAAGGTATGTTTTTACTTCTGGATGATTTTTCATTACTGTCGTCTTTTCTTGGTTGATTTCAAGCCCTATTTTACTTGCCATTGATGATGGAGAATTTATTTTTACGTGCATTATGTTCACATAATGATACTGAAACTTTCTATTATAATATATTCTAAAATGTTTGTTATATAGTACATATGATTTGACTGACAGGTATTAAAACTTTATGCATGGGAGCCATCATTTCAAGCCAAACTTTCAGAAATACGTAAGGGAGAGGTTGTGCAGCTGAAAAAGGCAGCAATGTACCAGTCTATCAGCACACTTTGTTGGCTGTTATCACCAGTTTTAGTAAGTTACTGGATTATCATCATTTACATAAAATATTATTGTTTTTTTTTTTTACATATCTTTGTACATTATTATAACACTTACAGACTAAGTTTATCATCATCATCAAGTACCGGGCCTGCTGGCGTAGGTGATCATGTCTTTCCACAACTTTCGATCTCGACAGTTATTTATCATTTCTGTTGTTATGAGCCATGGCTTCCACGGAAAATCACCAAGAAATGAACCATGTCTAGCACAGAAACACATTAAGGTATCCATATGCTTGGGTGTGTTGTAGTCGGCAGACTCTTCTTAATGTGGGAATCATCGACATATGAGACGCATGCCCCGATTAACTGTTCACAGGTCATATCTCATATCTTGGTGTGTCCGTGTTAATCATGTCTCATATCTTTATGTGAGTCTGTGTTTAGTCATATCTCATATCTTAGTGTGTATCTGTGTTAGTCACGTATCATATCTTTGTGTGTGCATGTCTGGGTTAGTGATATCTCATATCTTTGTGTGCATGTTTATGTTAGTCATATCTCATATCTTTGTGTGTGCATGTCTGTGTATGTCACATCTCATATCCTTGTGTGTGCATGGCTATGTTAGTCACATCTCATATCTTTGTGTGCATGTCTATGTTAGGCATGTGTCATATCTTTGTGTGTGCATGTCTGTCAGTCATATCTCATATCTTTATGGGAATGTTTATGTTAGGCATGTGTCATATATCTTGGTGTGTGTCAGTGTTAGTCATGTCTCGTATCGCTGTGTGCATGTCTGTGTTAGTCACATTTCATATCTTTGTGTGTGCATGTCTGTGTTAGTCACCTCTAGTGACTCGGGCAGATGGTGCTCGTAAACCTGGGAGGGCCGACCATCTAAGGGCAGAATCCCCCTACAGAAAAGATCAACTGTTGCCTTGCAGGAAGATTGGGGACAATCAAAGGCTAAGGAAAGCATACCTGAATAAAATGCTGGCTGAAATCGGATGCACTGGGCCACTGGCGCAGAACACAGTGCAACGTTTTGTGTTCAATCGGAGTGGATCTGGCAGACTCTAACTGTGATGTTCTGTCTGTGGGGGCGATCAACATACTTAACCTGACAACTGACTTCATGTGAGAGTCTGGAATCCTACTCTGATTGAGCCCTGATCGCAGAGAGAGAGAGATTTCTGTTGTTGACCTTCTGCCAAGCCATTCTCTTAAGCTGTCTGGTATCTTTTCTCTTTGCTTCCCTCTACCTCTTCATCCTTCAATTTTCCCAGTTGTTACAATATATTCCAGTTGTTCTCTTCTCATTATGTGGCCAAAAAAATGATGATTGTTTCTTCCTAATATTGGAAATTAGCTCTCTTTTTATTGGTTTATTGGTTATGGAAGGCCTTGGTATCACTGCAAACGAATCAAAATCCATAATTTTTCTTTTTGATTTGGTCTGGTAAGTTTATACAAATTGTTTTTTAAAAAATTGTGTTTTCATTTACAGTAGATTCTCAATTATCCATAATGAATGGAAAATGGGAAATCCAGAATAACAAAAATCCTGGTTAAACCAATATAGGTACAAAACTGAAAGTGTTTATGTACAATATTTAAAAAGTTAGCGCTTACTTAATTTATTACTGCTTGAAATAAGACAGTAAACTCTTCTGCTTCTTCTTTTCAATAGCCTTTTGCTGAATGGTGCTTCTGTAGGTACTTTTTCCATGCCATTACTGTCATCATGGTGTTCTAAGTAATCAAGAAGAGCTCATAGATTTGTTTCAGTTTGGTAAATTTATTTTAAAATGTAGGAATTTTTTTTTTTCTTCAATTTATTAATAAAAAGTTTTCAACTAAGGTTTCCTGGATAATCAGCTTTCCATTTAATCCACTCCTGGATAATCGAGAGTCTATTGTATTTCAATTCCTCAAAATACATTTTTTCTACTTTCAGTGTAGCATATTTTAATTGTATCCTTCATCATTAAATTGCCTATTAGTAATCATTTATCCTAGTCTCTAGGTACTAAAGTGAAAATGTGAAATAAATTTCACAATCTCATGCTATCATCAATCATTTCAAGTACCAAGTATGATGGTGTAGGTGATCTATGCTTTTGTGTAACTTCATCTCTACAGTTGTTTATTAATTTAGCTGTTGACTTCCTTCCAAACCATTATCTTAATCTCTCTCTCTCTCTCTTTCTCTTCTTCCCTTAAATTTTCACTTTTGTCGTAATATGTTTCAATTATTCTCATTACATGGTAAAAAAGTAATATTTGTTTCCTCCTGATTGTTGGATGTTATCTTTATCCTGACCTCATTCACAACATTCTTGATGTTTCTTTTTAAATTGTCCATATTATTCTCAAACTCTTCTGTAAAACCAAGTTTCTGTTGCCTCCAACTATTTTCTTGTCTTTTGTCTGGGATTCCCATAATGAAATTTAGATAACAAAAATAAAGATGTTGTTTCTCCATGATTCCCTCCTAGCTTAGTGTATGGGGAATATGGTGTTAATGCCCATATTTTTCCATGACCACAGCTTCTTTTTTTTTTTTTTTTTTTTTTTTTTTTGTGGTGATGTAGTCAGTATCACATCAGTCTGCCTTTACTTCCCAGAAAAATCACTTTAAAGGCTGATTGAACCTCTAAGCTTTGACGGACCTAAAAAAAATCCATCACTTCTGGAAACTGAACTCAAAACCCTTCTGATCAGGAAGCAGGTGCACCAGCCTCTGAGACTCCCTTCCATATAATACAGAAGAACTATTTCTAATTATCATTGGAAAAAAAATGGGTTGCATAATATTTTTCTAATTCTTTGAGTGCGGTCTTTGCTGTGCTATTAGATACCTCATTTATATTTTGCATCTACCATTAGAAGATAACATTGCTCTTAGGTATTTGAATTCATTTACCAGTTGTTTTTTAACTTATTTGCTGTAATACTACATGTAGGAGATGCCTTTTTCTTTGTTGCAACCATTACTTCTGTCTTGTTGCTTTTGAGGCTAAGGCTTTTACTTTTACTTTCCATCGCTATAGAGTCAATCATTTTCTGTGATTATCTTTCATTATAATAATTAAGGCTATTATCAGCACATTTCACGTTGCTTATATTGGAACTGGTTACTGATATTCCATGTGTTCCCTTTATTGCTCTATTAATTTAAGCATAGTCTTACTATACAATTTAAATAAATCTGGAGATAGTACACATGATGTGTTTCCAGTTCTGACTCAATATCAAAGACTTTGTTTCCTCCATAATTGCTATGGATAGTTGATCAGATGCTTACAAGCTATCATCTTAACACATCCACTGTTTATGAAACAGAAATCTTGAATCTCAAATAAAGAGGACCCCCATATCAGGCCTTCATGTAGACACTATGTGGTAAAAGAAAGCAAGGGAGACAAAAAGAAATATAGTAAACTCTTATGGTTATGGTAGGCCCTGGTATCACTGCAAACGAATTAAAATCCATAATTGCTCATCCGCTCATGCCAGTGGAATTATCCGAATTAGTATCTCATCTCCCAAACAAAGAAAGGTAGCTGTAGTCCCCATCATAGCAGTCTCAGCACACGCCAAAAGACAAGGCAAAACCGTACAGAAAGTGAACACAGCCATCTGTTCTCCATCATACAATATCAACATTCATCGTAAACAATCAGAATATTGAAACACGATCAAAACAGATGAAATGCACAGCTCACAGTGTGCACAGCGCACTTAACTCAGTAGCTCCTGCAACAAGCCAGACTTGGAATATGAGGAGACTGCAACAAGGAACACTTTTCAGACTCAGCCTTTAATGGTTCCTGCCGCCTATCCACCATATTGACCGGAAGTTCACGTCCTCTTGAAAATGATGATCGTCATATTTCTTCAAAATGTATAGTGCCCAATGATGTTAGAACATCGTTTTTGACTCAAAAACTGCACACATGAAACACAGTCATCGGATTATCCATGTCACACATCAAACAACAGACTGCAAGATCTCCCTGCAATGTGAACCTCTGAAAATACAAACCAGTTCACATGTCTACCCTCGATTTCACAGAAGCCTTCTTGAATCTAGACAACGTCCTTCAAAAATGCAAAATGAGATACACAGGATCAAGATGGATATATTCTGATGAACATAAAATAATCTATTATGGAGGTACTGAGCACCAAAGATGAGTAGGTATCATCATGGATGCAGAAAGGGCAAGAACAGCTTTTGGGCAATATCTCACAGTCCTTTTAGTGAAATTGGATGGAAAGCCAATAGATGTAAATCTCATACAAGTTTATGCACCAACAGGAGACGGTCTAGAGGAAACAGTTGATAAATTTTATGACGAGTTAAATAAAGCACTTTGTGAATGCAAACCAGATGAAAACACCATAGTTCTAGGGGATCTCAACGCAAAAGTAGGAAAGGAAAAAGAGTTAAGGAAGTAGTTGGTTATTATGGCTTAGACGGTGAGGAATGAAGGAGGTGACAAACTTATTGACTGGGCAAGAACACACAACATGATGAAAGGAAATACCTGGTTTAAGCAACATAATGATAAACAATAGATTTAGAAACAGTCTGGTTTGTGTAAAAACTAGACCAGGGGCAGATTATTGCAATAGTGATCATGTACCAGTTGTGGGAAAGCTTAGAGTAAAATTAAAAGCAGCAAAATGAGCCTCAGTTAACATCAAGTTAAATTTAGATTTACTAAAATCAGACAAGAAGTTGCAAGACAAATATAACATCACAATTCAGAATTGGTATAATGCAATAGAGAAGATACAAAAGCATTGGTGAACAGTGTGAAATGCTAAAAGAATAAGTGTAACAAACATCAAAATAGTTCATACCACCAGTGAGGACAAATTCAAGAAAGAAATGGATGGCAGATGACATTTTGCAGCTAATGGATACAAGAAGAAGAAATAAGGAAAATAAAGATTAGTCTTTTTTTTTTCGTTCGCCAGCTTTGACCTCTGACGAAATCCCTAGAGACTAGGAACTGAATTTTGCATGTTAATCCATTTTTCCCTGGCAGCCATGTGCCTAAGGGTCCCTCTTGTACATGCAGATAACTCCGATTTCGGAGGTGCTCACATTTTTTCAGTTGATGAGTAATTGACGTTTCAAGCCGGGCCTCGCTGCAGAGACCAGGGGGTGGTTGCCTCAGATAGAAATCATAAATAAAAATACCAACAATACACAAACAAATTGAAGAATTATAAGGAAGAAAACCACAATAAAACAACAATATACAAACAAATTGAAGAATTATAAGGAAGAAAAACACAATAAAAAACTGGATGTTTCAGATCAAAGGAAGAAGAACTGTTAATTGAACAAGATCGCATAAGGGAACGATGGACAAAAGACATTAAAGATCTTTATAATGATGAACGAACAGAAGTAAATATTATGGATAATGGAGAAGGACCAAATATACTCCAAGAAGAGGTGGAAGATGCCTTGCGCAATATGAAAGCAGGAAAAGCTCCTGGACCAGATAATATAACTAAAGAAGAGATTGAAGCCATGGGTGATTTTGGAATAGAAATAATAACAAAAATATTGAATTATATCTACAACGCTGGATATATACCAGATGACCAGCTCAAATCAATATTCATAGCCCTACCAAAGAAATTTGGTATGATTGAATGCAATGATCATCGCACAATAAGCCTTATGAATCACGTGACTAAGATATTACTAAGAATAATCATGCGAAGAATGCGAAACAAAATCAGTCCAGAAATTAGTGGTGAACAGTGTGGTTTTGTTAGACGTAAAGGAACGAGCAATGTCATATACATCATAACATCTTTAGTAGAAAGAGCCATAGAGGTGAAAACAGATCTATACCTATGTTTCATAGATTATACCAAAGCATTTGACAAAGTAAAGCACCAAGAAATAATCACAATTTTAGAAAGCATAAACACAGACAGCAAAGATCTAAGAATAATAAAGAACATGTACTGGCAACAAACAGTGGCCATAAGAACTGGAAATCAATAGGGAATGTTTCAACAAATAAAACAGGGTGTTAGGCAAGGTTGTGTGCTGTCACCAGATTTGTTTAATATTTATAGTGAGATTATTTTAAGATCCATAAGGAACATGCCTGGAATAACAATTGGAGGTCATAATATAAATAATCAAGGTATGCTGGTGATATCAGAATAGCTAAAGCAGCAATGTCTTTCAGAAGCCTTGAAAAGTTGTGGAAATCAAAACTCATCAGCACAAACACAAAACTTAGACTATTTAAATCAAATGTACTATCTACCCTTACGTATGCATGTGAAAGCTGGAAAACAACAAGCGACATAGAAACAAAGTTGAACGCATTCGAAAATAAATGTCTAAGGAAAATACTTAGTATAGTGTAGAATCTCTATGCATCTTGGTGCATCTTGATGCCTTTACCTCTACTAGTACCATACCGCTGCTACTTTATGTTTGTACATCATCCTATATGTCCACACCAATACTTTATTTGCAGACCATTATCGTTCACATTGTTTTTATACTACCAGTACTAATATTATCATACTGTTCTTATTACACGATAGTTATTTCCACCATCACACATAAGACCGCCGGGTATCCAGTCTTTTTTTTACTCTTACATTCTTATCAGTTAACATGCCTTCCCTCAAACAGTTCTGTAACCATCTCCGCTGGTCCACGTTATCTGCCGTCCAACATCTACCACAGGACATCGCTGCCCTCTCTAAAGACCTCGCTTTCACAACCTATAAATTGACTAGATTCACCTGTCACGTTAATTTTCTCCACAACTGCCTTAGACTTAGAATTATTCCAGGCGGTTTTATATCAAAATTCAAGCCTTTTATTCACTCCCCTAACGCTAGCAAGATGCGTCATCTTGATAACATAGAAAGGCGATGCGGTTTCCAACGGATTAGGGCAGTTCTAGCGAACCACTCTAGGCTTCTTTACAGCTGCCGCGACAGACGTAGAATTTTAATATCCCAAATTCGTTCTCTAGCGATCAGTTTCGATCACCCTATTCGCGAAACTATCCATAACTTAAACAGGGAGCTTTATACCTTCATGTCCTCTCAACACAAAAAGAAGATATCTGACCTTCGACCTCAACCACCCTCTCAACCCCCTCTTGACCACCATTCCCGCGTCATCTGCATTCCAAAGGACCTCACATTATCGGATAACGAATGCACAGTTCTCTCTAAAGGGTTATAATTTGTCCCTGTGCGCCCTACTAGTGATCGTCACAGTCTTCTAAGGGATGTCCATGATCTCCACAGACGCATGCGTTTAGAATACCATCACTGCGGGAAATTGGACGCCTCATCCTCCACTGATGTTGATGAATTTTCTCGCTTTCATTCACGTAAATTAGATTGGACACCGCCTTCTGGTGCCTCAAGGGCTCTCAACTTATACACACAGGTTACTCTTCGGGAGATCGAGCAACTCCCCATTCGCCGGGTAGCTCGTTCCAACTTAACTCCTGCCGAATTTCGAGCCCTCTCCAATCTCCGGGGTCGGGAAGATATCGTCATTAAACCAGCTGATAAGGGAGGGGCTGTGGTAGTCTGGTGTAAAGACCTATACATCCAAGAAGAAGGCGTCAAACAATTATCTGACACCACGTTCTATAAACCTTGCCCCAGTGATTCCACTACTAGCAACAATGAGAAGGTTCACTCTACCATCAAACAGCTTATCGACGATAAATCCCTTCCTCCTAGCGCGTCCCGTCTCATCATCCCAGACAGTGCTCTAGGCAAACCTTCAGTGCTCTAGGCAAACCTTCCTTCTACATGCTCCCTAAAATCCACAAGCCCAATAACCCTGGTCGTCTCATTGTTTCAGCATGTAGTTGTCCTAGAGAACATATATCCGACTATCTCGACAGCATTTTCCAACCCATAGTGACATCCTTTCCCACCTATGTCAAGGACACTAATCATGCTCTCACTATCTTCTCTTCCCTTTCCCTTACCCCTGAACGCTCGTATCGACTTTTCATCCTCGACGTATGCTCTCTGTATACCTCTATCCCTCATGCTGATGGCCTTATAGCTCTTCAAATTCTTTCTTGACCAAAGAAAACACCCATCTGTGGATACTTCTACTCTCCTCCGTCTCACTGAACTTGTTCTCAACCTTAATACTTTCGAATTCAATGGCCAATTCTATGACCAGGTGAGTGGGGTAGCAATGGGGACCAACATGGGTCCTAGTTATGCTTGCCTGTTCATGGGTTACCTTGAACATCAAATACTGAACTCGTACCGCGGCCCCCTTCCTCTTAAATACCTCCGGTACATTGATGACGGTTTTGGACTGACTGACTTGCCGGAAGATGACATCTCCAGGTTCATCGATTACATTGGCAACTTTCATAAATCCATCAAGATTACATCTTATATCTCTACCTCGTCCGTCACTTTTCTTGATCTGGTCGTCTCCCTTGGTACCTCCAGCCTCCACACTTCAGTCTTTTATAAACCCACGGACGCCCACTGTTATCTTCTCTACACCTCATCTCATCCATCTCACAGCAGAGATTCCATTCCATATTCTCAATTATTACGACTTCGTCGTATCTGCCAGGATGATCACGATTTTCTCCAACAGGCCCACCTGATGTTAAATTTCTTTAGGCATCATCTCTATCCTGATTTGGTTCTCCAATCTGCCTTTAAGAGAGCTCTCGATATTCCCCGTTCGGTGGCACTCACCCCATCCACCCGCCGTTCCTCTGATAGGACAATATTTACCCTCATTTACCACCCCCATAACTTGGCTGCGGTGAGGATCCTTAACCGGTATCGCTCCATTCTCCACTCAGATCCTACTACCCGCCTACTTTTCAGTGATCCTCCTTTGGTCGCCTTCAAACGTGACAGGAGTCTGAGAGACATTCTTGTCACTAGCCGTCTCCCCCGCTCAAACCATAAACACCTTGGTACTGTTCCTTGTGGACGTCGAGTTTGCAGAATTTGTGACTACGTGCTTTGCACCGATTCGGTCTTGTTCCCTAATAAGCGATTCGCCATCAAGGAGGGGTTCACTTGTGTATCGCGTAATATCATCTACACCATAATATGCAAGCACTGCCAGATGACGTATGTGGGTGAAAGTGGACAACGCTTGAGTGACAAATTTTGTGAGCATCTTCGTGATGTTGAGCAAAATACTGGCAGCCTGGTGTCTGCCAATTTCAACTCCCCTGGACATAGTGGTAAACTCGACATGCAAGTTACTGGCATTGTCTCATGTCACTCCAGCAATCGCAGCAGGTTCGCCCTTGAGAATCGCCTTATTGCCCAGTTGGGTTTGCTGTCCCCCCCAAGGAATGAACATATCACTCTCATACTCATAGGACACCCACTATATATTTCATACCCCCATGCGCTACTTAACCTATACATGTGGATATAATTGTCTGCACATGTATTGGCACATTTGGGCTCCTTTGGGTTTTTCTTTTGTGGGCCTTGTGGCAATATATGTGCTGATTTATGCTTGTACGCATGTATTGTTACATATACATGCTTATGTTTACACATCGGTTCGGGTTGCACACACAGAGGTAGACGTGCATAGTTTACACATATCCTGTACCCACCTCCCCATATTTTCCGTCTTCTCACCTGACTCCCTGGTCAGAAAGATTTATAGTCGGTCCTCCTGCCGTATCAATTTAGTCCATTTGGAGAATGACCCAGTTCAGGAACACAGGGAAGTGACCATTTTTTATTTTTCCTCTCTTTAGCATCTAGCATATTATCGCCATGTAGTTAGATTTGTTAATATGTTTGTTGTTCATCCAGATGAAGGCCTACTTGGCCGAAACGTCGACTTTTGTTTCGTCCATTACCACGTTAAGCTGTCACCATACCACTTTTTTCTTCCTTTTTTTTAGTATTGCTATTATTATCAGCTTTACAGCAGCTTCGCATCTCTACGCATCTTGATGCCTTTACCTCTATAGTGTGGAAAGAATTCAAAACAAACGAGGAAATTAGAGAAATCGCCAATCAACCACTAATATCTTCAGTAATCAAAAAAAGACGATGGTCATATGTTGGACATGTGATGAGAAGAGATAATAACTGAATAGCAAAGCAAGCCCTCATGTGGGAAACAACAGGCAAGAGGAAGACCCAGAGAGACACTGAGAAGAACATTGATGAGAGAGGCAAGAGCAGCAGGAATCAGTGAGGTAGAACTACTTGCATGGAACAGAGACAAATAACAAGATTTTATAAATTATCTTTAAAATAATTGAAAACTACTAGAACAAAAATTCAGATAAGAGAAGGAGTATCTTGGTCTACGCCCTATGGGCCGGCTATGGCTCGAAAGGTCAATAGATAGAGATAGATGGATACAGTCTTAATCGCTAAGAGTGAAAATGAGTTATAGGAATATTAGACATTATAGTGAAAGAAAGCAAAAATAAAGGACTCAGCCTTAATAGCAAAAAGACGGAAGTAATGGTAGAAAAAAGAAAAAAACAGCATCACCGCAGTGCACAATAAAGACAAATAGAACAATATTAAAACAGACAAATGAATTTCAATATCTGGGAACAATGTTAACCTCAGATGGTAGATGTACAACAGAGGTGAGATGCAGAATGGCTCAGGCAAAAGCAGCTTTCCAAAAAATGAGGAAGGTAACTGGCAATCTATTTTGATAATAGAAACAAGAAAAAAGAATTCTTAAATGTTATGCAGTTTTACTGGAAGGTTTGCTTCTTTATATCCATTGTGTAAAGCCCTGTTTTATGTGGTTCTTTACCAGGAAAGAAGAAAAAACATAGTTACAAAGGTTTGTCTTACTCAAGAAGACTGACATCTTATGTTGTCTATTCACTCTTAACTCATACAAAAGATCTGTGCCGTGAACAACTTATTAACATATCGTACCTATTTCAGACTTCACCTAATATCAATTTGTAATGTTTATCTTGTCTCTTGTTTGTGTCTCAGGTGACCTTGGCAACTTTTATTGCCTATGTGCTCATAACTCAAGACTCACTGACCCCAAGCAAAGCATTTGTTGCTATGAACTTGTTCAACACCATCAGGCAGCCCATGAACACTCTTCCCATGTTGATCTCACAACTGGTGCAGGTACAACTTCTACAAACAAAAATAATCAGAGGATGCTTATGTTTTCTAGCCAATTGCACAAAAATATTTAGGCTAATAGTGTGGTACACATATTTAAATTTTAGAAGCACTAAGTTCCATTGAACAAACTTTAATGTCACTCTCATCTATCTTTTTTTTCTCTATGGGAAATTCAAGTTGTAGCACCATTGACCTTTTATTCCTGGTGAAGCTTCAATTTTCATAAAAATCTATTTCTTCCATAATTTTGTTAAGCCATTATAGTTTTTTTTTCTACAGAATGGGCTGTTAACAAACACTATCACAGGTACTTAGTTACCATATAACTGCCTGGTCAATTTTTATTACATCTGACTTGAGAGAGGCGTATTTTGACAGTGGTAGTAGTCAAATATATCAGCATCACTTGTGTTGAAGTTTTTGATTTGTCATGTCCACATTAATTGAACTTTCATATTATGTATGATTTACTTTGATGTTTCTTAACCCTAGATTGTGATTCATATCTGTGGGTGACATTTTCATGATACCATCATAAAAATTAGTACCACTTAAATGTTACATTTGGGTTCCAAAAATAGTATTTTCAAACTTTTTTACACAACTGTGCATGTTTACTCAAGCTAATGCATGGGAATTGGATGCTGTAATAATTTCTGGGTTGCATTAGATTTATGGCCTGAAATTTGAACGCTGTGACTACCGGAGGTGTTATGTCTATTCATACAACCGCCGTAAGTCCATCAATCCAGCCATATGTTCGGCTTCCTGAAAAGTCATCACTAGATGACTATTCCATGTTGCAAAGATTTCTTTTATGTCTCACCAATGGCCGAGAAGATTTCCCCATCATGAGAAAACAATTGAAAAAAATAAATAAAAAGAATTTCTGGAAAATTGGCGAAATTTATATTTTTAAAAAAAAAAAAAGCAGCTCCCTTCCCACGATACCGTTTTACTTTTTCCAGTGCACTTGAAAATAAAAATCCAACTTCATAGGAAACAAATCCATTCCATTACTCAGGAGTCACCTTAAGTAGCAATTAGAAAGGTATAGGGAGGTGAGGGGAATGTTCATCCGCAGGAAACTGCCAAATTAAAAAAAATGTGTACTTTGAGGCGATAATTTTTATGACAGAACCAACTTGTCTCACATACTTTTACATGTTCACCTCCCAATGTTTCTTTTATTTCTTTATGCTTTCATTTCCTGTTTTCTGTAATACCATCATCTTTCTTTCAATCAAAATTTCTAAAATACCATTAATGTGTTTAAAAATTCCATCAATTTTTCTCAATGGGCCATTATTAGTTTTATTTTTTTAATGCCATGACTTTAAAAAAATGTTAACGTTTCATTAAAATGTATAATTTTTTAAATTATAATTTCTCTGGAGACTTTGTTCTGTATTATAACTTGTGCTGATAAGTTATGCTTGCATGCCATACATTAATTTCAATAAAGGAATAAGAGAGCTGGAAAGAAAGGAACTTGACAGTTCACTTTAATATTTTTTTTATCTTAGGTGCTCATATTTTTTTGCTTAATCCACCATACTGAGTTGTTTTAAGTCAAAACCTGTTTGACCAAAACTCATTTAAGCTGACAATGTTTTAAAAAAAATAAAGCAAAGAGACAATTTCCATAAATTGTAATAATCACTTTTATTACAGTGTCATGTCTCCATGGAGAGGTTGAGAAATTATCTGTCTGGGGAGGATCTTCATGAAACAAATTCAAATTATTCAACAGACACCTCAGATGGTAGGGAATTATAAATGTCAACTTGTATGTTCTGATATTAATTTCCTGTTTGCTGTTGCATAATAAGATTTGTGTTACTTTTAAAATTTCTTTAATTTTGTTTTTGTTGTAGTACCTCAAGAGAGAGAAAACAGTCTTGCTGTCACTTTAGTTCAGTATTTGTTGTGTTGTCTCAACAAAGGGTGCATCTTTAGGGTGGTGGGACATTTTCTTTAATTTGATTTGTTTTGCTATAATTGTTTGAGATTTTGAAAATAACTATATCTTTTATGTTGTATCCTATCTTGTGTTCCAGTGATTATTGTAAAAATAATGCATTAAGTTTTGCATATTCTTTAATTAAAAATTGTTATATTATTTTTTTTTGCAAATTAATTTATAAAAAAATTGGTATTGTTTAAATGTCTTTTGTTGCCTTGGTCAAACCACAACATAGAAATTAGATTTAAAATACTAATACTCTGCAACATCATTATTCTAATCCATACATGTTGTTAATGCCATAGCGGGCAGCTTAAATATCAGCACTTTGCACTAAAAAAAGACATTTTCGATAATGTACAATTTTACTTATGGTGCCAGTTACTTTGTAAACAGTGCCTGGGTGCCCTATATTAGGCAGTGCTTTTCTAAAATTCAGTTATTCTTACACATACATTAAAACACATTACCCAAAGGTTTATAAAGATATGAACAATGACACATTCATCGTAAAATTATTAGTAAAAATAGCCACATATGTGAAAGCAGATCTGTTCTTATTTTTTATATAGACTTATTTTTTTATATAGACTATACCAAATCATTTGACTTAGTAAATCTTCAAGAAAACTTTAGAGACTATATAAATGTTAACAGTAAATTCTAAGAATAATAAAGAACCTGTACTGGCAACAAAAAGCAGTAATAAGAACAAAAAATCAACTGGCAATGTTTCAACAAATAAAACAAGGTGGTAGACTAGGGTATGTAAATATCACCAAATTTATTTTATACTAAAAGGCACCTATTCTTCAAATGGTTTGATAGAACCCAAAGTTCTACTTGTAAGAAGTAAGGACAAAAGGTTATTAAATTTCCATTTGTTTTTAATAATCTTTATTTCAGTGTAGTCAAAACCTTTTGTTACCCTAGGGTCAAACAAAGCGACCTGCAAGGATTCACGGACCATCACATATGTGCTCTTGTGGGAGCGAACTAGTGATTTATTAGTAAAATATGAGGATGTCAAAGCATTTACTCTGTGCTATTAAACTTAATCCACTGGCTCCAACTCAATTTTTTCTTAAAGGCAGTCAAAACTGCATTCTTGAAAATAAATATATGGAACATCTCACAACTCCCATTAAATTTGCTTTTATCAATGTTTTTTTTTTCTGGTGCCACCAGTATAAAACCTGATGGTTATCAGTCTTATTGGTTAATCATATCTACACCTTCAGATAGGCCCCTCCCAGTAATTTTACAGCTTTGGTTTAGTATCAGACATTCAATTAAAACCCATCAATTAACCTTTTCTCATTGTCTTTTAAGTGACTGAGATTCAACTGGGTATGTGGCCAATAGGTGAAATTCTGTTGCACCCATCGACAAGCACAAAAATATCCAGTCATCTGGAGCTTGTTTTGCAACAAGATGGGAACTTTCACACCTTTTGCTCTGATTTGATGGTCATTTGCAGTAATCTAAAATTCACACACTCACTAGAATAGTCTATCTATCTATCGTCCTTTCAAGCCGAAGACGGCACATAGGGCAGAACCACAATCTCAAAAACAGAAACCTTGCATGCCAGAATGGCACTTATTGCAGAGATCCGTTTCCAAAACTTATGGCTCTGTTTCCATAACAATACTTTTTACAATGACAGCTTGTCAAGCCATCGATCAACCTCCTTAGTCGCCTCCTACGACATGCCTGGAAGGTCACAGTGTCACTATTCTTTACTTCCCTCATAATGAGGCCCCGGTAACACACAGGAGCGTTAATGGAAGATCTAAAAACACATTTATTCAGAAAAATGGTAATAAAAGCCTTGTTGTTATGGATTCAGCAACCTTTGAGCTGATGCCCTTTGGCCCAATGCCATGTAGTAGTATCTGCAGGTATTTCTCAGTTCTGCTGTGGTTCTGTACAGAGTGTTCCATTTGGAGGGTCTTTTAGGAAATAGTGTTGCTCTGATGTCGGTAAGCTTTGGGCATCAAAACAGGTGGTCTTCTACAGTTTCTTGTGGGTGATTACAGAGTTGACATACTGGGGTATGGTTTCATTGTATTCTATTAATGTGGTTATTCAGCTTAACATATCCTGTTCTCAGCCAGAAGAAGGTAGTTTGGGCTCTTCTTGTTAAGTTGTTGATGTTGTCTTGTGGATTTGGTCTTGTCATGTATTTAAAAAGCTCTCTCCCTGTTTTCCCTAAGGCCTATCCATTCAGCCACTACTCTCTACTGTTGGAGTTTATGACTTGTTTGGCTGCGTCTAGTGTGATAGATGTATGTATCTGTGTTTGTCTGGATCCTCTCTTAGCTAATGTATCTACCTTATCATTTCCTGGTATATTTGAGTGTCCCGGGATCCATTGCATTACCAATCTTATGTTATGTGTTTCAATGAGTTTGTATCTATGATAAGCTGTGTGAGTTCTGGTTTGTTCGTATTGTTTCCCAGTGCCTGCAGAGCTGATTTGGAATTTGTAAATATGACTGTGGCAATGTATGCAGATGACTAGGTAATGTGGTGCATAGAGGAGTATGCAACAGTGGCTTCCAAATTGCTACAAAGAGCTATGAATGCACTGAATTCATGGACAAATAGATGGTGTATCAGCATCAATACAGACAAATGCAGTACTATAGCTCGTTTCAAATCATGTGCCCAACTTTTAAAATCGATATCTTTTTAATCTCTTTTTGTAATTTTTTCAATATTTGCATGTAAAGTTATAATGATTAGAACCCAACAGGGAATTAATTTCATTTAAAAAAAAACATTTGGTTATTATTGTTGCTTATTTGATTTATATAAATTTATAACGACTCATTGATGTAGTCAAAACTTAATGTTTACAGTATTTTAAGTTAAAAATAGCGATTAAAAATCCATACACGGTACAATTGACATTTTTGCACGCATTCCACGTGGGCTTTCTGACACAATTAGACACTTGTAGAAAACATGAGGCATTGTGTGTTCCATTTCCGTTCATTCAGCGGCGAAGCCGTCCTCGAACTGAGCAGACAATAATTCTCCTGGTGTTTTGTCTTATTAGGTTATTTCCCCATTACGGCCACGCCTTTACCTAGTGAAAATTAATCATAGACCAGCAACTACGGTAATTTCTATTCTTTAGGGCTTCACAATTTACAATTTTGACAAACATCAAAGAAATATCGCCGCTTTAAGAAAACTGCAGCTGCAAGATATTTGTTAAATATACATTTAAAGGGTCTTTTGCATTCTAATAACATTTGAAAAATTTCAAAAGTTTTTAACAAACGGTTAGAGAGTAATAGCGTTTTGAAGTTGGGCACATGATTTGAAACGAGCTATACACTTTTCACTCTCTCCCCAAAACAAAAAGCAGGAGCCATCAACATAAACAATGAGCCTGTGAAAGAAGACACACATGCTACGTATCTCGGAGTTACATTCGATGACAAACTATCTTGGAAACATCAGATAAATAAGTCAACCCAAAAAGCAAGGAGAAAGTTGGCTATTCAAAGAAAGCTGTGTGGAACATTATGGGGTGCGAGTGAGAAAATACTCAGTAAAGTTTACCAACATAGTAGAGTATACGCCCACATTTAGCATTAAACACCACACTGCAAGAGCTGGATAAAGTACAAAACCAGGCACTTAGGGTCATCACAGGAGCAATGAAATCAAAACTAATATTGGAGATGGAGAAATTGTGGAGGATACCAGCACTGAGAGAACGGAGAGACACAAAGGTGCTGATACAGGCATAAAAATTTGCTTGCATGTCGAGACATCCAATGAAGGACCGATTCCAAAATCTTGCATTGGGACGGCTTAAGAGAAGCAGTTTTATCCACCAAGCCTAGCGTATTTGTAGATAAACACCAGACATACTAAGAGTTGTTAACCCCCTACTGCCCATACCAGAACAGACTCCCTGGACAGAGGAATCAGGATTATCAATACAAATACGGACAGAAGTAAAAGGAATAGTTGACAAAGAGGAACAGAATAGTCTACAGCGAAAAACAATAACTCTCAGTTTCCTGGATGAAGAATATTCACAAGACCTATGGATTCGTGTGTATACAGATGGATCAGCACAAAATGCAGTAAAGAATGGGGGAGCAGGTGCATATATAGAGTACCCAAATAACACTAGGGATATGGATAAAATAGCAACAGGAAAATATTGTCACAATTATAATGCAGAAATACAAGCAATAAAGTTGGCAATAGAAATACTAATAAAATAGGAAGAAAAAAAGTGGTATGGTGACAGCTTTATATGGTAATGGACAAAACAAAAGTCAACGTTTAGGCAATAGAAAAACTGCTGAAAAGTAACCTTAGCCCACAGCCTGTAGTGTTTTTGACAGATACTCCAGGCTGATCAGTACTCCAGGCACTACAATCCAGAAAATTACCACATCTGTAGATCTTATTGACTGAACTATGCAAGCTCCACAGGGTTGCCCTGCAGTGGATCCCATCTCACTGTGGAATACCAGGAAATGAGAAAGCAGATCAGTTGGCAAAGGAAGGTTCAACAGGCACACAACTAGATAGACCGGTTACATACTGTCATAAGAAACAGATAATCAAATCAATCAGAGGACCACAAGCCCCAAATCAGGATGCCTTTCATAATATGAATAGATATGAACAAGTTATCATTATATGCCTCAGAACAGGACACAATCGACTTCCATAGTCACACGTATACAAAATTCAAGATCGGCACCTCAACTACTTGTACAGGTGGACAGGCGCCCCAGACTACTGAACACATACTTCAAGACTGCACAGAATATAGTAGACAGGAAAATCCATTGGCCCATAGATACAGCACTACAGACAAAACTATATGGGCCACTACAAGAATTACAAAATATAGTAAAATTCATACAGGAAACCACATTGCAGATATAGACAATACTTCGGGTGAACGAAAGATAGATAGAGCACCATAGCAGCCTTGTTTCTCCTTATCTCCAAAGGCTCCACATTGCAGTGAATTTTGCAGGCTACAATTGGAGTGGACCTCATTACACCACTGATCAGTCGTAATGCATTATTTTGTATCTTGTCCAGTGATATTTTAGTTGTTTTGCTGTATGTCACTAGAAGCGTGCTACAATAATCCAAAACAGAGCGAACATATCCCAGATAGAGATTTCTAAGTGTATCTTTGTCTGCTCCCCTTAAGGTACTGGAAATCCTTTTCATTAGTTGGAGCCTTCTTCGTGTTGTCTTTTTAGTGAGATTTCCTACGTGTTTTTTCAGGTTTGATTGTTGGTCTAGTTGTATTCCTAAATATATAGGGTGTTTCTCTTTTTGTAGACTATTGTGTTGGAGATTGAGTTTGATGTTTCCCTTAGCTATTTTGTTACCTTTGATAAATACTGTATATACTGTTTTCTGTATATTTGTTTTTATACCTGTCTGCAGGTATTACAGTATTCTTCTAGGTGCCTTAGGTCTTTGTTTAGTTGTGCTCCACATGACCAGATCATCCGCTTAGAGAGCTTTTTTTTATTAATCAGGGTATTGGTCAGATGATTGATATATATATAAAAAAAAAGGGTACAACTGAGTGGTGTTCCCTGTAGTAATTTTTCTTCTAGCACCTCTTTCTCTGATATAGATTAATTTAATTTAGTTTGTATTGTTCTGTCAACTAGGAAATATTTGACCCATTTGCACAGTCTCCCATGTATCCCAGCATCTCTCATCTTCATTAAAAGCCCCTTACGCCAGACTCTATCATAAGCCTGTTGCAGGTCCACTAGGATGGCTAGAGTATGTTGTCTCTTCTGAAATCCATCTTGGACTTGTATTAACCTGAGGATTTGGTCTTCTGTGTTATTGCCTGCTCTGAAACCAGCTTGTCCATAATAACAGGGTATTAGATGTTTCCAAATACCAGTATTGTCTGGTATTGACCATACTCTCAGCTATTTTACCTATGCATGATGTTAGTGGTAGGTGACGATAGCTTCTTGGGTCATCTGGAGGCTTGTTCTTCTTGAGCAATGGCACTATATAGGCATTTTTCCGTGTCTTAGGAATTTTGTTTTCTTTCCATGACTTGTTTGATCAGTCTGTGTACTGTTTCTTTACCTGGCTTGCCGAGATGTTTTATCATCTCATTGTGTATCTTGTCAGGCCCTTGGGGATTTTCTACATTTTAATTTTCTTAATGCCTTTTCTAGTTCTCTCATGTTAAAATCTTCTTCAAATATATTCAATATTGCAGCATTTGTTGTTGGGGCTGTTTCAATTAATTTTAAATTATGTAGTTGAATTTTATCACTATCTGTAAGTTTTCTCACTCTGTTGACTGAAGCAAAGTAACTATTAAATTTGTTAACTATGTTTTTATTAGAGCTGATGATTTCATTATTAAATTTGATTGGTTTAGGGTTTGGCTCTCTTTTATCAGCAGACAAATGTTGTATAAGTCTCCAGGCTTTATTTCCTTCATGCCGCAGATCAAGTTTATTGCATGATTCTTGCCATTTCTCTTTCTTTGCGTTTTTAGTAACTAGTCTGACCTTAGTACTAGCCTTGTTATAGCTTATTTTATT
Organism: Megaustenia siamemsis; assembly: GCA_032433765.1. Lineage (NCBI taxonomy): Eukaryota > Metazoa > Mollusca > Gastropoda > Stylommatophora > Ariophantidae > Megaustenia > Megaustenia siamemsis. Next base: position 41,297,470 of record JAVIAB010000117.1, on the reverse strand, counting down.
ATCCAAAGTTGGATTCTGCTCAAGCTTTGTTCTGGCTTTCTTTCTTTCTGATACTGCTGTCTCCAGTTCTGTGTTCAAATTGGTCGATATTGTGTTCTACATCCTTTAGGTATAGTTTGTGTGAACGTCTTGTTTAATTTGTCCATATTTTTGTCTGTCAGATTGTTCAGGAGTTGGTTGGAATTTTCTTGGTATAGCTTCCAGTCAGCTTTCTTAAAATTCCATCTAATTCTCTGTTTTGTTTGGGTTTTTGTTGTTTTGGTGTCTATTGTGATCACTGCCTATGTCATTAATAACTTCAACGCGGCAGTGGCTTATGAGATCAGCAGAACAAATGGTCAAATCGGGTCTACGAAGGGAGAGATGAGCTCTATGTAGGAGAGTTGGTGTTTATTCTGCATCCTGCATTACAGTAAGATTAGTTAATTGGCAAAGATCTTCTATGTATTTTCCTGTGGGATTTGAGTTAGACTTTCCCCATTGTCATAAACAAAGAAAATACTCAAAACCTACAAGTCGATATCAAAATTGAAGGAATAGACCTGGAGACAGTTCAAAACTACAACTGTAGACGTTCTCTCATAGATGCCTTCTATCTTCCTCTTGTTATGTAAATGCCTTTCGCACCCACTCCTCTAAGTGCGAGTCCTGACACGTGACATGTGGAATTGAGTTGCCTATAGATTAAGACAACCTAGACTGCTGAACACTGCAGCCACCTCCTGTGACTCACCCATCACAGCTCCTGCTTGGCGCCTTCACAGGAAGCCACCGCGGGTTACACTCCGGGTCAGGTGCTGATCGCCATAGTACTCCGCGCTGTATTTCTGCTGACCCGTGTGCGAGTCTCTGCCAGGTGGCGTTCGTCGCTAGTCTAGGACAAGACAGTCAACATCGTTAAAGTACTCTCGGAACACCAAGTAATAAAATCACACTCGAGGTTTAATGTGCACAACTGACTTCACCCATCAAAATCCAATTACAATGTCAATGGTAGGTTTGTAGCTTCTCCCTCATATTTGCCACAATGACGCTGTCCCCAATATAATTCAGCCACTGACGGAAACGCTGCCACCTTCTAATCAGCACCAAGCCCCAATATACTGCAGGGTCTGATTGACTATCTCTGCCGCTACTGCCAGTTGCACTTTTACAGCGACCACTGACAAGGCGACCTGTCTGCCACTACTTCGCCGTTATGAATGACTTTTGGAGAGGCTTCCTCCAACCGCATATCTCCAGCGAAACCTTCTTGAGAACTAATATAACAATTACTAGAACATTCATTGTCTCTAACACAGCTCTACTCACTGTTTGTCTTAGGCGAGACTTGTTTGTTAGCTAAGCCACACTTAACTAAATTGTCCATGGTTGCTCATATAATTCTTCTCAGTGCCTAACTCTAATGACATCTTCTTGAGAACTAATATCACAATTATTAGAACGTTCATTGTCTCTAACACACAACTCTACTCACTGTTTGTCTTAGGCGAGACTTGTTTGTTAGCTACGCTACACTTAACTAAATTGTCCATGGTTGCTCATATAATTCTTCTCAGTGCCTAACTCTAATGAATTAGTTCTCTTCTTGAGAACTAATTTCACAATTATTAGAACGTTCATTGTCACTAACACACAGCTCTAATCACTGTTTGTCTTATTCGAGACTTGTTGAGAATGACTGTCACAAGTCACTATAATATTCATTGATACTAGAGCAAGCCAAGGCCCTGACTCTCTCACTGTCCTCTTCTAACTGTCCTCTCAACCCTGCTGCTCACGTCTAACTGTCGTTTTTCTCCTACGTCACCCGCCACCCCTGTCTACCCTCCGTTCCATTTGGTGCACTGTTTCTTTCGCTTTCCTCTCAGTCTCTTTTGCTCACTGCGCAACTATATTTAATTCTGACTTCTGCAACTATTTGGTCCACTGTTATACTACACATCCTGCTCTCTGCTCCCTGCTACCTCCCTGCTTCACAACTACCTTGGCCATACTATAACCAGTGATGGAAAAGGTAAAACTGAAATAAACAAAAGAATTGGAATGGAAAAAAAGTAATTTAAATGCCATGAAAAATATACTAACATCAAAACAAATAACACCAGGGCTAAAACTAAGAATAACAAAATGTTATATCTTCTCAATATTCCTGTATGGTGCAGAAACATGGACATTAGAAAAGAAAACAGAACAGAAAATTGAAGCCTCTGAATTGTGGATTCATAGAAGAATAGGTAGAATTGGATGGAAAGAAAAGAAATCAAACAATGAAGTCTTAAAACAAGTCTTAAAAAATTAAAAGAGAACTACTAAATACAATTCAAACAAGACAAATGCAATTTTTCTATCTATTGTCCTTTCGCGCCGAAGACGGCACATAGGGTAGAACTCATCATCATCATGTACCCTGCCGGTTGGCATAGGCGATCATGTCCCTCCGCAATCTTCTATCTACAGTGCATCGTATCAGCTCTGTTGTTGACTGTTTTCCATGCCATGACACCAAGCTATCCAGTATTTTCTCTCTTTGTCGTCCACGATCTCTCTTTCCTTTTATTTTGCCAGTTGTAACCAAGTATTCCAACTTTCCTCTTCTCATGATGTGCCAGAAAAATGTTGATTGCTTCTTTCTGATGTTTTTTAAGAGCTCCCTTTTTGTGTACGATCTCAAAAACAGAAACCTTGCATGCCAAAATGGCACATATTGCAGAGATCACTGCTTCTAAAATCTATGGTTCTGTTTCCGTAACAATGCTTTTTACAATGACAGCTATGTAATTTTTGGGCCATGTTAAAAGACACAACAGCCTAATAAAAGTAATCTTGGAGGGAAAAATACAAGGTAAAAGAGGCAGAGGCAGACCAAGATTAACATGGACGAGTAACATCAAAAGATGGACAAATCAACCGATGACAACCTGCACCATCAAAGCAAGAAACAGAGCAAAATGGCGCTCCACGGTAGCCAACCTTCATTGCGGAGATGGCACTCGATGATGATGATCCCCATTGTGTTGAATGTCCATTAAAATCTCCAGCCAAGATAGTTCTATGGTAGTTAACTTGGTCAAGTTCTGTTATGTTACAATTTGTGCCTGGTGGATTGTAAACATTATAAATATTATATTTGCTGGATGTAAACCAAATTGTGGCTTTCTGTACATCTGTTTGTTCGACATTATTTAGTGACACTACATCTCACTCTATTATTTTTTATGTCGGTGACTATACCCCTAGTTGTTGGTACACTTACATGTATAGCTGGCGTAACCTGATATATGCGTGTATATGTTTTTGTGTAGTGTTTCCTGCAGTAGGGTAATATGGATCTGGTATTTGTACATGGTTTTGGTTAGATCTGTTTTCTTGTTTTTGAGGCCTGAAATATTAAGTTTATTGTTAATTTATAATTATTAGTATTAATGTAAATTAATGTTAATGTATTTGTTTTTCCACTCTGGCCAATCTTCATGTTCTTTCTTTCATTAAAATATTTATATAATGAAGTTTGTTGGATCTGAGGTTTCTGGTTTCTGGATAAGTTGCTTGTATTTCTTCCAGAAGCTAATTTATCGCACAGTCCAGCCAGGTCGCTCACTGTCTGGCTCAGACCTTGTTGACTGAGACGGCGTCCGAGCTCGTATGAATTTATAGTATGATGAAAAACTGGGGTACCTTTGGGCTATCTTCCTACCCCAGGTTGAAGGTTTTGCAAATACTCGTCTCAATTCTATCCATGGCATGTATTGTGTCTCTGTCTCTGCTGAAATATCATCCACCCATGAGTTCACTTTCTAGGCCCTGTATTCAAGCAGAAGTCATAACAGCCCATTCCCTGCCACTTACTGTCATTACTCTGTTCATTCAGGTATATCACATGAGGGTCAAATGTATTGACAGAGGATTGTCACATCCTGGGTCACTTGTGTCTGTGCGATGTGCCAAAGGACTGTTAAAAGGAAGTATGATGGACTTTAGTCAGTACTAGAGTCATTTGTCTTCAGGTAGATGCCAGTAGATTGTTGCGTGGTGGTTTCGCTGCAGCTCTCACCCTGTCCACAGGGGGGGGGGGGGGGGGTTCCTATAGAAATAGGATTGAAGAAAAGACACTCACTCAAGGCAGAGTAAGGGTGATTAAATGGGGTTCCTATAGAAATAGGATTGAAGAAAAGACACTCACTCAAGGCAGAGTGAGGGTGATTAAATGGGGTTCCTATAGAAATAGGATTGAAGAAAAGACACTCACTCAAGGCAGAGTGAGGGTGATTAAATGGGGTTCCTATAGAAATAGGATTGAAGAAAAGACACTCAAGGCAGAGTGAGGGTGATTAAATGGGGTTCCTATAGAAATAGGATTGAAGAAAAGACACTCACTCAAGGCAGAGTGAGGGTGATTAAATGGGGTTCCTATAGAAATAGGATTGAAGAAAAGACACTCACTCAAGGCAGAGTGAGGGTGATTAAATGAGGGCCATGGCTTACACCACACATCGGTGAGCTCACCTACTCCTGGCCCAGTTATACCACTGGGAGCTCAGCCGCTCGGTATGCTTGTGTCCTCCAAATCTTGATCCTGTTATCAATGGTTGGAAAGTCAGGAAGATACCTCATTGCTACTCAGGGAGTGTCCCTTGTACATCTCAAGTTAATGTGCATTGCTTCATTCTGGATTTTTTCCAGCCTGTCAATTTGCATTGTACTGAGAGTAAGAATTGTTAGGGCTTACTTGATTGATGCGAGGACAAGTCTTAGAATCATAAAAACAATATGTTTTGGCAACAAACAGCAGCCATAAGAATTAGAAACCAAACAGGGCAGTTCCAATGTATAAAACAAGGAGTCAGACATGGTTGTGCTCTGTCACCAGATTTGTTTTCACTTTGCATCAAAATGTTACGAGATCTATAGTAGACAAAAAAGTAATTGCGGTCAACTGTCACAATATAAACAATGTGCGATATATGGACTACACAGTCTTAACAGCCGAGACAGAGAATGAACTACAAGAAATAATAGACATGATAGTAAAAGAAAGCAACAAGAAGGGTCTCAGTTTGAATAGTAAGAAAGCAAAAGTAATAGTCATATCGAAGAAACAATCATCACCATCATGCAGCATAAAAATAAACAGGACAAAATTTAAACAAGTGCAACGTGTCAAATATGTGAGCACAATAATGACATCAGATGGAATATGCACCACAGAAATAAAAAACAGAATAACTCAGGCTAAAGTAGCATTTCAGAAAATTAAAAACGTCTTATGCAACAAAACTATGTCAATAGAAGTGAGAGATTTAGTTCATCTGTGCTATATAGAGCCAATTCTGACCTATGGAAGCAAATCATGGACTAAACAAACAAATGAAAAAATGATTAAAGGCCACAAAGATGGGATTTCTCAGAATGAATGTTGAAAGTTGTCTGCACAGCTAAAAAGACTAATAAGGAAATTCTCAAAGAGGCCAACACTAAAAGGGAGCTCCTAAAAACATAAAGAAACATATCAACATTTTTCGGGCACATCATGAGAAGAGGAAAGTTGGAATACTTGGTTACAACTGGAAAAATACAGAGAAGGTGAGATCGCAGATGACAAAGAGAGAATTTACTAGATAGCTTGGTGTCATGGCATGGTAAACGTCAACAACAGAATTGATATGATGCAAGGTGGATAGAATATTGTGGAAGAACATGATCGCCTATGCCAACTGATGTGGCACATGATGATGATGAGAGGTACCAGGGATAACATCTTTAACATGAGAAACATCCTTGAGAAGTTTTAGGACTATACACTTTTCAACTTCATGCAAGATTCATAGATTACAGCAAGGCCTTTGACTGCATACAGTATCAGTAACTGTGGAAATCATGAAAGATATTGGCTTTCCAACACACCTAATACAGCTTAGTGAATCACTATATCACGAACAGCAATCAGCTATGTGAATAGCGGACGAAACATCAAATTTGTTTGAAGCACAAAAAGGGGTGAGGCAGGGAAGCATCCTCTCTTCATACCTGTGCAACATCTATGCTGAGAACATCATGAGAAATGTCAGAAACAGTTCAACCCTTTCACAATAAATGACAACATAAAACCAGAACTCAGATATGCTAATGACACAGTCCTCTCAAACAGTGCAGAAGGATTAAAAGAAACAATTAAGTGTGTTAAAAAACACAGTGAAGAGCAAATCCTGTATCTAAACTTACAGAAGACAGATATTGTCCATTGACAAAACTAAAGGCCAATCCAAAATAATGAACAGTGAAGTACTTGAAATTGTAACAAACTATGAACATCTAGGATTGGTAGTAACTAACAATGGAGACTGCTAGAAGGAGATCAAAAGAAGATTAGCAAGAGCAACACAAAAATTAAACAACATAAGGAACATATGGCACATATCTTCCCGATAGCAACGTATGGTTCTGAATCATGCATGATCTAGCAAACAGCAAGAAAGAAAATCTATTCATTCAAAACAAAATGCTACAGAAAAATCTTTAAGATACCTTGGATAATGAAAAAGAGCAATGAAGATATGTTAAAAGATTTAAACATGAACAGAAATGGGTTATAAACACCATTCTACAGAGGAAATTATTATACTATGGTTACATCAAAAGGCACATCAGGTTGGAAAGAACAGTAATGGAAGGTATGGCTGGGCAACGCATCAGGAGCAGACCAAGTAGAAGATGTTTTCAAGACATCAAGGAGACCTTGAACATGACAACAGAAGAAATGGGAGATCTCGCTAAAGACAGATTCTTTCAGACATTGAGTTATTTGCGGGTCATCGTCATTGCACTCCGAACATGTCCATAGGTGCTCAGATCCCCTCCTCAGCAATTCCCGCAGTGTCCAGAGACTGACAACTCCAGTTCTATGTTGGTTGATAAGTCTTCATACATGGCCACTAAGTTTCTCATTTCTAGCTGTGCCCATCTTAACTCCCATTTCCATCATCCGAAGAAGTGATGTGGATCTGTGTTTGTCGAAGTCCTGTGCTCTTCCCACATCTCGGAGGGCAATGATGATGTCCGCTCGATCCATTGGTTGCCCATCCTCAACGACAGCGCAGCTAGTCAACCTGTCCGCTCTTTCATTTCCCCGTACTCCCACATGTCCAGGGACATAGATAATGGTGACCTTAAGTATTTTGGATTTCTGCAACGACTCTACCCATTTCATGCGTACAGAGCCCGCCTCCACTTTTTTTATCATGCTCATCGAATCACTCAGTATACCTGCGTGGGTGTAGTCTTGTGACTCTAACCATTTGAATGCCTTGGTCACTGCCATCACCTCCATTGTCATGCTACTTGTGGTCATGATGTATGCACCACTGTCTTCTTTGACTATTCTGCCTGCCGAGCGTGCTGTAAATGCCCATGCACTTCTTTGGTGTCGTCTTACAGATCCGTCTGTATAGATAACTGCATCTTTCTCAACGGTGTTATCGCAGATGAGGCGGTTGACCTCAGCATTAACCACGACCAGGTTCTGTTCCCTACTTTTCCTGTCGAGTGTGACAATACACGAGAAAGTCCCCTTGAACGACGTAGGCACTGGTATCCACTCCTCACCAATGCTGATATTGGTAAGCCTACAGACCTGTTTGATGACATCTTCTGCTTGGCCCACCCATGATTTGCCTCTTTTTAGCCTGTCACCTTTCCCTGTGTTGAGCACGTGGTGCAATACGTGCTCTTTATCTGTACTAATCTTCAGGTATGCTCGTGCTCTCCAAATCTTGATTCTGTCATTCATGTTTGGAAAGTCAAGAAGATACCTCATTGCTACACAGGGAGTGTCCCTTGTACATCCCAAGATAATGTGCATGGCTTCATTTTGTATTTTCTCCAGCCTATCAATTTGAGTAGTACTGACAGTAAGAATTGCCAGGGCATACTCGGTTGGTGCGAGGACTAATCCCTGGAACAGAAGAGTAAGTAGCCTCTGCTCGATGTTGGCAGCTGACATGACCTTCAAGGCGGCTAATCCTTTGCGGGATTTTGTTATCACATAGTTGACGTGGTCCTGAAAACACAGGCTGCGATCAAACTTATATCCGAGGTATGTCATCAACTTGTCCCTGGTCACCTCATCAGCTCCCATTTGTACTACCGGTGTGATCATAGTAACAATATGATTGTTAAGGGAGAACCATAAAACTGATCTTTTATTAGGATTAACCAAGGCACCAGGAAGAAATGCGATCGAGTTCGTCTTGCATTGTGGAGGCGATTCACCGTCTGTCTCTTCCCTGTCGATATACCAGAACATCATCAGCAAAAGTCATGGTTCTTCCCCTCCCATCCAGTTGTTGTTCTGTGATCGTTATTGTGTACACTTTAAAATAGAACTGGTGACAATGGTGAGCTTTGTGGCAGCCCTGGACAACTGGAAGAGATAAATTTGAAGCAGTGAAGAACTTTGTCGAAAATAGTGAGTTAGGTGGCTTTCTAGAGGAGAAATGCTGTTGCATTCTTTTAAATTAAGAGATCAAGTTCTTTCATTTTTGGAATCCAAATTTGTTATGCCTTTGGAGTGTGGTTTACTTAAAAATCATGAGTGACTTTGTGATTTGGCATTTTTAGTTGATTTGTCACATCATTTGAATATACTTAACAAGAGGTTACAAGGAAAAGACTCTTTGTTTCCATCCATGTTCACTGAAGTCAACACTTTTCAATTGAAGCTTAATTTGTTATGTAACAGCTTAGCGCAATGCAAACTTGATAATTTTCCAAGCATTCAGCACATGTTAAGTAAATGCAGTGACTTTATCGTGGATTATTAAAAATACAAAGCAGCAGTTACCTCTTTGAGTGAGGCATTCTCAACTTGATTTACCTCTTTCGAATCTGAAAAGAGTAACATCGATTTATTCATATATCCTTTTTATATTTTAGAGTCTGAGATTCATAAATACTCCCATCATTGCAAATGGAAATAATAGAAATCCAAAACCATTCAGAACTTTGTGCTAAATTTAAAGAACATTGTGGATCACCCACTTCTTTGGTAATTTTAGAAATATATACCTCTAGACCGGTTTCATTAAATTCACAATCTTGCTCTAAGTCTCGTGTGCAGATTTGGTTTCACATACATTTGTGAGCAAACTTTTTCTGCAAGTGAATGTTATTAAGAATAAATTACATTCAACTATTACAGATGTACAGGGGGCCTCGGTAGCATAGTTGGGAAAACCACCTGACTGGACTACCGACGTTCGGACAACCCGTGTTCGATTCCCGTTGGGAGCAGTGTGAATTGTACTTGTGGTTGGAAAAAAAAAATACCCCCACAGTCGACCCAGCCATTGGCAGAAATGGGTACCAGGGTATTACCCTAGGAAGGTGAGGAATGTTGCCTCACATCGTGAGTTTTGATGCTTGTAGCGACACTATCCAAAAATCGCCAAACATTTCTGGATAGGTGGCCGAGCACATATGGGTGGAAACTCACGTGCTAAGATGCCAGTTCAAGTCTCATACTTTACCTTTACCTTTACAGAAGTACATCTTGCCTATATACTTGTTCTGTTCACATAAAAAATCACACCTAATATTGAAATACTGTTAAATGAAAAACAAGTTCATAAATCACATTAAATTAACATTGCAGATCTTCAAAACTTTAAGACTGTAAGACTAGTTTAACAAGTAATTCTAGAATAATTCAATGTTTCCTTTTATGTTTATTATCTTGTATAGCTAATTTAGTTAGATGGCCCTTCACATTAAAAAAAATCAATTTACTGGCCCAAGCTCAAAATAGTTTGGGCCGCCCCTGGCCTACGCCAAACAGTATGACGCATAATGATGATGATTAAAACAGGTCCATGAATTCAAAGGATGTTAACTTCAGATGATAGATACAAAACAGAGATGAGGTGCAAAATAGTTTGGGCAAAGACCATGTTTCAAAGAATGAGAAATATATTATGCAACCCATTTTTGTCAATGAAAATAAGAAAAAGAGCTCTTCATTGTTTTGTGTAGCCAATCTTGACATATATATATGCGAATCTTAGACAATCTGCGTAGTCATCATCATCATCATGTGCCTTACCGGTTGGCGTAGGTGATCATGTCCCTCCACAATCTTCTATCCACAGTGCATCATGTCAGTTCTGTTGTTGACTGTTTTCCATGCCATGACACCAAGCTATCCAGTATTTTCTCTCTTTGTCGTCCGCGGTCTCTTTTTCCTTTTATTTTGCCAGTTGTAACCAAGTATTCCAACTTTCCTCTTCTCATGATGTGCCCAAAAAATGTTGATTGCTTCTTTCTGATGTTTTTTAAGAGCTCCCTTTTTGTGTTGGCCTCTTTGAGAACTTCCATATTGGTCTTTTAATCTGTCCAGGGAACTTTCAACATTCTTCTGAGAAATCCCATCTCTGTGGCCTCCAATCGTCTTTTAATTTGTTTGTCTACTGTCCATGATTCGCTTCCATAGGTCAGAATTGGTTCTATATAGCACAGATGAACTCTCTTTCTCGTTTTTATTGACATAGATTTGTTGCATAAGATATTTTTCATTTTCTGAAATGCTATTTTGGCCTGAGCTATTCTGCTTTTTATTTCTGTGGTGCATCTTCCATCTGATGTTATTATTTTGCCCAAGTATTTGACGCGTTGCACTTGTTTCAGATTTGTCTTGTTTATTTTTATGCTGCATGCTGGTGATGATTGTTTCTTCCATATAACCATTACTTCAGTTTTCTTGCTATCCAGACTGAGACCTTTCTTGTTGCTTTCTTTTACTATTATGTCTATCATTTCTTGTAGTTCGTTCTCAGTCTCTGCTATTAAGATTGTGTCATCCGCATATCGCAAATTATTTATGTTGTGACCGTTGACTTCAATTCCTTTTTTGTCTACTATTGATCTCATAATATATTCGCTGTAAAGTGAAAACAAATCCGGTGACAGAACACAGCCTTGTCTGACTCCTTGTTTTATATATTGGAATTGTCCTGTTTGGTTGTTATAGCTTGTTTCATAACTCGTGCCCAACTTTTATTAAAATCGATATCTTTTTAACCGCTTGTTGTAAGTTGTTCAAAATGTGCATGTAAAGTTATAATGATTAGAACCCAACAGGGAATTAATTTCATAAAAAAAAAACCATTTGGTTATTATTGTTGCTTATTTGATTTATATAAATTTATAACGACCCATTGATGTAGTCAAAACGTAATGTTTACAGTATTTTAAGTTAAAAATAGCAAGTAAAAATCCATACACGATAAAATTGGCGTGTTTGCACGCTTTCACGTGGTATTTGTGACACAATTAGACACTTGTAAAAAACACGACACATTGTGCGTTCCATTTCCGTTCATTCATAGGTGGAGACGTGGAACGATAATATTTATCATGAGTCTTAAAATGAAATTCTGCAGTTTACAAAACATCGCAATAAAAACGTATGACTATTTTTGCAAAGAGGCTAAACGAGGAAGATTATTTCATTCTTTAGAAAACCCTGAGAATAGGACAAGACACATTTTGGATTTATCTAAACGGTCATTTAATCACTGGATTCAAGCACGTGACCGTCAATGTTCAAAATATACAAAATCACAAGGAAGAGCAAAAATGTTGGATAATTTCGACAGTGAACTTATTAGAAGTGAAATTCGCAAAATGTTGGGTAGGAATTAAACTGTTACAATAAGAAAATTAAAAGTTTCGCTGAAAAAGAACAACAGTATTGAAATATCAAAGTCTACATTATGGAGGAATGTGAGAGCTGCAGGCTTTACATTCAGAAAGTATTCCAATGGACGAAACATCATCTGTGAGAAGCCACATATAGTAGTCATGAGAAGCAAGTACTTACGTGAAGTAAAAGAGGTGCGCAAGCAAGGTTATGATATTGTGTACTTGGATGAAACATGGATCAATGCTCACCACACTAACCAAAGGGAATGGCAGTCATCAGATGGAAAGATTAAGAGATTAATACCTAGCAGCAAAGGACAGCGCTTGATAATTGCTCATGCAGGTAGTCGACAACATGGACTAATACAGAATGCAGAGCTCATTTTTCTTTCAAAATCCATAGATAATCGGGATTATCACTCTGAGATGAATGGTCACATATTTAGACATTGGATTGAAAATTCTGTTCTCCCATCACTAGATCGACCATCTTGCCTAATAATGGACAATGCAGCGTACCACAACATTGTTGCACTTGAAGATAAAGTCCCGACGTCATCCAGTACAAAAGATGCTATTAAGATATGGCTCACAAAGGAGCACATACAATTTAATAACATGTACTTAAAACCTGAATTACTATCTCTAGTAAAGCAAAAACAAAGGACAAAGATTTTTCAAATAGATAAGATTATCCAAGAGCACGGTCATATAAGTTTGAGGCTGCCACCTTACCATGCTCATTTAAATCCAATAGAACTAATCTGGGCAAAATTAAAAGGACAAGTGGCAGATGAAAATACAACATTCAAAATATGCGATGTAAAGACTCTTGCTAATCTCGCTTTATTAAATATAGACAAAGATTATTGGGCTGAATGTGAAGACCACGTCTTAAAACAGGAAGAGGAATATTGGAAAAATGATGGTTTGTGGAATGTTCAACCCCAAACAGTTATTAATCTTTTAGACTCGTCTGATTCAGAATGAAAGTATATAGCCCCCACAATGTTGGCCCCTATATTACCTTAAATTAGTTCAACAAACGGTCCTTTTCAGGACCACACAACTATGAAAATTGGACATACAAGTATACCTTGATATTATCGTCCGTCCTCGAACTGAGAAGACAATAATTCTCCTGATATTTCCCCATTACGGCCACGCCTTTACCTAGTGAAAATTAATCATAGACCAGCAACTACGGTAATTTCTATTATTTAGGGGTTCACAATTTACAATTTTGACAAACATCAAAGAAATTCGCCGCTTTAAGAAAACTGCAGCTCCAAGATATTTGTTAATTAAATATACATTTAAAGGGTCTTTTGCATTCTAATAACATTTGGAAAATTTCAGCAGTTTTTAACAAACGGTTACTGAGCAATAGCGTTTTGAAGTTGGGAACGTGATTTGAAACGAGCTATAATTCGTATAGCTGCTGTTTGTTGCCAGTACATGTTTTTTATGATTCGCAGATCCTTGCCATCAATGTTTAATTTCTCCAGCATATTGATTATTTCCACATGCTTACTTTGTCAATTGCTTTCATGTAGTCTATAAAGAACATATATAGATCTTTCTTTACCTCTACAGATCTTTCTATCAATGTTCTTAAGATGTATATTGCATTATTGGTGCCCTTTCCTTCCACAAATCCACATTGTTCCTCACTTATTTCTGGTTTTATTTTGTTCCTTACACGTCTCATGATTATTCTTAGTAATATTTTAGTCATATGGCTCATGAGACTAATAGTGCGATGGTCTACACAATCAGTGGCTCCTAACTTCTTCGGTATGGCTACAAAGATAGATTTTAGTAGATCTTCGGGTATGTGTCCAGTGTTATATATGTCATTGAGTAATTTTGTTATGACTTGTACTCCCAGCTCTCCTAATGCATTTATCTCTTCAATTGCCCGTTTGGTTCAATTCCGAACATCATACTGTGTTCCATCAATGGTCAATCCCAAGTTCCACTATTGGGTAATGATTTCTTAGATTGCTAGTTGACAAACTGTTTCAAGTTTCATCATAAAGGAGTTAAAATCCAGGCAAAGATGAAAATAAAAAAACTAGATATGTACAAAAGATTAGAGATTGGAACTTGTGGGGTTTTACGATTATCATTGCCAACCAGTATGAGATATGAAATCAAAAGATGTAGACGTCCAAGTAGAATGAAAATAATCAGTCCATTCTGTTGAATAATTATAACGCTCCTTCTCTTGTCAATTTGGTATTGCATGTTTTATTGGATGGATGCATTTCCATAACTATTATATTTGTATTTATTTTTTTTTTATTATACATTTTTTGTTTGTTGTTTATTGATGCATTTCAGAACATCCTTTGACTATGACTAATGCATCTTACACTTGGGATAGGACAATGTCTACAGCCTTGAAAAAGTGAGGATTCTTTTTTGCTATTAATACCCTTATGTTGACTTCCTTATGCAGTATTTTTTTATTTGAAATTCTTCTTTATGAAGGTAACATATGTAGCATGTGTACTTCTTGATCCAAAGTTTACAAGTTCATTTTCTGATAGACACATTACAAATGACCTGAAAAGAATTTTCTTTGATGTGTGTTGAGGGTGCCACTTCTTGGAGTGATATTGAGGGTGGTGATGAAGGTGAGGGTGACTCAGTATCCCCACCACACAGTACTCGCTCACCATATTGATCTACTATGAGTATTAGTGAGAAAACCTTAATACTACTTGACCCTGGAACAATAGGAACAGGACCATTGGTGCCCCGTTCCCTCAGCGCTCTCTTCCCGTACGCAACGAGTAACTGTGGTCACCCCGACTCAGCTGGACAGTCTGGTCTTTCTTCACTTCTCCCACGGTAATAAGGTTCAGAGCGACTCAACACTTAGCTCCCCACCTGATCATATAGATTGCACGAGTTGATCGGTCTCAGAATGTTTGTACTTCGTGTTGTGTTGATCGGCCCAGTCAGCCAACTAGAACAATCTGTTACACAGCCGTACACCATGAAAGTCACATAAGTCATGAATAACACAATACTTCACTTGATTTATTTACAATGTGCTGGTTATAACAATCTATATACATGTGCTGGGCAGTATGACTATCCGCTCCCAGTCTATCCAGTAGGTCTAACAGTTTTGGCATACTATCAACCTACACTTACAAGGTGACTTTATCTATACTTTCTCTAACTTATATCTGAGCTATATCTGTCTTTGGAATCTCCACCTAAACTCCAATCTAAGAAAGACCTTTTTGCTCTGTTCCCACTGAACAGGCCGGGCACCTAGTGGAACAGCCACCTCCTAGCTAGCTCTATCTATCTCTTCTCTCTACCACCTAACCTAGAACTTAACTTTATACCAACCAAACTGGACCTGTGCTGGAACTTGTCTTTCCATCTCCTTAGTTGTTTAAGTATCTCATATTCCAACCAATCACAAATTACCTACGTCATCACTCATCCAATCAAATCAATCTCCCCATCTTAACCTTACCAGACCTGAGGCCCTGAACCTAACTGTCCCATATACCTGGGCTCCTGAGCATTAAAGAGAAAAAACCAACATGATACAGAAAAATGTCAGTTACATGCAAACAAGTGGTTAGAATAAGATAGAACTTGGAGACATTGTAGAAAATAGGTCTACCTTTCATCTAGCACCAATATTTCACCTTTGTGTGCCAATCCACTCAGCAGGATGAGCCTTGTTTCACACAGAGGTACCCCTATCAGCTATTTGAGGGACACGCGTCCTAGGCAAAGTACAGAAAACTAGGGGCAGCGGCAGATTCTGAAATTACCAGAAACTAGGGACAGCGGTCTTGTAGGGTTAAGACAACTCACTCTAGAGTTTCTCATCATTCACTTAATGCACGAGATTTTTACAATCTTCATTCAACACTATCAACCATCCCATGCCATCTGCATTACTTGGCCATCTTGTGATCCTAGTGGTTGCCAGTTATATTGATGGAGATATAAGTAATAGGAAACTCTTTGTACAGAGCTTTGCAGCAGGAGGCATTCGCAGCAGGAGGCAATCTGATCATCTGAAGCATACACCACATTATTGGGGACTTCATTGTCTGAACTGCCGGTGCCGCAAACACCCAGTTTTGCTTACCTATGGTTGATGATGTGTTGATCACAGTGCCTCAGATATTCCAGGTTAAACTCTCCCTACGAAACTGGTCGCCTGATCATCTATCTATCTATCTATTGACCTTTCGAGCCGTAACCGGCCCATAGGGCGTAGACCAAGATACACCTTCTCCTATATGAATTTTTGTTCTAGCAGTTTTCTTTTAAAGATATTTTATCAAATCTCGCCATCTGTCTCTGTTCTGATCATCTGGACAAGATTATTTGATTGTTGATCTGTCACGATTCTACCAGTGCCAGCATGATGCTCTTTCGTCTGACTCAGCAATCGTCTTCATTGTTCTTGTTCACATCCCCCCCTTAATTTCTAGCATCTTTAATAGGACGTAGAGGGATGAGGTCGCAAGCCCTCTGGCACTAGTCACCACACAAAACATTTTAATCTGGAGTCCCTGCTGTCTCAGCTCGGCGGCGAGATCCTTTTGAGTTATTGAGTTATTAGCGGGTCATCATCAATGCACTCCGAACATGTCCATAGGTATACAGATCCCCTCCTCAGCACGTCTCACAGAGTCCGGTGACTGACAACTCCAGTTCTGTGTTGGTTGATTAGTCTTCTTACATGCCCACTAAGTTTCTCGTTTCTGGCTGTGCCCATTTTAACTCCCTTCTCTTTTATCGGAAGGAGTGACATGGACTCATGGTTGTTGAAGTCCTGTGTCCTTCCCACTTCCCAAAGGGCATTGATGATGTCTGCCCAATCCATTGGTTGACCGTCCTCAACAATAGTGCAGCTAGCCAACCTGCTCGCTCTTTCATTTCCCCGTACTCTCGCATGTCCTGGGACATAGACAAAGGTGACCTTACGTATTTTTGACTTCTGCAATGACTCTACCCATTGCATGCGTACAGATCCCACCTCCACTTTTCTTATCATGCTCATCGAATCACTCAGTATACAGGCATGTTGGTTCGGATGACCAACTTCCACATATGAGTATTACCTTCCTCTGAAACAGTGCTGCAGCAATCCATCTAATGAGGAAGGGGTGCACCACCAATTTGAGAAGCTTATGCATTAGGTATTCAAATGGTACTCTGTTGTGTGCATCCTCCAAATCTATAGCAGCAGCACATGTCTCCTCTTGTCTGTGGAAGCCTTCGAAGATGTCATATGCGAAGACTGCCGAATTGAGCCATGTCTCTTTGTTAAATCTGCACATATTTGTTTAAGGTGACAGGTGAGTACATATGCAACTATTTTCTCCAGTAACTTGCCCTCAGTGTTCTGCATCATGATGATTCTGTATGCACTGATCTGAGAATGGTCCTTGTTTTGCTTCTGTAGTGGTAGTAAATAGCTGTGTAGCCATTCCTCCTTAATCTGACCACTCTGAGTGCTGGCATTAAACTCTTTGGCCAGTTTTTCAAGTCGTTGTCCGCTAAATCGCCCTTGTCATCATACCAAACACCATCTGGACCAGTGTTGTGCAAATGGTATAGGTGGGAGCCGCAATAGCTCAGTGGTTAATGAACTGGACTACAAAGGACAAGGGGTAGGGTTCGATCCCAATCGACGGCTTCCGGGTTCACCCAGCCTTAAATGGGTACCGGATTTTTTTCTGGGAATGTAAAGCGGCATGGGTGTAATACCGTCCACATTACCCCAAAAATTATGTGCCGAAGGTCTGTAAAATTTATGGCCACTAACACCATATTACCTGTACACCACTTGGCATGACGGGGTACTTTACTTTTTTTTAAAATGGTATAGGTTGTGAGTGTTAGATCTTCTCCCAGCACTACATCCTCACAAAATTCTGAGAGTGACCCCTAGCCTCATTTGTTTGGTCAGTCTGTTCAATGTAGTGGGCAAGCAGGGCCTTCCCTTTGCTCTCATCAGATTTGTGCCATATCTGGCCTGGCCTGTTATGCCTCTGTGTCGTGATATGCCATTCATGCTCTGGTGAAGGCACCATAATGTGGCTAGCGATTTTTCTGAGCACATTTTTTTACAGAAATCATCCCACTTTGCATCTTTAGCCTGTTTAGCACATAGTTTAAAGTGCATCATTTTTTTTGGTTGACCTCTTCTTTCAGATCTTCAAGAGCTCATGTTGTGTTCTTCCATTCTTTCTGGCTTTCTGCCATGTCTTAGCCATTTGTCTCTTGTTCTGCCAAGCTTCCCAGACTTTTACATTCCACCAGGGTGGCTGCGTCCATCTCTCCTGCGAAGTGGGGCCCTGTTTGCTATGTCTGATTTTACTAATGACGTCCAGGTCTGTTTTCTCATAGTGGAATGTTTCGAGCTTTCTTTTCTGGTTTCTATTTCTGCCTTTCTCAATTAGGAGGGCACATGAATAGTGATCACTTCTGTGGAATCCCAATACACTTCACCTGCAAACCGGTACAAAGGTGGTAGATACCAGTGCCAGGTCTATGACACTATCAGAGTCCTCTGTTTGAGTGGCTATTCTTGTTGCCCTTCCATCATTCAAGCACACTAAATTGACAGACATCAATGCATTCTCTAGGTCTTCTTCCTGCTTGTTAGTTATGACGTTACCCCACTGGTTTCCTCTAGCATTAAAGTCTCCGCAGAAAATAACATTCTCCTCCTTGAAGGTGAAGAGATCCCGCCATTGTTGTGTGTCCACCTTCCCATTACAGACATACACATTTACAACCACGAAAGTAACTGGGGTCTGCACTCTAACTGCATGTACCTGCAATTCTGCATTATCCCACGCAGACATATCAACCTTAGCTGCCACCATATTGTTTTACACAAGGATGGCCTGCCCAAGATGTCTATTGTAGAAACAGTGAAATTCAGGGGCAAAAACTGTCCTATCACCAAGAATTGTTTCTTGCAAAATCATTATATCGGCGCCGCACAGTATTATCGAGAGGCTTAATTAAAGGCTTATCGAGAATAGGTCGTCGTTAATTTATGTAAACAGTTCCAATATGTAAGCGCACATACTTTAGGCCTAGCCTCTCAGACATGACAGTTTCATACCAGCACATTTGCCGTTTCTTGTTTTCCTTTTTCAATGTTGTCATTTGGGCTTCATCTGAATACTTACTGTCGTCATGGTTGATTTTGTTGCTGAAAGTGGATGCTCTGGATGGTTTAAACTCATGTGCACTCACTCAATCCAGAGCCCGTTTCCACATTATAGATTATCCAACTCCACTCAATCAGCTCTTCGACACGATACACCGTAAGCTTTTTACACATAAATGAAATTATGTGTTCCTTGACAACAAACCAGTGAAAACTGACCGCCATCTTGAAACGCACCAAAAAGTGCATCCAAATTATATGTGTGTAACATGAGAAAAAAAATGCTAGAATACACTTTCACAATCAACACAATCTGACTATTAAGAAAAAAAAAGATATAGTAAAGAGTGAGGATACCAGATAACATTGTGTCCCAGTAGAGAACGCAATACTTGATTGATCAGAAGTCCTAAATGAAGCAGACTCACATAGCAGCCCTGACTGAGCTCATAATAGTATCTTGTCAGTTATCATTATATCTGTCAGTACAACGAAAATTGACAGGCTGGAGAAAACACAGAATAAAACTATGTGTATTATCTTGGGGTGTACGAGTGACACTCCCTGTGTAGCAATGAGGTATCTTCTTGACTTTCTAACCATAGATGACAGAATTAAGATCTGGAGGGCACGAGCATACCTGAAGATAAGTACAGATAAAGAGCATTTATTGCACCACAAGCTCAACACAGTGAAAGGTGTCAGGCTAAGAGGAGGCAAATTATGGGTGGGCTGAGCAGATGATGTTATCAAACAGGTCTGAGGGCTTACCAGTATCAACACTGGCAAGGAGTGGATACCGGTGCCTACACCATTCAGGGGCACATTCTTGTGTATTGTCACACTCGACAGGAAATTTAGGGAACAGAACTCAGTCATGGTCACTGCAATGGTCAACGGTCTCATATGGGATAACAACGATGAGAAAGATACAGTCATCTATACAGACAGATCCATAATATGACACGAAAGGAGTGCATGGGCATTTACAGCATGCTTGGCAGGCAGAATGGTCAAAGAAGATAGTGGTGCATACATTATGACCATGAGTAGCTTGACAATGGAGGTGATGGCATTTACCAGGGCATTCATCTGTTTAGAGTCACAAGACTACACCCACGCCTGCATACTAAATGATTAAATGAGCATGATAAGAAAAGTGGTGGAGGACTCTGTACGCAGGCAATGGAGAATATAGATTCATTGAAGAAGTAAGAAAATACTTAGGATCACCTTTGTCTACGTCCCTGAACATGTATAAGAAGACTTATCAACCAACACAGAACTGGAGTCGTCAGTAGCTGGACACTGCAGAACTTGCTGAGGAGGGGGATCTGAGCACCTATGGACACGTTCGGAGTGCAATGATGATGATCCACAAATAACTCAATAACTCAGTTATATCTGGTACCACTATGTCCATTGTATTTAATTCTACATTTGTATAATTCTTAATTCTTTTCAGTATAAATGTTTGTGTCCAAAAAAGTAAGCTAGTTGCTGTAGTTGGTCATGTAGGGGCAGGCAAGTCATCATTGTTGTCTGCTTTTCTTGGTGAAATGGAGAAGCTCCAAGGCGAAGGAAGTTTAATGGTGAGTGTTCACTTTCTTGAAGGCATTTTTAATTGAGATATAGATATTGAAGATATACCAAAGTTACTACTATTGAGATGAAGACAAAATTACTTGTGAAACTGTAGCTAAGAGACAACTTGATTTGTAAATTAACTGTGAGTGGGAATAAGAATGGATGGTCTGTAAAATATGTAAAGACTTGTATTTAACCAATAACTGCAGCTGAAACCATCAATTTGCAAAAAAAAAAAAAAAAAAAAAAACCTCACCATCTATAGGAAGGAACAGAACATCATTTTGACCATCTAGCGGAACATTATTAGTTCTATTAATTAAACTATTCTGTTCAGTTTCACTGCAGTCAGGGCATCACCAAATCCGCTTTACCGACCACCCATTCCAGCATTTCCTGAAGCCTGTGCAGACTGATTGTTCCTGTAAGGTGTTGATTATAGATACATCTGCTTTTCCCACTAAACACTCTGGATTGATCAGATCTCTTTTTCACTTTTAGACTCCTCAGTTTCTCAATATATTGTCCCATTGCCCCACTCATTTTCCTCCTCTTCTCTTAAGGAATGAAGAACAAACTTGGCGATGTCCTCATTGTAAAGAGTAAGGCCACACTCAGTGCCAGAGCTGCCAGTGAGCTTATCGATTATTTCAATACCATGTTCACCAGCATGCCCTGGACAGTACACCCAGATTAACACAATAACTTTAGTCATCGAATAGCTGCATCCACTCCTGCTACAGACATTGTCTGGCAATCTTTTTTTAGTATACTTTTGAGAGTCAGTTACCAAGACTTCATGACCCATGTTCTGTGTAATGAAACATGTTATTGCTCCCATGCTGCTTCTATCTCCATTCTCATGCTACACTTGGTAGCCACATATTCCCTAGCCACTTCTCTCCAATGTTGGTATGCAAAATAACCCAAACTACTGCGCTGTCCTCGGGATACAGGACATCTGTGTTGATGTTTAGATCCTGAGAGGAGGACACTTTTTCCGATGGATTCCCTTATTATGGCCTCAGTAGTTCCATAGGGAGAAGCTGCCTTGACCACATTTTCACTCTACGACTTATATTAGAGGAACACATTGAAAAGCACAAATCTTTTGTATTTAATTTCATCGACTTCAAAAAAGCATTTGATAGTATTCATAGAGATTCTTTGTGGAAAATTCTGAAGCAATATGGCTTACCATCAAAAATCATAAATATTATCAAAGACATGTATGATGGTTACACATGTGCAGTTCGAACAGAGGAAGGACTGAGCGAATGTTTCCCAATAGAAACTGGGATTAAACAAGGACGTATTTTATCGCTCTTGTTATTTGGAATTGTTATGGACTTCATAATGAAGAAATGCTGCACTGGTAATAAAGGCATCGAATGGATACAAGGAGACCATTTGGAGGACCTCGACTTTGCTGATGACATAGTTCTCATCAGCAGTCAGATAAAAACGATGCAGGAAAACACAAATGAACTATTATCAATAGCCAGCAAAATTGGGCTTGAGATCAATCATGAAAAGACTAAAGTCATGAAAAGTTTAATTCCAAAAGACGACAAAATATTCATGGAAAACAAACCAGTAGAAGAGATTGATCACTTTATCTATCTTGGAAGTCACATTGATCGAGAAGAGGATACAAGTAAAGAAATTAGAATCAGAATGGCTAAAGCAGCAATGTCTTTCATAAGCCTTGGAAAGTTGTGGAAATAAAAACTAATCAGCACAAAACTTAGGCTATTCAAATCAAATGTACTATCAACCCTTACGTATGCGTGTGAAAGCTGGAAAACAACAAGAGATATAGAAACCAAGTTGAACGCATTCGAAAATAAATGTCTAAGGAAAATACTTGGTATAGCGTGAAACGAATTCAAAACAAACGAGGAAATTAGAGAAATCACCAATCAACCACTAATATCTTCAATAATAAAGAAAAGACGATGGTCATATGTTGGACATGTGATGAGAAGAGATAATAACCGAATAGCAAAGCAAGCCCTCATATGGGAAACAATAGGTAAGAGAAAAAGAGGAAGACCCAGGGAGACACTGAGAAGAACATTGATGAGAGAGGCAAGAGCAGCAGGATTCGGCTCCCTCAATGAGATAGAGCTGCTTGCACAGAACAGAGACAGATGGCGAGATTTGATAAAATATCTTTAAAAGAAAACTGCTAGAACAAAAATTCAGATAGGAGAAGGTGTATCTTGGTCTACGCCCTATGGGCCAGCTACGGCTCGAAAGGTCAATAGATAGATAGTTCCATAGCCCCAATTGTGACACTCCCTGCCGAGCTGAATGATTACTTTGGTTAGCCTCTTTTTCTCTGCTGTTACTTTTGTCCAATCCTTGCCTGCCCTAATGTCTTTAAGATCACATATCACATACTTTCCTTATGGACTCCTCTGCCATCCAGGGTTTTTTACACTTGATGCCTCTGCCCTTGGTCACACCCAATTCTGAATGCAAGGAATAATTTATGTTTCTTACCACGTTCAAATAAGTCCGGATCTGAGCAGATTTATATAGCACTATAATGCTCGGTAAGTCACGTAAGTACCTCATTGAACGGATATGTGTATCTCTGTTGCATCCGAGAACTGCCTATAGGCCCTCATTCTGAACTCTTTCCAACCTTGTAATCTGAGTTGACGAGAGAGTGAGCATACCCAAATCATAATCCAGTATTGAGAGCACCACAGCCTGCATGAGTGAGAAAAGAAATGATTGCTGGAGGTTTACCCTAACCATGATCTTGATCGTGCTGACACCTCTCCTTGCATTTTTGAATGACTTTGCTCACGTGTTGAGTAAAAGAAGGGATCTATCAAATCTATCTATTGACCTTTCGAGCCGTAACCGGCCCATAGGGCGTAGACCAAGATACACCTTCTCCTATATGAATTTCTGTTCTAGCAGTTTTCTTTTAAAGATATTTTATCAAATCTCGCCATCTGTCTCTGTTCTGCGCAAGCAGTTCTATCTCATTGAGGGAGCCGATTCCTGCTGCTCTTGCCTCTCTCATCAATGTTCTTCTCAGTGTCTCCCTGGGTCTTCCTCTTTTTCTTTTACCTGTTGTTTCCCATATGAGGGCTTGCTTTGCTATTCGATTATTATCTCTTCTCATCACATGTCCAACGTATGACCATCGTCTTTTCTTTATTACTGAAGATATTAGTGGTTGATTGGCGATTTCTCTAATTTCCTCGTTTGTTTTGAATTCGTTCCATTCTATACCAAGTATTTTCCTTAGACATTTATTTTCGAATGCGTTCAACTTTGTTTCTATATCTCTTGTTGTTTTCCAGCTTTCACACGCATACGTAAGGGTTGATAGTACATTTGATTTGAATAGCCTAAGTTTTGTGTTTGTGCTAATGAGTTTTGATTTCCACAACTTTTCAAGGCTTCTGAAAGACATTGCTGCTTTAGCCAGTCTGATTCTAATTTCTTTGCTCGTATCCCCTTCTCGATCAATGTGACTTCCAAGATAGATAAAGTGATCGATCTCTTCTACTGGTTTGTTTTCCATGTATATTTTGTCACTTGTTGGAATTAAACTTTTCATGACTTTAGTCTTTTCATAATTGACCTCAAGCCCAATTTTGCTATTCCCAAATATTTAATAGCCGGATTCCTCTCGATGGTTGCACCATTGCAGTTTATGACTGAGTCTTTAACTATTCTGCTGTTTAGCGAACTTCACATTACAGAATCTTTGTTTGGGTTAATGGGTGCTTTGTAGTTATTGCACCAAGTGGTTATCTGATCTACGCTTTCCTATAATTGTCTAGCCATTTCAGTTTTATCTTCTGCACAGTTGCTGGTTTATCAGAAGTTTATATTATGTTTTGACTGTTACTTTTTATTAGTTATTTCAGTTTAGCTGTTTGAAATGAATTTGTGCTACTTTATCAGAAGTGCTATTTAAAATACGTAGCTATTTATCAAAGGTATTATCTGAAAAATGGCTGCACCAACAAAATTGGCCCAGATGGCTAGTGAGAAGAATAGATATCAGCTCTATATATTGGATATCAGCTAGTGAGAAGAATAGATATCAGTTTGATATATTGGGTATCAGTAAAATGTGATTGCTGGGAACATGCAGAAGATTAATGGACAACAAAAAACACAATGGTATATTTAGGCAGGGAAGATGGAAAACACATAGAAGGGGTAGGAATAATGACAAATACACCTGCAAGAAGCCTTATAGAAAGAAAGTCAGTAAATAACCATCTGATAAGGAAAAAAAAATCTATCTTTACAACACTTTTACCATTGCTGATGTATGCTGCACATGATAGAACCAGGGGGATAAAAGCCACTTGGTCAAAGCAGTCGCCACGATGTGTGAAACTCAGGAGTTTTATTTCACCCCCAATAGAAAAAATCCTTTCTGTCTACTGCAGGGTTCGAACAATGTATGCCAGCGAAACAGTGGTTTAAGCTGCACGGCCACGCGCACCTCAATAAGAGCTCGCTGCAAATCAAGGCATGAAGACCCACAATTATACAATGTTATGCACCTACAAATAAGTTATAAGATGAAATTAAAGATGAGTTTTACCATAAATTTGAAGAAACTTATGTAAAACACCTAACATAATATTTTTATTGTAATAAGTTACTTTAATGCCAAAGTATGAAAAAAAACATGGGAGTTGAGAAAGCAATGGAGAAAGAAGTAATCATTCATCATCATCATCAAGTACCGGGCCTGCTGGCGTAGGTGATCATGTCTCTCCACAACTTTCAATCTCGACAGTTATTTATCATTTCTGTTGTTGACCTTCTGCCAAGCCATTCTCTTAAGCTGTCTGGTATTTTTTCTCTTTGCTTCCCTCTATCTCTTCGTCCCTCAATTTTTCCAGTTGTTACAATATATTCCATATGTTCTCTTTTGGCCACAAAAATGATGATTGTTTCTTCCTAATATTGGAAATTAGCTCTCTTTTTGCTTTGAACTTTTTCAGAACATTTTCATTACTCTTTCTATCTGTCCATGGTATTCTCAACATTCTTCTGTAAAACCAAATTTCTACAGACTCAAGTGATTTTCTTGTCTGTTGTCCTATTGTCCATGATTCATCAATATGTTAAGACTGACTTACATAACATTTAAGAACTCTTTTTCTTGTTTCTATTGTCAAAAATGGATTGCATAGTATCTTCCTCATTTTTTGGAAAGCTGCTTTTGCCTGAGCCATTCTGCATCTCACCTCTTTTGCACATCTTCCGAAGTAATCATTACAACAACTAAAAATGGAGAAAGATTATTGAATTATACTAACAGACGATTTGATTATAGGTGAAGCATTATTCCCACTCATCGTGATACACAAAACAACTTGGTTATCTCCTGATAATAGAACCAAAAATCAGATTCACCTCCTTAGTATTATAAGGCAATTTAGAACATGTTTCAAAGATGTGAGAACATACAGAGGGGTGGATATGAACAGTGATGATAATTTATGCATTGGACAGATGAAATGAAAGCTGAAAAGCCAACACACAAAAATGGAAACCCTAGAAGATAGATAGCCTTAAATTGAAAGATGAGAATATTAATGGAAGCTTCAACCTCTTCTTCTTCTTCTACCTTTTTTAGCTCCCAGTGGAGCATAGGTCTTCAACAAACACTTTCCAAGCCATTCTGTTTTTTGCCATTCTTTTAAGATCATTCCATGTATTCCCCATCATCTTCATCTCTGCTTCTATCTGTCTGCTCCAAGAATTCCTTGGTCTTCCTCTTTGTCTTTTTCCCTGGGGATTCCAAAAAAAAGGCCTGTTGTGTAATACTCTCAGTTGGCTTCCGTAGTGTGTGTCCTATCCAGCGCCATCATCTTCGCTGTATCTCTTTATCCACTGGTGTTTGACTGGTACATTTCCATAATTCTATGTTAGTGATTTTGTCCTGCCATTTCCATCCTTTTATCCTGCGTAAGCATCCATTAATGAAAGTCTGTATCTTCATGATTATCAATTTTGTTGTTCTCCATGTTTCACAGCCATATAATAGGACCGCCTTAACATTTGAGTTGAAAATTTTTATTTTAGTATTTAACCTAATTTCTTTGGATTTCCATATGTTTCCCAGTGCAATGAAAGCTTCTCTTGCTTTTGATATCCATATTTTGGTATCATTTTCTATTCCTCCCTCTTTATCTATATTCTATCTATCTATCTATTGTCCTTTCGAGCCGAAGACGGCACATAGGGCAGAACCACAATCTCAAAAACAGAAACCTTGCATGCCAAAGTGGCACATATTGCAGAGATCACTGCTCTAAAATATATGGCGCTGTTTCCATAACAATACTTTTTACAATGACAGCTTGTCAAGCCGTCGATCAACCTCCTTAGTCGCCTCCTACGACATGCCTGGAAGGTCACAGTGTCACTATTTTTATCTATATTACTGCCCAGATATATGTAAGATTGTACATCTAATAGAGGTAATTCTCCTAGTTTTATTTGGTTATTGCCAACTGTATTAATTCTCATAATGTTGGTCTTATCTCTATTAATCTTCAGTCCTAGCTGTTGTGATCTCTCATCCAGTATGCTCATTTTATCCTGTATCTGTTGATGGCTATGTGATAGGAGAGCTATGTCATCAGCAAAATCTAAATCATCAAGTTGTTTGGTCAGTGACCACTGGATTCCATTTCTGTTGTTTTGAGTTATTTTCATAATCCAATCTATGGTCAGTAGAAAGAGAAATGGAGACAGAAGGCATCCCTGCCTTACTCCTGTTCTTATTTCAAATGCTTCTGTAATCTGTCCTTCATGCACCACACTACATTTCGTTCCTTCATACATTGTTTTTATCAGGTTAATAAACTTTATGGGGATTTTGTAATAACTCAGCAACTTCCAAAGCATTCTTCTGTCTAAACTATCAAATGCCTTTTCGTAATCTATGAATCCAATATAAAGTGGGGATTTTAGTTCTAAACTTTTTTCAACTATTATACGCAGAGTAGTTATTTTATCAGCACATGATCTGTTCTTCCTAAAACCTGCTTGTTCATCTCTCAAATGTTTCTCTATGGTCTCTTTTAGTCTCTCCAGAATGATTCTGCTTAATATTTTTCCTGGCACTGATAGTAGCATAATTCCCCTATAATTTGTGCACTCCTGTAAACTTCCTTTCTTTGGTAGTTTGATCATATAACCTTCTTTCCAGTCTTTAGGTATTTCTTCCCTCTCCCAAATTTTATCTAATAGATTATGTAGCATCTTGGTAGAGGTGTTAATATCTGCTTTGATGGTTTCCGGAATTTCATCTGGTCCTGTGGCTTTACCATTTTTTAATAGCTTGATGGCTTTCATTATTTCTTCTATGCTTGGTTTTCCACAGTTAACGTGTAACTCTTCTTCTGCTGGTAGTATATCTGGAGGATTATTTGAGCCGGGTCTATTCAAAAGTTCTTCAAAGTGCTCTTTCCATCTCTCCATTTGCTCCCTTATAAGCAGATTTCCTTTCTTATCTTTAATAAAGTCATTGATCTGTTTGTATTTTCCACTTAATTTCTTTGTGCTGTTGTACAGTTCTTAGATATTCCCTTTATTTGCTACTTCTTCTGCCTCTTTAGCTAGTTCATCTATATATTTCCTCTTATCCCTTTTAATGCATCTTCTCACTTCTTAAACTTCAACCTGGTGCTCAATAACTGTTATGTAATGTTTGGCAAACTAGATGAGAACACCATAATTGGAAAGTGATAATTCCACAGTACAACTCTAATGTCATCGGCAGAAGCAAGTGCTATATTTAACAAAAATAGAAAGAAGGGCATGGATTTCTGACAATACATGGACAAAATTTCAAGAAAGAAGAGAAGCAAAGACAGCTATGATAACTGCACCAGCATTGGAGTTTCTGAGGCTGAATAACCTGGAAGAGATTACCAAATCAATAGCCGCAGGAAAATTCTCTAACAATTATAAAGCTGAAACTGAAGTCCTCAAAGTTGCAAATCTGGCCATCCAGCACAAAAATAACATGCACAAGAAATTGGTAACACTAACCTATGTACTGTCAGTCCTGACACCTAGATGACCTGACAATATTGCTAGAGTAATTGCAACAACTTCTAGAAAATGGTCATCCAATGGATACCATCATACTGTAATATACAAGGAAATGAATCACAGACAACTAGCCAAGGTGGAAGAGAGATTGCCACAAGAGAACCATCTGGTCAGTTACGAAGGAACTAAAATCATCATCACAGTTAGTAAATCATCCACATCACAGTCAAAATGGAAACAAGAATACCCAAAGTATAATGAGAGGGATGGATACTTCAGCTATCAAGTAGAGGTCAAGTCATCATACTTCGCCTATGATTTGGCCACAGCAGAATGAGAAAACCACATGTTCACCAAACTCAAAATAGGAATACCAGTCTATGTCTCTGTATCATCCAGGATGATATGAAAACAAAGCACATCTTACAGAATTGCTCTCCATTGATCGGGGGTCAGTGTAACCCACGCCACCTCCCTGAAAGAGAGACTCTCTGGTGCACCCAAATCATTGAAACAGACAGCAGTCTTCATAAGAGAGTCCGGAATCCTAATCTGAATGAGCTGTGATTGCAGAAGAATAAGAATGAGAATAGTGAAGGCAGCAATGACTTTTCAGAAACTTTGATAAAATGTGAAAATCAAAATTACTAAGCACAAAAACATAGCTCAGGATTTTAAAAATACTTTGTACAGCATGAAATGAATTTAAGACTATTGAAGAAATAAGAGAAATGTCAAAGTATTCACAAAAATCTTATTCTAAAATCAAGAGAAAAATATGGTCATATGTTGGGCATGTGATGATGACAAGAAACAACAAGAGAACCTCAAAGCAGGCCCTCAAATGGGAACCAGAGTATAAATGAAAATGAGGATGACCTAAAGAAACACTATCTGATGTTTTATAACAAAGATCGTTGAATGTAAAAGGTTTAGAATTTCCGCTTCATGTGCCATTCATTTTCAGCTAACAAGGTCTATAGATAAATAGATTATTTGAAAAGAGTTTATTACATTATCAGAAAATTTATGAGTTTGTTATTTTGTCACATAGAAGATAATTTAGTCATGTTGGCTATAAAGTTTCTGGCAGTTTCAGAATCGATATGTGCTTTTTTTTATAAAATGTTTCATGATTATTTTTATCTTGTATGTAGACCTATCATCAATATACTCCAGACAGCACTCCAATTTCTTGTCTGATTACACAGAATGGTCTCAGCACAATGCACAAATTCATGGCTTTGGTGAAGATCACAGAGACAGTTTCAGAGAGCCTGCTAATATTTTTAATATTTCATAAAAGTACAAGTTTTACTTTATGTAAATTTTAAGTCAGGAAAGTCTATCTATCTATCTTTCGTTCGCCTGAAGTATTGTCTATATCTGCAATGTCGTTTCCTGTATAAATTTTACTGTCTTTTGTAATTCTTGCAGTGGCCCATATAGTTTTGTCTGTAGTGTTGTATCTATGGGCCAATGGATTTTCCTCAGTCTACTATATTCAGTGCAGTCTTGAAGTATGTGTTCAGCAGTCTGGGGTGCCTGTCCACATGTACAAGTAGTTGATGTGCCGATCTTGAATTTTGTATACATGTGACTATGGAGTCGATTGTGTCCTGTTCTTAGGCGTATAATGATAACTTGTTCATATCTATTCATATTATGAAAGGCATCCTGATTTGGGGCTTGTGGTCCTCTGATTGATTTGATTATCTGTTTCTTATGATGGTATGTAACTGGTGTATCTAGTTGTGTGCCTGTTGAACCTTCCTTTGCCAACTGATCTGCTTTCTCATTTCCTGGTATTCCACAGTGAGACGGGATCCACTGCAGGGCAACCCTGTGGTGCTTGCAGAGTTCAGTCAATAAGGTCTGCAGATGTGGTAATTTTCTGGATTGTAGTGCCTGGAGTACTGATCTTGCATCTGTCAAAAACACTACAGGCTGTGGGCTAAGATTACTGTTCAGCAGTTTTTCTATTGCCAACTTTATTGCTTGTATTTCTGCATCATAATTGTGACAATATTTCCCTGTTGCTATTTTATTCATATCCCTAGTGTTATTTGGGTACTCTATATATGCACCTGCTCCCCCATTCTTTACTGCATTCTGTGCTGATCCATCTGTGTACACACGGATCCATAGGTCTTGTGGGTATTCTTCATCCAGGAAACTGAGAGTTATTGTTTTTCGCTGTAGACTATTTTGTTCCTCTTTGTCAACTATTCCTTTCACTTCTGTCCGTATTTGAACTGATAATCCTGATTCATCTGTCCAGGGAGTCTGTTCTGGTATGGGCAGAAGGGGTTTAACAACTCGGGGCATGTCTGGTGTTTGTCTACTAATACGCTTGGCTTGGTGGATAAAGCTGCTTCTCTTAAGTCGTCCCAATGCAAGATTTTGGAATCTGTCCTTCATTGGATGTCTCGGCATGCATACAAATTTTTCTGCCTCTACCCATTTGTACATCCTGCCATTTACTCCATAATTTCTCAGTTTCTTCAAAAGCCCTTCCTTCCATACCTTATCAAATGCTTTCTTTAGGTCTATCCATGCTGCTAGTACCAGTTTCTTTTCTTGAAACGCATCTTCAATTTCCTGGGAAAGATAGGTTGCTTGATCTTCGGTAGAGTAACACTGTCTAAAGCCTGCTTGTTGTGGGACAAGGAGATTTTCACTTTCCAGGTACCACTGCAGTCTGAGATTGATTATACGTTCCATTGTTTTACACAAACAGCTTGTAAGGCTGATTGGTCTATAGCTGGATGTCATTGAACCATCTTTTCCTGGCTTTAGTAATGGTATCATAATTGCTTCTCTCCATGCCTGTGGCACTCTACCTGTGATCCAGCAAATGTTGTAGATCTGTAGTAGTTTTGCTTTAGCTGCAGTTCCCAAGTTCTTAATCATTTCATTGGACACTCCATCATTGCCTGGTGACTTTTTCATTTTTAATTTGGATATTGCCAGCTCTAGCTCTCTTTGTGTAATGGGTGTTTCCATTACTTCATGTGTGGTCTCTTCTTGTCTTGCATTTTGTTGTTTTAAACGGGTCTCTTGTCGTTTTTCTAGGCTAATTTCAGTATTATTGTCATTTGCAAAGGAGTCTGCAAAGTAATTTGCTGCATGTTTACCTGTTAGAATGTTTCCATCCTTCTTCAGTGTAATTTTGGTGTTCCTTTCTGTACCCTCATCATTCAGCTGTTTTACAAGCTTCCACACTTTTCTTGTGTCTCGTTCAAGATTCAAGGACTCTGTTTTCTCTTTCCAGCTTCTCCGTCTGGCTTGTAGTTTAGCCCGTTGAAATTTGGCTTTAGCATGCTGGTAGTTGTTGTGGTGTTCTTGGCAAGGGTTATTTTCTGCTTGCTTTCGAGATGTTTCCATGTCATTGTGCAGTTGCTCTAGCTCACTACTCCAGTATGGTTTGTAGTGTTTCCGTGCCCCTCTAGGTATTGTTTCACTGGCAGCTTGTATTATTTGTCTACTGAATTCATCAACTATTTTGTTGATGTCTCTATCTGTATTTATATCTTTAGTCAGTACACTGGTGTAGTGTTGATACATTTTCCAGTCTGTGCCTTTTTGTAATTCCATCTGGAGAGAGTGCTGCTCTCCCTGATGGCCTTATTTTGTACCACTAAAAAGACTGGTCGGTGGTCGCTGCCTCCAAGTTGTTTCCCAACAATTCGTGTGATATTCCAATCCAGGTCTGGTGAATGGAAAGCAAGGTCTGGTGTAGATGTGGTATGCCATGATCTGGAGTAGAATGTTGGTGGATCTGTTGCCTGGTTTAATAGTATAACCCCATTGTCATCCTGCCAATTTTCAAGCTCTTCACCTCTCTTGTCCATATGTTCATAGCCCCAGCTCTGTGAGTGGCTGTTAAAGTCTCCACATACAATTATTCTTTCTTTTAATGTAATTGTGTCTAGTGCTAGTGGGCGGTCACTTGGACAGTAGTAGTTAAGTAGATGGAAGTCTGTATTTCCTGTCCTGAGGTGCAGTATTTGATATTCCGCCCCATCCATATACACTTCAATCTGACATGCATTAATGTTGTTCCTTACAAGAGTCAGTATTCCGCCCTTTTGTCTATTTATTCTGTCAGATCGGTAGCACTGGTATCCCCTAATCTTCAAGGCTATGTCGTTGTTTAGATGGGTTTCCTGCAAACAGCATATGCTTATTTGTTCTTCATGCAGGATATTTTCTAATTCTATCTTTTTACTGTACCCATCTCTTTTGCTGTTTATGCCTTCAGCATTCCAGTGCATTATTTTTAGTGGTCTTATTTTGGATTGGCCAGTAGCTCTATTCTCTCGCCCCCTGACTCCACAGAGCGGTTGAGAAGGACATCCAGTAATAGAGGTTGGGCCCTTTCGAGGCTGAGGACCCGGCGCTGCTCCTGCCTGAGTGCCCATCACAGGGCGAGTGCCATATCGATTTGCGGTTATAGACATACTTCCATTTGCGTTGAGTGCGTGGCATCCTGATTGTCGTGCGCCTTTTGGCTGGTTGCCTCCGACTTCAGCACTTGAACTTGCTAGAGCAGACTGTGGTCTTGCTCGGTTGTAGGAAGGCCTGGCCAGTCTTAGTTTTCAGTCCCTGGTGACTGTTAAGCCCCATCCCCACGACAAGGAGCTGGCCTTGATGAGGAGTCAGGAAAGTGATATACAGCCTCCTGTTTGATTTTCAACAGTCAGGGGCTCGAATGCTGGTCCTACTTTTTATCATCCATCTCCTGTAGGACTTTGTATCTATCCAGAGAGAACAGAAGAAAAAAAAAATCTATTTGATCCACATGGGACTGAGAGTGGATATTATTAAACTTGAGGAAACACCTTAACCTCAGTGCTATGACAACCCCCATAAAATAATTGCATGTTAAAATGTGAAAAAGTTTAGCAGAAATATTAGTGGTGAATAAAGTGCTTTCGTATTTTTAAATAAGTGTTTGCAATATTAAATATTGGTTAGTTACTCTTGAACTGAAGATGACATGTTGGACAAATAAAAAACTGACCATATCTGATTTCTTGCAGTTATAACTTCAATGTCATCAGCCTTTGCACAGGACCCACTGATGTGTAGCTTATAAAACTAATAATCCCTTTTCAGGGTTCCTTAGGATATGTGCCCCAGCAAGCGTGGATCCAAAATATGACCTTGAGGTCGAACATTCTTTTTGAACAACCAATGAGAGAATCTCGTTATAAAAAAGTAATCAAAGCCTGTGCTCTGGAGTCTGATATCATGCTACTTCCTGGTGGAGAAATGACTGAAATTGGCGAGAAGGTTTGTTGCATGTGGCTTGTCTTGACCCACTTTTTCAGTGAAAAGTCAATATTTAATTAAATTCATGACAAAAATTTCATAAAGCAGTAGCTTTAAAAGATGTTAATCCTAGATTACAATACCTATCTGTGACTCACATGTTTACAATACCATAGTAAAAACTTCTACCACTTAATTGTAACATTAGGAGCTCAAAAAATAGTATTTTCTTTGAACTTTTGACACACAGCTGTGTGTTTACATTAAGAGAGACATGGAACTCAGATTTCCTGGCTCTGGTTGATTGAGTACATGAAATTTCCCCACATGGACTGGATGTGTTACATTGTCTATTCATACGGCCACTGTAAGGATGTCAGTATGTTCGGCTATCTCATAGCGTTCTTCACCTCATTTTCTAAATAAATAAAGGGTTGTTTGATGTCAGCCAATGGCCATGGAAATTTCCCTGGCCCCTGGTTACAGCAAAAAAAAAAAAAAATGAAAAATAACCAATTTGTTGAAAATTGGCAAATTTTTTTCGCATTATATGAGATCATATCTCACTCTGAGAACAAAAAAATCCAATGCCAAAAGAAACAAATTCAACACTCAGGGCTCCACCAGAAGTAGTATTTAGGAAGGTACACTGAGGGGGGAAATGTTTGTCTACGGCAAAATGTCAAATTTTGAAGAATTTGTACTTTGTTGCTATGATTTTTATGACAGTATCGTAATCTAGGGTTAAATCATCAGTTGAATTTTAACTTCAAATCTTTCACTTTCAAATGGACTCACCAAGTCCAACAAAAATTGTAAGGAATATTTTTAAAATAATAATATAAGATATAAGATCATTATAAGAAATCATGATTTATGAAAAATAAAATGAAAGAGGAGAAAGATTAAATAATTTTGTGAAGAAAACAGGCTTCTTCTTCCTCTTTTCTTCCTCATTTGCCTTTCAGCATCGAGGGGATATATAACTTGCAGTATTTTGCTCTTCTGTTTGCCTCTGCTGCTGTTATGTTTCCTACTGCTTCTAATATTCCATCCATCCATCTTTTTCATGGTTGACCATTAGGTCTCGTATTCTTACAACGTTTGTTGAAGGCTCGTTGTGTTGAGTTTTGATCTTTCTGCCTTGTCACGTGGCCAAACCATTTTATCTGTTGTTTCTTCATATATTCTATGGCGGGGGCTATTCCTAACTTTTTTCTCAGTTCTTCATTTCTGATCATATCTCTCGGACTGTTTCCTGTCATTCGTCTAACACATTTAATCTCAGTAGAGGTTATTTTTCTTATTGTTCTTGCATCTAGGGTCCAGACACCTACTTTGAGCAACAGAAAAGGGAACTATACACATGAAAAAGCCCTGGAGATAAGAGGAATCAAATACACTACATAATGATAAAAGATAGGTTCTGTACCAGTGTCAAGAAAGCCTAAACTTATCCAGGGGCAGATATTAACAGAGATCCTGTAATGATTAAAATGAAAGTCTAATTAAAGAGAAACAACAAAAGATTAATTCACCAACAATACCACCAGACATAACAGCTTGAAATCAAAAAGATGTTAAAGATACTTATACAATACAAGTAAAGAACACATATCAAAAACTGCTAGATGAAGGGATTGAGCAGTACAGAAGAGAAAATCCAGATGAAAAAGTTACAACCAAATTGCAATGCATAAAGAAAAGCATACAAGAAACTTGCGACATCTTGCCCAAAAATGAAAAGGACAGAAGGCAAAAATAGATGACTGACACCATCTTGGAAAAAAAATGGAAGAAAGTAGACAAGTGAAGAACATGACCCAAAACAGCAAAATAGATAATGAAATAGGCAAATGTGCAAAAAGACAAAAAAGGACTGGCTCAACCATATATGTCTAGAAATCGAAATTATGTAAAATAAACAAGATATAAGAAGGATGCATACAGAAATGAAATAAAGAGAATGAATAGTAAAAATGAAAAATCCACAGAAGGTGTATATATTGCAAACAAAAAAGGAAATATGCTAACAGACAATACAGATATAATCAATCATCATGTGCCATACCGGTTGGCATAGGCGATATTGTCCTTCCACAATCTTCTATCTACTGTGCATTGTATCAATTCTGTTGTTGACTGTTTTCCATGCCATGACACCAAGCTATCTAGTATTTTTCTCTCTTTGTCATTCGTGATCTTTCTTTCCTGTTGTAACTAAGTATTCAAACTAGTATTCTCTCTTTGTCATCCGTGATCTCTTTTTCTTTGTATTTTGCCTGTTGTAGCCAAGTATTCCAACTTTCCTCTTCTCATGATGTGCCCAAAAAATGTTGATTGTTTCTTTCTGATGTTTTTTAGGAGCTCCCTTTTTGTGTTGGCCTCTTTGAGAATTTCCTCATTGAGCTTTTTAGCTGTCCAGGGAACTTTCAACATTCTTCTGAGAAATCCCATCTCTGTAGCTTCTAACCGTCTTTTCATTTGTTTGTCTGCTGTCCATGATACGCTTCCGTAGGTCAGAATTGGCTGTATATAGCACCAATGAACTCTCTTTCTCACTTTGTCAAATGCTTTTGTGTAGTCTATAAAGCACGTGTATAGATCTTTCTTTACTTCGATAGCTCTTTCTAGTAGTTTTGTTATGACTTGTACTCCCAGCTCTCACAATACATTTATCTCTTCAATTGTTATATTATCGGGACCTGGAGCTTTGCCGCTTTACATGTGTTGAATTGCATCCTCCACTTCACTCTGCATTATTGATGGGCCTGTGTCTTTGTTTGAATTTTTTAGCTCTGGTCTTTCATCATCATATAGTTAACTGATATATTCTGTCCATCTTTCCATTATCTTCTCCTGTCCCAGTATTGCATTTCCTTCCTTTGATTCCACGCATCCTGAGACTTTGATTTCTTTTCTTCCTGTTAATTCATTTAACTGATTGTGCATAAATTTTGAGTCTTTCTTTTGTTGTTTTTCCATTTCTTCACATTTCTGCTTTAGCCATCCTTCCAGAGCTTCTCTGCATTTGTTTTGGATCTCTTTGCGCAATATTTTGTATGTCCGTTCTTCTTTCTTATGTTTTCGTCTTTTGTCCATTAGTGCTAGTATTTCTTCTGTCATCCATTTCTTTTTGTTGATTCTTTTAGTCACTGGTATTACTTCTTTTGGTGTTTGTTGAATCGATTGCTTGAGCATTTCCCACTGCTCCTTGATGTCCTGTATTTTCTCAATAGTATTATATCTATTTTGTACTATTGTACTGTACTTATCATTATATGGCCCTTTTTGACTTGTCAGATGGTCTAGTGGAGGCTATTGTGTACTATTTTGATGTTTTGTTTTTGTCAAACAGCTTCTCACGTGGCTAATTCTACCACTGTTTGACAAACACACGCGGTCACAGAATGAACAAGTCAGGCTCACTGGTCTACAGGGTTTTCCATCCTTTTTCATGAGTCTTTTCTCTTCTAAGTTTTGCCTTAGCACAGTTTCAGATGTTATACCATTCCTTATACATGCTCTCCAAGATGTGTGATCACTTGCCAGATGTTCCCACTCATATTCACATATGGAGAAGTCATTCAGAGATGATTTACAGATATCTCTATATCATAGTTTAGGTCTGCCAATTTGTCTTTTTCCGTGTGTTAGTTCTTCATATAGTATTTTCTTTCGGAAGCGCTTTTCTTCCATTTGCTGGATATGCCCCAGCCATCTTAGTCTTCGACATCTGAGCATCGACATGATTGTTGGGTCTCAGCACGTTGCAGGATAGTTAAGTTGGTTATTTTGTCTTGCCATTTGATGTGCATTATTCTGCAGAGACATTGCATGTAGAAGACATTTAGTCTTTTCCTGGTTTGAGTATGTTGTCCAGGTTTCAGATATGGGTCTGAAACCTGGACAACATGCTGTGTGCTAAGCACACAAGTTTGATATATTAAGAGTTTGGTCTTCAGTGTTAGTTTCGTGTTGTTCCAGGCCCTTTCTGTGAGTTTGCCGAAGGTCGTAGCTGCCTTACCAATTCAGCTGTTTTTTTCATCATCAAGAGAAATGGTTTGCGTAATTGTGGATCCAAGATACGTGAATTTCTGAACTGATTCTAGTGGACAATCTTTTAGAGTGATTAATAGAGGTTTGATGTCGCCTTGACTTAGTATTACTGTTTTCTGAACATTAATTGACAGTGAAAAACGGTTGCATGCTTTGTCCAGGTTGTTGATCAGCGATTGTAGGGTGGCTTTACTATGAGCGACTAGGGCAGCAATGTTAGCAAATAAAAGTTCTTTAAGTAGGGCAACTTTTGTTTTTGCTCTTAATCGTGCTAAGTTGAACAGTGAGCCATCTGATCTTGTGCAAATGTAAATATCTCCTGAGCTGTTTTTGAAGGCGTAATTTAGGAGGGCAGCAAAAAATATAGCAAAAAGGGTGGGGGCGAGGACACATCCCTGTTTCACTCTGTTGTTGACTTTGAAACTCCCATCAAAGTAGATTTTAGCATTCATGTCTTCATGAAAGGATATAATCAGCTTAAGTAATATAGGTGGGCAGCCTATGCTTTCTAACACCCTGTAGAGCCCATCTCTGTTTACTGAGTCGAAGGCCTTTGTTAGATCCACAAAGGTAATATAGAGCTGCATATTTTGTTTTCGACGTTTTTCTTGCAATTGTCTAAGTGTGAAAATCATGTCTATGGTTGATCTCCCGGCTCTGAAGCTGCATTGAGACTCAGGATGAACACGTTCTGCAAGTCTATACAGGCGTTTTAGTATTACACTCGCAAAAGCCTTGCTGGCTGTACTAAGGAGAGAGATGCTTCTGTAATTATTGCAATCACCCATCTCCTTTGTTTTTGTATAGTGTTTTGATATTAGCATTTCTTATATCATGAGGTATTTTTCCTTGTCTCCATCATTTGATTAACAGTTTGTATAGATGTGGAAGGAGTACGTTTCATTTGGTTATTTTTGGTCCAAGTGTCATTTTTATATTGTCATGCATAGTATTTGAGTCGCCCCTATCTGAGGCTTTCTGTATTTCAGAGCATAGATTGTCCCAGTATTCATTTGCGCATCTTCTTCCTTCACGTTGAAGAGTGGCTTGTGCATGTTTAAGCTGATCCTTGGTGATTTGATTGGGGTTATTTTTCAAGTTCACTAGTACCTTTTTCTTATTAGCTATTAGTGGATCTAGTCTTGCTACATTTTCTTCGACCCACTCGTTCTTTGAGAACCTTTTTTGGCCTTAGGTAGATTGAGTGCAATTATAGATGTGTGTTTTCAGAGAGTACCAATTGTCATCTACACTTGATGGATCTTCTGCTTCTTCTACAAGTTCTTCAAAATTAGATCTAAAAATGTCTTTATTTGATGAGATTTTTCGCTGTGATGTTAATCTTGGCTGCTGAAGGCTCTCTTGATTTGTAAATATGACTACTAGCTTTGATCTTACTCATGACGAGAGCATGGTCTGTAATGCAGTCCACACTGTGATTTGTTCGTGTTATTCTGATGTTATTTAAAGACTGCCTACATGTAAGAACTAGGTCTAGTTGGTGCCAGTGACCACTTCTAGCATGATGCCATGTTACTTTATGTTTGTGTTTCACATTAAGTAGTTATTAGTTACACATAGATGATTATCTGAACAGAATTCTAGGAGTCTCTGGCCATTTTCGTTGATTTTTCCAATGCTGTGATGACTTAGGCATGTTGGCCAAGATTGTTGATCAGATCCTGTGCGTGTGTTGAAATCACCAAGTATATATAATAGCTCTTCTTTTGGAAGTGAGTCTATGATCATTTGAAGTTGTTGGTAGAAATTGTCTTCTTCGTCTGATGCAGCCAACGTTGGTGCATAGGCACTAATGATGTTTATTAATCCACTTTGTATTCAGAAGTATAATTGAGCGTTTGGACACTTCTTTTGGCGTGGTTATGGAGTTTATATGTTTGTTATGTACAGCAAAGCCTACACAGTGTAGATGTGACTTTTCGACACTTAGACCCCACCAGAAAAAAGTATAATTTTCTTCCTTTGCAGAGCCTCAGTCTGAGAGTCTTGTTTCTTGTAGGGCAGCAATATCAACATGTAGCCTATTTAGTTCTTTATCTATGAGGGCTGTTGTTCTAATTTGCCCTTCTTTCAGCATGTTTGCTTTAGCAAGTCCAGGGCACATGGTCCTTTCGTTCCATGTGCCAAGTTTAAACATTAGTGCTTTCTTCCTCATTTCACTTTGCCTACTCTGCCTGGACACGGAATATGGAGATAGTGCTTTACCCAGTCGCACTATCCCCCTCTCGACTTCGTATCAAGGATTTCCAAAGAAGGGACAAAGTACTGTACTTTTCACTCATCTGTCTATCTACACTAGCATATCTAGTTCTAATTTCATATTTCTTGGGGATTTCTGTGTCTTCCGCAGTTTTATTCTTATCTTTCCAACTACTGGTACAGGGTCACTATTGCAATGTGCTCAGGCCTTGTTTTAACAGATGTTAGCCCATTCCTGAATATTCTCTGTACCAGTATAAAATCAATTTGATTGTGTACTTTTATTGTCTGGGCTTTGCTATGTCCATAGTCGCTTAGGGTGTTGTTTGAACCAGGTGTTATCTATAATCATTTTATATGTCTTTGCGCGTTCTATCAATCTATTCCCTCTGTCATTCACCTCTCCAAGGCCATGTCCTCCAGTCACATTTTGCACTTTAGCTGTTCCTACCTTTGCATTGAAATCCCCTAATATAATAATTTCTTGGGATTTACACAGTTCGATTGTCATCTCTAGCTCGTTGTAAAAAGTGTCAATGTCTTCTTCTTTGCTATTACTTGTTTGTGCATAAGTTTGAATTATGTTGATATTCATTGGTCTACCTCTCAATTTTACTAGCAGAATTCTATCTGATACTGGCCAAAATCCTTTCGCTGTTTTGCTTCTTTCTCTATCTAACATGATGCCTACTGCTCTTTCGTGTGTGGTTCCCCCAGAGTAAATTACTTTCCGCTGTCGTGTTGTAATAATCCTGCTCCTTTCCATCTCATTTCACATAGTCCCAAGATGTTCAATTTCATTCTCTTCATTTCTTGGCTGCTGTTTTCTAGTTTGCCAAATTGGAATGTTGATCTAATGTTCCAAGTTCCTATTGCTAGTGTCTCTTTATTTTTTATCTTGCATACAGTAGCTTGATACAAAAATAAAAATTTTCAATTCAAATGTTAAGACGGTCCTATTATATGTCTGTGAAACATGGAGAACAAATAAAATTGACAATCATGAAGATACAGACTTTCATTAATGTATGCTTACGCAGAATAAAAGAATGGAAATGGCAGGACAAAATCACTAACATAGAATTATAGAAATGTACCAGTCAAATACCAGTGGATAAAGAGATACAGCAAAGACGATGGCGCTGGATAGGACACACACTACGGAAGCCAACTGAGAGTATTACACAACAGGCCCTTTTTTTGGAATTCCCAGGGGAAAAGACAAAGAGGAAGACCAAGGAATTCTTGGAGAAGACAGATAGAAGCAGAGATGAAGATGATGGGGAAGACATGGAATGATCTTAAAAGAATGGCAAAAAAACAGAACGACTTGGAAAGTGTTATGAAGATTTATGTTCCACTGGGAGCTAAAAAGAAGGTAGAAGAAGAAGACAGTAGCTTGATGACGATCAGGAATCACCTGTAGCACAGGATGCTCCCTACCGAATGAGGTGGCTGTGGAGTCTCCATTAACGTCATTAGCTGTAGAAGTTGTGTTTTGGCATAATTATACTAGGCAATATAAGAAGGTAGTTTGCGATTCCTTTCCTTCTTGGCAGTGACTGTTCTAGTCAGAGATCACAGCTATTGTCTCTATACATGAGATCCTCAGCCTGCCATCATGGAGTGGGAACCATAACCAGCACTACTTGTCGGCTTCTCCCACAACACCATTCACCACCTGCTCTAGTGGCGTCATATAATCCTGATAAGGGGGCTAAAACGAGATCTTTACCTTGCCCAATCGTGTCCCGAAGACTGGCGGCAGAAAGGAGATGTCTTACTCCTCCTTCGGTAGGGCAGAACTCTACCCTGCTAACCCGATATGATTAATAGAGGGCAGTAATATATAACAGAATTATTTTATGTTGAAATGGGAAAAGAAACCAACAATAAAATGTATATCAGGCTATAAAGTCTTAAAGTCCTAAGGGAAAAAGCTACACAAACAATGAAAAATGGAAAAGCTGCAGGACCTGACAACAAAATGATAGAAATGATAAAGGCACTAGAAGATTTGGCATTGAAGTGATCACAGGTGTGTGCTACGACTTGTACCATACAGGATGCATGGTATTGATTGAATGCAGTGATTATAGAACCATAATCCATGTAACAAAAATCTTGCTAAAAGTTATACAAGGAAGAACTCAGGATAAAATCAATATGATACAGAATTAGAATAAGAAATTGGAATTAGGAAAAACAGTGGGACATGGGACAAAAGAATCCCTTTTCTGCATGAGGATGTTAATCGAAAAGTACGCAGAAGTAAACAAACAAATATCTGCCCGAGCTTTAGGCAGGATACACCATAAACAACTTATAGACTGCTTAAAAGATATACATCTAGATGAGACAGATATATGATTAATATGTAATTTATACTGGGAGCAAGCAGCAATAATTAAATATAACAAAGAGAACTCTACACCTATTGATATCTCTCTCTCTCTCTCTCTCTCTCTGCAATCAGGACTCAATCAGAGTAGGACTCAAGACTCTCACACGAAGACAGCTGTCTGTTTAAGCCTGTTAGATCCACTCTGCTCGAATACCTGTTAAAATGTTGCACTGTGTTCTGCGCCAGTGGCCCCGTGCATCCTGCCAGCATTTTGTTCAGGTGTACTTTCCTTAGCCTTTGATTGTCCCCAATCTTCCTGCAAGGCAGCAGATAATCTTTTCTGTAGGGGGATTCTGCCCTTAGATGGTTGGCCATCCTGGGTTTACGAGCACCATCTGCCCGAGTCACTAAAGATGACTAACACAGACATGCGACTTGGAATATGAGGAAACTGCAACAAGGAATACTTTTCATGCATAACCTTCAATTGTTCCCGCCGCCTATCCCCATATACCGGTAATTCACGTCCTCTTGAAAATGATGATCATCGTAGCACTTGATGATGTTAGGCCATCGTTGTTGACTCCAATTCTGAACATATAGACGCACAGTTAGTCATCAAATTATCCCCGTCGCACATCAAACAGCAGACCGTAAGATTAGCGCACAGCCGCTCTAGGGAACCATTACGATGACGTAGCACACAATGACGAACACACAATCTCGCTGCCTTTAGATTTCTGATTACTCTAGTGTAAGCAGCCTACGACGAACAAAACACAAAGCAAATTCCCTAAAGAGATAAAACTGCGGTTGACGAAGTAGTTTACATTAATGAGTAACATGGAAATAACTTGCGTCAAGGAATTCCAACAACAGTCATGAACAGCACCAATGTGATGTAAAGCGCAGATCAAGTCTAGACAGCGGAAGGTCTCATTCACAACACTTGATTTGTCAAAAACGGACTGTTGTCGGCCTACGACCTCGCTTTAGCGGCACAGATGTATTAAGTATATCATCATTTTGACTTTAACGCAGAAAAGTGCAATGGAGAACCGAAATTAATCACACCCTGGATGCACTTTC
This sequence comes from Megaustenia siamemsis, assembly GCA_032433765.1. Taxonomy (NCBI): domain Eukaryota; kingdom Metazoa; phylum Mollusca; class Gastropoda; order Stylommatophora; family Ariophantidae; genus Megaustenia; species Megaustenia siamemsis. Next base: position 41,253,956 of record JAVIAB010000117.1, on the reverse strand, counting down.
TGCAGCGATCGAGAGGACGTGGACTAGATCCGCCATCTTGGAGACTGAAGTCACCTCTTGATATAAAGAGAGAAGTAAGACAAGGGTGCATCTTATCTTCAAGCTTGTTCAATCTATACACTGAGTAAATCTTTAAAAACATCACAGAGATGCCAGACTTTAACATCATATGGCCTTTTTTGTCTTATCAGTCAGTTTAGTGGATGATATTGTGTAATTTTTTTGGAGGTTCTGTTTTTGTTGAATAGCTGATTGATTCTACTAATGTTTGACAAACACATTTGGCCACAGAATGAACAAGTCAGGCCCACTGCTGCACAGGGTTTTCCTTCTTTTTTTTCCTTTAGTCTTTTCTCTTCCATGTTTTGCCATAGTATATCCTCAAATGATGTTAAGCCATTTTTTATACAGAATCTCCATGATGTGCTATCTCTTGCCAGATGTTCCCAGTCATTTTTCACATATGGAGAAGTCATTCAGAGATGATTTACAAATAGTTAAACATTAATGGAAAGATAATCAATGACCTAAGATATGCTGATGAAACTGTATTACTAGCAGAAATGTACCTCATCACTCCTTCAGAATGCTTCATAGAGGAGCAGAGAGGGATGTAGTGCATTTTGAGCAAAGCATAATCTCCATATTATTATTCAAGGCATATTCAAAAGAGATGTGCGAATGAATGCTGGTCAAATCTTTGATGTACGATCCTGAAAGCTGCTGAGCTTGGTGATTCACAATGTATAACAACATAAAGATTGCTCTAGGCCCAAACATATTTTTTAAAAAGTTAGTAATTTGGCAGCTTTAAATCAAAAAGATATTAAAGATACCTATACAATACAAGTAAAGAACACATACCAGAAGCTGCTAGAGGAAGGAATTGAACAATACAGAAGAGAAAATCCTGATGAAAAAGTAACAACCAAATGGCAATGCATAAAGAAAAGCATACAAAAAGCCTGCGACACCTTACCCAAAAGAGAAAAGAACAAAAAACAAAAATGGATAACTAACACCATCTTAGAAAAAATGGAAGAAAGGAGACAAGCGAAGAACAATACAATAAAATAGATAATGAGATACGCAAAATGTGCAAAAAGGCAAAAGAGGACTGGCTCAGCCAAAAATGTATAGAAATAGAAACTATGGAAAGCAAACAAGACCTAAGAGGAATGCACACAGAAATAAAGAGAATGACTAATAAAAATAAAAAAGCCACAGAAGGTGGATGCATTGCAGACAAAAAAGGAAAAATGCTAACAGACAATAAGGATATCATAGATAGATGGCAGGAATATATAACAGAACTATTTCATGATCAAAGGGACAAGAAACCAGTTATAAAATGTACATCAGGCTATAAAATCTTAAAATCTGAGGTGGAAAAGGCTATAAAAACAATGAAAAGGGGAAAAGCAGTAGGACCTGAAAGCATACAGATAGAGATGATACAGGCACTTGAAGATTTTGGCATTGAAGTGATTACAGACATATGCAACGACATATACCACACAGGATACATACCAAATGAACTAAAAACATCAACTTTCATTGCATTGCCTAAAAAGAATGGTGCAGTTGAATGCAGTGACTTTAGAACAATAAGCCTAATGAGCCATGTTACAAAAATCTTGCTAAAAGTTATACTAGGAAGGATTCAGAATAAAATCAATACTGAATTAGATGAGCAGCAATTTGGATTTAGGAAAAATAGCGGGACAAAAGAAGCCATATTCTGCATGAGAACATTAATAGAAAAATACACAGAAGTAAACAAACCAATATATGCCTGCTTCATAGACTACACCAAACCTTTTGATAGAGTACACCACAAACAACTTATAGAATGCCTAAAAGAGATACATCTAGATGACATGGATATACGACTAATATGCAATCTATACTGGGAGCAAACAGCAATAATAAAATATAACAAAGAGTTCTCTACACCCATTGATATAAAAAGAGGAGTAAGACAAGGATGCATCCTATCACCAAGCTTGTTCAATCTATACACTGAGCAAATCTTTAAAAACATCATAGAGATGCCAGGCCTACAAATTAATGGAAAGATAATCAATAACCTAAGATATGCTGATGATACTGTACTACTAGCAGAAAATCCTAAAGACCTACAACAATTACTTAATGAAATAAACACGACAAGCAAAAAATATGGACTAGATATGAATATCAAAAAGACTAAAACTATGATCATAAACAAAGAAAATACTCAAAACCCACAAGTGGATATCAAAATTGAAGGAATAGACCTGGAGACAGTTCAGAACTATAACTACCTTGGACATACTATAACCAGTGATGGAAAATGTACAACTGAAATAAACAAAAGAATAGGAATGGCAAAAAGTAATTTTAATGTCATGAAGGACATACTAACATCAAAACAAATAACACCAGAGCTAAAACTAAGATTAGCAAAATGTTACATCTTCTCAATATTCCTATATGGTGCTGAAACATGGACATTAGACAAGAAAACAGAACAGAGAATTGAAGCCTTTGAAATGTGGATATATAGAAGAATAGGTAGAATTGGATGGAAGGAAAAGAAAACAAACGACGAAGTCTTAAAACAACTAAAAATGAAAAGAGAACTTCTGAACACAATTAGAACAAGACAAATGCGATTCTTAGGCCATGTTAAAAGACACAACAGCCTACTGAAAGTGATCCTGGAGGGGAAAATACAAGGTAAAAGAGGCAGAGGCAGACCAAGATTAACATGGACGAGTAACATCAAAAGATGGACAAATCAACCGATGACAACCTGCACCATCAAAGCAAGAGATAGAGCAAAATGGCGCTCCATGGTAGCCAACCTTCGTTGCGGAGACGGCACTCAATGATGATGATGAGTAATTTGGATGATTCCACTGGCACGGGCTGTTGAGCAATTATGGATTTTAATTCGTTTGCAGTGATACCGGGGCCTTCCATAACAATAACAATATTAAAAATTGCTGCCTTAAAAGATGCAAACGGTGAGACTCTCAGTGACAAAACTAAATAGATGGAAAGATGGGCTGAACATTACTCAAGTCTCTATTCTGAAGACAAACTGGTCCCAAAATAATCAGTACTGACTGAACTGGACAATGAGCCCACTGAGAAGGAACTTCATGATGTCATCCATGACCTCTCAAGTGGAAAAGCTTCTGGTAATGACAACATCCCAGCCGAAATACTGAAGGAAAATCTTGAAACACTCCTGCCCCACCTCTACAAACACCTTGTCCAATGCTGGAGAAGTGGAGATATACCCCAGGACATGAAAGATGCCTAGATTGTAATGTTGTGAAAAAATAAAGGGGACAAGGGTGATTGTAACAACTACAGGGGTATCTCCCTCCTGAATATAACTGGAAAGGCATTTGCAAGAATTGTTTTAAGCACCTACATCAACTGGCAGAACGTATCCTTCCTGAGACCCAGTCCGGATTTAGAACTGGACAGTCACTGATCGATATGATTTGTACTCTCCACCAACTGCAGGAGAAGTACAAGGATAGAGAAGACCTCTATATGTAGCCTTCATTGATCTCACAAAGGCTTTTGACACCATGAGCAGAGCAGGTCTATACAGGGTGCTAGAAAATGTTGGTTGTCCTCCTACATTATTCAAGAAAGTCATTTCATAACAATGTATCTGCCACCATCCAGTTCGACGGTAGATCTTTCCATCCCTTTGAGATGAACTGTGGAATCAAACAAGTATTTCTACCCTACCATATTCTGAATATTTTTCGTAGCTCTTTTACACGAAGCGTTTTAAACCATCTCTGGAGACATCTACAACTGTACAAGATCTGATGGCTTCTTACCTAATATAGCATGTCTGATTTCAACTTTTAAAACAACTGAGACCCTATTGAAGGAGCTTCTATTCGCTGATGATGCAGCACTAGTTGTTCATGATAAATCCTTCCTGCAGTCAGTGATTGACAATCTAGCTAGATCATGTGATTTATTCTCCCTGTCAATAAGTATCCTGAAGACTGGTACTTCAACAAATTGTAGCCAGTCCACAGCTATATCATTACATAACACACCCCTTGAATCTGTAACAAAGTTCACCAATCTCAGTTCTATGGTCACAACCATTGTTTCCCTTTAAAGAAATAAAAAAATAATAAAAAGTACAATAATTTCTAACTAGAAGGAGAAATGAAAAGAAAAATAATACAAATAAAATCCTCCCTGTATGCTCAGATTTGGCAAGAACAGAAGTGCTCACAGGTACGTGTGTGTGCACAAAAGTGAAAATGTGCGCACATAGCTCGCAGTAATAGATGTTTCCATAGAAAGGTCCGTGTGCATACAAAAGCACAAGAAACAGACTAGAAGAATATAGGATACACCGGGAGGAGGAAAGATAGAGTGGTGTAAGAGATATAGGGGACAGATGAAGTGAATCATGTGGACTAGCAGAGGAGAGATATGAATAGCATAGCATGTGTATATAATGTGTTCAAACATGTGCAATAGGGAATGGACAGCCACAAGGTAACTTTGTGTAAGAGTGTGATACATTAATGACTCGTGGGATCAGGAAATCCAATTGGACTATAAGGCGATTCTCCAACTCAAACTGACAACGGTCGCTGGAGTGGCAGAGGACAATACCAGTGATATGGATGTCATCTTTGCAATTTGTGTTCCGAGGAATTAAAGTGGGACGCAGCTGGAGTGCCAGTATTCTGTTGTACATCTCAAAGGTGTTCACAAACCCTTTTTGCTAAATGTCGACCAGACTCGCCAATATGTCATGTGACATCGTTGGCATATGACAAGAGGCAAATCATTTTTGCAAAAGTGTTGTGCAAATGGCATTGGTTGTGATTGTGATATCTTCTCCCAGCACTACATCCTCACACAATTCTGAGAGTGACCCCTGTATCCTCATTCTTACAGCCTCATTTCTTTGGTCAGTCTGCTCAATGTAGTGGACAAACAGGGCCTTCCCTTTGCTCTCATCAGATTTGTGCCCTCTGTGTCATGTTGTGCCTTTCATGCTCTGATGAAGGTGCCAGAATGTGGTTAGCAATTTTTCTGAGCAAACTGTTTTACAGAAATCATCCCACTTTGCATCTTTAGCCTGCTTGGCACATAGTTTAAAGTACATCATTTTATGGTCGACCTCTTCTTTCAGACGCTTCAAGAGCTCAGGTTGTGTTCTTCAAATCTTCTGCTATGTCTTGGCCGTTTGTCTCTTATTCTGCCAAGCTTCCTCGACTTCTACATTTCACCAGGGTGGCTGCTTCCATCTATCCTGCGAGGGATGCCTAATCTCCTATGTCTGATTTTGCTAATGACATCCTGGTCTGTGTTCTTATAGTGGAATTTATTAAGCTTGCTCCCTCATCAAGGCCAGCTCCTTGTCGTGGGGATGGGGCTTAACAGTCACCAGGAACTGAAAACTAAGACTGGCCAGGCCTTCCTACAACTGAGCAAGACCACAATCTGCTCTAGCAAGTTCAAGTGCTGAAGTCGGAGGCAACCAGCCAAAAGGCGCACTACAAAAAGATAGAATTAGAAAATATCCTGCACGAAGAACAAATAAGCATACGCTGTTTGCAGGAAACCCATCTAAACAACGACATAGCCTTGAAGATTAGGGGATATTGTGATGCTACCGATCTGACAGAAAAAACAGACAGAAGGGCGGAATATTGACACTTGTAAAGAACAACGTCAATGCATGTCAGATTGAAGTGTATATGGATGGGGCGGAATATCAAATACTGCACCTCAGGACAGGAAATACAGACTTCCATCTACTTAACTACTACTGTCCGAGTGACCGCCCACTAGCACTAGACACAATTACATTAAAAGAAAGAATAATTGTATGTGGAGACTTTAACAGCCGTTCACAGAGCTGGGGCTATGAACATATGGACAAGAGAGGTGAAGAGCTTGAAAATTGGCAGGATGACAATGGGCTTATACTAATAAACCAGACAATAGATCCACCAACATTCTACTCCAGATCATGGCATACCCCATCTACACCAGACCTTGCTTTCCATTCACCAGACCTGGATTGGAATATCACACGTATTGTTGGGAAACAACTTGGAGGCAGCGACCACCGACCAGTCTTTTTAGTGGTACAAAATAAGGCCATCAGGGAGAGCAGCACTCTCTCCAGATGGAATTACAAAAAGGCAGACTGGAAAATGTATCAACACTACACCAGTGTGCTGACTAAAGATATAAATACAGATAGAGACATCAACAAAATAGTTGATGAATTCAGTAAACTAATAATACAAGATGCCAGTGAAACAATACCTAGAGGTGCACGGAAACACTACAAACCATACTGGAGTGGTGAACTAGAGCAACTGCACAATGACATGGAAACATCTCGAAAGCAAGCAGAAAATAACCCTTGCCAAAAACACCACAATAACTACCAGCATGCTAAAGCCAAATTTCAACGGGCTAAACTACAAGCCAGACGGAGAAGCTGGAAAGAGAAAACAGAGTCCTTGAATCTTGAACGAGACACAAGAAAAGTGTGGAAGCTTGTAAAACAGCTGAATGATGAGGGTACAGAAAGGAACACCAAAATTACACTGAAGAAGGATGGAAACATCCTAACAGGTAAACATGCAGCAAATTACTTTGCAGACTCCTTTGCAAGTGACAATAATTTTGAAATTAGCCTAGAGAAACGACAAGAGACCTGTTTAAAACAACAAAATGCAAGACAAGAAGAGACCATACATGAAGTCATGGAAATACCCATTACACAAAGAGAGCTAGAGCTGGCAATATCCAAATTAAAAATGAAAAAGTCACCAGGCAGTGATGGAGTGTCCAATGAAATGATTAAGAACTTGGGAACTGCAGATAAAGCAAAACTACTGCAGATCTACAACATTTGCTGGATCACAGGTATAGTGCCACAGGCATGGAGAGAAGCAATTATGATACCATTACTAAAGCCAGGAAAAGATGGTTCAGCGACATCCAGCTATAGACCAATCAGCCTTACAAGCTGTTTGTGTAAAACAATGGAACGTATAATCAATCTCAGACTGCAGTGGTACCTGGAAAGTGAAAATCTCCTTGTCCCACAACAAGCAGGCTTTAGACAGTGTTACTCTACCGAAGATCAGGCAACCTATCTTTCCCAGGAAATTGAAGATGCGTTTCAAGAAAATAAACTGGTACTAGCAGCATGGATAGACCTAAAGAAAGCATTTGATAAGGTATGGAAGGAAGGGCTTTTGAAGAAACTGAGAAATTATGGAGTAAATGGCAGGATGTACAAATGGGTCAAAGCATACCTGCATAACAGGAGAGCCAGAGTGCAACTGGATGGTCTTAAGAGTAAAAAGGTCTTATTGCGTCAGGGCGTTCCACAGGGAGGGGTACTATCTCCAACACTTTTTCTGATCTACATCAATGACCTAGTTACTGAACTACCACATGGCATCAAAGTGGCAATGTATGCAGATGACTTGGTAATGTGGTGCACAGAGGAGTATGCAACAGTGGCCTCCAAATTGCTACAAAGAGCTATGAATGCACTGAATTCATGGACAAATAAATGGTGTATCAGCATCAATACAGACAAATGCAGTACTACACTTTTCACACTCTCCCCAAAACAAAAAGCAGGAGCCATCTACATAAACAATGAGCCTATGAAAGAAGACATACAAGCTACATATCTCGGAGTTACATTTAATAACAAACTATCTTGGAAACAGCAGATAAATAAGGCAACCCAAAAAGCAAGGAGGAAATTGGCTATTCTAAGAAAGCTGTGTGTAACCACATAGGGTGCGAGTGGGAAAATACTCAGTAAAGTGTACGAACAGAGTATACGCCCACATTTAGAATATGGATCATCCGCATGGTGCTCAGCATTAAACACCACATTGCAAGAACTGGATAAAGTACAAAACCAGGCACTTGGGGTCATCACAGGAGCAATGAAATCAACACCAATATTGGAGATGGAGAAATTGTGGAGAATACTAGCACTGAGAGAACGGAGAGACACAAAGGTGCTGATACAGGTAGAAAAATTTGATTTTATGCCGAGACATCCAATGAAGGACCGATTCCAAAATCTTGCATTGGGACGACTTAAGAGAAGCAGTTTTATCCACCAAGCCAAGCATATTAGTAGACAAACACCAGACATGCCCCGAGTTGTTAACTGCCCATACCAGAACAGACTCCCTGGACAGATGAAGCAGGATTATCAATACAAATACGGACAGAAGTGAAAGGAAAAGTTGACAAAGAAGAACAGAATAGTCTACAGTGAAAAACAATAACTCTCAGTTTCCTGGATGAAGAATACCCACAAGACCTATGAATTCGTGTGTACACAGATGAATCAGCACAGAATGCAGTAAAGAATAGGGGAGCAGGTGCATATATAGAGTACCCAAATAACACTAGGGATATGAATAAAATAGCAACAGGGAAATATTGTCACAATTATGATGCAGAAATACAAGCAATAAAGTTGGCAATAGAAAAACTGCTGAACAGTAATCTTAGCCCACAGCCTGTAGTGTTTTTGACAGATGCAAGATCAGTACTCCAGGCACTACAATCCAGAAAATTACCACATCTGCAGACCTTATTGACTGAACTCTGCAAGCACCACAGGGTTGCCCTGCAGTGGATCCCATCTCACTGTGAAATACCAGGAAATGAGAAAGCAGATCAGTTGGCAAAGGAAGGTTCAACAGGCACACAACTAGATACACCAGTTACATACCATCATAAGAAACAGATAATCAAATCAATCAGAGGACCACAAGCCCCAAATCAGGATGCCTTTCATAATATGAATAGATATGAACAAGTTATCATTATACGCCTAAGGACAGGACACAATCGACTCCATAGTCACATGTATACAAAATTCAAGATCGGCACATCAACTACTTGTACATGTGGACAGGCACCCCAGACTGCTGAACACATACTTCAAGACTGCACTGAATATAGTAGACTGAGGAAAATCCATTGGCCCATAGATACAACACTACAGACAAAACTATATGGGCCACTGCAAGAATTACAAAAGACAGTAAAATTCATGCAGGAAACGACATTGCTGATATAGACAATACTTCAGGCGAACGAAAGATTGATAGATAGATTGAGCTTGCTCTTCTGGCTTCTATTTCTGCCTTTCTTCTTTAGGATGACACTTTAATAGTGATCACTTCCATGGAATCCAAGTACACTCCACCTGCAAACTGGTGTGAAGGCGGAAGATACCAGTGCCAGGTCTAAGACACTATCAGAGTCCCCTGTTCGGGTGGCCCTTCCATTAATAAAGCACACTAAATCAGCCGACACCAACATGTTCTCTAGGTATTCTCCCTGCTTGTTGGTTATGACGTTACCCCATTGGTTGCCTCTAGCATTAAATTTTCTGCAGAAAATGACTGTTCTCCTCTTATAGAATTATTTTTCTTTAATTACCAATTTAAAAAAAAAAATTTTTTTAAATATGGATTTATGGGAGCACAGTTCCAGTATGTAACGTGTGTATGCCCATACTTTAGACTTAAAGCATGCCTAGCACTTCGACCATTTCTTACAGATTCTGGCACATTTGCCTTTTTTTGTGTTCTCTATCTTCAATGTTGTCATTAGGTTTCACCTGAATATTTCATGTCTTCATTGTTGATTTTGTTGCTGAAAGTCAATAGCTGTGGATGGTTTAGACTCACGTGCACTCACTTGGTCGCACGGTCTAGAACCCATTTCAACGTTACAAACAGGGCAACTCCAGTCATACAGCTCTTCGGCATGTGGATACACCGTGAGCTTTTTATATTCTTCATTCAGAATCACACAGCAATGAAATCACACTTCCTTGCTGGTGAAAAGATACCACCATCTTTGATCACAATCTGAATGCCCTAAGAGAGGCAAGTTGAGCTAAAGATTCAACCAACAGTCATGAATTTATAACCTTATCTAGATTTCACGGGGGTCAAGCCAAAACTAGATATGTTAGAAAAGAGCAGTATGCAGGGAGACATTGAAGAATAAGAAATCAACACAGAACTGGAGTTGTCAGTCAGCACACACTGAGAGATATATTGGGGAGGAGATCTTAGCATTTATGGATATGTCCAATGTGTAATGAATGAGGATGATCCATTGACTAAAGTAAACCAGTTCAGATTCAGGGAAAAAAAATATTACTTTTGAAGTATTTTCTGTATGATTGTACATGAGACTTATACCTGTGTTCTTTCCCTTTCCCTAATCACCAGGGCTTCCTTCAGGGACTAGCAGACCCCCACCCCTCACCCAGGAACATGTGTTGGTATGTAAACAGGATCATGTAGAAATATTGCTGATGAGTTTGTATTTTCTACTTAAAGAGGAGGTAGCTCACACATATTCATATGTTGTGAGAAACCATTGTGAGAAATTTGATGATGCCGTGAGTTAATAGTTTAAGTGACTGGCTTTCAAAATGAACGAGCTTAATTTTGCAGAAAAGACACTGCTTGTGAAATGTTACAATGCATGGGAGAAGTACTTGATGAACAGTTTGCTACTGAAATTAAGGGGAAACCTTTTGATTTAATGGCTGATGAATCCACAAACACTGCCAACAAATCTGAACTGCCTATATGTGTGAGATAAAGTACAGACTGAAGAAATTAGAAAGATTTTTGTGCATAAATCCACTTTAAAAAGCAATAGCTGGAAACCATCGCAAACTGTAATGAAAGTGAAGTAAATAAACGAGGTATGTCATTTGGTAATCTTATTGTTTGTAGATTTGATGGAGGTTCTAATTTTTCAGGCAGTGTTTCTGGGGTTCATAAAAGGATGTAGGATAAATCAGGAAGGACTATTCCCTACCTACAATTTTTAGGGCTTTTGCTTTGTCACTTGCAGTGACAAGCGCAAGTGATCAGTTCCTCTATTCGAGGTATTTATGTTTTTTTATGTGGTCAGAGACATATATAAGCTGTGCCATCAATCTACAAAATGAGAAACAGTTCATGACGTTCAAAATATGTTAGAAGATTCTATGCTGAGAATTCCAGAAGCTACAGATGTGTGCTGGCACAGTTATTATTATAGCACTATTCACATCATTAAGAAATGTTTTGAATTAGACGTGATGACTTGTGAGAATTTACGTTAGGATGGGGCAGATCTAGCTTCCTTGGCTAGAGGATTGAAATGGAAAAATCTATTTTCATGTTAACACTTTGCCTGTTGGTGGAGATACTGGGAGCTCATTCTAATTTAAGCAAATGCTTGCAGAAGTGGAAATGTAGGTTGGCAATTCTACCAAAGCTAATTTCAAGCACATGCTTAAAATCAATATTTGAAGATGTACAGGAAGCAGACACACAAACATAGTGATATTACTGCAATTTATAAAGAATTGAAAGATCACACAGGTGTCACACATCCGAACAATAAAAACAGGTGTCTCTGATGATAAAACCTATTTCCAGACACTTGCTAAATTCATAGATACTGTAATATCTGAAATGGACAAATGGTTCAATAAGCAAGCCTTGGAATTAATTTCAGCATATTTATTTTTTTTCAATCATTTCATCACATTCAGCAGATAAGGAATCAGAAGTTAACACTCTGTCAATTTTTTCATGACATAGATCAAAATCATTTGCAAGCAGATCTAAAGTCTTTTAAATATTTAGCCTCAAATGTGAATGACAATGTATCACCATTAAAATATGTTCTTCAATCTTCAATTGGTTATTAAGAATTGAAAAATACTAGAGCAAAAATGTGACTGTACCAATATCTACTGCTGAAAGATCCTTTATTATTATGAACAGAATAATAGCTCCAATAAGAAACCAGCTTGGAGATATTTCACTGGATCGCTGATGAGGATTTTTAATAAGGAGAAGAGATTCCAAGTGAAGAATTCTTATGTAAAAGTCTGGAGTACTATGCCATTAAAAAACAAAGAAGAGTACATCTGTTTTAAATGAGGACCTTTTAATAAGAGGCTGATATTACATGTAAGTGAGATATATTGTTTAAGACTTTAAATTGCCTTTCCTTTAAATGCACTTCTCCTTTATGTTTTATTTTTAGGGTATTAATCTTTCTGGAGGACAAAAACAGCGTATTAGTCTAGCTCGTGCTGTCTACCAAGATGCTGATGTCTATCTTCTGGATGATCCACTAAGTGCTGTTGATGCACATGTGGGGAAACATATATTTGAAAATGTGATTGGCCCAAAAGGAATGTTGAAAGGAAAGGTATGATAATTCTAACATTTGTTTAAAAATGAAGAACGGTTTATAATTATGTTATTTTAAACAGATCTTCAAAGCTGTAATAGAATATTAATCTTTTGGTTGAGAGGTTGTTGTGTTATATCACAAGATGATGCAATATTTACACTTTGATTTGACTTATTGCTTTGGTTTGGCAAGTCATCATCATCATCATCATCAAGTGCCTTCTTCGCAACGAAGGTTGGCTACCATGGATAGCCATTCTACTCTGTTTCTTGCTTTGATGGTGCAGGCTGTCATAGATTGACTTGTCCATCTTTTGATGGTACTCGTCCATGTTAGTCTTGGTCTGTCTCTTCCTCTTTTACCTTGTATTTTCCCTTCCAATATTACTTTTAGCAGGCTGTTGTGTCTTTTAACATGCCCCAAAAATTTCATTTGTCTTGTCGTAATTGTATTTAGTAGTTCTCTTTTTATTTTCAGTTGTTTTAAAACTTCATCGTTTATTTTCTTTTCTTTCCATCCATTTCTACCTATTCTTCTATAAATCCACATTTCAAAGGCTTCAATTTTCTGTTCTGTTTTCTTGTCTAATGTCCATGTGTATCCGGGGAAGATTGAGATTGTTATTTATTTGTTTCTTTTGTTGTTACTTCTCGCAGATGGACACGCAGATGGGGCAGATGTATGCAGCTGTATCTCACAGCTGTTATGTCAGCTGTTCTCTCAGGACAACACCTGCCTTCGATCCCCTGTCATTCTCTGTTAGTGTTACCTCCACTGGAATGCTGCTGCTCGTGTTTACACTCAGGACAACATGTGTCCGGGCTAACTGGACGCTCGTAGAGCCTTGACCTTGTCTGGTCACTGTCATACTTCTGGTTCATTGTTAAGATGACTATTTCACTTTGTGTTTCCACAACAACTTGATTTGTTGTTATGATTCATCCCCGAGGGTTGACGCTAGGCTAGATAATTATAACTGTGTAATATAGAACAAACACTTTGAATATAAGAGTTAGTTCCGACTTTTAATTCTGTCACAACGAACTCTTGTTACACACTATAGATGGCAGCTTACACACTTAGAGTGCACTCTTCACGTTCTCCATTCTATGACCCTAACACTTGTCTTTGGGCTCCACACGCATTCATACTTGCATCTAACTATATGTGGACCGTCCCCATTGACGGCCCACCCCTAAAGCTACTTCTATCTGTCCAGCGGTATCCTGACCACCGCTGCTAACGGTCACTTAGTAGTGCTACTTACTAATCTGCTCGCCTATCTGTTTTCCTCTGGTCTATACATCTCATAACTATCGTGTGTTCCTTGCTGGCTAAAAGTCTATTATCCTGACTTGATGTTTTGACTCTAGATCATCACTCCCTGCCAACTCAGTCTCTTCCAATGTTCGGTCTTTTCATCCAATATCCAAGTGCTTCTCAAAAGTGTCTCTATACGAGTGCTTCTCTCTGAGTGCCTTCTTAAAACTCCTTGACTGTTCGTCTAACTCATGTTCTACTCTAACTCTACTAAGCCATGATTAGCCTCCCTACGGGTCAACCACATGGTCGCCCGGCTCCTAATGAGCGCGTATGTCCTGCCAACTACATCTCTCCGAGTGTCTCCATATGAGTGCTCCTCAATCTTTTGTGTTTACCTCTTAAATTTGGATCTTGTCAGCCAATCAGAATTGACCTCCCACGCTTCTGTCTGTCCACCCACTCCTGGGCATGGCCTTCCATGTTTTACACGTGAATTTCGACCCATAATCGCATTTTTCTCCTGACCTTGTCTTAATGTCTTTTTCCTTGACCTTATTCTATTGTCTGTTTATTCCTCTATTCTCTCCATTCCTCCCCCTTTTACACCTATGCGTCTATCTGCCCACTCACTTCTGGAGATAGCCTTCCATGTTTTGCACGTGAATTTTGACCCATCCTCTTTATTTTTACTGTGACTTCGTTTTCAATGTGTTTTTCCTTTTTCCTCCTTGACCTCATTCTCTCGTCTCGCCTATCTGCCCCCTCACTTCCGGATTGTTCTCTCGTCTTTGTTTCCTCCTCTACTCTCTCCATCCCTCCGCTTCTACATAAAGTAAAAAAAAAGTAAAGTACCCCCGTCACGCCAAGTGGCGAATAGGGAAATATGGTGTTAGTGACCCTATATTTTACAGACCTTCAGCACATGATTTTTGGGGTAATGAGATCGGTATTACGCCCATGCTGCTTTACTTTCCCAGAAAATAATCCGGTACCCATTTAAGGCTGGGTGAACCCGGAAGCCGTCGGTCGGGATCGAACCCTACCCCTTGTCCTTTGTAGTCCAGTTCACTAACCACTGAGCTATCACGGCTCCCTGCTTCTACATAGCCTCCACTATTCTTTAGTCATTGCACCTTCTAATGACTAACCCTGCTCCATCAACTTCTATTTTCCATCTCTCTATACTTTTCAATTTATTTCTTCACCTTATGCTCGTCACGTCAGTTATTGTCGTCAGCATTGTCCACAGGTTTTCATATTAGGCCTTATAAAACCCGCAGACCTAGGCCTCAGTCTACCGTCTATTTCCAATTTTCTGTCTACTGTTACTAAACTGTCTAGTTTAGCATATCCTTCTCTCTCTCGGCACCTCCACCTCTTTCTCCTCTACCACAAGAATTCTATTTCTCCTTTTCTTTCCTCCTACTATGGCCCTCTATTTACATGCATTGCATTCCGCAATGTTTTTGTATTGGCTTGTGCGATATATTGATCGTGTAGTTTGTCCTACTTGGACTGGCTCGCTCGCCCTACACTTCCCCTTCTCTTCTCTTAACTCCTGGCGTCTCTTCCTCTACTTCTCCTACCATTGCCCTCAGCAATGTCTCTTATTTATTTCTCCCATTGCCTTCCACAATGTCTCCTCCTCCTTATTGCATTCCGCAATTTACATTATTGCCACTTGCAATAACGCCTGTGTAGTGCGTTCCTGGATTGATAATCCCACCTCTACAATTTCTTGTGTCTTCTTTCTAAGACACTTTGACGCCTCTTCTCCTCTACTATTTACACTTAATTATATACAACAATTTTGCCCATTTCTACTTTTCCTTCTTGTGTCTCTGGTAGCCTATCCATTTCGGATTTACCTCCAGCTACATTTTTCTTCCTCCACCCGTCCGGGTGTTCCTCTCTTCTCGTACAGACTATACTCTTTAATTCTCTCTTCCTCTCGCTATTTTCTTAGGTTAACTGTCCATTTTGGATTACTCAGTTACCTTTTATTCAACCCGTCCGGGTTTGTCTCCTCTCTCTTCTTCCTCTCCTCTTTTACTACTTTGTTTTTACCCATTTCGGGTTATTTCCCTTCTTTTTTATCTCCAATTATTACTTAATTTTACCCATTTCGGGTTTCTCTTCTCTCTTCTTTGTCTCCTCTCACTACTTCGTTTTACCCATTTCGGGTTTTTCTTCTCTTATTACTTTGTTTGACCCATTTTGGGTTCTCTCATCTCTTATTTGCTTTGTTTTACCCATTTCGGGTTTCTCTTGTTTCTTCTTTGTCCCCTCTCATTGCTTCGTTTTACCCCTTTCGGATTTTTCTCCTCTTATTTACTTCGTTTTACCCATTTCGGGTTTTTTTTCTCTCCTCTTATTTACTTCGTTTTACCCATTTCGGGTTTCTCTCCTCTCTTCTTTGTCTCCTCTCATTGCTTTGTTTTACCCATTTCGGGTTTTTCTCCTCTTATTACTTTGTTTGACCCATTTCGTGTTCTCTTCTTTCTTCTTCCTCTCCTCTTATTACTTTGTTTGACCCATTCCGGGTTCTCTCCTCTTATTAGTTTGTTTTACCCATTTCGGGTTTCTCTTCTCTCTTATTATTTTACCCATTTTGGGTTTTTCTTATGGAGCAAGTTCATTTACTCTATGTATGAGTATGGCTCCTTTCTCCTCTCGTCTCCTCTAGATTGTTCAGGTTTTCTGTTCCTCGTGTTTAAAATAGGCTGTCTATTCGACATTCTCGGCGTTTCCCTGTCATGGGTATGTCCTTTCTTTTCTTCAGTACACTCTCGTATAACAATGTCTAGCTATATGTCCTACTCTATTACATTTATAGCATCTTCTATTGTCTTGTACCCAATTTACTTTATGAGTGTTATTATCTCTCCAGTATCTTTGTCTTGTATGATCAATCTCCACTGGACATTCCTGTCTCCTTGTTCTATGTGGCTCTTCTCTCTTCTCCTGTCCTTCCCCTTCGAATCTTTGTCTAATATTTTCTTCTTCTTTTGCCACATTCATCACTTGTGCCAATGTTGCTAAATTTCTCCTTGCTAATTGCATTTTGAGCCCTTTATTTCTAAGACCTTCTATAAATATGGCTATTAACATTTTATTTATCTGTTCATTACCAAATCCTTGCTCTGCTAACCCCAATACTTTCTCGCCATATTCTTGCACTGATTCTTCTTGCAGCTGGTGTGTCGACTTAAGTTTCATTATCACTTGTTGTAGATCTTTAAATCTTGCGAATCTCTGTTTTAAATACGACTTAAATTCTTCCCAATTTTCGTCTTTTATTTCATTTATTCTTCTTCTTATGCTACTAGCCACTCTCCCTGGACTAGTTAATAATGCTAGTTCTTTCAATTCTGGTTGAGTTATTTTTTTACTCCTCTGCCATTTTTCAATGTCAATTATCCATGCCTCAAATTGATCTACTCCTCCAGTAAATGTTGGTATTCGTTTTACTATCTCTTGTATCTGTATCCCCTCTCCTAACTTCTGTACTGCCTCTCCAAACTTGTTGATCGTTTGTCATACATAGTCTTCTTTACTTACTTCCATCTTTCTACTTTATTCTTACTCTACTTGGTATCTATATTGCTTTTCTATTTAATCACTCTATTAATTTTTCTTATCTCACTTGCAGTCTACTATTATAATTCTTATTTCATAAATTATTCCCACATCATCTGTGTACAATTTCAAAGTGTCACTCTTTCATACTTTCCTTCAATACACCTTATTTATAATATTACACATGTCCGTGATTAGTGTCCCTAGCTAATTCTACTTCCCCTCCTTTACACCAACCTCCCAGTCCAATACACTACTTGGTCTCAATTGCCTTCACTAAAAAAATTTAATCAAGGACACGTCTAATATTTTACATTACCTCCCTTGGTGTTTTCATTCATACACAATTTTAATACACAATCTGCTACTTAATTATTTAATGCAAACTTAACTTTTTCTAACTACCCTGTGGAGAAAAACACATTTAACCTTTTTATATTCACTTATCTAATTATTCATAATTTAATTATTTATTATACCTTACTTAACTCTTTCCGGACTAGCATCCGAGACTTCGGATCTATGAAATCCATCCAACTACCCACTGATACGTCGGATATTTCGGGTGCATCTGAATACTTGATTCGTTTTCACTGATTTTCGTTTTTATTTCAACCAATATTTGATTTCCGGAAGTAGGAGAGTTCTCTCCCTTTCACTGCCTGCTAATACCGGCGTGGTCGCAGTTTCGTACGATGGAAAATTTTTAATTTATATTCATTGTTTATTATTTCTCAAATTTTTGCCACATAATGGCCATGCCCACTGTTGATACTTCTTACTGTTGACCAAAACAATATAGTGCAGAACAAGCTAGATCTATGTTCGAAACCTTGTTATTGTGTGACTCAGAAATAGAGTATACAACAATTTACGGACAATAATTTTGTTGTTGTGATATTCGGTCGGAATATTGGTAAAAGTTATGATAAAAAGGTAAGACGACTTGGCTTAGGTTTAGCTGGTGGATATTGAAAATTCCTAACTATACTTATATTCTACAATATACTAATCATAATAGTCATTATACTAATATTCTGATAACGAAACTGGTACTTTAGGGACATATAACACAAAATAAGTCCATTTGTGTAAATAAAAATAATAAATAAACTTGACTTGTAAATATTATTGTTCTGACGTCACATAAATTTATAATATTTTTCATTCTGGGATCATTTGCAAAAATTTACATAATTTCGTTATTTGTGGACATAAATTAATAAAATAAACTGTATTTTGGAGGAATTTGGATTATCATTGATTATGTTGTGTAATATTTCAAGACAAATGGATAGCAACACAAATAAAGATGGAAAAGGGTAAGTGAATTACAATATTTTAAATTTAAAATTATATTTTATATTTTAAAAAATATATTTATTCCTTTAAATAATTACATATCATAAATATATTGCTATTTTCATTTTCTGTATCCATTTCCCTTTCCGGTGATGTATAACATATGCCACATTTATCTAAATTATTGTGTGGAGTAGTCGAATGAAAAAGGTATATGGTAAAATTTCTGGAAACAGGAAAATTAATTTGGTCCAAATATTAAAATTCCTGTTTTGGTCCTGAAAGAGTTAATAACTAACTCATTCACTACAGTTCCTTGAAATCTCCTCCTCATGAATTTCTTAATTAATTATTCCTGCAGTCTCCTATTCTGTCCGTAAACACACTTTGATATTCAATGTTATTACACTTTGTCTTTAAATGTTCTAATTCCTTGAATCACACATTGTTTATGTACCACAGTTCAAACTATTGTTCACTTCTGTCTATTAAATTTCTCACCTTATTTGTAGTTCTTTCGTTTCTCGTCAACCACCTTGCTTCGCTGACGCTGGATTTGTGTTGTTTGGTCTGTTCTTTTGTTGGGTTCATGATGTTTGCTTTTCGTCTGCGTCGACTTGATTTCATTTACAGCTTCAGTTCGGTTCGTGATGTTGACTATTTCAGTATCTGACTTTCTGGTTTGCGATACTGGTCTCTCTTAATTGCGTTGTCTGTTAGTGCTATTTGTTGTCTATTTCAATTTTGAGCTCACACAGTTTCTTTCTTTTTATCTGCCATTTTGCGCCTGGTCGTGCATCAATGTATCCGGGGGAATAATATTTTCTATTTATTTATTGTTGTTATTTATTGTGACGCGCAGACAGATGGGTGGGGCAGATGGATGTGTCTGTGTATCAGTTTCTCAGCTGTTATGTCAGCTGTTCTCTCGGGACAACACCCGCCTTCGATCCCCTCTCGTTCTCTGTTAGCATTACCTTCACTGGAATGCTGCTTCTCGTGTTTACACTCAGGCCAACACGTGTCCGGGCTAACTGGATGCTCGTCTCAGCCTTGACCTTGTCTGGTCACTGTCGTACTTCTGGTTCGTTGTTAAGATGACTATTTCACGTTGTGTTTCCGCGACAACTTGATTTGTTGTTATGATTCATCCCCGAGGGTTGACGCTAGGCTAGATAATTATAATTGTGTAATATAGAACAAACGCTTTGAATATAAGAGTTAGTTCCGACTTTTAATTCTGTCACAACGAACTCTTGTTACACACTATATATGGCAGCTTACACACTTAGAGTGCATTCTTCACGTTCTCCATTCTATGGCCCTAACACTTGTCTTTGGGCTCCGCACGCATTCATACTTGCATCTAACTATATGTGGACCGTCCCCATTGACGGCCCACCCCTAAAGCTACTTCTACCTGTCCAGCAATATCCTGGCCACTGCTGCTAACGGTCTCTTAGTAGTGCTACTTACTAATCTGCTCGCCTATCTGTTCTCCTCTGGTCTCTGCATCTCCAAACTATCGCGTGTTCCTTGCTGGCTTAAAGTCTATTATCCTGACTTGATGTTTTGACTCTAGATCGTCACTCCCTGCCAACTCAGTCTCTTCCAATGTTCGGTCTTTTCATCCAATATCCAAGTGCTTCTCAAAAGTGTCTCTCTACGAGTGCTTCTCTCTGAGTGCCTTCTTAAAACTCCTTGACTGTTCGTCTAACTCATGTTCTACTCTAACTCTACTAAGCCATGATTAGCCTCCCTACGGGTCAACCACATGGTCGCCCGGCTCCTAACGAGCGCGTATGTCCTGCCAACTACATCTCTCCGAGTGTCTCCATATGAGTGCTCCTCAATCTTTTGTGTTTACCTCTTAAATTTGGATCTTGTCAGCCAATCAGAATTGACCTCCCACGCTTCTGTCTGTCCACCCACTCCTGGGCATGGCCTTCCATGTTTTGCACGTGAATTTCGACCCATAATCGCATTTTTCTCCTGACCTTGTCTTAATATCTTTTTCCTTGACCTTATTCTATTGTCTGTTTATTCCTCTATTCTCTCCATTCCTCCCCCTTTTACACCTATGCGTCTATCTGCCCACTCACTTCTGGAGATAGCCTTCCATGTTTTGCACGTGAATTTTGACCCATCCTCTTTATTTTTACTGTGACTTCGTTTTCAATGTGTTTTTCCTTTTTCCTCCTTGACCTCATTCTCTCATCTTGCCTATCTGTCCCCTCACTTCTGGATTGTTCTCTCGTCTTTGTTTCCTCCTCTACTCTCTCCATCCCTCCGTTTCTACACATATTTCTGCACCATACAGGAATAATGAGAAAATGTAACATTTTGCCATTCTTAGTTTCAGCCCTGCTGATATTTGTTTTGTTGTTAGTATATTTTTCATGGCATTAAAATTACTTTTTGCCATACCTATTCTTTTGTTTATTTCAATTTTACATTTTCCATCATCGGTTATAGTATGTCCCAGGTAGTTGTAGCTCTGGACTGTTTCCAGATGTATTCCCTCCACTGTGATATTTAATTGTAGGTCTTGAGAATTTTCTTTGTTTATGATCATAGTTTTAGTCTTTTTGATATTCATATCTAGTCCATAGTTTTTGCTTGTTATGTTTATTACATTAAGCAATTGTTGTAGGTCTTTATGATTTTCTGCTAGTAGAACAGTATCATCAGCACGTTATTGATTATCTTTCCATTAATGTTTAGGCCTGGCATCTCTGAGATGTTTTTAAAGATTTGCTCAGTGTATAGATTGAACAAGCTTGGTGATAGGATGCATCCTTGTCTTACTCCTCTTTTTATATTAATGGGTGTAGAGTTCTCCTTGTTATATTTTATTATTGCTGTTTGCTCCCAGTATAAATTACATATTAGTCATATGTCTGTGTCATCTAGATTTATATGTCTGTGTCATCTAGATTTATATCTTTTAGGTTGTCTATAAGTTGATTATGGTGTATTCTATCAAAAGCTTTGGTGTAGTCTATGAAGCAGGCATATATTGGTTTGTTTACTTCTATGTACTTTTCGATTAATGTTCTCATGCTAAATATGGCTTCTTTTGTGCCAGTTTTTCCTGAATCCAAATTGTTGCTCATCTAATCCAGTATTGATTTTATTCTGAATCCTTCCCTTTATAACTTTTAGTAAAATTTTTGTTCCATGGCTCATTAGGCTTATTGTTCTGAAATCACTGCATTCAACTGCACCATTTTTTTTTAGGCAATACAATGAAAGTTGATGTTTTTAGTTCGTTTGGTATGTATCCTGTATGGTGTATGTCATTCCATATGTCTGTGATCACTTCGATGCCAAAATCTTCTAGAGCCTATATCATCTCTATCTATATATTGTCAGGTCCTGTTACCTTTCCCTTTTTCATTGTTTTTATAGCTTTTTCTACTTCAGATTTCAGGATTTTATAGTTGTGTGTACATTTTATGTCTGGCTTTTTGTCCCTTTCGTCATGAAATAATTATGTTATATATTCTTGCCATCCATCTATTATATCTTTGTTGTCTGTTCTTCCCTCTTTGTTTGCAATACATCCGTTTCCTGCAGCTTTTTTGTCTTTATTAGTCATTCTCTTTATTTCTGTGTGCATCTCTCTTAAGTTTTGTTTACTTTCCATTGTTTCAATTTCTAGACATCTTTGGTTGAGCCAGTCTTCTTTTGCCTTTTTGCACATTCTCCGTATTTCATTGTCAATATCCTTGTATCTGGCAGTGTTTTTCGCTTGTCTTCTTTCTTCCATTTTTTATAAGATTTTGTCAGTTATCCATTTTTGTTTTTTGTTACTTTCCTTTTTGGGCAAGGTGTTGCAGGATTCTTGCATGCTGTTTTTTATGCATTGCCATTTTGTTGTGACTTTTCCTCAGGATTTTCTCTTCTGGACTGCTCAATCCCCTCTTCTAGCAGCTTCTGATATGTGTTCTTTACTTGTACAGTATAAGTTTCTTTTACATCTTTCTGGTTTAGCGCTGTTATATCTATTGGTGTTGCTGAATTAGTTTTTTGTTTGTTTCTCTTTAATTTGATTTTCATTTTTATCATTACAGAATTGTGATCTGAATTAATATCTGCTCCTGGGTAGGTTTTGGCTTTCTTGACGCTGTTCCTGAATCTGTCTTTTATCATTATGTAATCTATTTGATTTCTCTTCTTGTCTCCAGGGCTTTTCCTTGTGTATAATTTCCTTTTCTCTTGCTCAAAGAAGGTGTTGCATATTATCAGTCTGTTTTCTTCACAAAATTGTATTAATCTTTCTCTTCTGTTATTCCTTTTTCTAAACCATGATTTCCTATAATGGTCTTATATTTACCTTTTCCTACTTTAGCGTTCATGTCACCCATTATAATCAAGGTATCTGATGATTTCACTTGCTTCATAACTGTGTTTAGATCTTCATAGTATGCCTCTATTTGTTCATTTGTATAGTCTTGAGTAGGTGCGTATGTCTGTATTATTGCTATGTCAAATGGTTTTGCCTTCATTTTTAATAGTATAATCCTATCATTGTATGTCCACTGGGTATTTATATATTTTTGTAGCTCTCGTTTTATTAGAATGTCTACTCCTCTTTGATGTTCTGTTGTTACCTGAATATATAAATGTATATTTATCATCTTGTATGTATCCACTTTCCTTCCATCTTGTTTCTGATATGCCTAAGATATTTATGTTTAATCGCTCTGCTTCTACCATTAGATTTTCTAATTTTCCTTGTTGGTATAAGGTCCTAACATTCCATGTAGCTATTTTTAATTCGTTCTTAAAACAATAGTTAGAATTTCTCTCCATGGCTTTCTTTGGAGTGTTTTGTGATAAGGCTCCAATCTCTTTCATGGTGGTTTGGCAAGTAAATAGTGAATTTAATGTATGTTTAACCATGTCTGCATTGCCACAAATTCAATTTAAACAATATAATATTGGTTCAGGCTTGTTTATTCCTTTCTGCCAGTGAATCATATAATTCAGTAGTTTGTTCATTATAATTAATGATTTGTGCAACAAGAAAGAAATTTTCCCTTTATTTATAAAAATTAGTCTATCGACCTCTGTCATATCTTCTCATACGAATGTACCATTTTTCTTCTTATCCGACATGAAACTTCTTTTTTCTTGATCCTTCCTGCGTGGCTAGACATTACATAGGGCTTGTAGTGATTTGCGCCACCCTTCTCTATTCTGGATGAGATGTTCGATCTTATCTTATGAGTCTATGCCTGCCAACTTTGCTTCTCTTATAAGTGTTCTCTTTAGTGTCTTCCTCATTTTCTGTATCCTGATGTTTCCTATAGAAGAACCTATTTTGGAGTTCATCAAACTTTACAACACAAAATACATAGTATGTTTCGGTGTCGTAACTGGTAGAGTTACAGATAGGTAACATAATCTAGGGTTAAAAGTGAAGAATGGTTTTATAATTATTTTATTTTAAACAAATCTTCAAAGCTTCAAACATCAAACTTCGCAACACAAAATTCTCCTCTTTAAGGCAACAGCATGCTTACAGATTCATAATTGCAAGTTATTTATCATATATTGAAAATAGGTAAATGTTCACATAACAGTCACATAGAAAAATCTCCAAAAATTTGTAGATAATAAAATAACGTTAGTAATTATGGCATCGATAGAAAGTAAAAACATTAAATAATATGGCATCATCACTATATAATCTTCTGTGACTGAATTCTATAACTCAGAGTTTCTCTTTGCCTGCTTCAGACGTACTTTTCTTCAGTCTAACAACATATCGTTGTGTTACAGACTTCCACTTATCTGTCATTTCAATGTTCAGCTGTAACATATATTTACATGAGCCTTATTTCTGATTTTGTCTCTCAGACTGTTTCCTGTCATTCGTCTGACTCATTTCTTCTCGGTAAAGGTTATTTTTCTTATTGTTCTTGCATCTAGGGTCCAGGAGTGGCATTGGTAGTACAATATTGGGATGAAGATTGTATTGTACAGTGCCCGTTTTGCCTCTAGAGTTATTTCCTTGTTGGACAATAGTGGTGATAGCTGTCCAATGATTTGAGAAGCTTTGATGCATCTTGAGTCTACCTCTGCTGTTTGCGAGTTGTCATTTGTCATTAAACTTTCTAGGTATTTGAATTCCTCTCTTTGTTTTAGTTGCCTGCCTTTTATAGTTATGTTGATGTGCTGTTTATCTTTGGCGACATTTGTGACTTCTGTTTTGTTGATGTTGATTTTCATTTTGTATCTTGTACCTGTGCTGTTGAGTTTATTTAAGTGTTCTTGTAGGTCTTCTATTTTTTTCATGTATGATTATAATGACTGGATAATGACTGATTATCTGAAAATAAAAACTTTTGTTGATCTCCTCTGTCTCTGATGGGTTGGCTAACTTGCATATATAGTCCATGTATGTAATAAAAAGTAGGGAGGATAGTACGCACCCCTGTCTTACACCTGATCTAACTTCAAAATGGTCTGTGGAGCCTGCTGCTGTCCTGACTCTGCAGCTGCTGTTGATCTAGAGACTTTCAATTAGGTTGGTTAGATGTTGGCTTACTATGTATGTTGTTAGACTTTTAACAAGACTAAGAAAAAATGAAAAAAGAAAATCACGTCCCTTATCGATCTGTACCTTGCTTCTCCTTTTTTTCTTGAATTTCACTTTATTAAAACCACAAGTGACATACGCAAACAACAAACAATGACCATGCACTTAAATCTAATTATTTGTTTTCCAATCCAGAATATTTGAAATAGTTCACCATTACTGAATGTTTTAATTTAATCCTGAGAAATTCACTGAATGTAGTTATCGTAATTATCAGTATAATTAGTCTTTGTAAGATTTAAATAATTAATCCATTTCATGGTTCTGCACAACAGTGTTTGTGTTCTGATATAAGGAATATATCTTTATAAGGAATATATTCTTAAGTTCTTACAATCTGCACTCCAATTCACAAATATTAGGAATCCATCATTTTTTAGAAATCAGTGTTCTGATTCACAAATGTTGGGAATTCAATCCATGCTCTGCTCCTGCAGGTGGGAGAACATCTGGACACACTACATAGATAAAGGTACTCCAACCAGTCGTATCTTCAGGCAAAGAGATGCAAATAAATGTATAAAATAGTGAAGCTGCAGTAAAACTAAATGTGAAGAAGTGAAAAAAAATTGCAAAAATGGAATGGTTAAAGCTTTATGTACTGCTTTATGTAGCATGATGTAACCTTACAGTAGGCTATACACGGCCATCAAATGATAATTTGTACATCAGTGTAACTGTCTTGCATTGGGTTATCATTGTTCAGGGTCCAGGTACACATCTGACTTCTAGACGCAACATTTGTTGACATTTTTCATGGTACTCAAACACATTAAAGGTGGTAAATTGAATATCTTTTCAGGGATGTTTGAAGGAAGGCATATGTTGTAGTTAAACACAATTCAAATATCGAGGAACTGACTGTTTGATTAATCCAATAGGTTCAAACATTACTTCATAGCACTATCTATCAGTTGTAAAACAGTGGAATGTTTATATGCACTAAATGTGGTACTCTATAGAATGTTACTTCTACAATCAATCAGTGCTCACTGAGAAAAGTTCTTACACAATGAGACACATCTCCTGGTAACATAGGCTTTTCATTACCGATTGTTCTTCAATTGCTCTGGTATTTTTGCTAATATTTTACAGGAAAAACTGTTCTCTCTAGTGATTTCAAATTGTGTGAGTTTAATAATCACATGAGATGGATTTACTCTCAATACCACATCACATTTAACACACTTAATAAATTGGATAACTCACAATTGTTCATTACAAAATCCATAATTAGTTCTTTGTTATTTTTAATTATCAGACTTGAAAACAATATACACAATCAGCTATGCACTTCTATTCTACAAGTTCGTTTTGGCATGTTACAATACATAGCCTATCAGTGATCTTGATGTATTTGTAACTGTTGATGGTATGTAAAGTTCCTTTGACAATCTAAGAGGTTCGCTTGTAATCCTTGATTATACTATGAGTTTTTCTGTTGCTGCTGTTTGAAGCATCATTGTTTTATCCATCCATCTATTCATAACTTCCAACTTTTGATTGAATATTTTAGTTATCTGAAGTAAGTTTGTAGGAACACTCTAGTAATAACAATTGTCTATAACTACTCCAGTGGTTCTGAAATGTCTAACACTTCTAATTAGTACTAACTCTGGTAATCTTTATAAAACAACTCTAATGTCCTTCATTATGAAGTCAAGACTGGCCTGTCAAGACTGGCCTGAGGCCTGCCACCTAACTGGTCGGTTCCCTCTCTGTCGGAGTAAAGTCCAAGTAACTTTAAAAACTGTAAAACTGTGGAAAAAGTCTCTGCTTTCTGTTTTTGTTGCAAACTAGGCACCGCCCATTTCTCTAGGAACTGAACACCATGACTTGGTCAGTCTACTATGCGCAAGGTTTTTTAATTACTACAATTACATGTGTGACTGCCTTACAATTCTGTCACTAATTCACATTTCATGAATAGTTTTTACAAACATGTAAATCATTCCTCTCAGTTGGCTCCTTAAAAGAAAGCTGTCCTTGATCTTCCCTGAAATTCACAGGTTCTCTCTCCGAAGTATATTTTTTTTACATCGTTCGCTTTTGCTGAAAATGACAGAAAACTTTGTCCTGTACATCAAAAGAGTCCTTTTCCTGAGACATTCTTTGATCTCTGGGAACTCAGTCTTCTACGGCAAGAGTACTACTGATAGTTATGGTAACACTTCTTGTTCATGGAATGCCAGTGAGATGCCAGTTACATATCATTAATTCAATTCTATGTCAAGCATTCCTGAATCCGACTAGCAATCTCTCTTTGTCAATGTTCTAGTGACTCTAAGTCTGGCTAACGGTCTCTCTTTCTCAAAGTTTGTACTGCCACCCTGTTGTTTATCCATTCCACTTGATGCTTACTTTATACTGGGTTAGTCCACACTGTCACAACAATTCAAATCTGTGTCTTCTTAGTCGTAATAATATAAGATACTATTGCCACAATGAATACTATTACACTATCACACACACACACACCCTGATCATTCCTCACACACCCTCCCTCCCCGGAGGCAGTAGTGCCCACTTTGGGAAATGCTGTTCTAATTCTAAAATGTAGAATCTGGCATACACATTATTAAATTATTTGTAGATAGTCATCATTGCACTCCAATCATGTCCATAGTTGCTGAGATCCCCTCCTCTGGATGTCCCGCAGTGCCCAGTGACTGTTGACTCCAGCTCTGTGTTGATTTATCAAGTCCTCTTATGCGCCCACTAAGCCTCTCATTTCTTGACAATGTTTCTGGATCTTTATTCCCTTCTCTTCCATCTAAAGGAGTGATGTGAATGTAGACTCATGGTTGTTGGATTCCAGTACCCTTCCCACATTGTGAAGGGTATTAATGACGTCCACCTGTTCCATTGGTTGATTGTCTTTGATGACAGTACATCTATAGCTCATTTCAAATCACTTGCCCAACTTCAAAACGCTATTACTCAGTAACCGTTTGTTAAAAACTGTTGAAATTTTCCAAATGTTATTAGAATGCAAAAGACCCTTTAAATGTATATTTAACAAATATCTTGCAGCTGCAGTTTTCTTAAAGCGGCAAATTTCTTTGATGTTTGTCAAAATTGTAAATTGTGAACCCCTAAATAATAGAAATTACCGTAGTTGCTGGTCTATGATTAATTTTCACTAGGTAAAGGCGTGGCCGTAATGGGGAAATATCAGGAGAATTATTGTCTTCTCAGTTCGAGGACGGACGATAATATCAAGGTATACCTGTATGTCCAATTTTCAAAGTTGTGTGGTCCTGAAAAGGACCGTTTGTTGAACTAATTTAAGGTAATATAGGGGCCAACATTGTGGGGGCTATATACTTTCATTCTGAATCAGACGAGTCTAAAAGATTAATAACTGTTTGGGGTTGAACATTCCACAAACCATCATTTTTCCAATATTCCTCTTCCTGTTTTAAGACGTGGTCTTCACATTCAGCCCAATAATCTTTGTCTATATTTAATAAAGCGAGATTAGCAGAAGTCTTTACATCGCATATTTTGAATGTTGTATTTTCATCTGCCACTTGTCCTTTTAATTTTGCCCAGATTAGTTCTATTGGATTTAAATGAGCATGTTAAGGTGGCAGCCTCAAACTTATATGACCGTGCTCTAGGATAATCTTATCTATTTGAAAAATCTTTGTCCTTTGTTTTTGCTTTACTAGAGATAGTAATTCAGGTTTTAAGTACATGTTATTAAATTGTATGTGCTCCTTTGTGAGCCATATCTTAATAGCATCTTTTGTACTGGATGACGTCGGGACTTTATCTTCAAGTGCAACAATGTTGTGGTACGCTGCATTGTCCATTATTAGGCAAGATGGTCGATCTAGTGATGGGAGAACAGAATTTTCAATCCAATGTCTAAATATGTGACCATTCATTTCACGAGTGATAATCCCGATTGTCTATGGATTTTGAAAGAAAAATGAGCTCTGCATTCTGTATTAGTCCATGTTGTCGACTACCTGCATGAGCAATTATCAAGCGCTGTCCTTTGCTGCTAGGTATTAATCTCTTAATCTTTCCATCTGATGACTGCCATTCCCTTTGGTTAGTGTGGTGAGCATTGATCCATGTTTCATCCAAGTACACAATATCATAACCTTGCTTGCGTACCTCTTTTACTTCACGTAAGTACTTGCTTCTCATGACTACTATATGTGGCTTCTCACAGATGATGTTTCGTCCATTGGAATACTTTCTGAATGTAAAGCCTGCAGCTCTCACATTCCTCCATAATGTAGACTTTGATATTTCAATACTGTTGTTCTTTTTCAGCGAAACTTTTAATTTTCTTATTGTAACAGTTTCATTCATACCCAACATTTTGCGAATTTCACGTCTACACCTCTGAATGAACGGAAATGGAACACACAATTTCTCAAGTGTCAAAAAAACCACGGCGAAAGCGTGCAAACACGTCAATTTTACCGTGTATGGATTTTTACTCGCTATTTTTAACTTAAAATACTGTAAACATTAAGTTTTGACTACATCAATGGGTCGTTATAAATTTATATAAATCAAATAAGCAACAATAATAACCAAATGTTTTTTTTTAATGAAATTAATTCCCTGTTGGGTTCTAATCATTATAACTTTACATGCAAATTTTGAACAACTTACAACAAGCGGTTAAAAAGCTATCGATTTTAAAAGCTGGGCACGAGTTATGAAACAAGCTATAGCCAGCCTGTCCACTCTTTCTTTTCCCTGAACTTCCACATGTCCAGAAATGTGGAAAAAGGTGACTGTGTATCGTTGACTTCTGTAATGACCAGACCCACTGCCTGCGTACAGAGCTCACCTTGGATTCTGCTCCCTGCACTTCCTGTCAAGTGTGATAAAACACGAAAGTGTGCCCCTAAGTGATGTAGGAACTTGCATCCACTCCTTGCCAGTGTCAGTATTAGTAAGCTCACATATGTTTGATGAAAACTTTTGTGCAGCCCACCCATGATTTGCCTCTTTTTAGCCTGTCACTTTTCCCCGTGTTGAGCTTTTGACACAAAGGATGCTCTTTATCTGCACTTATCTTTAGGTAAGCTCGCGCCCTCCAGATCTTGATCCTGTTATTCATGGTTGAATTATATTTTTCCTCATTGCTATAAAGGGAGTGTCTTTTTTACACCCCAAGATAATGATTACCACTTCATTTTGTACTTTCTCTAGCCTGTTGATCTGCATTGTACTGACAGTAAGGATTGCTAGTGCATACTCTATTTGTGTCAGGACCAGTCCCTGGAACAGAAATGTTTTTGAGCCTCTGCTCAATATCGATAGTTGCCATGACCTTCATGACAGCCAGTCCTTTGCTGGCTTTTATCACATGTTCCCTAAAGTACAGACTGTGATCAAACTTAACTCTTAGTGTAGCAATGAATGTGAAGGTGTGTGGAGAGAAGGAGAGGGGACAGTTTGGAGAGAGTGAGGAAAACTTAGTACGGGGACGGTCACAAGAAATCCGAGTAGAACTGTGTTCAGAGGAAGAGCAGAAATCTTGTGACTGAAAATAGTGATAAACATGGGAGGTGAGTGGATGACATAGTACAAATCTATTGGAGGGGAGACTAGGGAAGTGAGTTTTGATTGGTTAGAGGGCAAGGAATATATTCACCTGCAAGGGGTTTAGAAACAAGCTCTCCCAAAAGTGACATGTGGCCAAGAAGCTAGGGTCAGCCATGCCGTTAGGCATTAGCCTATAGTGACAGTGAGCTCAAGCTCAGCATAGCTGTTGATAGATTGAAGTTATTTAGAAGAGAATATCTCTTGTACTTAAGAAGTAGTGAAGCCAAAATAGAGATAATTAGTTAGGAGGCTAGAAGCCAAGTGTAATTGTGGTTAAGAGCATAATTAGTTAGGCTTAGAGAGAGTGATGACATGATGCGATATCATCAAGTAGAAGTTGTGATTTTTCTGACCCATTGTTATTATTGGTTATGGAAGGCCTCGGCATCACAGCAAACGAATTAAAATCCATAATTGCTCAACCGCCCGTGCCAGTGGAATCATCCGAATTACCAACTCATCTCCCAAACAAAGAAAGGTAACTGTAGTCCCCATCGTAGCAGTCTCAGCACACGCCAAAAGACATAAGGCGAAACCGCGCAGAAAGTGAACACAGCCAACTGTTCCCTGTCATACGATATCATCATTCATCGTAAACAAGCGGGATATCGAAGCAGGATCAAAACGGATGAGACACACAGCTCACGGTGTGCACAGAGCACTTAACTCAGTAGCTCCTGCAACAAGCCGGACTTGGAATATGAGGAAACTGCAAGAAGGAACACTTTTCAGACATAGCCTTCAATGGATCCTGCTGCCTATCCACCATATACCATGGGAGTTCACGTCCTCCCGAAATTGATGATCGTCATAGCACTTGATGATGTTAGGCCGTCATTGATGACTCCAATTCCAAACATATAGACACACAGTGGTGGTAATTTGTCATTTCCAATCCAACAGAAGCCACATGACCTGTAGTTAGTTCTGACCCATATGTGTGAATAGCCGAGTGGAAATTTATACCCGCTGGCTGTGTATATAATGTGAATATTCTGGAGTTGTTGAAGTTGATGTGACATTTTAACGAAAGACTTCATTGTGCAGTAATACTTTTATTCCAGCAAGTTGTATCTACATGCCATGGTGGTTAATTCAAGTTGGAAGTTGTAGCGGACACAGAAAGCACAAAAATCCAGATCCAGTGCAGAACGGTCCAGTTCACAAGACGAAGTATGATCCGGTGTACATTGGGTACATTATAGCAAAGCAGTCACCAACATTGTGACATCCAAAGTTGCCTACTGGAAGGCATGCGAGCGAGGCAGATCCCCATTCACAACGACAGTCTTCTAAGAGTGCCAGTGAACGAACATCCAGTTACACATAATTAAAGAAGACGGACTAGCACGGCTCACGATAACAACCGTAATCTTTAGAGTCAACAACATAGTTTCAACGTCAACAACGAAGTAATAAACAGTGAGTAACTGTCCAGGTTACAAAGACAGTACACGGTTATATTAGGTATGTCATCAAGCTCTTCCAGGTCACATCGTCAGCCCTCATTTGTACTACTGGTGTTTCTGTGTTAATTATATGATTGTTAAGGGAGAACCACACCACTGATGCTTTATTAGGATTAACCAAGTTACCTGATATTCCACACCAGGAAAAGCTACGATTGAGTTTGTTTTTCAGTGTTGAGTCGATATACCAGAATGTCATCAGCAGAAGTCATACTTCTTCTGCTCCCCATCCTGCTACTGCTCCATGATTGTGTACACATTAAATAGGACTGGTAACAAAAGTGAACCTTGTGGCAACCCTGGACAAATTGATGCTGACTCGGACAACCAATTTCCACATCTGAGTATCACCTTCCTCTGAAACAGTGCAGCAGCAATCCATCTAATGAGGAACGGATGCACTGCCAGTTTTGAGGAGCATGTGCATAAAGTACCCAAATAGTACTCTGTTGTACGCATCTTTCAGATTTATTGCAGCTACATGTTTTCTCTTCTTCTTCTTCTTCTTCTTTCCTTCCTCATCTGCCTTTCAGCGTCGAGGGGAGATATAATTTGCGGTCTTTTGCTCTTCTGTTCGCTTCTGCTGCTGTTTTGTTTCCTAGTGCTTCTAATATTCCATCGACCCATCTTTTTCGTGTGGTCGACCGACCCTTGGTTCTGGTGTTCTCACAACGTTTGTTGAAGGCTCGTTGTGTTGTGTTTTGTTCTTTCTGCCTTGTCACGTGGCCAAACCATTTTATCTGTTGTTTCCTTATATATTCTATGGCGGGGGCTATTCCTAGCTTTTTCTCAGTTCTTCATTTCTGATCTTATTTCTCAGACTGTTTCCTGTCATTCGTCTAACACATTTCATCTCTGTAGAGGTTATTTTTCTTATTGTTCTTCCATCTAGTATCCAGGAGTGGCATTGGTAGCACAACATTGGGATGAAGATTGTATTGTATAGTGTTCGTTTTGCCTCCAGAGTTATTTCCTTGTTGGACAATAGTGGTGATAACTGTCCGATGATTTGACAAGCTTTGTTGCATCTTGATTCTATCTCTGCTGTTTGAGAATTATCGTTTGTCATTAGACTTCCTAGGTATTTGAATTCCTCTACTTGTTTTAGTTGTCTGCCTTCTATAGTTATGTTGATGTTCTGTTTATTTTTGGCGACATTCATGACTTCTGTTTTGTTGATGTTGATTTACATGTTGTATTTTGTGCCTGAGATGTTGAGTTTGTTTAAGTGTTCTTGTAGGTCTTCTATTGTTTCATGTATTAGTGCCTGATCGTCTGCAAATAGAAGCTTGTTGATCTCCTCTGTCTCTGATGGGTTGGCTAGCTTGCATATATGGTCCATGTATGTAATAAACAGTAGGGGGGATAGTACGCACCCCTGTCTTATGCCTGATCTAACTTCGAAGTGGTCTGTGTAGCCTGCTGCTGTTCTGACCCTGCAGCTGCTGTTGACATAGAGGCTTTTAATAAGGTTGGTTAGATGTTGGCTTACTCCGTATGTTGTTAGTATCTCCCACAGTTGTTCTCTGTTTACTCTGTCGAATGCATTTTCCTGGTCAATGAAGGCTATGTATAAGTTTTGATTGTGTTCTGTCATTTTTTTCTGCAAGCTGTTTTAGTGTGAATAGTGTGTCGGTACATCCTCTGTTTTTTCGGAACCCCATTTGAGAATCGCTTAACTGTAGTTCTATTATTGGTCTCAGCCTTTTTTCTAAGATATTGGTGTATAGCTTTCCTACATGGCTGAGAAGAGATATACCTCTATATTGATTGCAGTCTCTTTTGCTACCTTTCTTTTTCCATATTGGTATGATGATTGCCTGTTGCCAGTCTTTTGAGGCTTGTTGTTGGTGCCATACTGCATTAAATATTCTGTGCAGCCATTGCATTCCTGTTTCTCCTATCTATCTATCTATCTATTGACCTTTCGAGCCGTAACCGGCCCATAGGGCGTAGACCAAGATACACCTTCTCCTATATGAATTTTTGTTCTAGCAGTTTTCTTTTAAAGATATTTTATCAAATCTCGCCATCTGTCTCTGTTCTGTGCAAGCAGTTCTATCTCATTGAGGGAGCCGATTCCTGCTGCTCTTGCCTCTCTCATCAATGTTCTTCTCAGTGTCTCCCTGGGTCTTCCTCTTTTTCTTTTACCTGTTGTTTCCCATATGAGGGCTTGCTTTGCTATTCGATTATTATCTCTTCTCATCACATGTCCAACGTTTCATCACATGTTTCTCCTACTGCTGCTATTATTTCTATTGGTATGTTATCTATCCCCGGTGCTTTATTTCTTGGTGCATATTTGATTACTTCTTTGATTTCCTCTTTGATGATGTTGGGTTCAGTATTTGTGAGTTCTGGCGTGGTTTTTGTTGTCTTATTGGTAGTTGGTATGTTTAACAAGTCTTCAAATTATTCTTTCCATATCTGTTGCATACATTGGTTATTTGATATTGGCTGTCCGTCTTTGTCATTTATCAGCTCAGTAGGATCATGGTTTTCTTTTCTCGCTCTTATGTTTTCTCTTGTCTGTGTAATCTTTAGAAGATGTCTTAGGCAAGGACTGAATCATTGAGCCATGTCCTTTGTTATATCTATAACCACCAAGTGTGGTGGGAATGCGTGTGTCCATTCGAGGTCATAAGTGTCTATACAGGCAACCATTTTCTCCAGTAGCTTGCCCCAGTTTTCTGCATCTTGATGATTCTGTAGGCACTGATGTGAGATGGTCTTTGTTTGGCTTCAACAGAGGAAGTAAGTAGCTGTGTAGCCACTCTTCCTTAATATGGCCAGTCTGAATACCGAAAACATGCAGTGTTGCATCATCTTTTAAGTGTTGTGTGAATGGTATTGGCTGTGATAGCAAGTTCTTTTCCTAGCACAACCTCCACACACAAATCTGTGTGTGACTCCCCGAATCCTCAATTTTACAGCCTCATTTCTTTTGTCAGTCTGCTCAATGTAGTGCGCAAGCAGGGCTTTGCTTTTGCTTTCATCAGATTTTTGTCATGTCTGGCCTGTGCTGTGGAAGTCTGGGATACCCCTGCACCATGTTGATTCATGCTCTGATGAAGATGCCAGAATGTGGCAAGGGATTTTTCTGAGCTTACTTTCTTGCAGAAATCATCCCACTTGACATCCTTAGTCTCTTTAACACAATTTAAAGTGCATCATTTAATTGTCATTTAATTGTCATCTTCTTATCAACCACTTCTTTCAGACTCTTCAAGATTTCAGTTTAGATTTCTTCTATTCTTCCTTACTTTCTGCTATGTCATGTCTGCTTGTCTCCTCTTCTGCCTTGCTCATACACATGTATAGATACCAATCTGATAAACTCACAAAAGAACATTCCACCACCTCTCTGCTGGCATAATAGCTTTACTAGGGTGAATGGTAAGATCGATCAGTTATACAAATATTTCACTATGTACTAATTTTAGAATGGGGGGACAATAATGTATACATTGAGAGACTGAGGAGTCTTAAGGTGGAAAAGGGGTCTGGTCAATCTAGAGTGCTTAGTCGTGGAAAGCATATGTGTCTGCATTCAACACTTTACAGGAACAATCAGTGTTCATATGCAGCCAATTGAGTGGATATGGGGATGTCTGACTCCAATAAAACTGATTCTATAAATAGAATAGAATGTAATTCAGTTTGTTTTAGTTGACAGGTCCATAAGTGCTCAGGTCTGCTTCTAAGTATATCCATCAATATGTAGCCACAACCAATACTGTTTTTAATTGTGTTGATTGACAGGTCTTCTTTGGCTTCCTGCATAACACTCCCATCTGACATCTCCCTCTTTGACATGATATTCATGAAATTTGATCATGGGTGCAGATTCTTAGCCAGGTTTTATGTCGGTTTTCCCATTCAGCATCCTTGAACACATTCAGAATATACTATGTAATTCAAAACAGATTAAATGTTGCTTGAAAAAAACTGAGGAAAAATCCCTGTGAAATAATTCTTTCAGGAGTGGAGTGGTGGAAAATGTTAATCGTGATGGACAGTGCACCTAAGCAAAGGAAAACTTGATACAAAGCCTGGTGGCATCAGCATGCTAGTCTTAGGCTACTTTACTAGGAAAGACAACTTGGACTACCATCAAATACTGCCTTGTAGAAAGTCAGAGGTAACATAAGGTTAGAGAAGCAGTTTCTAACAAATAATTTGCTAAAGACAAATGCACTGGACACAGTGCAACACAATCCGCTATTGTATGTGCAAATGAAGAAGAATATGAACAATTCAGGACTTCCGTTTCCCAAGATGGTGGATCTAGGTCACATTCTCTCGATCGCTGCAGAAAGTGCATTCGAGGTCAGGTTAATTTCGGTTCTCCATTGCACTTTTCTGCGTTACGGTCAATATGATGATCTACTTATTGCATCTGCACCGATAAAGCAGAGTTGTACGCCGGCAACAGTCCCTTTTTGACAAATCAAGTGTTGTGAATGCGACCTTCTACTGTCTAGACTTGATCTGCGCTTTAAGTCACATTGGTGCTGTTCATGACCGTTGTTGGAATTGTTTGGTGCAAGTTATTTACTTGTTAATCATTAATGTGAACTGCATCGTCAGCCACAGTTTTATCTCTTTATGGAATTTACACCGTGTTTTGTTCATCGTAGACTGCTTTCACTAGAGTAATCAGGAATCTAAAGGGAGTGAAATTGTTGTGTGTGCGACATTGTTGTGTGCTACATCATCATAATGGTTCATCGTATATCATTAGACCGGCCGTAATCTTATGGTCTTTTGTTTGATGTGTGATGGGATAATCTGACGACTAACTGTGTGTCTATACATTCAGAATTGGAGTCAACAACGATGGCCTAACATCATCAAGCACTATACGTTTTTAAAAAATATGACGATCATCATTTTCAAGAGGATGTGAACTTCCGGTATATGGTGGATAGGCGGCGGGAACAATTGAAGGCTATGCATGAAAAGTGTTCCTTGTTGCAGTTTCCTCATATTCCAAGTCCATTTCCTTATATTCCAAGACCAGCTTGTTGCAGGAGTTAATGAGTTAAGTGGCCTGTGCACACCGTGAGCTGTGTGTCATCCGTTTTGATCATGTTTCGATATTCCAATTGTTTACGATGAATGATGATATCGTATGACAAGGAACAGTTGGCTGTGTTCACTTTCTGCGTGGTTTTGCCTTATGTCTTTTGGCGTGTGCTGAGACTGCTATGATGGGGACTACAGTTACCTTTCTTTGTTTGGGAGATGAGATATTAATTTGGATGATTACGCTGGCATGGACAATTGAGCAATTATGGATTTGAATTCGTTTGCAGTGATACCGGGGCCTTCCATAACCAAATGAACAATCACAGCATGAACTATGGAGATATGGTTTTTACTGTCAACATTTTCATCAGGTGGGACAATAGAACTTGTTAGTAGTGGTTTTGAGGGAATGAAGAAGAAGAGCTGATTTGAAGTAAAGTCACTGACTGATCCTGTTGCTAATTCCATGAGTGTCAGAAAACTAATGGGTCAAACCTCTTGCTCATTGGTTCTGCTTTTGAAGTTCAGATTATTTTCTACTGCAAAGTTCCATAGAATTTTCTATTCATCATCATCATCAAGTACCGGGCCTAGTGGCGTAGGTGATCATGTCTCTCCACAACTTTTGATCTCGGCCGCTATTTATCATTTCTGTTGTTGACCTTCTGCCAAGCCATTCTCTTAAGCTGTCTGTTATTTTTTCTCTTTGCTTCCCTCTATCTCTTCATCCCTCAATTTTTCCAGTTGTTACAATATATTCAAGTTGTTCTCTTCTCATTACATGGCCAAAAAATGATGATTGTCTCTTCCTAATATTGGAGAATTTTCTATTACTATATTGTAAAAAAAAAAAAAGAAAAAAAATTTGTTTTCAACATTTACAGACAAGAGTTTTAGTTACTCATGGTATTCATTGGCTTCCCCTGGTGGACCAAATCATAGTCATGGATCAAGGTCAGATAACTGAGTCAGGAAGTTATCAACAACTCATGAGCCATGATGGACCATTTGCTCATCTTGTCAGAACCTATCTAATAGAGCATGAGGATGAGGATATAGATGACCCAGATGGTAGGTTTATGTTTTTGGGCATCAAGCTTTGAGTGTGCTTGTAATAAAATTAGTACTGTCACATTTCTTTTAATTTAAATAAACATTGTAGACGAAATACTGAGATCAATATAAATAAAGTAGTTATAGAAAAACTAGGAATGATTTGAAAAATGCTGGAGGAAATAATTATACAAATAAGACATAAGTAGAAAAGGATGGCTAAAGTGATGGATTGATGTTCTTAACTTACAAACACTACTTACAAACTACTTAAAAGTAGAAGTAATTGTACAACTTGAATACTGTCAGTAAATTTTTTTTTTTCATTGAGTGCCGTCTCTGCATCGAAGGTTGGCTACCATGGAGCGCCATTCCACTCTGTCTCTTGCTTTGATGGTGCAGATTGTCATAGGCTGACTTGTCCATCTTTTGATGTTACTCGTCCATGTTAGTCTTGGTCTGCCTCTGCCTATTTTACCTTGTATTTTCCCTTCCAATATTACTTTTATTAGGCTGTTGTGTCTTTTAACATGACCCAAAAATGTCATTTGTCTTGCTGTAATTGTGTTTAGTAGTTCTCTTTTCATTTTTAGTTTTTTTTAAACTTCCTCGTTTGTTTTCTTTTCTTTCCATCCAATTCTACCTATTCTTCTATAAATCCACATTTCAAAGGCTTCAATTTTCTGTTGTTTTCTGGTCTACTGTCCATGTTTCTGCTCCATACAGTAATATTGAGAAGATGTAACATTTTGCTATTCTTATTTTTGATGTTATTTGTTTTGATGTTAGTACATTTTTCGTGGCATTGAAATTACTTTTTGCCATACCTATTCTTTTATTTATTTCAGTTGTACATTTTCCATCACTGGTTATAGTATGTCCCAGTTAGTTGTAGCTCTGGACTGTTTCCAGATGTATTCCTTCCACTTTGATATTTAATTGTAGGTCTTGAGAATTTTCTTTGTTTATTATCATAGTTTTAGTCTTTTTGATATTCATATCTAGTCCATATTTTTTGCTTGTCATGTTGATTACATCAAGTAATTGTTGTAGATCTTTAGGATTTTCTGCTAGTAGTACAGTATCATCAGCATATCTTAGGTTATTGATTATCTTCCCATTAATGTTTAGGCCTGGTATCTCTGAGATGTGTTTAAAGATTTGCTCAGTGTATAAATTGAACAAGCTTGGTGATAGGATGCATCCTTGTCTTACTCCTCTTTTTATATCAATGGGTGTAGAGTTCTCCTTGTTATATTTTATTATTACTGTTTGCTCCCAGTACAAATTACATATCAGTCGTATGTCTGTGTCATCCAGATTTATATCTTTTAGGCAGTCTATAAGTTGATTATGGTGTATTCTATCAAATGCTTTGGTGTAGTATATGAAGCAGGCATATATTGGTTTGTTTACTTCTATGTACTTTTCAATCAATGTGCTCATGCTGAATATGGCTTCTTTTGTCCCACTGTTTTTCCTGAATCCGAATTGCTGCTCATCTAATTCAGTATTAATTTTATTCTGAATCCTTCCTTGTATAAGTTTTAGTAAAAATTTTGTTACCTGGCTCATTAGGCTTATTCTAAAATCACTGCATTCAACTGCGCCATTCATTTTAGGCAATGCAATGAAAGTTGATGTTTTTAGTTCATTTGATATATATAGTTCAGTAAATTTAGTATATCAAATTAGACACCCAAAAATAAGTAGACATAACTGTAAAATAAATTTGATTGGGTATATTTAATTAATTTAATAAAAATATATTCTCTTTAGTGAAAATATTGAAAGATCAGCTATTGGAGCATTTTGGAGGAGTGACATCAGATGAAGACATTCAACAAGTTAGATTAAGAAGGTAAGCTGTGTTCGAAAATAAAATTTAAGACACAAACTTTAGTTGTTTTATCTTTGTATAGGTATCTGGTGGTTTGATAAATTAAAATGGTAATTAAACTTTATTTTGCTTCTAACTTTTAAAGATATGAACCTGCTCAATTAATGTAATAAACTGGAGAGAAAAATATAACCTTGTAAAATATTTCATCATCATCATCATCAAGTACCGGGCCTACTGGCGTAGGTGATCATGTCTCTCCACAACTTTCAATTTCGACAGTTCTTTATCATTTCTGTTGTTGACCTTCTGCCAAGCCATTCTCTTAAGCTGTCTGGTATTTTCTCTCTTTGCTTCCCTCTATCTCTTCGTCCCTCAATTTTTCCAGTTGTTACAATATATTTCAGTTGTTCTCTTCTCATTACATGGCCAAAAAATGATGATTGTTTCTTCCTAATATTGGAAATTAGCTCTCTTTTTGCTTTGACCTCTTTCAGAACATTTTCATTACTCTTCTTAGCTGTCCATGGTATTCTCAACATTCTTCTGTAAAA
Organism: Megaustenia siamemsis; assembly: GCA_032433765.1. NCBI lineage: Eukaryota > Metazoa > Mollusca > Gastropoda > Stylommatophora > Ariophantidae > Megaustenia > Megaustenia siamemsis. The sequence goes on along the minus strand of JAVIAB010000117.1, from coordinate 41,213,396 downwards.
CTACATTTCTACAGACCCCAATGATTTTCTTGTCTGTTGTCCTATTGTCCATGATTCACATCCATATGTTATGATGGCTCTACATAACATTTAAGAACTCTTGTTTCTATTGTCAAAAATGGATTGCATAGTATCTTCCTCATTTTTTGGAAAGCTGCTTTTACCTGAGCCATTCTGCATCTCACCTCTTTTGCACATCTTCCGTTCCGTCTGAGGTTAACAAAGCTCCCATATATTTAAATTCATTTTACCTGTTTTAATATTGTTCCACTTGTCTTTGTTCTGCACTGAGGTGATGTCTTTTTCTTTGTTGTTACCATTACTTCTGTCTTTTTGCTATTAAGGCTGAGTCCTTTATTTTTGCTTTCTTTCACTATAATGTCCAACATTTCTTGTAACTCATTGTCACTCTTAGCGATTAATACTGTATCATCAGCATACCATAGATTCTTTATATTATAACCTCCAATTGTTATTCTAGGCATGCCCCTTATGGATCTTAAAATAATCTCACTATAAATATTAAACAAATCTGGTGACAGCACACAACCTTGTCTAACACCCTGTTTTATTTGTTGAAACATTCCCAATTGGTTTCCAGTTCTTATGGCCGCTGTTTGATGCCAGTACATGTTCTTTATTATTCTTAGATCTTTGCTGTCTACATTTATGCTTTCTAAAATTTTGATTATTTCTTGGTGCTTTACTTTGTCAAATGCTTTGGTATAATCTATGAAACATAGGTATAAATCTGTTTTCACCTCTATGGCTCTTTCTACTAAAGATCTTATTATATCATAATGGCATTGCTTGTTCCTTTACCTCCAAGAAAATCACAATGTTCATCGCTAATTTCTGGACTGATTTTGTTTTGCACTCTTCGCACGATGATTCTTAGTAATATCTTAGTCATGGGACTCATAAGGCTTAATGTGCGATGATCATCACATTCAAACGCACCAGATTTCTTTGGTAGGGCTATGAATATTGATTTCAGCAGGTCGTCTGGTATATATCCGTTGTTGTAGATATCATTCAATATTTTTGTTATTATTTCTATTCCAAAATCACCCATGGTTTCAATCTCTTCTTTAGTTATATTATCTGGTCCAGGAGCTTTTCCTGCTTTCATATTGCGCAAGGCGTCTTCCACTTCTTCTCTGAGTATTTATGGTCCTTCTCCATTATCCTTAATATTCACTTCTGTTCGTTCATCATTATAAAGATCTTTAATGTATTCTGTCCATCGTTCCCTTATGCTTTCTTGTTCAATCAACAGTTCTCCTTCCTTTGATCATAAACATCCAGTTTTTTTATTGCGTTTTTCTTCCTGTTAATTCTTCAATTTGTTTGTATATAGCTTTAGCATCTCCTTTTTGTTGCATTTCAATCTCTTTGCATCTCTCTTTTAGCCATGCTTCTTTTGCTTCATTGCATTTTATTACAATTTCTTTATTTAATCTCTTATACTCATCTTTGTTTTCTTTATTTTTTCTTCTTGTATCCATTAGATGCAAAATGTCATCTGTCATCCATTTCTTTCTTGAATTTGTCCTCACTGGTGGTATGAACTCTTTTGATGTTTGTTGCATTGATTCTTTTTGCATTTCCCACTGTTCATCAATGCTTTGTATCTTCTCTATTGCATTGTACCGGTTCTGAATTGTGATTTTATATTTGTCTTGCAGCTTCTTGTCTGATTTTAGTAAATCTAAATTTAACTTGATGTTAATTGAGGCTCGTATTGTTGATTTTAATTTTACTCTAAGCTTTCCCACAACTGGTCTTCTTCTACCTTTTTAGCTCCCAGTGGAGCATAGGTCTTCAACAAACACTTTCCAAGTCGTTCTGTTTTTTGCCATTCTTTTAAGATCATTCTATGTCTTTCCCATCATCTTCATTTCTGCTTCTATCTGTCTTCTCCAAGAATTCCTTGGTCTTCCTCTTTGTCTTTTTCCTTGGGGATTCCAAAAAAGCTCTGTTGTGTAATACTCTCAGTTGGCTTCCGTAGTGTGTGTCCTATCCAGCGCCATCGTCTTCGCTGTATCTCTATATCCACTGGTGTTTGACTGGTACATTTCCATGATTCTATGTTAGTGATTTTGTCCTGCCATTTCCATCCATCCTTTTATCCTGCGTAAGCATCCATTAATGAAAGTCTGTATCTTCATGATTATCAATTTTGTTGTTCTCCATGTTTCACAGCCATATAATAGGACCGCCTTAACATTTGAGTTGAAAATTTTTATTTTAGTATTTAACCTAATTTCTTTGGATTTCCATATGTTTCCCAGTGCAATGAAAGTTCCTCTTGCTTTTGATGTCCTAATTATTTTATCATTTTCTGTTCCTCCCTCTTTATCTATATTACTGCCCAGATATATGTATGATTGTACATCTAATAGAGGTAATTCTCCTAGTTTTATTTGGTTATTGCCAACTGTATTAATTCTCATAATGTTGGTCTTATCTCTATTAATCTTCAGTCCTGTTGTGATCTCTCATCAAGTATGCTCATTTTATCCTGCATCTGCTGATGGCTGTGTAATAGGAGAGCTATGTCATCAGCAAAGTCTAAATCATCAAGTTGTTTGGTCAGTGACCACTGGATTCCATTTCTGTTGGTTTGAGTTATTTCCAATCTATGGCCAGTAGAAAGAGAAATGGAGACAGAAGGCATCCCTGCCTTACTCCTGTTCTTATTTCAAATGCTTCTGTAAGCTGTCCTTCATGCACCACAACTGGTACATGATCACTATTGCAATCTGCCCCTGGTCTAGTTTTCACACACACCAGACTGTTTATAAATCTATTGCTTATAATTATTTAATCAATTTGATTACGCGCGTTGTCTCCTGGGCTTTTCCATGTCCACAGACGTCTTGGATGTTGCTTAAACCAGGTGTTTCCTATCATCATGTTGTGTGTTCTTGCCCAGTCAATAAGTTTCTCACCTCTTTCATTCCTCTCACCTAAGCCAAAATGACCAACTACTACCTCAACTCTTTCCTTTCCTACTTTTGCGTTAAAACCCCTAGAACTGTGGTGTTTTCATGTGGTTTGCATTCATGAAGTGCCTCATTTAACTCGTCGTAAAATTTATCAATTGTTTCCTCTAGACTGTCTGCTGTTGGTGGATAAACTTGTATAAGATTTATATCTATTGGCTTTTCATTCAATTTCACTAAAAGGACTCTGTCAGATATTGGGTAAAAGCCTTTTACTGTTCTTTGCTCTTTCTGCATCCAAGATGATACCTACTCCTCTTTGGTGTTCAGTACCTCCAGAATAGATTATTTTATGTTTATCAGAATACATCTCCCCTGATCCAGTGTATCTCATTTCACAAAGTCCCAGTAAATGTAAACCCATTCTTTTCATTTCTTCAATGATGTTTTCCATTTTCCCCTTCTGCATGAGTGTTCTCACATTCCAAGTACCTATCTTTGGAGTTTGTTTTATCTTTATTTTTTTGTATGTTTTCTATTTTCCCCTTCTGCATGAGTGTTCTCACATTCCAAGTACCTATCTTTAGAATATTTTTTATCTTTATTGTAAAATATTTAGTAAGCATGTTAAAAACAAATTGTTAGAAAAGTTTTGACCCTAGATTATGATACCTATCTGTGAGTCACATTTTCACAATACTGTTGTAAAAATTACTACCACTTAATTGTTACATTTGGAGTTTGGAAAATACGATTTTCTCTGAACTTTTGCTACACAGCTACCCAGGCAGAGACATGGGAATTAGATGCTGTAATCATTTCCTGGATTATGTTAGATTTATAACCTGAAATTCGACCCCTTCGAACCATGTTAACATTACACCAGAGATGTTATATTGTCTATTTACACGACAACCATCAGTCTGTCAATCCAGCCATACGTTTGGCTCTCTCTAAGCGTTGTTTGCTGTCTATCCCATGTTACAAAGGATTGTTTGATGTCTTGCTGGCAGCCAAGGAGATTTCCTGTCATAAGAGAAAAAAAAATTTCTTGAAAAATTTGCTAAATTTAGAAAAAAAACAGCCACTTTTGTACAATACAGTAGTACTTTTTATGGTGCGCACGCTTGTGCCTGATCCAGCATCAAAGGAAACAAATCTCAGGGGTCATAGAAAGTGGTAATTAGGAAGTTATAGGGAGTGGGAGATGATTGCACGCGGAAAACTGTCAAATTTCAAGAATTTGAATTTTGAGGTAGTAATTTTTACGGCGGTATCATAATGTAGAGTTAAGAATTTTTGTACAAAAATTTTCAGAGGCTGGTAATATTCATGCACGCACACCTTTGTTTTGATACCCATTGTTTTATGTTTTTTTTAAAGTGATTTATTGTTATTTGGTCAACACAGGTGAAAATGGAATATGAGTGTCTGACTTACTCAGGTGGGGAAAAGTAAATAAGCAATCAAGAGCGCTGTCCCCTTCACCTCAAAATTTTGTGGCCTAGTTATTGAAATTCTCTTTTACAACATAGTACATGTCACTGGACCATACTTTTGTTTTTTGTAGATTCTCCTTTATTCTTGTTGCAATTATAAATAATTTCATTCTATTAGATGCTTGACTGGAAATGGTTATTTCCAACAAAGCCATGATAATTATTTTACTTTCACAGCTTCTTTTAAAAACAATTGTATATATAATATATATATATATGTTATTCAAATATGTTATTATTGATCAACTATAGAGTATTGGTGAAAGAACATAATTTATAAATTTTGATTTTCATATTTGTTGAGAGAGAGGGAGAGTATATATGAGAATGTGCCTGTAGATGGGTTTGTTCATCTTTTCAAATGGTTGGAAGTATGAACGTCCAAAATCAGAATCTCCAGTGCCCAAACAATTATAGTAATAATTTTGTTGGTTTCAATTTATAACTGAATAAAATGAAATGCTTTTTCATCAATCATAATTCATCACTATTAGAGCACAAAACCATTTAAACTTTCTGAATTTTTAGTTTCATTACTAAATATTATAATATATGCAAGCCCTCCAGTTGGAAACAAGGGACAAAAGAAAAAGAATTTGATCTGGAGAGACATGGATAAACCCAACAAATATCTCGACGACAGGAAGCAACAATAGTATGCATCAGCTCACTTGCCAAGTTTTGAGATCCTACCAAGAACAGAATGTATGGCAAGATAGATAAGTAGTCAGACAGACCTACCTACCGACTGATTGATTTAAGACTAATACTAATTCTAAACTATGTCAGCTACTATTGGGGAGACGTGCTATTTGTTGAATAAGATTGAAAATGCTTTTTTTTTTCAAATTTGTTTTTATTTTAAATATTTTTTAACCTGTTATAATTTATACTTTAAAAAAATACTTAAATGTAATCTTCCGTTTCCAACATGGTGGAACAAGGTTCATGTTCTCTGGACCGCTGCAGAAATTGCATTTGGGGACTGATTAGTTTCGGCTCTTCAATGCAATTTTCTGCATTAAAGTCAGTCAATCTGATGATCCACTTAACAAATTTCGCTGATGATGCCGAGTCGTATACACCTCAATGCTCCTCTTTGTTAAATCCAAGTTTGTGAATGCGACTTCCCTGTCTAGAGTTGATATGCGGTTTATGTCAGCACGTTGAGTGCTGTTGCAAGGTCATCGTTAGAATTGTTTGATGCCAAGTATTTACATGTTACAACTCATTAATATGGACCGCTCTGCCAAGTCAATCACAGTTTTTACTTTAGAGATTGTGCATCATCTTTTCGTGTGTTGTTGGCTGCATTTATTAGAGTAATTGGGATTTTATGGGTGCAGCCATTGTTGTGTGTGCTACGTCATCACAATGGCTGATTGTATATCCCTAAAACGGCTGTACACTAATAGTGAAAGGTGGAATGGAGTTTTGTACATGACATTGCAGCATCGGGGTGACCCCCAGAGGTTCATGTTAGTCAGGAGGGATTCATAATTTCACAAATTCACATTGCAGGGAGATCTTAGTCTGTTGTTTGATTTGCGATGGGGATAGTCCGATGACTAACTGTGTTTCACATGTTCAGATTTAGAGTCAAGGTGAAGTTATTCACATTATCAACCGCTATACTTTATTTTTTTTTAAAATATGACGATCATCATTTTGAAGAGGATGTGAACTTCCGGTCAATATGGTGGATAGGCAGCAGGAACCATTAAAGTCTATGTCTGAAAAGTGTTCCTTTTTGCAGTTTCCTCATATTCCAAATCCGGCTTCTTACAGGAGTTAAGTGATCTGTGAACTGTGTGTTTCATCCGTTTTGATCGTGTTTGATATTCCGATTGTTTACGATGAATGATGATACCGTATGACAAGGAACAGTTGGCTGTGTTCACTTTCTGTGTGGTTTTACCTTATGTCTTTTGGCGTGTGCTGAGACTGCTATGATGGAGACTACAGCTACCATTTCTTTGTTTAGGAGATGAAATAGTAATTTGGATGATTCCACTGGCAAGGGCAGTTGAGCAGTTATGGATTTTAATTCATTTGCAGTGATACTAGGCCTTCCATAACCATAGCTTAAATGTAGGGGGCCTCGGTAGCCTAGTTGGGAAAACCACCCGACTGGACTACCGACGTTCGGACAACCCGTGTTCGATTCCCACTGGAAGCAGTGTGAATTGTACTCATGGTTGGAAAAAAAAATACCCCCACGGTCGACCCAGCCTTTGGCAGAAATGGGAACCAGGGTATTACCCTGGGAAGGTGAGGAATATCACCTCATATCTGAGTTACGATGCTTGAGGCGACACTATACAGAAATCTCAAAACATTTCTGGATAGGCGGCCGAGCACATATGGGTGGAAACTCGTGTGCTAAGACGCCGGTTCAAGTCTTGTACTTTACCTTTACCTTACCTTAACTTAAATGTGCAAGAGAACTACAAACAAAAAGTCAGAAAATAATATGTTTATAATTTTGGTAAGTAACCCATACTACTTGTCATGATTTCTGAGTGTCTTAATGGAAATATTAGCTAGCAATACAATTTTAGTAAATACTTTTTAAAATAATTTCTCACATTTTGATTTGTGGTTAATCTTAGTTTGCTTTTTTTAGGATGTTGCTTTGTTCTTATTTTCTATGGAAGATAAGGTTGTAACTGTTACATTCAACCTGTTTTATTTTGAACTGTCTTATTGTGTTAATTCAGTTTTCTCAATCTCTAGATTTTCTGTTGTTCACACATATCTTTAACTATATGGATCTCATTCCAGAGCATGTCTATTATCTTGTGCTGCTTCCTGGCACAGCAGCATGAGTCCTCTTTAAAAAGTCTATCTTGGTCTGATGCAGTCAAATGGAATCCCTCCCACAAAATCTGACCCCAATTTTTGTCCAGCCCCACCACTCCCAGATAAATTACACAATAACTATATACATTATATTATGATCCACTTAATTCACAACATTTAATCACTCATATTAACATTGAGAATCTATATTTGTTTATACATTAATCTATCTATCTATCTATTGACCTTTCGAGCCGTAACCGGCCCATAGGGCGTAGACCAAGATACATCTTCTCCTATATGAATTTTTGTTGTAGCAGTTTTCTTTTAAAGATATTTTATCAAATCTCGCCATCTGTCTCTGTTCTGTGCAAGCAGTTCTATCTCATTGAGGGAGCCGATTCCTGCTGCTCTTGCCTCTCTCATCAATGTTCTTCTCAGTGTCTCCCTGGGTCTTCCTCTTTTTCTTTTACCTGTTGTTTCCCATATGAGGGCTTGCTTTGCTATTCGATTATTATCTCTTCTCATCACATGTCCAACGTATGACCATCGTCTTTTCTTTATTACTGAAGATATTAGTGGTTGATTGGCGATTTCTCTAATTTCCTCGTTTGTTTTGAATTCGTTCCATTCTATACCAAGTATTTTCCTTAGACATTTATTTTCGAATGCGTTCAACTTTGTTTCTATATCTCTTGTTGTTTTCCAGCTTTCACACGCATACGTAAGGGTTGATAGTACATTTGATTTGAATAGCCTAAATATACATTAATACATTTTAATAATTTCTGTGAATAAAATTTTTTGGAGTGGCTTCAATTTTGTGAAATTTATATTTGAAGTAGATTTATGATTTTGTGTTCACTATGCTGGTGATTATAAGTGATATAATATATTACAACTCACATAACTTTTTCCGGACCACTACTGGCTCATCAGCTTAACTTAAATGAAGGCACTACGGGACCAAAACTGACACATTGACTTGGACCGAATACGGTTGAAAAAAAAAGTAACAATTCTGTATAAATATTCACGAATATTTGTATTTGATATCTAGAAGAAGCTTCATAATTACTTCCTTTGATTCTGTCTATCTATTGACCTTTCGAGCTGTGTCCGGCCCATAGGGCATAGACCAAGATACTCCTTCTCTTATCTGAATTTTTGTTCTAGCAGTTTTCAATTCTTTTAAAGATATTTTATCAAATCTCACCATTTGTCTCTGTTCTGTGCAAATAGCTCTATCTCATTGAGGGAGCCGGTTCCTGCTGCTCTTACCTCTCTCATCAATATTTATCTCAGTGTCTCTCTGGGTCTTTCTCTTTTCCTCTTACCTGTTGTTTCCCATATGTGTGCTTGCTTTGCTATTCGGTTATTATCTCTTCTCATCACATGCCCAACATATGATTATCGTCTTTTCTTGATTACTGAAGATATTAGTGGTTGATTGGCGATTTCCTCGTTTGTTTTGAATTCGTTCCACGCTATACCAAGTATTTTCCTTAGACATTTATTTTTTTATGCGTTCAACTTTGTTTCTATGATCTTGTTGTTTTCCAGCTTTCACACGCATACGTAAGGGTTGAGTGTAAAAGCTGGAGTCCTTCTATTATCACATGATATTTTCTCTTTTTCTTTTTTGACGTAATACCGACCACATTACCCCAAAAATCATGTGCTGAAGGTCTATAAAATTTATGGTCACTATCACCATATTCCCTATAACGTCACTTGGCGTGACAGGGGCTCTTTACTTTTACTTATTTTCTTTTTTTATGAAGGTTGGTTGATTTTTCTATGTAAATGTGTGTTTATTTCTGACAAATAGTTGCCACACCCACTATTGCTTAGTAGTCTACTATTTCTTGTTGCCTATTATTTGTTTCCAGAGTAAAGGCCGCTTGTTCAATGTAGTTGGCGTTGAGTTGTTCAGGTCTTTTATTTTTTTCCTTTCACCAGCTTTCACCTCCAATGAAGTCCCTTGAGACTAACAAGGAACTGAATATTGTGTGTTAATCCATTTTTCCCTGGCAGCCGTATGCGCAGGGGTCCCTCACTGCACAGACATATAACTCCGTCTTTGGAGGTGCTCATATTTTTTCCATCGATAAGTAATTGACGTTTCAAGCCAGGCCTCACTGCTGAGACTAGGGGTGGTCCCTGCAGAGAGAAATCACAAATAAAAATCCCAACTGGTGCAGCTGGGATTTGAACCTCACTGTCTCAAGGTCTGCTTCTTGCCTTGAGACCATACAGTCCCCCATATTCGGATCTAAGTTTTTATTTCACCCCCAATAGAAAAAATGTTGACCGTACCAGGATTCGGACCAGTGTTCTTCTGGTTTGGAGCATGACAAGTTACAGATTCGGCCACCTGCTCTCCTATTCTCTCATATTAACATTGAGAATCTGTATTTGTTTATATAACAATTCAATTTAATAACTTCTGTGAGCAAAAGTGAAAGTTGTAATTTATTTGAGTGGCTTCAATTTTATGAAAATTGTTTTTAAAGTAGATCTATGTCTTTGTACTATATATGATGTTAATAATATATTACGATCACAGCTGTTTGTTGATGATATTTTAAAAGTCTTGGGAAATTTTCTGTTATAATTTTTTTTTAGTGTCCCCTTTGTGTTATATAAGCGTATATATTACATTTAAAACATACATGCATAAGGTAAAGTCTTTTAAGTTGGTATGTGGTTTTCTTACAGATTTGTTAAATGTGGATCACACTTTTGAGAGTACACAACTTGTGTAGAATATGCACAAGAAAAACATTGTCTGCAAAATAAATTTTTAAAATCCAATACTGTGCATGACCTGTCCAAATGACTTAATGTCAATTTATGAAATAAACTTTGCAGGTGACATTAAGGAACACACTCATCAACATTTTGTGAAAAGTGCCTTAAAAGGATTTATAATTAAAAAAGAAATAGTATACCTGACAGTTATATAAGTCAGGCAAAACTGCTGGTTACCAAAAAACAGAATCGTATGGACGTTTATAAAAATAAATATTTAAAAATGTGACCCTTTCTGATGTAAAATAATCATACTTTAACTACAAATATTTTAAGAATGTAAGTGATAGCATCTCTTATGGTAATTTGTAATGTACTATTGTAAAATTATACTCAAGTCATGACATGATCTGAGAATCTGGTTTCAGCATTATTTGGAACAGTACTGGGTCACTAGTTGCCAGTTCTTTGGAGATTGCAGCGAAGTTGCTCCTCTTTAGTCTTCCTTTTCTGAAACCAGTTATTCTTTGGTGCATGGAGTGGCTAGGGAGCCTTTTATATTTATCCGCTTGTTGCATTACTTTAGTTTTCTGTCTGTCTTCTAAGGGTTGTAAACCTGTTACTGTTTCTAGAGTCTTGATAGGTGTAGATTTCATAGCACCAGTGATGATACTGGGAGTCTGGTTTTGTGTTCTGTTAATTTTGCTAAGCTATGATTTTGAAGCTGTAGCCCAGGCTGAGACTCCATACTCTAGGACTGGTCTTACTCTTCCTATATATACTCATTTCAAGATAATGCTGTCTGCTCCCCAGTCCGTTCCTGCCAATTTCTTCACAATGTCTGTTCGTTTTCTGGCTCTTTTTTTTTTTGCTTTGTCTATCTGATTTATCCATGTCATTCTGCGATCCATGGTGATGCCAAAATATGTTGAGTTTTGGTCAATAGGAAGTGTATGGTCTTTTATCTTTAATTTTGCAGAGAGTGTGTTTCACGATAGGCTGAAAATTGTGTATGTAGTTTTTTTTTCGTTAATTGGTAGTAACCAGGTGTTCATCCATTTTTCAAGTTTTCCTAGGGCATCTTGCATTCTGGAGCTAGCCACTGACATAGATTCTTCACGTGCCCATATCGCCAGGTCCTCTGCATACATTGCTGAGTGAATTCTGGGTGAAATGTCCATTACGATGTCATTTACGAAAATTAAAAAGAGCGTGGGGATAGGACTCCACCTTGTGGGACACCTTGTTCGATTCTGGCTTTCTTACTTAGTTGTCCATGTACTTGTACTCTGGCTGTTCGTTCTGTCTTGTAGGTACTGAGATATTCAATTTAATAAACGGCCTTGGATGCCAAGTCTGGGATGCTTGTTCTTTAACCCTTCTCTCCATACCTTATCAAAAGCCTTCTCCATGTTGACCCACACTGTGTGTTTCTTTTCTTGTAAGAGAATCTTCTATTTCCTGTGCGATGTAGGTGATCAGATCTTCAGTTGAACTGTGCTGACGGAAACTACTTTGTTGTGGTATGATTTGTTGTTTTGTCTCCAAATGCCACATGAGTCTTCTATTGACCAGCCTTTCCATGAGTTTACTCAGGCAGCTCAGTAGGCTAATTGGTCTGTAGCAACTTGGGTCTAGTGGGTCTTTTCCATGTTTGAGGATGGGCACCGTAATGGCTTCTTTCCAGGTTACCAGCATTTGACCTCTCTTCCAGCTGGCATTTATTATCCTTAAGAATCCCTTGGCTTTCTGTCTCAGTTTTATGAGCATTTTGTTGGTGATTCCACCTTTTCCAGGGGAACTCTTGAGCTTTAATCCTTTGAGGGCTACATCTAGTTCTATTGGTGTAAAGATGGTCGTCTGGTGTTCTTCTAGTGCTGAAGGCATGTGTTTTGCATCTCGGTTTTCCTTTCTTGCAGCTTTCTGTTGGTCTTTTGGAATGTTTATTCTGCTTATGTTTTTGTAAGTTTCTATCAGTATGTTTGCTGCTGAAATTAATGATGGCTCGTGTAGACAGCAGTCCTTATTGTAGGTTAGAAACATCTGACTTTTTGTCAGGGGAAGGGCTTCATTTGTGTCATATAAGAGTCTCCTTTGCATCACTGTGACCTATGTCATCTCAACAAAAAAGTATGCAATGAACAATTGTGGGAAATGTATTCTTTCAATCTCCTCTTATTCTATTTAACCTTCAGTTGTATTTGTTTTTATATTATTCATTTATTATTAATTCTTGGTAGAAACAATTGATACTGTGTTTCTTGTTCTTGTTTTGTATAATTATTGGTCTTCCTATTTTACTTTTTAATGCTAGATCTATATCAGATCAGAGAGGAGGCAAGAGGTCAGAAACATCACTCAAACTCAGTCAGGCTTCAGCAAAATCATCTGTGTCAGCAAAAGAATTGTCTGCAAAATCTCAAAAAGATGAAAAAGAGAAAACCAAGCACAGACTGATTGAGGAAGAAAAATCTGAGAAAGGAAAGGTTAGAATACTTGACAGAAAAAATAATGCAAAACTTGCTGCAGTCTTCTATAATATGACTAGACTAATTAGTGATAACTGTTTCTTCTAGTTGTACTTTTTTTCTTTTAAATCTTTTTCATAATTAATGTCAGTGACACTGGAAAGGTCAGACTTACATTAGAAGTTAGACTTACATTATTTATGCATTTTGTGCATTACTCACTATGAAATCATCATACAAACCTAGTCAAGCTTCACAATTGATTTCACTGAAACCGACAGATGTTTTAGAATTGCAAATATGCATTAAAAACATTTTCTGTCTTGGTTAAGTAATCTGATTCATTGGTTTGTAATTATTACTTAAATACTTTGATGCTTCCAACTCTCTAATTTGGTTTCCAACAGATGTTTCTCTAAGTGTCTAAAATATTTTGTGTAATTAGTTTCTCTATGAAAGTTATCTTCATTCACTTGTATTTCTGGAATTCTTTATTTATTTACTTTTATTTCAGTATAATTATGTTCTGAACTGACCACTAACTTACAATATTTATGTTACATGGTACTAATTGAAGAAAATGAACAAGTTTTCAATATTAATTCTTCTTCTTTACTTCTTCATTTGCCTTTCAGCTTCGAGGGGAGATATAATTTGTGGTCTTTTGCTCCTCTGTTTGCCTCTGGTGCTGTTATGTTTCTTTGTGTTTCTAATATTCCCTCAATCCATATTAATTCTTCTTCTTTACTTCTTCATTTGCCTTTCAGCTTCGAGGGGAGATATAATTTGTGGTCTTTTGCTCCTCTGTTTACCTCTGGTGCTGTTATGTTTCTTTGTGTTTCTAAAATTCCCTCAATCCCTTATCTTTTTCATGGTCAGCCCTTGGGGCTGGTATTCTCGCAATGTTTATTGATGGTCTGTTGTGTTGTGTTTTGATATTTCTGCCTTATCACATGGCCAAACCATTTTATCTGTTGTTTCTTTATATATTCTATGGGCGGTATTATTCCTAGTTTTTTTTCTCAGTTCTTCATTTCTGATCTTAATTCTCAGGCTGTTTCCTGTCATTTGTCTAACACATTTAATCTCAGTAAAAAAGTAAAGTAAAGAGCCCCCGTCCCGCCAAGTGGCGTATAGGGAAATATGGTGTTAGTGACCCTATATTTTACAGACCTTCAGCACATGATTTTTAGGGTAATGTGGTCGGTATTACGCCCGTGCTGCTTTACTTTCCCAGAAAAAAATCCGGTACCCATTTAAGGCTAGGTGAACCTGGAAGCCGTCGGTTGGGATCGAACCCTACCCCTTGTCTTTTGTAGTCCAGTTCACTAACCACTGAGCTATCGCGGCTCCCATTTAATCTCAGTAGATGTTATTTTTCTTATTGTTCTTGCATCTAGTGTCCAGGACTGGCATTAGTAGCACAATGTTGGAATGAAGATTGTATTGTAGAGTGCCCATTTTGCCTGTAGAGTTATTTCCTTGTTGGACAATAGTGATACTAGCTGTCCAATGATTTGACAAGTTTTATTGCATCTTGAGTCTATTTCTGCTGTTTGTGAATTGTCTTCAGTATTAATTGACAGTTGTAAATGTGGGTTTCTTTCATTTCGATCTTGCAATTTTTAAAGTTAATGTTTTAATGCATATTGTGTTCACTTTATATCTAGTAATATAATTGTGATTACATCCACATTTAGACATCAATATAAAAGAAATCACTGTAACAGAAATTGAATTAGCAGTGAAACACATGGCTAATAATAATGTCTCTGGTGTAGATAAAATAACTGCAGAGATGCTGAAAGCATTTAATAATCAAAACCTATTCCACCTAAGAAAGAAGTTATTTAATCAAATTTGGGATGAAGAAAAAGTTCCTACAAACTGGAAGAGAGTTATCATTATCAAACTACCTAAATAAAGGCAGTCTTAAAGATTGCAATAAGTGGAGAGGAATTACACTTTTATCGGTTGCCTTCAAGGTTTTCTGTCGAATCATGCTGAACAGATTAAAAGATGCTGTTGATAATTTTTATGGCAAAGAACAAGCTGGATTCAGAAAGGGGAGAAGCTATCTTGACCAAATATTCACTCTAAAGATAATACTAGAACATACAGAAAAACAATAACTATTAATCTGCAATTTCATTGATTTTAAAAAAGCGCTTGACAGCATACATGACCTTGCTGAATATATTTAAGCATTATGGAATGCCACCAAAAATTACCAACATTATAAAAAACAAATAAAAGTATACAGAAATAAACAAACCAATATATGTCTGCTTCATAGACTACACCAAAGCTTTTGATAGAATACACCATAAACAACTTAGGCTGCCTAAAAGATTTACATCTAGATGATACAGACAAATGACTAATATGTAACTTATACTGGGAGCAAACAGCAATAATAAAATATGACAAAGAGAACTCTACACTTATTGATATAAAAAGAGTAGTAAGACAAGGATGCCTCTTGTCACCAAGCTTCTTTAATCTGTACACTGAGTAAATCTTTAAAAACATCACAGAGATGCCAGGCCTAAACATTATGGTTAGTTGAAGGTCCCAGTTTCACTGCATACAAATTAAAATCCATAATTGCTCAACCGCCCGTGCCAGTAGAATCATCCAAATTAAAACTCATCTCAATGAAGGATCCAGACAAAGAAAGGCAGCTGCAGTCCCCATCATAGCAGCTACCGCACAAACCAAAATACGTAAGGCCAAGCAACATTGAAAGTGAACGCACCTGAAATGTCCTTCGTCATACGATATCATCATTCATTGCAAAGCAATTGGAATATCAAAACACGATCCGGATGAAAAACACAGCTCACGGTGTGCACAGGGCATTAACTCAGTAGCTCCTGCATCAAGCCAGACTTGGAATAAGAGGAAACTGCAACAATGAACACCTTTCAGACTGAGCCTCAATAGTTCTTGCCGCCTATCAGCCATATTGACCGGTATTCCAATGATGATTTATATTGCTATCAACACAGAACACACTATTGCGCACACATTAGAGGATTTCTGATCACATACATGTACTCCGCTGCGCTGGCGAAGAATATTTATTTATTTCTGCCTAGACATTAATGAAAAGATAATCAATGACCTAAGATATGCTGATGATACTGTATTACTAGCAGAAATATTGCTGAAATATTGCTGAAATAATATTGAGTCATCAATGACGGCCTAACATCATCAAGTGCTATGACGATCATCATTTTCGGGAGGACGTGAACTCCCATGGTATATGGTGGATAGGCGGCAGGAACCATTGAAGGCTATGTCTGAAAAGTGTTTCTTCTTGCAGTTTCCTCATATTCCAAGTCCGGCTTGTTGCAGGAGCTACTGAGTTAAGTGCTCTGTGCACACCGTGAGCTGTGTGTCTCATCCGTTTTGATCCTGCTTCGATATCCCGCTTGTTTACGATGAATGATGATATCGTATGACAGGGAACAGTTGGCTGTGTTCACTTTCTGCGCGGTTTCGCCTTATGTCTTTTGGCGTGTGCTGAGACTGCTACGATGGGGACTACAGTTACCTTTCTTTGTTTGGGAGATGAGTTAGTAATTCGGATGATTCCACTGGCACGGGCGGTTGAGCAATTATGGATTTTAATTCGTTTGCTGTGAAACCGAGGCCTTCTATAACCAATAACCAATACTAGCAGAAAATCCTAAAGATCTACAATAATTATTTAATGAAATAAACATGACAAGCAACAAATATGGATTAGATATGAATATTAAAATGACTAAAACTATGATCATAAACAAAGATAATATTCAAAACCTACAAGTGAATATCATCAAAGTTGAAGGAATAGACCTGGAGACAGTTCAGATCTACAACTACCTTGGACATACTATATCCAGTGATGGAAAATGTAAAACTTAAATAAACAAAAGAATAGGAATGGCAAAAAATAATTTTAATGTCATGAAAAATATACTAATATCAAAACAAATAACACCAGGGCTAAAACTAAGAAAAGCAAAATGTTACATCTTCTCAACATTCCTGTATGGTGCAAAAACATGGACATTAGACAAGAAAACAGAACAGAAAATTGAGCCTTTGAAATGTGGATATATAGAATAGGTAAAATTGAATGGAAAGAAAATAAAACAAACAATAAAGTATTAAAACAACTAAAAATGAATAAAGTATTAAACACAATTCAAACAAGACAAATGAGATTTTTGAGGCATGTTTAAAGACTCAGCAGTCTACTAAAAGTAATCTTGGAAGGGAAAATACAAGGTAAAAGAGGCAGGGGCAGACCAAGACTAACATGGACGAGTAACATCAAAAGATAGACAAGTCAGCCTATGACAATCTGCACCATAAAAGCAAGAAACAGAGTGAAATGGAACTCCATGGTAGCCAACATTCGATGCAGAGACAGCACAATGATGAATATAAAAGACATATGGCAGCTACACTTGTGCAGTTCACACAGAGGAAGGAATGAGTGATTGGTTTTGAATTGAAACAGGAGTAAAACAGGGATGTATACTATCACACTATTGCTATTTGGAATTACCAATGAGTAAATGTTGCAAAGGTAATAATGGCTTTAAATGGTATGACAAGAATTACTTGGAACATCTAGATTTTGCAGATGATATAGTGCACCTAAATGACGATATCAATAAGATGCAAAATATCTGAGATACCTTTTCATCCATTGTAGAAAAATAGGACTTTAAATCAACAGGTATAAAACAATAATAACAATACCCCAGAGGGCAATATATATCTCAATTGCCAACCACTGGAAAGAGTAGACCACTATATATATCATCATCATCATCAAGTACCGGGCCTTCTGGCGTAGGTGATCATGTCTCTCTGAAATAGGGTATAGCAGTGATAAGTTGAATGAAGACAAAAAGGGGGAGTTAGGTAGTAAACAAAGGGGAGATAAAGAAGGGAAGTGATAGGTGTTCAAGTGCTCGTGGAAGTTAGGTCAACACAGCAAGAGTCACGAGGGGCAGAAGCAAGGCTAGAGAATTAGGTGAACAAAGAATAGGTTAAGGGGCAAAGCAGATTTTTCGCAACCAAGCAGTGGTTCAGTGCAAGCGTCTGTAGTCAGATACAGTCGATACTGTGAACTAGGGGTTAGTTGGACAGCTGGTGAGTAAGTTAGATAGGAAGTAACCGTCGAGTCAGTCAGATGTGAATTCCAGTAGACGTGATATTAGAGATGATTTATTGTGACACTAGAGTAAGATAGTCATAACAGCGCGATACAGCAATTAGCTGATAGAAATTAATGTTACAACTATTTGCAAGGACTTTATTTAGATCATGTGTGATTGCAACATTATGAGACTTAGTGTAGGTAGTGAAGAGACATTAATAGAGCTAGTAGAGCTCCAACGGGTGCAGAGACTTTGTTTAGATCATGAGTGATCTCTACATTATGAGACTTTGTGTAAGTCACAGTTAGATCGTTGTAGAGTTATTGAGTTATTTGCGGGTCATCATCATTACACTCCGAACATGTCCATAGGTGCTCAGACCCCCTCCTCAGCAATTCCCTCAGTGTCCAGCAACTGACGACTCCAGTTCTATGTTGGTTGATAAGTCTTCTTACACAGCCACTAAGTTTCTCATTTCTGGCTGTGCCCATCTTAACTCCCATTTCCATCATCCAAAGAAGTGACGTGGATCTGTGTTTGTCGAAGTCATGTGTTCTTCCCACATCTCGGAGGGCATTGATGATGTCCGCCCGCCACAACCATTGGTTGCCCGTCCTCAACGACAGCGCAGCTAGCCAACCTGTCCGCTCTTTCATTTCCCCGCACTCCCGCATGTCCAGGGACATAGACAAAGGTGACCTTAAGTATTTTGGATTTCTGCAACGACTCTACCCATTGCATGCGTACAGAGCCCGCCTCCACTTTTTTTATCATGCTCATCGAATCACTCAGTATACATGTGTGCATGTAGTCTTGTGACTCTAACCATTTGAATGCCTTGGTCACTGCCATCGCTTCCATTGTCATGCTACTCGTGGTCATGACGTATGCACCACTGTCTTCCTTGACTATTCTGTCTACCGAGCGTGCTGTAAATGCCCATGCACTTCTTTGGTGTCGTCTTACAGATCCGTCTGTATTGATGACTGCATCTTTCTCATCGGTGTTATCACAGATGAGACCGTTGACCCCAAACGACTGGGTTCTCTTCCCTACTTTTCCTGTCGAGTGTGACAATACACGAGAAAGTCCCCTTAAATGACGTAGGCACCGGTATCCACTCCTCACCAATGCTGATATTGGTAAGCCCACAGACCTGTTTGATGACATCTGCTCGGCCCACCCATCATTTGCCTTTTTTTAGCCTGGCACCTTTCTCTGTGTTGAGCACGTGGTGCACTGGATGCTCTTTGTCTGTACTAATCTTCAGGTATGTTCGTGCTCTCCAGATCTTGATTCTGTCATCCATGGTTGGAAAGTCAAGAAGATACCGCATTGCTACACAGGGAGCGTCCCTCGTACAACCCAGGATAATGCGCATGGCTTCATTTTGTATTTTCTCCAGCCTATCAATTTGAGTCGTACTGACAGTAAGAATTGCCAGGGCATACTCGATTGGTGCGAGGACTAATCCCTGGAACAGATGAGTAAGTAGTAGCCTCTGCTCGATGTTGGCAGCTGCCATGACCTTCAAGGCGGCTAATCCCTTGCGGGATTTTGTTATCACATGGTCGACGTGGTCCCAACAGGCTGTGATCAAACAACTCCGAGGTATGTCATCAACTTGTCCCTGGTCACCTCATCAGCTCCCATTCGTACTACCGGAGTGGTCGTATTATTAACGATATGATTGTTAAGGGAGAACCATGAAACTGATGCTTTATTAGGATTAACCAAGGCACCTGAAACCCCACACGAGGAAGAAATGCGATCGAGTTCGTCTTGCATTGTGGAGGCGATTCCCCGTCTGTCTCTTCCCTGTCGATATACCAGAATATCATCAGCAACAGTCATAGTTCTTCCCCTCCCATCCAGCTGTTGTTCCGTGATCGTTATTGTGTACACGTTAAATAGAACTGGTCACAATGGTGAGCCTTGTGGCAGCCCTGGACAAATGGATGTTGGCTCGGAGGACCAACTTCCACATCTGAGTATCACCTTCCTCTGAAACAGTGCCGCGGCGATCCATCTAAAGAGGAAGGGGTGCACCACCAGTTTGAGGAGCATATGTATGAGATATTCAAATGGTACCCTGTTGTATGCATCCTCCAGATCTATAGCAGCAGCACTTGAACGCTTTTCTGTTCAAGGTGACAGGTGAGGACACGGGCAACTATTTTCACCAGCAGCTTGCCCGTAATGTTCTGCATTGTGATGATTCTGTAGGTACTGATCTGAGAATGGTCCTTGTTTGGGCTTCGGTTGCATAGTAAGTAGCTATGTAGCCACTCCTCCTTAATCTGGCCACTCCGAATACTGGCATTAAACTCATTATTGGCCAGTTTTGTCAAGTCGTCGTCGGCTAAATCGCCTATGTCATCATACCGAACACCATCTGGACCAGGAGCAGTGTTGTGTGACCTTTTAAGTGTCGTGCGAATGGTATTGGTTGTGATTGTGAGATCTTCTTCCAGCCCTACATCCTTACACAATTTTGACAGCGATCCCCATATCCTCATTCTTACAGCCTCATTTCTTCGGTCCGTCTGCTCAATGTAGCGGGCAAGCAGGGCCTTCCCTTTACTCTCATCAGATTTGTGCCATATCCGGCCAGTGCTCTGAAAGTCTGGTATGCCTCTGTGTCGTGTTGTGCCATTCATGCACTGATGAAGATGCCAGAATGTGGCGAGCGATTTTTCTGAGCACACTTTTTTATAGAAGTCATCCAATTTGGCATCCTTAGCCTGCTTAGCGCATAGTTTAAAGTGCATCATTTTTTGGCCGACCTCTACTTTCAGATGCTTCAAGAGCTCAGGTTGTGTTCTTCCATTCCTTCTGGCTTTCTGCCATGTCTTGACTGTTTGTCTCTTGCTCCGCCAAGCTTCCTCGACATCTATGTTCCACCAGGGTGGCTGCGTCCATCTCTCCTGCCTCCTACGAGGGGCACTCTGTTTCCTATGTCTGATTTTACTAATGACGTCCTGGTCTGTTTTCTCTTAGTTGAATGTGTGGAGCTTTCTTTTCTGGTTTTTATTTCTGCTTTTCTCAATTAGGACACATGGATAGTGATCACTTCCGTGGAACCCCAGTGCACTCCACCTGCAAACCGGTGCGAAGGCGTAAGACACCAGTGTCAGGTCTATGACACTATCAGAGTCCCCTGTTCGAGTGGCTATACTTGTTGTCTTTCAAGCACACTAAATCGGCCAACACCAGTGCGTTCTCTAGGTCTTCTCCTTGCTTGTTGGTTATGACGTTACCCCACTGGTTTCTTCTAGCATTAAAGTCTCCGCAGAAAAATGACATTCTCTTCATCGAACTCGAAGAGATTCTGCCATTGTTGTGTGTTCACCTTCCCATAACAGGCATACACATTAACAATCATGAAATGAACTGGGGTCTGCACCCTAACCGCATGTACCTGCATTTCTGCATTGTTCCACACAGACATATCAACCTCAGCTGCCACCATATTGTTGCGCACAAGGATGGCCTGCCCAAGGTGTCGTCTATTGTAAAAACAATGAAAGCCAGGACTACTTACTGTCCTGTCACCAAGAAGAGTTTCTTACAAAACCGGCGCCACACTGTAGCTTATCAAGAATGGGCCGTCGTTGATTAATTGACCTGCAATTCCAATAAGTAACACGCACATTCTTTAGGCCTAACCTCTCACACTTTGACAGTTTAATGCCACCTCGCTTGCCCCCTCGTGTTTTCCTTCTTCGATGATGTCGTTTGGGCTGCATCTGAATACTTACACTTACTGTCGTCATAGATGAATGTCGATGCTTTGAATGGTCTAGACTCATGTGCACTTACTCAGTCGCACAGTCCAGAACCCATTTCCACGTTATAAACTGGCCAACTCCAGTAAATAGCTCAGCAGAACGCGGATACACTGTGAGCCTTCCACAAATTAAATTAATTATGCGTCGTAGAGTGTTAGAGCTACAATCGTGTGCAGAGACTTTATTTAGATCATGTGTGATTGTCCCATTATGAGACTTAGTATAAGTCGTGAAGAGACATTAATAGAACTCGTAGAGCTATCATCATGTGCAGAGACTTTATTTAGATCATGTGTGATTGTCCCATTATGAGACTTAGTATAAGTCGTGAAGAGACATTACTAGAGCTCGTAGAGCTATCATCATGTGCAGAGACTTTATTTAGATCATGTGTGATCGTCCCATTATGAGAATTAGTATAAGTCGTGAAGAGACATTACTAGATCTCGTAGAGCTATCATCATGTGCAGAGACTTTATTTAGATCATGTGTGATCGTCCCATTATGAGACTTAGTATAAGTCGTGAAGAAACATTAATAGAGCTCGTAGAGCTATCATCATGTGCAGAGACTTTATTTAGATCTTGTGTGATCGTCCCATTATGAGACTTAGTATAAGTCGTGAAGAGACATTAGTAGAGGTAGTTAAAGCTACAACCAGGTGCAGAGAAGCTAGTAGACAAGTGAAATCATGCTACAGTAAAGTCTCGATTATCCGGAATGCTCGGGGAAGAACCCATTCTGGATAATTGAATTTTTCTGGATAATCGAGAGTAAGAAAACCAAACTCAAAATTTATGAAAAAACATGATTGAAAAATTGCAATGCTCAGAAATATTTAAATTCGTGTGACATTCACTAGCTTTCTCTATCAACATGGGTCCTGATATTGGCATTCCTTTTCTTCTTCTTTCTAAAAACCACACATAAAGGACGTCGTCGAGTTTTTCAAATTTTGGCCGTTTCATACTTCGTCTCTGGTGTATATTGTTGCTGCTTTCAGACTCCGACGCAAACTTAAACAACTCATCTTTTTGATTTCGTATGTCATATAATGTTGAAGAGGCTATGCCAAATTCAGTCATCAAAACGTTGCGATTAACGCCTTTTTCAAGTCTACTAGCGATTTCAATCTTCTGGTTCAGTGTCAATACAGTTCGCTTGCGTTTACCTTTGCGGGAAATTGAGGTGTGGTTTGCACTCGCAGAGGCCATTATTTAACACAAAAATGTATTCCGTTAAAAAGTATGCACACATGCGTTTATAGCATATCATGTATAATTTATACTGATGGAACAAATTTCAGCTTGCACAAATGTCTGAGACAAACTAACGTCAAACTCTGTATCTTACTCTTTTTGAATTTCCAGTCGGTAATTTTTGAACCCCTCCCCCTTTCTTCTCACCATCTCTATGTCACTGCACGCCGGCTGCTCAACCTTTGATTTATAATCATCAAAGTTATGGGCTCTTCAATTTTCACAAACAATACGTCTGCTTCTAATGTTCGGTCAGACTGTCAAACGCCATATTTTTGACAAATTCATGACCAACTTTAGATCTAAAGCAGGCTATGAGAAAATTAAGCACATTTGTAAAATCATGTAGATAAGTGTTTTTGGCACGACTAAGATTTCCCGACAAAAACATTTAGTCGGGGGAAAAAGTGAAGATATAGACTGTCTGTCGCTTTTACTTGGAATATTTGGAGACACAATGTCTGGATTGAATAAAATATGTTCGCTCCTATTTGAAGTATATTACTGTAAATACACTATTGTAAACGCAATATTGTGTAATGATAGAGCCTGTAGAAGTAAGCGCAGCGCACAAACCGTGTTGTAGCGTTTTCGATTTCCGGATAAAGACATTTAATTTAACTGAACAAAACATGATTCAAGCTTTCTCCCTATAATAATTAAAAAAAAAAAAAAGTCCGTTAAATTGAGAATTCCGGATTATTGAGTACCGCATAATCAAGACTTTACTGTATTATAAAACTGTATGTCATTCGAGGATGACCATTAGTGTGGGGTAAACTCAGCGATCACCTTCTGACATTATGTTAGGGGGGCAAGGGAAGAGATGAATGTGAGGCTCCCAGCGACTTTGTATTTGTGAACATGTACTGGAAGTGATTCTTGTGTAAATTAAATTGTTATGTGTGAAAATTCATCGGTGTTGGTAATGATTTGTGGAATGCTAGCTGAATTGTGATCCCTAGTGATGAACGAATGCTGGGGTCGCTCTGAACTAAAGAAATCACAACGCGAAGTCAATGGAGAATCAATCAACGGGATAAAGGGTGAGGCCGAGATGAAGAGGTGTTCTACCTGTGCAGCCAGAGTCCACAGGTGAGGGCTTAGGTCTTTACGAGCCATCGCGTGAGCTGCAGAGTGCTAAGTAGTGGCATACTGAACAGGAAGGAGACCTGTGCAAGCGAGGTTCCATATTGGTTGAGTCAAGGTGGTGACAACAAGGCGGAACGACCCGTCTTTACTTCATGTAGGCTGTCAGCCTGCTGTATGTCATCAACCTGTCAATCCTCAGCCAGCCAGAACAACTGGTGGGGGTTGGCCAACGCTGTCGTGGCTAGCTTCAGTGCTTGAGTCAAGGTAGCTGTGTCATAGGGCGGCCGAACAACGGAAGGTTTGAACCTGAACCTGAACTCGGGATGAAGCACGATCTCGATAACAGTATCTGTTATTATCAATGTGAACAAGAGCTGGTATTGGTTCCAGCTAGGGTCGAGTATGTGATGTGCTCGATATAGGGCGAAGTGTCCAGCGACAAATTGAGTTCAAAAGGAACTCAAGTCCATCCATTATAAGTCAGTTCAATAATGTTCAAATTCAACATCAAATACCGTAAGGTCAACCTTTTTTCGACACAACTTTCGATCTCGGCAGCTATTTATCATTTCTGTTGTTGACCTTCCGCCAAGCCATTCTCTTAAGCTGTCTGTTATTTTTTCACTTTGCTTCCCTCTTTCTCTTCGTACTTAAATTTTTTCAGTTGTTACAATATATTCCAGTTCTTCTCTTCTCATTACATGGCCAAAAAATGATGATTGTTTCTTCCTAATATTGCAAATTAGCTCTCTTTTTGCATTGTTTCTTCCTAATATTGCAAATTAACTCTCTTTTTGCTTTGACCTTTCTCAGAACATCTTCATTACTCTTCTTAGCTGTCCATGGTACTCTCAAAATTCTTCTGTAAAACCACATTTCTACAGACTCCAGTGATTTTCTTGTCTGTTGTCCTATTGTCCATGATTCGTATCCATATGTTAAGACTGGCTCTACGTAACATTTAAGAACTCTTTTTCTTGTTTCTATTGTCAAAAATGGATTGCATAGTATCTTCCTCATTTTTTGGAAAGCTGCTTTTGCCTGAGCCATTCTGCATCTCACCTCTTTTGTACATCTTCCATCTGAGGTTAACAAAGTTCCCAAATATTTAAATTCATTTACCTGTTTTAATATTGTTCCACTTGTCTTTATTTTGCACTGTGATTATGTCTTTTTCTTTGCTGTTACCATTACCTCTGTCTTTTTGCTATTAAGTTATTTTTAGTTGAGGGATGACGTCATGGGACGCACCAAAATGGCAGCTTATTTATATTCGAGCTATGGACTAAGCAATGTTTACATTGAACAACACGATATATGTTATTGCTGCGAGTTGGCAGATTTTTGAAAATGTTCAAAAGGGTTTGAACATAAATGTTTGTTCACAGTTCGTTAACCTTAGCTGTAGATAAAGTCGTTAATTCGATGGCTTCGTTTCAGACGTTGGTAGCTAAGGACCTAACTTGTGCAAACGGATGGCATTGGCAAGGATCATTTTGAATCTATGAAGTGGGCTCATTGTGTCTTTAACTCAAAAGCATATGTGCTTTTTAACCAAAGACCTTTTTTTGGGGACTCAATGAAGATATCCCCGATGGAAGAATAAATTGTACTATTAGTCCCATAAATAATTCGCTTCCAGAGGTTTATGATGTAAACAAAGCAGTTTTGTCATTGCAAGAGAATAATGTCCACACCTATAATTGGTCAGGATTGTGTAGCAGCAGCAGCTTTATAGCGAACACAGAAAACATCATAGGATTGTGCTGTTCTGAAACAGCTATGCTATGCTACCCTAGAATTGCCTTTAATGGGATTACTGTGACCACAAACCACTCTCCATGTGTGTGCCACATATTTACACCCCAGAAAGAAATACTGAATATAACAACATCATGTGCCATCTGTGATATTAATGACCACAGACCAGGAGCCTCCAGTATGATCGATACAACTGTTGCACCAAGCATTTCTCAGCAGAGCCATATCTATGGAATGTTAATCTGACATTGTTCTTGAATGATGTCCAAGTTAATGAGACATCAGAATCGTGTGGCGGCAGCTACAAGAATGAAGCGAAGAACATCAAGTTCTGCTGCTATAAAGGAGACTTGCCTTGCTATCCCAGAATTGCCTTAAATGGGATCACTGTAGTTGAAAACTTCTCCTCTTATGTAAACTACACATTCACATCTAAGAGTGAATCAGTGAAGGTCACAAAATCATATTCTCTCTGTGGTTTTACTAACTACAGGTCATGTGGCTTCTGTTGGATTGGAAATGATAACTTACTACCACTGTGTGTCTATATGTTTGGAATTGGAGTCATCAATGATGGCCTAACATCATCAAGTGCTATGACGATCATCATTTTCGGGAGGACGTGAACTCCCATGGTATATGGTGGATAGGTGGCAGGAACTATTGAAGGCTATGTCTGAAAAGTGTTCCTTCTTGCAGTTTCCTCATATTCCAAGTCCGGCTTGTTGCAGGAGCTACTGAGTTAAGTGCTCTGTGCACACCGTGAGCTGTGTGTCTCATCCGTTTTGATCCTGCTTCGATATCCCGCTTGTTTATGATGAATGATGATATCGTATGACAGGGAACAGTTGGCTATGTTCACTTTCTGCGCGGTTTCGCCTTATGTCTTTTGGCGTGTGCTGAGACTGCTACGATGGGGACTACAGTTACCTTTCTTTGTTTGGGAGATGAGTTAGTAATTCGGACGATTCCACTGGCACGGGCGGTTGAGCAATTATGGATTTTAATTCATTTGCAGTGATACAGAGGCCTTCCATAACCAATAACCTTTATTTTTGCTTTCTTTCACTATAATGTCCAACATTTCTTATAACACATTTTCACTCTTAGCGATTAAGACTGTATCATCAGCATACCTTCGATTATTTATATTATGACCTCCAATTGTTATTCCAGGCATACCCCGTGTGGATTTTAAAATAATCTCACTATAAATATTAAACAAATCTGGTGACAGCACACAACCTTGTCTAACACCCTGTTTTATTTGTTTAAACATTTCCAATTGGTTTCCAGTTCTTATGGCCGCTGTTTGTTGCCAGTGCATGTTCTTTATTATTCTTAGATCTTTGCTGTCTCAGTTTATGTTTTCTAAAATTTTGATTATTTCTTGATGCATTACTTTGTCAAATGCCTTGGTGTAATCTATGAAACATAGGTATAGATCTGTTTTCACCTCTATGGCTCTTTCTACTAAAGATTTTATGATATATATGGCATTGCTTGTTCTTTTATCTCTAACAAAACCACACTGTTCATCGCTAATTTCTGGACTGATTTTGTTTCTCACTCTTCACATGATGATTCTTAGTAATATCTTAGTCATATGACTCATAAGGCTTATTGTGCGATGATCATCACATTCAATCACACCCGATTTCTTTGGTAGGGCTATGAATATTGATCTGAGCAGGTCATCTGGTATATATACAGTGTTGTAGATATCATTCAATATTTTTGTTATTATTTCTATTCCAAAATCACCCATGGCTTCAATCTCTTCATTAGTTATATTATCTGGTCCAGGAGCTTTGCCTGCTTTCGTATTGCGTAAGGCGTCTTCCACTTCTTCTCTGAGTATTTCTGGTCCTTCTCCATTATCCTTAACATTTACTTCCTTTCGTTCATCATTATAAAGATCTTTAATGTATTCTGTCCATTGTTCCCTTATGTTTTCTTGATCAATCAACAGTTCTCCTTTTTTTTATCATATACATCCAGTTTTTTTATTGCGTTTTTCTTCCTGTTAATTCCTTAATTTGTTTGTATATAGCTTTAGCATCTCCTTTTTGTTGCATTTCAATCTCTTTGCATCTACTATCTATACATCTAGGTAGTAATATAGATCTAGAAGGTGAATCAAAGAAAGAGATCAGAAGCAGGATAGCAAAAGCAACAACAAATTTTAAAAACCATGACAAAATATGGAAATAAGAAATACTAAGCAAGAAAGCTTAGAATATTCAACTCAAACGTTTTATCAACACTTACTTATGCAAGTTTTCTTGCTTAGTATTTTTTATTTTCATATTTTGTCATGGTTTTTAAAATTTGTTGTTGCTTTTGCTATCCTGCTTCTGATCTCTTTCTTTGATTCACCTTCTAGATCTATATTACTACCTAGATATATATATAGCTGGAAAGCTGGAAAACATCAAAAGAGATTAAGAAAAATACTAAACGCTTTAAAAGTCAAATGCTTAAGAAAAATATTCTGTGTACAATGGAATAAATTCAAGACTAATACTGAAATAAGAGAATTGGTTGAAATAAGAAAAGCAAAGTTGGCAGGCATAGATTCCTTAGATAAGATTGAACATCTTGCCCATAACAGAGATTGGTGGCGAAAAACACTACATGTCCTATACGAAATCTAACAGCGCGGGAAGGATCAAGAATTGTTATTGTACACTAATCATGTATGACTACTGGGGCCCCCACATTGAAGAGAGAAAAGAATAGAGCCACTATTACCCACATTACATTTTATAAGAGGCGATTAAGCAAGTTTGAAATCGTTGCCTGTGCAGTCAAGTAGGACATGCACGGAGTGAGCTTGTCAAAAGAATTTATCAATGCATTTTAGGAAATGCTGTGACAAGTGGTGGTGCTAATATGAGAAATTACTAACTGCAATAAAACTGGTTTCATAGGGTAGAATAGAATAGATAGAATATGACAGTGAATATATACAGCTTTCTATAGTATTTCGCAAAAGACAACAGTCATTTATTTCATCAGAAGAAATCCCTGTATGAGTAAGTGTTTAGGTCAATTAGTTTTTTTAAGACTCTAAAGGTATCCTGTTGCATTCTGTGCCTGAAAGTTCATGAAATGTCCAGACTATATTATCAGACTATAATACCAATCAAACTCCATAAAATAAATAGACTAAGCCCCCCCCCCCCAAAAAAAATGATCAATAATTTGTGAACATGATTATAAGTAACAGCATATAACAAATAAAATGAAAGATTAAGATAAAATATAAAATGGTCAAAACTAAAGAATGTAAAATTTTCTAAGATATCAATGCCTGGCTTTATCATTTTGCATTCTACATGTATCTAATATTTCAAGTTCGTGACAACTTTGTCACTTCAGCCATAATTAAATTATAGTAATTAAAACAAAATATGGTTTTGTCACAATAGCTAGTTACATTAACCTGTTTGATTTTTGTTCATAAACTGTAGGAAATGTAGTAGTCTGTTTTGAATGGCTGAGTTTCAAAGTTTCAGAATTATACAATAGAATTAGTGCTGTCAAAAAATAATGATTGATTACTTTTCAGGTGCGGACAACAGTGTTTCTTACACTTCTGAAAGCATTTGGATATTTTCTGGCTGCCATGGTTCCTGTATCTTTAATTC
Source organism: Megaustenia siamemsis (assembly GCA_032433765.1). Lineage (NCBI taxonomy): Eukaryota > Metazoa > Mollusca > Gastropoda > Stylommatophora > Ariophantidae > Megaustenia > Megaustenia siamemsis. Next base: position 41,184,201 of record JAVIAB010000117.1, on the reverse strand, counting down.
TGTACAATGGTTTTAATGTTGCATCTGGTATCTGGCTTTCCGTGTGGACTGATGATGCCTACCTACGTAATGAGAACAACACAGGGACAAGTAAATATGAGTCTCAAACATACATGTATCTTGGAGTCTACTCAGCCCTGTCATTGCTGCAAGGTCTGTGGTGAAGCATCTGGGTTTTCTTCTTGAGAATTTGAATATTATTGAATGTACTCATATATTAATTATCTCATGTATTATTCGCAGCAAAGAACATAAGTCATAAAGTTATTATACCAACGTCCAAACACAATACACAAAAAATGTGAAATGGCAGAAGAAGAATGGTTCTGTAGATATTTCTTTATGATTTATATCTGCGGCAACCACCCCTGCTCTTAGCAGTGAGGCTTGGCTTGAAACGTCAATCTTAACAGAAAAAATATGAATACCTCTGAAGTCTGAGTTATCTGCCTGTACGGCGAGGGACCCCTGTGCACTTGGCTGCCAGGGAAAAAACGGATTAACACGCAAAATTCAGGTTCATAGTCTCTAGGGACTTCACCAGAGGTGAAAACTGGTGAACATCAATAAAAAAAAAATTCATTCATTGGATGTCGTCTCCATATCGAAGGTTGGCTACCATGGAGTGCCATTTTACTCTGTCTCTTGTCTTGATGGTGCACGTAGTCATAGTTTCATCTGATCACCTTTTGATGTTGTCAGCCCACTTTAATCTTGGTCTGCCTTGTACCTTCCCTTCCAAGATGACTTTTAGAATAGTTTTATGTTTGTTCACATGTCCAAAATAATTTCACTTGTCTTTTTTGAATTGTGTTAAGGAGTTCTTTTTTCATTTTCAGCTGATTCAGAACTAACTTGTTACCCAATTCTCCCCATTTTCCTATAGATCCAATTTCAAAGGCTTCAATTTTCTGCTCTGCTTTCTTACTTAATGTCTGTCACTGCCACTCTTCTCCGCCTTACTGAGCTTGTACTCAACGTCAACACCTTTGAGTTCAATTGTGATTTCTATGACCAAGTTAGTGGAGTAGCCATGGGCACCAAGATGGGCCCCAGCTATGCTTGCCTATTTATGGGTTATCTTGAACACCAAATTCATAATTCGTATCTAGGTCCCCTTCCCATCATATACCTCCGGTACATTGATGACTGCTTTGGACTTACCGATCTACCTGAGGACAACATCTCTAAGTTTATCGACTCATTGGCAGCTATCACAAAGCTATTAAGATCACATCTTATTTATCCACTTCCTCTGTTACCTTCCTAGACCTTATTGTTTCCTTGGGTATCTCTGGCCTCCACACCTCAGTTTTCTATAAACCCACAGGCGCCCATTGTTATCTTCTCTATACTTCATCACATTCACCTTCTTGTCGTGATTCAATTCCATTCTCAAAGTTTATTGCGTCTTCGTCACATCTGCCAGGATGACCAAGATTTCCTCCAACAGGCTTACTTCATGTTAGGTTTCTTTAACCGCCGGCTTCATCCAGATTCGATCCTCCAGACTGTCTTCAAGCGGGTCCTCCGTATCTCTCATCCCGAGGCACTCACTCCTTCTAACTGCCCCCCCCCCCCCCCCCCTCCCTCTGAGAGAACCATACTGACCCTCACCTATCATCCTCACAACCTGGCTGCTGTGAAGATACTCAACTGCTATTGTTCCATTCTCCACTCTGATCCCACTACTCATCTACTTTTTAGTGATCTCCCTCAAACGCGACAGAAATTTGGGAGACATTCTTGTTAGGAGCCATCACCCCCGCTCCGACCATCAACACTTGGGTACGGCCTATCACCTGCGCCTATGTGCTCCTCACTGACTCTGTCTTATTCCCTAGAGGACAGTTTGAGATTAAGCATGGTTTCACATGTGTGTCCCGAAACATCATTTATGCCAACAATGCCATATAACTTATATTGGCGAGTCTGGGAGATGTTTATCTGAAAGATTTTGTGAACATCTTTGAGATGTTAACAGAATACTGGCACTCCAATGTCTTCCCATTTCATTTCCGACCAAAAGGACAAAGACGACATCCGTATCACTGATATTGTCCTTTGCCACTCTGGCAGCCGCAGCCTGTTTGTTTTGTAGAATTGCCTTATAGTCCAATTTGGTTCACGGACCCGTGAGGCATGAATGTATCTCACTTGTACACTTAGTTTCCCTTTAGTTGCTCCTTCCCTATTGCATAGTCTTCTCTGCTGCCCATGTTTGGGCGCTTTAGTCTATCCACCATGCCATGCTATTCTTAGCTCTCCTCCACTAGACCCCACTGCAATACTTCGATGGTCTCCTATACCTTGTTTGTCTGTGCTACTTACCTTTCAACATGTTTTTTATTGTACCCACTCTCAGAAGTATAATTCTTTCTTCCTTTCGAGTACCCGTTATTCTTCTTTTCTATTCTTTCTCCTTTGTTTATGCACTCAGACCTTGGTGTGTACTCTTCAGATTATGTGGGAGTCATGCACACATTTCTACACATATATGATTGTCCCTGTATGGGTGTGCAGATGCATGTATGTGTTCATGTGTAATAGTACAGGTGTATATATATATATATATATATACACCTGTACCTGGGAGCGAATGTTTCCCAATAGAAACTGGGGTTAAACAAGGATGTATTTTATCGCCCTTGTTATTTGGAATTGTTATGGACTTCATAATGAAGAAATGCTGCACTGGTAATAAAGGCATCGAATGGATACAAGGAGACCATTTGGAGGACCTCGACTTTGCTGATGACATAGTTCTCATATGGTTACAGTCAGATAAAAACGATGCAGGAAAACACAAATGAACTATCATCAATAGCCAGCAAAATTGGGCTTGAGGTCAATCATGAAAAGACTAAAGTCATGAAAAGTTTAATTCCAACAAGTGACAAAATATACATGGAAAACAAACCAGTAGAAGAGATCGATCACTTTATCTATCTTGGAAGTCACATTGATCGAGAAGGGGATACGAGCAAAGAAATTAGAATCAGACTGGCTAAAGCAGCAATGTCTTTCAGAAGCCTTGAAAAGTTGTGGAAATCAAAACTCATTAGCACAAACACAAAACTTAGGCTATTCAAATCAAATGTACTATCAACCCTTACGTATGCGTGTGAAAGCTGGAAAACAACAAGAGATATAGAAACAAAGTTGAACGCATTCGAAAATAAATGTCTAAGGAAAATACTTGGTATAGAATGGAACGAATTCAAAACAAACGAGGAAATTAGAGAAATCGCCAATCAACCACTAAAATCTTCAGTAATAAAGAAAAGACGATGGTCATACGTTGGACATGTGATGAGAAGAGATAATAATCGAATAGCAAAGCAAGCCCTCATATGGGAAACAACAGGTAAAAGAAAAAGAGGAAGACCCAGGGAGACACTGAGAAGAACATTGATGAGAGAGGCAAGAGCAGCAGGAATCGGCTCCATCAATGAGATAGAACTGCTTGCACAGAACAGAGACAGATGGCGAGATTTGATAAAATATCTTTAAAAGAAAACTGCTAGAACAAAAATTCATATAGGAGAAGGTGTATCTTGGTCTATGCCCTATGGGCCGGTTACGGCTCGAAAGGTCAATAGATAGATAGATAGATAGATATATATATATGCATTTATATGTGTATGTACATTTAAGTGTGAACTCTTAGATTCTTATAGACATTGTCAGTGTCTTTGTAGTTTAGGTAACCTAGACAGTGTTTTCCCCACTCACATATTTTTAGAACCCTTTACATTGACCCTCCAACCAGCAGGGTATTTACTAGCGCACAACCACGAATCTCTCATTCCAGCCACAGTCCACGACACAGGGAAGAAATTTTTCTTTTCTTAAACCAGTTTCAATAATTTTGTTTTGGATGTTTCATTACTAGTTAGCTATGTAGGATTAGTTTTATTTACTTACATATCTGTGTGTGTGTGTTGTTTGTTTGTTCCTGCTGAAGGCCTATTGAGCCAAAACGTCGTTCAAATTTGTATCGTCTATCAATCACGTAAAACTTTTACCATACCATTTTTTCTATATTTTATTTCAATTCTCCCTCACAATTAGCTTTACTGCAGCTTTATGCATTCATTTGCATTTCTTTGCCTTAACCCCCTATGTTTCTGCACCATTCAGGAATGTTGAGTAAATATAGTATTTTGCTATTCGTAGTTTTAGTTCTGATATTATTTGCTTTGATGTGAGTATATTTTTCATGTCGTTAAAATTGGTTTTTGCCATTCCTATTCTTTTGTCCATCTTACATTTTCCATCATTTGTTATTTGCCCAAAAAAGCTATATTCTAGAACGCTTTCTAGGTTTTTTCCATCTCTTCAATATTTTCTTTATATAATTTGTGCCTTTTCTCTGCTAATAATCATAGTTAGTCTTTTTAATATTTATTTTATTTCCAATCCATATTCTTTGCTTGTCTTGTTTATTTTGTTCACTAGTTGTTGTAGGTCTTCAGAATTTTCTGCTAGTACATACATTATCATCAGCATATCTTAGGTTATTGATTATTTTTCCATTAATGTTTAGCCATGGCATCTCTGCGATGTTTCTAAAGATTTGCAAAGTAGTATAGATTAAACAAGCTTGGTGGTAGGATGCATCGTTGTCTTACTCCTCTCTTAGTATCAATAGGTGTAGATTCCTCTTTTGCTATATTTTATTATTGCTGTTTTCTCCTAGTATAAATTACATATCAGATCAGTCTCATGTCAGTATCATCCAGATGTATGTCTTTCAGGCACTTTATTAGTTGTTTATGGTGTATTCTGTCTAAAGCTTTGTTGCTGTCTATGATGTATGCATTAATTGGTTTGTTTACTTCTATGTATTTTTCTATCAACGTTCTCATGCAGAAGAATTTAGGAGAACCTGGGATGAGAGAAGCTATCTTTTGTATGTGATGTTTATAGAAAAATGTACAGAAACATACACATCAATTTCTACATGCCTTCATAGACTACACCAGAGCTTTTGACAGCGTGTATTATAAACATTTAACCCTAGATTACGATATCTATCTGTGACCAACTTGTTTACGATACCATAGTAAAAATTACTACCACTTAAATGTAATATTTTCTGTTTGGAAAATCAAACTTTCTTTGGACTTTTGCTACACAGCAGTGTGTTTTACAAGAAGAGACATGGGAAAAAGATGCTGTAATATTTTCTGGTTTACAATAGCTTTTTAGCCTGCAACAAAACCACATAACACACACTCACTTACTCCGCTGTCTATTCATGCGGCACCTGTAAACTGTCAGATCAGCCATTATGTTCAGTACTCGTTTGACACTTTTCACTGATTCTCCCATGTTACAAAGGTTTCTTTGATGTCCTGCCAATGGCCGAGACAATTTTCCCCATCATGATAAGGAAAAAGAACTAATGAATTTCTTGGAAATTGGCAGTTTCAAAATAAAAACTATGCTGTTTTACGATACTATAGCAATTTCTACTAAAGTGTATGGGAAAAAAAAGCAACAACAAAAATCAAATACACAGGGGTCACTGTTAGTGATAATTAGGAAGGTATAGGGAAGGGGGTGATGTTTTCCCATGATAAATTGTCAAATTCTAATAAAAAATGTATTCTGAGGCGGTAATTTTTACAATGGTATTCTAAATCTATGGTTTATATATTTTCTGAAATAGATACACCTGGATGATAGAATAAGATTATATCTAATTTCTTAATTGGAAACAAACATTAGTGATTAGAGATAGCTAAGAGAACTTTGGAGCTATCAGCATAAAGAGAGGAGGGTTGTCTTTTATCTCCATGCTTATCCAATATACACAGAGGAAATTTTCAAAGGAATTAGTGAACTGCCAGATTTATTCCTGACAAAAAAGTCAAAAGAGTTTTAGCAGCTAGTTACAAAAGTCATCAACATAAGATGAGATTATTTGCTTAAAATAAATATTAAAAATAGCTAAAATTATGGAAATAAATAGAGATTCAAAATTGAACTTGCAACTCAGTTTCAAAGCAAATGGAGAAAAACTTGAAAGTGATCCAGATTACAGCTAGCTAGTATATAATATTAAGTGAAAGAAAACATGGCATTCAGATAAATAGAAGAATAGGGATGCAAAATGTGTTTTTATACTGTTTGAAACTTGTTCTATCATCAACACTGTTAAATGGATCAGAAATATGACTATGAAAAAGACAACAGAAAAGAAAATCTAAGTCCAGAAAATGTTGATTTATAGAATTATGTGAAGTGTTTGGTGGATGATGGAGAAGTAAACAAATATTTGAGTTATCATCATCATCATGTGCCGTACTGGTTGGCGCATGCGATCATGTCCCTCCATAATCTTCTATCCACTGTGCATCATATTAATTCTGTTGTTAACTGTTTACCATGCCATGACATCAAGCTATTTAGTATTTTCTCTCTTTGTCATTTGTGATCTTTCTTTCCCTGTATTTTTCCAGTTTTAACCAAGTATTCCAACTTTTGAATTATGAAGCAACTGAAATTGAAGAATCCAAAAATTGAATCCAAGTAAGACAAATCAGATAGTTTGAACATATAAAGACAAATTAACACACTGAAAGTTGTCTTAGAAGGAAAAGTACAGGAAAAGAGGAACAAAGGCAGACAAGGAGATTTAAATGGACTGACATTATCAACTGGTGAACTGCAAAATCAGTCATAGAGGCAAGGAATAGAGTAGAATGGAATTTCTTGGTAGCCAGCCTTTGTTGTGGAGACAGCATGATTGTTTGTTAATTTCATTCATTACCATTAGTTTTCATTATTAGTTAGTAGTCATGTACCATAACCTCTGCTAAAGATATTTTATCATAGGTATAAAATAGCATTTCATTCATTCATTTTCCTCTCGAGCCAAAGATGGTACTTAGGGCAGAAGTCATAATTATTGTGAGTCATAATTTGCTGCTAGTTCTTGGTTTGTTTCATGGTTTGTTTCTTGGTTCCATGGTTAACCCTTCCCTAGTAATTGTTGAGTAGTGATTCTCTAGGTCTGTCTTATTTTCTTTTATCAGATGGTTTCCACATGAATAACTGGTGGGGAACTCTTTCTTCATTCTTTCTCAGCACATGATCAATGTATTTCCAACATCATCTTCTTATAAAGCTCAAAACATATCCTTGTTTAGATTCATCTTTTACCTGTTCATTTAAAATGTATTCTTTCCAGCTTATGTTTGAGATCTTACAAAGACATTTGTTTCCAAAGGCATTTAATTTCCTATCTAAAGTCTTGGTGGATTTCCAATCTATATATTATCACTTGTATCACAACTACATGCCAGACTGGAAAGCTGGAAAGAGAAAACAGAGTCCCTGAATCTTGAAAGAGACACAAGAAAAGTGTGGAAGCTTTTAAAACATCTTAATGTTGAGGGTACAGAAAGGAACACCAAAATTACACTGAAGTAAGATGGAAACGTCCTAACAGTTAAGCAGGCAGCAAATCACTTTGCAGACTCCTTTGTGAAAGACAATAATATGGAAATTAGCAAAGAGAAATGACAAGAGACCCGCTTAAAGCAACAAAATGTAAGGCAAGAAGGGACCATACTTGAAGTCATGGAAATACCTGTTTCACAAAGAAAACTACAGCTGGCAATATCCAAATTAAAAAGTCACCAGGCAGTGATGGAGTGCCTGATGAAATGATTAGGAACTTGGAAACTGCAGCTAGAGCAAAATTACTGCAGATCTACAACAATATGTCCTGAATCACAGGTAGGTATGGCAGGGTTTTTGCATCCATAAAGTTCTATCTTCTTGATGATCTAACTTCTTTTATGGCCTTGATGAGTCTATCTTGTTTTATATATTTTGAGGAGTCTATCTTCTAGCAAGTAACTTCTTGATGAGAAATCTTTTTATAGACTTTGATAGCTTTCGTAGCTTTCCGCTGGCTTGACTTCAGAGGGACACATATAAATATATAACACTCATCATCCTTTTAGAACAAGTATAAACAAAGTTTTTATTAGTTACTTCTACATGTGGTTTTACCAAATCTGTTGTTACTTGACTTAGCCAATCGGCGATGATGAATAGTTAGTAACGTTTGTGATCGTATAATATTCTTAAGTCTATCTAAGTTCATTCAGTTCTGTACGTTTCTAAGTTTACTTGTACATCCACATTTCTCTCGGTGTGATTATCTCTGCCCATTCTCTAAAAATCTCCTTTGGGACTTACTAACATCTAATATCTTGGTATAGTAGGACTACTTTAAACTGTTCTACTTTCTAAGTCCAACTCTTGTCACAATATTCTCTAAACGCACTTGTACATCTAAGTCCTGACTAACATCTGCCTTGAGACAGGTATCTACTTCTTCACCATATTTTCACCGTCTCCTCTATCTGAAGGTCTGTGTCCATCTCAATGTTTCTCCCCTGAATGTCTGAATCTGAGTCTGCCCGTCTGCATCTCAATCCCCCTAGTTCCCAGGGTCTCTGCATTTAAGTCCCAGGTGACCACACCCCCCGACCACTGATACGGCCTAACCTACGTCTGTTGACCATCACTACTTCTGTAACTCCGCCTTTCTTGACTATGTCCATAGTTTATTACTTTAATCACTTTAGTCGACAACCTGTCAATCTTATTTTCCCACAACTAAAACCTACAACTATAACTCCTCCCTTGCCCCTTTGTTCACATGCGGCCCTCTTTGATCTCCAACTCAGAGAGACTCAAAGCGTTACTCACTGCTGAACATAAAGATAACCTGGTCTTATGATTACGCCCTTTTCCGGCTTAACTCAATGTTACAGGGGTGGGCTAGCCATCCTATACCAGCAGGTAATCAGAAAGCAGTGGCCGAGTCGTTGCGTTACGCAACTTGTGTCGGCCAGAGCAGATATCTCCCCGGACTAACAAGTTCTGGCTGAACACCTGCGCGTCTTTTACCCGTAATCTAAGAGTTGATTACGACACAGCGACGGACTAGTAGACTTAACGTCTCCTTGCTAATCGTCAAGACTTTCTTAATTTGTACGCCGCCTGGAATTATTCTACCTTTCATCGTCGCCGCGTCGTTCTTTTATTCATCCTCCGAAGATCGCCATTTTCCTCTTCTCATTATCATACATGGATGAGTCACACTATCACATAGGGTGCCACAGGCATGGAAAGAAACAATTATGATACTATTACTAAAGCCAGGAAAAGATGGTTCTACGACATTCAGCTTTAGACCAATCAGCTTTACAAGCTGTTTGTGTAAAACAATGAAACATATAATCAATCTCAGAGACTGCAGTGGTACCTGGAAAGTGAAAACCTCCTTGTCCACAGCAAGCAGGCTTTAGCAGGCAACCTATCTTTCTCAGGAAATTGAAGATGCGTTCCAAAAACAGAACAGGTACTAGCAGCATGGATAGACCTAAAGAAAGCATTTGATAAGGTTTGGAAGCTTTTGAAGAAACTGAGAAATTATGGAGTAAAAGGCAGTATGTACAAATGGGTCAAAGCATACCTGCATAACAGGAGAGCCAGAGTACCACTGGATGGTCTTAAAAGTAGGAAGATCCTACTGTGCCAGGGTGTCCCAGAGCGAGGAATACTATCTCCAACACTTTTTCTAGTCTACATCAATGACCTAGTTGCTGAACTACCACTTGGTATCAAAGTGGCAATGTATGCAGATGACCTGTTAATGTGGTTCACAGAGGAGTATGTAACAGTGGCCTCCAAATTGTTGCAAAGAGCTATGAATGCACTGAACACATGGACAAATAGATGATGTATCAGCATCAATACAGACAAATGCAGTACTACACTTTTCACTCTCTCCCCAAAACAAAAAGTTGAGCTATCTACATAAACAATGAACCTGTGAAAGAAAACATACAAGCTACTTATCTCTGAGTTACATTTGATAACAAACTGTCTAAGAAACAGCAGATAAATAAGGCAACCCAAAAAGCAAGAAGGAAGTTAGCTATTCTAAGAAGGCTGTGTGGAACCATGTGGGGTGCAAGTGAGAAAATACTCAGTAAAGTTTACCAACAGAGTATATGCCCACATTAAGAATATGGATCATCTGCATTGTGCTCAGCATCAAACACCACACTGCAAGAGCTGAATAAAGTACAAAACCATGCACTTGGGGTCATTACAGAAGCAATGTAATCAACACATATTGGAGATGGAGAAACTGTGGAGGATACCAACACTGAGAGACACAAAGATACTGATACAGGCAGATAAATTTTCATGCATGCTGAGACATCCAATGAAGGACCGATTCCAAAATCTTGCATTGGGATGGCTTAAGAGAAGTAGTTTTATCCACCAAGCCAAACAAATGTGCAGACAAACACCAGGCATACAGAGAAAGCAGATCAGCTGGCAAAGGAAGGTGCAACAGGCACACATACTCCAGTTACATACTATCAGAAGAAACAGATAATGAAATCAACCACAATCCCCAAATCAAGATGCCTTTCATAATATGAATAGATGTGAACAAGTTATCATTATACACCTCAGAACAAGGCACAATCGACTCTACAGTTCCATGTATACAAAATTCAAGATTGACACCTTAACCACATGTACATGTGGACAGATGCCTTAGACTGCTGAACACACACTTCAAGACTGTACCGAATATATATATATAAGTAAAGTACCCCCGTCACGCCAAGTGGCATATAGGGAATATGGTGTTAGTAACCATAAATTTTACAGACCCTCGGCATATGATTTTTGGGGTAATGTTGTTGGTATGTCGCCCGTGCCACTTTACTTTCCCAGAAAAAAGTCTGGTACCCATTAAAGGCTGGGTGAACCAGAAGCCATCGGTTGGGATCAAATCCTACCTTACCTTTGTAGTCCAGTTCACTAACCACTGAGCTATCGCGTCTCCCTATATATATATATATATATATATATATATATATATATATATATATATATATATACACACACACACACACACACACTGAGGAAAACTCATTGGCCCATTGATACAACACTACAAACAAAACTATATTAACCACTGCAAGAATGACAAAAAAAACTGAAATTTATTTAGCAAACAACAGTGAAGATATAGACAATATACTTCAGGCAAACGATAGATAGATAGACTGGTATCACAGAGGAGTTGAACATTAACAGCTTTGTTTATTTACTGAGAACTTTGGATCTCCAGATGTTTATCAGTTTGTTGAAAGCATGTGATGCTAGTGTGAAGAGTGTTTATCAGTTTGTTGATGTTTATCAGTTTGTTGAAAGCATGTGATGCTAGTGTGAAGAATGTTTATCAGTTTGTTGAAAGCATGTGATGCTAGTGTGAAGAGTGATTTCTGATGTTATGTTTCCATCTCTGGACATTTTTCTGCCTATAAGTAAAAAGTAAAGAACCCCACCATGCCAAGTGGCATGTAGGGAATATGGTGTTAGTGACCATCATTTTTATAGACCTTCGGCACATGATTTTTGGGGTAACGGTATTACGCCCATGCTGCTTTACTTTCCCAGAAAAAATCTAGTACCCATTTAAGGCTGAGTGAACTCAGAAGCCATCGATCAGGATCAAACTCAACCTCTTGTCCTTGGTAGTCCAATTTACAAACCACTGAGCTATTGCGGCTCCTATTATAACCGGTTCTATGACCAGTCTGAGTTTATAATAGGCTTGAGTGACCTATTGTTATATGACAGTGTTGCTGTAATATACTCAATGTACACCAGATCGTACTTCATCTTGTGAATTGGACCGATCTGGACTGGATTCTGGATTCTTCAAACTTTTGTGCCCGCGACAACTTCCAACTTCAGTTTAACCGCATGTAGATACGACTTGCTCGAATTAAAGGTACTACTGCACACTGAAGTCTTTCATTAAAATGTCACATCAACTTTATTAATCAACTCCAGAGTATTCACAATATATACAGAGCCAAGGGGGCCTCGGTAGCCGAGTTGGGAAAATCACCCGACTGGACTACCGATGTTCGGACAACCCGTGTTCGATTCCCGCTGGGAGCAGTGTGAGTTGTACTCGTGGTTGGAAAAAAAAATACCTCCACGGTCGACCCAGCCGTTGGCAGAAATAGGTACCAGGGTATTACCCTGGGAAGGTGAGGAATGTTGCTTCTCATCTGAGTTTCTATGCTTGAGGCGACACTATACAGAAATCTCCAAACATTTCTGGATAGACGGCCGAGCACATATGGGTGTTAACTCGCGTACTAAGATGCCGGTTCAAGTCTCGTACTTTACCCTTACCTATACAGCTAGTGGGTATACATTTCCGCTTGACTATTCACACATATGGATCAGGAAATCACAACTTCTACTTGACGATCTCACATCATGTTGTCACTCTCTCTCAGTGGACAGAAGCCTCAGACTGCTGAACACACACTTCAAGACTGTACCGAATATATAATGAATATATATATATATATATATATATATATATATATATATATACATACATATACACTAATAGTTGTCCTAACCACATTTACATTTAGCTGCTGGCCTCCTATCTCTATTATGGTTTCACAACTTCCTAAGTACAAGAGAGATTCTCTTCTAGCTAGTTGCTAACTATCTCTATTACTAGCTATGCTGAGCTTGAGCTCACTGCCACTATAGGCTAACCCCGAACTATCTGGCTGTCACTAACTTCTCAGCCACATGTTACTAATTCCTGGAGGAGAGCCCCTTTCTAACATCGTCCATGCGCTTAAATCACTCGCCCACCAACCAATCAAAATCACTTCCCTTAATCTCCCCTCTAATAGATTTCCGCTACGTCAATCACTCACCTCCCACGTTTACCGCTATTATCAGCCACGAGAATCCTGTTCTGTCTGAACACAGTTCTAACCAGATTTTTACATGACTGTCCCCGTACTATATTTCCTCACTCTCTTCAACCATCCTCCACTCGCTGTCTCTCATTACAATTTCATATTCACCGCTACACTATTTTTCTGCCTAGGTAACTAAATTTATAACTTTTTTTTTGTAAAATTTCATTGTTAATTGTTATGTCAGAGTTGTTATGTTGGTAATATCCAGGATTTTCGTTTTGGTCATGTTCATAGAGGCCTATTTGACCAGAAATGTGGAGTAATTCTTTTTATTTCTTGAGCATCAGCATTTGTTGAGCTCAAGAGTGCTAAGTCGTCTGCAAAGTCAAGATCTTCCAAAAGTGAAATATTATTTCTGTTCAACACTAAATAACATTAGTTTTATTTTATAATGAAAATTAATTCAGCTGTAACCTGTTTTTAAATTCTATACCCAATGAGTTAAATTGAACTTTAAGAAATGGAAGTCCAATCTATTAACATTTAATTTGACCTTTCCATAAAAATAAATAACTATGTTAAACATCATTTTTTTTCTGTTGCAAATCAGAACATATTTTTTTTCTCTTTTCAGTGATAGGAAATACGGTGTTTGTATTACTTGTTTATGTACAGTTTGTTAATGCCTCACAACATTTGCATAACAGCATGTTGAATGCCATTCTGCATCAGCCAATGTCTTTTTTTGATACTACTCCTTTGGGAAGAATTCTGAACAGGTGAGAAGTGTAATCTAATGTCAACAAATAATTTTTTTTTAAATTGATGTGTGTTTGAATAGTCTACAAAATACATATAATAATATTTTTATTTAAAAAATAAGCAGGCCTCAGTAAACCTGACAACAAATTTAAAATTTAAAAAAAACCAAATGCTCATAAAAATTGTACTACTACATTTATTTCTTTAAAAAAAACTGTTAGATAAGCATATATATATATATGAGCTACTGTATAAAGTTTAACAAAGTAAAGGTTCCATCCATACTTTAATAAGTATGGGAAATATGTTGTCCGATGATCATTGCCACAGTTTTAGGTGATGTGGTCTGTATAACACCAAACCACCAGTACTTAGGAAAATGTCTGGTACCTAGTTTAAGAGACTCACTGAACCCCAAAAACATGTCAGTTTGAGAAAAAAATTTGCCACATCTTGGAAGTGAACCCTGAACCTTTTGATCAGTAGCATTGTGGAGAATATATAGAGATATCTGCAAATCATCTCTGAAAGACTTCTCCATCTGTGAAAACGACTGGCAACATCTGGCAAGTGATCGCACATCATGGAGAGCATGTATAAGGAACGGTATAACAACATTTGAGACTGTGCTAAGACAGGACTTAGAAGAGAAGAGACTCATGAAAAAGGATGGTAAACCCTGTGGATCAGCGAGCCTGACCTGTTCATTATGTGACCGCGTGTGTTTGTCAAACATTGGTAGAATTAGCCACGAGAGAAGCTGTTCGGCAAAAACAATACCTCAAAAAAATACGCAATAGCCTCCACTAGACCGTCTGACAAGACGAAAAGGGCCATATATATATTGTGGAGAAATGTACACTGTGAAAATATTAAATGCTACTACTGCATAGGCCAGTGCTTAGTTTTTAAAAAATGGATACTGATATAAGTAATCTTATGACATTTGATGTTATAGTATTATAGCCTATATTTTTCCATAATCATTGCCATATTTATGAGTGACATCACCACTTAAGCCATTCCACCCTTATTTTCCAGAGAAAATCCCCTGGGACCAATTTTTTTTAAGACTGGTTGAACCAACCAGCTGTGTCAGTTAGATAAATAAATATGGCCATTGCTGAGGATTGAATCTGGGAATCTGGACAATCTGATACAAGTGCAATAGCCACTTCATCATCACACCATACATGGACAAAAACATCTTGTCAACCTCCAATAATTAACACAAAAACTGTCATGCAATTGACGCAGGAAAAGTACAAAAAATAGAGAGAAAACAAAAGTTACAATGCTGTGAAAAATAACCATGGACTGAGCAAGATTGAAGAGACTATATTGTTGTTGCTAAACATGGTAGCTGTTTACAGTTATGTCAGGCTATAGTCAAAGACAATGAAAGACTAACTGACTAATAAATGTTTATTTTTCTTCTGCATTTATTGTCCAGTGCTGAGCAGATTACCTTAAGAAATGGAGTTGCCTTCATGAACCATGAGCAAAAGGTTTTCATAAGTTACCTAAAAATCTGTCAGCCATATGTCTTTAACGCCATATGTCTTTAACTCTTTCCTTACATTTCGCCACACTGTGCGACACTCTCAATTTGATTAGTGTGAACCATCATCAAACCATATTCTTTTTACAAGTCTTGCATCATCGCGGTATTTTTGAAATATAATACCTTGTTCAATTATCTAAAAATTAGCATATAATATTTTATATGTTAAATAAATATAAATACGTAGATTGATTCTTAAAACGATGAAAAATGCTGTCTCTGAAATCTTTTCCATTGCATTGATAAAAAGCTTCCGTACGGAAAGAGTTAATGAGACCACATAAATAGTGTTTCATTATCAAAAATTTAATAAATAAAAAGAGAGTGAGCAAACATACAGGATGAACATGATAATTTTAAAAATTATTTAAATGGTTTTATGCTCAAGTAAATAGAACATTTTCACAAACATTAGATAGTCTTTTCTTTTACACATTATGTTTATAAGTTTAAAATGAAATGTTATAAGCAATATTCATGAAAAAGAAAAAGCAGTGATGTTCATTATGGAGCACATAGTTCCAGGTCAGTAGATAAAAACAAAAGAGAAGAACAACCAGGATTTAGACAACATTGGTTCCCAGTAGA
This sequence comes from Megaustenia siamemsis, assembly GCA_032433765.1. Taxonomy (NCBI): domain Eukaryota; kingdom Metazoa; phylum Mollusca; class Gastropoda; order Stylommatophora; family Ariophantidae; genus Megaustenia; species Megaustenia siamemsis. The sequence goes on along the minus strand of JAVIAB010000117.1, from coordinate 41,168,484 downwards.
AACTGATGTGAAATAAGAATGCATCATGTTACCACTTTTATTCAGAATTGTAATTAATTGGGTCATACGAAAAATCAGTAGAATACATACAATTAGGCATTAAGTGGATTGATAATAAACTATTGATTGAAAAGTACATAGAAGTAAACAAACCAATATATGCCTGCTTCATAGACTACACCAAAGCTTTTGATAGAATACACCATAATCAACTTATAGACAACCTAAAAGATATAAATTTAGATGACACAGATATATAAATCTAGATGACACAGACATACGACTAATATGTAATTTATACTGGGAGCAAACAGCAATAATAAAATATAACAAAGAGAAATCTTCACCCATTGATATAAAAAGGAGTAAGACAAAGATGCATCCTATCACCAAGCTTGTTCAATCAATACACTGAGCAAATCTTTAAAAACATCACAAAGATGCCAGGCCTAAACATTAATGGAAAGATAATCAATAACCTAAGATATGCTGGTGATACTGTATACAGAAGAAAATCATAAAGATCTACAACAATTACTTAATGAAATAAACAAGCAAAAAATATGGATTAGATATGAATATCAAAAAGGCTAAAACTATGATCATAAGGAAAGAAAATTCTCAAGACCTACAAATAAATATCAAAGTTGAAGGAATACACCTGGAGACAGTTCAGAGCTACAACTACCTGGGACATACTATAACCAGTGATGGAAAATGTATAACTTAAATAAACAAAGGAATATGTATGGCAAAAAGTAATTTTAATGTCATGAAAAATATACTAACATCAAAATAAATAATACCAAGGCTAAAACTAAGAATAGCAAAATGTTACATCTTCTTAATATTCCTGGGTGGTACAGAAACAGACATTAGACAAGAAAACAGAACAGAAAATTGAAGCCTTTGAAATGTAGATTTATAGTAGAATAGGTAGAATTGGATGGAAAGAAAACAAAACAAACGATGAATTTTTAAAACAACTAAAAATTAAAAGAGAACTACTAAACACAATTAGAACAAGATAAATGAAATTTTTGGGGCATGTTAAAAGACACAACAGTACTAAAAGTAATATTGGAAGGGAAAATACAAGGTAAGAGAGGCAGACCAAGACTAACATGGACGAATAACATCAAAAGATGGACAAGTCAGCCTATCACAATCTGCACCATCAAAGCAAGAGATAGAGTGAAATGGCGCTCCATGATAGCCAACCTTCAATGCGGAGACGGCACTCAATGAATGAATGATAATAAACTTCTAGAAGATCTCCACTTTGCAGAAGACTTGGCACTTTTGAGTTCAGCAAACACTGATGCTCAAGAAAAAACATGACTCCACATTATTTCTGGTTAAATATGGTTGATCCAGATCAACATAATAACCAAAATTTGAGTTCTGGATGTTACCAACAAAGCCTCAGATATTACAATTAACAAAACAATTTTACAAAAAGTTTACAAATTTTACTACCTCAGCGGCAAAAATGTCCAGAAATGGAGACAGTACCAGAAATCATGGACTCATCATACAAGCATGAAATACTTTCAACAAACTGACAAACATCTGGAGATCCAAAGTTCTCAGTCTATCTATCTATCTATTGACCTTTCGAGCCGTAACCGGCCCATAGGGCGTAGACCAAGATACACCTTCTCCTATATGAATTTTTGTTCTAGCAGTTTTCTTTTAAAGATATTTTATCAAATCTCGCCATCTGTCTCTGTTCTGTGCAAGCAGTTCTATCTCATTGAGGGAGCCGATTCCTGCTGCTCTTGCCTCTCTCATCAATGTTCTTCTCAGTGTCTCCCTGGGTCTTCCTCTTTTTCTTTTACCTGTTGTTTCCCATATGAGGGCTTGCTTTGCTATTCGATTATTATCTCTTCTCATCACATGTCCAACGTATGACCATCGTCTTTTCTTTATTACTGAAGATATTAGTGGTTGATTGGCGATTTCTCTAATTTCCTCGTTTGTTTTGAATTCATTCCATTCTATACCAAGTATTTTCCTTAGACATTTATTTTCGAATGCGTTCAACTTTGTTTCTATATCTCTTGTTGTTTTCCAGCTTTCACACGCATACGTAAGGGTTGATAGTACATTTGATTTGAATAGCCTAAGTTTTGTGTTTGTGCTAATGAGTTTTGATTTCCACAACTTTTCAAGGCTTCTGAAAGACATTGCTGCTTTAGCCAGTCTGATTCTAATTTCTTTGCTCGTATCCCCTTCTCGATCAATGTGACTTCCAAAGTTCTCAGTAAAGGAACAAAATTTAGATTTTTCAACTCCTGGGTGATACCAGTACTAACATATGGATGTGAAAGTTGGAAATTCACCAAGACTTTAGATAGGAAATTAAATGCCTTTGAAAACAAATGACTTCATGGGATCTCAGACATAAGCTAGAAAGAATGCATTTAAAATGGACAGAATACATGTCAAGCTTTATAAGAAGAAGGCATTGGAAATACATCAGTCATGTACTGAGAATGAATGAAGAAAGACTTCTCTATCAGGCATACATGTGGAAACCTTTTGGTAAAAGAAAACTAGGCAGACCAAGGGAATCACTATGCAGAACATTACTATGATATATATATATATATATATATATATATATATAATATATTACAACCTATGTAAAGCAGGAGAGGACGCTAAATGCATTCCATATGTGATGTCTACGCCATATTCTTGGTATCACCTGGAAGGATAAAGTGACAAACGTGGACGTCCTGACTTGCACAGGCCTACCGAGTATCTACACGCTGCTCAAACAACGTAGGTTATGCTGGCTTGGCCATGTACACCATATGAAAGTTGACAGCGTACCAAAAGATATACTCTACGGATAACTGGCATATGGTAAAAGTACTAGGGGGCGCCCAAAACTTCGATTTGTAGATGTGTGTAAACGTGACATGAAGACTCTGAACATAGACCTTGCAGCATGGGAAGACATAGCCGCAGACCGCAATCTCTGGAAACACACTCTAAAGGTTCACCTCAAAGAGGAAGCAGACAGATTCATAGAGAAAGAGAATACACGACGAAAGAAAAGAAAGGAAAAAATAACATTTCTAGGGGTGCTGAAAAATCCATAGTCAACTATAACTGACTGAGGCTACTACTATATATATATATATATATATATATATATATGATAGCCAGCGACCTCTCGCAGAGATTGTTGTGTTAGGCCCTCGGGTAAGAAAAGGTTGGACCACACTAATGTACAGTCATGATGCTGAAAGTAAGAAAGGAAAGTCAAGACAAATATATTTACCATATAATTATATATATTATATATGATTTCCTCAGATTTTCTCGTGATGTTGATGTTCTTGATGTGAATATGGCACGCCAGGTTCGGCTTGTTCTGCAGACATTCTCCAATCTGATTTCTATTATTGTAGTCATCTCTTACACTACACCAATTTTCCTGGCCGTGGTTGTTCCCATTTTGATAGTCTACATTCTCTTTCAGGTTTGCTTCTTTATCATTAAGTATGGATAGTTTAACTTTTATCAAATACAAGAGGATGATTTAATTTATTATATACAAGAGAATAATTTAATGTACTATATACATGAGAATTGTTTAATTAATTTATTATATACAGGAGACAATTGTTTATTATATACTAGAGAATTGTTAAACTTTATCTTATACATGAGGATATTTTAATTTATTATATATTTGAAGATAGTTTTTTTTTAAATATATATAGGAGGCTAATTTAATATATTAAATTCAATAAGATAGTTTAATTGTAATATTTAATAATTATGGATTAATTGTAATATCTTTCTATGTATTATCCTTTTGTGCAGAAGATGATACATAGGGCAGAAATTTTACACTATGTCCGACAGTCTTTATTATCAAATGTCAGATCTTGCACAGGACCCGCATTGTATCTCACCAAACATTCCTGTTCTGGGCGAATCGCTCAATCTCAGTGAGGGGGCTGATGCCTGCTGTTGTTGCCTCTTGCCACAGAGTTCTTTTTCATGTTTCTAGGTATGCCTCTTTTTCTTTTTCCCTGTGGTTCTCATTTGATGGCTTGCTTGGAGATTTTTTTTTTCCATCCCTTTTGATCACATCGCCATGTTCTTCTGCTTATTGAGGATATTTTTGGATGCTTTGTCATTTCTCTTATTTCTTCACTAGTCTTAAATTCATTCCATCATATACAAAGTAATTTCTTGAGGCATTTATTTTCAAATGCATCCAATTAATTTTTTATTTCTTTAGTTTTCCAGCTCTTGTGTGCATAAGAGAGAGCAGATAATTCATTGGATTTGAAAATCCTGAGTTTTGTTTTCATGCTTAGTAATTTGGATTTAGCTAATATCCAATATTAAGAAGAAACAATCATCATTGTTATGATGAGGGATATATTGTAACAACTGGGAAAATTGAGGGACGAAGAGATAGAGGGAAGCAAAGAAGAGAAGATACCAGACAGTTTAAGAGAATGGCTTGGCAGAAGGTCAACAACAGAAATGATAAATAGCTGTCAAGATTGAAAGTTATGGAGAGACATGATGACCTACATCAGCAGGCATGGTACTTGATGATGAAGATGATGAATTTGGATTTCCAGATTTTTATCAAGGTTTCTGAAAGTCATTGCTGCATTTGTAATTCTGATTCTAATTTATTTCTTTGTGTTACTTTTCCTTCTTGATCTATGCAGCTTCCAAGATATATAAGTGATCTACTTCTTCACCGCTTTTCCTTCAAGGTATATATTTTTTTCCGGGCGAATTTTATTTTTCATTACTTTTAATCTTTTCTTGGTTGATCTCAAGTTCTTTTTTTCTAGCCATTGATGACAGGGAATTTGTTTTTTCTTACATCATGTTCACATTACTATTGATAAGAACTTTATCGTTTGCAAAATCAAGGTCTTCAAATTGAGATACAAATGTCCATCTAATGTCTTAGTTACCTGCACAGCATTTCTGTTCGGTGATATAGACGGTAATTCCAAATAGTAAAGGAGATAAAACACATCCTTATTTTGCTCTGGTATCAATCTGAAACCATTTAGCCCTGCCAGTGCGAACTGCACATGAGAAGCTATCATACAGAACTTTGATGATGTTAATAATTTTTTGTGAAAAAAAAGTAGAGCCCCCGTCGCGCCAAGTGGCGTTTAGGGAATATGGTTTTAGTGACCATAAATTTTACAGATCTTCAGCACATGATTTTTGGGGTAATGTGGTCGGTATTACGCCCTTGCCGCTTTACTTTCCAAGAAAACAATCCAGTACCCATTTAACGCTTGGTGAACCCGGAAGCCATCGGTTGGGATTGAACCCTACCCCTTGTCCTTTGTAGTCCAGTTCACTAACCACTGAGCTATCGCGACTCCCAATAGTTTTTTTGTAGTATTTAATATTGTCTGAGTATATTCTACAATGAGTCTCTATGTATGCCTTTGAAGGCTTTTTTTGAAATCAATTAAATTTTTTAAAGTGGTTTCTGCTTTTCAATATGTTCTTCTAATATAATTCTTAGGGTGAAAATATGATTAACCATATTCTCCTTTTTCTAAATCCTGCTTGCTCTACATACATAGCAGTATCTTAGGCATCTTTGATTCTGTTTATGATGATCTTGTAAATGCTTTAGGGGGAACTGATAGAAAAGTCACGCATCTCCAGTTGTTGCAATCTTTGAGATTGCCATTTTTTGGAATTTTGACAATTATACCTCATTTCCGCAATATAGGTGGTATAGGTAGGTACCTTTTCTTCTTTCCATATCATGTTAAACATTTTCTACAGGTATTTTAAGCTATGGCTATCAATTGCTTTTAGAATCTTAGATGTTATATCATCTACACCTGCAACCTTGTTGTTAGACATGAGCTTTACAGTCATCTCTACTTCATTCAAAGTGAGATCATCTAAATTTATATATCTGTTTGTGAGGCTAATATGTCCAAATCTATTAAAAACTTTTGTATTGTGCAATTAAGAATTTATTTAAAGTTTTACACCATCGTGACTTTATTTGGTTCCACATATGTTCTTGTGCCCCACTATGTGTAAACGTGTTCATTAGCATCTTCTGTACATTATAAAGAGTTTTACTATCTCCTGTCATTGCTGCTCTCTCTGCCTTTATTGCCAGGTTATCTATTGTAGTTGTAGTTAGTCAAAAGCCCAGGTATCACTGCTAATAAATTAAAAGCCATAATTGCTCAACTCCTGCCAGTGGAATCATCAAAATTAACATCTCATCTTATTGAAGGATCAAAAAAAAGAAAGGCTGCTGCAGTCCCCATCATAGCAGCTACAGCACAAGCCATAAGACATAATGCCAAGCGGCACAGAAAGTAAAAGCAGCTGAATTGTCCTTCTTCATACGATATCATCATTTATCGTAAGCAATAGGAATATCAAAACATGATCCAAATGAAAAACACAGCTCACAGTGTGCACAGAGCACTAAACTCAGTAGCTCCGGCAGCAAGCCGAACTCAGAATATGAGGAAAATGCAACAAGGAACACTTTTCAGGCAGAGCCTCAACAGTTCTTGCCACCTATCCGCCATATTGATCAGAAGTTCCTCTGGGTTTCCCTAGAAATTTGGAAATATTGTGGTAGATAATTTTTTTGCAAACTACATCATTTAAATGCCAGTGACATTTCTTTTCCCAGAAATTCTACATTCCATCCTCTCGTCAGTTTCGACGAATTGAGTCAACAACCAGGTCACCAATTTTCTCTCACTTTGGAGAGACTATTAATGGGGCCAGCAGTATCAGGGCTTATCATGCCAGTGATAGATTTTTTAATGACTCAATGGTCCTGGTGGATATCAATAACAAATGTTTCTTTGCTGCACAGTCGGCAGGGCGGTAAGTTTTAGCCACAGTATCTATTAGAACAATACAAGGAGTTTCCTAAAATTTGCATATGTCATTTGCTAAATAATGTTTGTTAAAATTATGGCTTTTGGTTATTAGAACTGATTTTATTCTGTTAAGAGTTCCATTTCAACAGATTGAATAGAGATTACCTATCTCCTTCATATGTGTTATTTGCTCATCATCAGCATAAAGTACCGGGCCTGCTGGCGTAGGTGATCATATCTCTCCTCAACTTTCGATCTCAACAGCTTTTTATCATTTCTGTTGTTGACCTTCTGCCAAGCCATTCTCTTAAGCTGTCTGTTATTTTTTTCTCTTTGCTTCCCTCTATCTCTTCGTCCCTCAATTTTCCCAGTTGTTACAATATATTTCAGCTGTTCTCTTCTCATTACATGGCCAAAAAATTATGATTGTTTCTTCCTAATATTGTAAATTAGCTCTCTTTTTGCTTTGAATTCTCTCAGAACATTTTCATTACTCTTCTTTGCTGTCCGCGGTACTCTCAGCATTCTTCTGTAAAACCACATTTCTACAGACTCCAGTGATTTTCTTGTCTGTTGTCCTATTGTCCATGATTCACATCCATATGTTAAGACTGGCTCTACGTAACATTTTAGAACTATTTTTCTAGTTTCTATTGTCAAAAATGGATTGCATAGTAACTTCTTCATTTTTTGGAAAGCTGCTTTTGCCTGAGCCATTCTGCATCTCACCTCTTTTGTACAACGTCTGTCTGAGGTTAACAAAGTTCCGAAATATTTAAATTCATTTACCTGTTTTAATATTGTTCCACTTGTCTTTATTTTGCACTGAGGGGATGTCTTTTTTCTTTGTTGTTACCATTACCTCTGTCTTTTTGCTATTAAGGCTGAGTCCTTTATTTTTGCTTTCTTTCACTATAATGTCCAACATTTCTTGTAACTCATTTTCACTCTTAGCGATTAAGACTGAATCACCAACATACCTTAGATTATTTATATTATAACCTCCAATTGTTATTCCAGGCATTCCCCTTATGGATCTTAAAATAATCATAATAATACATATTAAACAAATCTGGTGATAGCACACAACCTTGTCTAACACCCTTTTTTATTTGTTGAAACATTCCCATTTAGTTTCCAGTTCTTATGGCCGCTGTTTGTTGCCAGTACATGTTCTTTATTATTCTTAGATCTTTGATGTCTACGTTTATGCTTTCTAAAATTTTGATTATTTCTTGGTGCTTTACTTTGTCAAATGCCTTGGTGTAATCTATGAAACATAGGTATAGATCTGTTTTCACCTCTATGGCTCTTTCTACTAAAGATCTTATGATATAAATGGCATTGCTCGTTCCTTTACCTCCAACAAACCCACACTGTTCATCGCTAATTTCTGGACTGATTTTGTTTCGCACTCTTCGCATGATGATTCTTAGTAATATCTTAGTCATATGACTCACAAGGCTTATTGTGCGATGATCATCGCATTCAATCACACCTGATTTCTTTGGTAGGGCTATGAATATTGATTTGAGCATGTCGTCTGGTATATATCCGTTGTTGTAGATATCATTCAATATTTTTGTTATTATTTCTATTCCAAAATCACCCATGACTTCAATCTCTTCTTTAGTTATATTATCTGGTCCAGGAGCTTTGCCTGCTTTCATATTGCGCAAGGCGTCTTCCACTTCTTCTCTGAGTATTTCTGGGCCTTCTCCATTGTCCTTAATATTTACTTCTGTTCGTTCATCATTATAAAGATCGTTAATGTATTCAGTCCATCGTCCCCTTATGTTTTCTTGATAAATCATCAGTTCTCCTTCCTTTGAGCTTAAATATCCAGTTTTTGATTGCGTTTTTCTTCCTGTTAATTCCTCAATTTGTTTGTATATAGCTTTAGCATCTCCTTTGTTGCATTTAAATCTCTCTTTTAGCCATGCTTCTTTTGCTTCATTGCATTTTATTACAATTTCTTTATTAATCTCTTATACTCATCTTTATTTTCTTTATTTCTTCTTCTTGTATCCATTAGTTGCAAAATGTCATCTGTCATCCATTTCTTTCTTGAATTTGTCCTCACTGGTGGTATGAACTCTTTTTATGTTTATTGCATTGATTTTTTTAGCATTTCCCACTGTTCATCAATGCAATAAACATAAAAAGAGTTCATAAAAAGATGCTTTGTATCTTCTCTGTTGCATTGTACCGGTTCTGAATTGTGATTTTATATTTGTCTTGCAGCTTCTTGTCTGATTTGAGTAAATCTAAATTTAACTTGATGTTAACTGAGGCTCGTTTTGTTGTTTTTAATTTTACTCTAAGCTTTCCCACAACTGGTACATGATCACTATTGCAATCTGCCCCTGGTCTAGTTTTCACACACACCAGACTGTTTCCCCCCTCTCTCTCTGCGATCAGGACTCAATCAGAGTAGGATTCCAGACTCTTACATGAAGTCAGCTGTCAGGTTAAGTGTGTTGATGGCCCCCACAGACAGAACATCACAATTAGAGTCTGCCAGATCCACTTTGATTGAGCACCCGTTAAAACGTTGCACTGTGTTCTGCGCCAGTGGCCCAGTGCATCCGATTTCAGCCAGCATTTTATTCAGGTTTGCTATCCTTAGCCTTTAATTGAGACTGTTTCTAAATCTATTGCTTATCAGTATGTAATCAATTTGATTACATGCGATGTTCCCTGGGCTTTTCCATGTCCACAGACTTCTTGGATGTTGCTTAAACCAGGTGTTTCCTATCATCATGTTGTGTGTTCTTGCCCAGTCAATAAGTTTCTCACCTCTTTCATTCCTCTCGCCTAATCCATAATGACCAACTATTTCCTCAACTCTTTCCTTTCCTACTTGTGTTAAAATCCCCTAGAACTATGGTGTTTTCATGTGGTTTGCATTGTGCCTCATTTAACTTGTTGTAAAATGTATTGTTTCCTCTAGACTGTCTGCAGTTGATGCATAAACTTGTATAAGATTTATATGTCTATTGGCTTTCCATTCAATTTTACTAAAAGGACTCTGTCAGATATTGGGTAAAAGCCTTTCACTGAGTTCTTACTCTTTCTGCATCCAAGATGATACCTACTCCTCTTTGGTGTTTACCTACTCCTATTTGCTTATAACATGACTATTTAGATTCCTGCAGTCTCAAGAATAAGAGTCTCATCTACAACTAACCCTAGAACAGCATCTGGAATAAAAGTGTATTGTTTACAACTAAATCTTAGATTATAGTGTGGCCTCAATGTTAAAATGTTAGGAATAATTCTTAAAATATGTTTTTCACCCTTAATTACGATACCTATTTGTGACTGATGTGTACCATAGTAAAAATTACTACCACTTAAATGTAACATAGGAGCTCTAAAAATAGGGGACAGGCAACTAATTGCAGTGCTGTGGTAAAGCTGGTAGCAAGGAGCCAGTAGTAGGGTGTGGTATACACTCTAAGTAATGGTGACAGCTTTACAAAAAAGGAACACAACAAATTACTGGCATTTTGACTGGTGGCCTTCTTCAGAAGATGGGAACAACGACAACAAATGGTGATGCACAGATACCTATAGCTACATGTCGGATGATGAAGTCAGGGAGAGGTGGACAGAGGGATGAGAGATGGTATGGTGAGATGATAAAGAAATATGTCACATGTTAGAGGATAGGTGAAGTGTAGAGATATAAAATTGTAAGTAAAGAGAAATAATGTGGAACTGAAAGCTAAAAAATGAAGAACAAAAAGTATAAAATGTATAAAGTATTATATATATTAAAATATATATACCTATATAGAATATATATTTAGAAACATTGGAAATATTGTGGTAGATAATTTTTATATAGAATAGATGTTTCTATAGGGAGCCACGATAGCTCAGTGGTTAGTGAACTGGACTACAACGGACAAGGGGTAGGGTTCGATCCCAATCGACGGCTTCCGGGTTCACCCAGCCTTAAATGGGTACCAGATTTTTTCTGGGAAAGTAAAGCAGCACGGGCGTAATACCGACCACATTACCCCAAAAATCATGTGCTGAAGGTCTGTAAAATATAGGGTCACTAACACCATATTTCCCTATACGCCACTTGGCGTGACGGGGGTACTTTACTATATGTTTCTATAATCTCTATTCAATCTGTTGAAATGGATACCTATATATATTGAATACTATCTTTGTGTGTGCATGTCTGTGTATGCCACATCTCATATCCTTGTGTATGCATGGCTATGTTAGTCACATCTCATATCTTTCTGTGCATGTCTATGTTAGGCATGTGTCATATCTTTGTGTGTGCATGTCTATGTCAGTCATATCTCATATCTTTATGTGCATGTTTATGTTAGTCATGTGTCATATATCTTGATGTGTGTCAGTGTTAGTCATGCCTCGTATCGCTGTGTGCATGTCTGTGTTGGTCACATCTCATATCTTTGTGTGTGCATGTCTGTGTTAGTCATCTCTAGTGACTCGGGCAGATGGTCGTAAACCCGGGAGGGCCGACCATCTAAGGGCAGAATCCCCTACAGTAAAGATAATCTACTGCCTTGCAGAAAGATTGGGGACAATCAAAGGCTAAGGAATGCAAACCTGAATAAAATGCTGGCTGAAATCGGATGCACTGGGCCACTGGTGCAGAACACAGTGCAACGTTTTAACGGGTGGTCAATCAGAGTGGATTTGGCAGACTCTAATTGTGATGTTCTGTCTGTGTGGGCAATCAACACACTTAACCTGACAGCTGACTTGATGTGAGAGTCTGGAATCCTACTCTGATTGAGTCCTGATCGCAGAGAGATAGAGATATTGAATACAATGTTTCCAATGTTTTTATATCTTATAAAATATGGACTTCCGTTGTAAAGATGGTGGATCGAGGTCACGTTCTCTCGATCGCTGCAGAAAGTGCATTCTGGGTCTGATTAATTTTGGTTTTCCATTGCACTTTTCTGCGTTAAAGTAAAAATGATGATCTACTTATTACATCTGCGCCGTTAAAGCAAAGTCGTACGCCGGCAACAGTCCCATTTTGACAAATCAAATGTTGTGAATGCGACCTTCCACCATCTAGACTTGATTTGCACTTTACGTCACATTGGTGCTGTTCATGACTGTTGGTGGAATTCCTTGACGCAAGTTATTTACATGTTACTCATTAATGTAAACTACTTCGTCAGCATCAGTTTTATCTCTTTAGGTAATTTGCACCGTGTTTTTTTTGTCGTAGGCTGCTTTCACTAGAGTAATCAGGAATCTAAAGGGAGCGAACTTGTTGTGTGTGCGACATTGTTGTATGATACATCATCATAATGGCTCATCATACATCCCTAGACCGGCCGTACGCTAATCTTACGGTCTGTTGTTTGATGTGCTACGGGGATAATCTGATAACTAACTGTGTGTCAAACATACGATCATGGGAGGGCAAAGTTAAGTTGTCTAATCAAGGGCTGACTAACCTGAAGGGAGATAACCCAAGTGGAGATAACTAGCAGAGTAATGGATTTGAGGCCTAAGAGAAACTATAGTCAAGTAGCTACTAAATACCAGAGAAAAATTAGAAGTGGCATCAGGGAAGAAAAGACGGGTAGTTGAGTCAGAGCAGAGAATAGGGAGATAGTGATGAGTGATCTTAATCACCACGTAATGGTGAAGGTGATGTGTGAGGGCGAGCACTACTCTGTCAGAGGGGGGATGAGTAGTGGGGGTGAGAGCAGTCTGACGTGAGGTGCGGAGAACTCGATGGAGGGCAGGGAGGAGAGCTGCTTCAGGATAGAGGTGTCGGCAGAAGAAGTCGAGCAAGTGGTGGACATTATGAAGGAAATCTTCATCATCCTGGCAAAGACGATGAAGTTTGAGAAGCTATGAATATGGAAGAGAGTTCTTGCAAGATGTCGTGTGAGAAGAGATGTAGTTGAGGAAACAATTGGAGTCTGTAGCTTTGTAGAAGACCGAGGTGAGTAGACGAGAGGTGATGTGGATCAAGGGGTGGAAATGTTCGACATACTCGATGAATTAAGAGATCTCCTCCTCGGAAAGGTCAGTCAAACTAATGCAGTCATCGATGTACTTGCGATACATAAGGGGAAGAGGGCCCTGGTAGGTGTGGATGATCTGGTACTCAAGGTAACCCATGAGGAGACAATCATAGCTGAGGTCCATTTTTGTGCCCATCGCCACAGCACTAATCTGGGTAAAGAAATTGCCATTAAACTCAAAAGAGTTAAGGTTAAGGACTAGTTCCACTAGATGCAGGAGAAATCCAGTAGCGATAGAAGGTTGGAGATAGTGGCATCGTCAGGGGTGGGAAAGTCGAATGTGTGGTTGGATAATTATCTATCTCCTTCCTTAATATCCTCCATACAACCTAGCCACCCACGTCAGCGGATTTGATGACAATATCATCACGTTGGTGATAGTCCTGGAGGGCCTGATATTCCTCATGGCTGAGATTGGAGTGTCAGAGTCTAGGGGGACAGAGTGCTTTAATCTTCCGCTTGACCAGAGGAGACAACCTTCTTTTGCTATTACCATCCTCCTCCGTCTAACGGAACTAGTCCTTAACCTTAACTCTTTCGAGTTCAATGGCAACTTCCAGATGGCCCAGATTAGTGGTGTGGCGATGGGCACCAAAATGGGCCCCAGCTATGATTGTCTCCTCATGGGTTACCTCGAACACCAGATCATCCACACCTACCAGAGCCCTCTTCCACTTATGTATTGCAGGTACATCGATGACTGCATTGATTTGACTGACCTTTCCAAGGAGGAGATATCTTATTTCATCAAGTATTTCCACCCCTTGATCCACATCACCTCCCACATTTCTACCTCCTCCGTATCTTTCCTAGATATCACAGGCTCCTTAGGTACCTCTCGTCTACTCACCTCGATCTTCTACAAAGCTACCGACTCCCATTGTTTTCTCCGCTACTACTCTTCTCACCCGACATCCTGCAAGAACTCTGTTCCTTATTCATAACTTCTCAGACTTATTGTCTTTGCCAGGACGATGAAGATTTCCTTCATATTGCCCACCTCGTGCTCGACTTTTTCTGCCGACGCCTCTATCCTGAAGCAGCTCTCCTCCCTGCCCTCCGTCGAGTTCATCATCCCTGTCCCTCTGATGACCCCTCTTCCTCTCACTCCCTCCTCCAACCTCTGTACTTCACTACACCCTAGTACACCTCTATATTAACTTCTATACACTAACTCTATGTTTATCTACTTCCAGTATACCTCTTCACTCTCTATCCACTTACACTAACACTTTCTCTGTTCTTATCTAGCTAGTACACCACCTCTCTAATATCAATTCTAGTTCACTACATCTATATTTATCCACTTCCAGGACACCACTCCTCTATCTAACTTCTCCTTTGCCATATGTCTAACCTCCTCCACCATCTGCTTCTGCATTTCCATTCTTAGCAGACCAGCTCTCTTTATCTACTCCTAGTATACCATTTCCCATTTTACACCACCTCTCTAATTTCAACTCTAGTTCACTACATCTATATTTATCCACTTCCAGAACACCACTCCTTTATCTAACTTCTCCTTTGCCATACGTCAAACCCCCCCCCCCCCCCCCCCCCCTGCCCATTTTTTTCCTTTTTCCTATATATATCCTTGCTGATAAACTTATCAGCACAAACACAAAACTTAGGCTATTCAAATCAAATGTACTATCAACCCTTACGTATGCGTGTGAAAGCTGGAAAACAACAAGAGATATAGAAACAAAGTTGAACGCATTCGAAAATAAATGTCTAAGGAAAATACTTGGTATAGCATGGAACGAATTCAAAACAAATGAGGAAATTAGAGAAATCGCCAATCAACCACTAATATCTTCAGTAATAAAGAAAAGACGATGGTCATACGTTGGACATGTGATGAGAAGAGATAATAACCGAATAGCAAAGCAAGCCCTCATATGGGAAACAACAGGTAAAGAAAAAGAGGAAGACCCAGGGAGACACTGAGAAGAACATTGATGAGAGAGGCAAAAGCAGCAGGAGTCGGCTCCCTCAATGAGATAGAACTGCTTGCACAGAACAGAGACAGATGGCGAGATTTGATAAAATATCTTTAAAAGAAAACTGCTAGAACAAAAAATCCATATAGGAGAAGGTGTATCTTGGTCTACGCCCTATGGGCCGGTTACGGCTCGAAAGGTCAATAGATAGATAGATATATATCCACCTCTCTATTTATCTACTTTAGTGTTTCCATTCTTAGCTGACCACCTCTCTTTATCTACTCTTAGTATAGTACTTCTCATTTTTCTCTGGTATTTAGTAGCTACTTATCTATAGCTTCTCTTCGGCCTCAAATCGATTACTCCGCTAGAAATCTCCACCTGGGTTATCTTCCTTCAGGGTAGTCAGCCCTTGATTAGACAACTTAACTTTGCCCTCCCCGACATATCTCCCTTGTGCTATTGTTTTGTACTACTGCCACCTTTATCGCCACCACCTTTATTCACTGTCCTGGTCTAGCTGTAGTGTCTCCATGCACATGTTCTTCTTTTTACCCACTTATCTCCTTTAGCCCCCTGGCCTTGCTCCCTATTGTCTGACTTTTTTACGACTCTTGGTCTTTGTCTTACCTGACTGCCCACAGTCTTACCACGTGGCTCTAAAAATAGTATTTTCTTTTAAATTTTTTACACACAGCTGTTTGTTTACACTAGGAGAGACACTGGGAACTCTGATTTTCTGTCTCAGGTTGATTTATGACCTGAATATTGACCTCAGGTGTTGAGCGTGTTACAATGTCTATCGGTTAGGATGCCATAAGTCCGTCTGTATGTTCAGCTATCTCATAGTATTATTTGCTGCATTTCTAGAGTTAAAAAGGTGCTGTTTGATGTCTGGTGATGACTATGAAAAATTCCCTTGGGCTTGAGATCAATCATGAAAAGACTAAAGTCATGAAAAGCTTAATTCCAACTGATGGCAAGAAAAACAAACCAGTGGAAGAGACTTTATCTATCTTGGAAGTCATATTAATCGGGAAGGAGATACAAGTAAAGAAATTAGAATCAGAATAGCTAAAGCAACAATGTCTTTCAGAAGCCTTGAAAAGTTGTGGAAATCAAAACTCTTCAGTACAAACACAAAACATAGACTATTCAAATCAAACGTACTATCAACCCTTACATATGCATGTGAGAGTTGGAAACCAACAAGAGACATAGAAACAAATTTGAACGCATTCAAAAATAAATTGCTAAGGAAAATACTTGGTATAGCTTGGAACGAATTCACAACAAACGAGGAAATTAGAGAAATTGCCAATCAACCACTAATATCTTCACTAATCAAGAAAAAATGATGGTCATACGTTGGACATGTGATGAGGAGAGATAATAACCGAATAACAAAGCAAGCCCTCATGTGGGAAACAACAGGTAGGAGGAAAAGAGGCCAAACCAAAGAGACACTGAGAAGAACATTGATCAGAGAGGCAAGAGCAGCAGGAATTGGCTCCTTCAATGAGATAGAGTTGCTTGCACAGAAAAGAGACAAATGGTGAGATTTGATAAAAGATCTTTACAAGGATTGAAAACTGCTAGAATAAAAATTTAGATAAGAGAAAGAGTATCTGGGTCTATGCCCTATGGGTCGGCTTCGACTGGAAAGGTCAATAGATAGATATGAGATCATATCTCATGAAATTGGGAAGAAGAAAAAAATCCAACACTCAACGGTCACCGGATGTGGTAACTAGGAAGGTAACCAGAAGGGGGAAATGTTTGAACACAGCAAAATGGTAAATTTGGAAGAATTTATGTTTTATTTAATGTGGTAATTTTTACTTCAGTATTGAATTCTAGGGTTAATTTTGTTTCATCCAATAAATGTGGAATGGTTTTTATCAGTGCTATGGAAGAGATTTCAGAGACAAAATTTTTAATGGACCTTGTATTTTTAAATATCAATCTACATGTTGTATATAAATGTTAAGATAATTGAACAAGGAGTTAGATTTCACAAATAAAAATGTGCTACAAGAAAAAAAGGGAGGCTAAATGACCAAAAAAAATAAAAATGTAAATTGGGACCATTATTGTCAAATTACCAACATAAATATCGTTCACAGAAATCCAATATAAATTATTTTGCAAAAAAAAATATATATATAATTATAGTCCATTTCAAACCTCATGCCCCTCTTCAAAATGCCGTAACTTAATAACCATTGGTTTCAAATGTTAAAATTCTGTAATAGTCGTTTGCAGAAATGGGAAAGTGAGGAATGTTGCCTCACATCATGAGTTTTGATGCTTGAAGCAACACTATCCAGGATTCTCCGAACATTTCTGGATAGGTGACTGAGCATATATGGGTGGAAACTCGCGTGCTAAGACACCAGTTCAAGTCTCGTACTTTACCTTTACTTTACCTAATTCTGTAATGTAAACTATATATTGTCATGATGTTCTATTTTAAAAAATTCATTAGAAACAGACAGTTTCTATTTTGCCTTATTTGCGATATATATAAAATATCACACATAAATTTACTAGTGGAATAAAAATAATAGAATCTTTACAGCTTCAATTTGTCAATATTCATCATCATCATGTGCCGTACTGGTTGATGTATGCAATCATGTCCTTCCACAATCTTCTATCCACTGTGCATTGTATCAATTCTGTTGTTGACTGTTTTCCATGCCATGACACCAAGCTATCTAGTATTTTTGCCTCTTTGTCATCTGTGATCTTTCTTTCCACTTGTAACTAAGTATTCAAACTTTTCCTCTTCTCATGATGTGCCCGAAAAATGTTGATTGTTTCTTTCTGATGTTTTTTAGAAGCTCCCTTTTCGTGTTGGACTCTTTATCTATCCAGGGATCTTTCAACATTCTTCTGAGAAATCCTATCTCTGTGGCCTCTAATCATCTTTTTTTTCATTTATTTGTTTACTGTCCATAATTCGCTTCCATGGGCCAGAATTGGCTCTATATACAACCGATGAATCCTCTTTTTAATTTTATTGGCATAGATTTGTTGCATAAGACATTTTTCATTTTCTGTAATGCTATTTTATTGAAATAGAAAGCAGAATAGTTCACTATTCTGCTTTCTATTTCTGTGGTGCATCTTCCATCTGATGTTATTATTGTACCCAAGTATTTGAAGCATTGCACTTGTTTCAGATTTGTCCTGTTTATTTTTATGTTGCATGATGATTCTTCTATATAACTATTACTTCTGTTTTCTTACTATTCAGACTGAGACCTTTCTTGTTGCTTTCTTTTATTCTTATGTCTATCATTTCTTGTAGTTCATTCTCTGTCTCTGCTATTAAGACAGTGTCATCCGCATATATAGATCTTTCTTTACCTCTATAGCTCTTTCAATCAATGTTCTTAAGATGTATTTTGCATTATTGGTACCCTTTCCTTCCACAATTCCACATTGTTCCTCACTTATTTCTGGTTTTATTTTATTCCTTACATGTCTCATGATGATTCTTGGTAATATTTTAGTCATATGACTCATGAGACTAATAGTACAATGGTCTTCACAATAAGTGGCACCTGACTTTTTCAGTATGGCTACAAAGATAGATTTTAGTTGATCTTCAGGTATGTGTCCAGTGTTATATCTGTCATTGAGTAGTTTTGTTACGACTTGTACTCCCAGCTCTCCTAATACATTTATCTCTTTGAATGTTATATTATTGGGACCTGGAACTTTGCCTCTTTTCATGTGTTGAATTACCTCATCCACTTCACTCTGCATTATTGGTGGTCCTCTGTCTTTGTTTGAATTGTCTATCTCTGGTCTTTTATCATCATATTATTGACTGATATAATCTGTTCATCTTTCCATTATCTTCTCTTGTCCCATTATTATATTTCCTTCCTTTGATTTCACACATCCTGAAACTTTGGCTTCTTTTCTTCCTGTTAATTCATTTAACTGATTGTGCATAAATTGTGAGTCTTTCTATTGTTTTTCCATTTCTTCACATGTCTGCTTTAACCATTCTTCCTTTGCTTCTCTGCATTTGTTTTGGATCTCCGTGTGCAATATTTTGTATGTCCGTTCTTCTTTCTTATGTTTTCGTCTTTCATCCACTAGTTCTAATATTTCTTCTGTCATCCATTTCTTTTAGTTGATTCTTTTAGTCACTGGTATTACTTCTTTTGATGTTTGTTGAATCGATTGTTTGAGCATTTCCCACTGCTCCTCAGTGTTCTGTATTTTCTCAATAGCATTATATCTATTGTGTGCTATCGTATTGTACTTATCACTCGTCTGTCTATCTACTCTAAGCATATCTAGTTCTAATTTAATATTTTTGGGTGATTTCTGTGTCTTCCTCAGTTTTATTCTCATTTTTCCAACTACTGGTACATGGTCACTTTTGCAATCTGCTCCTGGCCTTGTTTTAACAGATGTTAACCCATTCCTGAATATTCTCTGTACCAGTATAAAATCAGTTTGATTGTGTACTTTGTTTTCTGGGCTTTGCCATGTCCTTAGTTGTCTAGGGTGTTGCTTGAACCAGGTGTTACCTATAAACATTTCATGTGTCTTTGCCCAATCTATAAAACTATTCCCTCTACCATTCATCTCTCCAAGGCCATGTCCTCCAATCACATTTTGTATTTTAGCTGTTCCTACTTTGCATTGAAATCCCTTAATATAATAGTTATTTCTTGGGATTTACACTGTTCCATGGTCATCTCTAGCTCATTTTAAAACATGTAAATGTTTTCATCATGAAAAGACTAAAGTCATGACTAGTTTAATTCCAACAGGTGACAAAATATACATGGAAAACAAACCAGTAGAAGAGATCGATCACTTTATCTATCTTGGAAGTCACATTGATCGAGAAGGGGATACGAGCAAAGAAATTAAAATCAGAATAGCTAAAGCAGCAATGTCTTTCAGAAGCCTTGAAAAGTTGTGGAAATCAAAACTTATCAGCACAAACACAAAACTTAGGCTATTCAAATCAAATGTACTATCAACCCTTACGTATGCGTGTGAAAGCTGGAAAACAACAAGAGATATAGAAACAAAGTTGAACGCATTCGAAAATAAATGTCTAAGGAAAATACTTGGTATAGCATGGAACGAATTCAAAACAAATGAGGAAATTAGAGAAATCGCCAATCAACCACTAATATCTTCAGTAATAAAGAAAAGACGATGGTCATACGTTGGACATGTGATGAGAAGAGATAATAACCGAATAGCAAAGCAAGCCCTCATATGGGAAACAACAGGTAAAAGAAAAAGAGGAAGACCCAGGGAGACACTGAGAAGAACATTGATGAGAGAGGCAAGAGCAGCAGGAGTCGGCTCCCTCAATGAGATAGAACTGCTTGCACAGAACAGAGACAGATGGCGAGATTTGATAAAATATCTTTAAAAGAAAACTGCTAGAACAAAAAATCCATATAGGAGAAGGTGTATCTTGGTCTATGCCCTATGGGCCGGTTACGGCTCGAAAGGTCAATAGATAGATAGAAATGTTTTCTTCTTTGCTATTACTAGTTGGTGCATAAGCTTGAATTATGTTGATTGGTCTACCTCTCAATTTTACTAGCAGAATTCTATCTGATACTGGCCAAAATCTGGGGTTAAACGGGAGCTCCACTCTGCCCAAGAGTGTCCTGAAGACTAGCTGAGGAGAGCAAACATCTTACCCCTTCTTTGGTAGGGGATAACTCTACCCGGCTAACCTAAGTTTTATCTATATCAGCAAGTTTCTTTCTCAGCTGTCTATGGAAGTGAAGCTGTCCATAAAATTATAAAATAAAGTTTTCCATTACTTTTTTATTTTCTTAACCCTTAATTACAGTAACTACCTGTGGTGGACTTCGTTATATTTCGTAGTACAAAATGCTTCCACTTAACTATAACATTAGGAGCACTAAAAATAGCATTGTCTTTTGAACTTTTGACGCACAAATGTGTGTTTACCATTTACACATAGAGGGAACTCAGATTTTCTTCCTCAGGTTGACTTTATGACCTGAAATTGACCGCTTGGACCGGACATGCTACCTTGTCTATTCAGACAGATGCCATACATTCGTTAGTATGTTCGGCTACCTCAGACCAATATTTACTGAGTTTCCAGAGGCACCAAAGAGTTTTCTTATGTCAACGACACCGAGAAAAATTCCCTGGTCAACAAAGGGTAAAAAAAAAATGAAAAACGTCCAATTTTTGTTGAAATTTGGCGAATTTTTTTTTCATATTATAGGATTGTATCTCACAAAATGAATATTTTTAAATCCTACATCAATGGAAACAAATTTAACACTCACTGGTTCACTGGAAGCAGTAATTAGGAAAGTACATAGAGGAGAGTAATGTTTGAACACCGCAATGTAATAAAACTTGAAATTGTGTATTTTTTATGGCTTCTGGATAAATAAAGAAAATCATGAGTTTGAATCCCACTTCAGCAGGTGGGAATTTTTCTTCCTGAATCCTTTGTTACTTTACCCTCCCTAGTTTCTAAGTAGTGAGATCTTATGTCTAGCCCTCTCAGATAATTGCATAAAACAAGAGGGCATGTGTGTGGACTCTGTGTATGTTAAAGAACCTTTGATAGTTAAAAGTAAAAAAGAAAACAGGCCAAAATGGCTGCTGCCTAGGCAAAATTGTTAAGCAATGAAAGGTGCAGTTATTGCTGCTTTACTGTAAACAATGACACAGTGCATCCATGCCCACTTAACTGAACACTGAAGAAGGAGGAGGACCATGGTCATTAGCCCTGCAGTAAAAAAAAAAAAAAAGCATAGTTCCTTCATGCCATGCAAATTCAGAAAATTTTGCTGAAGATAGTTCTAGCGATATATTTTTAGAAGGTCTCTTCTTTGATATTTATGAATATGAGCATAAACTATTAATCATTTTGTTAAATTTTGTAATATTCCTGGTTTATTATATTTGGCTGTTTATTTATGGTAAAACAATTGTAATTTATGCTTCAGCTGGTTACGTATACGACTTGAAATTCTTGGCAACTTTATAGTTTTATTTGCGGGCCTATTTGCTGTGATGTCCACTGACATCTCAGGAAGTTTGGTTGGTCTTTCAGTTACATATGCTTTACAGGTAAGATTTTCACTATACAATATGTAATTTATAATGTTCAGTCATGTTATTTAAAAAAAATTTTATTAGAATAGTTAATTCAGAATAGACTTTTTACAAATTTAATATTTTGCCTAATCATAACTGTACTCTCTTTATTGAACATGTTGGAGAGAATTTATTTCTGCCCTTTTAATCATTGCTTGATAAGCACTGACTTCTTTGTTTTTCTGTGGCAAAGTTCAAAGGGAATTAAAATATGTTTATGGAGTTGACTGTTTTGTTTCTCTACTACTGAGATCCAAAAGTAGTAGAATAGAATAGAATAACTTTATAAGCATGAATGTTTTGTTTTTCTATAGCTAAGATTAAGAAGTAATAGAATAGAATATTTTTATGGGCTGATTTTGACAGAAATATTGATAGATTTAGAAATTGTTTTATTTTGTGCAAGTTTTTGTCTTGTAAATAATTCAAATGCACAGCAAATTTAGCATAATTCATTCATAACATTTGATGTACATCAAAACAAATAAAAGTATCTGGTATACTATAGTGCATTCATAAATGTTTGTCGTTGTTTAACAATATATATCTCAGCAGTATTAGTGAAGTAAAAATGGTTGAATTTATATCATCATAAACCTTATGTCAAATTTTTTTTTATTTTTGTCAGGTAATTAGGAAAGATTTTTGATTCTTTGAGATGTAAAAATATATCTTATTCCTTGCTTGGTTACTATTTATGAATTTTACAAACTATATTGTGGTGAAGAACATACTAACATCAAAACAAATAACACCAGGGCTAAAACTAAGAATAGCAAAATGTTACATCTTCTCAATATTCCTTTATGGTGCAGAAACATGGACATTAGACAAGAAATCAGAACAGAGAACTTAAGCCTTTGAAATGTGGATATATAAAAGAATAGGTAGAATTGGATGGAAGGAAAACAAAACAAACGACAAAGTCTTAAAACAACTAAAAATGAAAAGAGAATTACTAAACACAATTTAAACAAGACAAATGCTATTTTTGAGCCATATTAAAAGACACAACAGCCTACTAAAAGTAATCCTGGAGGGGAAAATACAAGGTAAAAGAGGCAGAGGCAGACCAAGACTAACATGAACGAGTAACATCAAAAGATGGACAAATCAGCCTATGCCAACCTGCACCATCAAAGCAAGAGACAGAGCAGAATGGTGCTCCATGGTAGCTAACCTTCGTTGTGGAGACGGCACTCGATGATGATGATGATATTGTGGTAATATTCACCACTGGCCATTCAAAATAATGTATTTCACGTTTCTTTTAAGAAAAGTTCCTGAACGAACTTGTACATAATGAACATAAGTTTCTAGTGCACTGAAAATTTACATCATTATCTAGTTTCTGGAATCTGTTCGCATTATTCAAATGTGTTTCATGACTAAAAATTGGGGTTTCATTGCAATGGTGTTGAAACTTTGAATCAATACTCTCAAGAACATTGCTTTGAAAATTATACAAATATATATTTTTTTTTAAATCACTGGAGTCTGTAGAAATGTAGTTTTACAGAAGAATATTGAGAGTACCATGGACAGCTAAGAAGAGTAATGAAGATGTTCTGAGAGAGGTCAAAGCAAAAAGAGAGCTAATTTCCAATATTAGGAAGAAACAAGGAAGAAACAATCATCATTTTTTGGCCACGTAATGAGAAGAGAACAACTGAATATATTGTAACAACTGGAAAAATTAAGGGACGAAGAGATAGAGGGAAGCAAAGAAAAAAAATAACAGATAGCTTAAGAGAATGGCTTGGCAGAAGGTCAACAACAGAAATGATAAATAGCTGCCGAGATCGAAAGTTGTGGAGAGACATGATCACCTACACAGCAGGCCCGGTACTTGATGATATTTTTTTTTAAACTAGAATTACATTTGAGGCTAAATGTGGAAAGCTGTTTCATTGTATTTTGAACCTTGAAAAAAAAATAACAAAACATGCCCTTTGTATTAGTGACCAGGCATTATCAAGATGGCTGAATGAAGATTGGAGTAAGTAGTGAGGTGTAACAAACACTTATATAAGGTATGGTGACAACTTTACAAAAAGGAACAGAACAAAATACTGATGTTTCAGCATACATGCAGCCTTCCTCAGAAAACGAGAACAGCAAAAATGAACAATGAAATGAAGATAACTACTACATCTCTCCCGTGTGTTACCAGGGCCTCATTATGAGGGAAGTAGAGAATAGTGCAGAGAATAGATAACAAACGATGAAGTTTTAAAACAACTGAAAATAAAAAGAGAACTACTAAATACAATTAAGACAAGACAAATGAAATTTTTGGGGCATATTAAAAGACACAACAGCCTACTAAAAGTAATATTGGAAGGGAAAATATAAGGTAAAAGAGGCAGACCAAAACTAACATGGACGAGTAACATCAAAAGACGGACAAGTCAATCTATGACAGCCTGCACCATCAAAGCAAGAAACAGTAGAATTGCGATCTATGGTAGCCAACCTTTGTTGCGGAGAAGGCACCCAATTATGATGAGAGAATAGTGAGACTGTGACCTTCCAGGCATGTCGTAAGAGGCGACTAAGAAGGTTGATCGATGGCTTGACATTTTTTTTTTTTTTTTTTTTTTTTTTTTTTTTTTTTGTGATCTCTGCAAAATGTGCCATTTTGGCACGCAAGGTTTCTGTTTTTGAGATTGTGCTTCTGCCCTATGTGCCGCCTTCGGCTCGAAAGGGCAATAGATAGATAGATAGACTACATCTAGGAAGAGCGAGACAGGTAAATCAAAGAGAAATAAAAAAAGAGATAAGAGATGAAATGAAAGAGAGATGTGCTACTTAATCAAAGAATAAAAATTTATAATATGTGAAAATTAGTGAGTTAAAATACATATAAAATTTTAGTGAGACTTAACTGGGGGTGTTGTTGTTAGTAAATCAGGCACGTGATTAGACAAGAAGTCGATCAAGATAAACAATAAGTAGAATCTGTGTGAGAGTCAGTCAAGCATGACACAGGTATTTACTAGAGACAGGGGAGTGTAGATATGAAATGAAAAAGAGCAAACAAACCCAGCTTCACTCAGACACATGATGATAAATGAGGGATTATTGAATATTGTCAGCAAGGGAGATTACATCAGTGTGTAGGGGGCCAAAACAGAAGCAAGGGAGGGGCAGAAGGGGGGAGTGGGGGAAGAAAGAGGTACTAGATTACCTATGAGGAAGTGATACATTGATGCACCGTGGGGTGAGGCAACCCATACGGGCGAATAGATGATTCTCTAAGGTGAATTAGCTGCGGCTGTCAGAAGAACATAACAATATGCTAATAACTTGGACATCCGCCTTACCCTGATGGTCCTTAGAGTTGAAGTAGAATGTCTTTAGGGTGCATGCATCTTGAGTGATGTCATACAGATGTTCCAGGCATCTGTCCCAAAAAAAAACGGCATCCTGATACGCCTATATAGGTCATCCTACATCGCTTACATATGATGGCATAGATAATGTTGCGCGATGTACAAGTGAATCCTTCTCTTATCTCAAAAGGACCATTAGGAAAGAGAGCTGTATCTGTCCGGAGGACATGGTTGCAAGTATTACATAGATTGCGATTGCAACTGATAGTGCTCTGATGGTTGTGGAGAGAGGCAGGAAGGTGGCTCCTAAAAAGCATGTCATGGAGGTTGCGATCACGCTTAAAAGCAACTAATGGGGGGATCAGGGAAGAGTAGATGGGTAGTGGAGTCATAGGGGAGAATAGGGAGTTAGTAGTGGAGAGGGTGATGGGTGAAGGCAAGTACTACCCTCTTAGAGGGAGGATGGGTAGAGGGGGTGAGTGCAGCCTGACATAAGGTATGGAGAACCTGTTGGAGAGCAGGTAGGAGAGATGATTCTGGATAGAGGCATTGGCGGAAGAAGCCATCCATCAGGCGGGCATTATGCAGGAATTCTTGAGATGTCAGGTGAGAAGAGTTGTAGCAGAGGAAACAATTGCATTCAGTAGTTTTGTAGAAGACCGAGGTAAGTAGACCAAAGACACCTAAGGAAACCATAACATCTAGGAAGGCGGTAGAGCGAAAGAGTTGAGGTTGAGAACTAGCTCCACTAGATGGAGGAGGACATCAGTAGCGATAGAAGGTTGACTTCTCTTATCAAGGAAAAATTTAAGAGCTCGAAGGCCATCAGTATGGAGAATGGAGGTGTAGGGGCAGACATCCATGACAAAGAAGCAGTTGTTACAGTCAGGAGAAAGGGTGATGGAGGCAAAGATATTCAGAGTGTCATTGGTGTCTTTAACGTGTGAGGGGAGGTTCATGACTATGGGTTGAAAAACCACTGCCGAGGAAGTCAGTAATGTGAACTGTGGGACAGGAGATAGAAGAGACAATAGGTCGCCTGGGCAAGTCGTGTTTGTGTATCATTTGGTTTGTTTCCTCTTTTTCACTCCATATCTATACTTCCCCGTTTCTAGTGATTACCTGTGTCATGCTCAACTGCCTGTCACACCAATTCTGCTTCTTGTTTGTCTCGTCAGATCTTCTTCTCTTTTGTGTCCCATTGGACTTACAGTTATCTATCCACTCACTCTGAACTTTTTGGATCTGCGTCAGTTAAGTCTCACTTCAATTTTATATATATTTTAACTCACTAATTTTCAAAATTTCTCCTTGATTTGCCTGTCTCGCTTATCCTAGATGTAGTAATCTTTATTTTGTTTTTCATTTGTGCTGTTCTCGTTTTTGGAGGAAAGTCGCATGTAGGCCCGCACTGCAATTATTTGCCTGTTCCCCCCGATTGAAAATTGCAATGTTTCTACAGCTATGAAAAGAGGGCTACAGCATGGAAATATGAATTGGATAACTTTGACAAAGTAGTGATTAAATGTGAGATTTATAGTTTTTGGGCAGTAAATAATTATTGATGCTATAAAAACTGGAAATTTTGCTTAGACAAAACTATGATATTTACATATCCAAAACCACTCCATTGAAAATTATAAGAGCTTTTGACTTAACATTTCATAAGCATACAAGCGGTAGAAATGTCATTTGTGAAAGGCCTCACCTAGTAGTTTTGAGAAGTACATATTTATGACAAATTAGGGATTTGCAAAATTTAAAATTGCAATATTGTTTAAATGAATGAAATATGGATTTAAAAAAGCGCAACAAACTAATGCAAAGGATTGTCAAACTGTAGATGGAACTTTAAATAAATTTGTACCAGGTAACAAGGGTCAAAAAAGAGTAATAAGAGCCTATGCAGGTAGGAGACGAAATGAATTAATTGAAAATGGTGAACTCATGTTTGTTTCAAAGTCTGAAGATAATCTGGATTATCATACAGAGATGAGTGGTCACATTTGTAGAAATTGAATTGAGGGAACAGTAATTCTGCTATTGGATGGACCCTCATGTCTAGTAATGAACAATGCTGTCTCCAATAAGCTGGTGCAATGGAAGACAGGGTCCCAATGAGATGAGTCAAGATAATGAGGTTAACAAAGGAGCATATTCCATTTATGCAAATGCACATGAAGCCTGAATTGTTGTCACTTGTAAAAAATTCACATAGGACAAAGAATTTCCAGATTGACAAAATAATACAGGAGGATGATCATAGGTGTTTACAATTGCCACTGTACCATTCACATTTAAATCCAATAGAATTCGTTTCAGCCAAGGTTATGGGTAAAGTGGCAGGTGAAAACAACACCTTCAAATTTTCAGATTTCTTATACTGTCCTCTCGAACATTGACAAAAATAATACTGGATCAAATGTGAGGACCATCTGATGAAGGAGGAAAGGAAGACGATAATTTGTCAGGAAGATGGTTTGTGCTTTATTCAACCAACAACAGTGATCAACTTGTTCGACTTGTCTGATTTTGAATAGGGTGAGTTGATTCTATCTATACAAAGACTTCAGACACAGAAATGTTAATATTTCCTTAAAGGGATTGGTTTTGAATGGAAAATACAGTGGAATATGTAGGTAGGTGAAACAAAGTAACATCACGATTTATTTAGCTATTTAGTGACCAAATGATTAAAGACAACTGCTTGTGGTCATGTTAAGCTTAAAGGATAACTGTATACATTTTTTTTTCGTTCGCTAGCTTTTTACCTCTAACAAAGTCCCTAGAGACTAGGAACTGAATTTTGCGTGTTAATTCATTTTTCCCTGGCAGACGTGTGCACAGGGGTCCCTCACCGCACAGGCAGATAACTCCGACTTTAGTTTAGTCGACGGATCATCCTCATTGCACACCCTGACATTTCCATAAGTGCTCAGATCTCCTCCCCAGTATTTCCCTCCAGTGTGTGGAAACTGATGACGCTAGTTCTGTGTTGATTTGTTATTTGTCTTTTTCCCCATGCAATGCTCCTTTAATCCATTAATACAATTTTGTAAAGAAAACAGACTGATAATATGCAACATCTTCTTTGAGCAAGAGAAAAGGAAATTATTCACATGGAAATGCCCTGGATACAGGAAGAGGAATCAAATAGATTACATAATGATAAAAGACAGATTCAGGAACAGCGTCAAGAAAGCCAAAACCTACCCAGGAGCAGATATTAATTCAGACCACAATCCTGTAATGATAAAAATGAAAACAAATTAAAGAGAAACAAACAAAAACTAATTTAGCAACACCAATAGATATAACAGCGTTAAACCAGAAAGACGTACAAGAAACTTATACTGTACAAGTAAAGAACACATATCAGAAGCTACTAGAAGAGGGGATTGAGCAGTACAGAAGAGAAAATCCTGAGGAAAAAGTCACAACAAAATCGCAATGCATAAAAACAGCAAGCAAGAATCCTGCAACACCTTGCCCAAAAAGGAAAGTAACAAAAAACAAAAATGGATAACTGACAAAATCTTAGAAAAAATGGAAGAAAGAAGACAAGCAAAAAACACTGCCAGATACAAGGATATAGAGAATGTGCAAAAAGGCAAAAGAAGACTGGCTCAATCAAAGATGCCTAGAAGTCGAAACTATGGAAAGTAAACAAAACTTAAGAGAGATGCACACAGAAATAAAGAGAATGACTAATAAAGACAAAAAAGCTGCAGGAAACGAGTGTATTGCAAACAAAGAGGGAAGAATGCTAACAGACAACAAAGATATAATAGATAGATGGCAAGAATATATAACAGAATTATTTCATGATGAAAGGGACAAAAAGCCGGACATAAAATGTACATACAACTATAAAATCCTGAAATCTGAAGTAGAAAAAGCTATTAGAACAATTAAAAAGGGAAAGGCAGCAGGACCTGACAATATACAGATAGAGATGATACAGGCTCTAGAAGAGTTTGGCATCGAAGTGATCACAGACATATGCAATGACATATATCATACAGGATACATACCAAACGATCTAAAAACATCAACTTTCATTGCATTACCTAAAAAGAATGGTGCAGTTGAATGCAGTGACTTCAGAACAATAAGCCTAATGAGCCAGGTAACAAAAATTTTACTAAAAGTTATACAGGGAAGGATTCAGAATAAAATCAATACTGAATTAGATGAGCAACAATTTGGATTCAGGAAAAACAGTGGGACAAAAGAAGCCATATTCAGCATGAAAACATTGATTGAAAAGTACACAGAAGTAAACAAACCAATATATGCCTGCTTTATAGACTACACCAAAGCTTTTGATAGAATACACCATAACCAACTTATAGACTGCCGAAAGGATATAAATCTAGACGACGCAGACATACGACTAATATGTAATTTGTACTGGGAGCAAACAGCAATAATAAGATATAACAAGAAGAAATCTACACCCATGGACATAAAAAGAGGAGTAAGACAAGGATGCATCCTATCACCAAGTTTGTTCAATCTATACACTGAGCAAATCTTTAAAAACATCTCAGAGATACCAGGCCTAAACATTAATGGAAAGATAATCAATAACCTGAGATATGCTGATGATACTGTTCTAATAGCAGAAAGTCCTAAAGACCTACAACAATTGCTTAATGTGATAAACATAACATCTCATCAAGGCCAGCTCCTTGTCATGGGGATGGGGCTTAACAGTCAGCAGGGACTGAAAACCAACAGGATGGACACTCAGGCAGGTGCAGCGCCGGGCCTTCAGCCTCGAAAGGGCCCAACTTCTATTACTGGATGTCCTTCTCAACCGCTCTGTGGAGTCAGTGGGCAAGAGAATAGAGCTACTGGCCAATCCAAAATAAGACCACTCAAAATAATGCACTGGAATGCTGAAGGCATAAACAGCAAAAGAGATGGGTACAGTAAAAAGATAGAATTAGAAAATATCCTGCATGAAGAACAAGTAAGCATATGCTGTTTGCAGGAAACCCATCTAAACAACGTCATAGCCTTGAAGATTAGGGAATACCAGTGCTACCGATCTGACAGAAAAAACAGACAAAAGGGCGGAATATTTACTCTTGTAAGGAACAACATCAATGCATGTCAGATTGAAGTTTATATTGATGGGGCAGAATATCAAATACTGCACCTCAGGACAGAAAAATACAGACTTTCACCTACTTAACTACTACTGTCCGAGTGACCGCCAACTAGCACTAGACACAATTACATTAAAAGAAAGAATAATTGTATGTGGAGACTTTAACAGCCATTCACAGAGCTGGGGCTATGAAGATATGGACAAGAGAGGTGAAGAACTTGAAAACTGGCAGGATGACAATGGGCTTATACTATTAAACCAGGAAACAGATCCACCAAAATTCTACTCTAGATCATGGCATACCACATCTACACCAGACCTTGCTTTCCATTCACCAGATCTGGATTGGAATATCACACGTATTGTGGGAAACAACTTGGAGGCAGCAACCACCAACCTGTCTTTTTAGTAGTGCAAAATGAGGCCATCAGGGAGAGGGGTTAAGGCAAAGGAATGCAAGTGAATGCATAAAAATGCGAAGCTGCAGTAAAGCTGAATGCGAGGAAAAATTGAAAAAAAAAAAGAAAAAATGGTATGTTAGAAGCTTTACGTGATTAGTAGACGACACAGATTCGAACGACGTTTCGGCTCAATAGGCCTTCAGCAGGAACAAACAAACAACATACACACACAGATATGTGAATAAATAAAACTAATCCTACATAGCTAACTAGTAATGAAACATCAAAAACAAAATAATCGAAATATGTTGACTTCCCTGTGTGTCGTGGACTGTGGTCAGGCTATGAAAGGAATATCTCACAGGTGTAGCTGTAATTTATACCCTGTGGTCAGAGGTGAAGGGTTCTAAAAATACACGAGTGGGGGGAATGCTATCTAATAGATCTAGTAGATAGCGTTCAAAGAAAAGATGGTTCAACGACATCCAGCTATAGACCAATCAGCCTTACAAGCGGTTTGTGCAAAACAATGGAACGTATAATCAATCTCAGACTGCAGTGGTACCTGGAAAGTGAAAATCTCCTTGTTCCACAACAAGCAGGCTTTAGACAGTTCTACTCTACCGAAGATCAGGCAACTTATCTTTCCCAGGAAACTGAGGATGCGTTTCAAGAAAAGAAACTGGTACTTGCAGCATGGATACACCTAAAGAAAGCATTTGATAAGGTATGGAAGGAAGGGCTTTTGAAGAAACTGAGAAATTATGGAGTAAATAGCAGGATGTACAAATGGGTCAAAGGATACCTGCATAACAGGAGAGCCAGAGTGCAACTGGATGGTCTTAAGAGTAAGAACGTCTTACTGCGCCAGGGCGTTCCACAGGGAGGGGTACTATCTCCAACACTTTTTCTGATCTACATCAATGACCTAGTTACTGAACTACCACATGGCATCAAAGTGGAAATGTATGCAGATGACTTGGTAATGTGGTGCACAGAGGAGTATGCAACAGTGGCCTCCAAATTGTTACAAAGAGCTATGAATGCACTGAATTCATGGACAAATAGATGGTGTATCAGCATCAATACAGACAAATGCAGTACTACACTTTTCACTCTCTCCCCAAAACAAAAAGCAGGAGTTTATCTACATAAACAATGAGCCTGTGAAAGAAGACATACAAGCTGCGTATCTCGGAGTTACATTTGATAACAAACTATCTTGGAAACAGCAGATAAATAAGGCAACCCAAAAAGCAAGGAGAAAATGTTCTATTCTAAGAAAGCTGTGTGGAACTATGTGGGGTGCGAGTGGAAAAATATTCAGTAAAGTTTACCAACAGAGTATACGCCCACATTTAGAATATGGATCATCTGCATGGTGCTCAGCATCAAACACCACACTGCAAGAACTGGATAAAGTACAAAACCAGGAACTTAGGGTCATCACAGGAGCAATGAAATCAACACCAATATTGGAGATGGAGAAATTGTGGAGGATATCAACACTGAGAGAACGGAGGGACACAAAGGTGCTGATACAGGCAGAAAAATTTGATTTTGTGCCGAGACATCCAATGAAGGACCGATTCCAAAATCTTACATTGGGACGACTTAAGAGAAGCAGTTTTATCCACCAAGCCAAGCAAATTTGTAGGTAAACACCAGACATGCCAAGAGTTGTTAACCCCCTACTGCCCATACCAGAACAGACTCCCTGGACAGAGGAATCAGGATTATCAGTTCAAATACGGACAGAAGTGAAAGGAATAGTTGACAAAGAGGACAGAATAGTCTACAGCGAAAAACAATAACTCTGTTTCCTGGATGAAGAATACCCACAAAACCTATGGATTCGTGTGTATACAGATGGATCAGCACAGAATGCAGTAAAAAATGGTGGAGCAGGTGCATATATAGAGTACCCAAATAACACTAGGGATATGAATAAAATAACAACAGGGAAATATTGTCACAATTATGATGCAGAAATACAAGCAATAAAGTTGGCAATAGAAAAACAGCTGAACAGTAAATCTTAGTCCGCAGCCTGTGGTGTTTTTGACAGATGCAAGATCAGCACTCCAGGCACTACAATCCAGAAAATTACCACATCTGGAGAACTTATTGACTGAACTCTGCAAGCACCACAGGGTTGCCCTGCAGTGGATCCCATCTCACTGTGGAATCCCAGGAAATGAGAAAGCAGATCAGTTGGCAAAGGAAGGTTCAACAGGCACACAACTAGATACATCGGTTACATACCATCATAAGAAATAGATAATCAAATCAATCAGAGGACCACAAGCCCCAAATCAGGATGCCTTTCATAATATGAATAGATACGAACAAGTTATCATTATACGTCTCAGAACAGGACACAATCGACTCCATAGTCACATGTATACAAAATGGGGGCCTCGGTAGCCTAGTTGGGAAAACCACCCGACTAGACTACCGACGTTCGGACAACCCATGTTCGATTCCCGCTGGGAGCAGTGTGAATTGTACTTGTGGTTGAAAAAAAAAAATACCCCCACGGTCGACCCAGCCGTTGGCAGAAATGGGTACCAAGGTATTACCCTGGGAAGGTGAGGAATGTAGCCTCGCATCTGAGTTTCGATGCTTGAGACGACACTATACAGAAATCTCCGAACATTTCTGGATAGGTGGCCGAGCACATATGGGTGGAAACTCGCGTGCTAAGACGCCGGTTCAAGTCTCGTACTTTACCTTTACCTTTATGTATACAAAATTAAAGATCGGCACCTCAACTACTTGTACATGTGGACAGGCGCCCCAGACTGCTGAACACATACTTCAAGACTGCACTGAATATAGTAGACTGAGGAAAATCCATTGGCCCATAGATACAACACTACAGACAAAACTATATGGACCACTGCAAGAATTACAAAAGACAGTAACATTTATACAGGAAACGACATTGCAGATATAGACAATACTTCAGGCGAACGAAAGATAGATAGATAGATCAGTGCATCCTGTCTCTTTGACATTCTAATGTCAACCCAGTCCATTGCATGTCCGCCATCCACAGCAGGTGTTCCAGCCTGACTGTCAGCTCGTGTGTTTCCTCTCACACCCGAGAGTCCAGGAATGAAG
Organism: Megaustenia siamemsis; assembly: GCA_032433765.1. Lineage (NCBI taxonomy): Eukaryota > Metazoa > Mollusca > Gastropoda > Stylommatophora > Ariophantidae > Megaustenia > Megaustenia siamemsis. The sequence continues at coordinate 41,134,477 of JAVIAB010000117.1, read as the reverse complement.
ATTTTTTTTTCTTCGTTCGCCAGCTTTTTATCTCTGATGAAGTCCCTAGTGATTAGGAACTGAATTTTGCGTGTTAATCTGTTTGTCCCTGGCAGCCGTGTGCACATGGGTCCCTCACCGCACAGGTAGATAACTCAGTCTTTGGAGGTACTCATATTTTTTCCAGCTATCGTCTTGCCTCGAGACTAACTAATCTCTCCTCCTCCTCCACACCCCCCCCCCCCTCAGGAATGAAGATGAAACAGATCCAAATCAGACCTGAATTCTTTGGTAACACCAACCACCTCATGCTTCTGTGTCGAACCTCCTTTGATTTTCCTGAGCATACTCATCAAATCACTCAGAAAGCACACTTGAATTAAAGATTGTGTTTCTAACCAGGCCATTGCTTTAGTTACTGCCATAATCTCCATGGTCAAACTAATAGTTTCCTCCTTTACTATTCTTCCTCTAACCTGGAATGTAAAAGTCTACAAGCTCTGTTCTGACTGTGCCAAACAATGGATCCATTAGTGTAAATGATGCCACATACTCGAGGTGAATGTTCATATATCTATCATAAATATTGTCTGCATTCTCTGTTTCTATGAGAGAGGGTCTATGAAAACATTGTATCGAAAAAATTATAGCACATGTATTATGAAATAAAATTGACTTTTACATACTATGGAACAATTTCATATTTATCTCTAGTTTGTAAAATACAATAAATATTAAGTTATTTGTGAGTAATCACTATCATTGCACTCCGAACATGCCCATGGGTGCTCAGACCACCACCTCGACTTGTCCCACAGCATTCAGCAACTGATGACTCCAGCTATGTGTTTGTTGATAAATTTCTCTTTTGCACCCACTAAGCCTCTCGTTTCTGGCTGTGCCCATCTTAACTCCTATTTCTTTCATCAAAAAAGTGATGTTGACTCATGGTTGTCAAAGTTCTGTGCCCTTCCTGCATCTCGAAGGGCTTTGATGACGTCCGCTCAATCCATTGGCTGTCTTTGAGGACAGTAGCTAGCTAGCCTGTCCATTCTTCTACTTCCCTGTATTCCAGCGTGACCACGGACGTAGATACAGGTGACTCTACATATCATTTACTTCTGCAATGACTCAACCTACCCATGCACTCTTTTGGTGTCGTTTCATGGGTCCATCTGTATAGATGACTGTATCTTCCTTGTCAGTGTCGTCCAAAATGAGTGAGTTGGCCTCTGCATTGACCACGACTGGATTCTGCTCCCTGCATTCCCACCCACACTCAGAAGTTACAGACAAAACAAGGAGACAAGGCTCAGTGAAGCAGTCTTGATCTGTGACATCTTCGAGGAATACAACAAGAGGAGATAAAAATCTGGAAGATCCATACAACAGAGTACCATTTGAATAATACCTTATGTGCATGTTTCTCAAAGTGGTGATGCACCTCATCTTCATCAGATGGATAGCTGCAGCGCTGTTTCAGGTGAAGGTGATACTCAGATGTGGAAGTTGATCATCCAAGACTACACCAATTTGTGTTGTGTTGCTGCAAGGTTCACCATTGTCACCAGAATAACTGTACTTCAATACTGGAAAATAAAGTACACCAGTAATTAAGAAACTGATAAGAATAACAAAGAAAATTGTGATAATTCTGTGCAGTCTAGGTAACATTTATGATTAAAGTATTCATGCTGGGATAAAAAAAAAAAGGACCCCATGCAAAAGAAAAAGTTTCTAGGATAAGTAATTGATTAGAAATTAAAGAAATTGTAATTTCAAACATTTGTGAATGCACTATAATAGTTTCTTTATATTATTCATGTCTAACTTGCCTTGAAGTTTTGTCCCTTATATTTAATTATTTAATGTTAAACATTGTTGTCTTCTATCTGTTTTTTTTTTTTACTTTTAATCAAAATTAATTTTCTCCCATATATATTTTAAAATAAAATATGATTGCCATTGTGCTTAGATACATTTTATAACCTATATGGTGAAAGGAGTTTGAGTTGTAGGTAATATTAAACATACAAGTTTGTGAATGAGATTCCATGAATGGCACACTCAGTAGTGTGGTGATCACTCTCAGATATTATTTTCAGAGGAAGCAATTGTACAATAAAGTCACAGGACCAGATGAAATTCCTTCGGAAGCCATCAAAGCAGATATTAACACCTCTACCAAGATGTTACATGATCTATTGGATAAAATTTGGGAGAGGGAAGAAATACCTAAAGACTGGAGAGAAGGTTATATGATCAAACTACCAAAGAAAGGAAGTTTACAGGAGTGCACAAATTATAGGGGAATTATGCTACTATCAGTGTCAGGAAAAATATTAGGCAGAATCATTCTGGAGAGACTAAAAGAGGCTATAGAGAAACACTTGAGAGATGAACAAGCAGGTTTTAGGAAGAACAGATCATGTGCTGATCAAATAACTACTCTACATATAATAGTTGAACAAAGTTTAGAACTAAAATCCCCACTATATATTGGATTCATAGATTACGAAAAGGCATTTGATAGTTTAGACAGAAGAATGCTTTGGAAGTTGCTGAGTCATTACGGAATCCCCATAAAGTTACCTGATAAAAACAATGTATGAAGGAACAAAATGTAGTGTGGTGCATGAAGGACAGCTTACAGAAGCATTTGAAATAAGAACAGGAGTAAGGCAAGGATGCCTTCTGTCTCCATTTCTCTTTCTACTGGCCATAGATTGGATTATGAAAATAACTCAAAACAACAGAAATGGGATCCAGTGGTTACTGACCAAACAACTTGATGATTTAGACTTTGCTGATGACATAGCTCTCCTATCACACAGCCATCAACAGATGCAGGATAAAATGAGTATATTAGATGAGAGATCACAACAGCTAGGACTAAAGATTAATAGAAATAGGACCAACATTATGAGAATTAATGCAGTTGGCAATAACCAAATAAAACTAGGAGAAATACCTCTACTAGACGTACAATCTTACATATATCTGGGCAGTAATATAGATAAAGAGGGAGGAACAGAAAATGATACCAAAATAAGGATATCAAAAGCAAGAGGAGCTTTCATTGCACTGGGAAACATATGGAAATTCAAAGAAATTAGGCTAAATACAAAAATACAAATTTTCAACTCAAATGTTAAGTCGGTTCTATTATATGGCTGTGAAACATGGAGAATAACAAAATTGACAATCACGAAGGTATAGACTTTCATTAATGGATGCTTGCGCAGAATAAAGGGATGGAAATGGCAGGACAAAGTCACTAACGTGGAATTATGGAAATGTACCGGTCAAATACCAGTGGATAAAGAGATATGGCGATGGATAGGACACACACTACGGAAGCCAACTGAGAGTATTACACAACAGGCCCTTTTTTGGAATCCCCAGGGGAAAAGACAAAGAGGAAGACCAAGGAATTCTTGGAGAAGACAGATCGAAGCAGAGATGAAGATGATGGGGAAGACATGGAATGATCTTAAAAGAATTGCAAAAAACAGAACGACTTAGAAAGTGTTTGTTGAAGACCTATGCTCCACTGGGAGCTAAAAGGTAGAAGAAGATGAATTGTACAAAAAACTTAGTCTGTTGGCAAAACAACTTTTGAAACAAGTTTGATCTGAATATCAGTTATACACTTTATTAGATTCTTCAAAAGTGTTACTATATTTCTGTTTTAAATTTTGTTCTATCTATTGACCTTTCGAGCCGTAACCGGCCCATAGGGCGTAGACCAAGATACACCTTCTCCTATATGAATTTTTTGTTCTAGCAGTTTTCTTTTAAAGATATTTTATCAAATCTCGCCATCTGTCTCTGTTCTGTGCAAGCAGTTCTATCTCATTGAGGGAGCCGATTCCTGCTGCTCTTGCCTCTCTCATCAATGTTCTTCTCAGTGTCTCCCTGGGTCTTCCTCTTTTTCTTTTACCTGTTGTTTCCCATATGAGGGCTTGCTTAGCTATTCGATTATTATCTCTTCTCATCACATGCCCAAAGTATGACCATCGTCTTTTCTTTATTACTGAAGATATTAGTGGTTGATTGGCGATTTCTCTAATTTCCTCGTTTGTTTTGAATTCATTCCATGCTATACCAAGTATTTTCCTTAGACATTTATTTTCAAATGCGTTCAACTTTGTTTCTATATCTCTTGTTGTTTTCCAGCTTTCACACGCATACGTAAGGGTTGATAGTACATTTGATTTGAATAGCCTAAGTTTTGTGTTTGTGCTGATGAGTTTTGATTTCCACAACTTTTCAAGGCTTCTGAAAGACATTGCTGCTTTAGCCATTCTGATTCTAATTTCTTTGCTCGTATCCCCTTCTCGATCAATGTGACTTCCAAGATAGATAAAGTGATCGATCTCTTCTACTGGTTTGTTTTCCATGTATATTTTGTCACTTGTTGGAATTAAACTTTTCATGACTTTAGTCTTTTCATGATTGACCTCAAGCCCAATTTTGCTGGCTATTGATGATAGTTCATTTGTGTTTTCCTGCATCGTTTTTATCTGACTGCTGATGAGAACTATGTCATCAGCAAAGTCGAGGTCCTCCAAATGGTCTCCTTGTATCCATTCGATGCCTTTATTACCAGTGCAGCATTTCTTCATTATGAAGTCCATAACAATTCCAAATAACAAGGGCGATAAAATACATCCTTGTTTAACCCCAGTTTCTATTGGGAAACATTCGCTCAGTTCCTTCCTCTGTTCGAACTGCACGTGTGTAACCATCATACATGTCTTTGATAATATTTATGATTTTTTATGGTAAACCATATTGCTTCAGAATTTTCCACAAAGAATCTCTATGAATACTATCAAATGCTTTTTTGAAGTCGATGAAGTTAAGTACAAAAGGTTTTTGCTTTTCAATGTGTTCCTCCAATATAAGTCGTAGAGTGAAAATGTGGTCAAGACAGCTTCTCCCTTTTCTAAACCCAGCCTGTTCTTCACGCATTACTGTATCTATTGAATCCTTTATTCTATTTAGGATGATTTTGCAGAATAACTTTGAGGCAACTGACAAAAGTGTCACGCCTCTCCAGTTGTTACAATCTCTAAGATTGCCCTTTTTTGGGATCTTAACAATGATTCCTTTTTTCCATTTTTGAGGCGTCTTCTCTGTTTTCCAAATGATGTTGAACATTTTTTGGAGATGTGTTAGATTATGGCTATCAATTGCCTTGAGGATCTCAGCTGTTAACTTATCCTCTCCAGCAGCCTTGTTATTGGTCATAAGCTTTAAGGTGGTTTCTATTTCACTCAAGGTGAAGTCATCTAAATTTACATCTAATTCTGCTGCTGGTGTTTCAGCTTCAAAATCTATTAAACTGTGGGGTAGTGGACGGTTAAGAATTTCTTTGAAGTGTTCCACCCAACGGGCTTTTATGTCTGCGCTTATTGTTAGCATTAATCCAGATTTGTCTAGAATTGGTGTTCCACTGGATGTATAGGTGTTTGTCAGCATCTTTTGTACAGTATAAAGAGTTCTGCTGTCTCCTGTAATTGCAGCTGTCTCTGCTTTCTCTGCCAAGTTGTCTATATAAGCTCTTGTATCTCTTCTTGCTGAACTTTTCACTTTGTTGTCTAATTCTTTGTATGTTGCTTTTGCCAGAACCTTTCCAAGATCTGTCTTTACATTAGTCATGGCTCTCTTCGCTTCTCTTCTTTCTTTGATGTATTTCCACGTGGTGTCTGAGATCCAAGCTCGTTTTTTCATTTTCTTCAGTCCAGCACTTGCTTCTGCTGCTGTCATTAGTATTTTGCTCTGTGAGTCCCACATTTCATTGATATCTAATTCTATTTCACCGAGTAAAAAAGTAAAGTAAAGTACCCCCCGTCACGCCAAGTGGCGTATAGGGAAATATGGTGTTCTATCTATTGACCTTTCGAGCCGTAACCGGCCCATAGGGCGTAGACCAAGATACACCTTCTCCTATATGAATTTTTGTTCTAGCAGTTTTCTTTTAAAGATATTTTATTAAATCTCGCCATCTGTCTCTGTTCTGTGCAAGCAGTTCTATCTCATTGAGGGAGCCGATTCCTGCTGCTCTTGCCTCTCTCATCAATGTTCTTCTCAGTGTCTCCCTGGGTCTTCCTCTTTTTCTTTTACCTGTTGTTTCCCATATGAGGGCTTGCTTTGCTATTCGATTATTATCTCTTCTCATCACATGTCCAACGTATGACCATCGTCTTTTCTTTATTACTGAAGATATTAGTGGTTGATTGGCGATTTCTCTAATTTCCTCGTTTGTTTTGAATTCGTTCCATTCTATACCAAGTATTTTCCTTAGACATTTATTTTCGAATGCGTTCAACTTTGTTTCTATATCTCTTGTTGTTTTCCAGCTTTCACACGCATACGTAAGGGTTGATAGTACATTTGATTTGAATAGCCTAAGTTTTGTGTTTGTGCTAATGAGTTTTGATTTCCACAACTTTTCAAGGCTTCTGAAAGACATTGCTGCTTTAGCCAGTCTGATTCTAATTTCTTTGCTCGTATCCCCTTCTCGATCAATGTGACTTCCAAGATAGATAAAGTGATCGATCTCTTCTACTGGTTTGTTTTCCATGTATATTTTGTCACTTGTTGGAATTAAACTTTTCATGACTTTAGTCTTTTCATGATTGACCTCAAGCCCATTTTGCTGGCTATTGATGATAGTTCATTTGTGTTTTCCTGCATCGTTTATGGTGTTAGTGACCCTATATTTTACAGACCTTCAGCACATGATTTTTGGGGTAATGTGGTCGGTATTACGCCAGTGCTGCTTTTACTTTCCCAGAAAAAATCCGGTACCCATTTAAGGCTGGGTGAACCCAGAGCCGTCGGTTGGGATCGAACCCTACCCCTTGTCCGTAGTAGTCCAGTTCACTAACCACTGAGCTGTCGCGGCTCCTACTAATTTTTAGGGAATTAGTAAAACCCAGGTGTCCTCGCCAGGATTACGAACCCCGGCTGTTGCCGTGGTAAGCCAACCGCCTATCGATTGCGCTAACCGGACACCCTATTTCACCGAGTGCTGTATAACAATTACTTAGCTCTATGTTAAACTTTTCCTTTATGGCTTCATCTTTCAGTTTATGACTATCAATTGTATGTGTAATTGACCTCTTCTGTTGGTTTCTAAATTTTAATCTTATTTTCCCAATGCACAGGTTGTGGTCACTATTAACATCAGCACCTCTGTATGCTCTTACATCTATTAATGATGATCTGAATTGTTGTTTAATACATAGGTGGTCAATTTGATTTGATGTTCTATCATCAGGAGATATCCATGTTGTTTTGTGAATATTTTTGTGTGGAAATAATGTCCCACCTATAACTAAATTTTCTATTAAACATAATTCTATTAATCTTTCTCCATTCTGACTTGTAGTATTACAGCCTTCTCTCCCCATCACATGTTCCACTCCTGCGTTATCTTGTCCCACTTGGCGTTGAAATCCCCCATTACAATTAAAAGATCGTGTTTTGGTATTTTGTTTATAATATTTTGTTATAAAATTTTGTTCACCATAGCTTTTTTATTCATTCTTTGATTATTTATTACTGGTACAGACAAAGCTAAGGACATCAAAGACAAAGCAGAAGATATTAAGGATCATTGTTCCTTGTTTTTGTTTATTTTTCTTTATTATCAATGTCAGGCATCAGTTCACCGTTTATATTTCATTACTTTGTATTATGTTGTTGATATGACGAGGAAGGAGGAAAGAAAGAAGAAGTGATGATATAGTAGTATAATGGTGAGTGACACCAACCACCAATTGGCACATACTTGCCTGCTTATTTGGTAGAATGACCTAGTTAAATCAATTTTCTTATCATGAAAGTTTTTTTTTAAAGGTGAGGTTTAATAAATAGTGTCATCATGTTTCAGCATGAACACATATTCTTTCTAACTTTTTGTAGATGATCTATTTGTCTAGGTGACCAACTCACTGAACATGATGGTACAAAACATGACACAGCTGGAGACTAATTCTGTATCTATAGAGAGGATTGTGGAGTATGCTAGTTTACCTCATGAGGTCAGCGCATTAGTGACATTGATCACACCTTAACCCTTATATAGATGTGTTATAGAAGTGGTAATAAAAAAAGTACTAAGACTGATAATTGAAGGCAATAAAATTTAATTTACAACAAATATAGGATAGAAAAAAGATATAACATACATATTGTAAATAACATCTGTTAAAACAAGGCCAGGAGCAGTTTGCAATAGTGACCATGTACCAGTAGTTGGAAAGATAAGAATAAAACTGAGGAAGACACAGAAATCCCCAAGAAATATGAAAATAGAACTGGATATGCTTAGAGTAGTTAGACAAGATGAGTGATAAGTACAGTACGATAGTACAAAATAGATATAATGCTATTGAGAAAATACAGGACATCGAGGAGTAGTAGGAAATGCTCAAATAATCGATTCAACAAACTTCAAAAGAAGTAATACCAGTGAATAAAATAATCAACAAAAAGAAATGGATGACATAAGAAATATTAGAACTAATGGACGAAAGACAAAAACATAAGAAAGAAGAAAGTGTTTTCACTGTCTTCTTCTTCTTCTTCTACTTTTTTTAGCTCCCAGTGGAGCATAGGTCTTCAACAAACACTTTCCAAGTCATTCTGTTTTTTGCCATTATTTTAAGACCATTCCATATCTTCCCCATCATCTTCATGTCTGCTTCTATCTGTCTTCTCCAAGAATTCCTTGGTCTTCCTCTTTGTCTTTTCCCCTGGGGATTCCAAAAAAGGGCCTGTTGTGTAATACTCTCAGTTGGCTTCCGTAGTGTGTGTCCTATCCAGCGCCATCATCTTCGCTGTATCTCTTTATCCACTGGTGTTTGACTGGTACATTTCCATAATTCTATGTTAGTGATTTTGTCCTGATATTTCCATCTTTTTATTCTGCGTAAGCATCCATTAATGAAAGTCTGTATCTTCGTGATTGTCAATTTTGTTGTTCTCCATGTTTCACAGCCATATAATAGGACCACCTTAACATTTGATTTGAAAATTTTTATTTTTGTATTTAACCTAATTTCTTTGAATTTCCATATGTTTCCCAGTGCAATGAAAGCTCCTCTTGCTTTTGATATCCATATTTTGGTATCATTTTCTGTTCCTCCCTCTTTATCTATATTACTGCCCAGATATATGTAAGATTGTACATCTAATAGAGGTATTTCTCCTAGTTTTATTTGGTTATTGCCAACTGCATTAATTCTCATGATGTTGGTCCTATTTCTATTAATCTTTAGTCCTAGCTGTTGTGATCTCTCATCTAATATACTCATTTTATCATGCATCTGTTGATGGCTGTGTGATAGGAGAGCTATGTCATCAGCAAAGTCTAAATCATCAAGTTGTTTGGTCAGTAACCACTGGATCCCATTTCTGTTGTTTTGAGTTATTTTCATTATCCAATCTATGGCCAGTAGAAAGAGAAATGGAGACAGAAGGCATCCCTGCCTTACTCCTGTTCTTATTTCAAATGCTTCTGTAAGCTGTCCTTCATGCACCACACTACATTTCATTCCTTCATACATTGTTTTTATCAGGTTAATAAACTTTATGGGGATTTCGTAATGACTCAGCAACTTCCAAAGCATTCTTCTGTCTAAACTATCAAATGCCTTTTCGTAATCTATGAATCCAATATAAAGTGGGGATTTTAGTTCTAAACTTTGTTCAACTATTATACGTAGAGTAGTTATTTGATCAGCACATGATCTGTTCTTCCTAAAACCTGCTTGTTCATCTCTCAAATGTTTCTCTATGGCCTCTTTTAGTCTCTCCAGAATGATTCTGCTTATTATTTTTCCTGGCATTGATAGTAGCATAATTCCCCTATAATTTGTGCACTCCTGTAAACTTCATTTCTTTGGTAGTTTGATCATATAACCTTCTTTCCAGTCTTTAGGTATTTCTTCCCTCTCCCAAATTTTATCTAATAGATTATGTAGCATCTTGGTAGAGGTGTTAATATCTGCTTTGATGGCTTCTGAAGGAATTTCATCTGGTCCTGTGGCTTTACCATTTTTTAATAGTTTGATGGCTTTCATTATTTCTTCTTTGCTTGGTTTTCCACAGTTAACGTGTAACTCTTCTTCTGCTGGTAGTATATCTGGAGGGTTATTTGAGCCGGGTCTATTCAAAAGTTCTTCAAAGTGCTCTTTCAATCTCTAAATTTGTTCCCTTATTTTACTAAGCAGATTTCCTTTCTTATCGTTAATAAAGGCATTGATCTGTTTGTATTTTCCACTTAATTTCTTTGTGCTGTTGTACAGTTCTTTCATATTCCGTTTATTTGCTGCTTCTTCTGCCTCTTTAGCTAGTTCATCTATATATTTCCTCTTATCCCTTTTAATGCATCTTCTCACTTCTTTGTTCACCTCTGTGTAAGCTTCCTGTGTCTTGGCTTTATTACTCCTCGTTTTGCTTTTATACAGAACGTTTTACAAATGCAGAGAAGCAAAGGAAGGATGGTTAAAAAAGAAATGTGAAGAAATGGAAAACAAAAGAAAGACACAAAATGTTTGCACAATCAGTTAAATGAATTAACAGGAAGATAAAAAGTCAATATTTCAGGATGTGTGGAATCAAAGGAAGGAAATATAATAATGGGACAGGAGAAGATAATGGAAAGATGGACAGAATATATCAGTCAACTATGATGATGAAAGACCAGAGCTGAACAATTCAAACAAAGACTCGGACCCATCAATAATGCAGAGTGAAGTAGAGGATGCAATTCAACACATGAAAAGAGGCAAAGCTCCAGGTCCCTATAATATAACAATTGAAGAGATAAATGCATTAGGAGAGCTGGGAGTACAAGTCATAACAAAACTACTCAATGACATATATAACACTGGACACATAACCGAAGATCTACTAAAATCTATCTTTGTAGCCATACTGAAGAAGTCGGGCACCACTGATTGTGAGAACCATCACACTATTAGTCTCATGAGTGATATGACCAAAATATTACTAAGAATCATCATGAGACGTGTAAGGAACAAAATAAAACCAGAAATGAGGAACGATGTGGATTTGTGGAAGGAAAGGGCACCAATAATGCAATATACATCTTAAGAACATTGATAGAAAGAGCTATAGAGGTAAAGAAAGATCTATATGTGCTTTATAGTCTACACAAAAGCATTTGACAATGTAAAGCATGTGGAAATAACCAATATCCTGGAGAAATTAAACATTGATGGCAAGGATCTGCAAATCATAAAAAACATGTACTGGCAACAAACAGCAGCTATACAAATTAGCAACCAAACAAATCATTTCCAATATATAGAACAAGGAGTCAGACAAGGCTATGTTCTGTCACCAGATTTGTTTTCACTGTACAGCGAAAATATTATGATATCAATTGTAGACAAAAAATGAATTGAAGTCAACGGTCACAACATAAATAATTTGTAATATGCAGATGACACAGTCTTAATAGCAGAGACAGAGAATGAACTACAAGAAATGATAGACATAATAGTAAAAGAAAGCAACAAGAAAAGGTCTCAGTCTGAATAGTAAGAAAACAGAAGTAATTGTCATATCGACGAAACAATCATCATCATCATGCAGCTTAAAATTAAACAGGACAAATCTGAAACAAGTGCAATGTGTCAAATAGTTTGGCACAGTAATATCAGATGGAAGATGCATCACAAAAATAAAAGACAGTATAGCTCAGATAAGAGAAGGAGTATCTGGGTCTACGCCCTAAGGGCTGGCTACGGCTCAAAAGGTCAATAGATAGATAGCTCAGGCCAAAATAGCATTTCAGAAATTGAAAAACGTGTTATGCAACAAATCTATGTCAATAGAAGTGAGAAAGAGAATTCATCGGTGATATATGAACCAATTCTTACCTATGGAAGCGAATCATGGACAGTAAATAAACAAATGAAAAGATGATTAGAGGCCACAGAGATGGGATTTTTCAGAAGAATGTTGAAAGTTCCATGGACAGCTAAAAGACCAATGAGGAAATTCTCAAAGAGGCTAACACAAAAAGGCAGCTCCTAAAAAACATCAGAAAGAAACAATCAACATTTTTCGGGCACATCATGAGAAGAGGAAAATTTGAATACTTGGTTCCAACTTGCAAGATAAACGGAAAGAGAGATCGCGGACACCAAAGAGAGAAAAAATTGGATAGCTTGGTGTCATGGCATGGAAAACAGTCAACAACAGAACTGACACGATGCAAATGATAGAAGATTGTGGAAGGACATGATCGCCTATGCCAACTGGTATGGCACATAATGATGATGATGATGATTGTAAATATAGGTTAAGGACTATTTTGCTGACATAAATATACAAGGGCACAAGTATATTTAACCCTTTGGGTGCTAAGGACGTATGTTTCCGTTCTTCCCCTCAGTGCTAAGGGCGAATATTTCCATTTCACATTGGATTACTGTGTCTATTAAGCAAGACAGGAAAGCTATTGCTATTTTTTAGAAACGTTTACTTTTTACACACATTATGGATTGGCTAAGCCCTTCAAATTTTCTTTTTAACATTGCAATTTAAGATATAAAGAAAAATGTGTGTAGTGTATATGCCATTTCTCTGGAAACATAGATTTTCATCCAAATAATTACCATCATGCTTGTTTTGTATTTGGTATTGTGTACAGAAAATTGCTTCTCTACCAAAGCTAGAAAGCAAATTCATCTTAATGAAGAATTGATGGAGTTTATTTTGAAAAATGATAATGAGACATATTTTTAATGTGTAGATTGACAAAGAAAGAAGATGGACAGATTTGGATATGTGCTGAGAAAGACAAAAAGAAAATTCCAAATCAGGCTCTTCTATGGGAAACATCAGGATATAGAAAAAAGGGAAAGACCTAAAAAGAACACTTATATGAGAAACAAAGTTGGCTGGCACAGACTCAGTAGATAGATTGAACATATTGTCCAGAATAGAGATGGGTGGCAAAAAACACTACAACCCTTATGTCACTTCTAACAGCAAGGGAAGGTTCAAGAATCAAGAAGTTTTTCAAACATGGTGATTTGATGGTGTCTACCAACCCATCACCATCAACTAGAAAGACAGGTGTAGGTAGAAAAATGCTTTTTGAGTGTCAATGTCATCAGAATGAGAGTTGAATAGTGATGATGAAATACAACCAAAGCTTGCTGCCAGAGCTACTCTGTGCACACCATGAGCTGTGTATTTCATCCGGATCATGTTTTGATGTTCTGATTGTTTACAATGAATGATATTGTATGATGGAAATTTTAGCTGCATTCACTTTCAGTGTCGTTACGCCTTACATCTTTTGGCATATGCTGTAGCTGCTATGATGGGGACTGCAGCTGCCTTTTTTTGTTTGGATCCTTCAATGCGATGAGATGTTAATTTGGATGATTCCACTGGCACGGGCGATTGAGAAATTATGGATTTTAATTCGTTTGCAGTGATACCAGGGCTTTTGACTAACTACTACTACAACCAAAATATAAATTTAAACCAATTACGTGATCTTCCTATGATTTGAGATCAGTGTTCATTTTTTTTAGCATCTCCAGTTTCAGGCTGTCATGCCAATGTGAATGAAAACAGTTCAGCGCTTAATTTTTTTAATGCTGTTTTTAATGGAATCATTTATGACATTTATATCAGATGAATAAAACAGTAAATGCTTCTGACAGCAAGAGTGTTCATCTCTCTCATTGGACAAACATTAATTTGGACAAATTATTTTGGTTCCTATGTTATGCCAAGAGTAAAAGTAATTAAAGATAAATGAATACTGGTTGAAAGACTCTTTACTGAGGACAGCCGTGTTTGCTGAAATAGTGTTTCAAGGCAGATTTTTATCACTTTTGAGAATGTTGCACTTTTCAAACAACATTGTTGATCACCTTTTCAAAATTAAAAGTGTGATTGTTCAAGCAACAACAAGAATCAAGGTACATTGGATGGTCTAGAGATAATATGTCGGCTTCTGAACAGGAATGTCCCGGGTTCAATTGCTGCCACAGTCAGTGAAAACTTGTAACTTCAAACCCATGGTCTGGGTAGTGAGGTCTGATGTTTAGCCCATTTGGATAAAAGCGGAAAACATGAGATCTTGTGTGCACTTGTAAATGTTAAGGAACCCTTGACAGTCAAAAATCTATAAGAGTGGGCAAAAAATGACCACTGTACAGGTAAAAATTGTTAAGCAAATCTACCAATGTCAAAGACAGATGTGTCAGGTCTATAGGCAGATAGCTTTGCCATAAACCAGCAGCACAATGTATCCATGCCCACTTAACAGGTAGATGCTAAGAAGAAGAGAGATGCATGTGCAAAGACTGAGATGCTGTATTGTTGTTAAATCTATTTTTAAATAACCATAAAATAACTAAAAAATAATATATGGAAACTATATATTTATATGGGAGTCGCGATAGCTCAGTGGTTAGTGAACTGGACTACAAAGGACAAGAGGTAGGGTTCGATCCCAACCTATGGCTTCCGGTTCACCCAGTCTTTAATGGGTACCGGATTTTTGTCTGGGAAAGTAAAGTGGCACGGGCGTAATACCGACCACATTACCCCAAAAATCATGTGCCGATGGTCTGTAAAATTTATGGTCACTAACACCATATTCCCTATACGCCACTTGGCGTGACAGAGGTACTTTACTTTATATATATATATTTAAAAATTAACTTTCTTTCTGTTTGATTACTTCCAAATATTTGTGAAGAAATGTATGTATCAAGTCAGGTCAGGTAATTTTACCTGCTACTGTATGCAGTAGACAGTACAGTCTGTGGCTGCCCTGCTGCCTTGCAGGTATGCCCCGGAGAGTAAAAGGCTAAGGGAGGGTACCCTAAACTAAAACAACCCCACTGCCTTGTGGGTGAGACTTTTCAGTCAAAGGCTAGCGGAGTCAACTGAAAACAAATCGACAGAAGGAAACAGAAAACCACCATAGTATCTTCTTTGTATAATCATGGGTCGCCATAACTATAGATATTGCCACAAATATCAGATTTATGTTTTAGAAAATTCTGACAAATTGTTTATTTCTCTTATCATAATTACATAGAATTCACGACAACAATGTTAATGGGGATTCCAATGGAATTCTTTGTTCGGTAGAGAAACATCATGTGCTACAGGTGATACCCGATTGTCATCAAGCTACTGTAAGCACGATAAAGTTAAAACAGACACTGAAAATAGGAATTTGGAACATGAGAACACTTATGCAAAAGGGAAAACTGGAAAACATCAAACATGAAATGAAAGGGATGGATTTACATTAATTGGGCCTGTATGAAATGATATACACTGGATCAGGGGAGATATATTCTTCTTCTACCTTTTAGCTCCCAGTGGAGCATAGGTCTTCAACAAACACTTTCCAAGTCGTTCTGTTTTTTGCAATTCTTTTAAGATCATTCCATGTCTTCCCCATCATCTTCATCTCTACTTCGATCTGTCTTCTCCAAGAATTCCTTGGTCTTCCTCTTTGTCTTTTCCCCTGGGGATTCCAAAAAAGGGCCTGTTGTGTAATACTCTCAGTTGGCTTCCGTAGTGTGTGTCCTATCCATCGCCATCGTCTTCGCTGTATCTCTTTATCCACTGGTATTTGACCGGTACATTTCCATAATTCCACGTTAGTGACTTTGTCCTGCCATTTCCATCCCTTTATTCTGCGTAAGCATCCATTAATGAAAGTCTGTACCTTCGTGATTGTCAATTTTGTTATTCTCCATGTTTCACAGCCATATAATAGGACCGACTTAACATTTGAGTTGAAAATTTTAATTTTTGTCTTTTTTCTTTTACCTTTTAGCTCCTGGTGGAGCATAGGTCTTCAACAAACACTTTCCAAGTCGTTCTGTTTTTTGCCATTCTTTTAAGATCATTCCATGTCTTCCCCATCATCTTCATCTCTGCTTCTATCTGTCTTCTCCAAGAATTCCTTGGTCTTCCTCTTTGTCTTTTCCCCTGGGGATTCCAAAAAAGGGCCTGTTGTGTAATACTCTCAGTTGGCTTCCGTAGTGTGTGTCCTATCCATCGCCATCATCTTCGCTGTATCTCTTTATCCACTGTTATTTGACCGGTACATTTCCATAATTCCACGTTAGTGACTTTGTCCTGCCATTTCCATCCCTTTATTCTGCGCAAGCATCCATTAATGAAAGTCTGTACTTTCGTGATTGTCAATTTTGTCATTCTCCATGTTTCACAGCCATATAATAGGACCGACTTAACATTTGAGTTGAAAATTTTTATTTTTGTATTTAGCCTAATTTCTTTGGATTTCCATATGTTTCCCAGTGCAATGAAAGCTCCTCTTGCTTTTGATATCCTTATTTTGGTATCATTTTCTGTTCCTCCCTCTTTATCTATATTACTGCCCAGATATATATAAGATTGTACGTCTAGTAGAGGTATTTCTCCTAGTTTTATATGGTTATTGCCAACTGCATTAATTCTCATAATATTGGTCTTATCTCTATTAATCTTTAGTCCTAGCTGTTGTGATCTCTCATCTAATATACTCATTTTATCATGCATCTGTTGATGGCTGTGTGATAGGAGAGCTATGTCATCAGCAAAGTCTAAATCATCAAGTTATTTGGTCAGTGACCACTGGATCCCATTTCTGTTGTTATTTTCATAATCCAATCTATGGCCAGTAGAAAGAGAAATGGGGATAGAAGGCATCCCTGCCTTACTCCTGTTCTTATTTCAAATGCTTCTGTAAGCTGTCCTTCATGCACCACACTACATTTTGTTCCTTCATACATTGTTTTTATCAGGTTAATAAACTTTATGGGATTCCATAATGACTCAGCAACTTCCAAAGCATTCTTCTGTCTAAACTATCAAATGCCTTTTCGTAATCTATGAATCCAATATAAAGTGGGGATTTTAGTTCTAGACTTTGTTCTACTATTATTCGTAGAGTAGTTATTTGATCAGCATATGATCTGTTCTTCCTAAAACCTGCTTGTTCATCTCTCAAGTGTTTCTCTATGGCCTCTTTTAGTCTCTCCAGAATGATTCTGCTTATTATTTTGATGTATGATGAGATATATTCTGATGAATATAAAATCATCTATTCTGGAGGTACTGAACACCAAAGAGGAGTAGGTATCATCTTGGATGCAGAAAGAGTAAAAACTGTGAAAGGCTTCTGGACTATATCTGAAAGAGTCCTTTTATTGAAATTGAAAGGAAAGCCAATAGATATTAATCTCATACAAGTTTATGCACCAACAGCAGACAGTCAAGGGGAAAGAGTTGACACATCTTACCATGAGCTTAATATGGCACTTCGTCATTGCAAACCAGATGAAAACACCATAGTTCTAGGGGATCTCAGTGCATAAGTAGGAAAGGAAAGAGTTGAAGAAGTGGTTGGTTATTATGGCTGAGAGAGATAAGGTGTAACCACCTGGTTTAAGCAACATCCAAGACATTTGTGGACATTGAAAAGCCCAGGAGACAACGCACATAATCAAATTGATTACATAATGATAAACATTAGATTTAGAAACAGTCTGGTGTGTGTAAAAACTAGACCGGGGCAGATTGCAATAGTGATCCTGTACCAGTTATGGAAAAGCTTAGAGTAAAATTAAAAACAGCAAAATGGGCCTCAGTTAATATCAAGTTAAATTTAGATTTACTCAAATCAGACAAGAGGTTACAAGGCAAATATAAGATCATAATTCAGAACAATGCAATAGAGAAGATACAAAGCATTGATGAACAGTGGGAAATGCTAAAAGAATCTATGCAGCAAATATTAAAAGAGTTGATACCACCAGTGAGAACAAATTCAAGAAATAAATGAATGACAGATGACATTTTACAGCTAATGGATACAAGAAGAAATAAGGATAACAATATTCCAATATACTTATAAAAGATTAAATAAATAAATTATAATAAATAATTTAATTATAATAAATAAGTATATAAGAGTTTAAATGTTAACAACTGGAAAACGGAACATTTGTACTATCACTCAATTGTCTATTTACTCTAAGCATATCTAGTTGTAATTTCATACTTCTTGGGGAATTTTTCTCTTTCCGTTTTCCAGTTATTAACATTTAAACTCTTATATACTTATAAGAGATTAAATAAATAAATTATAATAAAATACAATGAAGCAAAATAAGCATGACTAAAAGAGATATGCAAAGAGACTGAGATGCAACGAAAGAGAGGTGCCAAAGCTATATACAAACAAGTTGAAGAAAAACAGGAAGAAAAATGCAATCAAAAACTGGATTTTTAAGAACCAAAGAAGGAGAACTGTTGGTTGAACAAGAAAGCATAAGGGAATGATTGACAGAATACATTAAAGATCTTTATGATGATGAACGAATAGAAGTAAATATTAAGGAAAATGGAGAAGGATCAGAAATACTCAAAGAAGAAGTGAAAGATGTCTTGCACAATATGAAAGCAGGAAAATCTACTTGACCAGATAATATAACTAAAGAAGAGATTGAAGCCATGGTTGATTCTGCAATAGAAATAATAACAAAAATATTGAATGATATCTACAACAATGGATATATACCAGACGACCTGCTCAAATCAATATTCATAGCCCTACCCAAAAAATTTGGTGCAATTGAATTTAATGATCATTGCACAATAATCCTTGTGAGTCACATGACTAAGATATTACTAAGAATCATCATGCAAAGAGTGCAAAACAAAATCAGTCCAGGAATTAATGATGAATAGTGTGGTTTTGTTTGAGATAAAGGTACAAACAATGCCATATACATCATAAGATCTTTGGTAGAAAAAGCCATAGAGGTGTGAAAACAGATCTATACCTATGTTTCATAGATTATACCAAAGCATTTGACTAAGTAAAGCACCAAGAAATAATCAAAATTTTAGAAGAAGTAAAGATCTATGAATAATAAAGACAGCAAAGATCTATGAATAATAAAGAACAATTACTGACAACAAACATTGGCCATAAGAACTGGAAATCAATTGAGAACGTTTCAACAAATAAAACAGGATGTTAGACAAGGTTGTGTGCTGTCACCAGATATATTTAATATGTATAGTGAGATTATTTTAAGATCCATAAGGGTCATATCTGGAATAACAATTGGAGGTCATAATATAAATAATCTGAGGTATGCTGATGATACAGTCTTAATCCACAAGAGTGAAAATGAGTTACAAGAAATGTTAGACATTATAGTGAAGGAAAGCAAAAATAATCAGCCTTAACAGCAAAAAGATAAGTAATTTTAGCAACAAAGAAAAAGATGTAAAGAGTAATGAAAACATTCTGAAAGAGGTCAAAGCAAAAATAGAGCTAATTTCCAAAATTAGGAAGAAGCAATCATCATTTTTTGGCCATGCAACGGGAACGGAACAGCTGGAATATATTGTGACAATTGGGAAAATTGAGGGACAAAGAGATAGAGGGAAGAAAAGAGAAATGATACCAAACAGCTTAAGAGAATGGCTTGGCAGAAGGTCAACAAAGGAATGATAAATAACTGTCAAGATCAAAAGCTGTGGAGAGACATGATCACCTACACCAGCAGGCATGGTAATTGATGATGATTTTATATATATATATATATATATATATATATATATATATATATATATATATATATATATATATATATATATATATATATATATATATATATATATACATATACATATACATATACATATATATATATATATATATATATATATATATATATATATATATATATATATATATATATATATATATACATATACATATACATATACATATACATATATATATATATATATATATATATATATATATATATATATATATATATATATATATATATATATATACATATATACATATATATATATATATATATATATATATATATGTATGGACTCAAAAATAACCAGTACCAACCGAGATGACATGTGTTAGATGAATGACAGGAATCAGCCTGAGAAATTAAGAACTGAGAAAAAAGGTAGGAATATTTTCCATCTTTCTTCTTCTTCTACTTCTATCCTTCCTCTGCTGCTGTTGGCGTCGAGGGGAGAAACAATCTGCGATTCTTTGCTCTTCTGTTGGCCTCTTCCATCTTTGAATAAATAAAAAGATGAAGAAAACACAACCAAGAAGCTTTTAACACAATCCATATCATGATTTGCAAATGTGGCACCTTGCCCAAAAGCCTAATTTTCGTGACTTTTAGTTTACTGACATTTGCGCAATTATTTCAGCTAAACTTTTGTAATTCTCTTGTTAACCGCTTTTTTAACTTCGTAAACAAATTGTTTTTAAAAAATGCATTTTTTCTATCAATTTTCATTTATATTCTCACTGTTATTTCAAAGTTAAAAAAAAATTATGAAAAACATTGCAGCCACAGCGCCCCTTGGTACAAATGTGTTAATAAAGTTCTGAGAACACCAAGCACAAGGGTCAACCTTGAAAATGATGGATTGATGAAATATTAGAAACACTAGGAAACATAATAGCAGCAGAGGTCAACAGAATGACAAAAGACCACAAATTATATCTCCTTTTGACATGAAAGGCAAATAAAGATATGAAGAAGATATATATATATAATATCATCTGGTTGCATGTTTTTTATTGAGAGCATTGCATGACTGAAGAAGGCAGAAATGAAGAAGATAGGAAAAACAAGGAGTAACCTTGGGAGAATGGCACCAAACAGGATGGTTTGAAAAGCGTTTGATTAAGACTGCTTTAAAAGATATGCTCTACAGGGAGTTGAAAAGTAGAAGAAGAAAATGAAAGTCCATTGCAGAACATTGCGTTTACACAGCCCATCTAAAAAAATTTCTGTCCCTAGCCAATATATAGATATATATATATATGACTAAATATTTAGTATTATGCCTTTGATTTCACGACAATTCACAAGCAGTAGAAACAGACTCAAGATGCAACAAACCTTGTCAAATCATTGGACATCTATCACCATTATTGTCCAACAAGGAAATAACGCTAGAGGCAAAATAGGCACTCTAGAATACAACCAAACTTCATTCTAACATTGTGCTACCAATGCCAGACCTGGGCCCCAGCTGCAAGAACAATAAGAAAAATAACCACTACTAAGATGAATTATAGAAACAGCCTAAGAGATAAGATCAGAAATGAAGAACTCAGAAAAAAGCTAGGAATAATCACAGCCATAAAGTACATAAAGAAACAAAAGATAAAATGATTTGCCTACATGATAAGGTAGAAAGATCAAAACACTACACAAGCCTTCAATAAACACTATAGACCCAGGGCCAACCACCAAAGAGATGGATAGATTGGAATATTAGAAACACTAGGAAACATAACAGCAGGAGAGATCAACAGAATAGCAAAAGATCGCGCAAATTGTATCTCTCCTCGACACTGATGACCCTCTCAAATGAGGAAGGAAAGAAGATTTCACTTTGCTTGATAACATTTTCTTTAAAAAAATGTAAAAATTTGTAATTAATATAAATTTACCTGATATTTTCAACCTTTCTTCCTGAATATGGTGCTGTGACTGAATAGCATAAAGAAAGAAAAAAAATATCTTAACTTTTTTGTTGTTTTTTTTTCCCCTTAATATTCCATTTTTACTGTTAGTATATTGTGCTTCAAAATTGTGTTCTTTTATTAATCAATTTCAGTGTTTACTTTCCATTTTGCGTGGACCGTTGGGTGTTGGGCTGATTACCTTACCCTGAGACTCACTTAGGAGCAATTTAATTAGAAAGAGAAGATGGAAATATGTCAGACTTGTTCTGAGAAGACAACAAGAGAATTCCAAAACAGGCTTTTCTATATATTCGAAGAGAATATATAGGGATACAGAAAAAGAGGAAGAATGAGAGGATACTGATAAGAACACTTCTAAGACATGAAAAGTTGGCAGGCATAGACTCATTAGAGATAAAATAGCGATGTGTGGCGAAAAACACTACAAACCCTATGCAACATCTAATGGCATAGGAAGGATAAAGATCAGGATTAACCAATTTTAGTATTCAAGTAAAATTTGTTTTCCTTGCAATAAAAAAGATTCTATTTTAAAATTATTAATTAACCTCTAGTTTTTAAAATCTTGTCAACATATAGAAATGAGTTTTGTGTTATGCTCTATTTTAACACCCTTGTTGATAGTGACCTTAAATCAGAATAATAAAACAAGCTTAGCTGACTAAGATGTCTTGAAAAGTTCTTTTTATAGTATTTGCTTTATTTATGTATCAGTACTTGCTTAATGTCATGAACATTATGAAGTACCAGAATATTATTTTTTTTTCCCAACCAGTCTGAGTGGATCAATGTCAACAAAGAGCCACCTAATGGCTGGCCTTACTCAGGCTCAATTGTTTTTGAGAATTACAGCACACGATACAGACCTCAGTTGGAGCTGATTCTCAAGTCTCTCTCCTTTAAGGTCAATTCAGAAGAGAAGGTAAATCCCCATTGTTAAGAGTAATTATTTGTCATGTTTACTGTTCCTCATGCAAGTGTATACTTATTGAAACACTTATCTACACCAGGTGCCATACCCATGGGCTCAATACCAATTGATCTCTTTCCTTGCCAGACTGTTAAATTTTGTAGTAATTTATATCATAGTCTTTCTCTATTTCTCTTTCCATTTTCCAGTTGTTAACATTTAAAGTTTTCTTCTTCTTATAACATGACCAATGAAGGTAAGCTGCATTTTTTCTGATGAGCTTCAAAAGTTCTTTTTGTGTTTGATGTCATTTAAAATGTCTTCATTATTCCTGTTGCTTACCCATCTATCTCATCTCGTCCAGTAGGGAGAGTCATGTGCTACAGGTGTCATGTACTGCAGGTGACACCCAATTGTTATCAAACTACTCTATGAAAGATAAAAAAATGGGGAGATTCTATCAATAGGAGCTTGCAACATTAGAGCAGCATTCCAGGTTGGCAAGCTAGAAAACATCAGCCAAGAAATGAAGAGAATAAAATTTAACATCCTGGGGCTTTGTGAAATGAGATGGAAAGGAGCTGGATTATTACAACGTGATAGTGGAAATGTAATTTACCCTGGAGGAACCCACATGAAAGAGGAGTAGGCATCAACAATTTGGCCAGTTTCAGATAAAATTCTGCTAGTAAAATTGAGAGGTAGACTAATGGATATCAACATAATTCAAATTTATGCACCAACAAATAACAGTGAAGAGTTGCCTAGGCGAGACAAATGACAGAGGAGATAGATTGATATATTGGGCAAATGAACATGAAATGATTATAAGTATCAAGCAACACCCAATACCAGTGGTCGGCAAGCTGTGCTCTGTGAAGCTCTGGTTCTAGGGGCTCCACAGACATTATAATTATCATAAAGTACTTTCTCCGCAAACCTCTGCACACAGTGCAACTCATCAACTTCGCCATTGTTGTACACAATGTTAAGCTAATATTATTTCTCTACATCGCCTTTCTCTTTCCCTCTTTTCATTCATCATCATCATCATGTGCCATACCGGTTGACGTAGGTGATCATGTCCCTCCACAATCTTCTATCTACAGTGCATCGTATCAGTTCTGTTGTTGACTGTTTTCCATGCCATGACACCAAGCTATCCAGTATTTTCTCTCTTTGTCACCCGCAATCTCTCTTTCCTCTTATTTTGCCAGTTGTAACCAAGTATTCCAACTTTCCTCTTCTCATGATGTGCTCGTAAAATGTTGATTGCTTCTTTCTGAAGTTTTTTAAGAGCTCACTTTTTGTGTTGGCCTCTTTGAGAATTTCCTCATTGGTCTTTTTAACTGTCCAGGGAACTTTCAACATTCTTCTCAGAAATCCCATCTCTGTGGCCTCTGATCGTCTTTTCATTTGTTTGTCTACTGTCTATGATTCGCTTCTATACGTCGTTAGCTGTAGATATTAAGTTGTATTTTGACATGATTATTGTAGGCAATATAAGAAGGTAGTTTGCCATTCCTCTCCTTCTTGGCAGCGACTGTACTAGTCGGAGATCTCAGCCATTGTCTCTATACATGAGATTCTCTACCTGCCTTCGTGGAGTGGGGACCATAACCGGCACTACTTGGCTGCTCCCAGAACACCATCTACCACCTGCTCCAATGGCTTCACATAACCCTGATAGGGGGGCTAAACAGGAGCTCCACCTTGCCCAAGGGTGTCCCGAAAACTAGCGGAGGAAAGGAGACATTCTACTCCTCCTTTAGTAGGGCAGAACTCTACCCCACTATCCGCCTGAATGACATAGGTACCGGTATTCACTCCTCGCCAGCGTTGATATTGGTAAGTCCACAGACCTGTTGGATGACATCTGCTCGGCACACCCATGATTTGCCTCTTTTCAGCCTGACACCTTTCCCTGTGTTGAGCCCGTGGTGCAATGGATGCTCTTTATTTGTACTTATCTTCAGGTATGCTCATGCCCTCCAGATCTTGATTCTGTCATTCATGGTTGAAAAGTCAAGAAGATACCTCATTGCTACACAGTGAGTGTCCCTTGTACACCCCAAGGTAATGCGCATAGCTTCGTTCTGTATTTTCTCCAGCCTGTCAATTTGTGTCGTACTGACAGTATGAATTGCCATGGCATACTCGATTGATGCGAGGATTAGTCCCTGGAACAGAAGGGTAAGTAGCTTCTGCTTGATGTTGACAGCTGCTATGACTTTCAAGGCAGCTAATCCTTAGTGGAATTTTGTTATCACGTGGTCTACATGGTCACGAAAACACAGGCTGCGATCATACTTAGCTCAGAAGTATGTCATCAACCTCTCCCTGGTCACTTCATTAGCCCCCATTCGTACCACCAGTGTTTCCATGTTAATGATATGATTGTTAAGAGAGAACCATGCAACTGATGCTTCATTAGGATTAACCAATGCACCTGATACTCCACACCAGAAGAGAATCCAATCGAGTTCATTTTGCATGGTGAAGACGATTTCCCTTTTGTCTCTTCCCTGTCAATATACCAGAATGTCATCAGCAAAAGTAATAGTTCTTCTCCTCCCATCCAGCTGTTGTTCCGTGATAATTATTGTGTACGCGTTAAATAGAACTGCCGACAATTAGAACTGCCGACAATGGTGAGCTGGACAAATGGATATTGGCTCAGATGACCAGCTTCCACATCTGAGTGTCTCCTTCCTCTGACACAGTGCTGCAGCGATCCATCTAATGAGGAAGGGGTGCACCACCAGTTTAGGAGCATTGGCATGAGGTATTCAAATTCTCTGTTGTATGCATCCTCCAGATCTATAGCAGTAGCACATGTCTCCTCTCATCTGTGGAAGCCTTCAATGACATCATAGTCAAAGACTGCTGCATTGAGCCATGTCTCTTTGTTATATCTGTAACCTCCTAGTGTGGGTGGGAGTGCGCTTATCTGTTCAAGTTGATAGGTGAGTACAAGAGCAACTATTTTCTCCAG
The DNA here is from genome assembly GCA_032433765.1 of Megaustenia siamemsis. NCBI lineage: Eukaryota > Metazoa > Mollusca > Gastropoda > Stylommatophora > Ariophantidae > Megaustenia > Megaustenia siamemsis. Next base: position 41,108,986 of record JAVIAB010000117.1, on the reverse strand, counting down.
TAGCTTGCCCGCATCATGATGATTCTGTAGGCACTGATCTGAGAATGGTCCATGTTTGGCTTCGGTAGCAATAGTAAGTAGCTGTGTAGGCACTCCTCCTTAATCTGTCCACACTGAATGCTAGCATTAAGCTCTTTGGTCATTTTTGTCAAGTCGTCATCAGCTAGCATGCTATGTCATCGTGCAGAACACCATCTAGATCAGGAGCAGTGTTGTGTGATCTTTTTAGTGTTGTGCGAATGGTATCAGTTGTTTTTGAGAGATCTTCTTCCAGCACTACATCCTCACACAATTCTGAGAGTGATCACTGTATCCTCATTTTTACAGCCTCATTTCTTTGGTCAGTCTGCACAATGTAGCGGGCAAGCAGGACCTTCCCTTTGCTCTCATCAGATTTGTGCCATATCTGACCTGTGCTCTGGAAGTCTGGTATGCCTCTGTTTCATGTTGTGCCATTCATGCTCTGATGAAGGCACCAGATTGTTGCTTGCTATTTTTCTGAGCACACTTTTTTACTGAAATCATCCCCTTTAGCCTGCTTAGCACATAGTTTAAAGTGCATCATTTTTTGGTCGACCTCTTCATTCAGATGCTTCAAGAGCTCAGGTTGTGTTCTTCCATTCTTTCTTGCTTTCTTTCATGTCTTGGCCGTTTGTCTCTTGTTCCGACAAGCTTCCTCGACTTCTACATTCCACCAAGGTGGCTGTATCCATCTCTCCTGCGTGAGGTGCCCAGTTTCCTATATGTCTAATTTTGCTAATGATGTCCTGTTTTCTGATTGTGGAATGTGTGAAGCCTGCTTTTCGGACTTCTATTTCTGCCTTTCTCAATAGGAGGACACATGGATAGTGATCACTTCCATTGAATCCCAGTACGCTCCACCTGCAAACCAGTGTGAAAGCGTAAGACACCAGTGTCAGGTCTATGACACTATCAGAGTCCCATGTTTGAGTGGCCATTCTGGTTATCCTTCCATCATTCGAGCACACTACATTGACCGACACCATTGCGTTCTCTATGTCTTCTCCCTGCTTGTTGGTTATGACGTTATCCCACTAGTTGCCTTTAGCATTAAAGTCTCCACAGAAAATGACATTCTCCTCAAATGCAGTGAGATTCTGCCATTGTTGTGTGTTCACCTTACCATTACAGATATACACATTTACAACCATGAAAGGAACCTGGGTCTGCACCCTAACTGCATATACCTGCAATTCTGCATTGTCCCATGCAGACATATCAACCACCTCAGCTACCACCATCTTGCTTCACACAAGGATGGCCCGCCGAAGGTGTCATCTTTTGTAGAAACAGTGAAACCCAGGGGCACTAACTGTCCTATCACCAAGAAGTGTTTCTTGAAAATCATTATATCGGCGCTGCACAGTAGCTTATCAAGAATGGGCCATCATTGATTTATGGAAGCATAGTTCTAATATGTAACACGCACATACACATACTTTAAGCCTAGCCTCTCACACTTCGACAGTTTCATATCAGCACGTTTAAATTTTCTTGTTTTCCTTCTTCAATGTTGTCGCTTGGGCTGTATCTGAATACTTACTGTCATCATAGTTGATTTTGTCGCTGGAAGTCGATGCTGTGGATGGTCTAGACTCACATGCACTCACTGAGTCGCACGGTCCAGAACCCATTTCCACGTTATAGACTAGCCAACTCCAGTCACTCAGCTCTCCAGCTCGTGAATACACCGTGAGATATTAACATATAAATGAAATTACGCGTCCGTGACAACAAACCAGCAAAAACAGACCGCCATCTTGAGACGCACCAAAAAGTATGATATATATGGCATAGCATCGTTCCTACCTTTACCTCCAACAAAACCGCACTGTTCATCACTAATTTTTGGACTGATATTGCTTTGCACTTTTCACATGATGATTCTTAGTATTTTCTTAGTCATGTGACTCATAAAGCTTATTATACGATGATTTTCACATTCAATCATACCAGATTTTTTTGGTAGGTCTATGAATATTGATTTTAATAGGTCGTCTGGTATATATCCTCTGTAGTAGATATCAATCAATATTTTTGTTATTATTTCTATTTCAAAATTACCTATGGCTTCAATCTCTTCCGTATTTATATTATCTGGTCCAGAGGCTTTTCTGCTTTCATATTGTACAGGCATCTTCCACTTCTTCTTAGAGTATTTCTGGTCCTTCTCCATTATCCTAAAAAACTTCTGTTCATTCATCATCTTAAAGATTTTTAAAGTATTCTGTCCGTCGTTCCCTCCTTAAGCTTTCTTGTTCAATCATGATAATTTTAAAAAGAGAGAAAAAAGTGGTATGGTCGTAGCTTTATGTAGGTGAGTAACAAAACAGAAGTCGAACTTTCAGCCAAATAGGCCTTTAGCTGGAACAACAAACAACAACACAAAAATATATATAAGAATATATACACAAATCTAACTACATGGCAATAATATGCTAGATATATTCAAGAAAGGAAAAAATAGGTCACTTCCCTGCAGTCCAGAGATTGGTCAGCCACTGACTGAACTAAAATCTGTTGGTGGGCTGACCAACCATATATATTACTGACTATGCAGTAAAACAATAAGTACAGAAGCAAAAAGGGCAATTTACAAATTAATTTTTCTACCAACTCTGTGCTACCAGTGCCAGAATTGGACACTGGACTCTAGAACAATAAGAAAGATAACAACCACCTAAATGAAATGTATTGGAAGAATGACAGGAAACAGCTTAAGGGACAGAGTAAGAAACACTGACCTGAGGAAGAAACTCGAAATTGAACCAGCAATCGAATACACAAAGAAACAACAGATGAAATGGTTTAGTCACATAACAAGACAAAAAGAACTAACAATGACTCAAAGCGCCATAAATAAACGCTACGAAAATGCCAGAGTAAGAGGTAGACCGAGAAAGAGATGGATAAAAGGAATACTATAGTCACTAGGAGGGATAACACCAGAAGAGGCCAACAGAAGAGCAAAGAATCGCAGATTGCATCTCCCCTCGACACCAACGGCATAGGAGGAAGAATAGAAGAAAAAATACTACGTATAGATATATAGTACGTAAGTATAAATAGTACGCATAAATTGTGTATATCAGTGTGAACACCGAACAGATGTGCAAAAAAGTATGTGTACATAACCATATATGCGCACAAGCATAAGTCTGTATATATTGTCACAAAGCACACAAAAAAACCCAAAGGTGTCCAAATGTGCCAATACATATGCAGACAAATATACATACATGTATAGGTGCGGTAGTCTATGGGGGTAAGAAATGTGTGGTGGGTATCCTATGTGTATGAGAGCGATATGTTTATGCCTTGGGGGAACAGTGAACCCAACTGGACAATGAGATGAATCTCAAGGGCAAACCAGCTGTGATTGCTGGAGTAACACGAGACAATGCCAGTGGTTTGCATGTCAGGTTTACCACTATGGCTTGGGGAGTTGAAATGGGCAGACACAGAGCTGCCAGTCTTTTGCTCAACATCATGAAGGTGCTCACAAAATTTGTCACTCAGCCGTTGTCCAGACTCGCCCACATACATAATCTGGCAATGCTTACATATTATGGTGTAGATGATATTCCGTGACACACAAGTAAACCCCTCCTTGATGTCGAATTGCCTATTAGGGAACAGGACCAAATCGGTGCAAAGCACATGGTCACAAGTTCTACAAACTTGACATCCACATCGAACAGTACCAAGGTGTTTGTGGTTTGAGTTGAGCAGTGGGGAGGTGGCTTGTGACAAGAATGTCTCTCAGATTCCTGGCGCATTTGAAGGCGACCAAAGGAAGATCACTGAAAAATATAGACTTGTCATGATGCCTTTACTTCTTGTTCAACAACAGTTCTCCTTCCTTTATAATCTTAAACATAAATTTTTTATGACATTTTTCTTCCTGTTAATTCTTCAATTTGTTTGTAGATAGCATTGACATCTCTTTTTTAGTTGCATTTCAATCTCTTTGCATCTGTTTTTTAGCCATGCTTCATTACATTTTATTACAATTTCTTTATTTAAGCACCTATACACATCTTTGTTATCTTTTTTTCTTTTTCTTGTATCCGTTAGCTGTAAATTGTTATCTGTCATCCATTTCTTTCTTTAAATTTTCCTCACTGGTGGTATGAACTCTTTTGTTGTTTGCTTCATTAATTCTTTTTGCATTTCCCACTGTTCATCAATGCTTTGTATCTTCTCTATTGCTTTGTACCTGTTATGAATTGTGATGTCTTGTATCCTCTTGTCTGATTTGAGTCGATCTAAATTTGACTTGATGTTAACTGAGACTCTTTTTGTTGTTTTTAATTTTATAAGACTAAGATATTAGGCTACTTTTATAAGGCTGCATGTATAGTTTTTCTTACTTGGCTCTTGCTGATGTGTTTAAATGATTTGCGCGACAGTCTAGTTGTGAAATAATGTGCTGCTATTCCATGTTGCTTACTTCTGAAGTGTGGATGGACTGTGAACTTTATCAGTATTTCAGTGGAATATTATTTATTCTTCTTGTGTTATTGTATGCTTAACCTATAATCTATAGACCAACGTGTTTTCACAGCTTGACAGGCAAACATCTATTTTAACATCAACTACAAGGAATGTTCTTCTTAAATGTAAAAAGTCTGTGACGGTAAATGGGGCGGAAGAATCAGAAATGATCAATGGCTCAGTAAGTGAAAAGTGCAAAGTGTGTGGTACACAAGAGGCATACTCAGGGCACAGAAGACAAATTTGACTGACCACCATGAAAGAGATTGAAGCCTCATCACATACTATACAAAGAAAGCTATGGAGAGAAATTCTAACTTATGTCAGAAGAAAGATCTACAAATATGCACATGGAATGTTAGGACTCTTTACCAAGAAGGAAAATTTGAAAATCTTATTTTAGAAGCAGAATGATTAAACATAGATATTTTAGGTATATCAAAGACAAGATGGAAAGAATGTGGGTACATACAGGATGAAAAATATATATCTATATATATATATATATCAATCTATATATTCAGGCAACACAACAGAACATCAAAGAGGTGTGGGAATACTAATAAAAAGAGAGTTACAAAAATATATAAGTACAAACTGGACATGCAATGATATGATTATACTATTCAAAATGAAAGCACAACAATTCAACATAGCAATAATACAGACAAATGGACTTACATAAGACTATACAGATGAACAGATAGAAGCATACTATGAAGATCTAAATAAAGTTATGAAGCAAGTGAAATCATCAGACATCTTGATTGTAATGGGTGACATGAACGCTAAAGTAGGAAAAGGTAGATATAAGACCATTATAGGAAATCATGGTTTAGGAAAAAGAAATGAAAGAGGAGAAAGATTAATACAATTTAGTGAAAGAAGCCATATTTGACATGAGAACATTGATTGAAAAGTACATAGAAGTAAACAAACCAATATATGCCTGCTTCATGGACTACACCAAAGCTTTCGATAGAATACATCATAATCAACTTATAGACTGTCTAAAGGATACAAATCTAGATGACACAGACATATGACTACTACATTATGTAATTTGTCCTGGGAGCAAACAGCAATAATAAAATATAACAATGAGAACTCTACACCCATGGATATAAATAGAGGAGTAAGACAAGGATGCATCCTATCACCAAGCTTGTTCAATCTATTCACTGAGCAAATCTTTAAAAACATCTCAGAGATGCCAGGCCTAAACATTAATGGAAAGATAATCAATAACCTAAGATATGCTGATGATACTATTCTACTAGCAGAAAATCATAAAGACCTACAACAATTGCTTAATGTGACAAACATAACAAGCAAAAAGTATGGACTAAATATGAATATCAAAAAGACTAAAACTATGATCATAAACAAAGAAAATTCTCAAGACCTATAAATAAATATCACAGTTGAAGGAATACATCTGGAGACAGTTCAGAGCTACAACTACCTTGGACATACTATAACCAATGATGGAAAATGTAAAATTGAAATAAACAAAGGAATAGGCATGGCAAAAAGTAATTTTAATGCCATGAAAAATATACTAACAACAAAACAAATAACAGCAGGGCTGAAACTAAGAATAGCAAAATGTTACATCTTCTCAATATTCCTGTATGGTGCAGAAACATGGACATTAGACAAGAAAACAGAATAGAAAAATGAAGCCTTTGAAATGTGGATTTATAGGAAGAATAGGTGGAATTGGATGGAAAGAAAAGAGAACAAACGATGAAGTTTTAAAACAACTAAAAATAAAAAGAGAACTACTAAATACAATTAAGACAAGACAAATGAAATTTTTGGGGCACGTTAAAAGACACAACAGCCTACTAAAAGTAATATTGGAAGGGAAAATACAAGGTAAAAGAGGCAGAGGCAGACCAAGACTAACATGGACGAGTAACATCAAAAGATGGATAAGTCAATCTATGACAACCTGCACCATCAAAGCAAATAACAGAGTGGAATGGCGATCCATGGTAGCCAACCTTCGTTGCGGAGACGGCACTCAATGATGATGATGATGATGAACCCGTAAGTCGCCGATCAGGATCGAACCTGATTTCTAGTCCTTTGTAGTCCAGTTCACTAACCACTGAGCAATCGTGGCTTTGACCTCTCTCAGAACATCTTCATTACTCTTCTTAGCTGTCCATGGTACTTTCAACATTCTTCTGTAAAACCACATTTCTACAGACTCCAGTGATTTTCTTGTCTGTTGTCCTATTGTCCATGATTCGCATCCATATGTTAAGACTGGCTCTACATAACATTTAAGAACTCTTTTTCTTGTTTCTATTGTCAAAAATAGATTGCATTGTATCTTCCTCATTTTTTGGAAAGCTGCTTTTGCCTGAGCCATTCTGCATCTCACCTCTTTTGTACATCTTCCGTCTGAGGTTAACAAAGTTCACAAATATTTAAATTCATTTACCTGTTTTAATATTGTACCACTTGTCTTTATTTTGCACTGAGGTGATGTCTTTTTCTTTGTTGTTACCATTACCTCTATCTTTTTGCTATTAAGGCTGAGTCCTTTATTTTTGCTTTCCTTCACTATAATGTCCAACATTTCTTGTAATTCATTTTCACTCTTAGCGAATAAGACTGTATCATCAGCATACCTTAGATTATTTATATTATGACCTCCAATTGTTATTCCAGGCATGTCCCTTATGGATCTTAAAATAATCTCACTATAAATATTAAACAAATCTGGTGACAGCACACAACCCTGTCTAACACCCTGTTTTATTTGTTGAAACATTCCCAATTGGTTTCCAGTTCTTATGGCCGCTGTTTGTTGCCAGTACATGTTCTTTATTATTCTTAGATCTTTGCTGTCTACATTTATGCTTTCTAAAATTTTGATTATTTCTTGGTGCTTTACTTTGTCAAATGCCTTGGTGTAATCTATGAAACAGGTATAGATCTGTTTTCACCTCTATGGCTCTTTCTACTAAAGATCTTATGATATAAATGGCATTGCTTGTTCCTTTATCTCTAACAAAACCACACTATTCATCGCTAATTTCTGGACTGATTTTGTTTCGCACTCTTCGCATGATGATTCTTAGTAATATCTTAGTCATATGACTCATAAGGCTCATTGTGCGATGATCACCGCATTCAATCGCACCTGATTTCTTTGGTAGGGCTATGAATATTGATTTGAGCATGTTGTCTGGTATATATCCGCTGTTGTAGATATCATTCAATATTTTTGTTATTATTTCTATTCCAAAATCACCCATGGCTTCAATCTCGTCTTTAGTTATATTATCTGGTCCAGGAGCTTTGCCTGCTTTCATATTGCGCAAGGCATCTTCAACTTCTTCTCTGAGTACTTCTGGTCCTTCTCCATTATCTTTAATATTTACTTCCATTTGTTCATCATTATAAAGATCTTTAATGTATTCTGTCCATCTTTCCCTTATGTTTTCTTGATCAATCAACAGTTCTCCTTCCTTTGTTGAACCTCCACAAGTGTATCTGAATTTAACTGGCCCAGTCACATATGTATTGGATGCAGAGATTGGTGGCAGATTCATCATACCAGTCCCACAAGATATCCAGCTTAGATCTTGCAAGGATACACAGAGTAAAATTCATGTTGAATTTGATTCGCCAATCTATGGCAGACAAAGTGTATTAGATCTATCAAAACTTTTGATGTACAACTTTTGGTACAACCAAATAAAAAAACAGTACAAGGAAAAGCTCAGCTTTTATAAACAGGCAGCCTACAATTAAAGATAAAGACAGTGGACATATATGGAGACATGAAAACCAAAGCTAGAGCTACGACTTCTCAGATTACCCAAAAGACCATAAATCTTACAGCAGAGAAAACAAGAAAGTCGTCAGCAAGTTTAAAGACAAGTACATAGCCAAGTTCACGAGCCTCTGCACAAAGATGTACAATGTACAGATTAAGCAGTATCCTAGAAGCTGGTGGAAACAAGGTCAAAAAAGCCAAGGGTGTTGCCAAAGGTATGGTTAAAAAAAAAAAAGACCTTAGGCACTATCTGTACAAAAAGCGCCCCAAAGATTGCAAAGAGATGAAAGACATTGCTCTCCCCTCCATAAAGAAATGAATCTGCAATGATGACATAGCAACACTGGCTTATTATCACTATCTCAACGGTTGAGAACCTCATCATGTGGTAATTCAGTGTCTGTTACAGCTTTTCCTGCACAAAGCCACATGTAGGTTCATCCGCCAAGTAATGCAGTTACGGCTGAAGGGAGATGAATTAACACTAGACATGGCAATTGCCTCAGACGGTTTCTTACCGGTCAAGCGAGTCAGTTCATCATTGATGGCCGTCAGAGCACCCACTCGACTGATCTATTGAATGATCCATGTGAGTCGAGCAGCATATCTAGGGCATATGGTGCCCAAACAGTCACTTGGTCAGATTATGGTTAAACTGCTCCATGATCTACTGTTGTCTTTGGTTGCCGCCATGCCACATATGCATTTGTGTTTGGCCAGTAGCAGATTTACAGCACCCATAAACTCATGCCCTGGATCAACCTACAATCCACGTTTACGAATACGGCTAAGTGCCAAGGCAACCATACTGACGCTTTATCCACCAAAGGCTCAGCCTCATTATAGCGTGAGGACACATCAACAGTCAATGCATATTTGTGAATGCATTGCTTGTTGTATAGTAAATATAGTTAGCCTGGTAAACGGTATTGGGCCTATCCTCGTCAAATTTTGACAAGGAACAAACAGAGGGGATGACAGTTATATCTACCAAATAGCTTGCTTCTTCAACCATGTGCGAGAAAAGTCATTTCAGGCACCTTAGCAGCTGTAGCCAACTTCTTTATAGCCGTAAAACCTTTCTTTAGTGCCCTTTTGACTTATAGTAGATGTGATCCATATTATACAGAAGATTGAGTAAACCTGTTAAATAGTTTATAAGCAATGAACCTGTCACAGGTAATGGTAATGTGATTTTGCAATCTTTTTGGGGCTTCAGAGGGAACGTATAAATCGGAGAGCATTGATTCAGGTTCAAAAGGGCCTAGCTTTTTGCAGCCAGTGACTATATAATATTCTTATACAACAATGGCAGAATCTCTGATGAAGAGAATGTCATTTTCTGCGGAGACTTTAATGCTAGAGGAAACCAGTGGGGTAACATCATAACCAACAAGCAGGGAGAAGACCTAGAGAACGCACTGGTATCGGCCGATTTAGTGTGCTTGAATGATGGAAGGGCAACAAGAATGGCCACTCGAACAGGGGACTCTGATAGTGTCATAGACCTGGCACTGGTGTCTTCCACCTTCGCACCGGTTTGCAGGTGGAATGCACTGGGGTTCCACGGAAGTGATCACTATCCATGTGTCCTCCTAATTGAGAAAGGCAGAAATAAAAGCCAGAGAAGAAAGCTCCACACATTCAACTACGAGAAAACAGACCAGGACGTCATTAGCAAAATCAGACATAGGAAACAGAGTGCCCCTCGTAGGAGGCAGGAGAGATGGATGCAGCCAACCTGGTGGAACGTAGATGTCGAGGAAGCTTGGCGGAGCAAGAGACAAATGGTCAAGACATGGCAGAAAGCCAGAAGGTATGGTAGAACACAACCTGAGCTCTTGAAGCGTCTGAAAGTAGAGGTCGACCAAAAAATGATGCACTTTAAACTATGCGCTAAGCAGGCTAAGGATGCCAAATGGGATGACTTCTGTAAAAAAGTGTGCTCAGAAAAATCGCTCGCCACATTCTGGCGCCTTCATCAGTGCATGAATGGCACACCACGACACAGAGGTATACCAGACTTTCAGAGCACAGGCCAGATATGGCACAAATCTGATGAGAGCAAAGGGAAGGCCCTGCTTGCCCGCTACATTGAGCAGATGGACCAAAGAAATGAGGCTGTAAGAATGAGGATACGGGGATCTTTGTCAAATTTGTGTAAGGATGTAGGGCTGGAAGAAGATATCACAATCACAACCGATACCATTCGCACGACACTTATAAGGTCACACAACACTGCTCCTGGTCCAGATGGTGTTCGGTATGATGACATAGGCGATTTAGCTGATGACAACTTGACAACACTGGCCAATGAGTTTAATGCCAGTATTCGAAGTGGCCAGATTAAGGAGGAGTGCCTACACAGCTACTTACTACCGCTACCGAAGCCAAACAAGGACCATACTCAGATCAGTGCCTACAGAATCATCACAATGCAGAACACTGCGGGCAAGCTGCTGGAGAAAATAGTTGCCCGTGTCCTCACCTGTCGCCTTGAACAGAAACGCGTATTCCCATCCACACTCGGAGGTTATAAATATAACAAAGAGACATGGCTCAATGCGGCAGTATTTGCCTATGACGTCTTCGAAGGCTTCCACAGACGAGAGGAGACATGTGCTGCTGCTATAGATCTGGAGGATGCATACAACAGGGTACCATTTGAATATCTCATGCATATGCTTCTCAAACTGGCGGTGAACCCCTTCCTGATTAGATGGATCGCCGCGGCACTGTTTCAGGGGAAGGTGATACTCAGATGTGGAAGTTGGTCTTCTGAGCCAACATCCATTTGTCCTGGGCTGCCACAAGGCTCACCATTGTCACCAGTTCTATTTAACGTGTACACAATAACGATCACGGCCCAACAGCTGGATGGGAGGGGAAGAACTATGACTTTTGCTGATGATATTCTGGTATATCGACAGGGAAGAGACAGATGGGGAATCGCCTCCACAATGCAAGACGAACTCGATCGCATTTCTTCCTGGTGTGGGGTTTCAGGTGCCTTGGTTAATCCTAATAAAGCATCAGTTTCATGGTTCTCCCTTAACAATCATATCGTTAATACGACCACACCGGTAGTACGAATGGGAGCTGATGAGGTGACCAAGGACAAGTTGATGACATACCTCGGAGTTAAGTTTGATCGCAGCCTGTGTTTTCGGGACCACGTCGACCATGTGATAACAACATCCCGCAAAGGATTAGCCGCCTTGGAGGTCATGGCAGCTGCCAACATCAAGCAGAGGCTACTTACTCTTCTGTTCCAGGGATTAGTACTCGCACCAATCGAGTATGCCCTGGTTATTCTTACTGTCAATACGACTCAAATTGATAGGCTGGAGAAAATACAAAATGAAGCCCGAAGCCATGTGCATTATCCTGGGATGTACGAGGGACACTCCCTGTGTAGCAATGAGGTATCTTCTTGACTTTCCAACCATGGATGACAGAATCAAGATCTGGAGAGCACGAGCATACCTGAAGATTAGTACAGATACAGAGCATCCATTGCACCATGTGCTCAACACAGAGAAAGGTACCAGTATAAAAAAAGAGGCAAATCATGGGTGGGCCGAGCAGAAGATGTCATCAAACAGGTCTGTGGGCTTACCAATATCAGCGTTGGTGAGGAGTGGATACCGGTGCCTACGTCTTTCAAGGGGACTTTCTCATGTATTGTCACACTCGACAGGAAAAGTAGGGAACAGAACCCGGTCGTGGTTAATGCTGAGGTCAACGGTCTCATCTTTGATAACACCGATGAGAAAGATGCAGTCATCTATACAGACGGATCTGTAAGACGACACGAAAGAAGTGCATGGGCATTTACAGCACGTTCGGCAGGCAGAATAGCCAAGGAAGACAGTGGTGCATACGCCATGACCACGAGTAGCATGACAATGGAGATGATGGCAGTGACCAAGGCATTCAAATGGTTAGAGTCACAAGACTACACCCACGCATGTATACTGAGTGATTCGATGAGCATGATAAAAAAAGTGGAGGCGGGCTTTGTATGCATGCAATGGGTAGAGTCGTTGCAGAAATCCAAAATACGTAAGGTCACCTTTGTCTATGTCCCTGGACATGCGGGAGTATGGGGAAATGAGAGAGCGGACAGGTTGGCTAGCTGCGCTGTCGCTGAGGATGGCAAACCGATGGATCGGGCGGACATCATCAATGCTCTCCGAGATGTGGGAAGAGCACAGGACTTCGACAAACACAGATCAATGTCAATTCTTCGGATGATGGAAATGGGATTTAAGATGGGCACAGCCAGAAATGAGAAACTTGGTGGCCGTGTAAGAAGACTTATCAACCAACATAGAACTGGAGTCGTCAGTCGCTGGACACTGAGGGAATTGCTGAGGAGGGGATCTGAGCACCTATGGACATGTTCGGAGTGCAATGATGATGACCCGCAAATAATATTCTCATGCTGCTGCATTGACATCCTGGTATGTTTGTTCACCTTGCTGCTCTCTTTGCAACTCATTGAGCCAATCAAGGCATCATCTCTTTTTTTTTAACTCCAAGCTGCTTGTGCTACCTGCAACTGTTCTACAGCCTCATTGTGGCATTTGTTTTCACATGGTTGTCCCCCACCTAACTGTGAAAATAAATAGTTGCTACCTGAAATACCAAAGGATTCGTGATAGAGCCACCAACCATCAATATGATCAATGCCATCATATTATAATAAAAACCTTTACTTCATAATGTTGTCTGGTATCATTGTCTGGTATGGTATCCTATTTCCTGAGCACATTATTGAGAGCCATTCTTCTACTTCTTTCTTTCTCTTTTCTGAGAGCCATTGCCACACTGATATTAAGCACCATCACACCAGCATTTTATACACCAGAATTTTAAACATCATCGTCAAGCGAGAACCCTTTCGCCTTTTTGAAAATCACCTTGGTAGCCTTTGCACAGCCTATAGCCAAGCTTAAGGCTGCATTTATTATGTTCTTTCCATCAATAAACGACATGTTATGCTTTATAAAAAGGATTTATTTTCAACATAAGTTTGTGATGAAGGTGATACAGGTGACACCGCATGTGCACCTGAGAATATGCAAATAACAAAGCTACAGCATTTCCTCCAATGATCCAGAGTCCAATCCATCAATGGAGCTGGTTGACTTAGCATCATGGAGATTAGCCAACGCTTTGGCCTTCCTGACCTCAGCCCCTATCTTTCTTGCAGAAACATTTTTGGGGTCTTTAGTTACCCTCTTTGGTTTATTCTTCGTCGGTTCATTCTTCTGTTCATTCTCCATTTTTGTTAGAGCAGGGCACATGTCCAAATCTGCAGTGTCTAATATTTGCTTTTGTTGCTGCTGTTAATAGTGCTAAGCATATACTTTCATCATCATCATCGAGTGCCATCTCCGCAATGAAGGTTGGCTACCATGGAGCACCATTCTGCTCTGTCTCTTGCTTTGATGGTGCAGGTTGTCATAGGCTGATTTGTCCATCTTTTGATGTTACTCGTCCATGTTAGTCTTGGTCTGCCTCTGCCTCTTTTACCTTGTATTTTCCCCTCCAGGATTACTTTTAGTAGGCTATTGTGTCTTTTAACATGGCCCAAAAATCGCATTTGTCTTGTTTGAATTGTGTTTAGTAGTTATCTTTTCATTTTTAGTTGTTTTAAGACTTCATCGTTTGTTTTCTTTTCCTTCTATCCAATTCTACCTATTCTTCTATCCAATTCTACCTATCCACATTTCAAAGGCTTAAATTCTCTGTTCTGTTTTCTTGTCTAATGTTCATGTTTCTGCACCATATAGGAATATTGAAAAGATGTAACATTTTGCTATTCTTAGTTTTAGCCCTGGTGTTATTTGTTTTGATGTTAGTATGTCCTTCATGACATTAAAATTACTTTTTTCCATTCCTATTCTTTTGTTTATTTCAGTTGTACATTTTACATTTATAGTATGTCCAAGGTAGTTGTAGTTCTGAACTGTCTCCAGGTCTATTCCTTCAATTTTTATATCCACTTGTGGGTTTTGAGTATTTTCTTTGATATTCATATCTAGTCCATATGTAAAAGTAAAGCATATACTTTACCTGTGGTACAATTCACACATATTAGAGCTTCAAGAATTCTCAATGAGCGGGCCAGCTTCTATGTCTGCAACCAAAGCCAGTTGACTGTCAATGAGTAAGAACATGCTGGCTGCTGCTATGTATAGCTGTGGTGCTGCCTTTTCTAAAGTTTTCATCATTGTGGACACTAGTTTTGTCTCATATTTTGCTTAATATTTTTCAGCCCCTTTGTCTGTCAAATTTTTACTTGTTCCACTGTGAGTTTATAGCCTAACTATTGCCCAACCTTCTGCTTCCAGAGCAGTTAGTTTTTCTCACTTTTTTTGACAAGTATGATAATATGATTAAGTAGTTCATCACACTCCATTGCGATGTATGCCATCTACTTTTCCAGTCTAATAGGTATGATGTAGTGTATATATAACACCAACCCTACAAGATAATTGAACTGGACTACAAAGGACAAGAGGTAGGGTTCGATCTCAACCGACAGCTTCCGGGTTCACCCAGCCTTTGATGGATACCGGATTTTTTTCTGGGAAAGTAAATCGGCATGGGCGTAATACCGACCACATTACTCCAAAAATCATGTGCCGAAGGTCTGTAAAATTTATGGTCACTAACACCATATTCCCTATACACCACTTGGCGTGACGGGGGTACTTTACTTTTTTTTACTACTACTATTATTAATGACCATGCTCTCATTATATGCACTGCTAATCCCACATCACTTGAGATGGCTGGGATGTGTGACCCATAAGCTATTACTGGCATACAATCTATTAACCAAGCAGACTCTGTTTTATAGATGCTTGTTCGCGTGACTTGAAGGAATTCAACATAAACAGTAAAAATCTGAATACTTGTGCTATATTTAGACGAAAATTACACATATTGGTAAAGAGTGGCATGAATAGTGGAGGCAAATAAGTGACAATAAACATGGCAAGAAAAGAGAAAACACAAAAATTAAGACGCACCAAAAACATCAATGTTGGATCCATCAACCAACTACATCTTTTATAGATGTGACTGTCATTCTAGAATAAAACTGTTTAATCTTTATCATCATGTGCCATACTGGTTGGCGTAGGCGATCATGTCCTTCCACAATCTTCTATCTACAATGCATCCTACCAGTTCTGTTGTTGACTGTTTTCCATGCCATGACACCACCATGACAATAAAGAAATTGTATAAACTAATAATTAATTTCATGTTCAGTTGTAATTTTGGATTAAACATATATGAATATATTTTTAATGTCATTGTGCTAAAAATCGTCTTTGCAGATTGGTATTGTAGGCCGAACAGGGGCTGGAAAATCATCACTCTCCTTAGCCTTGTTTAGAATGATTGAGGCAGCAGAAGGTCATATTTTTATAGATGACCTTGATATTCATAGTATAGGTCTCCATGATCTAAGAAATAGGCTCACAATTTTACCTCAGGTAAGCCATAAGAAGCTAATTATTTGTATTTTCTTTCCTGCATACACTAGTGATTTTGCCAGTTTGTTTGTCAGACAGCACCTAGTTAACTGTTTACACCATGATCAATATCCAACAGCTTATTAGATCCTTCTCTAGCTCCCTCAAAGGTTCTGTTAGCAGACTATAACTATAGTTCGTTCAGAAATTCGTGCCTACAGAGTTTATTAATTATCTCGGAAACTGTTTGATGAATTTCTGTAATTCTTTTTTGTGAAATCTTACTGTCATGCATTTCGGAAAGATTTATTGTTAATTTGAGGTATATAAAAATATGATTTTCTTGCTTGTCCTAAATTTTAGGATTTTACAATACCCACATTTGTTGTAATCAACTCAACGATTAAAAAGGCAAATTTCACGTGCACACCACACGATCTTAGCACCGTTTCGCACTCTTAACTTGTAAGACACCGCCACTCTGAGGTTGTTTTTTTTTTGGTAATTTCATTTCCAGTTTCTTGTTAAATTGGTCCAGAAGCGTATTTTGACAAAATATTTACTATTAATGAATATTTCTGTATGTGTGATCATTTGTAAGTTGTTGTGAAGTGACTACTTGATTTTTAAAACCATGAAGAGTTTAAAGCGTAAATTCATCACAATGCAAAAGGTAACTGTGTTATTGTACATGCAATTTTGCAAGGAATCTAAAAGGGGTCGGTTATATTATGATATTAAAAAAACAGAACACGGGCAGCTCTAAATATAGATAGAAAGTCTTTCAATCGATGGATAGGACAGAACTTTGACTCTGCAAAGTCGACGGGCAAGCAAGGAGGTTTACCTATCTCTATGACGAAGATATAAAATCAAATGATACGCCTTTGGCTTGCATTGTTAGAAAATTAACATAATTTACAGTAAAATCTAATATTTAGAGCACGCAATTTTATATTTTCTTAAAATTATATAACAAAAAACAATTTGTGCAAAATTCAGACTACCTTTGTACTTAAATGTTATAAAATCTGAAGGTCGGTGAAAAAATAAGATTTCCTGAAAAAGAATTACAGAAATTCATCAGTTTCTGAGATAATTGATCAACTCTGTGAGCATGAATTTGTGAACGAACTATAGTTTGGCCAAGTGTGTAGGTATTGAGAAGGAAGGTTGATACCTCAACCAGGTATCTAAAAATGCAGTGATGAATGGACCACATCACAGAACAGATACCACAGATTGCTATAAACCACAACACAACTGTCCAGATTTAACAAACCTTAAAAGGTGGGCAATGAGGAAAAGTAATCATCAGATAAACAGAGAAAAAAATTGAGTACTTTTAGAAATTTTGTAAAATTATCTCATCTGCTGGAGAAATTTCATGTTTTTGGTTTTGATAAGTTATGTCCTCTCATTATTTGTATTTGTTGTTGTTGCGTTCACCAGCTTTCAACTCTGACGAAGTCCCTAGAGACTAGGAACTGAATTTTGCGTGTTAATCCATTTTTCCCTGGCAGCCGTGTGCACAGGGGTTTCTCGCCGCACAGGCAGATAACTCTGACTTCGGAGGTACTCGACTTCGGAGGTACTCATGTTTTTTCCATCGATGAGTAACTGAGGTTTCAAGCCAGGCCTCGCCGCTGAGACCAGGGGTGGTTGTCGCAGAGAGAAATCATAAATAAAAATCCCAACCGGTGGAGCAGAGATTTGAACCCACAACCTCTCTGTCCCAAGGCCGGCGTCCTGCCTCAAGACCAACCTCATGGACTTGGAATATGAAGAAACTGCAACCAGGAACACTTTTCATGCATAGCCTGCAATGGTTCCTGCCACCTATCCACCAATTACCAGAAGTTCAAGTCCTCCCAAAAGTGATGATCGTCATATTTCTATAAAAATGTATAGCGCTTGATGATGTTAGGCCATCGTTGTTGACTACAATTTCGAACATATAAACACACAGTTAGTCATCAGATTATCCCCGTTGCACATCAAACAACAAATCGTAAGATTAGTGTAACGCCGGTCTAGGGATTTACGATGAGCCATTACAATGACGTAGCACACATAACATTGGCGCAAACACAGCAATGACTCGCCCTTTAGATTTTTTATTACTCTAATGAATGTAGCCTACGACGAACAGAACACGGTGCAAATCCCCTAAAGAAATAAAACTGCGGCTGATAAAGCATTTCACATTAATAAGTAACATGGAAATAGCTTGCGTCAAGCAAATCCAACAACGGTCATGAACAGCACCAATGTGGCGTAAAGCGCAGAACAAGCCTAGACGATGGAAGGTCGCATTCTCAACACTTGATTTGTTGAAAATGGAATATCGCCGTTGTATGACATTGTTTTATCAGCGCAGATGTAATAAGTAGATCATTCTTGGCTTTAACGCATAGGAGTGCGATGGAGAACTGAAATTAATCAGACATCGAATGCACTTTTTGCAGCGATCGAGAGAACGTGGACTAGATCCGCCATCTTAGAAACGGAAGTCCATCAAATTATTTGCATGAATGCTATTGTATTCTTTTCCACCAATAAGATTCTAGATTTATGTATAGGTTATCTTTTCTGTTCTTTAATTTTTACTGTCTCAATTACAGATTAATAATACAGTTTTTACAGACTTTTGACATTGTTCTGTGCTATCTTTTCTTCTTTTTCATTTGGTTATTGGCAGTTTGCATTGCATTACACCTTGCGTCCATCACAAATGTTTTAAATTGATTCAATGAAAGATAAATTTATACTTTTTAAACAATTGTAATTTTATGGTCTGTATTGTCTATAATATAGACAATGCAGATCATGAAAGGTGATGACAACAATTACAAAGTAAATAACAAAGAAAAGATATACAATCAAACAAAATAAACAAAAAGAACAGACAATAAGAATTAAACAAATTTCCCACTAAACTCATAAACAACATCTTTGTCATTTAGGACAACCAATAAATGCAACAGAGATGGAAAAATATTTTAAAGACCTACAAACATGGTACCAACTAACAATAAAACAAACATACCAAGCAAGAATACAAAGACACTGAATTTTAACATCATAAAAGAAGAGGTCAAAGAATTCATAAAACATGCACCAAGAAATAAAGCAACAGGGATGGACAACATACAAGTAGAATAATAGCAGCAACAGAAGTTACATGGTTACACAAAATATTCAACACAGCAAGGCAACAATAGAAAGCCCCTGGAGACTGGAAACAGGCCATCATCATCCAGTATGGAAAAAGAAAAAGGTAGCAAGAGAAATTGCAATCAATACAGAGGTATCTCCCTCTTCAGCTATGTAGTTAAGTTATACTCCAAAGTCATAGAAAAAAGGCTAAGACCAAGTATAGAGTTACAGTTCAGCTACTCTCATATGGACTTATGGAAGAATTGAGGATGTACTGATGATGCACTATTCATCCTAAAACAGCTAGTAGAAAAGACAACAGAACAGAATCAAAATCTGTACATAGTTTTCATCGACGTGGGAAAGAAACATTTGACTGAACAATTATGGGAGATACTAACAACATATGGAGTAAGCCACCAACCGAAGTAAAAGTTTTTATCTATTGACCTTTCGAGCCGTAACCGGCCCATAGGGCGTAGACCAAGATACACCTTCTCCTATATGAATTTTTGTTCTAGCAGTTTTCTTTTAAAGATATTTTATTAAATCTCGCCATCTGTCTCTGTTCTGTGCAAGCAGTTCTATCTCATTGAGGGAGCCGATTCCTGCTGCTCTTGCCTCTCTCATCAATGTTCTTCTCAGTGTCTCCCTGGGTCTTCCTCTTTTTCTTTTACCTGTTGTTTCCCATATGAGGGCTTGCTTTGCTATTCGATTATTATCTCTTCTCATCACATGTCCAACGTATGACCATCGTCTTTTCTTTATTACTGAAGATATTAGTGGTTGATTGGCGATTTCTCTAATTTCCTCGTTTGTTTTGAATTCGTTCCATTCTATACCAAGTATTTTCCTTAGACATTTATTTTCGAATGCGTTCAACTTTGTTTCTATATCTCTTGTTGTTTTCCAGCTTTCACACGCATACGTAAGGGTTGATAGTACATTTGATTTGAATAGCCTAAGTTTTGTGTTTGTGCTAATGAGTTTTGATTTCCACAACTTTTCAAGGCTTCTGAAAGACATTGCTGCTTTAGCCAGTCTGATTCTAATTTCTTTGCTCGTATCCCCTTCTCGATCAATGTGACTTCCAAGATAGATAAAGTGATCGATCTCTTCTACTGGTTTGTTTTCCATGTATATTTTGTCACTTGTTGGAATTAAACTTTTCATGACTTTAGTCTTTTCATGATTGACCTCAAGCCCAATTTTGCTGGCTATTGATGATAGTTCATTTGTGTTTTCCTGCATCGTTTTTATCTGACTGCTGATGAGAACTATGTCATCAGCAAAGTCGAGGTCCTCCAAATGGTCTCCTTGTATCCATTCGATGCCTTTATTACCAGTGCAGCATTTCTTCATTATGAAGTCCATAACAATTCCAAATAACAAGGGCGATAAAATACATCCTTGTTTAACCCCAGTTTCTATGGGAAACATTCGCTCAGTCCTTCCTCTGTTCGAACTGCACATGTGTAACCATCATACATGTCTTTGATAATATTTATGATTTTTGATGGTAAACCATATTGCTTCAGAATTTTCCACAAAGAATCTCTATGAATACTATCAAATGCTTTTTTGAAGTCGATGAAGTTAAGTACAAAAGGTTTTTGCTTTTCAATATGTTCCTCCAATATAAGTCGTAGAGTGAAAATGTGGTCAAGACAGCTTCTCCCTTTTCTAAACCCAGCCTGTTCTTCACGCATTACTGTATCTATTGAATCCTTTATTCTATTTAGGATGATTTTACAGAATAACTTTGAGGCAACTGACAAAAGTGTCACGCCTCTCCAGTTGTTACAATCTCTAAGATTGCCCTTTTTGGGATCTTAACAATGATTCCTTTTTTCCATTTATGAGGCGTCTTCTCTGTTTTCCAAATGATGTTGAACATTTTTTGGAGATGTATTAAATTATGGCTATCAATTGCCTTGAGGATCTCAGCTGTTAACTTATCCTCTCCAGCAGCCTTGTTATTGGTCATTAGCTTTAAGGTGGTTTCTATTTCACTCAAGGTGAAGTCATCTAAATTTACATCTAATTCTGCTGCTGGTGTTTCAGCTTCAAAATCTATTAAACTGTGAGGTAGTGGACGGTTAAGAATTTCTTTGAAGTGTTCTGCCCAACGGGCTTTTATGTCTGCGCTTGTTGTTAGCATTAATCCAGATTTGTCTAGAATTGGTGTTCCACTGGATGTATAGGTGTTTGTCAGCATCTTTTGTACTGTATAGAGAGTTCTGCTGTCTCCTGTAATTGCAGCTGTCTCTGCTTTCTCTGCCAAGTTGTCTATATAAGCTCTTGTATCTCTTCTTGCCGAACTTTTCACTTTGTTGTCTAATTCTTTGTATGTTGCTTTTGCCAGAACCTTTCCAAGATCTGTCTTTACATTAGTCACGGCTCTCTTTGCTTCTCTTCTTTCTTTGATGTATTTCCATGTGGTGTCTGAGATCCAAGCTCGTTTTTCCATTTTCTTCAGTCCGGCACTTGCTTCTGCTGCTGTCATTAGTATTTTGCTCTGTGAGTCCCACATTTCATTGATATCTAAGTCTATTTCACCGAGTGCTGAATAACAATTACTTAGCTCTATGTTAAACTTTTCCTTTATGGCTTCATCTTTCAGTTTATGACTATCAATTTTATGTGTAATTGACCTCTTCTGTTGGTTTCTAAATTTTAATCTTATTTTCCCAATGCACAGGTTGTGGTCACTATTAACATCAGCACCTCTGAAAGCTCTTACATCTATTAATGATGATCTGAATTGTTGTTTAATACATAGGTGGTCAATTTGATTTGATGTTCTATCGTCAGGAGATATCCATGTTGTTTTGTGAATATTTTTGTGTGGAAATAATGTCCCACCTATAACTAAATTTTCTATTAAACATAATTCTATTAATCTTTCTCCATTCTGACTTGTTGTATTACAGCCTTCTCTCCCCATCACATGTTCCACTCCTGCGTTATCTTGTCCTACTTTGGCGTTGAAGTCTCCCATTACAATTAAAAGATCGTGTTTTGGTATTTTGTTTATAAGTTGTTGCAGTTGGTTATAAAAATCATCCTTAACTTCATCATCAGCTTCGTTAGTAGGCGCATAACATTGAATAATTGAAAGTCTTCCATGTTTTGTTTTGTATCGTGTTCGTATCAGACGGCTATTTACTGGTTCCCATTCTAATAAACTTCTTGCAGCTTTGTCTGTCATCATTATGCCTACTCCTTCACGGTGTTTTCCATCTTCCCTTCCAGAAAAAAACTACTATTTTATTATCAATAGATCTCCTACCTGTTCCAAGCCAGCGCATTTCGCTTAATCCTAAAATATCTAGATCGTATCTGTCCATCTCGCTCGCGACCTGTGCATGTTTCGTCGGAGCGGCCATTGTTCGCACATTCCAGAATCCTATTTTTGTTGTTGTTTTAGGGCCGAAAAAACTATCACAACTATCTACTGCTAATTTACACATTCTGTATCAGGTCTACGTTTCATTAACAACATCGTTTTTACGATAGCGGCTTGTTAAACCTCTGATCAACGGTTCAATACCAAGCCGGAGAAAAATAATTCCTCCATTTTGGAAACAACCGGAAAAAAAGTTTTTATACCAACAAGAATTCAAAACAAGAGTAAGACATGGGTGCGTACTATCCCCCTATTGTTTATTACCTAGATGGACTATATTATAATGTAAGTTAGCCAACCCATCAGAAACAAGAGATTTAACACTTTCAGTACGGAAGGTTTTTATCTATGCAACGTAAAAGATTTCAGAGACAACATTTTTCATGGTTTTAAATATAAATCTATATATATATATATATATCTCTCTCTCTATCTATTGTCCTTTCGAGCTGAAGACGGCACATAGGGCAGAATCACAATCTCAAAAACAGAAACCTTGCGTGCCAAAGTGGCACATATTGCGGAGATCACTGCTTCTAAAATCTATGACTGTTTCCATAACAACACTTTTTACAATGACAGCTTGTCAAGCCATCGATCAACCTCCTTAGTCGCCTCTTACGACATGCCTGGAAGGTCACAGTGTCACTATTCTTTACTTCCCTCATAATGAAGCCCCGGTAACACACGGGAAATATATATATATACCACAAAACATATTGTATATGAATTTTTAGATAATTGAACAAGGAATTAGATTTTACTAATACCAAGATGATGCAAGACATGTAAAAATATTACAGTTTGATGATGACACCCCATCAAAGCCTGATCCTTGTCATGAGGATGGGGGTTAACAGTCACCAGGGACTGAAAACCAAGACTGGCCAGGCCTTCCTACATCCGGACAAGACCACAGTCTGCTCTAGCAAGTATAAGTGCTGAAGACAGAGGCAACCAGCCAAAAGGTGCACCACAACAATCAGGATTCCACGCACCTTGCCAATGGGAAGTATGTCTATAACTGTGAATCGATATGGCACTCACTCTCTGATGGACACTCAAGATGGTGCAGTGCCGGGCCCTCAGCCTCGAAAGGGCCAAACCACTATTACTGAATGTCCTTCTCAACCACCCTGTGGAGTCAGGGGATGAGAGAATAGAGCTACTGACCAATCCAATTTAAGACCACTTAAAATAATGCATTGGAATGCTGAAGGCATCAACAGCAAAAGAGATGGGTAAAAATATCCTGCATGAAGAGCAAGAAAGCATATGCTGTTTGCCGGAAACATAGACATAGCCTTGAAGATTAAGGGATACCAGTGTTACCGATCTGACAGAAAAAACAGACAAAAGGACGGAATATTGACACTTGTAAAGAACAACATCAATGCATGTCAGCTTGAAGTGTATATGGATGGGGCTGAATATCAAATACTGCACCTCAGGACAAAATACAGACTTTCATTTTCTTAACTACTACTGTCCAAGTGTGCGCCCACTGGCACTAGAAAACAATTTCATTAAAAGAAAGAATAATTGTATGTGGAGACTTTTAACAGCCATTCACAGAGCTAAGGCTATGAACATATGGAAAAGAGAGGTGAAGAACTTGAAAATTGGCAGGATGACAATGGGCTTATACTGATAAACCAGACAACAGATCCACCAACATTCTATTCCAGATCATGGCATACTACATCTGCACCAGACCTTACTTTCCATTCACCAGACCTGGATTGGAATATTACACGTATTGTTGGGAAACAACTTGGAGGCAGCGACCACCGACCATTCTTTTTAGTGGTGCAAAATGAGGCTGTCAGGGACACTCTCTCTAGATGGAATTTCAAAAAGGCAGACTGGAAAATGTATCAACAATACACCAGTGTACTGAAATACAGACAGAGACATAAACAAAATAGTTGATGAATTCAGTAGACTAATAATACAAACTGCCAGTGAAACAATACCTAGAGGGACACTGAGACACTACAAACCATACTGGAGTAGTTAACTAGAGCAACTGCACAATGACATAGAAATATCTCAAAAGCAAGCAGAAAATAACCCTTGCAAAACAGCTGAATGATAAGAGTACAGAAAGGAACACCAAATTACACTGAAGGATGGAAACATCCTAACAGGCATGCAGGCAAATGTTGCAAATGACAATAATATTGAAATTAGCCTAGAGAAACGACAAGAGGCCCATTTAAAACAACAAAATGAAAGGCAAGAATTTACCACACACGAAGTTATGGAAATACCCATTACACAAAGAGAGCCAGAGCTGGAAATATCCAAATTAAAAATTAAAAAGTCACCAGGCAGTGATGGAGTGTCCAATGAAATGATTAAGACCTTGGGAACTGCAGCTAAATGAAAACTACTGCAGATCTACATTATTTGCTGGATCACAGGTAGAGTGCCACCTGCATGAAGAGAAGCAATTATGATACCTTTACTAAAGCAAGGAAAAGATGGCTCAACAAAATCCAGCTATAGACCAATCAGCCTTACAAGCTGTTTGTGTAAAACAATGGAACGTATAATCAATCTCAGGCTGCAGTGGTACCTGGAAAGTGAAAACTTCCTTGTCCCACAGCAAGCGGGCTTTAGACAGTGTTACTCTATCAAAGATCAGGCAACCTATCTTTCCCAGTAAATTGAGTATGCGTTTCAAAAAAGGAAACTGGTACTAGCAGCATGGATAGACCTAAAGAAGCATTTGATAAGGTATGGAAGGAAGGGCTTTTGAAGAAACTGAGAAATTACGGAGTCAATGGCAGGATTTACAAATTGGTTAAAGCATACCTGCATAACAGGAGAGCCAGAGTGCAACTGGATGGTCTTAAGGTCTTACTGCACCAGGGCATCCCACAGAGAGGGGTGCTATCTCCAACACTTTTTCTAGTCTACATCAATAACCTAGTTCCTGACCTACCACATGGTGTCAAAGTGGCAATGTATGCAGATGACTTGGTAATGTGGTGCACAGAGGAGAATGCAACAGTGGCCTCCAATTTGTTGCAAAGAGCTATGAATGCACTGAACACATGGACAAATAAATGGTGTATCAGCACCAATACAGACAAAAGCAGCACTACACTTTTCACTCTCTCCCCTAAACAAAAAGTAGGAGCCATCTACATAAACAATGAGCCTGTGAAAGAAGTCATACAAGCTACGTATCTCGGAGTTACATTTGACAACAAACTATCTTGGAAACAGCAGATAATAAGGCAACCCATAAAGCAAGGAGGAAGTTGGCTATTCTAAGAAAGCTGTGTGGAACTACATGGGGTGTGAGTGGGAAAATACTCAGTAAAGTTTACCAACAGAGTAAAACCCAGATTTTGAATATGGATCATCTGCATGATGCTCAGCATCAAACACCACACTGCAAGAACTGCATAAAGTACAAAACCAGGCACTTAGGATCATCACAGGATCAATAAAATTAACACCAATATCGGAGATGGAGAAATTGTGCTGATACAGGCAGAAAAATTTTCATGCATGCCGAGGCATCAATGAAGGGCCGATTCCAAAATCTTGCATTGGGACGGCTTAAGAGAAGTAGTTTTATCCACCAAGCCAAGCAAATTTGTAGGCAAACACCAGACATACCAAGAGTTGTTAACCCCCTACTGCCCATACCAGAACAGACTTCCTGGACAGAGGAATCAGGATTATCAATACAAATACAGACAGATGTGAAGGGAATACTTGACAAAGAAGAACAGAATAATACACAGTATAAAACAATAACTCTCAGTATCTTGGATGAAGAATACCCACAAGACCGATGGATTCGTGTGTACACAGATGGATCAGCACAGAATGCATTAAAGAATGAGGGAGCAGGTGCATACATTATCATCAACATCAAGTATCGGGCCTGCTGGCGAAGGTGATCATGTCTCTCCACAATTTTCAATCTCGACAGTTATTTATCATTTCTGTTGTTGACCTTCTGCCAAGCCATTCTCTTAAGCTGTCTGGTATTTTTTCTCTTTGCTTTTCTCTATCTCTTCGTCCCTCAATTTTCCCAGTTGTTACAATATATTCCAGTTGTTCTCTTCTCATTACATGGCCAAAAAATGATGGTTTCTTCCTAATATTAGAAAGCTCTCTTTTTGCTTTGGCCTCTTTCATAACGTTTTCATTACTCTTCTTAGCTGTCCATGGTATTCTCAACATTCTTCTGCAAAACCACATTTCTACAGACTCCAGTGATTTTCTTGTTTGTTGTCCTATTGTTCATGATTTACATCCATATGTTAAGACTGACTCTACATAACATTTAAGAACTCTTTTTCTTGTTTCGATTGTCAAAAATGGATTGCATAGTATCTTCCTCATTTTTTGGAAAGCTGCTTTTGCCTGAGCAATTCTGCATCTCACCTCTTTGGTGCATACATAGAGTACTCAAATAACACTAGGGATATGAATAAAATAACAACAGAGAAATATTGTCACAATTACGTTGCAGAAATCCAAGCAATAAAGTTGGCAATAGAAAAACTGCTGAACATTAATCTTAGCCCATAGCCTGTAGTATTTTTGACAGATGCAAGAACAGTACGTCAGGTACTGCAACCCAGAAAATTACCACAGTTGCAGACCTTATTGATTGAACTCTGCAAGCATCACAGGGTTACCCTGCAGTGGATCCCATCTCACTGTGGAATACCTGGAAACGAGAGAGCGGATCAGCTGGCAAAGGAAGGTGCAACAGGCACACAACCAGATGCACCGGTTACATACCATCATAAGAAACAGATAATCAAATCAATCAGAGGACCACAAGCCCCAAATTAGGATGCCTTTCATAATATGAATAGATGTGAACAAGTTATCATTATATGCCACAGAACAGGACACAATCGACTCCACAGTCACATGTATACAAAATTCAAGATCGGCACCTCAACTACATGTACATGTGGACAGGCATCCAAGACTGCACTGAATATAGTAGACTGAGGAAAATCCATTGGCCCATAGATACAACACTACAGACAAAACTACATGTGTGGGCCACTGCAAGAATTACAAAAGACAGTAAAATTTATACAGGACAACAATGTAGATACAGACAATACTTCAGGTGAACGAAAGCTAGATAGATGATGTTGACACATAAATCAAATTGACAGTGACGCACTCTGTGGCTAAACATACGCAACTTAAATTGCCAAGATTCACAGAGCACTTAAATATACAGAAGAGTTAAAAAGCTTCTATTTGCAGATGATCAGGCACTAATACATTGCAAAATAAAAGACCTATAGGAACGCTTAAATAGATTTAATTTAAGCACAGGCACCCAAAATAACATGAAAATCAGCACCAATAAGACAAAAAGTCATGAACATAGAAAAATAAAAACAGAGCATCAGCATAACAATAGATGGCAGGCAATTAAAACAAGTAAAGGAATTTAAAAACCCAAGGAAGCCTTATGACAAACAAGAACTCACAAGTACCAGAAATAGTCTCAAGATGCAATGAAGCATGTCAAATCATTTGACAGATGTTACTGCTGTTGACCAACAAGGAAAATAGCACTTGAGGCAAAACAAGCACTCTACAACACAATCATCATTTAAGTGCTTCCAATGCCATAAGTGGAAGTGGATGTTAGACTCAAGAACAATAAGAAAATTAACCATTGCCGATATAAAATGCGTTGAACATAACAGAAAACAGCCTGAGATATAAGATCAAGAGTGAAGAACAGAAAAAAGCTGGGAAATAATTCCTGCCTTTGAATACATTAAGAAACAACAAACAACAGATAAAATTATTTGACCATATGATAAGACAGAAAGAGTAAAAAAATTACACAATAATGCCTCATTAACCCCAGATGTAGTAAAAATTTTACTGTAGTAAAAATTACCGCATTAATTCACAAATTCTTCAAAATTTGATATTTTACAGTGTTCAAACATTTCCCCCTTCTATGTACCTTACTAATTATCTGTTCCGAAGATCCCTGAGTGTTGAATTTTTTTTCCATTGCTGTTGAATGCAAAAAAAATTCACTAATTTTTGAAGAAATTGGTTGATTTTACTTTTTGCTGTGACATGGAAAATTTCCTCGGTCACCAACTGACATCAAATTACCCTTTGTAACTTGGGAAATGCAGCAAATAACGCTATGATGTAGCCAAACATACTGACACCTTACGGTATCTGTACCGAAAGACATTGTAACATGTCCAACCACTGTGGTCAAATTCAGGTCATAAATCAACCTGAGACAGGATATCCAAGTTGCTCGTGTCTCTCCTAGTGTAAACACACAACTGTGTCAAAAAGTTCAAAGAAAACGCTATTTTTAGAGCTACTAATGTTACAATTAATTAAGTGGTATTAATTTTTAATACGCTATCGTAAAAATGCCAGCCACAGATAAGTATCATAACTAATGGTTAAATATTAAGAGAATACCAAACCACACAAAAAGATGGATTGATGGAATATTAGAAACTAGAAAACATAGGAATGACTTAGAGGTTAGTGTCCAGACATTTTATTAGACCATTTTCCTTTTTCTTCAAACTGTTCTTGTACTAATATAACTTGTGACATCCTGCACGTAAATCTCTACACTCTGCTGCCATCTTTCACAGAGTTTCTCAAATTTAGCACACATAGAACATCTTTAATTCCACAGTTCTCTGACATTTGATCTATCTTTATTTTTTGCTATCCTATATGCTATTACTGTGTATATTCTCCCAGTTGTACCTGTTAAGCAGCTCTCACATTCAAGTGAATTTTATTTTTCTAAGCTTCAATTTGATAGATGGATGTTTCTGGTTCCAGTCCAAGTAGGAGGATTTGTTCTTCTTCATCTTGCTATGGACGTTTGATTGATACTTGAACAAATTGTCAGTGTAAAACATCTATTGTTATTGAAACAGAAATCTGACTCTAAAACAGATGCAAAAGAACATTAAAGTGGAAGGCAACAACAGAGGCATCAGCTCCCTCACTGAAATTAAATAACTCACCCAGAACAGAGCCGCATGGCAAGACACAATACAGGTCGTGTGCAAGGTCTGACAGTTGAAAGAGCATCAGACACAAGAGTCTAAAATTTCTGCCCTATGTGCTGTCATCGAGTTGAAAGATATGCAAGAAAGAGTTTATAATTAATGCTATTACACTGGGGACTAGGTAGGGCTTTAGAAGTTATTATTGAGTGGTCAAGCCCAGATTGAATAAATATATACACTAAATGCTAGAATGCGCTACCTGTGAGTCACATTTTCATTATACTATTGTAAACAAAATTACTAC
The DNA here is from genome assembly GCA_032433765.1 of Megaustenia siamemsis. NCBI lineage: Eukaryota > Metazoa > Mollusca > Gastropoda > Stylommatophora > Ariophantidae > Megaustenia > Megaustenia siamemsis. The sequence goes on along the minus strand of JAVIAB010000117.1, from coordinate 41,079,282 downwards.
AACTTAATTGTTATATTTGAATTTCGGAAAAAAAGATTTTCTTCGAGCTTTTGCTACACAGCTGTGTATTTACCCAAGCAGATTCACAGGAATCAGATACTATAATCATTTCCTGTGTTACATTAGATTTATGACATGAAATTCAAACGCATGGCACCGTGGTAACTGGAGGTGTTAGTTGCCTATTCATACTGTGGCCGTCAATTCAGTCGCATGTTCGGCTCCTTCTAAGCATTGTTTTCTGTCTAACCCATATTATAAAGGTTTGTTTGATGTCTTGCCAATGGCAGAGGAAATTTTCCTTGTAATAATAATTTTTTTTTTAAATAACTTCTTGAAAATTTGTGAAATTTTAAAATAAAAACATCTCCTTTTCTACGATACCATCAAACTTTTTACAATGTACTTGAAAAAAAAATCCTACATCAAAGGAAACAAATCCAACACTCAGGGGTCACCGGAAGTAGTAATGGGGGGAGGTATGTTTCTTCTTCTTTCCTTCCTTATTTGCCTTTTAGCATCGATGGAAGATATAATTTGTGGTCTTTTGCTCTTCTCTTCGCCTCTGCTGCTGTTATGTTTCCTAGTGTTTTTAATATTCCATAAATTCATCATTTTCATGGTCAACCCTTGGGTCTGGTGTTCTCGCAACATTTATTGAAGGCTTGTTGTGTTTTGATCTTTCTGTCTTGTCACGTGGCCAAACCATTTTATCTGTTCTTTCTTTATATATTCTAGAGTGGGGGTTATTCCTAGCATTTTTCTCAGTTATTCATTTCTGATCTTATCTCTCAGGTTGTTTCCTGTCATTCATCTAACACATTTCATTTCAGTAGAGCTTTTTTCTTATTGTTCTTGCATCTAGGGTCCAGGACTGGCATTGGTAGCACAAAATTGGGATGAAGATTGTTGCATAAAGTGCCCATTTTGCCTCTAGACTTATATCTTTGTTGGGCAATAGTGATAGCTGTCCAACGATTTGGCAAGCTTTGTTGCATCTTGAGTCTATCTCGGCTGTTTTTGAATTGTAATGTATCACTAAATTTCCTAGGTATTTAAATTCCTCTACTTGTTTTAGCTGTCTGCTGTCTATAGTTATGTTGATGTTCTGTTTCTTTTTTGTGATATTCATGACTTTTGTTTTGTTGATGATTTTCATGTTGTATTTTGTGCTTGTGCTGTTCAGTCTAATTAAGTGTTCTTGTGGGTCTTCTATTTTTTCACATATTAGTGCCTGATCATCTGAAAATAGAAGCTTGTTGATCTCCTCTGTCTCTGATGAGTTGGCAAACTTGCATATATAGTCCATGTAACAGTAGGGGGGATAATACACACCCCTGTTTTACACCTGATCTAACTTCGAAGTGGTCTGTGTAACCTGCTGCTGTTCAGACTGTGCAGCTGCTGTTGATGTAAAGACTTAATTAGGTAGGTTAGATGTTGGCTTACTCCGTATGTTGTTAGTATCTCTCACAGTTGTTCTCTGTTCACTTGGTCGAATGCTTTTTCCTAATCAATTAAAGCTATGTACAAATTTTGATTGCTTTTTGTCATCTTTTCTGCTAGCTATTTTAAGGTGAATAGAGCATCAGTACATGCTCTATTATGTTATACATGCTTTATTATGTTTTTTTTTTTTACCCTATTTGAGAATCGCTTAACTATAGTATTATTATTGGTCTCAGCCTTTTTCCCACAATTTTTGCGTATATTTTCCTACATGGTTGAGAAGTGATATACCTCTATATTGATTGCAGTCTCACTTGCTACCTTTATTTTTCCCGTAGTGGTATGATGATTGCCTGTTGCCAGTCTTCTGGGGCTTTTTGTTGGTGCCATGCTGCATTGAATATTCTATGTAACCATGAAAGTCCTGTTTCTACTGTTATTTCTACTAGTATGTTATCTATCTCTGGTGCTTTATTTCTTGGTGTAATCTATGATTACTTCTTCGATTTCCTCTTCTATGATGTTGGGTTCAGTGTTTGTGTGTTCTTGCTTGGTTTTTGTTCTGTTATGAAGGAATGTTTACCCACAGCAAACTGTCAAATTTCAAGAATTTGTATTTTGAGGTGGTAATTTTTACATCGTAACCAAGGGTTAGTGACATTTTATTGCCACCATTGAGTTAATGTTAATCACAGTTCTTGATTTATAGAGCCATTAGGCAATGTGTCACTCATATAAAGAGATAATAATTGATTACCTAAAGCTATGTAATACCTATTTTAGCAACATAAGAAAGTTGTTTTTTTTTTTCTAACTAGATTCCATCTCTGTTAATTGTATTCCATCATAGAGTAGTTAAAAGTGATCTTTGTACAGCAAATTAATATAGAGAGATGTAGCTACATCATCTACTATACTGTGACCACAAAATCTGGTATCTGGTCTGGTATATTGGCTACAGCATAAAGATTTTAAAGAGTGGGATAGAGATTTTTAAAGATAGGACATTGTATTTAACTGCAAAAAATGTGCACTTTTGTTTGTGTATCATTTTGATTTAGAAAATATTTTATTTTCAGGATCCTGTCTTATTTTCTGGCTCAGTGAGATTCAACCTTGACCCTTTTGGTGTACACACAGATGATGCCCTTTGGGAGGCGTTAAGTAATGCACATCTTGGAGACTTTGTCAAGCATATGCCAGGTCAATTAGATTTTGAGTGTGAGGAAGGAGGTCAGAATCTCAGGTTTGATGCTGTTATTTATGTTACAATAATAATAAATGTATCAAATGACCTCTCTAATCAAACATCATGCAGCAGTATAACTCAGCAAATGTATTCATTACAAAGTGAGGTTTATTTTTTTTTTTAAACCATACTAGCCATTCATCATTAATTGTGTAGTTTACATTTATTAAACTGCTTGTATAACCAGTAACACTTAAATCTGACATCATTTAATCAATGAAAATGGCATAATGTTGTTTTTTTTAAGTTCTCAGCCTCATTTCATGACTCAGCCTCATTTCATGAATCAATTTCATGAATCCTGTCCTTCCGCTCTGCACTAATATCCTTTGCAAACAGAACAGAGTAAGAAATTAGGAAGTAATTAACAGTTATATAAAGATCATGACCACTGCACTCAGGTCACATCCATAAGTGGCTCTGATTATTTCCTTGAGATACTGAGAACCTCCTAGCAGAACCCTGATCCTCATGCAAAAACTATGTTGCATGGCCTGGGATCCGTAAATTGCTCTGATGCAAGCACCGCTTATTAGATTTCAATGCATGAACACTAAATAAAGAATAACATCATCTGTTAAGTTATACTTTTGCATAGTGTCAAATTTGTCTGTCAGAACTGGCTCATGCCTAGTAATTTATTTTTATTCATTTGAGCACCTTTAAGCACCATGGTATATACAACAGAACAAGATGGGTGAACTAGTAGCCACAATCTGTGGCAGGGGATCTTCTCATTATTGTGGCAGTCAGGAATTTATAAAATTTATATTTAACTACAAGACCAAACTCCAAACAGTTTGATACAACCCTAAGCTTAACTCAGAAGAAATATTTGCACATTAAGAGAGTAAAATTAAAAATAAATTATTGTTCATTTCAACAAATTAATTTTGATAGGTGCCTAGGTATTTAGTTTGTTTAATTTAGCAGCAAAATGGTATCAATATACATTAGTCAAACCGTAAAGGACAATGCCACTTATTCCTAAACCCAACCTTAACTTCAGTCCTAATCCATCAATTCAGGCGACAGCCCTAACCAAAATCTAATCTCTAACTCTAAACACTTAACCACTACCTAAAAACGCAAACCTCACCCACCTTTAAAACTAATCCTTAAAATCACAAACCTAAGCCTAACACAAACCACTTAACCCCCCAAGTCTTAATGCAAAAGTTTGAGTGCTATGTTAACTCAGTCCAAGCCATAAACCCAATACCTAATCTCAGCCTTATCCAGAAACTCAAGCTTTAATCCTATCCCAAATTCTAAACTCTAACCCTAAACATTTAACCACAACATTAAAATCTAAATTCAACCCTAACATGACATGCAGTTTGTTTGTCAAAAATGGTTGGTTTGAATAGGTTTTGAACAAGAACATGGTGGCTAATTCTACCAATGATTGACAAACACACACGGCCACAGAATGGACTATAGCTTGTTTCATAAGTCATGCCCAACTTTAAAAATCAATATCTTTTAAACCGCTTTTTGTAATTTTTTCAAAATTTGCATGTATAGTTATAATGATTAGAACCCAACAGGGAATTAATTTCATTAAAAACAAACATTTGGTTATTATTATTGCTTATTTGATTTATATAAATTTATAACGACCCATTGATGTAGTCAAAACTTAGTGTTTACAGTATTTAAGTTAAAAATAGCGATTACAAATCCATACACGCTCAAATTTATGATTTTTCACGCTTTCCGCGTGAGTTATCTGACACAATTAGACACTTGTAGTAAACACGAGACATTGTGTGTTCCATTTCCGTTAATTCAGCGGCGTAACGTGGAACAATAACATTTATCATGAGTCTTAAAATGAAATTCTGCAGTTTACAAAACATCGCAATAAAAATGTATGACTATTTTTGCAAAGAGGCTAAACGAGGAAGATTATTTCATTCTTTAGAAAACCCTGAAATAGGACAAGACACATTTTGGATTTATCTAAACGGTCATTTAATCGCTGGATTCAAGCATGTGACCGTCAATGTTCCAAATATACAAAATCACAAGGAAGAGCAAAAATGTTGGATAATTTCGACAGTGAACTTATTAGAAGTGAAATTCGCAAAATGTTGGGTATGAATGAAACTGTTACAATAAGAAAATTAAAAGTATCGCTGAAAAAGAACAACAGTATTGAAATATCAAAGTCTACATTATGGAGGAATGTGAGAGCTGCAGGCTTTATATTCAGAAAGTATTCCAATGGACGAAACATCATCTGTGAGAAGCCACATATAGTAGTCATGAGAAGCAAGTACTTACGTGAAGTAAAAGAGGTGCGCAAGCAAGGTTATGATATTGTGTACTTGGATGAAACATGGATCAATGCTCACCACACTAACCAAAGGGAATGGCAGTCATCAGATGGAAAGATTAAGAGATTAATACCTAGCAGCAAAGGACAGCGCTTGATAATTGCTCATGCAGGTAGTCGACAACATGGACTAATACAGAATGCAGAGCTCATTTTTCTTTCAAAATCCATAGACAATCGGGATTATCACTCTGAGATGAATGGTCACATATTTAGACATTGGATTGAAAATTCTGTTCTCCCAGCACTAGATCGACCATCTTGCCTAATAATGGACAATGCAGCGTACCACAACATTGTTGCACTTGAAGATAAAGTCCCGATGTCATCCAGTACAAAAGATGCTATTAAGATATGGCTCACAAAGGAGCACATACAATTTAATAACATGTACTTAAAACCTGAATTACTATCTCTAGTAAAGCAAAAACAGAGGACAAAGATTTTTCAAATAGATAAGATTATCCAAGAGCACGGTCATATAAGTTTGAGGCTGCCACCTTACCATGCTCATTTAAATCCAATAGAACTAATCTGGGCAAAATTAAAGGACAAGTGGCAGATGAAAATACAACATTCAAAATATGCGATGTAAAGACTCTTGCTAATCTCGCTTTATTAAATATAGACAAAGATTATTGGGCTAAATGTGAAGACCACGTCTTAAAACAGGAAGAGGAATATTGGAAAAATGATGGTTTGTGGAATGTTCAACCCCAAACAGTTATTAATCTTTTAGACTCGTCTGATTCAGAATGAAAGTATATAGCCCCCACAATGTTGGCCCCTATATTACCTTAAATTATTTCAACAAACGGTCCTTTTCAGGACCACACAACTATGAAAATTGGACATACAGGTATACCTTGATATTATTATCGTCCATCCTCGAACTGAGCAGACAATAATTCTCCTGGTGTTTTGTTTTATCCAGTTATTTCCCCATTACGGCCACGCCTTTACCTAGTGAAAATTAATCGTAGACCAGCAACTACGGTAATTTCTATTCTTTAGGGCTTCACAATTTACAATTTTGACAAACATCAAAGAAATATCCCCGCTTTAAGAAAACTGCAGCTGCAAGATATTTGTTGAATATACATTTAAAGGGTCTTTTGCATTCTAATAACATTTGGAAAATTTCAAAAGTATTTAACAAACGGTTAGAGAGTAATAGCGTTTTGAAGTTGGGCATATGTTTTGAAACGAGCTATAGTCAGGCCCACACAGGGTTTTCCATCCTTTTCATGAGTCTTTTCTCTACTAAGTGTTGCCGTAGCATAGTCTCAGATGATGTTATACCATTCCTTATACATGCTCCCCATGATGTGCAATCACTTGCCAGATCTTCCCAGTCATTTTCACAGATGGAGAAGTCATTCAGAGATGATTTACACATATCTCTATATCATAGTTTAGGTCTGCCGATTTGTCTTTTTCCGTGTATTAGTTCACCATATAGTATTTGGTTGGGGATGCGGTTTTCTTCCATTCGCTGGACGTGCCCCAGCCATCTTAGTCTTCGACTTCTGAGCATCAACATTATTGTTGAGGTCTTAGCACGTTGCAGGACAGTTAAGTTGGTTATTTTGTCCTGCTATTTGATGTGTTACTTTATTCTGTGAAGACATCGCATGTGGAAGTCTTTTTTCATGATTTTTAGTATGTTGTCCAGGTTTCAGTTCCATATAATAGTGTGCTAAGCACACAAGTTTGATATATGTGTGTGTGTTGATTTAGAAATAAATAAATGAAAAAAAAAATTTTTTTCATTGATAATTTTTGGATGTTTTTGTCCTTTTATATGTTACTTATGTCTAAAAAAAAAATCACATTAAAAGAAAATATAACAATGACAAAATATATTTAGTAATTTATTATCTTTATTTACTGTTTTTTTATTACATAGTTATTCCAACTAGTTCAGTTTTATACTGTCTAGTTCGAGCAGCGTACCAAATTACACCTGATGCCATTGTTGAGAAAATGCAGGTCCAGCCATCAAAACAACTATTTACTACTTTTTCCCCAAAACAGCTGAAAAAACTCAAAGAATAGAGCCAATAAAAGTGAAAATTATCCAGAAAAGTCATGCCAATTATTATTGGTTACACCCTTTAATAAGTGAGCGATAATGCTCTGAATTGATGATGAGTGTACTCATATTAGATACACAGTTCAAATTTTTTATGGATGAGTATACTCCATGTCTCCCGTGTGTTACCGGGGCCTCATTATGTGGGAAGTAAAGAATAGTGACACTGTGACCTTCCAGACATGTCGTAAGAGGCGACTAAGGAGGTTGATCGATGGCTTGACAAGCTGTCATTGTAAAAATCATTGTTATGGAAACAAGCAGTGATCTCTGCAATATGTGCCACTTCAGCACGCAGGGGTTTCTGTTTTTGAGATTGTAGTTCTGCCCTATGTGCCGTCTTCGGCTCGAAAGGACAATAGATAGATAGATAGATACTCCATGTTGGGAGGAAAGGGGAATCCTTATGAAAAAAATAAGGATCCTATGGTCTTCTTGTTTTCAAAATAATGTATTCATACAGAATGTGTATTTATACCCCATAGATCTAATCTGTAATTACACACTTTGAATAGAAATCAGAAAAATCAAAATAATAAATGGTAAATGTAGGTGATAATTGTAAAAGGTTGTTTAGTACCTAAATAAGAGAAAAGATCCATTTTTAAAAAAAGATGGAAAACTTATGGATCAATGGGCCTGACTTGTTGTGTGGCCAATGTGTTTGTCAAACATTGGTAGAATCAGCCACAAGAGAAGCTGTTCGACAAAAATAAAACCTAAAAAAAAAAAGAAAAGAAAAGAAAAGTACACAATAGCCTCCACTAAACTGTCTTACAGGATGACGAAGGCCAAATTATATATATATATTATATATATATACATTATATATATATATATATATATATATATATATATATATATATATATATATATATATTACCTAAAGACAGGAGAGAAGGTTATATGATCAAACTACCAAAGAAAGAAAGTTTACAGGGGTGCACAAATTATAGGGGAATTATGCTACTATCAGTGCCAGGAAAAATATTAGGCAGAATCATTCTGGAGAAACTAGAAGAGGCTATAGAGAAACACTTGAGAGATGAACAAGCAGGTTTTAGTAAGAACAGATCATGTGCTGATCAAATAACTACTCTACGTATAATAGTTGAACAAAGTTTAGAACTAAAATCCCCACTATATATTGGATTCATAGATTACGAAAAGGCATTTGATAGTTTAGACAGAAGAATGCTTTGGAAGTTGCTGAGTCATTACGGAATCCCCATAAAGTTTATTAACCTGATTAAAAAAATGTATGAAGGAACAAAATGTAGTGTAGTGCATGAAGGACAGCTTACAGAAGCATTTGAAATAAGAACAGGAGTAAGGCAAGGATGCCTTCTGTCTCCATTTCTCTTTCTACTGGCCATAGATTGGATTATGAAGATAATTCAAAACAACAGAAATGGGATCCAGTGGTCACTGACCAAACAACTTGATGATTTAGACTTTGCTGATGACATAGCTCTCCTATCACACAGCCATCAACAGATGCAGGATAAAATGAGTATATTAGATGAGAGATCACAACAGCTAGGACTAAAGATTAATAGAGATAAGACCAACATTATGAGAATTAATGCAGTTGGCAATAACCAAATAAAACTAGGAGAAATACCTCTACTAGACATACAATCTTACATATATCTGGGCAGTAATATAGATAAAGAGGGAGGAACAGAAAATGATACCAAAATAAGGATATCAAAAGCAAGAGGAGCTTTCATTGCACTGGGAAACATATGGAAATCCAAAGAAATTAGGCTAAATACAAAAATAAAAATTTTCAACTCCAATGTTAAGTCAGTCCTATTATATGGCTGTGAAACATGGAGAATAACAAAATTGACAATCACGAAGGTACAGACTTTCATTAATGGATGCTTGCGCAGAATAAAGGGATGGAAATGGCAGGACAAAGTCACTAATGTGGAATTATGGAAATGTACCGGTCAAATACCAGTGGATAAAGAGATACGACGAAAGCGATGGATAGGACACACGCTACGGAAGCCAACTGAGAGTATTACACAACAGGCCCTTTTTTGGAATCCCCAGGGGAAAAGACAAAGAGGAAGACCAAGGAATTCTTGGAGAAGACAGATCGAAGCAGAGATGAAGATGATGGGGAAGACATGGAATGATCTTAAAAGAATTGCAAAAAACAGAATGACTTGGAAAGTGTTTGTTGAAGACCTATGCTCCACTGGGAGCTAAAAGGTAGAAGAAGAAGAGATATATATATATATATATATAAAACTGCAAAAATACATATTAAACATTTTCTTCTGAATAAAGTGTCTATATATATTTTGTTTAGCCAAAAATCTAAATTAAATGTTTTCGAAGACAAATAACCTAAGAAGAATTCTTTGAGTTCAATGGATTGAATTCAAGACTAATATAGAGATTAGAGAAATGGCCATGCAACCAACGGTCTCCAATCATTAAGAAGAAAAAATGGACATATGTCAAATATGTGCTGAGAAGAGACAACAAGAGATTTCCAAAACGGGCTCTTCTATGGAAAACATTAGGATACAGATAAGTGTAAGACCTAGAAAATACTGAAAAGTACATTAGAAGAGAAACAAAAGGTGGTAGGCATAGACTAATTAGACAAGATCGAACATCTCATATAATAGAGATGGGTGGTGAAAAACATTACAACCCCTTTACGAATCTAGCAGCACAGGAAGGATCAAGATCAAGAAATAACATTTTAAAAAGAAAAGAATTAATGTAAATGCTAAAGTTATTTCCTTTATATGTCTTAATTGAGCTATATAGATTTTTACATCCCTTAAAATTACATATGATTTATAAGGAATAATGAATTAAAAAAATATTTCCAATCTCCATTGAGTAAGAGTGATTATATGAACCTGTGATATATCTAAAATTTGTTGCATATATTAAGTGGGTTACATTACAATAGGTCTGTTAATTTTTGCGTCCAGGTGTACTAAACCACCTTTTTATCAGTAAAAGGTCATTAAAGTAACATGAAGGGATACAACTCAAATGATGTTAATTAATTTTTTTTTAATTCTGTAATTAATTAATAACAGACATTTGTAAAATTGTAATTAAATGAAATTAAAGAATGTACAATTCTATAGATAATAAGAAAGAAACAATTGACATCTTGCGAAGAGGAAAGTTGGAATACTTGGTAATACAACAAAGAGAGAAGATATTAGATGGCTTGGTGTCATGGCATAGAAAACAGAATTGGTACGATGCATTGTGGACAGAAAATTCTGGAAGGACATAACGCCAACCAGTATGGCACATCATGATGATAATAATGATAGGTAATAAACATTACTAATAGTACACAAAGAGTCTAAAAAGGATGACAGAGTAATATTTATATTCACCATTTAAAAAAGGTGTCTCTGGCAGTGTATTATAATTTGTTAAATTTGATTTTTCTAATTTTTTTTTACATCAGTTCTCAAATAGTCTGGACTTCTTTAAGTTGTTAAGGTACTTCTTTCCAGTTACTGATTTCTCTCCACAATGAATAAATCATTCACCTTTTACAAGAGTAACTATATTGCTTCGCATGCTTCAGTACAGGAGCTAAGTGTTGAGAGAGGCATGTGTAGGTGCATATTATTTGTTTAAGATTAGATACATTTATGGTTATGGAAGGCCCCTGTATCACTGCAAACGAATTAAAATCCGTAATTGCTCAAACACCCGTGCCAGTGAAATCATCATAATTAATATCTCATCTCCCAAACAAAGAAAGGAAGCTGCAGCCTCAGCACACACCAAAAGACATAAGTTGAAACCGCACAGAAAGTGAACACAGCCATCTGTTCCCCGTGTCATACAATATCATCATTCATCGTAAGCAATCGGAATATCAAAACACGACCAAAATGGATGAAACGCACAGCTCACTGTGTGCACAGAGCACTTAACTCAGTGGGGATTTGGTCAGTAAGCCAGACTTGGAATATGAGGAAACTGCAAGAACATCTTTCAGACACAGCCTTTAACAGTACCTGCCGCCTATCCGCCATATTGACCGGAAGTCTTTTTCTAGATACATTTTTCTTCTCTTAGTTGATTCACAGTATGGAGGATAGCGTGTTCATTTTACAGTACAGTGTTATTAAAATCCTCTAAAGTGCAAAATTTCATCCCGGCCTGTCAGAATTTATAAGGTGTTTTTGGACATCACATTTCCCAAGTGTGACTTGTGAACTTGCAAAATTTAACAGCACATTTCAACAAGGGTTGCGATACTATTCTAGGTGGGGACTTTTAACTGTGTTCTGATATATATGGCTGTGGTAGGGGATCAAGTTAAGACTCAGCTGATTGGAATCAACAGGGAAGAGATCAATCATCTTGAGACACTGCAGACCATAATAGACACACATGGCCTAGCTGACTTGTACAGACACACACATCCTCATAAAATTGAAACTACACACACAAATAATGCCCACCTTAGAGGAACAAGACTAAACAGGATATACACACGGTCATGTCATCACATAAACCATGCCAAACATTTACCAGAAACACTGAAATTCATAAAAAGAAGCAGTGATTGCAAACAACACAATCAAACATGCACACAAAACAAACATTCCCCTCACTAGAAGTCAACAACACATTACGCCAAAACAAAGTGTATACAGACTACATGACACATCTCATCCTCCAACATACAATAAAACATGCCAACAGACAACACAAAAGAACACTGAGACCTGTTAAGTCCACAATATGTGAAATAACAAATTCTTTAGCCACCAAGATAAGCAGAGAAGGATGGAGGAAATTAATTTGGAACAAGCCATCCAATTCTAAAAAAAAAAAAATAGATAATCACTCTTCCTATATCCATGCACTACAAGAGGAACTAAGACACCACCAATTCCAAAGAGCTCTGCTCAAGATTAAACACAATTATACAAGAAACAACAAGCAAGCAATATATGGCCATAAAATAGAACATACATCAGAATAGACAAATAGCGGACTCACAAGGTAAAACACAAACAGGTACCCATAAAATATTGCATGTCTTTGAGGATTACTACAGGGAGTTATACACAGAACAGGACATCCATCCACAATGAAACTCAGTAGCAAGAACAAGCAGACACTGAACAAGGAACTGACACTAGATGATATAAACCAGGCAGTACACAAAGTGCTAAAACAAAAAAACTTTCTGTCCCAACAGATTTACAGCAGAATTCTACCAACATTTTTTTCTCCCAAATAGGACCCATACTTATGAAAGTCGTCTCAGAATCTTTCTAGATGCTAGCTAGGTTCTGGCTGTCATACATAACACGGATTCCCAAAGATAAAGCTGACAAAACTCAATTAAAGAACTACAGACCTATATCCCTGTTGAAAATAGACTATAAATATTAACAACCTTAACAAACAAACTCAAACCATATGTGGTGAAGCTGATACATGAGGACCAACAATACAGCATTCAGCACAGGAACATACACTAACACATGCACTTCATAAGAGACGTAATTAACTACACACATCAGATTGACTAGTACTCAAAGAACAGCAACATGATACACCTATACCGGATTGTGATAAAGATGAAGTATGTAGTCAATGAGCATAAGTGACCACACTTAGATATCCACTTAGACAGTAAGAGATTTTATATTATGTCACATTACCAGAGAGCACATTCACTTCAGGGTGAATTTTAGTGAGAGATGTGAGTCTGTCTGAAATTACTGACAGCCCACAAACAGGATTGTGAGTAATCTGCAAAAAACCTTAAAGAATTCTGATGCTGGAAAAAGGCGATATTATCCATACCACCAAAGACTGTTGCTGACGCTAAAACATTATCATTGCTGACTTTGAGGCACTGAATGTTCCAGTAGATATCCCTAGACAAATCATCAAGAAAGTGCACTGTAGTGATTACTACATGGTCATCTGTTGCGATGGACATGTAAAATATGGTCAACTTTACCATGAGGAGAATGCCACAAAAAACTTTTTCCACAGCTGAAGTGAAGGAGATCAACACGGTGTTCCAAAACCCAGCTCAAATGGAGATGGTTGACCCTCTGGCATTCAAAGCCATCAAGAATTATCACATTTGCAACCACAGTCACATTACAGGGAAATATTGCAGGGCTGCCCACAAATGAATGCAACTCAGAAAGCAACCTCAAGCTATTCATCAGAAACAAAAACAAAAGTGCCAGTAGTCTTCCACAATTTACGGGGTTACAATGGCCACCTTATAAGGCAGGCTCTAGGAAATGTAGATGAGGAGAAAATCAGTTGCATCCCAAACAAACTGGAGAAATACATGACATTCTCTGTCAGAAAATTGCAGTTCATCGACAGCCTGCAGTTCTTGAACAGTTCACTAGACAGACCCTGGGAACCTGCAGGATTTCAAGATTATACAGAATCACAAACTGCTCCGATACAAAGGAGTTTACCCAGACGAGTATGTAGACAGTCTTGAGAAATACAATGAGCCCCAATTACCACCAAAGAAGGCTTTCTACACTAGTCTCCCACAGAAGTACATTTCCTGCACATACAACCGGTACTTGGAGAGGGTTTGGAAGGAATTTGATCATAAAAAATTCAGTGGCTGCTACAATTTGTATCTGCACATTGATGTAAAATTCCTGGCAGATGTGTTTACATACCTGCCCTACATCCTAAGACATCTAAGTGGCTTTGAGAACATTTGTATTTACTCCATATTTTTTTTTATTCCCCCATACACCATGGTGTTGGGGATATATACCCTACCATACACCACGGTGTTGGGGATATATGCCCTGCCAACAAAAATTATAGGAGATTTTTGGCATATATTTTTTTTGGTGTTGTAGCACCTCAAAAGTGGTAGCTGAAGTTGGGGTAGCACTGACAATAAATACATTCTAGTAACTTCCCATGCATCAACCAGATACACTTTTGATCCTTCATGCCACTAGACGTCACAAAGGGCTTGTAGTATTTTTCGCCATTCATCTCTATTCTTGGTGAGATGTTTAAGGAGTCTTTCTAAGGAGTCTCTATCTGCCAACTTTGATTCTCTTATAAGTGTTCTTTTCAGTGTCTCTCTGGGTCTTTCTCTTTTTCTGTATCCTGATGTTTCCCGTAGAAGAGCCTATTTTGGAATTCTTGTCTCTTCTCAACACACGCCGGACATATGTCCATCTTCTCTTTCTAGTAGATGAAAGATTGTTGTGAGGTCATTTCTCTTATCTCTATATTAGTCTTGAATACATTCCATTGTACACAAAGTATTTTTCTTTGGCATTTGCCTTCAAGTGTTTAATTTTCTCTCAATCTCTTTAGTTATTTTCCAGGTTTCACATGCTTAAGAAAGGTTTGATAATAAGTTTGAGTTGAATAGTCTAAGTTTTGTTTTCTTGTTTAGTATTTTATTATTTCCATATTTTGTCCAGGTTTTTAAAATTTGCTGCTGCTTTTGCTATCCTGCTTGTGATCCCTTCTTTCTTTCACCTTCTTTATCTATAATACTACCAGGATATATGTATAGTGGTCTAATCTTCCCAATATCTCATGATTTAGATATATATTGCCCTCTGGAGATATTATTATATTATTTTTGTTTTACCCCTGTTGATTTCATGTCCTGTTCTTTCCACCATGAATGATAGAATATCTGTGATATTTTGCATCTTGTTGATATTGTCACTTAGGAGCACTATGTCATTGGCAAAATCTAGATTTTCTAGGTAATTCTTGTCATACTATTTAATGCCATTATTGCCATTGTAACATTTACTCATTATATAATCAATGGTAATTCCAAATAACAATGGTGATAGTAATGCATCCCTGCTATACTACTGTTTCAATCCAAACCAATCACTCATTCCCTCATCTGTGCAAACTGTGCAAGTATAGCCATCAATAAAACAGGGTATTAGACAAGGTTGTGTGATGACACCAGATTTGTTTAATATTTATAGTGAGATTATTTTAAGATTTATAAGGGACATGCCTGGAATAACAATTGGAGGTCATAATATAAATAACCTAAGGTATGCTGATGATACAGTCTTAATCGCTAAGAGTGAAAATGAGTTACAAGAAATGTTGGACATTATAGTGAAAGAAAGCAAAAAGACAGAGGTAATGGTAACAACAAAGAAAAAGACATCACCTCAGTGCAAAACAAAGACAAGTGGAACAATATTAAAACAGGTAAATGAATTTAAATATTTGGGAACTTTGTTAACCTCAGACGGAAGATGTACAAAAGAGGTGAGATGCAGAATGGCTCAGGCAAAAGCAGCTTTCCAAAAAATGAGGAAGATACAATGCAATCTATTTTTGACAATAGAAACAAGAAAAAGAGTTCTTAAATGTTATGTAGAGCCAGTCTTAACATATGGATGCGAATCATGGACAATAGGACAACAGACAAGAAAATCACTGGAGTCTGTAGAAATGTGGTTTTACAGAAGAATGTTGAGAGTACCATGGACAAATAAGAAGAGTAATGAAGATGTTCTGAGAGAGGTCAAAGCAAAACGAGAGCTAATTTCCAATATTAGGAAGAAACAATCATCATTTATTGGCCATGTAATGAGAAGAGAACAACTGGAATATATTGTAACAACTGGAAAAATTGAGGGACGAAGAGATAGGGGTAAGCAAAGAGAGAAAATAACAGACAGCTTAAGAGAATGGCTTGGCAGAAGGTCAACAACGGAAATGATAAATAGCTGTCGAGATCTAAAGTTGTGGAGAGACATGATCACCTACGCCAGTAGGCCTGGTACTTGATGATGATGATGATAGCCATCATATATGTCTTTTATGATGTTGATAATTTTTGGTGGTATACCCTAATGTTTTAAGATATTCCACATCACAATCTATTGTATGCTGTCAAACACTTTTTTTAAAATCAATGAAGTACCAGATTAATGGTTACTGTTTTTGTGTATGTTCTTCTAGCATTATCCTTCACACATTATCTCTCTCTCTCTCTCTCCCTCTCTCTCTGCGATCAAGTCTCAATCAGAGAAGGATTCCAGACCATCTTATGAAGTCAGCTGTCAATTTAAGTGATTTGATTGCCCCATATAGTTTATCTTCCAGGGAGGTGGGTGTGAGGTGGACCATGTTGTCCTTCTCAGGTCTGCGTACTGGGGGGAATCTTGTAGAACATGTTTGTTGTCCTGTGTGCGGTGGCATTGGTTGATTGTACCTATTTTTAATTTGATGAACATATCTCATTCTATTGTGGCCAGTGCATAGGCGAAGTATGATGACTTGATCCCTCCTTGATAGTTGGAGGTATCCGTCCCTCTCATTATGCTTTGGGCGTTCTCGTTTCCATTTTTCATGATACTGACCTTTGATGATGGATTTGGCTTCATCATAACTGACTGGATGGTTTTCTTGTGGTAATCCCCCTCCCTCTTTAGCTAATTTATCTGCGCGTTCATTTCCATGTATATTACAGTGTGAAGGTTATACACTGAATGACTTCTCTGAAAGTTATTGCATAGTTGGTCTAGGGGTGTTCTCAAGTTATCTAGTTCATTGTTCCTGGGACTTTTTAGAGCTGTTAGTACTGACAGTGCATCAGTCAGTATCACCAATTGATTGTGCATGTTATTTTTGTGTTGAATAGTCAGTTTTGCAAAAAGTGCGAAACAAAATCAGTCCAGTAATTAGCGATGAACAGTGTGGTTTTGTTAGAGATAAAGGAACAAGCAATGCCATTTATATCATAAGATCTTTAGTAGAAAGATCCATAGAGGTGAAAACAGATCTATACCTATGTTTCATAGATTACACCAAGGCATTTGACAAAGTAAAGCACCAAGAAATAATCAAAATTTTAGAAAGCATAAACGTAGACAGCAAAGATCTAATAATAAAAAAACATGTACTGGCAATAA
This sequence comes from Megaustenia siamemsis, assembly GCA_032433765.1. NCBI lineage: Eukaryota > Metazoa > Mollusca > Gastropoda > Stylommatophora > Ariophantidae > Megaustenia > Megaustenia siamemsis. The sequence goes on along the minus strand of JAVIAB010000117.1, from coordinate 41,062,207 downwards.
ACAGCGGCCATAAGAACTGGAAACCAATTGGGAATGTTTCAACAAATAAAACAGTACTTGATGATGATGATGAGTCAGTTTTGCAGCATCTCTGAGGCCCTCAGTTTCTGCTTTAAAGTTGTTTGAGAATTTTCCAGTAGCTATTGACTTGGTGATCTCTTCCTGGTTATTCAGCATCAAGAACACACCTCCCCCTCCATTTCTGGTGGCATTTGTAGCAGAGCAATCTGTGTATATGTGGGACCAAGAGTCCTGTGGGTAGTTATTGTTTATGTGTTTTTCTGCTACGTTTTTTTTCTTTCTATATCTAATTTGGGTTCCTTTTTTCATGATTCCTATTATATCTTCCTTAAGTTCTGGTATTTTGTGTTTCCCATGAGGAGACATATCAGATGGGCCCAAGGGTTTCGGTATTGTTTGGGAAAGTACTGGATCTCTAGTTGCCAGTTCATTGGAGAATGCAGTGAAGTTGCTCCTCTTTAGTCGTACTATTCCGTAACCAGTTATTCTTTGGTGCATGGGGTGGCTAAGGAGCCTTCTATATTTCTTCGCTTGTTGCAATACTTTAGTGACCCGTCTGTCATCTAAGGGTTGTAAACCTGTTACTGTTTCTAGAGTCTTGATAAGTGTAGATTTCATAGCACCTGTGATGGTACGGGCAGCTTGGTTCTGTGTTCTGTTAATTTTGCTAAGGTGTGATTTGGAAGCCATAGCCCAGGCTGTGACTCCATACTCTAGGACTGGTTGTACTCTTCCTACGTATAGTCATTTCTCTCTCTCTCTCTCTCTCTCTCTCTGCGATCAGGACTCAATCAGAGTAGGATTCCAGACTCTCACATGAAGTCAGCTGTCAGGTTAAGTATGTTGATCACAGACAGAACATCACAATTAGAGTCTGCCAGATCCACTCTGATTGAACACCCGTTAAAATGTTGCACTGTGTTCTGCGCCAGTGGCCCAGTGCATTCGATTTCAGCCAGCATTTTATTCAGGTTTGCATTCCTTAGCCTTTGATTGTCCCCAATCTTCCTGCAAGACAGCAGATGATCTTTTCTGTAAGGGGATTCTGCCCTTAGATGGTCGGCCCTCCCAGGTTTATGAGCACCATCTGCCCGAGTCACTAGAGGTGACTAACACAGACATGCACACACAAAGATAGGAGATGTGACCAACACAGACATGCACAAAGCGATACGAGGCATGACTAACACTGACACACATCAGGATATATGACACATGACTAACATAAACATGCACATAAAGATATGAGATATGACTGACATAGACATGCACACATAAAGATATGAGATGTGACTAACATAGCCATGCACACACAAGGATATGAGATGTGACATACAGACATGCACACACAAAGATATGAGATATGACTAACATAAACGTGCACACAAAGATATGAAATATCTAACCCAAACATGCACACACAAAGATATGACACATGACTAACACAGATACACACTAAGATATAAGATATGACTAAACACATACATACATAAAGATACGAGACATTTTTAACACGGACACCAAGATATGAGATATGACTAACATGACACACACCAAGATATGAGCCATGGCCAGCACACACACACACACACACACACAAGCAAAGATATGAGCCATGGCTAGCACAGAAACACATCAAGATATGAGCCATGTCTAGCACAGAAACACATCAAGATATGAGCCATGGCTTCACGGAAAAACACCAAGAAATGAACCATGTCCAGCACAGATACACATTAAGGTATCCATATGCTTGGATTTGTTGTAGTACCCTTCTTAACGTGGGAATCATTGACATACAAGACGCAGGCCCCGATTAACTGTTCACAGGTTTCGTTCAAACAGTTGTCCGCAGATTTGAGAGTGCAGTCTGACCCGTAGAACGTTCCCTTGCATGTACAGTTCCCGGTTGACTGTTCACAGGTGTCGTTGAAACAGTTGTCCGGACATTTGAGGGTGCAATCTGATCCGTAGTACATTTCCTTGCATGTACAGTCTGTACTTTCTGGGTCACATACGATGTTACAGCCATCAGAACACGTCTGTTTGCACTGTAGCCCAGAATTACCATCGGGACAAGTGTCACTACAGGTGTAGCCAGGACGTTTACATTGTAGGCATTTTCCTGATTTTTCCACACATAAAAGACAGACACTAAGACAAGACCTGGGGCAGTCGTATCCATAGATCTCATGTGAACAGTTGCCGTGACACGTACCGATGATGACGTTATAGCCTTTGCAGTGCACACTGCACAAAATGACCAAGAATGCCCGTCCAGACAATAGGTGTCTGTAAATGTTTGCACCTCACTCACCGTCAGTGCACTGTCGTCCTGCGAAATGGTCGGTGATAACTCAATCTTAATGTGTGCCATTGTCTCTTGTGTGGTGACTACAATAGTTTTTCACAGAAATGTTTGGGTATGATATATCATTATACTGGAACACTACACCGCCACTGTCAGAGAAAGCCTGTAGAGTGGCATTCTTTACCCGAATCATAGTGCTAGCTCGATGATAAATTCGAATGGTGTGAGTCTTCTGGGGTGTGGCATAGTTCAGATACCAGTAAACAGAATTGGTTACACTTCTCAATTGTGTGTGTGTGCTGTCATTGTCATAGAGATTGGTCTTTGTTTTGCCATTAACTGCTGCCTCTGGTCCACATCCGTCTCCTGTATAACAAGCATTAAATGTGTCGGTCTGGTTTGTGTTCTGTTTGAGAGCCACATTCCGACCCCCGCCAATGTAGATGGAGCAGGTATTTGCAACTATCACCTCTTCAATCCGTAACTTGTTGATCAGACCAGCCCCAGAGCAAAAGACATCAATCTCGTGCGAACTAACTACAAACCGTGATTCATTGTTACATGAGGCAGAACCATTTAGTTTTACCGTGAAACTGTCCGGATCTGTTAAGTCATTCACATAAATCCTAAACCAGGAGAACGGCAAAGATTTATTGAGAGTTGCCTCAACTGATGTAGAATCTGTGTCCGGATTACATGTGATGTCGTTGTTATAAAACAGGAAAGTAGGTTCAGATTTTTGGGCGTATTTGTAAACGAGATCCAAGTACACTGAGGTCCAAAATATTTGTGCTGACAACTGTCATTGTTTGGGCATGTCCCTGTAGTTTTGTTGCAAACTGAGTCATTATAGCAGTGACATTGTAATGTACAATTCGCCCCAAACCAACCGGCTGCACAAATTAGGTCATTAACTTCCAAGGTCGCGAATGAAGCCAGCAGAATAAAGACTTGATCTACAGCGGTGGTTAACGAACTGTGTACAAAGATTTATTATCAAGCCCGTGGTTACATTTCTAAAAATCTGCCAACTCGCTGTGATCACAGATAGCGTGATGTTCAAAGTCAACATTGTTTAAACCATGGCTCGGACGCGAACAAGCTTCCATCTTGGTGTAGTCATTTCAAGATATTGCTGTCTGCACCCCAGTCCGTTCCTGCCAATTTCTTCATAATATAAGTTCTTTTTCTGACTCTCTGTCTATCTGATTTTTCCAAGTCATTCTGCAATTCATGGTGACGCCAAGATATGTTGGGTTTTGATCAATAGGAAATGTATGGTCTTTTATCTTCAAGTTTGCAGAGAGTGTGTTTCTTGATAGGCTGAAAATTGTGTATGTAGTTTTTTTGTTTTTTTTTTATTAATTGGTAATAACCAGGTGTTCGTCCATTTTTCAAGTTCTCCTAGGGCATATTGCATCCTGGATCCAGCCACGACATAGTTTTCTCACGTGCGCCAGATCATCTGCATATATTGCTGAGTGTATGCTGGGTGGAATGCCCATTACGATGTCATTTATGAAAATTAAAAAGAGTGTTGGGGACAGGACTCCACCTTGTTCGATTGTGACTTACTTACTTAGTTGTCCTTGTACTTTTACTCTGGCAGTTCTATCCTGAAGGTATTAAGAGATCCAACTGAAGAAACGGCCTTGGATGCAAAGTCTGAAATGCTTGTTCTTTACACCTTCCCTCCATACCCTATCAAAAGCCTTCTCCATGTCGACCCACACTGCCAGTGTGTGTTTCTTTTCTTGTAGAGCATCCTCTATTTCCTGTGCGATGTAGGTGATCAGGTCTTCAGTTGATCTGTGCTGACGGAAGCCACTTTGTTGTGGTATGATTTGATGTTTTGTCTCCAAATGCCACATGTCTTTTGTTAACGAGCCTTTCCATGAGTTTACTCAGACAGCTCAGTAGGCTAATAGGTCTGTAGCTACTTGGGGCTAGTGGGTCTTTTCCATGTTTGAGGATGGGCACCATAATAGCTTCTTTCCAGATTGCCGGCATATGACCTCTCTTCCAGCTAGCATTTAATATCCTTAGAAGCTGGCCCTTGGTTTTCTGTCCCAGTTTTATGAGCATTTCGTTGGTGATTCCATCTTTACCAGGGGAACTCTTGAGCTTCAATCCTTTGAGAGCAACATCTAATTCTGTTGGGGTTATTATTATTATTACACATTATTATTATTAGTATTATACACATCTATCTCTATTGTCCTTTCGAGCCGAAGACAGCACATAGGGCAGAACCACAATCTCAAAAACAGGAACCTTGCGTGCCAAAGTGGCACATATTGCAGAGATCACTGCTCTAAAATATATGGCGCTGTTTCCAGTTTCCATAACAATACTTTTTACAATGACAGCTTGTCAAGCCATCGATCAACCTTCTTAGTCGCCTCTTACGACATGCCTGGAAGGTCACAGTGTCACTATTCTTTACTTCCCTCATAATGAGGCCCCGGTAACACATCAATTATACACATACTGATCACATATCTCTAATTGGAATTTACTAGATTCTAGTTAGAATCGAAGGTTATGGGAGTACACCTGTAGTAAAAACCCAAAGGCAGTAGACAGCATTAACTGTCATTCTGGCATCCCCTGCACCTTCTTTCAATTCCAAACGTATGGACTACGTCCCTCCTTCGGAAATTCTTAAAACGAAGTCGAGAGGGGGATAGTGCGATTGGGTAAAGCACTATCACCATATTCCGTGCCCAGGCAGAGTAGGCAAAGTGAAATGAGGAAGAAAGCACCAATGTTTAAACTTGGCACATGGAATGTAAGGACCATGTGCCCTGGACTTGTTAAAGCAAACACTGAAAGCTGGGCAAATTAGAACAACAGCCCTCATAGATAAAGAACTAAATAAGCTACATGGTGATATTGCTGCCCTCCTAGAAACAAGACTCTTAGATTGTGGTTCTGTAAAGGAAGAAAATTATACTTGAAATTCATGTATCTTGGATCCACAATTACACAAACCACTTCTCTGGATGATGAAATAAACAGCCGAATTAGTAAGGCAGCTACAACTTTCTGCAAACTCACAGAAAGGGCCTGGAACAACACGAAACTAACACTGAAGACCAAAGACGTCAGGGACGCACCAAAATGGCAGCTTATTTATATTCGAGCTATGGACTAAGCAATGTTTACATTGAACAACACGAGATATGATATTGCTGCGAGTTGGCAGATTTTTGAAAATGTTTTCAAGGGTTTGAACATAAATGTTTGTTCACAGTTCGTTAACCTTCGCTGTAGATAAAGTCGTTAATTCGTTTCAGACGTTTGGGACGTTGGTAGCTAAGGACCCTAACTTGTGCAGACGGATGGCATTGGCAAGGATCATTTTGAATCTATGAAGTGGGCTCATTTTGTGTTTAACTCAAAAGCATATGTGCTTTTTAACCAAAGACCTTTTTTTGGGGGACTCAATGAAGATATCCCCGATGGAAGAATAAACTGTACTATTAGTCCCATAAATGATTCGCTTCCAGAGGTTTATGATGTAAACAAAGCAGTTTTGTCATTGCAAGTGAATAATGTCTACACCTATAATTCGTCAGGATTGTGTAGCAGCAGCAGCTTTATAGCGAACACAGAAAACATCACAGGACTGTGCTGTTCTGAAACAGCTATGCCATGCTACCCTAGAATTGCCTTTAATGGGATTACTGTGACCACAAACCACTCTCCATGTGTGTGCCACATATTTACACCCCAGAAAGAAATACTGAATATAACAACATCATGTGCCGTCTGTGATATTAATGACCACAGACCATGAGCCTCCAGTATGATTGATACAACTGTTGCACCAAGCATTTCATCAGCAGAGCCATATCTATGGAATGTTAATCTGACATTGTTCTTGAATGATAACTTACCACCACTGTGTGTCTATATGTTTGGAATTGGAGTCATCAATGACGGCCTAACATCATCAAGTGCTATGACGATCATCATTTTCGGGAGGACGTGAACTCCCATGGTATATGGTGGATAGGCGGCAGGAACCATTGAAGGCTATGTCTGAAAAGTGTTCCTTCTTGCAGTTTCCTCATATTCCAAGTCCGGCTTGTTGCAGGAGCTACTGAGTTAAGTGCTCTGTGCACACCGTGAGCTGTGTGTCTCATCCGTTTTGATCCTGCTTCGATATCCCGCTTGTTTACGATGAATGATGATATCGTATGACAGGGAACAGTTGGCTGTGTTCACTTTCTGCGCGGTTTCGCCTTATGTCTTTTGGCGTGTGCTGAGACTGCTACAATGGGGACTACAGTTACCTTTCTTTGTTTGGGAGATGAGTTAGTAATTCGGATGATTCCACTGGCACGGGCGGTTGAGCAATTATGGATTTTAATTCGTTTGCTGTGAAACCGAGGCCTTCCATAACCAATAACCAATAACTGAAGACCAAACTCTTAATATATCAAACATGTGTGCTTAGCACACTATTATATGGATCTGAAACCTGGACAACATACTAAAATTACGAAAAAAGACTAAATGTCTTCCACATGCAATGTCTCCGCATAATATTGCACATCAAATGGCAGGACAAAAGAATCAACTTGACTGTCCTGCAGCATGCTAAGACCCCAACAATCATGTTGATGCAAAGATGTTGAAAACTAAGATGGATGGGGCACGTCCAGCGAATGAAAGAAAAATGCATCCCAGGCAAATACTATTCACTAGTAAGTTCACTGCTGGTGAACTAACACACGGAAAAAGACAAATCGGCAGACCTAAACTATGATATAGAGATATCTGTAAATCATTTCTGAATGACTTCTCCATCTGTGAAAATGACTGGGAACATCTGGGAAGTGATCGGACATCATGTATAAGGAATGGTATAACATCATTTGAGACTGTAAGTAAAAAAGGTAAAGTACCTTTGTCACGCCAAGTGGTGTATAGGGATATGGTGTTAGTGACCATAAATTTTATAGACCTTCGGCAAATGATTTTTGGGGTAATGTGGTTGGTATTACGCCCGTGACGCTTTATTTTCCCAGAAAAAAATCCAGTACCCATTAAAGGCTGGGTATACCGGAAGCTGTTGGTTGGGATCGAACCCTACCTCTTGTCCTGTGTAGTCCAGTTCACTAACCATTGAGCTATTGCGGCTCCTATTTGAAACTGTGCTGAGGCAAAACTTATAAGAGAAAAGACTCATGAAAAAGGATGGAAAACCCTATGGATCAGTGGGCCTGACTTGTTCATTCTGTGGCTGTGTGTGTGTTTGTCAAACATTGGTAGAATTAGCCACGAGAGAAGCTGTTCAACAAAAACAAAACCTAAAAAAATACACAATAGCCTCCACTAGACCGTCTGACTAGACGAAAAGGGCCATAAATTAAATTGAAATTTACACTGTCATCGCATCATGCATCTCTGGCCATCACTGATGTATAGTCTTTGGTCACCAGTGCATGAATAACGTCTGCTGCCACCATTGAAAATCTTGATCAATCTCCAGTTCGCTCAGCTAAAAAGACCAACAAGGTCATTTCCCTTGGTAAAATAGAGATATAACATTGTAGTTAAAACTGCACATAAGTCAGCAAAGTGTAGCAGTTTGTTATCTGCTGTCTGTTAGTTCTTTGAAAGTTGCTTATAATTTTCTTACATTTGAAAATTTGTTTGTTTCATGTTTATTTTTGTGCTGAGAAAGATCAAATTGTTGACAATTTTTATTAGCCAAATTGTAACCATTTAACTTACAGTGTAGGCCAAAGGCAACTGATGTGTTTGGCTCGTAGCCTGCTGAGAAAGACCAAAATCCTTATACTGGATGAAGCAACAGCGGCTGTTGATCTAGAAACAGACTGTCTTATTCAGAATACAATCAGAGAGGCTTTCAAGGATTGCACAGTCCTCACAGTGGCACATCGTCTGAACACAGTTATTGATTATGATAAGTATGTTCTGTTAAATTATACTATTGCCAATACATCTTGTCTTTTTCATGGAAAAAAGTCACTATACTGTCAGAGTTCATGTTTGGTAGTATTTAACCATAATTCTTGAATTACACTTTTGCTTTTATTCTTTTTCTACTCTTTAAAAAAAAATTATTGTTAACATCATTTATACAACATTGTAGGTGTGTAAGTGGCTGGATGATTGAATGGCTGACTGGGAGATTCTTATGTTTTTATTTTATTAATGTTCATAAAAATAATAAAACAAAAATAATGAAAAATAAAAATACACCAGAGAGCAATATATATCTAAATCGCCAGACAATGAATAAAGTAGACTACTATATTTATATATCTTTGGAGTATTATAGATCAAGAAGGTACAACATAGAAAAATAAGCAGGATAGCAGAAGCAGAAAATTTTTAAAACCTGGACAAAATATGGAAATAAAAAATACTAAGCAAGAAAGTCAGATAAGGCTGTGTTCTGTCACCAGATTTGTTTTCACTTTACAGCGAGCATATTATGGGATCAAAAGAGAATTTGAACAACAGCCAAAACACTAGACAAAAAAGGGATTGAAGTCAACGGTCAAAACATAAATAATTTGCGATATGCTGATGACACAGTCTTAATAGCTGTCAGAGAATGAGCTACAAGAAATGATGGACATAATAGTGAAAGAAAGCAAAAAAAAGGGTCTCAGTCTGAATAGTAGGAAAACAGAAGTAATGGTCATATCAAAGAAACAATCATCACCATCATGCAGCATAAAAATAAACAGAACAAATCTGAAACAAGTGCAATGTGTCAAATAATTGGGCACAATAATAACATCAGATGGAAGATGCACCACAGAAATAAAAAGCAGAATAGCTTAGGCCAAAATGACATTTCAGAAAATAAAAAATATCTTATGCAACAAATCTATGTCAATAGAAGTGAGTAAGAGAGTTCATTTGTGCTGTATAGAACCAATTCTAACCTATGGAAGCGAATCAAGGACAGTAGACAAACAAATAAAAAGACAATTAGAGGCCACAGAGATGGGATTTCTCAGGAGAATGTTGAAAGTTCCCTGGACAGCTAAAAAGACCAACAAGGTCATTCGCAAAGAGGCAAACACAAAAAGGGAACTCTTAAAAAACATCAGAAAGAAACAATCAACATTTTTTGGGCACATCATGAGAAGAGGAAAGTTGGAATACATGGTTACAACTGGCAAAATAAAAGGAAAGAGAGATCGTGGACGACAAAGAGAAAATACTGGATAGCTTGGTGTCATGGCATGGAAAACAGTCAACAACAGAACTGATATGATGCACTGTAGATAGAAGATTGTGGAAGGGCATGATCGCTTACACCAACTGGTATGGCACATGATGATGATGATGATGATGCAAGAAAACTGAACTTAGAATATTCAACTCAATCATACTATCAACCTTTACCTATGGCTGGGAGTTGACGTCATGGGACGCACCAAAATGGCAGCTTATTTATATTCCAGCCATGGACTAAGCAATGTTTACTTTGAATACCACGATATCTGTTATTGCAGCGAGTTGGCAGATTTTTGAAAATGTATTCAAGGGTTTGAACATAAATGTTTGTTCACAGTTTGTTAACCTTCGCTGTAGATAAAGTCTTTAATTTGGTGGCTTCGTATGTGACCTTGGTAGCTAAGGACCTAACTTGTGCAAACAGATGGCATTGGCAAGGATCATTTTGAATCTTTGAAATGGGCTCATTTTGTGTTTAACTCAAAAGCATATGTGCTTTTTAACCAAAGACCTTTTTTTGGGAGGACTCAAGGAAGATATCCCCGATGGAAGAATAAATTGTATTATTAGTCCCATAAATGATTCGCTTCCAGAGGTTTATGATGTAAACAAAGCAGTTTTGTCATTGCAAGTGAATAATGTCCACACCTATAATTCGTCAGGATTGTGTAGCAGCAGCAGCTTTATAGCGAACACAGAAAACATCATAGGATTGTGCTGTTCTGAAACAGCTATGCCATGCTACCCTAGAATTGCCTTTAATGGGATTACTGTGACCACAAACCACTCTCCATGTGTGTGCCACATATTTACATCCCAGAAAGAAATACTGAATATAACAACACCATGTGCCATCTGTGATATTAATGACCACAAACCAGGAGCCTCCTGTATGATTGATACAACTGTTGCATCAAGCACTTCATCAGCAGAGCCAGATCTATGGAATGTTAATCTGACATTGTTCTTGAATGATGTCCTAGTTAATGAGACATCAGAATCGTGTGGCAGCAGCTACAAGAAGGGAGCAGAGAACATCAAGTTCTACTGCTATAAAGGAGACTTGCCTTGCTATCACAGAATTGCCTTAAATGGGATCACTGTAGTTGAAAACTTCTCCTCTTGTGTAAACTACACATTCACATCCAAGAGTGAATCAGTGAAGGTCACAAAATCATATTCTCTCTGTGGTTTTTTACTAACTACAGGTCAGGTGGCTTCTGTTGGATTGGAAATGATAACTTACCACCACTGTGTGTCTATGTGTTTGGAATTGGAGTCATCAGCGATGGCCTAACATCATCGAGTGCTACGACGATCATCGTTTTCGGGAGGACGCGAACTTCTATGGTATATGGTGCATAGGCTGCGGAAACCATTGAAGGCTATGTCTGAAAAGTGTTCCTTCTTGCAGTTTCCTCATATTCCAAGTCCGGCTTGTTGCAGAAGCTACTGAGTTAAGTGCTCTGTGCACACCGTGAGCTGTGTGTCTCATCCGTTTTGATCCTGTTTCGATATCCTGCTTGTTTACGATGAATGATGATATCTCAATTAACGTGTCTCTATCGTATGACATCCGAATTACTAACTCATCTCCAAAACAAAGAAAGGTAACTGTAGTCCCCATCGTAGCAGTCTGAGCCTGGTGGCATTAAAAGATCGAAGTGTGAGAGGCTAGGCCTAAAGTATGTGCGCGTTACTTATTGGAATTGTAGGTCCGTAAATCAATGACGGCCCAATCTTGATAAGCTACTGTGCGGCGCCGATATAATGATTTTACAAGAAACTCTTCTTGGTGACAGGACAGTAAGTACTCCTGGCTTTCATTGTTTTTACAATAGGCGACACCTTGGGCAGACCATCCTTGTGCGCAACAATATGGTGGCAGCTGAGGTTGATATGTCTGCGTGGAACCATGCAGAATTGTAGGTACATGCGGTCAGGGTGCAGACCCCAGTTCATTTCGTGATTGTAAATGTGTATGCCTGTAATGGGAAGGTGAACACACAACAATGGCAGAATCTCTTCGAGTTCGATGAAGAGAACGTCATTTTCTGTGGAGATTTTAATGCTAGAGGAAACCAGTGGAATAACGTCATAACCAACAAGCAGGGAGAAGACCTAGAGAGCGCACTGGTGTCGGCCAATTTAGTGTGCTAGAATGATGGAAGGGCAACAAGAATGGCCACTCGAACAGGGGACTCTGATAGTGTCATAGACCTGGCACTGATGTCTTCCACCATCGCACCGGTTTGCAGGTGGAGTGCACTGGGGTTCCATGGAAGTGATCACTATCCATGCGTCCTTGAGAAAAGCAGAAATGGAAGCCAGAAAAGAAAGCTCGACACATTCAACTACGAGAAAACAGACCAGAATGTCATTAGCAAAATCAGACATAGGAAACAGAGCGCCCCTCGTAGGAGGCAGGAGAGATGGACGCAGCCACCCTCGTGGAACATAACATAGATGCCGAGGAAGTTTGGCGGAGCAAGAGACAAACGGCCAAGACATGCCAGAAGGAATGGAAGAACACAACCTGAGCTCTTGAAGCGTCTGAAAGTAGAGGTCGACCAAAAAATAATGCACTTTGAACTATGCGCTAAGCAGGCTAAGGATGTCAAATGGGATAACTTCTGTAAAAAAGTGTGCTCAGAAAAATCACTCGCCACATTCTTGCGCCTTCATCAAAGCATGAATGGCACAACACGACACAGAGGTGTACCAGACTTTCAGAGCACAGGCCGGATATGGCACAAATCTGATGAGAACAAAGGGAAGGCCCTGCTTGCCCGCTACATTGAGCAGACGGACCAAAGAAATGAGGCTGTGAGAATGAGGATACGGGGATCGCTATCAAAATTGTGTAAGGATGTAGGGCTGAAAGAAGATATCACAATCACAACCGATACCATTCGCACGACACTTAAAAGGTCACACAATACTGCTCCTGGTCCAGATGGTGTTCGATACGATGACATAGGCGATTTAGCTGACGATGACTTGACAAAACTGGCTAATGAGTTTAATGCCAGTATTCGGAGTGGCCAGATTAAGGAGGAGTGGCTACACAGCTACTTACTACCGCTACCGAAGCCAAATAAGGACCATTCTCAGATCAGTGCCTACAGAATCATCACAATGCAGAACACTGCAGGCAAGCTGCTGGAGAAAATAGTTGCCCGTGTCCTCACCTGTCACCTTGAACAGAAACGCGTATTCCCACCCACACTCGGAGGTTATAGATATAACAAAGAGACATGGCTCAATGCAGCAGTCTTTGCCTATGACGTCTTCGAAGGCTTCCACAGACGAGAGGAGACATGTGCTGCTGCTATAGATCTGGAGGATGCATACAACAGGGTACCATTTGAATATCTCATGCATATGCTCCTCAAACTGGTGGTGCACCCCTTCCTCATTAGATGGATCGCCACGGCACTGTTTCAGAGGAAGGTGATACACAGATGTGGAAGTTGGTCTTCCGAGCCAACATCCATTTGTCCAGGGCTGCCACAAGGCTCACCATTGTCACCAGTTCTATTTAACGTGTACACAATAACAATCACAGAACAACAGCTGGATGGAAGGGAAGAATATGACTTTTGCTGATGATATTCTGGTATATCGACAGGGAAGAGACAGATGGGAAATCGCCTCCACAATGCAAGATGAACTCGATCGCATTTCTTCCTGGTGTGGGGTTTCAGGTGCCTTGGTTAATCCTAATAAAGCATCAGTTTCATGGTTCTCCCTTAACAATCATATCGTTAATGCAACCACACCGGTAGTACAAATGGGAGCTGATGAGGTGACCAGGGACAAGTTGATGACATACCTCAGAGTTAAGTTTGATCGCAGCCTGTGTTTTCGGGACCACATCAACCATGTGATAACAAAATCCAACAAAGGATTAGCCACCTCATGGTGTTTGTCGAAGTCCTGTGTTCATGTCTTGTGGTCATGGCAGCTGCCAACATCAAGCAGAGGTACTTACTTTTCTGTTCCAGGGATTAGTCCTCGCACCAATCGAATATGCCCTGGCAATTCTTACTGTCAGTACGACTCAAATTGATAGGCTGGAGAAAATATAAAATGAAGCCATGCGCATTATCCTGGGATGTACGAGGGACACTCCCTGTGTAGCAATGAGGTATCTTCTTGACTTTCCAACCATGGATGACAGAATCAAGATCTGGAGAGCACGAGCATACCTAAAGATTAGTACAGATACAGAGCATCCATTACACCACGTGCTCAACACAGTGAAAGGTGCCAGGCTAAAAAGAGGCAAATCATGGGTGGGTCTGTGGGAGAAACTTGGTGGCCGTGTAAGAAGACTTATCAACCAACATAGAACTGGAGTCGTCAGTCACTAGACACTGAGGGAATTGCTGAGGAGGGGATCTGAGCACCTATGGACATGTTCAGAGTGCAATGATGATGACCCGCAAATAACTCAATAACTCACACATATAAAAGAAGCAAAGTTGACAGACAGTCATTAGAAAAGATTTAACATCTCACCAGGAGTACAGATGGATGATGAAAACACTATGAGAGGCCAATGTGACTTCTAGCGACACTGGAAGTGTCAAAAATGGTCATAGATAGTTACTGCTACTGAAGGCTGGTAGCTCCATTGCATACAATGCCTTAGAATGTTAAATGTTTAAGACTTTCTTTCAGTATTTAAATTCAGTACTTTATCTCAGTACGTACGTACTTACTTACTTCTTCTTCTACCTTTTTAGTTCCCTGCGGAGCATAGGTCTTCAACAAAAACTTTCCAAGTCGATCTGTTTTTTGCCATTCTTTAAAGATCATTCCATGTTTTCCCCATCATCTTCATCTCTGCTTCTATCTGTCTTCTCCAAGAATTCCTTGGTCTTCCTCTTTGTCTTTCCCCTGGGGATTCCATAAAAGGGCCTGTTGTGTAATACTTTCAGTTGGCTTTTGCAGTGTGTGTCCTATTCAGTGCCATCGTCTTCGCTGTATCTCTTTATCCACTGGTATTTGCCGGGTACATTTCCATAATTCTATGTTAGTGATTTTGTCCTGTCATTTCCATCCTTTTATTCTGCATAAGCATCCATTAATCAAAGTCTGTATCTTCATGATTGTCAATTTTGTTGTTCTCCATGTTTCACAGCCATATAATAGGACTGACTTAACATTTGAGTTGAAAATTTTCATTTTTGTATTTGACCTAATTTCTTTGGATTTCCATATATTTCCCAGTGCAACGAAAGCTCCTCCTGCTTTTGATATCCTTATTTTGGTATCATTCCTCCCTCTTTATCTATGTTACTGCCCAGATATATGTAAGATTGTACATCTAGTAGAGGTATTTCTACCAATTTTATTTGGTTATTGCCAACTGCATAAATTCTCATAATGTTGGTCTTATCTTTATTAATCTTTAGTCCCAGGTGTTGTGATCTCTCATCAAGTATGCTCATTTTATCCTGCATCTGTTGATGGCTGGCTGTGTGATAGGAGAGCTATGTCATCAGCAAAGTCTGAATCATTCAGTTGCTTGGTCAGTGAAATAAAAATAGCTACATGGAATGTTAGGACCTTATACCAACAAGGAAAACTAGAAAATCTTATGGTAGAAGCAGAACGAGTAAACATAGATATCTTAGGCATATCAGAAACAAGATAAAAGGAAAGTGGATACATACAAGACAATAAATATACATTTATATATTCAGGTAACACAAAAGAACATCAAAGAGGAGTAGGCATTCTAATAAAACGAGAGCTACAAAAATATATAAATACTCAATTGACATATAATGATAGGAATGTACTAATAAGAATGAAGGCAAAACCATTCGACATAGCAATAATACAGACATACGCACCTACTCAAGACTATACAGACGAACAAATAGAGGCATACAATGAAGATCTAAACACAGTTATGAAGCAAGTGAAATCATCAGACATCTTGATTATAATGGGTGATATGAACGCTAAAGTAGGAAAAGGTAAATATATATAAGACCATAATAGGAAATCATGGTCTAGGAAAAAGGAATAACAGAGAAGAAAGATTAATACAATTTTGTGAAGAAAACAGTCTGATAATATGCAACACCTTCTTTGAGCAAGAGAAAGGAAATTATACACATGGAAAAGCCCTGGAGACAAGAAGAGAAATCAAATAGATTACATAATGATAAAAGACATAATGATAAAAGAACAGCATCAAGAAAGCCAAAACCTACCCAGGAGCAGACATTAATTCAGACCACAATCCTGTAATGATAAAAATGAAAATCAAATTAAAGAGAAGCAAACAAAAAACTAATTCAGCAACACCAATAGATATAACAGCGTTAAACCAGAAAGATGTACAAGAAATTTATACTGTACAAGTAAAGAACACATATCAGAAGCTACTAAAAGAAGGGATTGAGCAGTACAGAATAGAAAAAACTGAGGAAAAAGTCACAACAAAATGGCAATGCATAAAAAACAGCATGCAAGAATCTTGCAACACCTTGCCCAAAAAGGAAAGTAACAAAAAACAAAAATGGATAACTGACAAAATTTTAGAAAAAAGTGGAAGAAAGAAGACAAGCGAAAAACACGGCCAGATACAAGGATATAGACAATGAAATACGGAGAATGTGCAAAAAGGCAAAAGAAGACTGGCTCAACCAAAGATGTCTAGAAGTCGAAACTATGGAAAGTAAACAAAACTTAAGAGAGATGCACACAGAAATAAAGAGGATGACGAATAAAGACAAAAAAGCTACAGGAAACTGATGTATTGCAAAGAGGGAAGAATGCTAACAGACAACAAAGATATAATAGATAGATGGCAAGAATATGTAACAGAATTATTTCATGACGAAAGGGACAAAAAGCCAGACATAAAATGTACATACAACTATAAAATCCTGAAATCTGAAGTAGAAAAAGCTATAAAAACAATGAAAAAGGGAAAAGCAGCAGGGCCTGACAATATACAGATAGAGATCTCTTTCTCTCTCTCTGCGATCAGGACTCAATCAGAGTAGGATTCCAGACTCTCACATGAAATCAGCTGTCAGGTTAAGTGTGTTGATCGCCCCCACAGACAGAACATCACATTTAGAGTCTGCCAGATCCACTCTGATTGAACACCCGTAAATACGTTGCACTGTGTTCTGCGCCAGTGGCCCAGTGCATCCAATTTCAGCCAGCATTTTATTCAGGTTCGCTTTCCTTAGCCTTTGATTGTCCCCAATCTTCCTGCAAGGCAACAGATTGTCTTTTCTGTAGGGGGATTCTGCCCTTAGATGGTCTGCCTTCCCAGGTTTACGAGCACCATCTGCCCAAGTCACTAGAGGTGACTAACACAGACATGCACACACAAAGATATGAGATGTGAATAACACAGACATGTACACAGCAATACGAGACATGACTAACACCGACACACATCAAGATATATGACACATGAATAACATAGACATGCACATAAAGATATGAGATATGACTGATATAGACATGCACACACAAAAATATGACACATACCTAACATAGACATACACACAAAGATATAAGATATGACTAACATAGGCGTGCACACACAAATATATGAGATGTGACTTACATAGTCATGCACACACAAGGATATGAGATGTGTCAAACACAGACATGCACACACAAAGATATGAGATATGACTAACATAAACATGCACACGATATGAGATATCCCTAATCCAGACATGCACACATAAAGATATGACACATGACTAAGACAGATACACACTAAGTTATGAGATATTACTAAACTCAGACGCACACCAAGATATGAGATATGACTAACATGACACACACCTCATCAGCCATGGCTAGCACACACACACACACAAGCTAAGATTTGAGTCATGGCTAGCACAGAAACACATCAAGAGATGAGCCATGACTAGCACAGAAACACATTAAGATATGAGTAATGGCTTCACGGAAAAACACCAAGAAACGAACCAAGTCTAACACATTGAGGTATCCATATGCTTGGGTTAGTCTGCAGGCTCTTCTTAACGTGTGAATCATCGACATACGAGACATATGCAATGACATATACCATACAGGATACATACCAAACGATCTAAAAACATCAACTTTCATTGCATTGCCTAAAAAGAATGGTGCAATTGAATGCAGTGACTTCAGAACAATAAGCCTAATGAGCCAGGTAACAAAAATTTTACTAAAAGTTATACAGGGAAGGATTCAGAATAAAATCAATACTGAATTAGATGAGCAACAATTTGGATTCAGGAAAAACAGTGGGACAAAAGAAGCCATATTCAGCATGAGAACATTGATTGAAAAGTACACAGAAGTAAACAAACCAATATATGCCTGCTTTATAGACTACACCAAAGCTTTCGATAGAATACACCATAACCAACTTATAGACTGCCTAAAGGATATAAATCTAGACGATGCAGACATACGACTAATATGTAATTTGTACTGGGAGCAAACAGCAATAATAAGATATAACAAGGAGAACTCTACACCCATGGACATAAAAAGAGGAGTAAGACAAGGATGCATCCTATCACCAAGCTTGTTCAATCTATACACTGAGCAAATCTTTAAAAACATCTCAGAGATACCAGGCCTAAACATTAATGGAAAGATAATCAATAACCTAAGATATGCTGATGATACTGTTCTAATAGCAGAAATCCTAAAGACCTACAACAATTGCTTAATGTGATAAACATAACAAGCAAAAAAATGTGGACTAGAAATGAATATCAAAAAGACTAAAACTATGATCATAAACAAAGAAAATTCTCAAGACCTACAATTAAATATCACATTTGAGGGAATACATCTGGAGACAGTCCAGAGTTACAGAGTTGGTGAGGAGTGGATACCGGTGCCTACGTCATTCAAGGGAACTTTCTCATGTATTGTCACACTCGACAGGAAAAGTAGGGAACAGAACCCGGTCGTGGTTAATGCTGAGGTCAACGGTCTCATCTGCGATAATACCGATGAGAAAGACGCAGTCATCTATACAGACGGATCTGTAAGACGACACGAAAGAAGTGCATGGGCATTTACAGCACGCTCAGCAGGCAGAATAGCCAAGGAAGACAGTGGTGCATACGCCATGACCACGAGTAGCATGACAATGGAGGTGATGGCAGTGACCAAGGCATTCAAATGGTTAGAGTCACAAGACTACATCCACGCATGTATACTGAGTGATTCGATGAGCATGATAAAAAAAGTGGAGGCGGGCTTTGTAAACATGCAATGGGTAGAGTCGTTGCAGAAATCCAATATACGTAAGGTCACCTTTGTCTATGTCCCTGGACATGCGGGAGTACGGGGAAATGAGAGAGCGGACAGGTTGGCTAGCTGCGCTGTTGTTGAGGACGGGCAACCGATGGATCGGGCGGACATCATCAATGCCCTTCGAGATGTTGGAAGAGCACAGGACTTCGACAAACACAGATCAACGTCACTTCTTCGGATGATGGAAATGGGAGTTAAGATGGGCACGGCCAGAAATGAGAAACTTGGTGGCCGTGTAAGAAGACTTATCAACCAACATAGAACTGGAGTCGTCAGTCGCTGGACACTGAGGGAATTGCTGAGGAGGGGATCTGAGCACCTATGGACATGTTCGGAGTGCAATGATGATGACCCGCAAATAACTCAATAACTCAGAGTTACAACTACCTGGTATATACTATAACCAATGATGGAAAATGCAAAACTGAAATAAACAAAAGAATAGGTATGGCAAAAAGTAATTTTAATGCCATGAAAAATATACTAACAACAAAACAAATATCAGCAGGGCTGAAACTAAGAATGGCAAAATGTTACATCTTCTCAAATCTATGACAGCCTGCACCTTCAAAGCAAGAAACAGAGTAGAATGGCGATCCATGGTTGCCAACCTTCGTTGCGGAGAAGGCACACAATGATGATTGGTCAGTGACCACTGGATTCCATTTCTGTTGTTTTGAGTTATTTTCATAATCCAATCTATGGCCAGTAGAAAGAGAAATGGAGACAGAAGGCACTCCTGCCTTACTCCTGTTCTTATTTCAAATGCTTCTGTAAGCTGTCCTTCATGCACCACACTACATTTTGTTCCTTCATATTGTTTTTATCAAGTTAATAAACTTTATGGGGATTTCGTAATGACTCAGCAACTTCCAAAGCATTCTTCTGTCTAAACTATCATATGCCTTTTCGTAATCTATGAATCCAATATAAAGTGGGGATTTTAGTTCTAAACTTTGTTCAACTATTATACATAGGGTAGTTAGAAGCTGTCATTGTAAAAAGTATTGTTATGGAAACAGAACCATAGATTTTAGAAGCAGTGATCTCTGCCATTATGGCAAGCAAGGTTTCTGTTTTTGGGATTGTGCTTCTGCCCTATGTGCCGTCTTCAGCTCGAAAGGACAATAGATAGATATTTAGAAGCAAAGTTGACAGGCAGTCATTAGAAAAGATTGAACATCTCACCAGGAGTACTGATGGATGGTGGAAACACTATGAGAGACCAATGTGACTTCTAGCGGCACTGGAAGTGTCAAGATTGGTCATTAGATAGTTGCTCATTGGTCATTAGATGCTACTGAAGGCAGGTAGCTCCTTTGCATACAATGCCTTAGAATGTTAAATGTTTAAGACTTTCTTTCAGTATTTAAATTCAGTACGTTATCCCAGTACTTACTTAAATATCTCAAAATCATCTCTGTATAATCAACTCTATCTCATTGAGGGAGCCGATTCCTGCTGCTCTTGCCTCTCTGATCAATGTTCTCATTGTCTCTCTGGGTCAGCCTCTTTTCTTCTTACCTGTTGTTTCCCACATGAGGGCTTACTTTGTTATTCGGTTGTTATCTCCCCTCATCACATGTCTAACATATGACCATATAATAAATATAGCTATACCTAGTATTTTCCTTAGACATTTATTTTTGAATGTGTTCAACTTTGTTTCTATGTCTCTTGTTTGTTCGGTATATCTATCTATCTATCTATTGACCTTTCGAGCCGTAACCGGCCCATAGGGCGTAGACCAAGATACACCTTCTCCTATATGAATTTTTGTTCTAGCAGTTTTCTTTTAAAGATATTTTATCAAATCTCGCCATCTGTCTCTGTTCTGTGCAAGCAGTTCTATCTCATTGAGGGAGCCGATTCCTGCTGCTCTTGCCTCTCTCATCAATGTTCTTCTCAGTGTCTCCCTGGGTCTTCCTCTTTTTCTTTTACCTGTTGTTTCCCATATGAGGGCTTGCTTTGCTATTCGATTATTATCTCTTCTCATCACATGTCCAACGTATGACCATCGTCTTTTCTTTATTACTGAAGATATTAGTGGTTGATTGGCGATTTCTCTAATTTCCTCGTTTGTTTTGAATTCGTTCCATTCTATACCAAGTATTTTCCTTAGACATTTATTTTCGAATGCGTTCAACTTTGTTTCTATATCTCTTGTTGTTTTCCAGCTTTCACACGCATACGTAAGGGTTGATAGTACATTTGATTTGAATAGCCTAAGTTTTGTGTTTGTGCTAATGAGTTTTGATTTCCACAACTTTTCAAGGCTTCTGAAAGACATTGCTGCTTTAGCCAGTCTGATTCTAATTTCTTTGCTCGTATCCCCTTCTCGATCAATGTGACTTCCAAGATAGATAAAGTGATCGATCTCTTCTACTGGTTTGTTTTCCATGTATATTTTGTCACTTGTTGGAATTAAACTTTTCATGACTTTAGTCTTTTCATGATTGACCTCAAGCCCAATTTTGCTGGCTATTGATGATAGTTCATTTGTGTTTTCCTGCATCGTTTTTATCTGACTGCTGATGAGAACTATGTCATCAGCAAAGTCGAGGTCCTCCAAATGGTCTCCTTGTATCCATTCGATGCCTTTATTACCAGTGCAGCATTTCTTCATTATGAAGTCCATAACAATTCCAAATAACAAGGGCGATAAAATACATCCTTGTTTAACCCCAGTTTCTATTGGGAAACATTCGCTCAGTCCTTCCTCTGTTCGAACTGCACATGTGTAACCATCATACATGTCTTTGATAATATTTATGATTTTTGATGGTAAACCATATTGCTTCAGAATTTTCCACAAAGAATCTCTATGAATACTATCAAATGCTTTTTTGAAGTTGATGAAGTTAAGTACAAAAGGTTTTTGCTTTTCAATGTGTTCCTCCAATATAAGTCGTAGAGTGAAAATGTGGTCAAGACAGCTTCTCCCTTTTCTAAACCCAGCCTGTTCTTCACGCATTACTGTATCTATTGAATCCTTTATTCTGTATCAGGTCTACGTTTCATTAACAACATCGTTTTTACGATAGCGGCTTTACCTCGGTATATACCTCACTAATTATCTCACTACACCTCAGTACTTAACCTCACTGTCTCATATCTCTTCAGTATTTTATCTCATTATTTAATCTCACTTCATCCAAATGATTTTGGCAAAGAAATGGAGGAAGCTGTCCAGAAACAAGACTTAAAAAAACCCTTTGTAAAGATCACCAAAACCCAAGGAGGAGAGTAATTACCATGACCTGTTAGGGGCAGTTTCATCACTAGAGAACTGAAATGACTTGAAAGTTGAAAATAGCATTCACAGAGTTCCTGTATACTTAGATCCCCCCCCCCCCTCCAAAAAAAAGTGCTACTAGCATTACAGCAGTGAAGAGGAAGCAAATATTGACCCACAACTGTCTATAGAAATGGAAGCATTGCAGTGCAATGAAAAATGAAAAACTGACTGTTATTGATGGAACAACAACAGCACATACGGGGGGTGTTAAAAAAGTGATGCACCACATTGGTTTTCTCAGCTAAAAATAACCATAGAAGTATGACATTTTGCACACTTTAAATATGGCTTGCGTGCACCAAATAACTGCACTAAACCGTTGAAATGGAGCATGTTAGCAACTTGCGTCATAAGCAGTGAATTGTGATAGAATTTCTCATTTTAGAGAAGGAAACTGTTGTGAACATTCACGAGTGCCTATGTGATGTGTATGGAAGTTTTGCAGTCGACATGAACACAGTAAATCGCTGGGTTCCGAGAATAAAAGAATTGGAAAACAGAGATACGGAGCTTCTGGATCTGCTGCGCTGTGGATGGCCTGCCACAGCCACCACTGCAGAGATGTTGAAATGCGCCGAGGACACTATTCTTGCTGATAGGTTCATCATTACTCAACAATTGGCCTTAAAGTTGTTACTCAGCATTGGTAGTACAAATGCAGTTATAAAAACTCTTGGATTCTCTAAGTTTGTGCAAGATGGGTTCCACGACATCTCATAAATAAGCACTGATTTCAAAGAAAAGCAATTTCTTCTGATCTATTGAACCGTTGGAGCATTTCAATACTGATGGAGAGAACTTTTTGGCTAAAATTGTTACAGGTGACAAAACCTGGGCACATAATTTTTAACCTGGACTAAAAAGATAGACAATGGAGTGACATCATCCACACTCACCACAATTAAATTCAAGACAGCTCCTTCAGCTGGAAAGGTCATGGTCACTGTCCTTTGGGACATTGAAGATGTGATTCTTGTGGATGTTATGCCAAGAGGAGAGAGAATCAACTTGCAAGCTTACATTAAGACAATGAAAAAACTCAACGTTTTTGCAGAGTTCAGCCGCACAAGAATCCAACAGACCTGCTTCTCCTTTACAACAATGCGCACCTTCACACAAGTCTGGTAACATGGGAAGCAATCACCAGATTGAGTTGGACTGTGCTCCCCCTTCCACCATATAGCCCTGATTTGGCACCCTCCGATTTCCATCACTTTGGTCCACTTAAAGATGCCCTCCATGGAACAAGGTAGGTGCAGATGATGGAGTGATTCATGCAGTGGAGAAATGGCTACACAATCAAGACAAAGACTGGGACAGGTTAAGAATACATGCACGCTGGTGTAAAACTGTACAAATGGATAGGGATTATGTTGCATGATATTGATGTTTACATGACAAATCCATATATATATATATATAGAGAGAGAGAGAGAGAGAGCCGTGATAGCTCAGTGGTTAAGTGAACTGGACTACAAAGGACAAGAGATAGGGTTCAATCCCAACCGATGGCTTCCAGTTCACCCAATCTTTAATGGGTACTGAATTTTTTTCTGGGAAAGTAAAGCAGCACAGGCATAATACCGACCACATTACCCCAAAAATCATGTGCTGAAGGTCTGTAAAATATAGGGTCACTCACACCATATTCCCTATATGCCACTTGGCGTGAGGGGGTACTTTACTTTTTTTTTTAAATAAATATACTGTGTAAAAATTTCATACTTTTTGAATTAGCGGTTCCCTAGAAAACCGATGTGGTGCATTACTTTCTGAATACACTTAGTATATTGTAAGCTGAGGACAAAGATACATTCATTCTACAAAGATTTTTTAAAGAATCTAGAAGACAAACCAGGAGATTAGAGATTTGGCTCAATTGCCAAGCTTCCCAAGAAAGGCAACTTGACATACTGTAACAACTGGAGGAGTGTAACACTGACTGCTGTCCATGAAGAGTAAGATTTTCAGCATGATCATTGTGTAACTGACTGACAAGTACCATAGAAAATCAACTGCAAACAAATCCAGCAGGTTTTAGGAAAGAAAAATCATTTATTGAGCATATATTCACATTGAGGCGATTCAGATCAGAGTAAAGGGTTCGCCTCTTTTCAAAATTTGGTTCATTTGGAAAAATGTATTCAATTAAATTCATATCTTTGGAAATTACTCAGACAATGCAATATTCTCCACAAAATCTTGGATATTATCAAGATACCACACAGTGAATTCCAGTCACAGATGATAAGTGGTATCTCTAAAGATATCATAACTGGAATTAAACAAGGATGTATCCTATCACTTTTCTTATTTTCACATTGCATTCATTGGACCATGAGAATTGTTCTGTCAAATAAAAGAATTAGATGAACCCTTAAAGATGATCTCTAAGTTTGGATTTTGCAGATATCCTCTCTTAACACTCTCAGATTAACAGACTTGATTAAAGATCTAGCAACCAATGCAGAAAAACTGGACTTAGATTAAGACAAATAATTGATAAGGGTCTGCCAGTAATCAACCAATTAACTCTATGAACTGAGCATCATGACATGGTGGAATTTGTCTAGGGAAAAATTAAAAAATAAAAAATGGTATATAAGAAGCTTTACGTGACAAGTGGACGACACAGACTAAACAACGTTTCGGCTCAATAGGCCTTCATCAGGAACAAACAAAAAAAACACACATACAAAACTGATAACGAAACAACCAAAACAAAAACAATCGAAATGTGTTAAAGAAAACAACAAAAATAAATAAAACTATCCTGTAAAATCCAAAATAAAATCGTAACCAAGTGCGGCTGTCGTGAACGTCGAAAATCGTGCCAAAAAGTGCGTAAATGTAAACAGAACCAGAGGAGTTAACACAGGGGTCAGTGTGCAAACACAAAGGAGAAAGAATCGAATAGTAGACTGACAGGTGTAAAAAGACGCTAAGAGTGAGATGTCTGAGAGTGGGGTACAATAAAAATAAATGAGGGGTAAGAAGCACAGAAAAAAATTATAGAGAAAACCGAAGTGTCTCATAAACGACTAGAGGAGAAGAACTATAAAAAGCATGGCATAGTAAGTAGACCAAAGAACCCAAATATGTGTAGTAGAGAAGGCTATGCAAAAGGGAAGGAGCAACCAAAAAGAAACTATGCACTTGAGTGTGATACATTCATAAAATTTGTCTACCTGGGCTCCAAAATTACTGCAGATAGAAGTGTTGAAGCAGAAATCAAAATTAGTCTGTCAAAAGCAAGTTAAGCATTTCACTCACTTAGGAATGGCAGGAAAACATGCAATACTTAAAATAAAGATTAAAATTCACATCTTCAAGTTCAGTGCGGTAAGCATCCTACTGTATTGATCAGAATCATAGAAACTTAACAAATCTCTGCCTCAAGCTAGAGGCTTTCAAAGCAGATGTCTTTACAGAATACTGAACCTTTTTGGGCTAACTCTAAGTCTCTCTGCATGGGAATTTGTTTTATGACATCACTGTAGAAATCCTACATGAAGATCGCCCTGGGTAGGTCTTGTACTCAGAATGCCTCTGACAGCAATAACCAGAATACTCTTCACTGGACTCTATTTGGCTGACAAAGAACTGAAGGAAAACAAATTTACATGGAATTGGCTAGAAAGATTGGTTTTAGACAGACAAAATAATGATTTTCTTGTTGTGGCCTTTGTACTAACGAGAACTGAGCGAGAGTGAGTTAATGTTGGGTTGACTGCTCATCATAAACCATGTGCAAAAGCAAAGAAGCCAATGACTGTCACCACTGAAAACTAGCCCTTGCCAGCCATAATTACTGTTGTAACATTGTCAATCACATTGGTTGTGCCCTGGCATGCAAAGGTTTTTTCAACTTAAATTCAACATAAATTTTGCCTATATTTTGCTGTCTAAATTCTCCACATATTTACTTCATATCAATTTTTTTTAGTCCCATATAATTTATTTTCTATTACTTTACTCCTTTGTGTACATTAATTTTCTTTGTGTCGTGTGTTTGGGGTTCGATAGGCAAGCACATGGTTTGACAAAAATGTCGCCGGCAAACCGGGTTCAACCCATGTGTGAAAAGTCTGTGACGGTGGATGGGGCGGATGAATCAGAAATTATCAACGGCCCAGAAAGCGAAAACAGCAAAGTGTGTGGTACACATGCGGCATATTCAGAACACGAAAGGTGAATATGGCAAACCACTGTGAAAGAGATTGGAGCCTCATCAAGTACTAGACCAGAGGAAGCCATGGAGAGGAATTATAGAAGAATAGGTAGAATTGGATGGAAGGAAAAGAAAACAAACGATCTTCTTCTTCCCTTCCTCATCTGCCTTTCAGCATCGAGAGGAGATATAATTTGCGGTCTTTTGCTCTTCTGTTCGCCTCTGCTGCTGTTAAGTTTCCTAGTGCTTCTAATATTCCATCTTTATCGTGGTAGACCCTTGGGTCTGGTATTCTCACAACGTTTGTTGAAGGCTCGTTGTGTAGTGTTTTGTTCTTTCTGCCTTGTCACGTGGCCAAACCATTTTATCTGTTGTTTCCTTATATATTCTATGGCGGGGGCTGTTCCTAGCTTTTTTCTCAGTTCTTCATTTCTGATCTTATCTCTCAGACTGTTTCCTGTCATTCGTCTAATACATTTCATCTCGGTAGAGGTTATTTTTCTTATTGCTCTTGCATCTAGGGTCCAGGTCTGGCATTGGTAGCACAATGTTGGGATGAAGATTGTGTTGTATAGTGCTCGTTTTGCCTCCAGAGTTATTTCCTTGTTGGACAATAGTGGTGATAACTGTCCGATGATTTGACAAGCTTTGTTGCATCTTGATTCTATCTCTGCTGTTTGAGAATTATCGTTTGTCATTAGACTTCCTAGGTATTTGAATTCCTCTACTTGTTTTAGTTGTCTGTCTTCTATAGTTATGTTGATATTCTGTTTATTTTTGGTGACATTCATGACTTCTGTTTTGTTGATATTGATTTTCATGTTGTATTTTGTGCCTGAGATGTTGAGTTTGTTTAAGTGTTCTTGTAGGTATTCTATTGTTTCATGTATTAGTGCCTGATCGTCTGCAAATAGAACCTCGTTGATCTCCTCTGTCTCTGATGGGTTGGCTAGCTTGCATATACATTTCTCTGAAAATAAAACATTTATCCCTTACTGACCTGCTGAGTCAGTCGTAAGTTAAGGGCTTAACTTAAGAAAAACACACATTGGGGGTTTAGCCCGACTGATGTTTCCTCCCACGTGTTTGATCGCTAAGGTCTCACATGCGATCTTTTACGATCTAAATATAAAACTTTAGTTGGTTACATTAAAAAAAGTATTTATCAGTTCTTATCCTCCTCCTTGGTAGAAACTTTACACAACTAACAATGAAGTCTTAAAACAACTTAAAAATGAAAAGAGAACTACTAAACACAATTAGAACAAGACAAATGCGATTCTTGGGCCATGTTAAAAGACACAACAGCCTACTAAAAGTAATCCTGGAGGGGGAAAATAAAAGGTAAAAGAGGCAGAGACTAACATTACTAAAAGTAATCCTGGAGGGGGAAAATAAAAGGTAAAAGAGGCAGAGACTAACATGGACGAGTAACATCAAAAGATGGACAAATCAGCCTATGACAACCTGCACCATCAAAGCAAGAGACAGAGCAGAATGGTGCTCCATGGTAGCCAACCTTCATTGCGGAGACGGCACTCGATGATGATGATGATGATGTACATCTATAATTATTTATTATTAATAGTAGCAGCATAGTGGTGTATAAAAAATAGTTGTTATTTCAAGTTATTTTCTTGAATTCTTTTTTTCCAGAATTCTAGTTTTGTCGAATGGAGAGGTTTTGGAGTTTGATACGCCAGAGAATTTGCTGGCAAGCAAGTCTGGAATTTTCTACAGTATGGCCAAAGAGTCAAATCTTGTGCAGTGATAAAAGAGTTCCTGAGTTATGTCCAATTTTCCGAAATATAGAGGACAGTGTAGTATGCATATGTCATTCTACTATTTCAAATGGTCAAAACTACCCCATGGTACAAGCAGCAGGATAAAAGAAGAAACCACATTTGTAATAATGCTCTTATTTGCAGCACTGATGAATAATGAACAAATAAGAGTTTATTTGTGATTTTTTAACAGATAAGAATTGATTCACTGTGATTTATTGGTGGCGAAATAGCGGCCATGTTAGCCAACCTTCAATGTGGAGATGGCACTCAATGATGATGATTTATTTAAAGTCAATAAAGAGTTGATTTCTGGTGATTTTTTTTTTTTAACAGATAGACTATAGCCATTACTATGTTGTGTTGTCTCATTAATCCTAGAATACGATACCGTAGTAAAAATTACTGCATCAAATCACAAATTCTTCAAAATTTTACAGGGGAATTTTCCTGTGTTAAAACCATTTCCCCCTTATGTATCTTCATAATTACCACTTCTGGTGACCTCTGAGTGTTGGATTTGTTTCCATTGCTGTTGAATTTTAAAAAAATTTTTTTTCGATTTCAGGATTACAGTCTCATATAAAGGGGAAAAAAAATTGCCACTTTTCAAGAAATTAGTAATTTTCCTGTTTTCTTTTTTTGCTGCTGTGACCACGGAAATTTCTTCAGTCATTGGCTGACATCAAACAACCTTTTGTAATTCAGGAAACAAAGCGAATAACGTTATGATGTAGTCGAACATACTGACGGACTTATAGTGTCTGTGCCGATAGACATTTTAACATGTCCGACCCCTGTGATCAAATTCAGGTCATAAATCAACCTGAGGGAGCCGCGACAGCTCAGTGGCTAGTGAACTGGACTACAAAGGACAAGAGGTAGGGTTCAATCCCAACTGACGGCTTCCAGTTCACCCAGCCTTTAATGGGTACTGGATTTTTTTTCTGGGAAAGTAAAGCGGCACTGGCGCAATACTGACCACATTACCCCAAAAATCATGTGCCGCAAGGTATACAATTTTTGGACACTAACACCATATTCCCTATACGCATGACGGGGGTGCATTACTTTTTTTTTTTTTTTAATCAACCCGAGACAGGAAATCTGAGTTCCCTGTGTCTCTCCTACTGCAAACACACAGCTGTGTGTCAAAAAGTTCAAAGAAAATGCTATTTTTAGAGCTCCTAATGTTACAATTAAGTGATAGTAATTTTTTTAACAGGTAAATGAATTTAAATATTTGGGAACTTTAACCTCAGATAATAGATGTACAACAGAGGTGAGATACAGAATGGCTCAGGCAAAAGCAGCTTTCCAAAAAATGAGGAAGATACTATGCAATCCGTTTTTAACTATAGAAACAAAGAGGACAAAGCAAAAAGAGAGCTAATTTCCAATATTAGGAAGAAACAATCATCATTTTTTTGCCACGTAATGAGAAGAGAATAGCTGGAATATATTGTAACAACTGGGCAAATTGAGGGATGAAGAGATAGAGGGAAGCAAAGCGAAAAGATACCAGACAGCTTAAGAGAATGGCTTGGCAGAAGGTCAACAACAGAAATGATAAATAATTGTCAAGATCGAAAGTTATGAAGAGACATGATCACCTACACCAGCAGACCCAGTACTTGACGATGATGAATTTTTACTATGGTATCATAAACATATCAGTCAGATCGGTATCATAATTAAGGGTTAAAGGATAGCATTCATGAAATACTATTTTACTCAGGTCCCCTAACTTGCTAACACACTATTTGAATGACTCTTGATTTTACCAGCCAATTCTAATCTATACCTGTCTCATTTTTCTACCTTGTAAATTTGTTATTCTTGGAAAATGACTTTCAGTATATTTGTCTCTTCATAATGTTCAAAATACACAAAACTAGCCAGTGATTGGTGCATGGTCTTACCAGGTTTTGATCGGTCTTTCAGCGCCTTACTCACTCCATATTTTATCTTTTACAATTTGCCATATGCACAGTATTGATATGTTGCTTTTTTTTTCAAATTGCCTTGTAATTAATTACTCATTTCACTTTCTTTTAAAAAAAAAAAGTATATGGATAGAATATACTCTTTAAGGCCATATCATATGTTGTTCTTATTATATTAGGTAACCATACTTGAATGTCAATTAAATAAACTATATAACATTAACAGTATGTACAATAATTATTCATGTCATGACAAAGATGTGTTATTTTATTCCAGTCATTATCTTATTTATTTATTTCATGCTGCTGTGTATTAATTCAAAAATAAACCTTGTACAGTGTTTTTATTACTCTTTTAATTCATGCAAAGCAGGCCACTGTTTTTCAGAAACAAATTGTGACCTAATCACAATATTCTAATTCTACAATCTCATGATTTTTCAGAAACAAACACACAATTAATATATTAACATTTTTATTATTATAAGTTTGAATTTCAATAAACTACTTGAGCAGAGAACTTGTTTATTAATTCAAATAAAATTTTACTTTTTGAGGTGCATAACACAACACCATTCAAACACACTCTCAGCATTTTCCCCAACTAGTTAACGAACACTTGCAATAATAACAAAGTATTCCCTATACTTATAACCAGTTTCTTCAAACCTGGAATTTACATTAAAATTTACAGGATGATCAAATTACAGAAATTACTAATCTAATGCTTTGAGACCACTTTACTACTACATAAATCACATTTTCCAATTTAAAATCAACATATAAACTTTGACATAATTATGAACAACTTGACAATACACACTATGAGATCAAAATGTTACAAGTGATTATTTGTAACTTCCAAATAATGAATGGTGACATTTTGACATTTAAAATAATCATCTTTATTCATTATCATCACATAACCCACAAAATAAAAGTTGACTGTCTCAGATGTCAGTTTCTCACTTGTGAAGATTGAGTACTGCATCATCTCAATTAATGTAATTTTTTTTTTTTTTTAAATTAAAAAAAAATTAATGCCAACATTTACATGCTAGTTAAACCATAGTCTGAAATGTCAGAATAATTATAACAGAGCATACCACAAAAGAAGCAGCACCCAAGATATTAAAACATAGTTCCATAACATCACTTGCCATTTAATGGTGTGAAAATTTGTCCACACAGAACTGAAGTGAACCATTTGGAGGCACATGGCATCAAGGCTTATTCTCAATTATTATTTCCTTGTATTTTTGTCAGCCAGATATCACCAAATGCTACATTTTAACAGCACATTCATCAGAAACAAACTCATGACATCAGTGCTGTACCACTTTCACATTTTTAAAGCTGGTTGCACTACCTCAGACATATTTTCCTTCTTTCTTCACTTCCTCTCTCCTTTTGGTGTCAAATGAAATACAAAGTTCTAGTTCTTGCACTTCTGGCAGCCTCAACCATTGTTAGTTGTAGTATTTCTCTGATGTCAGATCTTACTCTTTTTTTTTACAAATGTCTCTTTTTTCCATCTCGTCTTCTAATATATGTTTTGTCCGGTGTAGAATCTCTTGGCATCCTTTTCAGATGAGCAAACCATTTCATTTGCTGTTTCAGAATTCATAATTTAGTCAATGTCCATTACAGACTTCCTCTTCACTTCCTGTACCCATTTGGGTGTTGAGATAGAAATACAAAGTTCTCACCCTATTGGCAGCTTCCAACAATTGATGTTGCAATGTTTTATGTTGTTCATTCATTTTACTCTGTGACTGCATCTTGCTTGCCCTTCTCCCTTCTTTTTTAACATATTCTTTGTATGGCATGGAGATTATGCCACTGGCAATGATTATTACCTGAACCCGGAAGGATGGTGTGCACCTTTTTTTCAAATGCAACATGTTCAATAGAACAGTATGATCAGGATAAACATTTTATTGGTTGCTGGAACAGAAGTGTAGCATATATGAGAATGGCCTACCTGCAGTAACACCAATGTCTAAAGTCACTGTATGGTAAGGTATTGCTTAGCATTCTTTCTAGTTGGGCAACCATTTTATTTGTTGTTTCAGTATGTAGTTTAGGATCTATTCAATGCCCACTCTTTCTCTTATGACATCATTTCAGAGAAATCTCATCTCTGTAGTGATGAGCTTCCTTTTAACCCTAGATTACAATACCATAGTAAAAATTACCGCCTCAAAATACATTTTCATTTTTGGAATTCAACAGTTTGCCCACCCCATCATCATTGAGTACTGTCTCAGCATCAAAGGTTGGCTACCATGGAACGCCATTCCGCTCTGTCCCTTGCTTTGATGATGCAGGTTGTCATAGTCTGACTTGTCCATCTTTTGAAGTTACTTATCAACATTAGTCCTGGTCTGCCTCTTTTACTTTGTATTTTCCCTTCCAAGATTACTTTTAGTAGGCTGCTGTGTCTTTTAACATGCCCCAAAAATTTCATTTGTCTTGTCTTAATTGTATTTAGTAGTTCTCATTTTATTTTCAGTTGTTTTAAAACTTTATCGTTTGTTATCTTTTGTTTCCATCCAATTCTACCTATTCTATAAATCCACATTTCAAAGGCTTCAATTTTCTGTTCTGTTTTCTTGTCTAATGTCCTTGTTTCTGCACCATACAGGAATGTTGAGAAGATATAACATTTTGCTATTCTTAGTTTTAGCTCTGGTGTTATTTGTTTTGATGTTAGTATATTTTTCATGGCATTAAAATTACTTTTTGTCATTCCTATTCATTTGTTTATTTCAGTTTTACATTTTCCATCACTGGTTATAGTGTGGCCAAGGTGTTTGTAGTTCTGAACTGTCTCCAGGTCTATTCCTTCAACTTTGGTATCTACTTGTAGGCCCCTTCCTATACTTTCCTAATTATCACTAACAGTGACCCCTGAGTGTTTGATTTTCGTTTGTTTGATGTTGGATTTTATTTTTTCCATACACTATAGTAAAAAATACTTTAGTATCGTGGCTGTTTTTTTAAAAATAATTTGACCAATTTACAAGAAGGGAACAGGCAAAATAAATGCAACGCTGCTGTAAAGCTGGTAGCAGGAAACTAGCGGTAAGGGTGTAACTCCTACAAAGTATGGTGACAGCTTTACAAAAAAGAATAATGCAAAATATTTTACATTTCATCATACAATGTGGCTTTCTTCAAAAAAAAGGGACAACAAAAACAAACAAGGAAATGAAGATACACTCTACTACATGTTATCAATTTTCAAGAAATTCATTTTCTTTTTCTTGTTCCCATTTGACCGGGGAAAATCTTCAGTTGTCTGCGAAAATCTCTTCAACTAGCTGTTGGCAGAACATAAAACAAACTCTAACCCTAAGATAACAGCAAAGGTATGGGAACTTACTGGCAATGAACAGGTAACAGACAGACTGAATGTAACAACGATGAGTCAACAGACAGAGCAAAGTACGCATCAGAAAGCCAAAGCGTAATGCAGGAATGCACCGGCAACGAACAGGACAACAGACAAAGTACATGTGAGACAGTTAAAGCGTAATGCAGGAATGTACTGGCAATGATCGAGCCAACGATAATGTATGCATCAAATAGCCAGAGTCTAATGTGTTCGACGAGTAATAAACCTGATCAAAACCGAGAAATAATTACCACAACCAAGACGTGTGCTGGTGATATGGGCGCTTATTTAACATCTGAACGTCTGCTTTTTAAAACATCTAACTTAGTTTTATGCAGTCAAGACGTCAAACATGGAATGCTGTAGCACCAAAGTTCATAAGTGATATTAATAATATTGTACAACCACAACACAACGCAGACACGTCCACTACGTCCTTGTGAGGGCGGATGATGAAGAGGAATATTCTAGTCTACTACGATACTCTAGAATACTTTATTCATCGGGCGAATGCAACCAACCAATAATATTGTACGATCCGTTTAACTCGTGACATTTAATTTCTCATACTATACTACTATGTATATATATATATATATATATATATATATATATATATATACTATATATCAACTATACAATTTCATAATTTCGGTGCATAAAAGTGAAAGTCATAATTTTTTTGATCGTTTCAATTTTGTTAAATTTGCATTCGAAGATGAGATATATTTTCGTGCTCTCAGTGCTGGTAAAACTGAAAGTCATAAACATTAGGCTTTTAGGTGACAATTGTTATTTTAGCAAATTTGCGAGATGACTGAAACAACAGGCACATTTGTTTGTCAGGAGATGGGGCTCATTTGTGTCATATTTAGGGCCTAATTTGTGTCAACGTGACTCATGTGAGTTCAGCTAATTATTGTTCCCCGAACAGGTGTAACCTGTGTGCGAGTCTTCTTCTTTCCTTCCTCATTTGCCTTTCAGCGTCGAGAGGAGATATAATTTGTGGTCTTTTGCTCTTCTGTTCGCCTCTGCTGCTATTATGTTTCCTAGTGCTTCTAATATTCCATCCATTCATCTTTTTCGTGGTCGACCATTGGGTCTGGTATTCTCACGTTTGTTGAAGGCTCGTTGTGTTGTGTTTTGATTGTTCTGCCTTGTCACGTGGTCAAATCATTTTATTTGTTGTTTCTTTATATATGTTGTGGCTGGGGTTATTCCTAGCTTTTTTCTCAGCTCTTCATTTCTGATCTTATCTCTCAGACTGTTTCCTGTCATTTGTCTAATACATTTCATCTCGGTAGAGGTTATTTTTCTTATTGTTCTTGCATCTAGGGTCCAAGTCTGGCATTGGGAGCACAACGTTGGGATGAAGATTGTATTGTATAGTGTTCATTTTGCTTCTAGAGTTATTTCCTTGTTGGGCAATAGTGGTGATAACTGTCCAAAGATTTGACAAGCTTTGTTGCATCTTGATTCTATCTCTGCTGTTTGTGAATTATTGTTTGTCACTAAAATTCCTAGGTATTTGAATTCCATTATTTGTTTTAGTTGCCTGCCATCCTTAGTTATGTTGATGTTCTGTTTAATTTTGGCGACATTCATTACTTGTTTTGTTGATGTTGATTTTCATGTTGTACTTTGTGCCTGAGCTGTTGAGTTTGTTTAAGTGTTCTTGTAGGTCTTCTATTGTTTCATGTATTAGTGCCTGATCATCTGTAAATAAAAGCTCGTTGATCTCCTCTGTCTCTGATGGGTTGGCTAACTTGCATATATAGTCATGTATGTAATAAACAGTAGAGGGGATAGTACGCACCCCTGTCTTACACCTGATCTAACTTTGAAGTGGTCTATGTAGCCTGCTGCTATAGATGTCGAGACTTTTAATTAAGTTAATTAGATGTTGGCTTACTCCGTATGTTGTTAATATCTCCCACAGTTGTTCTCTGCTTACTCTGTCAAATGCTTTTTCCTGATCAATGAAAGCTATGTATAAATTTTGATTGTGTTCTGTTGTTTTTTCTGCAAGCTGTTTTAATGTGAATAGAGCATCAGTGCATCCTCTTTTTTTCGGAACCCCATTTGAGAATCCTTAACTGTAGTATTATTATTATTGGTCTCAGCTTTTTTTCCCAAGATTTTGGCGTATAGCTTTCCTATATGGCTGAGAAGGGATATACCTCTATATTGATTGCAGTCTCTTTTGCTACCTTTCTTTTTTCATATTGGTATGATGATTGTCTGTTGCCAGTCTACTGGGGCTTGTTGTTGGTGCCATGCTGTATTCATTAAATATTCTGTGTAGCCATGCATGTCACTCCTGCTTCTCCTGCTATTCTTTCTATTGGTTATTGGTTATGGAAGGCCTCGGCATCACAGCAAACGAATTAAAATCCATAATTGCTCAACCGCCCGTGCCAGTGGAATCATCCGAATTACCAACTCATCTCCCAAACAAAGAAAGGTAACTGTAGTTCCCATCGTAGCAGTCTCAGCACACGCCAAAAGACATAAGGCGAAACCGCGCAGAAAGTGAACACAGCCAACTGTTCCCTGTCATACAATCGTATCATCATTCATCGTAAACAAGCGGGATATCGAAGCAGGATCAAAACGGATGAGACACACAGCTCACGGTGTGCACAGAACACTTAACTCAGTAGCTCCTGCAACAAGCCGGACTTGGAATATGAGGAAACTGCAAGAAGGAACACTTTTCAGACATAGCCTTCAATGGTTCCTGCCGCCTATCCACCATATACCATGGGAGTTCACGTCCTCCCGAAAATGATGATCGTCATAGCACTTGATGATGTTAGGCCGTCATTGATGACTCCAATTCCAAACATATAGACACACAGTGGTGGTAATTTGTCATTTCCAATCCAACAGAAGCCACATGACCTGTAGTTAGTAAAACCACAGAGAGAATATGATTTTGTGACCTTCACTGATTCACTCTTAGATGTGAATGTGTAGTTTACACAAGAGGAGAAGTTTTCAACTACAGTGATTCCAGTTAAGGCAATTCTGGGATAGCAAGGCAAGTCTCCTTTATAGCAGCAGAACTTGATGTTCTCCGCTCCCTTCTTGTAGCTGCTGCCACACGATTCTGATGTCTCATTAACTTGGGCATCATTCAAGAACAATGTCAGATTAACATTCCATAGATATGGCTCTGCTGATGAAGTGCTTGGTGCAACAGTTGTATCAATCATACTGGAGGCTCCTGGTCTGTGGTCATTAATATCACAGACAGCACATGGTGTTGTTATATTCAGTATTTCTTTCTGGGGTGTAAATATGTGGCACACACATGGAGAGTGGTTTGTGGTCACAGTAATCCCATTAAAGGCAATTCTAGGGTAGCATGGCATAGCTGTTTCAGAACAGCACAATCCTGTGATGTTTTCTGTGTTCGCTATAAAGCTGCTGCTGCTACACAATCCTGACCAATTATAGGTGTGGACATTATTCACTTGCAATGACAAAACTGTTTTGTTTACATCATAAACCTCTGGAAGCGAATCATTTATGGGACTAATAGTACAACTTATTCTTCCATTGGGGATATCTGCATTGAGTCCCCAGAAAAAGGTCTTTGGTTAAAAAGCACATATGCGTTTGAGTTAAACACACAATGAGCCCACTTCATAAATTCAAAATGATTCTTGCCAATGCCATCCGTTTGCACAAGTTAGGTCCTTAGCTACCAACGTCAAAAATGTCTGAAACGAAGCCATCCAATTAACGGCTTTATCTACAGCGAAGGTTAACGAACTGTGAACAAACATTTATGTTCAAACCCTTGAAAACATTTTCAAAAATCTGCCAACTCGCAGCAATAACATTTATCGTGTTGTTCAATGTAAACATTGCTTGGTCCATAGCTCGAATATAAATAAGCTGCCATTTTGGTGCGTCCCATGACGTCATTCTTTCTATTGGTATGTTATCTATCCCCGGTGTTTTATTTCTTGGTGCATATTTGATTATTTCTTCTATTTCCTCTTTCATGATGTTGGGTTCACTATTTGTGAGTTCTAGCGTGGTTTTTGTTGTCTTATTGATAGTTGTTATGTTTTAACAGGTCTTCCAAATATTCTTTCCATCTCTGCTGCATATGTTGGTTATTTGATATTGGCTGTCCATCTTTGTCATTTATGAGCTCAGTAGGATCATGGTTTTCTTTTCTCACGCTTGTGGCTTTTGCTGTCTTGAAGTCCCTGCTCATGTTTTGTCCGAATTTTGTCCAATTCTTTTGCTTAGCATCTTTGATAAAAATGTTTAACTCTTTTTCGAACTAAGGCATATTTTTCTTGGTTTTTATTCTCCCTCCAATTTTTAAACAGTTTCTTCTTTTCTTTAATTGCTTCTCTGATTGTTTCGTTCCACCACAGGGTGCTCTTTTTCCCTTCTTTTGTCCTTAGCTTCATTTCACAAACTGTTTTAGAGATGTTGGTTACTGTTTCCTTAAATTATTTCCACTCTTCTTCTACTGTGCATACTTTGTTAGGGACTTTCTTGAATTCCTCTGTTTGTTTTTCTTCTAGGGTTTTCCTTGATTCTTGATCTTTTAATTGTTTTATTTTTATTGCCTGTTCTTTTTGCTTCTTTTGTTTGTTTTCGTATATTCTCTTTATTTTTGGCTGTCTGAGTGTGATCATAACCATCTTGTGGTCCATGTCATCTGTGATATTAGGGATTGCTCTACGGTCAGTTACTCTTTTCTTGTTCTGCTGTCTTATTAGTATAAAATCTATCTGGCTTCTGCATGTTGTGTCATTCCATTTGTATGTGTATACTTGCGTATACTGTGTTTGAAGAATGTGTTGGTGATAAATAAATCATTTTGATTACATATTTCTAGCAGTCTGCTTCCATTTTCATTTATTTCAGCTGTTTTATTGCCAAAGGGTACTAAGATATCTCTGTTCTCACTGTTGCGTTTCCCAAGCCTTCCATTAAAATCTCCCATCACTAACATGTTGTCACTTTCGTCAATCTTAATAATTTCATTCAATGTGTCATAGAATTCTTCGCTGTCTTTTTTCATTGTTGTTGCATGGTGCATAGATTTGTATGTAATTTGTTTTTCGATCGTCTTCTAGTAGTCTGATTGTGATCATTCTTTCTGAGTGGTATTTTATTTCTAGAATGTTCTTTGCGTGTTCTGGGTCGATGATAAAGCCTACTCTGTGTGTTGCTTTTTCTGTGTTGTCAACTCCTGAGGATATTATCGTTTAGTTCATGTGTGTTTTCTTTATCTGTTGTCCTTTAACTCTGGTGTCCACTAATCCTAGTATTTTAATTTTCCTTTTTGTCATTTCTTCTAGAAGTTCAACTTCTTTATTTTTTATTCCGCATATATAGATCGTTGCTACTTTATATTTATCTATCTCCATCTTCTGTGTATTTCTCTGAGCATAAAACACACAAAACATTTATCCCTTATCGACCTGCTGAGGCAGTCGTAAGTTAAGGGCTTAACTTAAGAAAAACACACGAGTAGAAGCGCACAAGTAAAATTTTAAATCCTAATTATGTGCACTAGTCACTCATGAACCTTCATTGGGATTGATTTTGTTTCTGAGATACAGAGGAAGCTTCAAAAAATAAAGTTAAAGATAATTATTTCACTTTTTAGTGCTTTATGTGTTCTATAGTATGGAAAATGAATGCTTAAGCCATTTACATATGCAATAACACGCAGGATAAAAAAAATTCTACCAAGGTGGAATTTCACTTTGGAAATCTTAATTT
The DNA here is from genome assembly GCA_032433765.1 of Megaustenia siamemsis. NCBI lineage: Eukaryota > Metazoa > Mollusca > Gastropoda > Stylommatophora > Ariophantidae > Megaustenia > Megaustenia siamemsis. The sequence goes on along the minus strand of JAVIAB010000117.1, from coordinate 41,022,959 downwards.
TGTCCTTCCTAAATGTTTGTTCCATATTTTGTTTTTAATTGTCCTAGTAAATATTATTTATGCAAATTCCATGCATAGTATTTTTTTACTACAATATCATAAAAAAGTGAGTCACAGATAGGTATCATAATCTAGGGTTAATGTTTAGTAATAGGTGACCATGTTTGGCACTGATAAATCCAGACATATCGCTGGCCTTAACTGAAAGATGCAGGTGATCTGGATAAACATGCAGCTGTGGATGTGACTTTGACTATCTTGAACACATCATTTTTGTTCTTTATATTATGCTCTATTAAACAAGTTACTATCTTGCACATATAATGTTCATTCTTATTCTGTCCTTGACAAGTCATTGTCAGTGATGATTAAAGCTATTGTCAAATATGGAACAGTACTTCCAGTCTCAACATTTAGTCTTACTACAGTCCTCCTCACATTCATCTTAAAAAAAAAACTGGCAATCCACTTAAAATATTGAAAGATGTATTCTGATAAAGTTAAACATTAGACTTATAACAATTTTTACAAGACATTGTTTTATTGTTAACTGTTAGTTTCATTTATCCACTGCAATGCAAAAGTGCATCTTTTTATTCTAGATTTAGTTATAATTTGGAATATAGTGTACAGTTTTTTTTGTTTTTTTTTTAATTTCAAAATAGCACTGATTTTTGCACATTCAAATCATTTAAAATCAAGCACAACACAAATGTAACTAAAACTAACTTACAAGATTGTGTCAGAGCAAGTCATAGAAGTAATCCAGGCCTTGACCAACCTCCCAGATAGAGACTCCTGTTCCCAACTCTTTAGCAAGGTCTAGTCTGGCTTGTATTGACTTCAGTGTTGGATAGTAAATCTGGTGCTGTCCAATGGAATTTCTGTACAATTTAACATTAGTATAAGTTAGAGTGACTACTTATTTTGTAAGCCTTTAGAAAGAGGGTGTGAAAATTCATCATCACACCTAAATTACCTTTATTTAAATTATTCAAAATTTCTATTATTATCATTAGTCGTGAAAGTATGGTCAAGGCATCAATATCTTGGCTTAATCTAGAAAAACTACAGCGAAAGTATTTTTTTTTAAAGAAATGGAATAAATGCATAGCCTTCTAAGAAATGTACAATTGACAAAGGGTATTGTTTTAAATCAAAACTTTAAAAATTATACTCCAGGGGAAGAAGAGGCAATGCATACTATACTCTTAATCTTAGAAGTAAATATTTTGATAACAGGTTTTTTTTAAAATAATCGTTTTTAGATTCTGTGTCTTTTAAGTCATGTTTTGGAAGCTATGAAGCTTTTTCTCATGCATTTAGCAAGTTATACACTATTATAGTTATTGAGCTAATTGTGGGTCATCATTGCACTCCAAACATGTCTATAGGTGCTCAGATCCCCTCATCAGCATGTCCTGCAGTGTCCAGTGACTGATGACTCCAGTTCTGTCTTGGTTGATAAGTCTTCTTATATGCCCACTAAGTTCCTCATTTCTGGCTGTGCACATCTTAATAGCCATCTATTTCATCTGAAGGAGCGACATGGACTCATTGTTGTCGAAGTCCTGTGCCCTTCCCACATCTCGGAGGGCATTGATGATGTCCGCCTGATCCATTGGTTCACCGTCTTCAACGACAGTGCGGCTAGCCAACCTGTCCACTCTTTCATTTCCCCGTACTCCCGTATGTAGATAAAGGTGACCTTACGTATTTTTGTATTACACAGAGAGATGAGTTGCCTCCATGAAAGTCATTACCAGGAGATCATCAAAAGTACCTCATTTGTTCTTGTTCTCCATGTGCTTCTGTTATTTGATCTCGTATGTTTTTGCATTGTTCATTGATAGACACCCTGTGATGAAACTGTTCTTCACGAAGTTCAACCCTCTGGACTTTTTATTTGATTTTCAAAAACTGGTTATGTTATAAATCAATTTAATGTGGAAACATTCATAAATTTAATAATGTTCATAGGAAACGGAGCAATCTGGAACTCAGTTTAACTTACTTACATCATATTGTGCTTTGATCATCGATTTGACAAACACTATTTTAACAATGCAAAAAAGAGCATTTCTCTGAGGACAATATACCAAGTACTGGACAGCTGCACTCAGCTTCACAATAAGATCAAGTATGATATATAAGGCTTACTTGTATTCAATGACATGTTCAGCAACACTGTCTTCCCATCTTATTGATGGTTTACTTTTCTTCAGTATGTCAATGTACCTGTGCATTATGAAATATAGCATAGCTTATTCACATCTATAAAAAAAAGGCACATGTTAACACATAAGCTGTTAATATTCATATTGTTGGACAAACCATAACAACCTTCTCAACATCTAAAAGATAGCAAATTCTCATGAGTTACCACTTTATATTAATTAAAACAATTATATTAATTAAAACAATCAAAGGAAGCATTGTTCATATTACCTAGAAACGTGTCATTGCCTTAAAATCAACAGTGAACAAATCAATTTTAAAATAAAAGGATTTAAATAAGGATGTGAAAGAATGTTCTTATTAATACTAGAAAGGGAAAGAGTTAAAACAACAATAAAAGACATCAATAATGAATGCTCAGTGTGTTGCAGTAGCATGTCCTACATTTTCAAATAGACACTCTTTCCTTCTCTGTTGTGATAATGTCTCAATGGTTTGTTTTGGTTTATTTCATTATTTAGACTGACTTCCAAGTATAGTAGAGCGCTTCCCCCCCCCCCCCCCAAAAAAAAAACATCCTGTTTATTTTGCCTGTACCAGCATAAAAATCAATCAATTTGATTGTGTACTTTGCTGTCTGGGCTTTGCCCTGCCCATAATCGCCTAGGATGTTGCTTGAACCAGGTGTTACCTATAGTCATTTCATGTGTCTCTGCCCAATTTATCCCCTCTGTCATTCGTCTCTCCAAGGCCATGTTCTCCAGTCACATTTTGCACTTCAGCTGTTCCTACCTTTGCATTGAAATCTATTAATATAATAGTTATTTATTGGGTTTTTACTGTTCCATGGTCACCTCTAGCTCATTGTAAAAGATGTTAATGTCATTTTTTTCGCTATTACTTGTTGGTCCATGAATTGTGGATTCAATATCCACATTCAATTATGTTGATATCCATTGGTCTACCTCTCAATTTTACTAGCAGTCAATTTTGTGTCATACAAACATTATTTCCATATTGTGCAATATTCCTTCTTTAATTTGGTATATATGATATATTTTATTTAAAAATACAATTTTAGTAGAATTTTTACATTGGTGACATCTGGTAGTTCATAAATCTAAGTCAGATAATTCAGATCAAATCAGTAAAATAATCAGGAAGGGAGAGAGATTCTAAACACTGATAAAATTATACTGAGAAAATGGAATTAGTCAAAGTAAAAATGAAAAGATAAAATATACTTTCAGGTGACACAAACAAAAGAAAGAGCACAGCACAAGGTGATTACTTGAGAATTCATTGAAACATGAACAAATCATTCTGAAACAAAGCATTTAGAATAAGCTGTTTTGTTTCATACAAGACAGGTCCAGAGGAGATAAATGTATTATTTCTTTGACTCAAGCAAGAGGATGATTTGGGAGATTTTTTTTCTGTTTCTTTAGTATACACTGGTACATATTAATATTAAAGATTGTCATCACAATTCCGTACTTACTGTGATCCTAGCACATGATCCCCTGCCCCACCAATCAGATAATGTAGACCATAAAAATTAAGTCCCACAAGAAGCTTCTTTCTGAGAGGAGAATCCTGCTCTGGGGCCAATGCTAGTACACAGTCACGAATCCACATTAATGGGCTGTTTGGTCCAGGTCTGTAAGATATTAATAAGCAAAGCCCTAAAATAATTTTTTTCAATTGGTTTCTGGAATGTCAGAACAATGGCTGAACCAACTAAACTGGCCCAAGTGGCTTGATAGATGCCAGCTTGATATAATGGATATCAGCTAAAAGCGATGGCCAGTGAATAATTGTCTGATAAGAGCTCATTACAAATCAAGACATGGAAGATTCACAATTATACAATGTTATGCGCCCAAAAATGAGGCAGAAGATGAAATTAACTATGAATTTTACTATAAACTTCAATAACTTATAAGCAAAATACATAAACATGATATTCTCATATCATGATATATTTGCAGAGAAGCAAAGGAAGGATGGTTAAAGCAGAAATGTGAAGAAATGGAAAAACAACATAAGAAAGACTCAAAATGTATGCACAATCAATTAAATGAATTATCAGGAAGAAAAGAAGTCAAAGTTTCAGGATGTGTGAAATCAAAGGAAGGAAATATAATAATGGGACAGGAGAAGACAATGGAAAGATGGACAGAATATATCAGTCAACTCTATGATGATGAAAGATTAGAGCCAAACAATTCAAACAAAGACACAGGACCACCAATAATGCGGAGTGAAGTGGAGGAACGCAATTCATAAAATGAAAAGAGGCAAAGCTTTAGGCCCCGACAATATAACAATCGAAGATATAAATGCTTCAGGAGAGCTGGGAGTACAAGTTATAACAAAACTACTCAATGACATATATAACACTGGACACATACCTGAAGATCTACTAAAGTCTATCTTTGTAGCCATAACGAAGAAGCCAGGCGCCACTGATTGTGAAGACCATCGCACTATTAGTCTCATGAGCCATATGACTAAAATATTACTAAGAATCATCATGAGACGTGTAAGGAACAAAATAAAACCAGAAATAAGTGAGAAACAATATGGAATTGTGGAAGGAAAGGGCACCAATAATGCAAATAAACATCTTAAGAACATTGATAGAAATATCTATAAAGGTAAAGAAAGATTTATATATGTGCCTTATAGATTACATGAAAGCATTTGACTAAGTAAAGCCTGTGGAAATAATCAATATGCTGGAGAAATTAAACATTGATGGCAAGGATCTGCAAATCATAAAAAACATGTACTGGCAACAAACAGCAGCTATACGAATTAGTAACCAAACAGGATAATTCCAATATATAAAACAAGGAGTCAGACAAGGCTGTGTTCTGTTGCCGGATTTGTTTTCACTTTACAGTGAAAATATTATTAGATCAATATTAGACAAAAAAGGAATTGAAGTCAATGGTCACAACATAAATAATTTACAATAAGCGGATGACACAGTCTTAATAGCAGAGAAGGAACTACAAGAAATGATAGACATAATAATAAAAGAAAGCAACAAAAAAAGGTCTGCCTCTTTTACCGTGTATTTCCTCTTCCATTATTACTTTTAGTAGGTTGTTGTGTCTTTTAACATGCCCCAAAAATTATATTTATCTTGTTCTATTTGTGTTTAGTAGTTATCTTTCCATTTTTAGTTGTTTTAAAACGTCATCGTTTGTTTTCTTTTCTTTCCATCCAATTCTACCTATTCTTCTATAAATCCACATTTCAAAGGCTTAAATTTTCTATTCTATTTTCTTGTCTAATGTCCATGTTTCTGCACCATACAGGAATATTGAGAAGATGTAACATTTTGCTATTCTTAGTTTTAACCCTGGTGTCATTTATTTTGATGTTAGTATATTTTTCATGGCATTAAAATTACTTTTTGCCATACCTATTCGTTTTTTTTTTCAGTTTTACATTTTCCATCACTGGTCATAGTATGTCCCAGGTAGTTGTAGCTCTGATATGTCTCCAGGTGTATTCCTTCAACTTTGATATTTATTTGTAGGTCTTGAGAATTTTCTTTCCTTATGATCATAGTTTTAGTTTTTTTGATATTCATATTTAATCCATATTTTTTCCTTGTCATGTTTATTTCATTAAGTAATTGTTGTAGATCTTTAGGATTTTTCTGCTAGTAATATAGTATCATTCCTGTGTGTTACCGGTACCTCATTATGAGGGAAGTAAAGAATAGTGACACTGTGACCTTCCATGCATGTCATAAGAGGTGACTAAGGAGGTTGATCGATGGCTCTACAAGCTGTCACTGTAAAAAGTATTGTTATGGAAACAGCGGCATATATTTTAGAGCAGTGATCTCTGCAATATGTGCCATTTTGGCATGCAAGGTTTCTGTTTTTGAGATTGTGGTTCTGCCCTATGTGCCGTCTTCGGTTCGAAAGGACAAGAGATAGAATATAGTATCATCAGCATATCTTAGGTTACTGATTATCTTTCCATTAATGTTTAAGCCTGGCATCTCTATGTTTTTAAAGATTTGCTCAGTCTATAGACTGAACAAGCTTGGTGATAGGATGCATCCTTGTCTTACTTCTATATTTATATCAAATGAGTGTAGAGTTCTCTTTGTTATATTTTATTATTGTGTATTATTATAGTATACAATTAATTTAAATAATATTTAATGGAATGAGTTCAAGACTCAAGTGCAGAAGAGAAATGACAAATCATCCAAAAATATCACCTACAATGAAGAAAAGAAAGTGGTCATATGTTGGCCATGTGGTGAGAAGAGACAACAAAAGAATCTCAAAGCAGGCCCTCAATTGGAAACCAAAGGGTAAAAGAGGCCAACCTAGAGAAACACTAAAAAGAATATTAAAGCGAGAGGCTAAAACAGCAGGCACCAGCTCTTTCGCCAAAATTGAGCAACTCACTCAGACCAAAGCCATGTGGCAAGACACAATGCAAATCCTGTGCAAGGTCTAACAGTTTAAAGATCGTCAGATACAAGAGTCTAGAATTTCTGTCCTATGTGCCGTCTTCGGCTTGAAAGGACAATCTATCTATTTTCAAGTATTTTCCTTAGACATTTATTTTCGCATGCGTTCAAATTTGTTTCTATGTCTCTTGTTGTTTTCCAGCTTTCAAACGCATACGTAAGGGTTGATAGTACATTTTATTTAAATAGTCTAAGTTTTGTGTTTGTGCTGATGAGTTTTGATTTCCACAACTTTTCAAGGTTTCTGAAAGACATTGCTGCTTTAGCTATTCTGATTCTAATTTCTTATCCTTCTCTAATCTTCTAATCAATGTGACTTCCAAGATAGATAAAGTGATCGATCTCTTCTACTGGTTTGTTTTCCATGTATATTTTGTCATCTGTTGTAATTAAGCATTTCATGACCTTAGTCTTTTCATGATTGATCTCAATCCCAATTTTGCTGGCTATTGATGATAGTTCATTTGTGTTTTCCTGCATCGTTTTTATCTGACTGCTGGTGAGAACTTTGTCATCAGCAAAGTCGAGGTCCTCCAAATGGTCTTTTTGTATCCATTCGATGCCTTTATTACCAGTGCAGCATTTCTTCATTATGAAGTCCATAACAACTCCAAATAACAAGGGCGATAAAATACTTACTTGTTAAACCCGTTTCAATTGGGGAAACATTTGTTCAGTCCTTCCTCTGTTCGAACTGCACATGTGTAACCATCATACATGTCTTTGATAATATTTATGATTTTTGATGGAAGCCTGTTCTTCACGCATTACTGTTATCTATTGAATCCTTTATTCTATTTATGATGATTTTGCAGAATAACTTTGAGGCAACTGACAAAAGTGTCATGCCTCTACTGTTACAATCTCTGAGATTGCCCTTTTTTGGAATCTTAACAATGATTACTTTTTTCCATTTATGAGGCGTCTTCTCTGCTTTCCAAATAATGCTGAACATTTTCTGGGGATGTATTAAATTATGGCTATCAATTGCCTTGAGGATCTCAGCTGTTAACTTATCCTCTCCAGCAACCTTGTTGTTGGCCATACGCTTTAAGGTGGTTTCTATTTCACTCAAGGTGAAGTCATCTAAATTAACATCTAATTATGCTGCTGATGTTTCATTTTCAAAATCTATTTAATTGTGGGGTAGTGAACGGTTAATAATTTCTTTGAAGTGTTCCGCCCAACGAGTTTTTATGTCTGCGCTTGTTGTTAGCATTAAACCAGATTTGTCTAGAATTGCGTTCCACTGGATGTATAGGTGTTTGTCAGCATCTTTTGTACAGTATAGAGAGTTCTGCTGTCTCCTGTAATTGCAGCTGTCTCTGCTTTCTCTGCCAAGTTGTCTATATAAGCTCTTGTATCTCTTCTTGCTGAACTTTTTACTTTGTTATCTAATTCTTTGTATGTTGCTTTTGCCAGGACCTTTCCAAGATCTGTCTTTACATTAGTCATGGCTCTCTTCGCTTGTCTTCTTTCTTTGATGTATTTCCATGTAGTGACTGAAATCCAAGCTCGTTTTTCCAATTTCTTCAGTCCAGAAAGGACAATAGGTAGCTAAAATTGAGAACATGAAACACAAAGAACAGTAACAATCAGGAAAATAAAGATTATAAGAATAGAGGAAGTGGGGATAATGAGAAACTCAAAGAAAGAATTAAACAAACTCCATAGTAATAAAATGAAAATAGTGCCAGGTTATGATATAGATGAAAAATTCTTTCAAAATTTTGCAAGATGGATACAGTTCTGAAAAAATCTTTCAGAAAAAAAGAAGAGAAAAACTTAGAATGAGAATTAGAAATATACAAACACTGCAAACAAGGATCAGAACATGAAAAAACTGGAAAAGTTCAATGAAGACTTGTGCTTCATCATGAGGAGCAGAAGTGTTTATGTTTATAATAACCTGACTGTTATAAAAAGCACCTAAATTATTAATATGTGTATAAGTATTATTGCCTACAGAGTTCCTACCTTCTTTTTCTCTGAAAGAGTTCTCAATTAACAAGACCTTCGATGGATTAACTTGCTGGCACTCTTTAGACCAACTTGGCTCATGATGATAGAACAATCTAGATATCAGTTCTTGAGGAAAGTAGGCTGTTATTTATCCTTGAATCTTAAAGAATTTACTTTAACCCAAATAAGAAGGGCCCCAAAACCCACTGAATAGTTTCTATAGGAGCAATTATGAATCACTTAATAGATAAATCAACCAGATCTCATTAATGATGTATTAGTGAAGTACTTTGTATGGATTCCCCAAAAGAGTTTATGAGTCTAGTATACTGTTATCGTTGTACAGTTTCATGTAAAATCAGGTATTCAGGAAATTCAGTGATGAACTTAATAATGAAACACTGAAATTGAATATGATAATAATATATAATCCCTAATGTTTATTCATGTATGATGGCTACACATGTGCAGTTCAAACAGAGGAAGGACTGAGCGAATGTTTCCCAATAGAAACTAGGGTTAAACAAGGATGCATTTTATCGCCCTTGTTATTTGGAGTTGTTATGGACTTCATAATGAAGAAATGCTGCACTGGTAATAAAGGCATCAAATGGATACAAGGAGACCATTTGGAGGACCTTGACTTTGCTGATGTTAGATAAAAAAGATGCAGGAAAACACAAATGAACTATCATCAATCATCATCATGTGCCATACCGGTTGGCCTAGGCGATCATGTCCCTCCACAATCTTCTATCCACAGTGCATCATATCAGTTCTGTTGTTCACTGTTTTCCATGCCATGACACCAAACCATCCAGTATTTTCTCTCTTTGTCGTCCGCGATCTCTCTTTCCTTTTATTTTGCCAGTTATAACCAAGTATTCCAACTTTCCTCTTCTCGTGACGTGCCCAAAAAATGTTGATTGCTTCTTTCTATGTTTTTTAAGAGCTCCCTTTTTGTGTTAGCCTCTTTGAGAACTTCCTCATTGGTCTTTTTAGCTGTCCAGGCAACTTTCAACATTCTTCTGAGAAATCCCATCTCTGTGGCCTCTAATCGTCTTTTCATTTGTTTGTCTACTGTCCATGATTCGCTTCCATAGGTCAGAATTGGTTCTATATAGCACGGATGAACTCTCTTTCTCATTTCTATTGACATATTTTTAATTTTCTGAAATGCTATTTTGGCCTGAGCTATTCTGCTTTTTATTTCTGTGCTGCATCTCCCATCTGATGTTATTATTGTGCCCAAGTATTTGAAACGTTGCTCTTGTTTCAGATTTGTCTCGTTTATTTTTATGCTGCATGATGGTGATGATTGTTTCTTCAATATGACCATTACTTCTGTTTTCTTACTATTCAGACTGAGACCTTTCTTTTTGCTTTCTTTTACTATTATGTCTATCATTTCTTGTAGTTCGTTCTCTGTCTCTGCTATTAAGACTGTGTCATCCGCATATAGCAAATTATTTATGTTGTGACCGTTGACTTCAATTCCTTTTTTGTCTACTATTGATCTCATAATATATTCGCTGTAAAGTGAAAACAAATCTGGTGACAGAACACAGCCTTGTCTGACTCCTTGTTTTATAAATTGGAATTGTCCTGTTTGGTTGTTAATTCGTATAGCTGCTGTTTGTTGCCAGTACATGTTTTTTATGATTCGCAGATCCTTGCCATCAGTGTTTAATTTCTCCAGCATATTGATTATTTCCACATGCTTTACTTTGTCAAATGCTTTCGTGTAGTCTATAAAGCACATATATAGATCTTTCTTTACCTCTATAGATCTTTCTATCAATGTTCTTAAGACGTATATCGCATTATTGGTGCCCTTTCCTTCCACAAATCCACATTGTTCCTCACTTATTTCTGGTTTTATTTTGTTCCTTACACGTCTCATGATTATTCTTAGTAATATTTTCGTCATATGGCTCATGAGACTAATAGTGCAATGGTCTTCACAATCAGTGGCACTTTACTTCTTCGGTATGGCTACAAAGATAGATTTTAGTAGATCTTCGGGTATGTGTCCAGTGTTATATATGTCATTGAGTAATTTTGTTATGACTTGTACTCCCAGCTCTCCTAATGCATTTATCTCTTTGATTGTTATATTGTCAGGACCTGGAGCTTTGCCTCTTTTCATGTGTTGAATTGCGTCCTCTACTTCACTCTGCATTATTGGTGGTCCTGTGTTTTCATTTGAATTATTTAATTCTGGTCTTTCATCATCATAGAGTTGACTGATATATACTGTCCATCTTTCCATTGTCTTCTCCTGTCCCATTATTATATTTCCTTCCTTTGACTTCACACATCCTGAAACTTTGACTTCTTTTCTTCCTGTAACTTTGACTTCTTTTCTTCCTGTTAATTCATTTAACTGATTGTGCATAAATTTTGAGTCTTTCTTTTGTTGTTTTTCCATTTCTTCACATTTCTGCTTTAACCATCCTTCCTTTGCTTCTCTACACTTGTTTTGGATCTCTTTGTGCAATATTTTGTATGTTCGTTCTTCTTTCTTATGTTTTCTTCTGTCATCCATTTCTTTTTGTTGATTCTTTTAGTCACTGGTATTACCTCTTTTGATGTTTGTTGAATCGATTGTTTGAGCATTTCCCATTACTCCTGGATGTCCTGTATTTTCTAAATAGCATTATATTTATTATGTTCTATCGTGCTGTACTTATCGAAACGAGGTGGCTGTGAAGTCCCCATTTACATCATTAGCTGTAAATATAAGGTTGTGATTTGTCATGATTAGTCCAGGCAATAAAAGAAGGTAGTTTGCCATTCCTTTCCTTCTTGGCAGTGACTGTACTAGTCGGAGATCGCAGCCATTGTCTCTATACATGAGATCCTCTGCCTGCCATCGCGGTGTGGGGACCTTAACCGGCACTACTTGTCGGCTGCTCCCATAGCACCATCCACCACCTGCTCTAATGGCTTCACATAACCCTGATAGGGGGGCTAAACAGGAGCTCCACCTTGCGCAAGGGTGTCCCAAAGAGTAGTGAAGGAAAGGAGACGTCTTACTCCTCCTTTGGTAGAGCAGAACTCTACCCCGCTAACCAACTATCATCAATAGCCAGCAAAATTGGGTTTGAGATCAATCATGAAAAGACTAAGGTCATAAAAAGCTTAATTCCAAAAGATGACAGAATATACATGGAAAACAAACCAGTGGAAGAAAACAATCACTTTATCTACCTTGAAAGTCACATTGATCGAGAAAGGGATACAAGTAAAGAAATTAGAATCAGAATTGCTAAAGCAACAATGTCTTTCAGAAGCCTTGAAAAGTTGTGGAAATCAATATATAGCAAAGCAAGTCCTCATGTGGGAAACAACAGGTAAGAGGAAAAGAGGAAGACCCAGAGAGACACTGAGAAGAACATTGATGAGAGAGGCAAGAGCAGCAGAAATTGGCTCCCTCAATGAGATAGAGCTGCTTGCACAGAACAGAGACAAGTGGCGAGATTTGATAAAAGATCTTTACAAGGATTGAAAACTGCTAGAATAACAATTTTGATAAGAGGAGTATCTAGGTCTATGCCCTATGGGTTGGCTACAGCTCAAAAGGTCAATAGATAAACTGTTTATTCGCTAGATGCAACTCAATGAGATCAGGGTTTACAAAAAAAGCACAATAACTCATTATTCATGGTGTAGCACACCCTTACACACCAAAAATATTTCCACATTACTAACACATAAGTTCTCATCCACAAGTTACCAAGTCTCAACATGTACTTCATTTCTGATGCCCTAACAACACTTCCTGGAAGAAACATGCCTATCTGCATTCTAACTAACTCTTAGTCAAATCTACTGCAGCATTACACATCTTCTATTACTGTGTGGTCTTGATATCAACATCTTATTGTTCAACCCTCTCCTAAAACGCATCTGTTCCATCTGGCTTCAAACCTAAAAATAACCCTTCCTTTCCTCTCATCTACCTTTCATGAACTACTGTTCACTCATAATTGTCACATGTTTCCTGCTTTATCATTAATTCCCCCCCCCCATCTCTCATTTTTCACTATTTACTTCATTTCCCCATGATACTTATTCATGTGTGACTAATGTCTCACATTTGTCTTGCAAGTTCCCTAACTTTCCTCACAACACATCTTTGTTAATCATCCCCTCTTCGTTTGAAATAAACTTTCCCAACTAAATATACTCTCTCTCTGTCTCTGCGTTCAAGATGCTAATGGTCATGTTATGTCTTTTCCCCTGTCATCAAGACGAAATTTGCTGTCCTCTTCAGGTCTTCATATTATCCCCACAATTTTGCTTCACATGTTTATGTCATTGGGCCAAGTTTAATATTGAAGTTCAGCATAGTTTTTGCATGACTGAAGATAATGTTCTGGAGTCTCTGCCCCACTTCCACAGTGGCATTCATCAGTGTGGGTTATTCCTAGGACAGTGAAGGTGGCCCAGGAGTCTGCAGTGACCTGTTCTGAGATGGAAAATGATGGTCTGGGCACTCTATATATATATATATATATATATATATATATATATATATAAAGAAATAATACAAAGTTTCATCATCAAGCACAGGGCCTACTGGCGTAGGTGATCATGTCTCTCCACAACCTTCGATCTCGGCAGCTATTTATCATTTCTGTTGTTGACCTTCTGCCAAGCCATTCTCTTAAGCTGTCTGTTATTTTTTATCTTTGCTTCCGTTTATCTCTTCGTCCCTCAATTTTTCCAGTTGTTACAATATACTCAAGTTGTTCTCTTCTCATTACATGGCCAAAAAATGATGATTGTTTCTTCCTAATATTAGAAATTAGCTCTCTTTTTGCTTCATTGTTGTGGCGATTCATGATTGTACAAAGAAAATACGACGGTGGTTTTCTGTTGCCTTCTGTCGGTTTGTTTATGGTTGGCTCCGCTAGCCTTTGACTAAAAATTCTCACCCACAAGGCAGTGGGGTTGTTTTACTTCAGGGTACCTTCCCTTAGCCTTTTACTCTCCCGAGCTTACCTGCAAGGCAGAAGGGCAGCCACAGGTTGTACTGTTTACTGCATACAGTAGCAGGTAAAAATACCTGACCTGACATAAAAGTTTACATGCAAAGTTTACATGCATTAAAAGACTACAATAAAATATTACAGAATATATTAAATTGTGCCCAAATAACATCAGCATGTAAATATTTGGTTCTTCATTATTTATTTCTTAAGTTACCTGCTAGGGTTGGAAAAGTCATAGGTCATCAGACTAAATTTATCAACATTTTTAGCCATTGCATCCACATCTTCTTTGCTGATGAGGCCTTCAAACGATCTGATTAAAATGTTTCATAAAAGCGTATTTGTATCAACAAATAAAATATAGCATACCCTACTTTAAAATAACAGTATGTAGAGAATGGTAATGGTGCTGACAGACAAATAATACATTTAACATTGTTTGTTTGCAGCTTTATTGGTGTGAGTACATCTATCTTCAATAATGCAGATTTAAACAGTGTTGCTGCAAATCTATGACAACTTTAAATATTTAAAAATCCTTTTCAAACACTTTCTTTCTTAATCTAAATTATTTTTTAAAATCCTTTTCAAACACTTCTTTCTTAATCTAAATTATAATTCAACAAGCATATATTGTCTAGAATAATCATATTTAAAAAGTTGTGTTCATTTCTTAAAAGTTTAATACTTTCTATTTATCATACCAACCTGGCATAAAGAGGAGGTGGAATGACTAAAATAAGTTCCTTGTTGGCTGCATGAAACATTGTTCCCATGTGGTTAACAAAGTGGATGAGATCTCTTTAAAAAAACACCAAAACGTGTGTAAGATCAAAAAAGAGTAAAGCTACTGGCTAAAGCCAATAAATAATGAAAAATATAATACTTTAATTGAAATATATATAAAATATTATTATATATATTTAATATTATATATTATATATAAATGTATCTGCACTTAAAATATCATATTTTGTATCAATGGCAATGGTTTTACTATCACAACAAATAAATAAATATATAATGAGCAGAAGCTACAAAACTGTTTCAGAAATGTATAAATTGCAAGAGTGTGCGCCATTTCACACAGAGCACAACATTCAAAATAAACACAAAATTGTATCAAAAGCAGCTAAACTAAGGTGACCATTCGTCCCGGATTGTCCGGGACAGTTCCGGAATTTGACATTTTTTTAACCTTTGTCCCGGATTAGCTGCCGTACCGGTTTTGTCCCGATTTTGGCATATTTTTTAGCTTTTGTCCCGGATTTGATAAAAAATAATTTGGGACACAAACATTTACCAATTTTGCCATTTTGGTATACGGCGTACATTTCTTCAATTTAAAAAAATATTATTCCGTTGCTGTGTGGACAATTTTGTTTAATATCAAAACAGTAGAATGCGCTCCTAGTTTTAAATCTCGTATATATTCATTGTGTTACTACCTTTCACTTTCACTTTCGCAAAAAATGGCACCGAAGCGTAATTGTAGTTTTAATCAAGATTTACAAAAGGAATACCCTTTTATAAAAAAGTCTACATCGTCATCAGACTTCACTGTAAGATGTAATATATGTTCATCCGGGTTTACTATTAACCATAGTGGACGTGGTGATATTAAGAGCCACATAAATAGTGATAAACATAAGAGAGCCGTCGCTACTGCTGCATCAAGCTCGTCGTTGACAAATTTTTTCGAGCTAAACAGGTTGGTGACAAAGAAGAACAGTTAGCTGCTACAGAAGGTGCCTTTGCATATCATACAGTGATGCACAATCACACGTTTAGATCTATGGACTGCACATCAAAATTGCTTCAGGTAACTTTAGAACCAAAATTTGCTTGTGCACGTACGAAAACAGAAGCTATTATTCGGAATGTGTTCACACCCCATGCTCTAAACGAGTTGAGATGTGACCTAGAAAACGTAACATTTATCTCCATACTGACAGATGCCTCCAACCACAAAGAAATCAAGATTTTTCCTTTGCTTGTCAGATACTTTGATCGCAATAAGGGACTGAAAGTTAAAATATTAGAGTTGAAGTCATTGCCGGGTGAAACATCTGATATAGTAAGTAGTTTTCTTATTGACTGTCTAACTGAAAATGGTTTAGAACTGAAAGTAGTTGGATTATGTGCATACAACACAAATTCTAATTTTGGGGGCGCTGAAAGAAAAGGACAGAACAATGTTTTCACAAAACTGAAAGAAAACCTTGGACATAGTTTGATAGGTGTTGGGTGTGCTTGCCATATTTTCCACAACACTGTTCGAGCTGCTGCAGACGTATTGCCTGTTGATGTTGAAATGACTATTGCAAAAATGTATCTGTACTTCAAATCATACACAGACTTCCAGATGATTTTAGGTTATGCACAAACTATGTGGCTTGCGCTCTTGCCTGCTGTTGAAAGGGTTCTTTACATGTTCCTGCCTCTAAAATCATATTTTCAATCTCAAGACAGATGCCCAGTTTTTATACAGGAATTCTTTGAAAACCCACTGTCTGAGGCATGGCTTATTTTGGTTCACAGTCAGGCATCCTCTTTCCACGAAGCAGTGCAGAAAGTAGAGGGACAGATGGTCACTGTATTTGAAGTCATTGACAACATCAATAGGTTGAAAGCTATCTTGGAGTCCAAGCTGGAAGACGGCTTCTTGCCATCAAGAGTTCAGATAATCCTTAAAAAACTGGAAATGGAAGGATTTCCACGTGATGATGTGAAAAAGTTTAACGCCAGTGTTTCTTCATTTTATGAAACAGCTTTAAGTTATTTGAAGAAATGGGCTGCAAATAATTTTCAAAACCTAGTCTTACAGCTGGGTAATGCTGAACAGAACACCAAATTGGGAAGATATTGAGAAGTCTTCATCATTAGTGAGTCAAACAGTGCCTTCAGTCGACTTTCCAGAAAATGAAATGTATGACGAATATGTCTACATGAAACAGTTCGTTACTTCACAAAAAATTAGTGAGTGGAGTCTTAATAAAACATTACCAGGGCAACGTTGGGTTGAACTAGCTTCCCACTTCAGAAACAATCATGTGCCCGTTTCACATATTCTGAAGTTGGCAGAGTTCTTTTTGTGTCTACCTGGAACAAATGCTGCAACAGAACGAGTGTTTTCTCTGATGAACAGTTTGTGGACAAATGATAAAACACAACTAGGTGTTGAAACTTTAAAAACCATGTTGATCACCAAAGTGAACTATGAGGGAACATGTGTCGAATTTTATAAGATACTGCATACAAAGAAGGACATTTTACAGAAAATTCACTCATCTGAAAAGTACAGCATCTCTGTTTCACCTTCAATTTAAGTGAGTATCACTGTTTTTTTGTATCTCCTGATTATCCTAATAGCATATTGTAGGTCTATATTATTAGATGTTTTAAAATGTATGTATTATTCACTTGAAAATGACAGCAAGAAGAAATGTAATTTTATTGGTAGAAAATTGAAGTAAAATTATTCCGTCCCGGAATGGGATTTCAAAAATATGGTCACCTTAGCTAAACTAGTAGAGAGACAAGACAAACTACAACATTTTGACAACTATCTGCATCAGATACAAATAAAAAAATATACAAAGATCATACATGATAGACAAATACTATTCTAAAACAAACAAAAAATAAAAACACAAAAGTTTAACACTGGTGTGAAAATTTAAAATTAATTAATAAAAAATAAAATTAATTTAATTTTTGTCAACAAGTGACAAAATATACATGGAAAACAAACCAGTAGAAGAGATCGATCACTTCATCTATCTTGGAAGTCACATTGATCGAGAAGGGGATACGAGCAAAGAAATTAGAATCAGACTGGCTAAAGCAGCAATGTCTTTCAGAAGCCTTGAAAAGTTGTGGAAATCAAAACTCATTAGCACAAACACAAAACTTAGGCTATTCAAATCAAATGTACTATCAACCCTTACGTATGCGTGTGAAAGCTGGAAAACAACAAGAGATATAGAAACAAAGTTGAACGCATTCGAAAATAAATGTCTAAGGAAAATACTTGGTATAGAATGGAACGAATTCAAAACAAACGAGGAAATTAGAGAAATCGCCAATCAACCACTAATATCTTCAGTAATAAAGAAAAGACGATGGTCATACGTTGGACATGTGATGAGAAGAGATAATAATCGAATAGCAAAGCAAGCCCTCATATGGGAAACAACAGGTAAAAGAAAAAGAGGAAGACCCAGGGAGACACTGAGAAGAACATTGATGAGAGAGGCAAGAGCAGCAGGAATCGGCTCCCTCAATGAGATAGAACTGCTTGCACAGAACAGAGACAGATGGCGAGATTTGATAAAATATCTTTAAAAGAAAACTGCTAGAACAAAAATTCATATAGGAGAAGGTGTATCTTGGTCTACGCCCTATGGGCCGGTTACGGCTCGAAAGGTCAATAGATAGATAGATAGAAAATTTAAAATGGTGGAAAGAAACAATAGCCATGATTTGCATTCCTGTTGGTTACATGATTAATAGATCTCACTGGCCCAAAAGAGCCAAACAGTGAAAACTTAAAGAGAGTGTCTCATGAGGATGGATGAAAGGAGGGGTCCTATAGGGTAGAAAAAAAGAAGGAAAGAAACAAATATGAAAGATGACAAGGATTGGCAAGGGCAAAGAAGAGAAGGAGATAATAAAGATAAAGCAGGAAGCAATAAAGATAGAACACAGGAAAAAATGGAAGAGGAGACCGGTGATTACAAAAAAGAGTGAGAAGAGTTTAGCCAGATAGATAAGACGTCAGGAAAGTCGATCCACAGAACTGAGAATGTTTAAAGTCAAGCATACTCAGCTAGCTAGAGAGATGAATCACTTAAGTTTATGACAGGTCTGATGTGGTCGAGTGAACCTGGCATCCCATTCAACGATAGGCCTCCAACACTACAAGAAGTGACAAATGTAGCCCACAGAGCCCATAACAAATTAGCCCCAGGTCCAAACGGCATTTCATACCTGGTGCACAAAAGATACCCAGAGGTACTGAAATGACTACACCAGCTGCTCAGGAGTGCATGGAAAAGGCAACTTGTAGGCCAGGGGTGGAAGAAGACCAATGGAGTGTACATCCCAAAGGAACAGAACTCAAATGAGATTACGCAGTTTAGACCAATCTCCCTACTGAATGTCGAAGGAAAAATATTCTTCTCTATAATGGCAAAGAGACCCACCTTGTGCCTTATGGAAAATACTATACTCATAGATACTTCTACACAGAAGGGATAATTCCTGGTGTCCTGGGATGCTTGGAGCATGCGACAATATGGGAGGCGATACAAGGAACAAAGACCAAGAAGCTAAATCTAGATGCAATATAGTTGGATCTAGCCAACGCATATGGATTAGTCCAATAGCAGATGATTTCGCAGGCTCTCCAAATGTACCATGTACCCCAGAGTATAGCAGCTTTGTTCAAACTGTATTTTTACCAGCTTCACTGTGCTTTTCTCCATCAGAGAATATACGACCAATTGGATAGAATTGCAAGTCGGCATTGTGATGGGCTGTACAATTTTGCCCACACTCTTCGTGATGGCGATGCAAGTAATACAGAAAGCAGCAGAAGGAGTTGCAAAAGGACCAGATCCTAGAGATGGATATCATATGCCACCATTTAAAGCATTCATGGATGACACCACATCTGAAAAGAGCCACGCCGGGAGGATGCTCGACCACCTAGATGAGCTCATTGTGTGGTGTCAGATGAGCTTCATACTGAGGAAGTCATAGAGCCTCTCCATTAGATGAGGCAAGACCAAGGAAGTCATATTCAGTGTAGCAAACCAGAAAATCCCAACTGGCTGCGAGGTGCCAATAAAGAGTCTAGGCAGAGTGTATGATGCCTCATTGAAAGATATAAAAGCCATCCAGAGAGTAAGACAGATGTCAAATCAAGGGTAGATCATTAACCGGAGCAGACTTTTATGAAAATCCAAAATCTGGTGCTCAGATCAAGTTCATGTTGATACCTAAACTGCTATGGTCTTTTCTGATATACGAAATCAGCTCAGGTACAGTGAAAGCGATGGAGAGCTAATTAGCAGGTAAACACAAAAATGGCTGGGAGTACCATCAGGATTGACAGATGTTGTGCTGCACTGCAAGAAAACTAAGCTGATTGTCCCATTCAAGTCAGTCCTAGAAGAATACAAAGCCAGAAAGGCCAGACTGGCAGTTATTCTACATAGCTCATCAGACGAAGCAGTCCAGACAGTGGAACCTACAATGAAGACTAGTCAGAAATGGCAAGTAAGTTCAGCAGTAAACGAGGCATGTGAAAGTCTCAAACTGAAGGAAGTGAGGGGCTACACGCAGACCAACAGGTGTGGATATGGTTACGGCAACATCCAATGGTGGTCAAAAGCATCCAACAGACAACATAGGGACATGGTAGTTCGGAAGATCATAGATGCCGAGGAGAACAAACGTATGCAAAAGGCAGCACAACAAGCACAGCAAGGCCAATGGACAACATGGGATGAGACCTTGCAGAGAACGCTAACATGGAATGACATATAGCGCAGCTGTGGCTTAACTACATAATTAGATCTATGTACAACCTTTTACCATCAGCCTACAACCTTGTTCAGTAGGGAAAGACAGATGACAAACGTTGTCCTCTCTGCAGTGGAAAGCAGTTGATGGAGCATGTTCTTTTCTCTTGCACGACAGCGCTATGGTACGTGTGGCGACACAATAAAGTGCTACACATGAACTCGCTGTCATGGATGAGGCATGAATGAAGGCCAACACCAAAGTTCAATCAGCTACAACAAATACCTATTTTTTTTAGCGCAGGACAGCAGCAGCCCCCCCCCCCCCAAAAAAAAGCAAAACAACTACGACTCAACAGGTATGACTTAATGCTCCTGGATACAGCGAATGACTGGGAGATGGCTGTTGACCTCCCAGGGAAGGGAAGTAACCAGAATGCATCAAGAGATATAAATGCATCCAGACATTGCACTTTACACATCAGATATGACCCACATCATCTTAATAGAGCTCACAGTGCCATTTGAATCCAGGATAGGGAACAGCATATATTTAAACTAGCCAAATACAAAGATCTCACTACCGAGGTGAGACAGCAGGGTTTCCTGGTCAGAGTGTTTGCTGTAAAAATTAGTGGCAGAAGACTCATGACCTCATCCCTCTATGACCTATTAATCTATCTAATGACCTTTCGAGCCGTAGCCAGCCCATAGGGCGTAGACCAAGATACTCCTTCTCTTATCTGAATTTTTGTTCTAGCAGTTTTCAATTCTTTTAAAGATATTTTATCAAATTTTGCCATCTGTCTCTGTTCTGTGCAAACAACTCTATCTCATTGAGGGAGCCGATTCCTGCTGTTCTTGCCTCTCTCATCAATGTTCTTCTCGGTGTCTCTCTGGGTCATCCTCTTTTCCTCTTACCTGTTGTTTCCCACATGAGGGCTTGCTTTGCTATTTTGTTATTATCTCTTCTCATCATGATGTCCAACATATGACCATCGTCTTTTCTTTATTACTGAAGATATTAGCGGTTGATTGGCGATTTCTCTAATTTCCTCGTTTGTTTTGAATTTGTTCCACGCTATACCAAGTATTTTCCTTAGAAATTTATTTTCGAATGCGTTCAACTTTGTTTCTATGTCTCTCGTTGTTTTCCAGCTTTCACACGCATATGTAAGGGTTGATAATACATTTGATTTTAATAGTCTAAGTTTTGTGTTTGTGCTGATGAGTTTTGATTTCCACAAATTTTCAAGGCTTCTGAAAGACTTGCTGATTGCTGCTTTAGCTATTCTGATTCTAATTTCTTTGTTTGTATCCCCTTCTCGATCAATTTGACTTCCAAGATAGATAAAGCGATTGATCTCTTTCTTTGTTTGTTTTCCATGTATATTTTGTCATCCGTTGGAATTAAGCTTTTCATGACTTTAGTCTTTTCGTGATTGATCTCAAGCCCAATTTTGCTGGCTATTGATGATAGTTCATTTGTGTTTTCCTGCATTGTTTTTATCTGACTGCTCATGAGAACTATGTCATCAGCAAAGTCGAGGTCCTCCAAATGGTCTCCTTGTATCCATTCGATGCCTTTATTACCAGTGCAGCATTTCTTCATTATGAAGTCCATAACAACTCCAAATAACAAGGGTGATAACATACATCCTTGTTTAACCCAGTTTCTATTAGGAAACATTCACTCAGTCCTTCCTCTGTTTGAACTGCACATGTGTAACCATCATACAAGTCTTTAATAATATTTATTATGATTTTTTATGGTAAGCCATATTACTTCAGAATTTTCCACAAAGAATCTCGATGAATACTGTCAAATGCTTTTTTGAAGTCGATGAAGTTAAGTACAAAAGGTTTTTGCTTTTCATTGTGTTCCTCCAATATAAGTCGTAGAATAAAATTGTGGTCAAGACAGCTTCTCCCTTTTCTAAACCCAACCTGTTCATTGTTCTATTTAGGATGATTTTGCAGAATAACTTTAAGGCAACTGACAAAAGTGTCATGCCTCTCCTGTTACAATCTCTGAGATTGCCCTTTTTTGGAATCTTAACAATGATTACTTTTTTCAATTTATGAGGCGTCTTCTCTGCTTTCCAAATGATTTCGAACATTTTCTGGAGATGTATTAAATTATGGCTATCAATTGCCTTGAGGATCTATTATGACTTATTAAAAAGGCTAGAAATTAGTGGGGGAATGCGGACAAGAGCAATGACGGCAATTGTGAGTCAGTCAAAAGAGCATCATGCTGGCTCTGGCGAAACCAAGACATCAACAATCTCAGAATAATCTGATGTTCAGACAATTAGGTAACTAATTTACACATCGACCACACCTGACTCCAACATAAGTTAACAGCGTAGTGACAGTTTAATCCTTGATTATCCAAGGCACAGACAATAAGTGATAAGAAATTACATCATCGCCCTCGAGCGAGCCACATCCGACGTTTGCAACACCAATAGTTCAAAAGAATGAAGTTCCCAGCCCAACCCATCTTTATCACCTATTATCAGTTTCTGGTCCACTACATTGTGCTGAATTACACCATCACAAAAAGCAGCATGTAAGCGAGTCTATATAAAAGAACATTCCAAATATAAGCCATTTTTGACTACCGTCACCACAAAGAGGACATCAATATACTGGGTTAAAACTAAGGCAAGTAAGTATACGACTGGGTACAGACCATAGATTCGACCAGAAGTGTTGCATAGAATAAGTGTGGGTATTTTGTGCCAAATGTATTGTAAGCTCATCCTAATTGATTTCTGTCTAAGTGATTGACCATTTTCTTTTATTTACCAATAACTATTGAAATTATATCCGTTAATCTCACAGGAACATGCCATACCAAATCCATGCTTTTTTCAAGAGGTCCTATGTGTTAAAAAAAGTTAAAGTACCCCCGTCACGCCAAGTAGCGTATAGGGAATATGGTGTTAGTGACCATAAATTTTGATTTTTGGGGTAATGTGGTCGGTATTACGCCCGTGCCATTTTACTTTTCCAGAAAAAAAATCCGGTACCCATTTAAGGCTGGGTGAACTCTGAAGCCGTCGGTTGGGATCGAACCCTACCCCTTGTCCTTTGTAGTCCAGTTCTAGGTCCTATGTGTGGTCTCAAGTTAAGAAGATGATAAACATGAAGGCCCAGAAGTAATAAAATGACATTATGTTCATATTTCCCATCTGCCATTAAAACTCTACAGAAATTGCTAGTGGTTGTGATAAATAATCCATGAACCTGTTAAATTATCAAAATTAGATTGTCCTTAATTTATACACTTACAGAGGAAGCTCGAGTGCCTACAACTTGAGATTGCAACACCAGAATTGGCAGCCCTAGAACAGATCTAGATCTATTCTTGACCTTCTATTTGGTCTCCCATTGTAACAGCCTGCATCAAAACAGGCTAGCTAGCAGAAGCTACAATTGCAGTGTTATCCCTAGTGATTGCTTTTACTGATATGGATGACCTAGGATTGCACTACCTCTAGGCAAGACAAGTCACAGTTTTCCTACCATGGCCTCAAACCAGATAAAACCTTATTTTCTAAAGCCAGGAATGTCAAGAAAGCCATTATGACCTGCCACATTCCTGAGTCAAAAGGCTTCTGTTCATATCAACTTGTGATATTAATACAACAACAACAATACATTTGCAAAAAAATAAAATTTTTTGATACATAAAATGACAATTTTCAATTTTAAATGACAATTTTCTGATGGCCTGGAGAAGATCAATATGGAGAGCATGCGACAGGTAGATGAATAAAAGAAGAAGACAGTGAAGAAGGTGAAAGCAAAATGTCACAGATGAGCTGGGCATCTTGCATAGGACAAAGAAAACTTCATAGTAGCTGTCATGGGTGCTATATTTTTTTTTTAAAAAGGCACAAGATTAATGATAGTGATTTGCAGAAATAGCAATAGAAAAGTAAGAAGCAATTAAATGGCTTACTTTCTCCGCTTTCCTCCAAGTTGTGGCCAAACTTCCACAACAACACCAGACCACTTGTAATTCTAAATGATCAGATTTCACATTAAGGTTAAGATGCAACTTTTTGGATATCAGGCCTATATTCACATGTCAATAAAATCATACTTCTTCTGCATGCACTTTATGACCACTGCACTTTCATTATTTGCCTTTAAAAGGGTAGGCATAGATGTGTTGTGTTAAGGTTAACAGCAAGCCCCAGTACCTGTGTTCTTATCCCAGAATTTGGCCTAGTAATGATAAATATAGAAGTTAGACTACACTAAAAGGGGGAGTCACTTCATAACTTTAAGAGAATAGAGAATAGCTGTCAGCCCACAGTTAAAGGATATTTCATGCAAACCATGTCCAGGTAGTCAGTTGACAATGAGCAAAAACAAAGAACCTTGCAAAGAAAAAGCAAGTTTCTTTCAGATCACTTTCAGACATCGAAAACAGACGTATCAAGAGATTGAGAAGAAAGATCAGGCAAGACAATGCCCCCACCTAAAAAGTAGACAACACCTAGTAATAGATAGATAGATCCCATGTAGACTTTTGTAACACAAGATCCCGAGAGCTGCTCAGTTAAGATAGTTTAATAATGTAGAGATTTTGGGTTCATCTTCTTGGAAAATGTTGAATATTAGATTGGTGGTTAGAATGAAAACTGAGTAGCATTTTTCTAGGAATAGTATTTCAGTAAGAGAAAGCTAAATGCATTTCATATGTGATGTCTGCACTGTATTCGTGGTATCACCTGGAAGGACAAAATGACAAACGTGGAGGTCCTCAGTCACACAAACCTACTGAACATCTACATGCTGCTCAAACAACATAGGTTACACTGGCTTGTCCACTTATGAAAGATAGTACATCAAAAGATATACTCTACAGACACTAGCACATGGCAAAAGAACTAGCGGGCACCCAAAATTTTGATTTATAGACAAGTGTAAACATGACATGAAGACTCTGAACATAAATCCTGCAGCCTGGGAAGAAATTGCTGCAGATCATAATCTTTGGAAACGCTCTAAAGCTCCAACACAAGCAAGAAGCAGACAGATTCACAGAAAAAGAATATACACTGCGAAAGAAATGAAAAAATAACATTTCTAGGGGCACTGCAAAATCCATAGTCAACCACGATTGATGGAGGCTACTACTATTTTAGTAAAAATGGTATTGTGGTAGAATGGAGAATATTGCCATCTTTGTTTATATAACAAGCTGTTAACAAGCTATCAGCAAGTTCATTGCCTACTCAATAAGTTTCTGTCAAGTATTGTCCAGACCAGTATGTCTCCAGAAATCAACAGGGCCAAATTAGGGTTTATTGGGTAACCTTTATTTCTTCATCCCTACCACCTACCATAAAATTGGTCATATTCTATCAACTCAACACACCCAAACTCAGCACTGCAGCAGAATGCCTTTTCTCTTTGACCCCTACTCACCAGGCCAAATTAGTATGTTATTAGGTTCGCTACTGAGAGGTGGAGTAGGATCTTAATCAGTTTTGATTTACTGATACTGGGACAAATAGCCAACAATGTGTCACTGACCACTTATAGCTCAGGTGTATTTTTTGCCAAGTAAAAGCTTACAATGTTAAATGGCTACTAAGTCAACCAACAGAAGATCTATTTGGTAATGGCACTTTTACAAATGTACAAAAACTATACCTTGCAAAGAAAATGCTAATTTTTCTTCTGAACAAAAATATAAAAGGACTTACTGGATGCAGAACCATGTGATTACTATAAAGAATCAATGCACAGTAGTACTTCATTCATTTTCATACATTTGGCCTTTGTTGTCTTTGGCAGACAATCAGTAGCAAGCAATCAGTAAATGTCAGCAGACCTTGTCAGGTGTATTTTTTGACAAACATCTTGTAAGTCATGCAATTTTACAAAATGTACTTTAGAGAATATCTAGTGTTACACAATGTTAATGCCTCTGACACTCATTCACAATGAGAGAGGATCTTAGACAATTGTGTCTAAAACATGGAGTTTATATCTAAACTTTCTATATAATCTTTCAAACTGAACTCTATATGCAACATAACACTAACCTTAACAGTGTTTAGGATAGCATCAATGCAGTCTTCAATGTTGTCCTCATCTTCAAACATGGCATTGAAATCTTCAGCACTCCACCCATCAAACAGCACTCTGGGTACTTCAAAAATGTTAAATTGAAATATCTAGCAAAATCAATGTTTAGAGCTTCCATCATTACTTTTAAAACCATTTTCATTACTATGATCTAGAATAAAAAAGGCAGCTCCTAAAAAACACCAGAAAGAAACTATCAACATTTTTCTGGCACATCATGAGAAGAGGAAAGTTGGAATAATTGGTTACAACTGGAAAAATAGAGGGAAAGAGAGATCGCGAATGACAAAGAGAGAAAATACTGGATAGCTTGGTGACATGGCATGGAAAACAGTCAACAACAGAACCGATACGATGCACTGTAGATAGAAGATTGTGGAAGGACATGATCACCTACGCCAACTGGTATGGCACATGAGGATGACGATCTAGAATAATACATTTCACCCAAACCTACCCATCAAGCAAATATTTTACCTTTGTCTTTTTACTTAATTTATTACATTTTGTTGAGTGGTAAATACCTTTGATGAAGGTTCTGCTAGTGCTATTGGTATTTGTGCACTCATCTAAGGTAAGATTATGTTTGATTTTATTATTACTGTGATCTTTGTGGTACATTTACCAACATTAAAGTTAAGTAAAGTTTTTCTTAAAAAACAAAACATTTTAAGTATTATAAAAATGTTTATAACGAGATATAACAAAAAATGTTTTAGTAATTATAAAATAAGTTTAAAATTTAGAAAATGCACACAACTGAGGTGAAATGTTTCCACACATATAAAAACATATACATACATACATATAGGTGTTTTCAAATGAAACCTACCCAAGCTGCACCAAATGGACAATACATAGGAGGCATGATGATGTCACATCTGACATATTAATTGCACAGAATTGTGCAATTGTATATGTTTTCATTCTCCAAATAGTATTCATGGGTTTTGCTGCAGACCGTTGAGGAAAAATGGCCTGTGTCATACAGAATTCATCCAAGGTCGACCAGCAAGAGGTGATTCACTTCCTAACAGCCAAAGAATTTTGATCTGTCTGTTGACATTCATCACTGAATGCGAGGATTGTATGGTAACAAAAGTGTGTCTAACACTACAGTAAAGGACTGGGTACGATTGTTTTGAAAAGGATGTCAGTCAACAAAAGATCTTTCGTGGCCAGGACAGGTGCATATTGTTGTGACAGAAGAAACCATTACAGAGATTGGTGCAGCAATACAGGTGGACCGTCATCAGAGCTTATGTTCGCTAGCAGAGGAATTCACTGTGTTGCTTGGGACAGCTCAAATAGTGATTAGGAAGAAACTGCTGAAGATGTGTTCACTGTGGGTCCCACAGATGCTGCCAAACCACCAAAAGAAAAATGCATGGGGTGGAATTTGAACCATCTGCTGCGTTATGAAGAAGAGGATGATGCATTTCTGTTGCAAGTAGTGGCAGGTGGTGAGTCATCATGCCATCACTTTGAGCTGTGCGGCAAAACAGCAAGCATGCGATGGAAATATCCCAGATCACCAAAATTAAAGTCACAGGTTTCTACTGGTAAGGTTATATTGAATGCATTTTTTTTTAACAAAAATGGCTTCTTTAAAGATCCTGATGTGAACGTCAATGTCGTCTGCTACAAAGACACACTAGACAACCTGTATACAGTCATCAAGAAGAACAGATGTGCTTTGAACATTGTGCAAGCTTTGGCATGGAAACGGTGGAAAGTTCTGGAACACCCAGTCTACAGTCTCTGTCACTATGTGACTCTCATTTCTTAGGACCCTTAAAAAAAAAACTCTAAAGGGACGATTCAACTCCGATGCAGACATCATAGCCTCTGTGACAAAATGGTTCGAACAACCAGTCATTTTTCTCAGACGGCCTTGTGTGTGCATGGCTATGTTAGTCACATCTCATATCTTTGTATGTGCATGTCTATACTCGCGTGCTAAGGTGCCGGTTCAAGTCTCGTACTTTACCTTTTACCTTTACCTTTGTATGTGCATGTCTATGTTACTCATGTCTCATATATTTGTGTGTTTGTGTTTAGTCATATCTCATATCTTTGTGTGTGCATGTCTATATTAGTCACATCTATCTTTGTGAGTGCATGTTTATGTTAGTCATGTCTCATGTCTTTGTGTGTGCATAACTGTGTTTAGTCATATCTCAGTGTGTGTATCTGTGTTAGTCATATCTCATATTTTAGAGTGTGTGTGTATGTCTGTGTTAGTTATATCTCATATCTTGATGTGTCAGTGTTAGTCATGTCTTTGTGTGTGCATAACTGTGTTTAGTCATATCTCAGTGTGTGTATCTGTGTTAGTCATATCTCATATTTTAGAGTGTGTGTGTATGTCTGTGTTAGTTATATCTCATATCTTGATGTGTCAGTGTTAGTCATGCCTCATATCGTTGTGTGTATGTCTGTGTTAGTCACCTCTAGTGACTCGGGCAGATGGTGCTCGTAAACCTAGGAGGCCAACCATCTAAGGGCAGAATCCCCCTACAGAAAAGACAATCTGCTGCCTTGCAGGAAGATTGGGGACAATCAAAGGTTAAGGAAAGCAAACCTGAATAAAATGCTGTCTGAAATCACACTGGCCACTGCCACTGGCGCGGAACACAGTGCAATGTTTAAAGGGTGTTCAATCAGAGTGGATCTGGCAGATTCTAATTGTGATGTTCTGTCTGTGGGGGTCGATCAACACACTTAACCAGACAGCTGACTTCATGTGAGAGTCTGGAATCCTACTCTAATTGAGTCCTGATCGCAGAGAGAGAGAGAGAGAGAGAGACGGCATCCACCGTCTACCCATGCAAAGGGATGCGTGTCTAAATGCCTATGACATTGACTTTTTCTAAAGAACTCTGGTGAGTACTTGCTTCATAACAATTGCTTTATTTAATTCTGCTACACCTGCTGATGTACCTTCATATTTTTTGTAATACAGCCACTATGATGGATTTCATTTGAACATGCCTCATACTTCAGAAATTACTTAAATATAATAAATAAATAAGTATAAAAAGTAATGTATTTTGATATAAACAAACATTAAAGTCATAAACTTATGTTTACAAATTTCATATACTTGTGGGAAAGTTCCCTTTTCTCTCTCTTTTTTTTTAATCTTTTTTTTTTTTTTTACTTTTTTTTACCGACAATGCAGTCAATATGTTGTTTTGTTGCTGACTAACAATATTAGCTCTCCAGTTTTCTCTGTCTGTAGACATTGTTACTTTCAATATTTTGTGAATTTTCTTCAGGCAGGCTATATAAAATTATGAGAGCCTTGATGTATCTTTTTTCCTGTTGTTCTTCAGCATTTAGAATCATATAAAAGCAGTGAAAGTAAGCATCTCTAACATTTATATCTTTAAATGTTTTATTTTTGTATTGTACTAGAAGAATAGGGAGCCGCGATAGCTCAGTGGTTAGTGAACTGGACTACAAAGGACAAGGGGGTAGGGTTCGATCCCAACCGACGGCTTCCGGGTTCACCCAGCCTTAAATGGGTACCGGATTTTTTTCTGGGAAAGTAAAGCAGCACGGGCGTAATACTGACCACATTACCCCAAAAATCATGTGCTGAAGGTCTGTAAAATATAGGGTCGCTAACTACATATTTCCCTATACGCCACTTGGCGTGATGGGGGTACTTTACTTTTTTACTAGAAGAATCTCTAAATTATACAAATAACACCACATGGAAATGTTGAAAATATCAATTTAAAAAAAGCACTAAGAAAGTTCACACTCTCACACTGTATGTGAATATATTTGATGCTTCAAGCTCCTTGATATCAACTTTGACTAGTCTAGTGTTTTTCCTTCTTCTTTCACTCTACATAGCCATATCAATTTTTACTATAAAGTGTGGTCTATCTCAGGTTTCTTACATCCTCATAAAGAGTCTCAATTACAGATGTCAAAGAAAGTCTTCTTATCACTCAGCTTCTTTTGTGATGCAGCCATTTCAACTATTTCTTTGTTATCTCAACACAGACACTTGTCTGTTTTTTTTTTTGTTGTTTTTTTTTTTTTTTGGGGGGGGGGGGGGTGTTATGGTATTGTACAAATAGTAGTAAAGTCCACAGTAAATTTGATTGAATTCAATTTCAGTTTCAGCCTGGCCAATAAATTTGTTACATTATTCTTTTTCATCAATGCTAAAGGGTGGTTAATGATCCAGCAAATTATGGCTACTTGCTCTTTGCTATTTTTATTATATTAGCATTTTATGTGACACACAGATCTATAACCAGATAAAAGATTGTCACATCAAATTGGGTAATTAACAACTATGCTCTGCTCCAAGAGGGTTATCAAACCTTACCTACACATGTGAAAGCTGGAAAACAACAAAAGAAACTGAGAAAACTAAATACTTTTGAAGACAAATGCCTAAGATGAACACTCTGTACACAATGGAATGAATTCAAGACTATAATATAGAGTTAAGAGAAATGACCATGTAAGAGATGAGCCCAATGTGATGTCTAACAGCTCTGGAAGGATCAAGATCAAGGTTAGCTCCATGATGGACAGAAACTCTAGACTCTCTGTGTCCAAAGATCTTTGCTATCAAGTGTCAGACCTTGGACAGGACCCACTTTGAATCTCACCAAATGTCAATGTTCTAGGCAAACCTCTCAACCTTGGCAAAGGTAGCTGGTGCCTGCTGTTATTACTTTAGCCTCAGTGTTCTTTTCAGTTTCTCTAGGTCAGCTCTTTTTCTTTACCTTCTGGTATCCATTTGAGGGCTTGCTTTGAGATTTTCTTATTATTTCTTCTCATCATATGGCCAAAATATAACTACCATCTTCTCTTGATTATAGATATTTTTGGATGCCTTGTCAGTTATCTTATATCTGCACTAGTCTTGAATTCATGTCCTGGTATATGAAATATTTTCCTAAGTCATTCATTTTAATAACAATGTTACTAGCCATTGATGACAGAGGATTTGTCTTTTCTAGCATCAAGTTCACTCTGCTGCAGATAAGAATGAAGTAGTGTACAATTTTCAACTGAGACTCAAGTATTCATCAAACTCTTTTGTTATCTGAACAGCATTTCTGCATTATGAAGCAAACAGCAATCCTAAATAATAGGGGAAACAGAATACACCCTTGTTTCACCCTGGAACCATTCACTTAATCTTTACTTCATCATGCAAACTGCACAGTGTGGCTTACAAAGCACATAACATGTTGATGATTTATGGTAGTGTTTTAGAATATTTCACAATGAGTCTGTGTAAAGCCAACTTGAAGCAATAAAACTTAGAAGTTCTTACTTTTCACCATGTTTCTTTAGTATTCTATTCATGGAATCAGTTTCATTGCAGTCAGGGCATCCCCACATCCACTCCACCACCCATCTCAGCATTTCTCAAAACAGCAAGAAATATGCATTTGCAGATTGAGTGTTCCTGTAAGTTGTTGATTGATTATAGATACATCTGCTTTTCCCACTAAGCACTCTGGATTGACCAGCTCCCTTTTCCATTTTTAGACTCCTCAGTCTTTATGTGTGTGTGTGTATTTCTTTATATATAGTTCTTAAAATGAAAACGTGATCAAGGCAGCTTCTCTGTTCTTCATCCTGCTTAATTTCTCTCTTAACAATATCTACCCACCTATGATTCCACTCATTATGATCTTACAAAATACTTTAGAAGATTCTTATAAAAGTCACTCCTACCCAGTTGTTTTAATCCTTAACTCTTTCCTTTCCCAGTAACACTCAGTCTGTTGCTGTAGCATGTCTTATGTTTTCCAACATGCACTGTCTCTGTCATGCTACAATAATGCCTGAATGGTTTGTTTCTGTTTAATTCAGTATTTACACTAATTTTCAGTGTATAGGAGAGTTTTTCCTCTCTCTGAATATCTGGTTTATTTTGTGAAAAGTCTTGTGTTAGACATGTGGTGATATTTCAAAGTGGACATACATACAAATACATTTTAGTTATATTTATTATTCACAAAATGGCTTCTGGGAGTGGCAAACCTGGTGCAGTTAGTTCTGGAAAATTATTTAATGAACAGCAAGCATGCAGAAATAATAAAAGTGTTCTTTTTAGTGTTTCTTTAGGTCTTCCTCTTTTTCTGTATCCTGATGTTTCCCATAGAAGAGCCTGTTTTTGGAATTCTCTTGTTATCTCCTCTCAGCACATGTCCGACATATGCCCATCTCCTTTCCTTAACTGAAGATGAGTTGAGATCTTTGGTTATATGGCCATTTCTCTTATTTCAATATTAGTTTTGAATTCATTCCATTGGATTGTACTTTCAGTGCGTCCCAAGATGGTGGTGTGGTTTCGCTGGTTCGTTGCCAAGGAAGTGTTATTTTATTTATATGTGCCTCTAAATGACGAAAATCAAAAGCTCACGGTGTATCCACATCCTGAAGAGCTGATTGACTAGAGTTGGTCAGTCTATAATATGGAAACGAGTTCTGGACAATGGAACTGATTGAGTTCACGTTAGTCTAGACCATCAACAGCATCAACTTTCAGCGATAAAATCAACAGTGATGACAGTAAGTATTTAGATAAAGTCTAAATTGTTATCAACATCGTAGAAGGAAAGAAAGAAAATTTAAACATGCTGGTTACTGCTTTACTGTCGAAATGTGAGAAGCTAGGCCTAAAGTATGTGCATATTGGAACTGTGCTTCCATAACTCAACAATGACCCATTCTTGATAAGCTACTGTGTGGTGCCGATATAATGATTTTGCCAGAAACACCTCTTGGTGGCAAAAAGTAATTTTAATGCCATGAAAAATATACTAACAACAAAACAAATATCAGCAGGGCTGAAACTAAGAATGGCAAAATGTTACATCTTCTCAATATTCCTGTATGGTGCAGAAACATGAACATTAGACAAGAAAACAGAACAGAAAATGCAGCCTTTGAAATGTGGATTTATAGAAGAATAGGTAGAATTGGATGGAAAGAAAAGATAACAAACGATGAAGTTTTAAAACAACTGAAAATAAAAAGAGAACTACTAAATACAATTAAGACAAAACAAATGACATTTTTGGGGCATGTTAAAAGACACAACAGCCTACTAAAAGTAATATTGGAAGGGAAAATACAAGGTAAAAGAGGCAGAGGCAGACCAAGACTAACATGGACGAGTAACATCAAAAGATAGACAAGTCAATCTATGACAGCCTGCACCATCAAAGCAAGAAACAGAGTAGAATGGCGATCCATGGTAGCCAACCTTCGTTGCGGAGAAGGCACTCAATGATGATGATGATGATGATGATGACTTCTTGGTGATAGGACAGTTAGTGTCCCTGGATTTCACTGTTTCTACA
Organism: Megaustenia siamemsis; assembly: GCA_032433765.1. Classification (NCBI taxonomy): domain Eukaryota; kingdom Metazoa; phylum Mollusca; class Gastropoda; order Stylommatophora; family Ariophantidae; genus Megaustenia; species Megaustenia siamemsis. The sequence goes on along the minus strand of JAVIAB010000117.1, from coordinate 40,989,307 downwards.
ATAGACGACACCTTGGGCAGGCCACCCTTGTGCGAAACAATATGGTAGCAGCTGAGGTTGACATGTCTGCATGAGACAATGCAGAATTGCAGGTACATGAGGTTAGGGTGTAGACCCCAGTTCCTTTCGGGGTAGTAAATGTGTATGCCTGCAATGGGAAGATGGACACACGACAATGACAGAATCTATTCATGTTCAAGGAGGAGAACGTCATTTTCTGCTGAGACTTTAAAGCTAGAAGCAGCCAGTCATAACATCATAAACAACAAGCAGGGAGAAGACCTAAAGAATGCACTGGTGTTGGTCGATTTATTGTGCTCGAATGATGGAAGGGCAACAAGAATGGCCACTCGAACAGAGGACTCTGATAGTGTCATAGACCTGGCACTAGTGTTTTCCGTCTTTGCACCAGTCTGCAGGTGGAGTGTACTGGGATTCCACGGAAGTGATCACTATCTATGTGTCCTCCTAATTGAGAAAGGCAGAAATAGAGACCAGAAAACCAAGTTCAACACTTTCCACTATGATAACACAGACGCCATTAGTAAAACCAGACAGAGCAAAGAGGGCGCCCCTTGCAGGAGGCACAAGAGATGGACGCAGCCACCCTGGTGTAACGTAGAAGTCAAAAAAGCTTCATTCACGGAACAAGAGACAAATGGCCAAGACATGGCAGAAAGCCAGAAAGAATGGAAGAACACAACCTGAGCTCTTGAAGCGTCTGAAAGAAGAGGTCGACCGAAAAATGATGCACTTTAAACTATGTGGGACTTCCGTTTCCAAACATGGTAGAATGAGGTCACATTCGCTGGACCGCTGCAGAAGTTGCATAAGAGAGCTTTGTTTCTACGGTGTAATTTTCTGCGTCTGAGCTATTCAACTGATCCAGTTAGCAAAGTTTGCCGATGATAACAGGTTGTACTCACACCTCATTGTTCTTCATTGTCAAGTCAAAAGTTTGTGAATACGACCATCCCCTGCCTAGCGATATAGGCGAATTACGTCAACACATCGTGTGATGTTCCAAAACCGTCGATGTATGACGCCAAGTTCAAGCAAGAACAAACTACAAGCCATACTGGAGCAAGGAAATACAAAGACTAGAAGAGGAACTAGACTCTGCCAGAGAACTAGCTGAAACATCACACAGCACAGAGAGCAACATTGCCTACTAAGCAGCCTCGGCCAAATACAGACGTGAGGTCATGATATCAGCAAGACAGAGCTGGATAGACAAAACAGAGAGCCTTAATCTAGACAAAAATGGTCATAAACAATGGAAACTTGCGAAAGCTCCGAGCGACGAAAACAACTGCTGACCTCCAATATCATTAGCACACAATCAGAACATCCTCACAGGTTAAAAGGGCAGCAAATCTACTGATAGAGACTTATAAAAACATTAGTAAAATAAACATTCCAATAGACAAACAGAAAACTGCATGACGGGAAAACCAAGATGCAAAACACATGCCTTTAGCACCAGAAGAGCATCACTGACCATCTTTACCCCAACTGAATTAGATGTTGCCCTCAAAGGATTGAAGCTCAAAAGTTCCCCAGGTAAAGATGGAATCTCCAACGAAATGATCCTAAATCTGGGACAGAAAGCCAAGAGCCAGCTTCTAAGGATAATAAATGCTAGCTGGAAGAGAGGTCATGTGCCGGCAATCTGGAAAGAAGCTATTATGGTACCCATCCTCAAGCATGGAAAAGACCCACTAGACCCAAGTAGCTATAGACCAATTAGCCTACTGAGCTGCCTGAGTAAACTCATGGAAAGGCTGGTTAACAGATGACTTATGTGGCATTTGGAGACAAAACAACAAATCGTACCACAACAAAGTGGCTTCCGTCAGCACAGATCAACTGAATACCTGGTCACCTACATTGCACAGGAAATAGAGGATGCTCTACAAGAAAAGAAACACACACTGGCAGTGTGGGTCGACATGGAGAAGGCTTTTGATAGGGTTTGGCGAGAGGGTTTAAAGAACAAGCTTTTTAGACTTGGCATCCAGGGTCATTTATTCAATGGGGTCTCTCAATACCTTCAGGATAGAACGGCCAGAGTACAAGTTCAAGGTCAACTAAGTAAGAAGGTCTCTATCGAACAAGGTGTCCCACAAAGCGGAGTCTTGTCCCCAACACTCTTTTTAATTTTCATAAATGACATCGTAATGGACATTCCACCCAGAATACACTCAGCAATATAAGCAGATGATCTGGCATTATGGGCTCGCGAGGAAAGTATGTCAGTGGCTGGACCCAGGATGCAAGATGCCCTAGGTGAACTTGAAAAATGGACGAACACCTGGTTCTTACCAATCAACGAAATATAAACTACATATACAATTTTTAGCCTAACAAGAAACACACTCTCTGCAAACTTGAAGATAAAAGACCATACACTTCCTATTGACCAAAACCCAACATATCTTGGCATCACCATGAATCTCAGAATGACTTGGAAAAATCAGATAGACAGATCAAGGAAAAAAGCCAGAAAACGAACAAATATTATGAAGAAATTGGCAGGCACGGACTGGGTGGTAGACAGCACTATTTTGAAAAGACTATACGTAGGAAGAGTCAGACAAGTTCTAGAGTATGGAGACACAGTTTCCCAAACAATATCGAAATCCTTGAGCCCATCTGATATGTCTCCTCATGGAAAACATAAAATACCAGAACTTAAGGAAAATATAACAGGAATCATGAAAAAAGGCACACAATCAGACACAGAAAGAAAACACATAGCAGAAAAACACATACGATACCTACCCACAGGACTCTTGGTCTCACATATACACAGATGGCTCTGCTACAAATACCACCAAAAATGGAGGGGGAGGTGTGTTCTTGACGCTGAATAATCAGGACGAGATCAACAAGTCAATAGCTACTGGAAAATTCTCAAACAACTTTAAAGCAGAAACAGAGGCCATCAGAGATGCTGCAACACTGGCAACTCGACACAAAAATAACATGCACAATAAATTGGTGATTCTGACTGATGCACTGTCCGTACTATCAGCTCTAAAAAGCCCCAAGAACAATGAACTAGATGACTTGAGAACAACTCTGGACCAACTATGCAATAACTTCCAGAGAGTAGTCATTCAGTGAAAAAAAGTGTGCTCAGAAAAATTGCTAGTCACATTCTGGCGCCTTCATCAGAGCATGAATGGCACAACACGACATAGAGGCATACTAGACTTCCCAAGCTAGGGTCAGATATGGCACAAATCTCATAAGAGCAAAGGGAAAGCCCTGGCTGCCCCCTACATTGAGCAGACCTTGTCACCTTGAACAGATATGCATATTCCCACCCACACTCAAAAGTTATAGATATAACAAAGAGACATGGCTCAATGCGGCAATCTTTGCCTATGACGCCTTCGAAGGCTTCCATTAATGAGAGGAGACATATGCTGCTGCTATAGATGCATACAACAGAGTACTATTTGAATACTTCATGCACATGCTCCTCAAACTGGCGGTGCAAGCCTTCTTCATTAGATGGATCACCATAGCACTGTTTCATCTGATACTCAGATGTGGAAGTTGGTCATCCGAGCTAACATCCATTTGTCCAGGTGTACCACAAGGCTCACCATTGTCACCAGTTCTATTTAACGTGTATACAATAATGATCATGGAACAGCAACTGAATGAGAGGGGAAGAACTATAACTTTTGCCAATGACATTTTGGTATACCATCAGGGAAGAAATAGACGAGAAACCACCTCCACACTGCAAAACGAACTTGATTGCATCTCTTCCTAGTGTCAAGTGTCGGGTGCATTGGTTAATCCTAATAAAGCATCAGTTGCATGGTTCTCCCTTAACAATCATATCATTAACACGGAAACACTGTGGTATGAATGGGAACTGATGAGGTGACCAGGGACAGGTTGATGATGTACCTCAGAGTTAAGTTTGATCGCAGCCTGTGTTATGGTTATGAATGGCTCCGGTATCACTGCAAATGAATTAAAATCCATAACTACTCAACCGCCCATGCCAGAGGAATCACCCAAATTACTATTTAATCTCCTAAACAAAGAAAGGTAGCTGTAGTCCCCATCATAGCAGTCACAGCACACGCCAAAAGACATAAGACAAAACCACACAGAAAGTGAACATAGCCCTCCATCATACGATATCATCATTCATCATAAATAATTGGAATATCGAAACATGATCAAAACAGACGAAACGCACAGCTCACAGTGTGCACAGAGCATTTAACTCAGTAGCTCCTGCAACAAGCCTGACTTGGAATATGAGGAAACTGCAACAAGGAACACTTTTCAGACATAGCCTTTAATGGTTCCTGCTGCCTATCCACCATAATGATCGGAAGTTCAGGTCCTCCTGAAAATGATGATCATCATTTTTATTAAAAATGTATAGTGCTTGATGATGCTAGGACATCACTCTGACTCCAAATCCGAACATATGAAAAACAGTTAGTCATTGGACTATCCCCGTCGCACATCAAACAACAGACTGTAAGATCTCCCTGCAATGTGAATTTATGAAATTATGAATCCCTCCTGACTAAAATGAACCTCCAGAAGTGACCCCGGTGCTGCAAAGTCATATACGAAACTCCATTCCACCTTTCACTATTAGCGTACGGCCATTTTAGGGTTATACAATCAGCCATTGTGATGATGTAGTACACACAACAATGGCTGCACCCATAAAATCCCAATTACTCTAATAAATGCAGCTAACAACACACGAAAAGATGATGCACAATCTCTAAAGTGAAAACTGCGATTGACTTGGCAGAGCAGTCCATATTAAGGAGTTGTAACATGTAAATACTTTGGGTCAAATAATTCCAATGATGGCCTTGGAACAGCACTCAATGTGTTGACATAAACCGCATATCAACTCTAAACAGGAGAAGGTCACATTCACAAACTTGGACTGAAAAAGAGGAGCATTGAAGCGTGTAAAAATCATCGGCAAAATTTGTTAAGTGGATCATCAGATTGACTTTAATGCAGAAAATTGCATTGAAGAGCTGAAACTAATCAGTCCACAAATGCAATTTCTGCAAAGGTCCAGAGAACATGAACCTCGTTCCACCATGTTGGAAATGGAAGTTCTTGTTTTCCCCACATCCGCTCCACCACCCATCTCAGCATTTCTCAAAGCAAGTGCTCTGTGCACACTGTGAGTTTCATCTGTTTTGACCGTGTTTCGATATTCCGATTGTTTACGATGAATGATGATATCGTATGATGGAGAACAGATGGCTGTGTTCACTTTCTGTGCTGTTTCACCTTATGTCTTTTGGCATGTGCTGAGACTGCTATGATGGGGACTACAGCTACCTTTCTTTGTTCGGGAGATGAAATGGTAATTCGGATGATTCCACTAGCACAGGCGGTTGAGCAATTATGGATTTTAATTCATTTGCAGTGATATCGGGGCCTTCCATAACCATAACCATGTAAGATTGTATCAAAAGTCCAAAGAAATTAGGTTAAATATTAAAATAAAAATGTTCAACTCCAATGTTAAGTCAGTCTTATTATATGACTGTGAAACATGGAGAACAACAAGAAATGTAGGGAACAGAATTCCATCGTGGTCAATGTGGAGGGCAGCCTGTGTTTTCAGTACCAAGTAGACCATGTGATATCGAGCAGAGGCTACTTACCATACTGTTCCAGGGACTAGTCCTCGCATCAATCGAGTACACTCTGGCAATTCTTACTGTCAGTACAGCGCAAATTGACAGGCTAGAGAAAATACAGAAAGAAGCTATTCACATTATCTTGTGTACAAGGGACACTCCCTGTGTAGCAATGATGTATCTTCGTGACTTTCCGACCACAGATGACAGGATCAAGTTCTGGAGGGCACGAGCATACATGAAGATAAGTGCAGATAAGAAGCATTCATTGCACCATGAGCTCAACACAGGGAAAGGTGTCAGGCTAAAAAGAAGCAAATCATGGGTGAGCTGAGCAGAAAATGTCATCAAACAGGTCTGTAGGCTTACCAATATCAACACTGGCAAGTAGTGGATCGCCCGTGTTTTTTGCCGGGGTCTGAAAAGGGAGTAAAGAATAGTGGCGCTGTTCTCTACCACTCATGTTCGTAAGAGGTGACTAAGGAGAGTTGGGCATGGTACTGGCTATCCCGTACTGTAAAAAAATAAGCCAAAAAAACTACACAAACATGGACAAGTCAAAGAAAAGAATAAAAGTAAATCTGCCATCCAGGAAAGCCCTTAAGGGCTCTCCGTCTAAGAGATGTATGACGCAATCAGGAGAAAGCAGTAAGGAGTCTGGGTTGCCAACTCACCTTTTGTCTACCAGGAAATCCTCCAGAATTGGCACCTGCAATGTACGTAGCTTAAATGAAAAAGGAAAAGCTACACAAGTAGCAGCAGAAATGAGAAATTACAAAATAGATATTCTGGGAATGTGCAAAACAAGATGGCTAGGAATGGAAAGGATAAAGCTAAATACAGGAGAGATAATTTTATCATCAGGACACCAGGAACCTGGAGCACAACATAGTGAAGGTGTTGCAATAATGTTATCAAGGAATGCACAGAAGACACTGATAGAATGGGAAGCAGTAGGGCCAAGACTAATGAGAGCAACATTTAAAACAACAAAAAACAAAATAAAAATTGGAGATATAAATGAGAATGGAGAGATATTTGTGAACTTCTGTGCTCTTAATCAAATGAGCCTAGGAGGAACAATATTCCAACATAAAATAATACATAAAGCTACATGGGTGTCACCAGATCATAGAACTGAGAATCAAATTGGCCACATATGTATTAATAATAAGCTTAAGTCATCCTTACATGATGTAAAAGTTTATAGAGGAGCAGATGTTAATTCAGATCATCATCTTCTGCTAGCCAAACTTAAACTAAAAAGATATACTACAAATAATAAGGGTAGAAAGCATTTCAATGTGGGGTTTTTTAAAGAACAAGGAATTAAAGATAAATTTGCAGTCACAATATCAAACAAATACCAAGTCTCCAACAACTAGAAAATACAATAAATATAGAAGATCATTGGAAACAGGTAAAGGATATATGGAAAGAAACATGCGAAGAACGCCAGAATAAAGCATAGATGACAGCAGAGACCCTGGAGAAAATTAAAGAAAGAAAGAATAAGAAAGCAGACATAAATAAAAGCAAAAGGAGAAGTAATAAAGCCTAGTTACAGAAAGCTTACACAGAAGTTAACAAAGAAGTGAGAAGATGCATTAAAAGGGATAAGAGGAAATATATAGATGAACTAGCTAAAGAGGAAATATATAGATGAACTAGCTAAAGACTTGCGGTGTCATGTCGACTACGTGTTGTCGTTTTTATAATTCGGCTCTTGCTGAGATATTAAATTGATTTATGCGACAGTCTAGTTGTGAATTTATGTGTTGCTATTCTCCACTTGGTGTAATGTTTTACTTCTGACTGGAGGATGGACTGCGAACTTTATCAATATTTAAGTGGATTTATTCTTTCTTTGTGTCGTGTGTTCGCGGTTCGGTAGGCAAGCACATGGTTCGACAACAATGGCGTTGGTAGTCGGGTGTGTTCAACCCGTATGTGAAAAGTCTGCGACGGTGGATGGGGCGGAAGAATTAATTGAAATAATCAACGACCCAGAAAGCGAAAACAGCAAAGTGTATGGTACACATGAGGCATTTTCAGAACACGAAAGGCGAAAATGGCAGACCACCGTGAAAGAGATTGGAGCCTCATCACGTAACAATCCAAAGAAAGCCATGGAGAGAAATTCTAACTACTGTATTAAGAACGAATTAAAAATAGCTACATGGAATGTTAGGACCTTATACCAACAAGGAAAACTAGAAAATCTTATGGTAGAAGCAGAACGATTAAACATAGATATCTTAGGAATCTCGGAAACAAGATGGAAGGAAAGTGGATACATACAAGACGATAAATATACATTTATATATTCAGGAAACACAAAAGAACATCAAAGAGGAGTAGGCATTCTAATAAAACGAGAACTACAAAAATATATAAATACTCAATTGACATATAATGAAAGGAATATACTAATAAAATGAAGGCAAAACCATTCGACATAGCAATATTACAGACATACGCACCTACTCAAGACTATACAGACGAACAAATAGAGGCATACTATGAAGATCTAAACACAGTTATGAAGCAAGTGAAATCATCAGACATCTTGATTATAATGGGTGATATGAACGCAAAAGTAGGAAAAGGTCAATATAATAGGAAATCATGGTCTAGGAAAAAGAAATAAAAGAGGAGAAAGATTAATACAATTTTGTGAAGAAAACAGACATAATATGCAACACCTTCTTTGAGCAAGAGAAAAGGAAATTATACACATGGAAAAGCCCTGGAGACAAGAAGAGAAATCAAATAGATTACATAATGATAAAAGACAGATTCAGGAATAGCGTCAAGAAAGCCAAAACCTACCCAGGAGCAGATATAAATTCAGACCACAATCCTGTAATGATAAAAATGAAAATCAAATTAAAGAGAAACAAACAAAAAACTAATGCAGCAACACCAATAGATATAACAGTGTTAAACCAGAAAGACGTACAAGAAACTTATACTGTACAAGTAAAGAACACATATCAGAAGCTACTAGAAGAGGGGATTGAGCAGTACAGAAGAGAAAATCCTGAGGAAAAGTCACAACAAAATGGCAATGCATAAAAAAACAGCATGCAAGAATCTTGCAACACCTTGCCCAAAAAGGAAAGTAACAAAAATCAAAAATGGATAACAGACAAAATATTATAAAAAATGGAAGAAAGAAGACAAGCGAAAAACACTGCCAGATACAAGGATATAGACAATGAAATACGGAGAATGTGCAAAAAGGCAAAAGAAGACTGGCTCAACCAAAGATGTCTAGAAATCGAAACTATGGAAAAAAACAAAACCTAAGAGAGATGCACACAGAAATAAAGAGAATGACGAATAAAGACAAAAAAGCTGCAGGAATCGGATGTATATCAAACAAAGAGGGAAGAATGTTATCAGACAACAAAGATATAATAGATAGATGGCAAGAATATATAACAGAATTATTTCATGACGAAAGTGACAAAAAGTCAGACATAAAATGTACATACAACTATAAAATCCTGAAATCCGAAGTAGAAAAAGCCATAAAAACAATGAAAAAGGGAAAAGCAGCAGGGCCTGACAATATACAGATAGAGATGATACAGGCTCTAGAAGAGTTTGGTGTCTAAGTGATCACAGACATATGCAATGACATATACCATACAGGATACATACCAAACGATCTAAAAACATCAACTTTCAAGGATGCATTGCCTAAAAAGAATGGTGCAGTTGAATGCAGTGACTTCAGAACAATAAGCCTAATGAGCCAGGTAACAAAAATTTTACTAAAAGTTATACAGGGAAGGATTCAGAATAAAATCAATACTGAATTAGAGGAGCAACAATTTAGATTCAAGAAAAACAGTGGGATAAAAGAAGCCATATTCTGCATGAGAACATTGATTGAAAAGTACACAGAAGTAAACAAACCAATATATGCCTGCTTTATAGACTACACCAAAGCTTTCGATAGAATACACCATACCCAACTTATAGACTGCCTAAAGGATATAAATCTAGATGACGCAGACATACGACTAATATGTAATTTGTACTGGGAGCAAACAGCAATAATAAGATATAACAAGGAGAACTCTACACCCATGGACATAAAAAGAGGAGTAAGACAAGGATGCATCCTATCACCAAGCTTGTTCAATCTATACACTGAGCAAATCTTTAAAAACATCTCAGAGATACCAGGTCTAAACATTAATGGAAAGATAATCAATAACCTAAGATATGCTGATGATACTGTTCTACTAGCAGAAAATCCTAAAGACCTACAACAATTGCTTAATGTGATAAACACAACAAGCAAAAAATATGGACTAGAAATGAATATCAAAAAGACTAAAACTATGATCATAAACAAAGAAAATTCTCAAGACCTACAATTAAATACCACAGTTGAGGGAACACATCTGGAGACAGTCCAGAGTTACAACTACCTAGGACATACTATAACCAATGATGAAAAATGCAAAACTGAAATAAACAAAAGAATAGGTATGGCAAAAAGTAATTTTAATGCCATGAAAAATATACTAACAACAAAACAAATATCAGCAGGGCTGAAACTAAGAATGGCAAAATGTTCCATCTTCTCAATATTCCTGTATGGTGCAGAAACATGGACATTAGACAAGAAAACAGAACAGAAAATTGAAGCCTTTGAAATGTGGATTTATAGAAGAATAGGTAGAATTGGATGGAAACAAAAGATAACAAACGATGAAGTTTTAAAACAACTGAAAATAAAAAGAGAACTGCTGAACACAATTAAGACAAGACAAATGAAATTTTTGGGGCATGTTAAAAGACACAACAGCCTACTAAAAGTAATATTGGAAGGAAAAATACAAGGCAAAAGAGGCAGAGGCAGACCAAGACTAACATCAAAAGATGGACAAGTCAATCTATGTCAGCCTGCACCATCAAAGCAAGAAACAGAATAGAATGGTGATCCATGGTAGCCAACCTTCGTTGCGGAGAGGGCACATGATGATGATGACGAGCTAAAGAGACCTGCAACACCTTCCCAAAAGAGAAATGAACAAAACACAAAAATGGATAACTAACACAATCTTAGAAAAAATGGAAGAAAGGAGACAAGCGAAGAACACTGCCCAATATAATAAAATAGATAATGAAATACACAAAAAGTGTATGCAAATGTGCAAAAAGGCAAAAGAAGACTGGCTCAGCCAAAAATGTATAGAACTAGAAACTATGGAAAGCAAACAAGACTTAAGAGGAATGCACACAGAAATAAAGAGAATGACTAATAAAAATAAGAAAGCCACAGAAGGTGGATGCATTGCAGACAAAAAAGGAAAAATGCTAACAGATATATAATAAAATCTTAAAATCTGAGGTGGAAAAAGCTATAAAAACAATGAAAAAGGGAAAGGCAGCAGGACCTGACAATATACAGATAGAGATGATACAGGCACTAGAAGATTTTGGCATTGAAGTGATTACAGACATATGCAACGACATATACCACACAAGATACATACCAAATGAACTAAAAACATCAACTTTCATTGCATTGCCTAAAAAGAATGGTGCAGTTGAATGCAGTGACTTTAGAACAATAAGCCTAATGAGCCATGTTACACAAATCTTGCTAAATGTTATACAAGGAAAGATTCATAATAAAATCAATACTGAATTAGATGAGCAGCAATTTGGATTTAGGAAAAATAGCAGGACAAAAGAAGCCATATTCTGCATGAGAACATTAATCGAAAAGTACACAGAAGTAAACAAACCAATATATGCCTGCTTCATAGGCAACACCAAAGCTTTTGATAGAATACACCACAAACAACTTATAGAATGCCTGAAAGAGATACATCTAGATGACATGGACACACGACTAATATGTAATCTATACTGGGAGCAAACAGCAATAATAAAATATAACAAAGAGAACTTTACACCCATTGATATAAAAAGAGGAGTAAGACAGGGAGGCATCCTATCACCAAACTTGTTCAATCTATACACTGAGCAAATCTTTAAAAACATCATAGAGATGCCAGGCCCACAAATTAATGGAAAGATAATCAATAACCTAAGATATGCTGATGATACTGTAAGCAAAAAGTAAAGTACCCCCCGTCATGCCAATTGCCGTATAGGGAATATGGTGTTAGTGACCATAAATTTTACAGACCTACGGCACATGATTTACAGGGTAATGTGGTCGGTATTACGCCCGCACTGCTTTACTTTCCCAGAAAAATCCTGTACCCTACCTTAAGGTTGGGTGAACCTGGAAGCTGTCGGTTGGGATCGAACCCTACCCCTTGATGATACTGTACTACTAGCAGAAAATCCTAAAGATCTACAACAATTACTTAATGAAATAAACATGATAAGCAAAAAATATTGACTAGATATGAATATAAAAAAGACTAAAACTATGATTATAAACAAAGGAAATACTCAAAACCCACAAATGGATATCAAAATTGAAGGAATAGACCTGGAGACAGTTCAGAACTACAACTACCTTGGACATACTATAACCAGTGATGGAAAATGTACAACTGAAATAAACAAAAGTATAGGAATGGCAAAAAGTAATTTTAATGCCATGAAGAACATACTAACATCAAAACAAATAACACCAGGGCTAAAACTAAAAATAGCAAAATGTTATCTTCTCTATATTCCTATATGGTGCAGAAACATGGACATTAGACAAGAAAAGAGAACAGAGAATTGAAGACTTGGAAATGTGCATATATAGAAGAATAGGTAGAATTGGATGGAAGGAAAAGAAAACAATCGACGAAGTCTTAAAACAACTAAAAATTAAAAGAGAACTACTAAGCAATTCAAACAAGACAAATGCGATTTTTGGGCCATGTTAAAAGACACAACAGGCTACTAAAAGTAATCCTGGAGGGGAAAATACAAGGTAAAAGAGGCAGAGGCAGACCAAGACTAACATGGACGAGTAACATCAAAAGATGGACAAATCAGCATATGACAGCCTGCACCATCAAAGCAAGAGACAGAGCAGAATGGCGATCCATGGTACCCAACCTTCGTTGCGGAGACGGCACTCGATGATGATGATAAGCTAAAGAGGCAGAAGAAGCAGAAAATAAAGGGAATATGAAAGAACTGTACAACAGCGCAAAGAAATTAAATGGAAAATACAAACAGATCATATCAATTAACAATAAGAAAGGAAATCTGCTTAGTAATATAAGGAAACAAATGGAAGGGGCACTTTGAAGAACTTTTGAACAGACCCGGCTCAAAATAACCCTCCAGATATACTACCAGCAGAAGAAGAGTTACACATTAACTGTGGAAAATCAAGCAAGGAAGAAATAATGAAAGTCATCAAGCTATTAATAATTGGTAAAGCCACAGGACCAGATGAAATTCCTTCAGAAGCCGATATTAACAACTCTAGGGAATAATAGAACAAAGAAGTATGTGTTAGCACTCGGAAAAATTGACAAACAACAATGTTTGTCTGTCAATTTTTCCGAGTGCTAACACATTTAACACTTTGTTCTATTATTCCCTATTATCGCCTCGGAAGTTCCCTATATAATAATATTTATTTATTATTATTTGTATCCAGTATTAACATCTCTACCAAGATGTTACATAATCTATTAGAAAAAAATTTGGGAGTGGGGAAGGAATACCTAAAGACTGGAAAGAAGGTTATATGATCAAACTACCAAAGAAAGGAAGTTTACAGGAGTGCACAAATTATAGGAGTATTATGCTACTATCAGTGCCAGGAAAAATATTAAGCAGTATCATTCTGGAGAGACTAAAAGAGGCCATAGAGAAACATTTGAGAGATGAACAAGTTGGTTTTATGAAGAACAGATCATGTACTGATCATATAACTACCCTACATGTAATAGGTGAACAAAGTTTAGAACTACAGTCCCCACTTTATATTGGATTCATAGATTTACAAAAAGTTTATTAACCTGATAAGAACAATTTATGGAGGAATGAAATGTAGTGTGGTGCATGAAGGGCATCTTACAGAATCATTTGAAATAAGAACAGGAGTAAGGCAGGGATGCCTTCTGTCTCCATTTCTCTTTCTACTGGCAATAGATTGGATTATGAAAATAACTCAAAATAACAGAAATGATATCCAGTGGTCACTGACCAAGCAACTTGATGATTTAGACTGCTGATGACATAGCTCTCTACTCACACAACCATCAACAGATGCAAGGTAAAATGAGCATACCTGATGAGAGATCACAACAGCTGGGACTGAAAATAAATAGAGATAAGACAAAAATTATGAGAATTAATGAAGTTGGCAAAAACGAAATAAAAATAGGAGAAATGCCTCAACTAGAAGTACAATCTTACATATATCTGGGCAGTAATATAGACAAAGAGGAACAAACAGAAAATGATATCAAAATAAAGATATCAAAAGCAAGAGGAGCATTTGTTGCCCTGGGAAACATATATGAAAGTCCAAAGAAATTAGGTTAAATATTAAAATAAAAATTTTCAACTCCAATGTTAAGTCAGTCTTGTTATATGCTGTGAAACATGTAGAACAACAAAAATGACAATCATGATGATACAGACTTTCATTAATGGATGTTTACGCAGAATATAAGGATGGAAATGGCAGGAAAAAATTACTAACATAGAATTATGGAAATGTACCAGTCAAATACCAGTGGATAAAGAGATACAGCGAAGACGATGGTGCTGGATAGATAACACACTGCAGAAGCCAACTGAGAGTATTACAACAGGTCTTTATTTGGAATCCCCAGGGAAAAAGGCAAAGAGGAAGATCAAGGAATTCTTGGAGAAGACAGATGGAATCTGAGATGAAGATGATGCGAAAGACATGGAATGATCTTAAAAGAATGGCAAGAAACAGAACGGCTTGGAATGTGTTTATTGAAGACCTATGCTCCACAGGGAGCTGAAAGGTAACACAGAGAGAAGAGCAAGTAGTGGATACCAGCGCCTACGTCATTCAGGGGGACAATCTTGTGTATTGCCATACTCGACAAGAAATGTAGGGAACAGAATTCAGTCGTGGTCAATGTGGAGGTCAGCGGTCTCATCTGGGATAACATCGATGAGAAAGATGAAATCATCTATACAGACGGATTTGTAATACGACACAAAAGGAGTGCATGGGCATTTACAGCACGCTCAGCAGGCAGAATAGTCATGGAAGACAAAGGTGCATACGTTATGACCACGAGTAGCATGATGATGGAGGTGATGGCAGTGACTAGGGTATTCATCTGATTAGAGTCACAAGACTACACCCACACCTGCATACAGAGTGATTTGATGAGCATGCTTAAAAAAGTGGAGGCGGGCTTTGTACGCAGGCAATGGGTAGATTCATTGCAGAAGTAAAAAATATGTAAGGTCACCTTTTTCTATGCCCCTGGACATCCAGAAGTACAGGGAAATGAAAGAGCGGACAGGTTGGCTAGCTGCGCTGTCATTGAAGACAGTCAACCAAAGGATCGAGCGGTTATCATCAATGAACTTCCAGATGTGGGAAGGGCACAAGAGTTCGACAACCATGAGTCCATGTCACTCCTTCAGATGAAAGAGATGGGAGTTAAGATGAACACAACCAGAAACGAGAAACTTGGTGGGTGTATAAGAAGACTTATATTTTCTAGCTTTCACATGCATATGCATCAGTAAGTGTTGATAATGTGTTTGAGGTGAATAATCTAAGTTTGGTTTTCTTGCATAGTATTTTTTATTTCCATATTTTGTCCAGGTTTTTAAAAATTTGTTGCTGCTTTTGCTATCCTGCTTATGATCTCTTTCTTTGTTTCACCTTCTTGATCTATATTACTACCAAAATATCTATATAGTGGCCTACTCTTTCCAAAGCCTGGCAACTGAGATATATAAATTGCCCTCTGTATATAGGGTATTGTTATTTTTCATTGTTTTCGTTTTATCCCTGTTGATTTCAAGTCCTAGTTTTTTCTGCCATGGATGAGAAGGTATCTGTGATATATTGTATCTTGATATTGTCACTTAGGAGCTCTATATAATCTGCAAAATCTAGATCTTCCGAGTGATTCTTTTATATATGTATATAAATATTTCATCGCTAGTGTGCAATCTGATAAGGACAGGTCATAGGATATGCAATTTTCTACATTTAAAAAATGTATACTGCATCCACATAAAATGTGAATTTCACTATTAAATTATTCTCAGTGTGATATTCATCTGGTAAAGACATAATTGGATATAGTTAACAAAAAATAGCACATAGAATAAAATATGCACCTGACTTCATTGAAAATATTTCTGGATTTACAATTTGGTAACATTTTCAATTTTTTTTTCAACTTTCATTTTCCTTATATTTTCTTTAATTTTTATTTTTTTAATACTCATCCTAGTGATTTTATGTCACGCAAATATTAATTCCATGTTGTACAATATTCCCTCTTTAATTATATATATATGATATGATATATTTTATTTTAAAAGAAAATTTTAACATAATTTTTATATTGGTGACATCGGGTATACCTGAAGATCTACTAAAATCTGTCTTTGTAGCCATACCGAAGAAGTCAGGCACCACTAATTGTGAAGACTATCGCACTATTAGTCTCATGAGCCATATGACGAAAATATTACTAAGAATCATCATGAGACGTGTAAGGAACAAAATAAAACCAGAAATAAGTGAGGAACAATGTGGATTTGTGGAAGGAAAGGGCACCAATAATGCAATATACATCTTAAGAACATTGATAGAAAGAGCCATAGAGGTAAAGAAAGATCTATATATGTGTTTTACAGACTACACAAAAGCATTTGACAAAGTAAAGCCTGTGGAAATAATAAATATGCTGGAGAAATTAAACACTGATGGTAAGGATCTGCGAATCATAAAAACATGTACTGGCAACAAACAACAGCTATACGAATTAGCAACCAAACAGGACAACTCCAATATATAAAACAAGGAGTCAGACAAGGCTGTGTTCTGCTGCCGGTTTTGTTTTCACTTTACAGCGAAAATATTATGAGATCAATAGTAGACAAAAAAGAAATTGAAGTCAACGGTCACAACATAAATAATTTGCGATATGCGGATGACACAGTCTTAATAGCAGAGACAGAATGAACAACAAGAAATGATAGACATAATAGTAAAAGAAATTACCAAAAATCTCAGTCTGAATAATAAAAAAACAAAAGTAATCAAAGAAACAATCATCACCACCATGCAGCATAAAAATAAACAGGACAAATCTGAAACAAGTGCACCGCGTCAAATACTTGGGCCCAATAATAATATCAGATGCAAAATAACATCAACTGGCAAAAAGAAAAGGAAAGAGAGATCACGGACAACAAAGAGAGAAAATACTTGATAGCTTGGTGTCATGGCATGGAAAACAGTCAACAACAGAACTTATAAGATGCACTGTGGATAGAAGATTGTGGAAGGACATGATCGCCTACACCAATTGGTATGGAACATGATGATAATGATGACATTGGCTAATTCATAAATCTAAGTCAGATAATTCAGGTAAAACCATCAAAATAATCAGAAAGGGAAAGAGTTAGCATTGTCCTCTTTTTTTAAAAAAACTAAAAGATCCCTTTTTTCACTTCACAGGTACCTTTAATGCTTTCCAAATGGAATAGATCATTTACTGTAGGTGTTTTGAATTATGGCTATCAATTATGGTAATCTTCACCTACAGTTACAGCCTTGTTGACCATGAGCTTTACAGTTGCTTCTATTTCACTTTAGGTAAAAATTGATTTCTAACTGTGAAACGGATTATCTGCTTCAAAATATATTAAAAGTCTGAATATTGAGCAATTAAGGTTTTCCTTAAATTCCATAATCCTTATTAATAATCATAATTAATTCATAATCATTATTAGTTCATAGTACTAATTTAGGTACTTTGAATTTTTTTCAAAATTGAAAACACAATCGCTAGATAGCCTTTTGACTGTCGGAATTGAAAAATACCTTGATCACTTCTGTACATCAATTATATAAAAGTTATGATTTCTTTAATTATTTGTTATGATAAAGAGTGTTTATTAATATGACTGTTTGGGTAACTGTTATTACATAAGTAAAGAAAAACATCTCGGTCACACCCCCCTTCATAAAGGTCAAGATAGAATATGACATATATTATGTACGATGGCAGGTAAGATGATCAAATTTTATAATTGCTAATAGAGAAAATTCTTGAAGTTAACTCTACAATTGTGTTAATACAAAATCTCCTTTTCCTCTTATCACCTTGAAATTTCATACAGTGAATATATACAGAATAAAAATGAACACTGAATGTAAATAAACATATTACTTCATTCAATATTAGCAGATTTATTAAAACTCTTTACAAATTCAGCATTTGCTTCTACACTACACTGCAAAATTGCATTTTAATGGGAAGAATCTTAAAAATGTAATTGTTTATTTTAAAAATTCCCTTTTTCTCTTAAAACCTAATTTCACAAACTTATGATGATATGCACAATACATCAAAATATCAATATAGGCTTCTTTAATACAAAGGTCGATATTGTCACAAATGCATAAAAAACCTGCATATAACATGTTAAAATGGGCTGTAACTAAAGAATTGCTACTAATGTATAAGGAATATTTCATTGCATAAGGGAGTGCCTGATCTTCGTTCTCATGTATAAACAGACGTAACGCACTTTGGTACCTTTTGGAAACTCTAGGTAAAGCGGGACCTACTTTTGGGCATTTTTCTATCCTCATAGCACCTTCTTGCTTCGCAAAAATTATCTGACAGGAAACTTCAATAACTGGATGTAAAAAGTTATTATTAGCCATTGAACGGCACCGTATATATATATATATATATATATATATATATATATATATATATATATATACCGATATACCAACATAATGACTGCACTTGATCAAAAATCTGCACTTGATTTTGTATAGTACCATATTTGTTCATAATAGGTGCTTGTCAGCATCTTTTATACATTATATAGTTTTTTTCTATGACAAAAAGGACAAATTTGTGATATCATATAGAGAAAAAATACTGGATAGCTTGGTGTCTTGGCATGGAAAACAGTCAACAAAAGAACTAATACGATGCACTGTAGATAGAAGATTGTGGAAGGACATGATCGCCTACACCAACCAGTATGGCACATGATGACGATGATGTGATATCATATGATGCTGCTGTAAAGCTGGATGAAACATGGAAAAAATATAAACTGTATGTAAAAGCATTAATAAATGAGGACAGCAAATAATAACTAGACAACAAACAATATCTATCTATTGACCTTTCGAGCCGTAGCCGGCCCATAGGGCGTAGACCAAGATACTCCTTCACTTATCTGAATTTTTTGTTCCAGCAGTTTTCAATTCTTTTAAAGATATTTTATCAAATCTCGCCATTTGTCTCTGTTCTGTGCAAGCAGCTCTATCTCACTGAGGGAGCCGAATCCTGCTGCTCTTGCCTCTTTCATCAATGTTCTTCTCAGTGTCTCTCTGGGTCTTCCTCTTTTCCTCTTACCTGTTGTTTCCCATATGAGGGCTTGCTTTGCTATTCGGTTATTATCTCTTCTCATCACATGTCCAACATATGACCATCGCCTTTTCTTTATTACTGAAGATATTAGTGGTTGATTGGCGATTTCTCTAATTTCCTCGTTTGTTTTGAATTCGTTCCATGCTATACCAAGTATTTTCCTTAGACAATTATTTTCGAATGCATTCAACTTTGTTTCTATATCTCTTGTTGTTTTCCAGCTTTCAAACGCATACGAAAGGGTTGATAGTACATTTGATTTGAATAGTCTAAGTTTTGTGTTTGTGCTGATGAGTTTTGATTTCCACAACTTTTCAAGGCTTCTGAAAGACATTGCTACTTTAGCTATTCTGATTCTAATTTCTTTGCTTGTATCCCCTTCTCGATCAATGTGGCTTCCAAGATAGGTAAAGTAATCGACCTCTTCTACTGGTTTGTTTTCCATGTATATTTTGTCGTCTGTTGGAATTAAACTTTTCATGACTTTAGTCTTTTCATGATTGATCTCAAGCCCAATTTTGCTGGCTATTGATGATAGTTCATTTGTGTTTTCCTGCATCGTTTTTATCTGGCTGCTGATGAGAACTATGTCATCAGCAAAGTCGAGGTCCTCCAAATGGTCTCCTTGTATCCATTAGATACCTTTATTACCAGTGCAGCATTTCTTCATTATGAAGTCCATAACAATTCCAAATAACAAGGGCGATAAAATACATCCTTGTTTAACCCCAGTTTCTATTGGGAAACATTTGCTCAGTCCTTCCTCTATTCGAACTGCACATGTGTAACCATCATACATGTCTTTGATAATATTTATGATTTTTTATGGTAAGCCATATTGCTTCAGAATTTTCCACAAAGAATCTCTATGAATACTGTCAAATGCTTTTTTTGAAGTCGATGAACTATCGTAAAAACGATGTTGTTAATGAAACGTAGACCTGATACAGAATGTGTAAATTAGCAGTACTTAGTAGTGATAGCTTTTTCGGCCCTAAAACAACAACAAAAATAGGATTCTGGAATGTACGCGACAATGGCCACACCAACGAAACAAGTACAAGTCGCGAGCGAGATGGATAGATACGATCTAGATATTTTAGGATTAAGCGAAATGCGCTGGCTTGGAACAGGTAGGAAATCTGTTGATAATAAAATAGTAGTTTTTTCTGGAAGGGAAAATGGAAAACACTGTGAAGGAGTAGGCATAATGATGACAACAAACACTGCAAGACAACTATATGATTTCATAGACTTACATAGATTTTTACTTATCTTAGAGATAAGGTCTTATGATGAGGATACCTTGAGGTTGAAAGAGTTTGGCTATCTCCTGTCATTGTTGCTCTCTCCAATATTTTGCCAGTTTATCTATAAAAGTTCTGTTTCTTCTGGCTGAGATTTTTACTTAGCTGTCTAGATCTTTGCTGCCATTGCCAAGTCTTTTCAAAGATATTTCTTTATCATTGTCCATCTATATCTGTTTTTTCTATTAATATTATGATCGCTTTAACATAGCTTGGAATAGTTGTTTTTCACATCTAACTTGTTATTTGCTCAGTTTGCTATCTGTGGAAAACTGGAGTTTATGATATCTATACATTTAAAAATAAATATATATATTTATCTTTTTTTTAAATGTAAAATGCCAGAAAAAATATCTCACCAAATTGTGTTTTACGTCCTTGCACAACTGCCAAAATCCACGCTGATGAAATAACCGAGTACTGAATGTTATTTAAAATAATTACATAAATTTATACATGTAATAGTTTTCAAATTTCAGATATATAATATATACTGTTTCTGTCTATAAAATTTTAAAATAAATTTACTAAACTAAAAATGTTTTAAATACTCCCAAAATACATTGTAATGTTGTTTTCTAAGTAGAGCTTCTAAAAGTAACAATCTTCTGCAAACAATGCAAGCTTAGAAATAAGTATATTGTGTATAGTATTAAACTCCCAATGCAAATGAATGCAGAATACCTTTATCAATATCATGGGTGCCTTGTATAATGTAGGAACCTCCTGGTTGTCTCTTGATTTGCAGCCAGACAGGGGAAACATAATTAAACTTTGATCCAAACATTTTAGCTACATCATAACCATGATTGTTCCACTGAAAGCAATTGGAAATAAATGCCCAGTTAAGTAAAACTGTCTTGCACTAAAAATATTTAAATGATAATTTAATTTCATTTTCTTTTTAAATTATCTTTTTCAAGACCATTATCCGATATATATATTGTATCACTAACAAAACCCTATCAGACAATTATCAGATAGTATTGAACACCGGGAACTGATATATGAGTAGATACAGGAATGCACTGCCTACAGTGGAGCCTCTTCTATTCCTATTCTATAGTCTAATTCCATTGAACACTGATTGTACTACATACAAAGTAAACTTTCTCTCAAGCCACTCATTCCAAATTTCATAATTTTAGATTCTCACAGTCTAAGGAGCTAGAGAAACTGCAATCAATATAGAAGTATATCGCTTCTCAGTCATGTAGGAAAGTGATATATGCAATTAAAATAATGGACTGATGGAATATTAGAAACACTTATCATCATCCTCACTTGCCATACCGGTTGGCGTAGGCGATCATGTCCTTCCACAATCTTCTATCTACAGTGCATTGTATCAGTTCTGTTGTTGACTGTTTTCTATGCCATGACACCAAGCTATCCAGTATTTTCTCTCTTTGTCATCCGCGATCTCTGTTTCCTTTTATTTTGTCAGTTGCAACCAAGTATTCCAACTTTCCTCTTCTCATGATGTGCCCGAAAAAAGTTGATTGTTTCTTGCTGATGTTTTTTTTAGAAACACTAGGAAACATAAAAGCAGCAGAGGCGAACAGAAGAGCAAAAGACCACAAATTATATCTCCCCTCAACGTTGAAAGGCAAGTGAGGAAGGAAAGAAGAAGAAGAAGAAGACAGTCTAAAGGCAATAGACTCATCAACTGCAGTTGCATTCTCCAGTGGGTTCACAGTCAAAGTCTTTAGTATCTCTCCCATATCCATATTTAGGACCCTGATAACTGGTACCTTTGAGGCCAGCACATTGACTGCTTTATTATCAAAAACACAAGCATGAACAGGACAATAAAACTACACCAGTTACTTCAGATTTAAGGCCTCTAAATAAATCAACTACTCATATTACAGCCATCCATTTAGAGCCTTCTGCAGCACTGACTGAGAACCTGACACATTACAGCTCCGATTACTGGAGTTAAGCTAACCGTCTCAGAGCTGCAATCACCACCTCAGTCTCTGTTGACTCATACTTAAGTAAATATTGATATAAAAGGTTTCATGGCTCTCTGCAATAAGTCTATTGATAGTGAACCCTTATTTCAAATTTTAGCCTCAACCTACAAACCCATCCACCCATGGACTGCCAAGGCCCAAAAAGGGAGTTAAGAACTGTAATTTTCAAAATAAGGCAACTAAGGAGGGTTGGGCATGGGACTGGCTATCCTGTACTAAAAAAAATAGACTGCAAAAACTTAACAAACATGGACAAGTCAAAGAAAAGAAAAAAATAAATCAGTCATCCAAAAAAGATAAGGGCTTTCTGTCTAAGAAATATATGACACAATCTGGAGAAAGCCGCAAGGAGTTTGGGTCACAGATTCATCTTTTGTCTACCAGGAAATCCTCCAGAATTTGCACCTGGAATGTATGTACTCTAAATGAGCAAGGAAAAGCTGCACAAATAGCAGCAGAAATGACAAACTACAAAATAGATATTCTAGGACTGTGCAAAACAAGATGGTTAGGAGCAGAAAGGATAAAACTAAACACTGGAGAGATGATTTTATCATCAGGACACCAGGAACCTGGAGCACAACATAATGAAGGGGTGGTTATAATGTTATCAAGGGAACCACAGAAAGCATTGATAGAATAGGAAGCAGTAGGGCCAAGACTAATAAGAGCAACATTTAAAACAAACAACAACAAAAATAAAAATACATATCTTTTAACATTCTTCTGAGAAATCCCATCTCTGTGGCCACTAATCGTCTTTTCATTTGTTTGTTTACTACCCATGATTCGCTTCCATAGGTCAGAATTGGCTTTATATAGCACCGATGATATATGTTAATAAAAAGTTTAAGTCATCCTGATATGATGTAAAAGTATATAGAGGAACAGATCATCATCTTCTGTTAGCCAAAAGATAGACGGTATTTCAAAGTAGGGTTTCTTAAAGAGCAAGGAATT
This sequence comes from Megaustenia siamemsis, assembly GCA_032433765.1. Lineage (NCBI taxonomy): Eukaryota > Metazoa > Mollusca > Gastropoda > Stylommatophora > Ariophantidae > Megaustenia > Megaustenia siamemsis. The sequence continues at coordinate 40,965,800 of JAVIAB010000117.1, read as the reverse complement.
AAAGAGAAATTTGCAGACAGAATATCAAAACAAATACCAAGTCCTCCAACAGTAATGGGAAACTCTTTATACAGAGCTTTGCAGCAGGGGGAAATCTGATCATCAGATGCAGACCCCATTGAGCAAGTGTTTCAGCCCTTTAGCCTCTTAACACTGTAAGGAGGTGGGCCTGCCTGGGTCATGACTCCCAGGAACAACAAGAAAATACAACAACTAGAAAATACAATAAATATATAGAAGACCATTGGAAACAGGTGAAGGATATATGGAACAAAACATGAGAAGAAACTCTGGGCAAAAGAAAACACCAGAATAAGGCTTGGATTACAGCAGAGACCCTGAAGAATAGTAATGAAAGAAAGAACAAGAAAGCAGAAATCACACATAAATAAAAGCATAATGAGAAGTGCTAAGGTCAAGGCACAGGAAACTTACACAGAGGTGAACAAAGAAGTGAGAAGAAGCAAAAAAGGGATAAGAAGAAATATATAGATGAACTAGCTAGATGCAAAGGAGGCGGAAAACAAAGGAAATATGAATAAACTATTTAATATCACAAAGAAATTAAGCAAAGCATACAAACAGATCAATGCTTTTATTAAAGATAAGAAAGGAAATCTGCTTAGTAATATAAGGAAACAAATTAAGAGATGGAAAGAGCACTTTGAAGAACTCTTGAACAGACCAGACCCAAATAACTATCCAGATATACAACCTGCAGAGGAAGAACATTAACTGTGGAAAGCCAAGCAAGGAAGAAATAATAAAATCCATCAAGCTATTAAAACATAGTAAAGCCACATGACCAGATAAAATTCCTTCAGAAGCCATCAAAGCAGATATTAACACCTCAACCAAGATGTTCCATAACTACCAGATAAAATCTGGAGGGGGAAGAAATACCTAACAAAAAGAAGTGTACAGGAGTGCACAAATTATATGGGAATTATGCTGCTATATAAGTGCCAGGAAAAATACTAAGCAGAATCATTCTGGAGAGACTAAAAGAGGCCATAGAGAAACATTTGGTTATTTGGTTATGGAAGGCCCCGGTATCACTGCAAACGAATTAAAATCCATAATTGCTCAACCGCCCGTGCCAGCGTAATCATCCGAATCTCATCTCACAAACAATAAAAGGTAACTGTAGCCCCCATCGTAGCCGTCTCAGCACACGCCAAAGGACATAAGGCAAAATCGCGCAGAAAGTAAACACAGCCAACGGTTCCCTGTCATACGATGTCATCACTCATCGTAAACAATTGGAATATCAAAACATGATCAAAACGGATGAGACACGCAGCTCATGGTGTGCACAGAGCACTTAACTCAATAGCTCCTGCAACAAGGAACACTTTTCATGCATAGCCTTCAATTGTTCCCGCCACCTATCCACCATATACCATGGAAGTTCACGTCCTCTTGAAAATGATGATTGTCGTATTTTTTTTTTTTATGTATAGCGCTTGATGATGTTAGGCCATCGTTGTTGACTCCAATTCCAAACATATAGACACACAGTTCATCGTCAGATTATCCCCGTCGCACATCAAACAATAGACCTTAAGATTAGTGTACGGCCGGTTATCAGACGTGATCTTGTCAACTGTAAGTGTCTTCAAACTGTGTTGTTGGTTTTGTTCCTCAATGAGATGATGGCAACATGGACAAATGCAAATTAACTTAAGAAAATTTGCACAACATGGACCTTTGGACTTTGCTTTTAGAACAGAATCAGAGAAACATTTGAGAGATAACATGCGGGTTTTAGAAAAAACAGACAATTATATTTCACTGATAAAATCATTATCTTAGGTATAATAGTTAAACAAAGCTCGGAATTACAGTTACAACTATATATCGGATTCATGGATTACAAAAAGCCATTTGACAGTTTAGACACAGAATACTTTTGAAGTTGCTGAGTCATTAAGGAATCCCCATAAAGTTTATTAACCTGATAAAACAATGTTTGAAGAAATGAAATGTAGTGTGGTGCATGAAGGGCAGCTTACGGAAGCATTTGAAATAAGAACAGGAGTACGGGAGGGATGCCTTCTCTCTCCATTTCTCTTTCTACTGGCCATAAATTGGATTATGAGAATAACTCAAAACAACAGAAATGAAATCCAGTTGTCACTAGCCAAGCAACTTAATGATTTAGACTTTGATGATGGCATAGCTCTTCTATTACATAATTATCAACAGATGCAGGATAAAATGAGCATACTAGATGAGATATCATAACAGCTGGAACTGAAAATAAATAGAGATAAAACCATAATTATGAGATTTTTTTTTTTTTTTTGGCGTTTACCAGCTTTCATCTCATGCAAAGTCCCTTGAGACTAAGAACTAAATTTTGAATGTTAATCCGTTTTTCCCTGGCAGCTGTGTGCACAGGGGTCCTTCACAGTATAAGCAGATAACTCCATCTTCAGAGGTACTCATATTTTTTCCGTCGAGGAGTAATTGACATTTCAAGTCGGGCCTCACAGCTGAAACCAGGGATGGTTACTGCAGGGAGAAATCACAAATAAAAATTCCAACTGGTGCAGCAGGAATTTGAACTCACAACCTCTCTATCTCGAGATTGACGCCTTACCTCAAGACCAACCAGTCCCCCAATTTTGAGAATTAATGCAGTTGACAATAACCAAATAAAAATAGGAGAAATACATTTACTAGACCAGGGGTAGCCAACATATTTTGAGCTTGGGCCAGTAAATTGATTTTTTTAAATTTGAAGAGCCATCTAACTAAATATATATTAATAGTTATTTTGAATGTAAACTACTTTTTTATATGAATATTAGTAAAGTATTCAGGTAAGTGTAGGGCTGTAGACCAACATATAAAGTATAATGTTTTAAAACTAATCCAGCTATTCCTATAACCATATGATTTATTTTATACAATTTTTAAAATTATCATAAAAGGAAACGTATTGAATTATTATAGAAATATTCGTTAAAATAGTCTTACAGTCTTGTTGATGTTTTGAAGACCTGTAATGTTAATTTATTGCGATTTTTTAAAGAAAAAGGTTGCTCACAAATGTGTGTGGAGCCAAATCTGAACATGAGCCTTAGAGCAAGATTGTGAATTTCAGGAAACCAGTCTAAAAGGACATATTTCTCAAATTCAGTCAAATTAGGTGAAGTTGGTGATCCACAATGTTCTTTACATTTAGCACAAAGTTCTGAATGGTTTTGGATTTCTATTGCTTCTATTTGCAAGGATGGGGTGTATTTATGAATCTGAGACTCTGAAATATAAAATTGATTTATGAATAAATCGATGCTATCCTTTTCAGATTCAAAAGAGGAAAATTGAGTTGAGAATGCCTCACTCAAAGCTGTAACTATCTATTGTCCTTTCGAGCCGAAGATGGCACATAGGGCAGAACCACAATCTCAAAAACAGAAACCTTGCATGCCAAAATGGCACATATTGCAGAGATCACTGCTCTAAAATCTATGGCGCTGTTTCCATAACAATACTTTTTACAATGACAGCTTGTCAAGCCATCGATCAACCTCCTTAGTCGTCTCTTACGACATGCCTGGAAGGTCAGTGTCACTATTCTTTATTTCCCTCATAATGAGGCCCCCAGTAACACACGGGATAAGCTGTAACTGCTGCTTTGTATTTTAAATGATCCACGATAAAGTCACTGCATTTACTTAACATGTGGTGAATGCTTCGAAAATGATCAAGTTTGCACTGCACTAAGTTGTTACAAAACAATTTAAGCTTCAATTGAAAAGTGGTGACTTTATTAAACATGGATGGAAGGAAACAAAAAGTCTTTTCCTTGTAACCTCTTGTTAAGAATAGTCAAATGATGTGACATATCAACTAAAAATGCCAAATCACAAAGTCACTCTTGATTTTTAAGTAAATCACTCCAATGGCAAAACAGTTTTTTATTTCAAAAATGAAAGAACTTGATCTTTTAATTTAAAAAAGTGCAAAAGCATTTCTCCTCTAGAAAGCCACCTAACTGAGTTGTGAAGTAAGAGTTCACCATATTCATTTATTTCTTCTTCGAAAAGTTCTCTAAATTCTCTTTAATTGAGGGTGCATGATCAAATCATATTAATGCAAAGCAGAACAGGATTAATCACGTATTTAAAGCTCATGTCTTTAGCACACAAAGCCTCCTGATGAATGATACAGTGATATGAAAGCAACTTCCGATTACTGCTCAAGCATAGAAATACAGCCATTCCTCTTCCCTAACATTGCTGGGGTGCCATATGTACAAATCTCTCAAGTTTAGGCCGTTCAAGTTTATTGCTGCCAACATGACTATTTTCAACACAGTTTTCCACTGCTTCAAATATATCTCTTCCTGTTGTTGTTGTCAATAAATCACAAAGTCCTAAAAGCTCCCGAAACACATCAAAATTGTCGTTTATGCACCTCACAAACACAAGTAACTGAGCTTTATCTGTCAGTCTCTCTCATCTATTGCAATAGAGAAGTATCTGGAAACAGAAGTTACATATTTTATCTGTTTTGATTGAATGCGCCTCATAATTGTATTTCATGAAAGGGAAACATTTTCTGTAATTCATTTGATATTGGTATCACCAGCGTTTTCTGCAAAGATGGATATGCTTTCCTTAATAATCTCACCGTCTGAGAACGCTTTTTTCTTCTTAATGAGAAGAATTGATATTTCATAAGAAGTCTTTACAATGTTTTTCATTTCTTCACTTTTTTTAACAAATAAGTTTTCATACAATAAAGTCCTTTCTTTTTTTTTGAGATGTCAGTTCTTAAAGAAGAGATAAGAGGATATGAATTGTTGAATGTATCATGTGTTTGTTTGAAATGCCTATCCAGGTTGTATTTTTTAAGAGGAACTGCTACTGTCGTTGAACAGATCAAACAAATCGGTTTCGAAGTACTTCTCATTGTAAAGAAAAATCTTTTTCCCATTTTTCATTAAATGCTCGGACACCCACTTCACTTTTTCTCTTAGACGAACCATGCTTGCTTAAAGCCATCTAAACTAACACTAACTGCCAGCACAGCATAACACAAGCTGCAATAGAGTGTACCAAACTCACAAAGAAAAAATTATGTATCTACAATTATTTAGAAACTGAATAGATAAGACTGTGCCATCTGTTGCAAGAAATATTATTACTAACAAACTATACCACAAATTCACTGCAAATTACAAAATAAGAAATAGAAAGATTTATAATAAACTCCACTTTGATTTATTCGATCTAAAATTCAAAGATGGTGAAGGATTATCAATTTTTAATTTGTTATATCTCCGTAATGACTAAACCAAGAAATGTCCAGCATGGCTCAAAGGGAAGATCAAAATTAGGTCCACAGGGAGTTGAAAGGTAGAAAAAGACATTCCCATTGGTGAACACCACTGCATCATTCTCAGCAGCACTTCCAAGTAACATTTTTCAAGTTTAATTTCTTGGTCTGCACTTCCATCACACTAGCATCTACATTCTCATTTATGATGACAATAACGTGATATTAAAGTATTTTGCACCCTCCAATAATGAGCTGACAATCTCAACTGCAGTAACTTGTTGGAAAATAGTATTTTCTTTGCACTTTTGCTACACAGCTGTGTGTTTACACAAGGAGAGACAGAGGAATTGTATATGGTAATAATTTTCTGGATTTATGACCTAAAATCCTGAAGGTGTTACTTTGTCTATTTCCATGTTTAGTCCGTCAGTCCAGCCCATATGTTCGGCTTCCTCTTAGCGTCATTCGCTGCCTATCCCGTATTACAAAGGTTTGTTTGAAGTCTCACCAACAGCCAAAGAGATTTCCCTCTTCATAAGAAAAAAAAATCTTTTTGAAAATTGGCCAAATTTATAGAAAAAAAGAGCCCAATTTTTATGATAAGATTCGCACATTTTACAAAGCACACTTTGGTGTTTATCTAATATCAAAAGAAACAAATCTGACATTCAGTGTCACAAGAAGTAAAAATTATGAAGGTATAGGGATGGGGGGGGCGCGCAAATGTTTGCCTGTGGAAAACTGTCGAATTCCAAAAAATGTTATTCTGAGGTTGTCATTTTTACAAAGGTATCACAATCCAGGGTTAAAAGAATTTCAAAACAGGTTCTATTGGAAACATCAGGATACAGAAAAAAGAGGAAGACCTATAAAGACCTATAGAAACACTAAAAAGAATACTTATAAGAGAAGCAAAGTTGGCAAGTCTTTAAAAACAGAATTTGTATCAAAGTTCTTTCATACTCACGGGTGTTACATAGGCAAGAGTTTCTCCTTCAAAGTTTTTAACCTCCCTATCCCTGTCAAAGTGTAATGAATGCTCTTTAATAATGTCCTTCACTTTAGGATTTATTGAGACTAGACCTCTGTCTATCACATTTCTGTCTGCCACCTCAATCTGTGTAAACAAACAAAAGAAAATGGTGAGTCAAGTTATTCTTTTTCAAAAAGAAACATGACTACCAAAATTAAGGTTTTGCATGAGTACTGAGAGTTAATTAATATAAAGAACATAAAGAAAACTATTATTACTCATTGCCACATTAATCTTTAGTCTTTAATTCGGATTATCATCTCTACCGCCCATTCCAGCAACCATCAAAGAGTTCATCTACAGATTGTTCCTGTCCTGTGTTGATTGAACATATTGCACTCTTTGCCACTGAGGATGCTTTTCCTTGCCACATTAATGTGTCAGATCAATAGGTGAGTCAAGCAAAAGTAGCACAAATATACAAGATTATGTAGGAAAAGCAGTAATCAATAGGTCAATTATAATGAAATAGACGACTAGTCAGGTGTATGAAAATATAGGAACATTAATAGAATGCAAGACATAAAATTTACTTTTCTGTCTCTATTCTTTTTTATACTCACATACAAAACTAAAAAAAAAATACTTATACTAGAAGAATTTTTTTTTAAAACTGTATGTTTTGCTTAGAATTGAAAATGGGTAATTCAATACTTGCTTCATCATAAGTAAGTTACTAGATTATCGTCATCACACAACTGTCCATAAGTGCTCAAATCCCCTCCTCAATAAATATGGTAGCGTGAAACAACTGAAAAATAAAATTATGCTGGTACACAAGTATTCCCCTATTCTTCCCATAGCTCTTTTGAATTTAGGCAACATTCCCCTTGAAAATCCTGGCATTGCACCAGGGTTGCAGATTTACTAACATCTTAAAAATCTTGATCTTGTCCTACTTTTTTTTTAGAGCTTTAGGAATAAATTATTTTTTTCATTGCATGGCAACAACATGTGACAACAATGGATGTATGCACAAAGCATGATTCACTGTATTGACCACAGCCAGGTGCACAAATACCAGCATAGAATCCTCAAGTGGAACCTTCAGTTGATTTGGCACTGTGATCTGCATGTGATAGCATTCTACAATCCTGCCAGTTGTGAAAATCACTTTTTGTTAGTACATGTATTATTCACTAATGTACTTTTACATTTTAGATAGCTCTCAATATGTCACCTAATGACATGTAATGTATAATATTTTACTGTAGCTTACTTTCAAAAACTGCATATCTGTACAAGTGAGAATATGAAAATAATACCTTTGTTTCCTTTTTCTTTTTGCCTCTATCACTTTTGGAAAGTGTTGCTTCAGTGAGACAAAACAGCATTACAACCACAATGAACTCACAAACTGTTGTTCTCAAATAAAAAGCTTGCATGGCAGTTTTTATTCCACAATATTAGCTCTGTGAAATGAGATATGACAAATAAAATAGCAGTCATTAGTTTTACCCAAATCAATTGTAGATTGTTCATTAAATGTGAAGCAAATACGACCAATGGCTTTTATCCAAGGCACAAGAGAGATCTTATGTGAGATGACACGCTAGGGAAAAATCAATTAATTTCACTAGAAGTAACAAAATGAATAATTAGAACATCAGGGAAATTGCTGAAAGCATATATTATCTTGCAAAAAATACATAAAGAAAGAGAAAACATAATGGTTCAACCATCTCAAGATAATGAAGACGAGATAATGATCTTTGCCCCCTGTGGTCAATCTCCAGAAAAATGTAAATGACATTCATAAATCTTCCAACCTATACAATCTAGTCTGTGACAAATTGGTACCTTATGAGATGGCGCTAAATTACAAAGTCTTTGGCTCTTTGAAAGAGTTGCGAACCACCATGTGGTATATTGCTGAAATCTGCATCAATGTCTAAAATCTTCAACATGAAAAAATGAGGAAAGTTGATAGAAGCTTCATTGAAACTTTAAAAAACCATTTTTTTTAGTTAGTGATTACTACAAAAGTAGTTGTCCTATAGCAATTCATAATTTAATGAATATTTATATCAATTACACATAATAAAATCATCATGAAAATTCTCAAGCCAAACTAGTGTTTTCTCATGCATAATGTCTATTGTAATTAATTTAATTTTTTTTATCAATTTGGTGTAATCTTTGTTTCTGTTTATAATCCAAACACCATTAGTAAAAAATGGACTTTGCTGATGACATAGTTCTCATCAGCAATCAGATAAAAACGATGCAGGAAAACACAAATGAACTATCATCAATAGCCAGCAAAATTGGGCTTGAGGTCAATCATGAAAAGACTAAAGTCATGAAAAGTTTAATTCCAACAAGTGACAAAATATACATGGAAAACAAACCAGTAGAAGAGATCGATCACTTCATCTATCTTGGAAGTCACATTGATCGAGAAGGGGATACGAGCAAAGAAATTAGAATCAGACTGGCTAAAGCAGCAATGTCTTTCAGAAGCCTTGAAAAGTTGTGGAAATCAAAACTCATTAGCACAAACACAAAACTTAGGCTATTCAAATCAAATGTACTATCAACCCTTACGTATGCGTGTGAAAGCTGGAAAACAACAAGAGATATAGAAACAAAGTTGAACGCATTCGAAAATAAATGTCTAAGGAAAATACTTGGTATAGAATGGAACGAATTCAAAACAAACGAGGAAATTAGAGAAATCGCCAATCAACCACTAATATCTTCAGTAATAAAGAAAAGACGATGGTCATACGTTGGACATGTGATGAGAAGAGATAATAATCGAATAGCAAAGCAAGCCCTCATATGGGAAACAACAGGTAAAAGAAAAAGAGGAAGACCCAGGGAGACACTGAGAAGAACATTGATGAGAGAGGCAAGAGCAGCAGGAATCGACTCCCTCAATGAGATAGAACTGCTTGCACAGAACAGAGACAGATGGCGAGATTTGATAAAATATCTTTAAAAGAAACTGCTAGAACAAAAATTCATATAGGAGAAGGTGTATCTTGGTCTACGCCCTATGGGCCGGTTACGGCTCGAAAGGTCAATAGATAGATTAGTAAAAAAAAAGATTGGCATGGCATGTACATAATTCTTCTACTTCTTCTTTTCCAGTCCTTGTGGAGACAGGTCTTCAACAAACATTTTCCAAGCCATCATATTTGGCATCATCTCAGCTCAGAGTTTTCAAATCAAATGTTTTATACACCCTTACTTATGCATGCGAGAGCTGTAAAACAACAAAAGAAATAGAAAATAAACTGGATGCATTTGAAAACAATGATTAAGGAAAATACTTTGTATACTATGGAATTAATTCAAGACTAATCAGAGAAATTACAAAGCATCTAACAATTTCATCTATAATCAAAAGAAGAAGTGGTTATATGTTGGTCATGTGATGAGATGAGACAACAAGAGAATTGCTTGCCCGCTACATTGAGCAGACGAACCAAAGAAATGTGGCTGTAAGAATGAGAATACGGGGATCGCTGTCAAATTGTGTAAGGATGTAGGGCTGGAAGAAGATCTCACAATCACAACCGATACCATTCGAACAACACTTAAAATGGTCACACAACACTGTTCCTGGTCCAGATGGTGTTCGGTATGATGGCATAGGTGATTTAGCTGACGATGACTTGACAAAACTGGCCAATGAGTTTAATGCCAGCATTTGGAGTGGCCAGATTAAGGAGGAGTGGCTACACAGCTACTTACTACCGCTACCGAAGCCAAACAAGGACCATTCTCAGATCAGTGCCTACAGAATCATCACAATGCAGAACACTGCGGGCAAGCTGCTGGAGAAAATAGTTGCCCGTGTTCTCACCTGTCACCTTGAACAGAAATGTGTATTCCCACCCACGCTCGGAGGTTATAGATATAACAAAGAGACATGGCTCAATGCGGCAGTCTTTGCCTATGACGTCTTCGAAGGCTTCCACAGACGAGAGGAGACATGTGCTGCTGCTATAGATCTGGAGGATGCATAAAACAGGGTACCATTTGAATATCTCATGCATATGCTCCTCAGATTGGCGGTGCACCCCTTCCTCATTAGATGGATCGCCGCGGCACTGTTTCAGAGAAAGGTGATACTCAGATGTGGAAGTTGGTCTTCCGAGCCAATATACATTTGTCCAGGGCTGCCACAAGGCTCACCATTGTCACCAGTTCTTTTTAACGTGTACACAATAATGATCACGGAACAACAGCTGGTTGGGAGGGGAAGAACTATGACTTTTGCTGATGACATTCTGGTATATCAACAGGGAAGAGACAGATAGGGAATCGCATCCACAATGCAAGACGAACACAACCGCATTTCTTCCTGGTGTGGGGTTTCAGGTGCCTTGGTTAATCCTAATAAAGCATCAGTTTCATGGTTCTCTCTTAACAATCATATCGCTAATACAACCACACCAGTAGTACGAATGGGAGCTGATGAGGTGACCAGGGACAAGTTGATGACATACCTCGGAGTTAAGTTTCATCGCAGCTTGTGTTTTCGGGACCACGTGATAACAAAATCCCACAAAGAATTAGCCGCCTTGAAGGTCATGGCAGCTGCTAACATCGAGCAGAGGCTACTTGCTCTTATGTTCCAGGGATTAATCCTCGCACCAATCGAGTATGCCCTGACAATTCTTACTGTCAGTACGACTCAAATTGATAGGCTGGAGAAAATACAAATGAAGCCATGCGCATTATCCTGGGACACTCCCTGTGTAGCAATGAGGAATCTTCTTGACTTTCCAACCATGGATGACAGAATCAAGATCTGGAGAGCACAAGCATACCTGAAGATTAGTACAGATACAGAGCATCCATTGCACCACATGCTCAACACAGAGAAAGGTGCCAGGCTAAAAAGAGGCAAATCATGGGTGGGTCGAGCAGAAGATGTCATCAAACAGGTCTGTGGTCTTACCAATATCAGCGTTGGTGAGGAGTGGATACCGGTGCCTATGTCATTCAGGGAACTTTCTCATGTATTGTCACACTCTACAGGAAAAGTAGGGAACAGAATAGAGGTCAAAGGTCTCATCTGCGATAACACCGATGAGAAAGATGCAGTCATCTATACAGACGGATCTGTAATACGACACCAAAGAAGTGCATGGGCATTTACAGCACGCTCGGCAGGCAGAATAGTCAAGGAAGACAGTGGTGCATACGTCATGACCACAAGTAGCATGACAATGGAGGCGATGGCAGTGACCAAGGCATTCAAATGGTTAGAGTCACAAGACTACACCCATGCATGTATACTGAGTGATTCGATGAGCATGATTAAAAAAGTGGAGGCGGGCTCTGTATGCATGCAATGGGTAGAGTCGTTGCAGAAATCCAAAATACGTAAGATCACCTTTGTCTATGTCCCTGGACATGCGGAAGTACAAGGAAATGAAGGAGCGAGCAGGTTGGCTAGCTGTGCTGTCGTTGAGGACGGGCAACCAATGGATCGGGGGGGACATCATCAATGCCCTCCGAGATGTGGGAAGAGCACAGGACTTCGACAAATACAGATCCACATCACTTCTTCGGGTGATGGAAATTGGAGTTAAGGTGGGCACAGCCAGAAATGAGAAACTTAGTGGCAGTGTAAGAAGACTTATCAACCAACATAGAACTGGAGTCGTCAGTCGCTGGACACTGAGGGAATTGCTGAGGAGGGGATCTGAGCACCTATGGACATGCTCGGAGTGCAATGATGATGACCCGCAAATAACTCAATAACAAGAGAATTTCAAAGCAAGTCCTCAAATGGGAGCCAGAGGGCAAAAAAAGAAGACCTAGAGTATCACCAAAAAAAAACATTGAGACAAGTGACAACAATGGCAGACTTCAGCTCCCTCGCTGAGATAGAGCAACTCGCCCAGAACAGAGCTGTGCGGTGAGATATTACAGTACGGGTCCGGTTCAAAGTCTGATACCTGATAACAAAGATCGTCGGACATTAGAGACTATAATTTCTGCCCTATGTGCAGTCTTCAGCTCTAAAGGACAATAGGATAGATTTATATTTGGTACAGTTTGCTCCATGTTTTCCCATCTTCTTTATCCTTTCTGTCATCTTTTAGATTAGTGTTGCGTTTTTTGTACTTGGATTTCTTTGTTTAATTGTAATAGTTTGTGTGTTATGCCTGATGAAAGATTTTGCTGAAACATCATAGTTTGTCTTACCTTTCTATTAGTTTAGCTGCTTTATACTGTTTTATATTTATTTTGCATATTCTCCAAGTTAGAGTTTTGGCCTTCCTCTTTTTTTTCCTCTTCTTGAGATTACAAAGAAGGACATGACATGTCCTGTAATGCTCTCAGCTGGCTTCCTCAGTATTTGTCCTATCCAGTACCATCATTTTTGTAGCATCTCTTTGTTCACTGATGTTTATCTGGAACACTCCCATAGCTCTAAGTTAGTCATTTTGACCTGTACTTTTCATCCTTTATTTCTACACAAACATCCATCAATGAAAGGGAAAAGATGCTGGATGGTTTGACACTGTGTTATAGGAAAAGATCAACAATGGAATTGATACACAGCAGACAGGACTGAGGGTTATGTAGGTGCATTATATATGCTGCTTTTTGATATGATGAATGAATCTATTAATTCTGCATCTTCGAGCCTGTCATCTTTCTTCTATCTATCTATTGTCCTTTCGAGCCGAAGATGGCACATAGGGCAGAACCACAATCTCAAAAACAGAAACCTTGCGTGCCAAAATGGCACATATTGCAGAGATCACTGCTTCTAAAATCTATAGCTGTTTCCATAACAATACTTTTTACAATGACAGCTTGTCAAGCCATCGATCAACCTCCTTAGTCACCTCTTACGACATGCTTGGAAGGTCACAGTGTCACTATTCATCTTTCTTGCTGTCCATGTTTCATGACCATGTTATAGGAATGATTAACATTGGATTTGAGCCTTTTTTTTTAAATTAAGCCATATTTCGTTTCATTTGATTTCCTTGTCTCTTAATGTAATAATGCTCATTCATAAAAAAATAGCAATATTGTTATAATACACACTTACAACATTAATATCTTTAATTGTACAATCTTATTTCTGGCCCAATTTAATTCAATGGATATGATATAGAATATTTCCCGGCCAATGTTTTGGTTGTGGAGTAGAAGCAATCAACTGGTGTTTTTTTTTTTCTTTTGTAGATTATTGACTATTGAAATTTTTGTAATGTAACGTAAGATGTTACAAGTAGTAAAGTAAGGCACAGTCAGTGACACACTCTCACATTCATTGAATGATTATGATTCAAGCTTGACGTGTGATTATTTCATTGTCATATTATTCATTATCATTATTATCTTTTTTGACACCAGTAGTACTATAGCTTGTTTCATAGGTCGTGCCCAACTTTAAAAATCTATAGCATTTTAACCGCTTGTTGTAAGTTGTTCCAAATTTGCATGTAAAGTTATAATGATTAGAACCCAACAGGGAATTAATTTCATTAAAAAAAAACATTTGGTTATTATTGTTGCTTATTTGATTTATAAATTTATAACGACCTATTGATGTAGTCAAAACTTAATGTTTACAGTATTTTAAGTTAAAAATAGCGAGTAAAAATCCATACACGGTCAAATTGACATGTTTGCACGCTTTCACCGTTCGTTTTTTAACACAATTAGACACTTTTAAAAACACGAGAAATTGTGTGTTCCATTTCCGTTCATTCATAGGTGGAGACGTGGAATGATTTTATTTATCATGAGTCTTAAAATGAAATTCTGCAGTTTACAAAACATCGCAATAAAATGTATGACTATTTTTGCAAAGAGGCTTAACGAGGAAGATTATTTCATTCTTTAGAAAACCCTGAGAATAGGACAAGACACATTTTGGATGTATCTAAACGGTCATTTAATCGCTGGATTCAAGCACGTGACCGTCAATGTTCCAAATATACAAAATCACAAGGAAGAGCAAAAATGTTGGATAATTTCGACAGTGAACTTATTAGAAGTGAAACTCGCAAAATGTTGGGTATGAATGAAACTGTTACAATAAGAAAATTAAAAGTATCGCTGAAAAAGAACAACAGTATTGAAATATCAAAGTCTACATTATGGAGGAATGTGAGAGCTGCAGGCTTTACATTCAGAAAGTATTCTAATGGACAAAACATCATCTGTGAGAAGCCACATATAGTAGTCATGAGAAGCAAGTACTTACGTGAAGTAAAAGAGGTGCGCAAGCAAGGTTATGATATTGTGTACTTGGATGAAACATGGATCAATGCTCACCACACTAGCCAAAGGGAATGGCAGTCATCAGATGGAAAGATTAAGAGATTAATACCTAGCAGCAAAGGACAGCGCTTGATAATTGCTCATGCAGGTAGTCGACAACATGGACTAATACAGAATGCAGAGCTCATTTTTCTTTCAAAATCCATAGACAATCGGGATTATCACTCTGAGATGAATGGTCACATATTTAGACATTGGATTGAAAATTCTGTTCTCCCATCACTAGATCGACCATCTTGCCTAATAATGGACAATGCAGCGTACCACAACATTGTTGCACTTGAAGATAAAGTCCCGACGTCACCCAGTACAAAAGATGCTATTAAGATATGGCTCACAAAGGAGCACATACAATTTAATAACATGTACTTAAAACCTGAATTACTATCTCTAGTAAAGCAAAAACAAAGGACAAAGATTTTTCAAATAGATAAGATTATCCAAGAGCATGGTCATATAAGTTTGAGGCTGCCACCTTACCATGCTCATTTAAATCCAATAGAACTAATCTGGGCAAAATTAAAAGGACAAGTGGCAGATGAAAATACAACATTCAAAATATGCGATGTAAAGACTCTTGCTAATCTCGCTTTATTAAATATAGACAAAGATTATTGGGCTAAATGTGAAGACCACGTCTTAAAACAGGAAGAGAAATATTGGAAAAATTATGGTTTGTGGAATGTTCAACCCCAAACAGTTATTAATCTTTTAGACTCGTCTGATTCAGAATGAAAGTATATAGCCCCCACAATGTTGGCCCCTATATTACCTTAAATTAGTTCAACAAACGGTCCTTTTCAGGACCACACAACTATGACAATTGGACATACAGGTATACCTTGATATTATCGTCCGTCCTCGAACTGAGAAGACAATAATTCTCCTGGTGTTTTGTCTTATTCAGTTATTTCCCCATTACGGCCACGCCTTTCTATTCTATTGACCTTTCGAGCCGTAACCGGCCCATAGGGCTTAGACCAAGATACACCTTCTCCTATATGAATTTTTTTTTTGTTCTAGCAGTTTTCTTTTAAAGATATTTTATCAAATCTCGCCATCTGTCTCTGTTCTGTGCAAGCAGTTCTATCTCATTGAGGGAGCCGATTCCTGCTGCTCTTGCCTCTCTTACCAATGTTCTTCTCAGTGTCTCCCTGGGTCTTCCTCTTTTTCTTTTACCTGTTGTTTCCCATATGAGGGCTTGCTTTGCTATTCGATTATTATCTCTTCTCATCACATGTCCAACGTATGACCATCGTCTATTCTTTATTACTGAAGATAGTGGTTGATTGGCAATTTCTCTAATTTCCTCGTTTGTTTTGAATTCGTTCCATTCTATACTAAAAAGTATTTTCCTTAGACATTTATTTTCAAATGCGTTCAACTTTGTTTCTATATCTCTTGCTGTTTTCCAGCTTTCACACGCATATGTAAGGGTTGATAGTACATTTGATTTGAAAAGCCTAAGTTTTGTGTTTGTGCTGATGAGTTTTGATTTCCACAACTTTTCAAGGCTTCTGAAAGACATTGCTGCTTTAGCCATTCTGATTCTAATTTCTTTGCTCGTATCCCCTTCTCGATCAATGTGACTTCCAAGATAGATAAAGTGATCGATCTCTTCTACTGGTTTGTTTTCCATGTATATTTTGTCGTCTGTTGGAATTAAACTTTTCATGACTTTAGTCTTTTCATGATTGATCTCAAGCCCAATTTTGCTGGCTATTGATGATAGTTCATTTGTGTTTTCCTGCATCGTTTTTATCTGGCTGCTGATGAGAACTATGTCATCAGCAAAGTCGAGGTCCTCCAAATGGTCTCCTTGTATCCATTCGATGCCTTTATTACCAGTGCAGCATTTCTTCATTATGAAGTCCATAACAATTCCATATAACAAGGGCGATAAAATACATGCTTGTTTAACCCCAGTTTCTATTGGGAAACATTCGCTCAGTCCTTCCTCTGTTCGAACTGCACATGTGTAACCATCATACATGTCTTTGATAATATTTATGATTTTTGATGGTAAACCATATTGCTTCAGAATTTTCCACAAAGAATCTCTATGAATACTATCAAATGCTTTTTTGAAGTCGATAAAGTTAAGTACAAAAGGTTTTTGCTTTTCAATGTGTTCCTCCAATATAAGTCGTAGAGTGAAAATGTGGTCAAGACAGGTTCTCCCTTTTCTAAACCCAGCCTGTTCTTCACGCATTACTGTATCATTACTGTATCTATTGAATCCTTTATTCTATTTAGGATGATTTACCTGTTCTTCACGCCTTTACCTAGTGAAAATTAATCATAGACCAGCAACTACGGTAATTCCTATTATTTAGGGGTTCACAATTTACAATTTTGACAAACATCAAAGAAATTCGCTTTTTTAAGAAAACTGCAGCTGCAAGATATTTGTTAAATATACATTTAAAGGGTCTTTTGCATTTTAATAACATTTGGAAAATTTCAACAACAGTTTTTAACAAACGGTTACTGAGTAATAGCGTTTTGAAGTTGGGCACATGATTTGAAACGAGCTATAAGTACCGTACTTAGTACTACTGGCGTCAAAAAAGATAATAATGATAATGAATAGTACGTTTCAATATCATTGAATTATGAATATCTAAGTCTAACCTATTAAATTGATCAAACAACCAATTATAACTGTATAATAAATCAGCTTTACAATAATTTATAATGAAGGGGTGAATCAGCCGTGAATGATATAATAATAATAATAATATAATATTATTGTTAGTATTGTTAGTACGACAACGTTAGTATTGTTAGAATAGAATTATAATGTTATAATTTTTAATGATGCATAATCCATGATTCATTTTTTTTTTGGGGGGGGGGGGGTTGTGAGGTGGGGAGAAGGAGGAGAGGAGCGATGTAACGATGCTCTAGTCCAAGGCACGAGACGAGAGAGTTAAATTAACTTTTAACTGCAGTTCGACAAACGTAAACAAATAAAATAGTAATAAATAAGTATAGCAATTATTCAGAATCCAAATATTAATAATTGTTTAAAATTGTTAACAATTAACAGTAGTGTAGGTAATTGAGTTATTGAGGAATACAGCAAAATTCGGTTGTTTCTGATAAACCTTCTAATCTTAAAGTTAAAGTATAAAAAGCGAATCTTTCCCCGATCAGAAGAATTACTGCCTTTATTTTGTAAAGTAACTTACCGGACCGGTATTTTATATTTTGTGTACGACGTTGCAGGCGAAGAGAGAGGGGGAGGGAGGATCGGAAACAATGCGTTTCTATCTCTAACAGCTAAAGAGCGGCTACTCAAAACGCGCTGAGTGAAAAAAAAAAATTATAGACAATGACAATAAAGAAACTAGAGGAAATGTGAAGATTAGAATAGGGTGACCATTTTTTCCCATTGTTTTCGGGGACATTTGCCATATTTTTTACATTTCAGAGGATTTTTTTGCTCATTTCTGAGACTGTCCCACAAAATCGGGGACGAACGATTATATATGTGTGTGTGTGAGCGTGTGTGTGAGTGCGTGTTCGCGCGCGTGTGTGTGTACTATATATTTATTTATATATATTTATAATGTGTGTGGGTGTGTGTGTGACTGTGTGTGCGCAAGAAATTTTGTAAATGCAAAAAATTATAACTTTAAATTTCATAATAACTGTGTTTATTTGCTGTTTGATTTTATTTTTGTTAATATTCACGGTACTTATGCGATACACGCACTTAATGAAATTAAAATAGCTAGTTTTGTTTCTCAATAACAAACAAAAAAGTTTAAAATTAAAAAAAAATTAAACAACATATAGATATCAATTGCAATATTAAAGTAATGTTTACAGTACCTTATTTCTACTGAAGAGGTTGTTGCCTCGGCGTGGTACTTGTTTTTTAAGTGTATCTTTCTCAAGATCTCATGATTTGAAGCAAGTTTTTCACTGAAGCTTTCACACGATAAATTAATGTTGTAAGTTTTTACTGTTAACATGGCTTGCACCATGCTCACATTAATCCGTGATTTCTCTTCGGACCAGACGTAGTTCATTTGAGAAAATAGTCTTTCTAAGGATGCATTGCTGCCAGGTAAGCACATAAAAAGTTCAAGAATTCTCTTCACATTAGCATGTGGTACATTATTTTCTTTCAAGTACGTGAGTACTTCATTCCATTTTCTACATGGGGGCTTGTTACTGAACCACTCACATTCTTTTTGCAACAGATGGCCTCGCAAATAAGTAAATTCATCAAAGAGCTCATCACGATTGACGTTTACAACTTCATGACACTTTGAAGATATATGTTCTACTGCATTATTAAAATGTTTCCTTTCAGGCACATTATCCAAGAGAAGGCAGTTGTGACAAGGCCTCATTGTGCTTGTTCCAAGACTGCAAGTAATGTACAGCAGTATTATAGAATTCTTTACTTATTTGGAAATACCTTTCCATTTGGATGTCACCACTTTCTACTAAATCAGTTAGCAAACTCTTTACCATGTGTGGGATGAAATTTTCATCGAGTCAAGTGTCTAATTTTATAATGAGATTGTTCACAGCTAGTGCTGATTCTGTTGCACTCTTGTTGTCGCCTTCAATCGCCTTAATTTTTTTCATGGAAGAGCGATGCGTGAGAATGAGCAAAGCTGAACCAAATGAATTATTTGCGGGTCATCATCATTGCACTCCGAACATGTCCATAGGTGCTCAGATCTCCTCCTCAGCAATTCCCGCAGTGTCCAGCGACTGACGACTCCAGTTCTAAGTTGGTTGATAAGTCTTCTTACAAGGCCACTAAGTTTCTCATTTCTGGCTGTACCCACCTTAACTCCCATTTCCATCATCCGAAGAAGTGATGAGGATCTGTGTTTGTCGAAGTCCTGTGCTCTTCCCACATCTCGGAGGGCATTGATGATGTCCGCCCGATCCATTGGTTGCCCGTCCTCAACGACAGCACAGCTAGCCAACCTGTCCGCTCTTTCATTTCCTCGTACTCCCGCATGTCCAGGGGCAAAAACAAATGTGACCTTGCGTATTTTGGATTTCTGCAACGACTCTACCCCTTGCATGCGTACAGAGCTCGCCTCCACTTTTTTTTATCATGCTCATCGAATCACTCAGTATACATGCATGGGTGTAGTCTTGTGACTCTAACCATTTGAATGCCTTGGTCTCTGCCATCGCCTCCATTGTCATGCTATTCGTGGTCATGACGTATGCACCACTATCTTCCTTGACTATTCTGCCTGCCGAGCGTGCTGTAAATGCCCATGCACTTCTTTGGTGTCGTATTACAGATCCGTCTGTATAGATGACTGCATTTTTCTCATCGGTGTTATCGCAGATGAGACCGTTGACCTCAGCATTAACCACGACCTGGTTCTGTTCCCTACTTTTCCTGTCGAGTGTGACAATACACGAGAAGGTCCCCTTGAAAGACGTAGGCACCGGTATCCACTCCTCACCAACGCTGATATTGGTAAGCCCACATACCTGTTTGATGACATCTTCTGCTCGGCCCACCCATGATTTGCCTCTTTTTAGCCTGGCACCTTTCTCTGTGTTGAGCACGTGGTGCAATGGATGCTCTTTATCTGTACTAATTTTCAGGTATGCTCGTGCTCTCCAGATCTTGATTCTGTCATCCATGGTTGGAAAGTCAAGAAGATTCCTCATTGATACACAGGGAGTGTCCCGCGTACATCCCAAGATAATGCGCATAGCTTCATTTTGTATTTCCTCCAGCCTATCAATTTGAGTCGTACTGACAGTAAGAATTGTCAGGGCATACTCGATTGGTGCGAGGACTAATCCCTGGAACAGAAGAGTAAGTAGCCTCTGCTCGATGTTGGCAGCTGCCATGACCTTCAAGGCGGCTAATCAAAGCTCTGATTCACTGTTTTCAAAGAATTGTTTCAATATTGTAGGACAGTGTGTTTCTAACAAGAAGAAAGATCTCAGTGATTGATACAGTTTTTATATTCGTTCCAAGGCAGGAAGTAATGACAACCACCTTATATTCGAATAACCTAATAATTGCTTAAACTCCTGGCCAGCAAATTCACAGAAGTCTTTTAGGCGTTCTACACGAACCGTGTAAATGTGAAAGTATCCAAATATTTTTATTACAATCACTTCCATATCCATAGGCATGGAATCAAACGCTGTTTTTTCACAATTGTGAATTATGTGTGCGTTGCAACCAAGACCCATTATGTGTCTGTTTAACTTGGACTTTATTTTAGTTATGACATTATCTCTTCCTTTCCTCAACAAGCCTCCAAAGTTTGTATTTGTATTGTCTGCTGAGAGTCCAACAATCTTTTTGTTTAAGTCAAAATTATCAATTACTTTCAACAATTGTTCAGATATTATGTCGGACGTTTCTCCTGGGATATCTATGAAAGCAATCAGTTTGGTCTTTACTGGAGTTTCCAGCTCATAAGCCTGAAAATAACGAACTAAAATAGGAAGTAGCTTAACATGTTTATGATTAGATGTATCGCAAGTCAATGTTACAAAGCTGACATATTTGAGGTCATTTGTTTAGTTCATCAATAGCCCAAGGAGCAAAAACATTGGTAATTATGGATTCACACTTTGTTCTTGCACAGGAAAATTGTTTCGTTAAAAATTTCTTTTTGTAGAATTGTTGTACAATCCATACTGCGGAAACTATGATTATGAAGTACAGTATAATATGCGAAGGTTCCTTGATGAACTGTACAGCTAGAGTGTATTCATCTTTTGAGGGTTCTGTTTTACAAAAATAATTTGTCATACACCCAGACTGAAACTTACATAGCAGCGCATCCTTATGTAACGGAATTTGATAACTTCGTAAATGTACATGTTCTTGAATGTAAATATAACGTGTGTAAACGGATCGATTCTGATGTGTCGGTCTCTATAAGACTGACCTCAGCCGTTACTGCGCTGCTGTCTTCACTTCCTCGTGCTGACCCGTTCTCCGGGCTAACTGGACGCTCGTCTTGACCTGGCTGGTCGCCGTAGTACTTCTGTCTTGTTGTTATTATTACTGCTTAACGCTTGTGATGCCGCGACAATTTCGCTGATGTTGAGATTCTCCCCAGAAGGATTATGCTAGGCAAAATATTGCAACTGGTTAACACACAACAACACGTTAGTTGTAGGAATTTTGCCGGCTTTTAATTCTGCCCACTATCGGGCGTCAACACTACACATGTGACATGGTATGTCAATCACACTTGGCTGAAGCGCACTCATACAATTCATCTAGTCTACAGCCCTCTCACTTGCCGTTGGGGCTCTAGGTTCATTCACACTAGTAACTACTTTGATTGTGAACTGCTCCCCATCGAGCAGCTCCCCTATGCTAGCTATCTTCTATCGGCCCTACTACTCTGTCGCTTTATTACTGTTACGAACTGTCTTAAGTTCTGCTTTCTCACTAACCTGTCCGCCTAAACTGTTTCTTGTGTTATCTCCCGTATTAGTCTCTGCGTCTCCTTCATAACGTGCGTCCTTCTGCCGGACTAATCTTTCTCAAGTGCTCAATCTAAGTATAGTTTCTTGCCGGACTGATCTTTCTCAAGTGCTCAATTTCTCTCAAATCAGCCCCGACCCTTTGTGTTTTCCTCTTAAATCTCGATCTTTTCGGCCAATCAAAAATGAATACCTACGCGTCTATCTGCCCACTCATTTCTGATCATAACTTTCACGCTTCCCACGTGAATTTCATACCATCGTCTCCTTATTTTCCCCGCGACTTCGTCTCACTGTCTATTTATTTTTTCCTTGACCTTGTCCTACCGTCTTTGTTTACTCACCTACTTTTCCACTCCTCTCCCCTCTACACGTATGCTTTTTGCCTGTAGATGATCAGTTATTGATGTCCTTCCACCACTTGCTATAGAAAATTTTGAACTACATATATTACATTTCACTAGCGTTCCATCCTCTAAAATTGCTTGTATAATAAATGAAAATTCAGCTTTCAGCGAATCACTAAAATGACACGTTTTTTTGGAAAGCATTGTTTTTATGCAACAGACGTCCACTGATCACAAATAGAAAACACGGCTGCACTGTACTATCATTACACTCGGACTGATTTGAAAATTGGCCGGGAAAAATACTTTGGCGGGAGATGTCCGGTAAGGTAGGGGTAGGGGGGAGAGAGAGAGTGTGTGTGTCTGCCTTTTTTAAAAATTAAACCTATCCCAATAGAAGTCAGTGGCTTGAATAGAAGTGACGTAGCACCGCGCATCAAGAGTTGAAAGAGATATCTGCGGCTCAACGCGTCCAAGACTTCTTTTTTATCTTCCTGCTAACTCCGCTCAGTCTGGGATAAAGAAACACAACTCAATAACGTCCTGAGTCCTAGGGATTATTTTAAAAGAGGGCCGATTCCGTGTATGAACATTTATTTATTTACTGAAATCGGGGACAAATTTCTTTCGGGGACAACTTCTACACTTCAGGGACTGTCCCCGAAAATCGGGGACGAATTTACCCTAGATTAGAACTACCTTTCTTCGCTGTTAATCCCTTCCACAACTTAGCGTGTCAGGCGGCTATTTTTTTTTTTATTGGATCATTGGAAAATAGGCTGAGATTGAATTAAAACAGTTCTGTCTAAGGACATGAAGTAGGCCTATTCACTTACTGGGGAGGAGACTGAAGCCCCCATGCCCAATGACGACTTGTGGATGTGTTCGATGTTCAGTGAGAATGATTCGTCGGTTAAACTAAACTAAACTCAAATGGGAAAACGTGGACTTGGAGATATAAACGAGAATGGAGAGATATTTGTGAATTTCTGCGCCCTTAATCAAGTGAGCCTAGGAGGAACGATATTCCAACACAAAAGAATACACAAAGCTACATGGGTGTCACCAGATCATAGAACAGAAAATCACATTGATCACATATGTATTAATAATAAGTTTAAGTCATCCTTACAGGATGTAAAAGTATATAGAGGGGCAGATATAGCTTCATATCATCATCTTCTGATAGCTAAACTTAAAATTAAACTAAAAAGGTATACTACAACGAATAAGGGTAGAAAGTATTTCAATGTAGGGTTCCTTAAAAAACAAGGAATTAAAGATAAATTTGCAGTTTGAACATCATCAAACAAATACCAAGTCCTCTAACAACTAGAAAATACAATAAATATAGAAGATCATTGGAAACAGGTAAAAGATATATGGAAAGAGACATGCAAAGAAACACTAGGGAAAAGAGAACGTCAGAATAAAGTATGGATGACAGCAGAGACCCTGGATAAAATTAAAGGAAGAAAGAACAAGAAAGCAGACATAAATAAAAGCAAAACGAGAAGTAATAAAGCCAAGACACAGGAAGCTTACACAGAGGTGAACAAAGAAGTGAGAAGATGCATTAAAAGGGATGAGAGGAAATATATAGATGAACTAGCTAAAGAGGCAGAAGAAGCAGCAAATAAAAGGAATATGAAAGAACTGTACAACAGCACAAAGAAATTAAGTGGAAAATACTAACAGATCAATGCCTTTATTAAAGATAAGAAAGGAAATCTGCTTAGTAATATAAGGGAACAAAAGTAGTATACAATGTTCCATTTGTCCCGTATTTAGGCGTAAATTAACAAAGATATATAGCAGGCGCATTTCGCGCGAAATGTACACGAGAAACAAGGAGAGTTAATCGGTCGTGCGACGGCGTGACCCCTCGTGCGGCGGGCGCGTGACCCCTTGTCGGCTGCGGTCGGTGTGACCCCTCGGCGCTTCGCGTGCCTCGTGACCCTCGTGATCGGTGACGCGTAGTTGTTGTTTCATGTGTTTATTGTTGAGGAATGTCGGTGTTCAATGGTTGACTGATCGTCTCGTGATGTATCGCTTATTGTTGTTAAGAATGTGGACTAATGTATTGAAAGTGGTTAAAATGTTTATGACGTGGCGATGTATTTGTTGATGGTCATTGTTAGGAAAACCGCGTGGGGTATCGCTTATTGTTGTGAAGTTAATCGCTTATTGTTGTCAAGAATGTGGTATTTTAAATGCTGACTGAAAATAATTAAAGGAGGTTATTTTAAATATTGGAAAACCATGTTCACAAACATCACATTTGTATTCCGGACGCATATGTACACTAACAACATGTCGCTTTATGTCTCGGCTCCGGTTGAAAGTTTTGGAGCACAGATGACAAGTGTTAGGCATCTATAGAAAATAAAATTGAAACATTGCAACTAAAGAATAACGAACAATAAACATTACAAGGAAATAAAACCAGTAAATGTGATCAACGAGATTCACAAATTAGGTTACTAAAGTATCACACTATAATATTAAAGAAGAACTAAAATAACACTTACTTTTTTATGTGTTTGAAGGCGCGAGACACATTACCCGTCAAGAGAGAGGTCTAGAAAAAAAAATTTCCGAAGCACCTTTTTTTTAGTAACCACTCTCCAAATCCTCTTCCGATTACAACAGAAATGATACGATGGATTGTCAAAGGACATGGTCACCTATCGGAACTTTTGTCCCTCATATGCTATTTCAAAAGTTGTCTTTGGCAATTCAAAAGATGTCTTCGTCAATTTAAAAGTCGGCATCTGTACGGCAGAAAACAAGGCGGGAAGGTCAGAAACCAAGGAGGGAAGGTCAGAAACCAAAGAGGGAAGATCAGAAACCTAGGAGGCAAGGTCAGAAACCTAGGAGGCAAGGTCAGAAATCTAGGAGGCAAGGGCAGAAACCAAAAAGGCAAGGGCAGAAACCTAGGAGGCAAGGGCAGAAACCTAAGAGGCAAGGGCAGAAACCTAAGACGCAAAGACAGAAACCTAGGAGGCAAGGTCAGAAACCTAGGAGGCAAGGACAGAAACCTAGGAGGCAAGGGCAGAAACCTAGGAGGCAAGTTTAAAAGTCGTCCACTGTACGGCAGAAAACAAGGCGGGAAGGTCAGAAACCAAGGAGGAGATGGTCAGAAACTAAAGAGGGAAGGTCAGAAACCTAGGAGGCAAGGTCAGAAACCTAGGAGGCATGGTCAGAAACCTAGGAGGCAAGGGCAGAAACCAAAAAGGCAAGGGCAGAAACCTAGGAGGCAAGAACAGAAACCTAAGAGGCAAGGGCAGAAACCTAAGAGGCAAAGACAGAAACCTAGGAGGCAAGGTCAGAAACCTAGGAGGCAAGGGCAGAAACCTAGGAGGCGAGGACAGAAACCTAGGAGGCAAGGGCAGAAACCTAAGAGGCAAGGACAGAAAACTAGGAAGCAAAGGCTGAAAACAAGGAGGGAAGGTCAGAAATCTAGTAAGCTGTGTTAGAAAACAAGGAGGGAAGGTCAGAAAGGACACACCATTAATACAACTGAAATTCCTTTAATGATAACCTATCACATCGTTATGAGATAAGAGAAAAACAGAAAAAAAAATTCAACTTACACCGTAAAATATTCCACTACAACACAGACCGCTAGACTGAACAGTACTATGAAAATAAACTTCCTAGATGACGTCATGGGACGCACCAAAATGGCAGCTTTTTTATATTCGAGCTATGGACCAAGCAATGTTTACATTGAACAACACGATAAATGTTATTGTTGCGAGTTGGCAGATTTTTGAAAATGTTTTCAAGGGTTTGAACATAAACACAGACCTCTAGACTGCGAGTTGGCAGATTTTTGAAAATGTTTTCAAGGGTTTGAGCATAAACGCAGACCGCTAGACTGAACAGTACTATGAAAATAAACTTCCTAGATGACGTCATGGGACGCACCAAAATGGCAGCTTATTTATATTCGAGCTATGGACCAAGCAATGTTTACATTGAATAACACGATAAATGTTATTGCTGCGAGTTGGCAGATTTTTGAAAATGTTTTCAAGGGTTTGAACATAAATGTTTGTTCACAGTTCGTTAACCTTCGCTGTAGATAAAGTCGTTAATTGGATGGCTTCGTTTCAGACATTTTTGACGTTGGTAGCTAAGGACCTAACTTGTGCAAACCGATGGCATTGGCAAGGATCATTTTGAATCTACGAAGTGGGCTCATTGTGTGTTTAACTCAAACGCATATGTGTTTTTAACCAAAGACCTTTTTTTGGGGACTCAATGCAGATATCCCCGATGGAAGAATAAATTGTACTATTAGTCCCATAAATGATTCGCTTCCAGAGGTTTATGATGTAAACAAGGCAGTTTTATCATTGCAAGTGAATAAAGTCCACACCTATAATTGGTCAGGATTGTGTAGCAGCAGCAGCTTTATAGCAAACACAGAAAACATCACAGGATTGTGCTGTTCTGAAACAGCTATGCCATGCTACCCTAGAATTGCCTTTAATGGGATTACTGTGACCACAAACCACTCTCCATGTGTGTGCCACATATTTACACCCCAGAAAGAAATACTGAATATAACAACACCATGTGCCGTCTGTGATATTAATGACCACAGACCAGGAGCCCCCAGTATGATTGATACAACTGTTGCACCAAGCACTTCATCAGCAGAGCCATATTTATGGAATGTTAATCTGACATTGTTCTTGAATGATGTCCAAGTTAATGAGACATCAGAATCGTGTGGCAGCAGCTACAAGAAGGGAGCGGAGAACATCAAGTTCTGCTGCTATATAGGAGACTTGCCTTGCTATCCCAGAATTGCCTTAAATGGAATCACTGTAGTTGAAAACTTCTCCTCTTGTGTAAACTACACATTCACATCTAAGAGTGAATCAGTGAAGGTCACAAAATCATATTCTCTCTGTGGTTTTACTAACTACAGGTCATGTGGCTTCTGTTGGATTGAAAATGACAAATTACCACCACTGTGTGTCTATATGTTTGGAATTGGAGTCATCAATGACGGCCTAACATCATCAAGTGCTATGACGATCATCAATTTCGGGAGGACGTGAACTCCCATGGTATATGGTGGATAGGTGGCAGGAACCATTGAAGGCTATGTCTGAAAAGTGTTCCTTCTTGCAGTTTCCTCATATTCCAAGTCCGGCTTGTTGCAGGAGCTACTGAGTTAAGTGCTCTGTGCACACCGTGAGCTGTGTGTCTCATCCGTTTTGATCCTGCTTCGATATCCCGCTTGTTTACGATGAATGATGATATCGTATGACAGGGAACAGTTGGCTGTGTTCACTTTCTGCGCGGTTTCGCCTTATGTCTTTTGGCGTGTGCTGAGACTGCTACGATGGGGACTACAGTTACCTTTCTTTGTTTGGGAGATGAGTTGGTAATTCGGATGATTCCACTGGCACGGGCGGTTGAGCAATTATGGATTTTAATTCGTTTGCTGTGATGCCGAGGCGAGGCCTTCCATAACCAATAACCAATAACCAATAAACTTCCGTGAATCAAGCGCGCTTATAACACGAAATCTCACATCCGACTAGTTTAAATATAATCTGGTAAATAAAGTTGGACGACACTATTCCACCCTCGACTAACATCTAGGTTAACCAATCAGAGAGAGGATTTCTATCGGACACCCACCAACGAAATGACTGACCTCTGGATTAACTAATCAGAGAAAAAGATTACTGTTATCGTGATAACTGACCTCATTTTCAACTTGGAGTGCTGTCGAGTCTGACGCGTGGGTTACTTTAAATCGAGTCGGCCCCTGATACAATCCACCTAGCGGGTCAATGGTGGGAGGAAATAATACAAGTGACGGGTTACTTTAACGCGTTTTGACCCCTGATGCAATACCAGGAGTTCCATGACAGTCATAAATAGTTGGATACAACGAGCAGGAAGTTATATTCAAGGTCCAAAATGTTAGACCAAATCACTAAGATTTTACCACCAGAACACACAAATTTAGGCTCATATTCAAAAAGTCGTCCTTAAAACCATACAAATCTACTCCCATACTCATAAAAGTTAGACACATCAAACAGATAATTACTTCCAAACTCCAAAAAGTTAGACCAAATCACGCCTCGATCGTTCTCTAACATTACCTCGAGCGTTCTCTAACATTGCCACGATCGTTCTTTAACATTGCCTCCAGCGTTCTCTAACATTCCCTTGCTCGTTCTCTAACATTTTCATTAGTTGGAGTCTTTGTGTTGCCTTCTTAGTTTGGCCAAATCGCAAATATTTTACCCACAGAACACAAAAATGTAGGCTCATATTCAAAAAGTCGACCTAAAAATCCCAAAAAGCTACTCACATAGTCATAATAGTTAGACACAACGAGTAGAAAGTTATATTCAAAGTCAAAAAAAAACGTTATTTTAGACATCCCCATAGCAAAAATTTACATAAAAAACCACTTTTAGGATTTTACCCCCTGACCATTTTTTAGGGATACGCCCATAAAATCGGTAAAAATCGTAAATTTTCACGCTAGGCATACCCCAAACTTTATTTTAGACATCCCCATTGCAAAAATTTACATTAAAAACCCCTTTTAGGATTTTACCCCCTTATCATTTTTTTTAGGGTTACGCCCATAAAATCGGTAAAAAATCGTAAATTTTCACTCTAGGCATACCCCAAACTTTATTTTAGACATCCCCACACCAAAAATTAACTTAAAAATCACTTTTGAAATTGTAACCCCCCTTACCATTTTTGAGGGTTACGCCCCTGAAATCGATAAAAAATTGAAATTTAACCTCAAGACATACCCCAAACATAATATTTGACACCCCTACATAACAAATTCCAACAAAAAAACAACAAAAAACTAGTAGTAGACAAGGAGCCGTGCATTCTAGGCAGATGTATGGTGCTAAAAGCACCATGCCAAAATGTTAAAATCCTTGCTCAAACACCCTTGTCTACTACTAGTTTTTTGTTGTTTTTTTTGTTGGAATTTGTTATGTAGGGGTGACAAATGGAACATTGTATACTACTAACAAATGGAGGGATGGAAAGAGCACTTTGAAGAACTTTTGAATAGACCCGGCTCAAATAATCCTCCAGATATACTACCAGCAGATGAAGAGTTACACGTTAACTGTGGAAAACGAAGCATAGAAGAAATAATGAAAGCCATCAAACTATTAAAAAATGGTAAAGCCACAGGACCAGATGAAATTCCTTCGGAAGCCATCAAAGTAGATATTAACACCTCTACCAAGATGCTACATAATCTATTAGATAAAATTTGGGAGAGGGAAGAAATACCTAAAGACTGGAAAGAAGGTTATATGATCAAACTACCAAAGAAATTAAGTTTACAGGAGTGCACAAATTATAGGGGAATTATGCTACTATCAATGCCAGGAAAAATATTCAGCAAATTCATTCTGGAGAGACAGAAAGAGGCCATAGAGAAACATTTGAGAGATGAACAAGCAGGTTTTAGGAAGAACAGAACATGTGCTGATCAAATCACTACCCTACGTATAATAGTTGAACAAAGTTTACAACTACAGTCCCTAATTTATATTGGATTCATAGATTACGAAAAGGCATTTGATAGTTTAGACTGCGGAATGCTTTGGACGTTGCTGATTCATTACGGAATTCCCATAAAGTTTATTAACCTGATAGAAACAATGTATGAAGGAACGAAATGTAGTGTGGTGCATGAAGGACAGATTACAGAAGCATTTGAAATAAGAACAGGAGTAAGGCAGGGATGCCTTCTGTCTCCATTTCTCTTTCTACTGGCCATAGATTGGATTATGAAAATAACTCAAAACAACAGAAATGGAATCCAGTGGTCACTGACCAAACAACTTGATGATTTAGACTTTACTGATGACATAGCTCTCCTATCACACATCCATCAACAGATGCAGGATAAAATGAGCATACTTGATGAGAGATCACAACAGCTAGGACTGAAAGTTAATAGAGATAAGACCAACATTATGAGAATTAATGCAGTTGGCAATAACCAAATAAAACTAGGAGAATTACCTCTATTAGATGTAAAATCTTACATATATCTGGGCAGTAATATAGATAAAGAGGGAGGAAAAGAAAATGATACCAAAATAAGGATATCAAAAGCAAGAAGAGCTTTCATTGCACTGGGAAATATATGGAAATCCAAAGAAATTAGGTTAAATACTAAAATAAAAATTTTCAACTCAAATGTTAAGGCAGTCCTATTATATGGCTGTGAAACATGGAGAACAACAAAATTGACAATCACGAAGATACAGACTTTCATTAATGGATGCTTACGCAGGATAAAAGGATGGAAATGGCAGGACAAAATCACTAACACTAGAATTATGGAAATGTACCAGTCAAACACAAGTGGATAAAGAGATACAGCGAAGACGATGGCGGAAGCGAGGACTAACACTACGGAAACCAACTGAGAGTATTACACAACAGGCCCTTTTTTGGAATCCCCAGGGGAAAAGACAAAGAGGAAGACCAAGGAATTCTTGGAGAAGAGAGATAGAAGCAGAGATGAAGATGATGGGGAAGATATGGAATGATCGATCTCTCTCTCTCTCTCTCTCTCTCTCTCTCTCTCTCTCTCTCTCTCTCTCTGCGTTCAGGACTCAATCAGAGTAAGGATTCCAGACTCTCATATGAAGTCAGCTGTCAGGCTAAGTGTGTTGATCGCCCCCACAGACAGAACATCACAATTAGAGTCTGTCAGATCCACTCTGACTGAACACCCGTTAATACGTTGCACTGTGTTCTGCGCCAGTGGCCCAGTGCATCCGATTTCAGCCAGCATTTTATTCGGGTTTGCTTTCCCTAGCCTTTGATTGTCCCCAATCTTCCTGCAAGGCAGCAGATTGTCTTTTCTGTAGGGTGATTCTGCCCTTAGATGGTAGGTCCTCCCAGGTTTGCGAGCACCATCTGCCCGAGTCACTAGAGGTGACTAACACAGACATGCACACACAAAGATGTGAGATGTGACTAACACAGACACGGAATGATCTTAAAAGAATGACACAAAACAGAAAGACTTGGGAAGTGTTTGTTGAAGACCTATGCACCACTGGGAGCTAAAACGGTAGAAGAAGAAGAAGAAACTCAAATGATGCGTATTAAAGTAGTAATATTAATGGATCTACGGGTTTTTAAAAAAAAAAAAACATCATCCTTTGTAACATTTTGCTAACAAATCCGCGCACGGGGGTCGTTCACAAATCTCTACAGTCTCATAATAAATCGGTAAAGAACACGGGAATGCTATCAATGGTTCTCAATGGGGAGTCATAAGGTTCCCTGGTAAGTAAAGTACCCCCGTCACACCAAGTGCGTATAGGGAATATGGTGTTAGTGACCATACATTTTACATACCTTCGGCACATGATTTGTGTGGTAATGTGGTCGGTATTACGCCCGTGCCGCTTTACTTTCCCAGAAAAAAATCCGGTACCCATTAAAGGCTTGGTGAACCGGAAGCCGTCGGTTGGGATCGAACCCTACCTCTTCTCCTTTGTAGTCCAGTTCACTAACCACTGAGCTATCGCGGTTCCCCGGTTCCCTGGTAACCACATGATAATTTAGGGAGGCCACAGGGAAAAATGTCATAATTGGGGTGCCACGGTACGAGACTGGGGTAACGTCACGAGACTATAAATAGAGCCATGCATAATAATACAGATTCTTGCAGAATACAACCACAAATATCCATTTTTTTCCTATTCTCTGTGAATTGTTTCATTATTGGCGCCTAAGACAACCCAACATCAAAGGTATTTAACGGACTTCAAAAGTGACTCCTCGCTCGATGATCAAATCGCCTTTGATGTCTGCGGCGACACTATTTTTCTTTCCTACTTCTCTTTCTCTCTCTCTCTCTCTCTCTCTCTCTCTCTCTCTCTCTCTTTCTCTCTCTCTCTCTCTCTCTGCCTCCCCTCACACCCCTCACCCACCAACTCGATTACTGCGTAACATAGATGTCCTCATCTATTGAGTCATTTACAGAATGTTGTGGGCGAACTTCGAAGAAGTATGAATTAGGCTTTTACAAGTTTGTCAAATCTAAGTATTCATCATCATCATGTGATATACCGATTGGCGTAGGCGATCATGTCCTTCCACAATCTTCTATCTACTGTGCATCGTATCACTTCTGTTGTTGACTGTTTTCCATATCATGACACCAAACTATCCAGTATTTTCTCTCTTTGTCGTCTGCGATCTCTCTTTCCTTTTATTTTGCTAGTTGTAACCAAGTATTCCAACTTTCCTCTTCTCATGATGTGCCCAAAAAATTTTGATTGTTTCTTTGTGATGTTTTTTGGCAGTTCCCTTTTTGTGTTGGCCTCTTTGTTCCTCATTGGTCATTGTAGCTGCCCAGAGAACTTTCAACACTCTTCTGAGAAATCCCATCTCTGTGGCCTCTAATTGTCTTTTCATTTGTTTGTCTACTGTCCATGATTCGCTTCCATAGGTCAGAATTGGTTCTATATAGCACTGATGAACTCTAAGAGTTACAGAAAGAGAATGGTGTCAGTCCTTGCGTGGTGGCTGTGTTTAATTTCTTAGCATCGCAAACATCTACCGTGATCAACACAATCCTTGATTTGTATAATATATAGTAATATATTTTGTAAACAGAAAATGTATTGATTCCATTACACTTACAGTATACGATAGATGACAAGATAAGTTTTACAATGGCATAATTTTTAATTGTCTTTGGGAAATTTCAATATTGCTTATTTATGAAAAAGTGGATTTTATTATTTTTCAACTACAAATACATATACAATCTGTCTCCATTTGTTTCGAAAATATTTTCAAATTTCCACTATATAATTTACTTAATATATCACATCATCATCATGCCTACCTCGATAAAGAAGAAATGTCTACAATGTTCAGTCGAATATCTTGGGTATGGATTTATCCCGTCACTGCAAGACCATACAAAATCCATGTACTTAATTTGCGATAGTGTGAACTTTCCAATGATGCGACCAGACAGTCTTATGGTGATAAAAATTATTAAATGTTCGTTCAGAAATCTCACGAATTTAAATGACTAAGGTTTAGTCGCTCCTTAAAAAATATCAAAATTCATATATAAAAAAGGTATATATATATATATATATATATGGCCCTTTTCGTCTTATCAGACGGTCTAGTGGAGGCTATTGTGTATTTTTTTAGGTTTTGTTTTCGTTGAACAGCTTCACTCGTGGCTAATTCTACCAATGTTTGACAAACACACACGGCCACAGAATGAACAAGTCAGGGTTTTCCATCCTTTTTCATGAGTCTTTTCTCTTCTAAGTTTTGCCTCAGCACAGTCTCAGATGATGTTATACCACTCCTTGTACATGCTCTCCATGATGTGCGATCACTTGCCAGATGTTCCCAGTCATTTTCACAGATGGAGAAGTCATCCAGAGATGATTTACAGATATCTCTATATCGTAGTTTAGGTCTGCCTTTTTCCGTCTTCAAGGGGATGCGTTTTTCTTCCATTCGCTGGACGTGCCCCAGCCATTTTAGTCTACAAACTCTGAGCATCGACATGATTGTTGGGGTCTTAGCACGTTGCAGGACAGTTAAGATGGTTATTTTGTCCTGCCATTTGATGTGCACTATTCTGCGGAGACATGCTAAAGTCTAAATGCTCAGGTAGGATCAGACAACAGAGGCTTCGAAGAGATTCTGGGAAAACATGGACTTGGAGATATAAACGAGAATGGAGAGATATTTGTGAATTTCTTTGCCCTTAATCAAGTGAACCTAGGAGAACAATATTCCAACATAAAAGAATACATAAAGCTCATAGAACGGAAAATCAAATTGATCACATATGTATTCATAATAAGTTTAAGTCATCCTTACAGGATGTAAAAGTATATTGAGGGGCAGATGTAGCTTCTGATCATCATCTTCTGATAGCCAAACTCAAACTTAAACTAAAAAGATATACTACAACGAATAAGGGTAGAAAGTATTTCAAATAAGGGTTTCTTAATTAAAGAACAAGGAATTAAAGATAAATTCGCAGTCACAATATCAAACAAATACCAAGTTCTCCAACAACTAGAAAATACAATAAATATAGAAGATCATTGGAAACGGGTAAAGGATATATGGAAAGAGACATGCGAATAAATGCTGAGGAATAGAGAACGCCAGAATAAGACATGGATGACAGCAGAGACCCTGGATAAAATTAAAGGAAGAAAGAACAAGAAAGCAGGCACAAATAAAAGCAAAACGAGAAGTAATAAAGCCAAGACGCAGGAAGCTAACACAGAGGTGAACAAAGAAGTGAGAAGATGCATTAAAAGGGATAAGAGGAAATATATAGATGAACTAGCTAAAGAGGCAGAAGAAGCAGCAAATAAAGGGAATATGAAAGAATTGTACAACAGCACAAAGAAATTAAGTGGAAAATACTAACAGATCAATGCCTTTATTAAAGATAAGAAAGGAAATCTGCTTAGTAATATAAGGGAACAAATGGAGATATGGAAAGAGCACTTTGAAGAACTTTTGAACAGACCCGGCTCAAATAATCCTCCAGATATACTAACAGCAGATGAAGAGTTACACATTAACTGTGGAAAACCAAGCAAAGAAGAAATAATGAAAGCCATCAAACTATTAAAAAATGGTAAAGCCACAGGACCAGATGAAATTCCTTCGGAAGCCATCAAAGTAGATATTAACACCTCTACCAAGATGCTACATAATCTATTAGATAAAATTTGGGAGAGGGAAGAAATACCTAAAGACTGGAAAGAAGGTTATATGATCAAACTACCAAAGAAATTAAGTTTACAGGAGTGCACAAATTATAGGGGAATTATGCTACTATCAATGCCAGGAAAAATATTCAGCAAATTCATTCTGGAGAGACAGAAAGAGGCCATAGAGAAACATTTGAGAGATGAACAAGCAGGTTTTAGGAAGAACAGAACAT
Organism: Megaustenia siamemsis; assembly: GCA_032433765.1. NCBI lineage: Eukaryota > Metazoa > Mollusca > Gastropoda > Stylommatophora > Ariophantidae > Megaustenia > Megaustenia siamemsis. Next base: position 40,930,393 of record JAVIAB010000117.1, on the reverse strand, counting down.
GTGCTGATCAAATCACTACCCTACGTATAATAGTTGAACAAAGTTTACAACTACAGTCCCTAATTTATATTGGATTCATAGATTACGAAAAGGCATTTGATAGTTTAGACTGCGGAATGCTTTGGACGTTGCTGATTCATTACGGAATTCCCATAAAGTGTATTAACCTGATAGAAACAATGTGTGAAGGAATGAAATGCAGTGTGGTGCAGCTTACAGAAGCTTTTGAAATAAGAACAGGAGTAAGGCAGGGGTGCCTTCTGTCTCCATTTCTCTTTCTACTGGCCATAAATTGGATTATGAGAATAACTCAAAACAACAGAAATGGAATCCAGTGGTCACTGACGAAGCAACTTAATGATTTAAACTTTGCTGATGACATAGCTCTCCTATCACCAGAAGCAGGATAAAATGAGCATACTTGATGAGAGATCACAACAGCTAGGACTGAAAGTTAATAGAGATAAGACCAACATTATGAGAATTAATGCAGTTGGCAATAACCAAATAAAATTAGGAGAAATACCTCTACTAGAAGTACGTACTAGAAGTACAAATATATCTGGGCAGTAATATAGATAAAGAGGGAGGAACAGAAATTGATACCAAAATAAGGATATCAAAAGCAAGAGGAGCATTTGTTGCACTGGGAATCATATGGAAGTCCAAAGAAATTAGGTAAAATACACAAATAAAAATGTTCAACTCCAATGTTAAGTCAGTCTTCTTATATGGCTGTGAAACATGGAGAACAACAAAATTGACAACCATGAAGATACAGACTTTCATTAATGGATGCTTACGCAGAATAAAAGGATGGAAACGGCAGGACAAAATCACTAACATAGAATTATGGAAATGTACCAGTCAAATATATGTGGATAAATGATAAGGCGAAGACGATGGCGCTGGATAGGACACACACTGCAGAAGCCAACTGAGAGTATTACACAACAGGCCCTTTTTTGGAATTACTTTTGGAATTAATCCCCAGGGGAAAAGACAAAGAGGAAGACCAAGAAATTCTTGGAGAAGACAGACAGCAGCAGAGATGAAAATGATGGGGAAGACATGGAATGATCTTAAAAGAATGGCAAGAAACAGAACGACTTGGAAAGTGTTTGTTGAAGACCTATGCTGCATAGGGAGCTGAAAAGTAGAAGAAGAATATTCTGCGGAGACATTGCATGTGGAAGGCATTTAGTCTTTTTTCGTGATTTTAGTACAGGGTGTTTCTAAAGTCGCAGTGCAGTGAATTTCTACTCTCGGAAGAAAAACGTCACCAGAAATGCGGTTAACTAATGCGTCACACAAATTGTAAAATATTCAAATATACTTGACTGCCATCGGCGAGCTTATAATGGGTAATGTTGGTATTAACACAATAAAGTGCCTAAAGCATATGTTGAAAATGTCCACCACGGGCCTCAAGACATGTCGTGATTCGTCTTTCCATATTTGCGAAAGCCTTCAGAATAATGTCTGGTGATATTTGTTTAATCTTGTCTACTATTTCAGTCTTTAGGTCATTAATTGCCTGCGGATTATTTTCATAAACTTTCCCCTTCAATGCCCCCCACAGATAATAATCTGGGGGTGTTAGATCTGGTGAACGAGCAGGCCAGATTCCACGTGAAATAATGCGATTTGCAAATATGCTTTCTAAATAATTGAGTGTTGTTGTGGCTGTGTGTGCTGTTGCCCCATCCTGCTGAAACCAGGATTCCATAATTTCCCGTTCTGTAAGGTGTGCTATGAACGGTTCCAGAATTAAAGTACGGTAACGTTCTGCATTTATTGTTTCATTAAAAAATATAGGTCCTATTATCCGCATACGACACCACACTCCGACTTTTTGATCGTAAAGCGGCACTTGATGAAATTCATGGGGGTTTTCACTGCTCCACAGCCGATTGTTCTGACTGTTCACATAACCGGATAAATGAAACCAGGCCTCATCAGTGAAAAAAGTGACGTCAAGGATGGCAGCGCCAAGTTCATAAATAAAATTCTGAAACCACATGCAGTAGTTTAAACGGGATTCATAATCTCTTTCTTGGAGTTGAGACACTTCAGTTAATTTGTATGGACGATAGTGTAGTTCACTTCTTAAAACCTTGTGAACAGAACTCTTAGATATTTGCACCTGTTGAGACAAGTGGTTTAAAGATGCATTTGGACTCATTGTAATTATGTCTTGGAGTTCCATAATTTGGTCTTGTGAAATTGAAGGTCTTGCAGATCGGTGGGTGTTTCTTTAATGACTGTGCATTATTTGAAAATCTAGTTGTTCCAATTTATTTATGTAAATCACGCATCATGTACTGCTGTAGCTTGTTCCTTTTTCGGTAAAGTTAAACATATAACATCACTATTCACAAAAGGTATTCGAAATATCCACCATGTTTTAGTTGGCAAATGTTGATACGTTTTTTCATATTGTCAAAAACCTTACGCAGTATGGGCTGTGTAACATTATTAATGTTGTTGGCGATTGAAACCTGCAGCTCATCGAGTGTGTGGGGATTGTTTTCGTACACTTTTCCTTTCAGTTCACCCCAGAGATAGTAGTCCATGGGAGTAAGATCAGGAGACCGTGCAGGCCAAATTCCGCGAGAGATTATACGATTAGCAAAAATTTCATATAAAAATTCCAGTGATTTTACAGCAGTGTGAGCAGTTGCGCCATCTTGTTGAAACCAAGCTTTTTCAATTTCTGGCTCAGAAAGTTGGGTTACGAATCGCTCCAGTATGTTAATCCTGTATCTTTCTGAATTTATTGTGTCATAGAAGAAAATTGGGCCGATTATCCGCTGACGACTCATTGCACACCACACTCCTACTTTCTGATCGTGGAGAGGCACTGGGTGCAATGCATGTGGATTTTCATCACTCCAAAGACGATCATTCTGCCTATTCACGTACCCAGACAAATGGAACCATGCTTCATCTGTGAAGAAAGTGAAATCAAGGATTTCCTCACCTTCTTGGGCTAGAAAATTCTCAAACCACATACAATAATTAATTCTGGATTGGTGATCTAATTCTTTTAATTGAGGAACGACGGAAAATTTGTACGGATGTAACTTTAATTTTTTTTTCAGAACTCTATGAACAGTACTGCTTGATTTGTGTACTTGTTGAGCCAGCTTTCTTATTGATTTGCCAGGACTCATTAGAATGCTGTCCTGGATGTTGAGAGATGTTACTTCAAGAACAGATGGTCTACCAGGACGGCTAACATCATGTACACTACCGGTGTTTTGAAATTTGATTATTAAATTACTCACAGTATTTCGATGAGGCACTGGTGTATCAGGAAATCTATTCACAAATTGTTCAACAACCCCATTCGAATACTTGCCGCCGTTACGGAACACATGCTCCACTATAAATACTCTTTCTTCAATCGTTAACACCATTGTAAGCCAGATCTATCATGTAGCAGTGATGTTTAAATGAACACGTAAATGGTGCTTGAACTATTACGTCATACATAGATAAAATTTAGGTGCGTAATTATTTCAACAACAAAAAATGCACAGTCATTAAAGAGACACCATATGTTGTCCAGGTTTCAGATCCATATAATAGTGTGCAAGCACACAAGTTTGATATATTAATAGTTTGGTCTTCAGTGTTAGTTTTGTGTTGTTCCAGGCCCTTTCTGTGAGTTTGCCGAAAGTCGTAGCTGCCTTACCAATTCGGCTGTTTATTTCATCATCAAGAGTAGTGTTTTGCGTAATTTGGATCCAAGATACGCGAATTTCTTAACTGATTCTTGTGGACAATCTTTTAAAATGATTAATAGAGGTTTGAGGTTGCCTTGACTTTGTATTGCTGTTTTCTGGACACTAATTGACAGTGAAAAAGGTCGCATGCTTTGTCCAGGTTGTTGATCGGCGATTTTAGGGTGGCTTCATTATAAACGACTAGGAGGGCTGCATCGTCAGCAAATAAAAGTTTTTTTTAAGTAGGGCAACATTTGTTTTTGTTTTTGCTCTTAGTCGTGCTAAGTTGAACAGTGAGCCATCTGATCTTATGCGAACGAATGTAAATATCTCCCTGAGCTGTTTTCGATGGTGTAATTTAGAAGGACGGCAAAAAATATACCAAAAAGGGTGTGGGCGAGGACACATCCCTGTTTCACATCGTAGTTGACTTTAAAACTCTCTGATGAACTCCCATCACAGTGGATTTTTAGCATTCATGTTTTCATGAAAGGACATAATCAGCTTAAGTAATTTAGGTGGGCAGCCTTTGCCTGCTAACACCCTGTGTGAGTGTATATATATAAATATAAATATATATTGACCTTTCGAGCAGTAGCCGGCCCATAGGGCATAGATCCAGATACTCCTTCTCTTTCAAAATTTTTATTCTAGCAGTTTTCAGTCATTGTAATGATCTTTTATCTCGCCACTTGTCTGTTATGTGCAAGCAACTCTATCTCATTGAGGGAGCTGATTCCTGCTGCTCTTGCCTCTCTCATCAATGTCCTTTCTCTGGGTTGGCCTCTTTTCCTCTTACCTGTTGTTTCCCACATGAGGGCTTGCTTTGTTATTCGTTTTTTTTATCTTTCCTCATCACATTTCCAACATATGACCATCGTTTTTTCTTTATTACTGAAGATATTAGTGGTTGATTGGCGATTTCTCTAATTTCCTCGTTTGTTTTGAATTCGTTCCGCGCTATGCCAAGTATTTTCCTTAGACATTTATTTTCGAACGCGTTTAATTTTGTTTCTATGTCTCTTATTGTTTTCCAGCTCTCACATTGGTATGCATGTGGGTTGATAGTACGTATATATATAAACATGTATATATATATATATATATATATATATATATATATATATATATATATATAAAACCGTGATCTATATGAAAGGACGGGGGGGGGGACGGATTAAAAAAAGGTTGAGAAACGCTATATGGTTATGGTTATGTTTATGGAAGGCCCCGGTATCACTACAAACGAATTAAAATCCATAATTGCTCAACCGCTCGTGCCAGTGAAATAATCCGAATTACTAACTCATCTTCCAAACAAAGAAAGGTAATTGTAGTCCCCATCATAGCAGTCTCAGCACATGCCAAAAGACATAAGACGAAACCGCACAGAAAGTGAACACAGCCAACTGTTCCTTGTCATACGATATCATCATTCATCGTAAACAATTGGAATATCGAAACATGATTAAAACGGATGAAATACACAGATCACTGCGTGCACAGAGCACTGAACTCAGTAGCTCCTGCAACTAGCCGTATTTGGAATATGAGGAAACTGCAACAAGGAACACTTTTCATGCATAGCCTTCAATGGTTCCTGCCGCCTATCCACTATATTGACCGGAAGTTCACGTCCTCCTGAAAATGATGATCGTCATATTTTTTTTTAATGTATAGCGCTTGATGATGTTAGCATTCTGAACATATAAAACACAGCTAGTGATCAAATTATCTCCTTCGCACATCAAACAACAGACCGTAAGATTAGCGTATAGCCGGTCTAGGGATATACGATGAGCCATTATGATGACATTGCACACACAACAATGTGTGCCCATAGATTCCCGATTACTCTAGTGAATGCAGCCTACAACGAACGAAACATAGTGCAAATTCCCTAAAGAGAAAAAACTTCGGCTGACTTGACGGAGCAGTCCACATTAATGAGTTGTAACATGTAAATTATGTAAACATGTAAACAATTCCAACGACGGTCATTAAACAGCACTCAATGTATTGATGTAAACTGAAGATCAACTCTAGTCGGTCGAAGGTCGCATTCACAACACTTAACTTGTCAAAAATGAAAATTGCTGTTCATAAGATTCCGCTTCATCGGTGCAGAATTGTTTAGTAGAACATCAGTTTGACTTTAACGCAGAAAATTGTAACGGAGAGCCGAAATTAATCTGTCCCCAAACGCAATTTCTGCAGCGATCGAGAGAACATGAACTACGTTTCACCATCTTGGAAACGGAAGTCCGCTATTTATCATACTAAAGTCATGATATTGGTTGATATTTCCCGTGAGAACATAAGGATACGCGGATTACCTACTGTATGAAAGATATTTGAGGATTTGATTACAAAACTAGAGATGTGGTTCAGAGTTCAGTTTCGAGTTCTAGAATTAGGCTAGAATGATTGCACAGCTTTGAAGGGCGAATACGTTGAGGACTAACGTTGAAACCGGTTTTCATTTATGTGCTCAGGCTATGTGTTTCAGGTATGTGTGTATGACGCCATCATATAATAAAGTGTAAAACTTTTTGACAGACCCATATAACACCGCTTGATATACAACTGTATAAGTTTTCCGCCAATTTGTCTTCCACACTGCATCCCGCTTGTGACATATACTCACGTGCAATTTCAACTAAAAGTATGCCCTTACACTGTATGCATACCATTTTTGTTTGTTTTAACGACTTAGCACAGTCACGACCATCATCATCAGGTGCCAAACCCAGAGGTGTTTGCGGTAGTAGTGTATTATGGCATTTACGAAAGCTTTTTGTCCATAATGTTGTCTATATAATTAGTATCTGCGCTTGTTCCGTGCAAAAAATCTGTGCAGCTGTGCAATTTCGCGGGCCGCCATTTTGGATCTCGGCCGCCATGTTGTCTCGCCGATCATGTGACCCGGCCGCCATCTCGTGACCCCGTCGGTCATGTGACTCGACCGGCATTTGGTCTCGTGACTCCGCCGCCATCTTGTCTCATATTCCTTGTGCGGGCGGACTCGTGTAGTTGGGTCAAGAATTTATGTGGTTACATATCCCAATTATCCCAATGTGTCCGATGAAAAAGTGAAGTAGAAATTTAAGAGCATTATAACGTACAGCGGTTCTAAAACTTGGGTTGGTCGTCACGGGGTGTGTTATTAGTGTCGAAGTAGTATCGCTGACATGTTCACTTAACGTCGTTAGCAACATCATCATGTGTCGATTGGCGTGTTTTGTAGTACGTTAAGGTATCAGCTAACAATCAGCTAACAATCTAACATTAAATAGTGACGATCTCTCTCTCTCTCTCTCCCTTTCCCTCTCTCTCTCTCTCTCTCTTTCACATTCAAGGAAAATCAAGTCAAATAAATACAAATTCTTTCTATATTAAATTTCACAGCTGTATTATTATTATTATTAATACAACACATATTTGAAAATATATTACTGTCCGGTTGTTGAATTTGGGCATCCATGGACCCCTCGTAGTCGAAATAACCGCGAGGCGAGCAAACGATAAATTATACGGTCGTTAATGTGTTGTCTCGATGAAAAAGGCATGAGAATTATGTTAAGCTTCGCACTACGACACTTAAAAATTATATTATAAACACAATATAGACCACACGTGTTGCTAAACAAATCTTGCAACACACGTGGGTTGTAGACGATTGGAACGTGTGAGTTGCGCTCAATAAATTTAAAATATCCGTGTGTCTGGGAGGTAAACGGTAGGAATCGAAATACTCACATTCCCTGAGACCGTTGTAAAAGAGGGCCACCCAATGCTCACTATGTTCGTGAGAAGGATCTGTGTTTATGACAAAGGCTGCGGTCGTGGTTGGGTCGATGGTGGGGGGGGGGGTAAGTGGTTTCGTGGAAGGACACTAACAAGGCAACAGCGTCGAAAAAAATTATCAGACATCAAAAGGTTGTACATCTCTCTCATATTCATCTTATTTCTCTCAAACATCGAAGTCTGTTAGAATCTGCCGTGTCTTGGACACCTCGAGTACTGAGTCCAACTCGGCGTACACGATAAATTGTAGGGGGGTAGTTGTGGGAGTGGCATACTTGAGTTCTATCGACAAGGGTCCACTTGTGGCTAGTTCAAAATGGGAGCCGTCCAGTAGGCTGGAGAAGAGGTCAAAACCAAATAGACAAAATCCGTCCTTGAACTCTCGATAATCAATGTTATTCCCAGCATCTTACCAATCAGACCCATGGCCAGATTTGTACCAAAGAAAGCTCTCGGGTATTGATTTCGTTCAAAGTCCATAGTTAGAGGCTTTCCCGAGATACATTTCCCGTCGACCGTCAGGTTCATATAAGTCAAACCAAAGTGTTGAAAATTGAACGGGTTAGCGGTATAAACACAATTAAAGGCACTGGCTGTAATCAGACCTATCACTATACGGGTTGGTGTTTGAGACAAAAATGAATTGTCTTGACTGTGGAAGAACATCCCGCTAGTGATGGAAAATGTCTTGATGGTAACCCTCTTGATCGGGTACCGTGCTTTCCCGCTTAAAAGAGCCTTTTTCGTGGGCCAGAGAAATTGCATGGTTTAGCTTAGCTTTCCTGACCACGAGCGCGGCGTAGGTGATAATACTCTTATAACCCACAGACCTATCGGAAGCAATAAGGTTGAACACATCCTTCGAGGGCGTGAGTTTTATCTTTACATCGACTCTGTTTAATATATAACGATCCTGCACAAAGACATCAGAGTGCAAACTACCCATCATTTCAACCTCTTTACCTCTTTACTACCCGCATTCAAAGCGCGCCGTGTTATAAATCCCTCATTTTCTTTCATATCATCGCGGTAGCCAGCTGTATCTTTGTAAAACAGAGCGGCCGTCAAGTATCCCGTTTTCGTATCCTCCCCATAGTTTATGGTAGTCTAGTTTATGGGTGTCCCATGCGATAAGGCTGCGATCGGACGAATTTCAATAAACTGGCCAGTCTAGAGATGTCTGTGTGGGTGGTACGCTAAATAAATCCAAAACAGAGCGAAGACATTCACGCGACATAGGGTGAATGAGGGACATTATTAATCGAAAATATCCTTTGCCACCCTCGTCTTCGTCTTGTGCACCGAATGAAGGGGGAACTGTCTAGCTGTCGGTTTTATCCTCTTCGTAACGGGTTCTTCGGTGGAGGTACCTTCAAAACTCGTTTTCTGCTTCGCCGTAAATCACTTCCGGATTGGTTGTTACCACTCAGGTGGTCTACGGCCCCGTGTATCAATCGCTGACCGGCCTCCTTAGCTCGTTCTTTGAAAGCTTCACGGACATTTTTCTGGCTAATGCGCCCTGTGCGACCTGCAGACCGGTCCCCAATCATTCTCTGAGCAAGGCTTTATCGCCTGTTTTTATTCATGGTAAAATAGCCCTCCCGATTCCCCCAAAAAACTACGGATTCCTCGATCGCTCTGACTTCGACCTCCTATAAACACGGATATTCCAGCACCCGCCTGACCGCAGTAAAAGTATTCATATAACTCAACATCTCGATGAAGGGGGGGGGGTGTCTTACCATTATACCAGATCGCGATGTTTCTTCACTCGAAAGTGTACCGTTAGCACCGACGTTCCGTTAAGGAATGGGATTGTTTTTCCATGTTCGTTGGCTAAAAGGATTAACACGGTATCGAAGGAAAATCTACTTAGGGGGACGTATTGAGGTTTACCGTAGATCTGAAACACTATGGTGTAATTCCTGTTGAGAACAGGTACGGTCCTGAGGAGGGGTACCATCACATCCCTGACCGGTCTGGGTGAAACGAGCTCGCAGTAGACGTAGACATTTTTCGCAACACTTTCCAAGTCCATTACGCCCACGCTGTAGATATCGGGAGTTGTGTCTGATATAGAGGTCGTGGGGAAGGCTAACATGTTCTTCAAAGTGTTGCTTATGGTAACACTGACCACCTTTTTTCGTAGAGTTTCAAGATGGCTTTATTCACCTCCTTTGCGTAAATAATCTCATTTTTTTTGCTTTCACACCCGGGCTCGACTCCTCCGCCTCCGCTTTTACGATCAACGCATTCAACACGCCTATGAACGCATCGGGTATCTTGTATAACCCCGGCTCCAGGGTCACGTTGAAATGCGATCTAGCATCGCAAATATCGTCGTTAGCGAGAGATTCGTAACGAATCCAGACATTGCCCTCTATTACATTGAAAAAATTAAGCGGAAACTATCTCCACCAAGGCGATCTTATACTGCGTCGAAATGTCAATGGTATGAGGGAGTTTAACGAAAAAGTGGCCGGGGTTATTATCCTTAAAAAGTTCCATAGATCCATTGCTGGGCAGGGTGACATAAAAACTCATTTTACTTGTTTCACCGTCGCCTCTCCAAGTTTGGATTCGGTAGCATGTAACCCAAATAGCTGCTCAGTAGAGCTATCCACAGTTTTTCTTCTTTTGCATCTGGCTTTTCGGTGGTCAGATTGAACAGCGAGACCGCGACAACGGTATATATAACTACCACTTGACAAATAAAGACAAGCTCTAAGTAGGGGGATAGTTTCCCAAACACCGACCACAGCATGGTTCGCTCTCTCCTAACTCCCGAGTTTACGCCTCGCAAATCGGGCTCTCCAAAAGTGTCCACTTCTTCCTCTTCTTCTGCTTCTCTCATCTCTTGTTTTTGTATCTGACAATGTCCTTGGTCGGATAGTGACAACTGTTGAATGAGGAATCGTACCCAAACCACTTGATTAAACTCTCTTTTCGGCCAAATGATGTACGACGCTCGGTTATGATATTCTCAATTCTGTACTCGTGTTGTCTCCAACTTTTTGAATTTCTGGTGTGTAGAATGACCCTTCTATCTCGCCGTCCTTATCGTCTTTGAATACACATGTAACAGGGTTTGTTTCATTTACTCGACTGATGGAAAACAGTTCCTCCGTCCAAGCCGGGCATAACCCTTTTTAAAATTGGCTCTGCCCAGGACCAGTCTAACTCAATCACCGACCTTATACAGGGGTCTTTCAAAATTTAAAGCTGCGTTTGTTACTATATAACGTGTACCATACCTGTTCTTGATTGTCTGCGTTGACGTCGACCGGTGCCATTTTTATACTTCTGTGATACGAATGGTTATAACTTCGAAGTAGGGCGAGTAGGACTCGGACATAAGACAGTTTATTGCATTTCGTGAAATATCGCCACATCCGTTGTTTCAGAGTCCTATTAAAGCTAACCACCACGGCGGCTTTAATATCTTCGTTCTGTGTAGTGAAAAAGTAAACGTTGTTCTCAGCGAGGAATTTCTGAAATATTCTGTTCAGAAACTCTGACCCTTTATCCGTTTGAAAACTCGTGGTTTTCCCATCGAGAAATATCTTACCGAAGACTTCCACTAATGATTTCCCCGTTTTGGTTCCTATCGGTACAGACCACGCGAATTTACTGATAACGTCCACGCAAGAAACCAAATAGGAATACCCGTCGTTGTGTTTTTTCAAATGTCTCAAATCAATTAGGTCTGCCTGGTATTGCTGTTTGAGTCCACTCGTTAAAATGGGACGCCTTTCGAATCTGCGACGAATTGGTTTATGAAGGGTATAGGCATCCTGATGACTCAACAATTGATTGATCTCTTTAAGTCCCAGTTTGGTGTTACGTTGCAGGGCCGTTGCATCACTATACACCCCTGGACGAGAAGGATCAAAGTAATGACGTGTCAATATTTTCTCTACCATTCACATTTTGGTGTTGGGATTCCTCTTACTTTTTTTAGGTCTCAGTTTATATATGGTTACGTGCGGAGTTGTTTCATTACCTATCTTTGGGGTTTCGGCTGGTGGTGTCTTGGTCTGCTCTGGTGGTACCTCGATTGATGGTGGTGGTGGGGAGGGTGTTTTTTTCTGTTGACGTGTTGTGTTGAATGAGATCGACCGAGTCCAATGAGCGTCGTTTATACTACTCCAATCTAGTTAAATATTGACGCAGAGCACGTTGGTACACTCTGGCCTTATCAGCTGGTGCTAAATCATCGCGGAATAGGATACATTGCATTTCATCATATGAATCTCCCAAGTTGTCACCAATCGCCTCGGGTGGGGTATATGTGCTAGTAGTCTGTTTAAGACCATCGAGGATCCATCAAAATCATTTTTTGGCCAATGTTACGCCCCTAGTACTCCCCCGAGAATACTTAATATAGGTCGGAGCAAAGCATCTATGAACCCTCCGGTTTGTAGAATCTCTTTCCGCCGCTTAAGAGTCTGTTTCTTTTTAGTGAGAAGTCTCAACTTGTTCTTGTGTCGACGTAGCTCACGCTTCTGTCTCTGAGTGAGCTTAACAATACCTTTTAATATGTTATAACAACACTCACACAAAAAGTTAATGAGTTTGGGAGAGGCTGTTTTCAATATGGCTCTTAAACCACTCGGCGAGGCGGCGCGCATACCTATCAACATTTCACCGTGTCATCTAAGTGATTAATCGCACATGATTCTCTACTTTGGGACGTAGACGATTTGTCACTCCCCTGGGAATATTTTTGTTCTCAACCTAAGATTATCAGGTGTATTCTGACGAAGATCAACCAACAAGTAACCGTGAGGAGACGCTTTCGCTTCCTTAAAACTATCTTGGAGGTACCCCACCTGTCCTGAGTACATTTGTTTAGCCAGATTTATAATTTGACTTCCGTCTCTCGGGTTCTTGAAAATGACTAAATAATGTGTATTGAGGCTTATGGTTCGATGTTCCTTGTTTTTTTCCGAATAGGTTTTGAACAATATACATCACACTAATATCTCTGTGATGACTACCTTTGGTGAATAATTTTGTTACCCTCTCGTCCATCTCCGACATCAAGTCATCAATGACGATCAGTCTTCTCTTCTTACCACCGTCCAATTTATCGATGTCTGATACACCCTCAATAAATCTCACTGACCCCATAGTCTCGTATATTGGTTGCCATTCCGCATAACACCATATAACTTCCTCCGGTACTGGGATAGCTAACTCGTGAAGGTTCTGACTTTTGCACAAATACCGTTTTCCCACACCCTGTAGGACCGGCTATCAGAGCTGTGAATGGCGATTTCCATTGGGGATCCATCCTCACAAGTGATACTTTAGTGATTATACCATAGAAAAAATGACAAGTGATTTTCGGTTAGCACGCCAGGTTTCCCCTTTTCAACTCAGGCCTATTTTAAAATCTGCATCCTATATAAACACTACGGACTTTCCTAGGCTCAATACGCGTTACCTGAGACCGAATTGTTACACACACATACACAATTGTTTCACAAATCATCGACCAGGTCAACTGGGAATTTCCCACACATCACCCTATTGGTTCAGTTCGAGGGGTCATTAAAATGTCGCAACTCGTCTGATAACGTATTGCGTTAGTTACTATAAATAGACTTTCATCGACCCGATAACATTAAGCGTATAAAACCCAGTCGATCAGTTTATATGCACACACATAGAAAACCAGCGTCTTTTACCAGGTGGCTTGTGTTTTCTTTGAATATGGAGTCGTGTAGCTTGAATATGCCAAGTTCATTTGATATCTGTGATCAGCGTATATTCATGTCACGTGGTAATGAGAATATAGTTCCATTGTCAAAGGATGGCGTTAAGGCAGTTTAGTTTGGTGTTTTTCGTAACAGACCATTGATAAATATAAGGACATATAGCGGTGAGAGTTTTTTGAAGTTTCCTACCAGAACTGGGATAACACTTTCGAGAGAGGAATTAATCACGTTAGTTGAGATACGAGATGAAATTTTATCCGCTTGTGCTAACCTCAACTACACGCCACCTTTTGTTAACCAGAACTACACGCGACCTCTTGTTAACCAAAACCTCAACTACACACCATCTCTTGTTAACCAGAACCTCAACTACACACCATCTCTTGTTAACCAGAACCTCAACCACCACCTTTTGTTAACCACCAGAACCTCACTCTTGTTAGTCAGACAACAGATCCGGCAGTCAGCATGGATGCCCTGTGTGATTCGACAGTCACCAATTACCTATTCCAGCTTTAATCAAGGTTTTGTCAAAATGGAGGAGGGTTATGTTTTGAAGGCTAATGAAACTTCCTATGCACCTGTGTTTGATAGACATTTAACACAAACAGACAGTACCACCAAAACAGGAGGGAGGAAGCCCAAACGAGTAACATTAATAAATTCAACAACCGGACAGTAATATTTTTTTTCAAATATGTGTTGTATTAATAATAATACTAATAATAATAATAATAATAAAGATGTGAAATTTAATATAGAAAGAATTTGTTTTATTTGACTTGATTTACTTTGAATGTGAAAGAGCGAGAGATAGAGAGATCGTCACTATTTAATGTTAGATTGTTAGCTGATTTACACACCTTAACTTACTGCAAAAGACGCCAACCGACACATGATGATGTTGCTAACGACGTTAAGTGAACATGTCAGCGATACTACTTCGACACTAATAACACACCCCGTGACGACCAACCCAAGTTTTAGAACCGCTGCACGTTATAATACTCTTAAATTTCTACTTCACTTTTTCATCTAACACATTGGGATGTAGCCACATAAATTCTTGACCCAACTACACGAGTCCGCCCGCACAAGGAATATGAGACAAGATGGCGGCAGAGTCACGAGATCAAATGGCGGTTGAGACACATGACCGACGGGGTCATGAGATGGCGGCCGGGTCACATGACCGGCGAGACAACATGGCGACCGGAGATCCAAAATGGCGGCCCGCGAAATTGCACAGCTGCACAGATTTTTGCACGAAACAAGCGCAGATACTAATTATATAGACAAAATTATTCACTAAAGGCTTGCGTAAAGCCATAATACACTACCGGCGGTGAGTCTTTCTTACGCTAGTGCTTATAATCAAATTCACTGTTTATATTATGCTACGCTTTTAAACTGTCTAGCATCTCCTCTCGTAGCCTTGCTCTATCTCTTTATCCCTCAATGTTTCCTGTTGTCACATTTTCCAGTTTTCTTCTTCACATCACGTTGTGTCTTTGCGGTGGTATTTTCCCAAGAAGACAGTGTGAGTTGGTTTTCCTTGTCCCTAGTTTTATGTATTAGAGTTTTTTGTTATTTTCGAACCAAATATGTTGTACATACGTTGATCAACTTTTACACCGCGAGACAGCTTGTTCCGGACCACGAGAAATCCTCACTCTATCTGTATCAGATCTACTAAGTTGTTTTGTAATGTTTTCAATATTGACAGGTCTAAGTAGAGCACTGATATTTGTTAATGAATACACAAAGGGCTGGAAATATAGGGTCCTTACCCTATAATATGAAGGAGTAACAGACTAAATTTGAAACTGAACACATTAAAAGTTTTTCATTTTTGCATTGAAGATGTTTCCTCAACAGATTTTCCTATTATAGTGCATGACGTAGCATACCCTATTGAACTGTTCTGCTGATTCAACGATTTATCAGAACAACGAAGTCGGACCCAGAGCTGAGATAAAATGTCATGATATTACAGGGGAAAAAATACCTACAGGTATAAACAGGACGGTGGATTTTAAATGCTAAATTTCCAGCATGCATTGGAAAGCCAAATGGACGGCACATGCCAAGCCGAGAGTCCCCTCACAAAAGTAGTAACGGATTTACAAGAAAACAAGAGACAGCACCAATCGAAACTCTTAATTTGCTTCAAGACAGCGCATCCTCTAGTAAAACTATGTTATGTTATGTTAAATTAGAATAATCATTACAGCATTCCGGACGCATCCATAGGCACTAATAAAGCACAGCTTGTGTAACTAACAGTCAAACGATTTTAATATTTAGAAAGAAGCCAGTGGTGGGGAGTGTTAGACACTCCAAGGTATGGTGACAGCTTTACAAAGAAGGAACACAACACAATACTGACGTTTCGACCTGTGGCCTTCTTCAGAAAACAGGGACAACGGCAACAAACGGTGAAACACAATTATCTATAACTACATGGTAGATGATCAGGTGAATGGAGAGGTGGACAGAAAAGAAGAGAAGAAAGTAGGATGTTGAAATAAGAAAGGAGGCTACATGAGGGGAGGTAGGATGAGTGTCAAGATGTGTAGAATAGAAGGACAGGGAAAATGAGGAAGAGATAGAAATTATAATAGTACAAAGTGGATAATATATCGTAATACGTATAAGAAAAATCAAACGCTTAGCTGGGATAACTTGACTGTCCGCCGTGAAGCAATCGAACCAAATGGACACGAGGCCAAGAACAGGATCGTGGGAGAAACGATAGAGAGGGAAGGACGGGGGGGTAGATTAAGGGGGATGGGAGAGAAGAAATGGCGGGTAACCAGACTAGTGTAACACACTGGTGGAAATAATAAAGAAAGAAACCACAACAGAGGCTCAGGTAAGGCATGTCAGCGACCAGACAAAGGGCAGGAGGAGGAGAAGATAATAGGTTCCATAAAATTAATGGGGCCTAACAGAGAGGAAAAATCCAAACAAAGGAATCGGAGAAGCAAAAGACGAGGAGGAGAACTGGGGGGATGAGCAATAGAGGTAGTCTATGGTGGGCTAAAAATGGCTGGAAGGAGAGGTGAGAGGAGAGAGGAAATAATAACCAGGGGAAGAGAAATAGAGAAGAAAACTAAGAATGGTAAGAATAAGGTATGGGTAAAGTGGACAGGAGGAGAGGCGGTGGGTCAGGAGTGAATAGATAGAGGGTGAGTCCAAAAGAAGTGGAGTAATAGAGGGACTATAAGCAGGAAGTAGTGTCTAGAGAGGTAGAAAAGTAGGGAAACGGAGAGACTAAAGGGGGATAAAAGTGAGGTGGAGAAAGAGTGTGGGAGATGAACAGACAAGTGGAGTCCTAGGAGAGGGCTGAGAGTAGACAAGCTGGAATAGTGAGGTAGAGAGGTAGTGACACCAGAGAAAAGAGAATAGAGAATAGAGAATGCTTGTAGTGTATAAATAGAGGGAAGTAGGAAGTACACACCAGGGGAGAAGAGGTAATAGGTAGGAGGAGAGGCGGTGGGTCAGTAGTGAATAGGTAGAGAGGGAGTCAGAAAGAAGAGGGGTAATAGAGGGAGGGTACGCAGGAGGTAGTGAAGAAGGGAAACGTAGAAATTAGGTGGATAAATACAGAGGTGGGGTAAGTGTAGCTGAAAAACAGATAAGTTGAGGCCTAAGAGAAAGGGGGGGGAAGGGTATACGAATACTATGGGTAGAGAAGTGGTGACACAAGAGAATAGAGAATACTAGGAGTGTATATATAAGGAGAGTAGGAAGTATACACCAGAGGAGAGATAATATAGTGATAATGAGGAGATGGACACATAGGTAGTAAGCAGAGACGGGGGTGGGGGTTTAAAGAAGGCAAGATGGGGGATGACTACAAGAAGATGGGGAGTGGAGAAGGGATAGGAAGGGAGCAGACCAACATAGAGGTGAGATAGGAAGAAGAGTACACGGGATGGAGAAGGGGTCAGATGTAGAGGGGTCCACAGAGGTATAGGAATACATTCATGCCACGGGGGATGAGGCAACCCCAACGAGCGATCAGGCGGTTCTCAAGAGTGAGACGACTTTGGTAATCAGAAGAGCAAGATATAAGGTCAGTGACCAAAACATCAGCCTTCCCCCGATGGCCCCTCGAGTTGAAGTGGGCTGCTACAGGAGTGCCAGCTTCTCGGGTGATGTCATGTAAATGTTCACGGCACCTCAAACCGATACGTCGACCAGACTGACCGATGTAGGTCAACTTACATCGCTGACAGATGATGGCATAAATGATGTTGCGCGATGTGCAAGTGAATCCCTCTCTGATCTCGAAAGGACCATTAGGAAAGAGGATAGAATCAGTCTGAAGAACGTGATCACAAGTTTTGCAAACTCTACGGTTGCAGCGGATAGTGCCTCGATGGCTAGGGGGGGGGGGAGCAGGCAGACGGCCCCTGGCAAGAAAGTCACGGAGGTTCCGGTCACGTCTAAAGGCCATCAGTGGTGGGTCGGGGAAGAGCAGACGAGTAGTTGGGTCGGATCGGATAATGGGGAGGTAGCGGTAGATGGTCCTAAACACAGCGTAGTGGTGGGGGTGATAGGTGAGGGCGATTACTACTCTATCCAAGGGGGGATGAGTAGAGGGGGTAAGAGCAGACTAACGGGAAGTGTGGAGAACACGACGCATGGCAGGGAGGAGAGCTGCTTCTGGATAGAGGCGTCGGCGGAAGAAATCGAGCATGAGGTGGGCATTGTGAAGGAAATCTTCATCGTCTTGGCAAAGGCGACGAAGTCTGAGGAACTGAGAATATGGAAGAGAGTTATTACAGGATGTAGGGTGAGAGGAGTCGTAGCGGAGGAAACAATGGGAGTCTGTGGTCTTGTAGAAGACCGAGGTGAGAAGATGAGAGGTGCCCAAGGAGACTGAGATATCGAGGAAAGATACGGAGGAGGTAGAGATGTGGTAGGTGATGTGGATGGAGGAGTGGAAAGGTCCGACATATTCGATGAAACGGAAGATCTCATCCTCAGGAAGGTCAAGTCAGACCGATGCAATCATCGATGTACCTACGATACATAAGGGGAAGAGGGCCCTGGTAGGTTTGGAAGATTTGGTGCTACAGATAACCCATGAAGAGAAAAGCATAGCTAGGGCCCATTTTTGTGCCCATAGCCACACCGCTGATCTGAGTGAAGAAATTGCCATTGAACTCGAAAGAGTTGAGGTTCAAGACTAATTCCGCTAGAAGGAGGACTACAGTGGCGATGGAGGGTCGGATCCTACGGTCCAGGAAAAACTGAAGAGCTTGAAGGCCGTCGGAGTCGGGAATAGAAGTATAAAGGGAGCAGACATCCATAACGAAGAGGCGGTAATATTTATATTAAGTATATCACGCACCCTATCCTCCGGTTTTGGTTCCGTCATATCCTTCCCCCAAATCTTAAAATAAAAACCGCTGAAAGTATTTCATTTTGATATGGCCTAGTGATAAAGAAGTCATGCTGGCATGTGATTTCTAGTTTAGTTCAAAAATGAGATTTTCTATTCCCAATATCTTTCCAGTGTCAAGTAAAAATGGTAAGGTGTATCGATTCTAGTGGTGGCTATACTGAAAAGGAATAATAAACATGTACATTTTCAGCTCCTCGTAACATTTGCTACATTGTTATAGTAAAGACTTATGGCCGACGTCTTGTAAGCACGTTTTGCTACTATAGAGCCAATCGTATCCACGAAAATAATCAACTGCTGAAAGAGGCTGGGTACCTGTGAGTTTAGACTGATACAGTAGTAGTATATGGAAAGCAAAAATCACTCTATTTTGGGGTTAGAACTCCATTCTTTTTAAAGTGTGATGTATTGCCACAATAGTCCTCTCCGTTATTGCATTGTTTTTATCTCTCTTATATTTTTTATGAAAAATGAGTCTTAAAATGACCGAAGCTAGTTGGAATTTTTCATTTGTTTAATTTAAAGTTGTCATCTCAGTTTTCATTTGTCTAGAAGTAATTGTAGCTTTTGTCTAAAAACGTTTGCCATCTTGAAAAAAAAATGGACTATCATTATTTATTTATGCTCTTTTTGTAGGTTTTTTTTCCCTACACTGTTGGAACGCTTCTCAAACAGAATTAACCATAGGAGATTCTGCTTAGTAAACAGTGTCTGACAGTTATTTAAATGTTGTATCTGTAACGGGAGACTGGTTGGTCTCGAGGCAAGACGCCGACCTCGAGACAGAGAGATTGTGGGTTCAAATCTTGGGCTACAACGTTTGGGATTTTTATTTATTGATTTCTCTCTTTGCGGCAACCACCCCTGGTCTAAGCAGAGAGGCTTGGCTTGAAACGTCAATTACTCATCGACGGAAAAAATATGAGTACCTCCGAAGTCGGAGTTATCTACCTGTGCGGCGAGGGACCCCTGTGCACACGGCTGCCAGTGAAACATGGATTAACACGAAAAATTTAATTCCTAGTCTCTAGGGACTTCATCAGAGGTAAAAAATTAAAAGCTGGCGAACGAAAAACCAAAAAAAAAGTATCTGTAACAGGTAGCAGCGACAATAAATGGCCTTGGCGTCTTGACAGACGGTTAGGAGCAAGCAATCATGATAAGACATATCAACCAACACAGAACTAGAGTCGTAAGGCGCTGGAAACTACGGGATTTGCTGAGGAGGGGATATGAGCCCTTATGACATGTTCGGAGGAAGACAGTGGTGCTCACAGATAAGTGCTGTTTTTCAGTGAAATGTTCCTGTTTATTTGTTTGTTTTTATTTTTTTTTTAAGGAATCATGTGAGTGTACGCGATTTCTATTTGATGTAAATCACTTTGCTTCTTTTGATTCATTGGATTTTGTTATAATTTCCTTATTTCATCACTCATCATTGTTGTTGCACTATTGAACGCGTCAAAAAATGGCGGTTTGTTTACGCCGGTCTATCGTCAAGGACGCGTAAGTCATTTAATTTGTAGAAAGCTCACAGTGTTTCCGCGTGCTGCTGAGCAAGTTACTGGAGTTGGCCAGTTTATAACGTGGAACGGGTTCTGGGCCGTGCGACTGAGCAAGTGCACGTGAGTCTAGACCATCCAAAGCATCGACGTTCAGCGACGTTCATCAAAGACGACGGTAAGTGTAAGTTTTCAGATGCAGCCCAAACTACATCATCGAAGTAGGAAAACACGACGGGCAAGAGGGGTGGCACTAAACTGTCAAAGTGTGAGAGGCTAGGTCTAAAGTACGTGCGCGTTACTTATTGGAATTGTGGGTTCATTAATCAACGACGGCCCATTCTTGATAAGCTACTGTGCGGCGCCGATATAATGGTTTTGCAAAAAACTCTTCTTGGTGACAGGACAGTAAGTACTCCTGGCTTTCATTGTTTTTAGAATAGACGACACCTTGGGCAGGCCATCCTTGTGCGCAACAATATGGTGGCAGCTGAGGTTGATATGTCTATGTGGAACAATGCAGAATTGCAGGTACATGCGGTTATGGTGCAGACCCCATTGCATTTCGTTATTGTTAATGTGTATGCCTGTAATGGGAAGGTGAACACACAACAATGGCAGAATCTCTTCGAGTTCGATGAAGAGAATATCATTTTCTGCGGAGACTTTAATGCTAGAGAAGACCAGTGGGGTAACGTCATAACCAACAAGCAGGGAGATGACCTAGAGAACGCACTGGTATCGGCCGATTTAGTGTGCTTGAATGATGGAAGGGCAACAAGAATGGCCACTCGAACAGGGGACTCTGATAGTGTCATAGACATGGCACTGGTGTCTTTCACCTTCGCACCGGTTTGCAGGTGGAATGCACTGGGGTTCCACGGAAGTGATCACTATCCATGTGTCCTCCTAATTGAGAAAGGCAGAAATAAAAGCCAGAGAAGAAAGCTCCACACATTCAACTACGAGAAAACAGACCAGGACGTCATTAGCAAAATCAGACATAGGAAATAGAGCGCCCCTCGTAGGAGGCAGGAGAGATGGACGCAGCCACCCTGGTGGAACGTAGATGTCGAGGAAGCTTGGCGGAGCAAGAAACAAACGGTCAAGACATGGCAGGAAGCCAGAAGGTATGGTAGAACACAACCTGAGCTCTTGAAGCGTCTGAAAGTAGAGGTCGACCAAAAAAGTATGCACTTTAAACTATGCGCTAAGCAGGCTAAGGATGCCAAATGGGATGACTTCTGTACAAAAGTGTGCTCAGAAAAATCGCTAACCACATTCTGGCGCCTTCATCAGTGCATGAATGGCACACCACGACACAGAGGTATACCAGACTTTCAGAGGACAGGCCAGATATGGCACAAGTCTGATGAGAGCAAAGGGAAGGCCCTGCTTGCCCGCTACATTGAGCAGACGGACCAAAGAAATGAGGCTGTAAGAATGAGGATACGGGGATCTTTGTCAAATTTGTGTAAGGATGTAGGGCTGGAAGAAGATCTCACAATTACAACCGATACCATTCGCACGACACTTAAAAGGTCACACAACACTGCTCCTGGTCCAGATGGTGTTCGGTATGATGACATAGGCGATTTAGCTGATGACGACTTGACTACACTGGCCAATGAGTTTAATGCCAGTAATCGGAGTGGCTACACAACTACCGCTACCGAAGCCAAATAAGGACCATTCTCAGATCAGTGCCTACAGAATCATCACAATGCAGAACACTGCGGGCAAGCTGCTGGAGAAAATAGTTGCCCGTGTCATCACCTGTCGCCTTGAACAGAAACGCGTATTCCCATCAACACTCGGAGGTTATAGATATAACAAAGAGACATGGCTCAATGCGGCAGTATTTGCCTATGACGTCTTCGAAGGCTTCCACAGACGAGAATAGACATGTGCTACTGCTATACCATTTGAATATCTCATGCATATGCTTCTCAAACTGGCGGTGAACCCCTTTCTCATTAGATGGATCGCCGCGG
Source organism: Megaustenia siamemsis (assembly GCA_032433765.1). Lineage (NCBI taxonomy): Eukaryota > Metazoa > Mollusca > Gastropoda > Stylommatophora > Ariophantidae > Megaustenia > Megaustenia siamemsis. The sequence continues at coordinate 40,908,217 of JAVIAB010000117.1, read as the reverse complement.
CACTGTTTCAGAGGAAGGTGATACTCAGATGTGGAAGTTGGTCTTCCGAGCCAACATCCATTTGTCCTGTGCTGCCACAAGGCTCACCATTGTCACCAGTTCTATTTAACGTGTACACAATAACGATCACGGCCCAACAGCTGGTTAGGAGGGGAAGAACTATTACTTTTGCTGATGATATTCTGGTATATCGACAGGGAAGAGACAGACGGGGAATCGCCTCCACAATGCAAGACGAACTCGATCGCATTTCTTCCTGGTGTGGGGTTTCAGGTGCCTTGGTTAATCCTAATAAAGCATCAGTTTCATGGTTCTCCCTTAACAATCATATCGTTAATACGACCACTCCGGTAGTACGAATGGGAGCTGATGAGGTGACCAGGGACAAGTTGATGACATACCTCGGAGTTAAGTTTGATCGCAGCCTGTGTTTTCGGGACCACGTCGACCATATGATAACAAAATCCCGCAAAGGATTAGCCGCCTTGAAGGTCATGGCAGCTGCCAACATCGAGCAGAGGCTACTTACTCTTATGTTCCAGGGATTAGTCCTCGCACCAATCGAGTATGCCCTACGATTCAAATTGATAGGCTGGAGAAAATACAAAATGAAGCCATGCGCATTATCCTGGGATGTACGAGGGACACTCCCTATGTAGCAATGAGGTATCTACTTGACTTTCCAACCATGGATGACAGAATCAAGATCTGGAGAGCACGAGCATACCTGAAGATTAGTACAGATACAGAGCATCCATTGCACCACGTGCTCGACACAGAGAAAGGTACCAGGCTAAAAAGAGGCAAATCATGGGTGGGCCGAGCAGAAGATGTCATCAAACAGGTCTGTGGGCTTACCAATATCAGCGTTGGTGAGGAGTGGATACCGGTGCCTACGTCATTCAAAGGGACTTTCTCATGTATTGTCACACTCGACAGGAAAAGTAGGGAACAGAACCAGGTCGTGGTTAATGCTGAGGTCAATGGTCTCATCTGCGATAACACCGATGAGAAAGATGCAGTCATCTATACAGACGGATCTGTAAGACGACACGAAAGAAGTGCATGGGCATTTACAGCACGTTCGGCAGGCAGAATAGCCAAGGAAGACAGTGGTGCATACGCCATGACCACGAGTAGCATGACAATGGAGGTGATGGCAGTGACCAAGGCATTCAAATGGTTGGAGTCACAAGACTACATCCACGCATGTATACTGAGTGATTCGATGAGCATGATAAAAAAGTGGAGGCGGGCTTTGTACGCATGCAATGGGTAGAGTCGTTGCAGAAATCCAAAATACGCAAGGTCACCTTGTCTATGTCCCTGGACATGCGGGAGTACGAGGAAATGAGAGAGCGGACAGATTGGCTAGCTGCGCTGTCGTTGATGACGGGCAACCGATGGATCGGGCGGACATCATCAATGCACTCCGAGATGTGGGAAGAGCACAGGACTTCGACAAACACAGATCAACGTCACTTCTTCGGATGATGGAAATGGGAGTTAAGATGGGCACAGCCAGAAATGAGAAACTTGGTGGCCGTGTAAGAAGACTTATCAACCAACATAGAACTGGAGTCGTCAGTCGCTGGACACTGAGGGAATTGCTGAGGAGGGGATCTGAGCACCTATGGACATGTTCGGAGTGCGATGATGATGACCCGCAAATAACTCAATAACTCAATAACTCGGAGTGCAATGATGACCCGCAAATAACTCAATCATGATAAGTGTAGTAGTATGATCCGCACGGTTGACCTGTACTTGCTCCAAATTGTATTTCCAAAGAGCAAAAAAACTGACCAACGGCAAGGTCAACGGCAGCCGTGGCCTTTGACCCCGCCGTTAACCTTTGCTCTATGACGTCATCAGAGTCACTTGATTCTGATTGTATCTTCTTCAGCAAAAAACTGACCAGCAGCAGTCGTCAGAGGCTGCCGTGAACATCTGACCCTGCTGTTGACCTTTGTGCTATGACGTCGTCAGGGGTAATCTGACGTCATCAAGAAGGCGGGGGGGGGACAATAGGGAGTTGTCTCTTGTGTTTTTAGTAACAATATATATAGAGACGAGTTATCTAACCCTTTGTTTTAATACGGAAAGTAATGTTCATGGGTCGGGGTACTTAATAATATTGGGTGCATAAGACTACCTCGATATGTACTGGACATCAGGAAAGTGTACCCAATCAGAATGAGCATATTTGAAAACAAGCTAGGAACGATAATAGCAGACAGATAGTCATTGTCTGTCAGTCATATAGAGCTCGCCTACATCCGCAAAGTGTCATCGATTTCGAATCAGTCAGGCGATGTGCGGAATCCCATAGTCAGGAAGCGTAGTGGTGGGAGAGAATATCGAACATGTGTCACGAAATCTCAGAGTCGCGCAACATGCCATTATCGACCGCCTCATTCATACGGATACAAGGCGCCTAACAAATTTTATATTTGTAGTGGTAAGTTTTCTAACGGCTTTGCCTCTATAAACATGTCAATGATAGTAACAACTCAAAGATCGGATGAAGAATTTAACGTAGACTGACCAGTAGACGGTTATAATATATGTTTGAGGCTGTGACACATTATGCTGCAGCATGAGTCTATTGTCGGACACCGATGCGATCTCATGTTTTATTAAACAGCCGAGATAATTAATTTTAATTGGAGGTGAGATTTAGAAGAACAAGTTGATTACAAGAGGCGTTGAAACAAAGGGAGGTTGATTTTTTTTTCTTTTTTTTTTTATGGAGCAGAAGCACATGAGAAAGGCGTTGTGTGTGATAAATTGGTGAAGTTTGGTAGAAATATAAGTATAATGGTGCATTTGAGTGGTAAATTTTTATAATTTAGTTATATAAAAATATAACAAACACAAAATTATAGCAGACAAAAAAAAACTTTACAGAGATAACAAAAATAACAGATAAAAAGAAATCAAAACAACCGTTTAGCACAAGATAAGTTTTATTTGATAAAACTAGGTAAAGAAGGGCTCGTTTGGTTGAAAGTTAAGGTGATGGAGGAATATACTATGGGAAAGAGACGATTGAGCTTGGCAGTTCCGGGAAACTGTGTTATGGCTTTTATAGGTACTAAATTTACTTTATTTCCCGAAACATGTCCTACTACATAATGAAATCACGCCACCCACCCCCCTCATATTCCAAATTCAGCCAGGTGTGCGTTTGACGAATAATTTTTGGTCTTTGCAGTGTAGACAGTCAAAATCTATATATCTGCTGATAAATTCGGCTGTCGATGCAAACATTGGAACCACCGATTGTAGAAACAATCGGTGCGCAGCCCCTGGTCTAACGGTCAGAGTCGGTGTCGCTAGGTTAAATAATTTGTGCATTCAGAAAGTAATGCACCACATCGGTTTTCTCGGGAATCGCTAATTCAAAAAGTATTAAATTTGTATACAGTATATATGGATGTGTCATATGAAAATCCGTATCATTCAACATAATCCACATCCGCCACCAGCTTTACACCAGCGCGCAGCAACTGAATCACCTCTTGCTAATATACTTTGGACGGATTTCGTATCACACCGGCAAATTTTCAGCAAAGCCAGCGAATACGTGGAGAAAGAACACATACACAATTGCACATTGGTGTGAGCTTATCGTGCCAGATATGATATCATCGTGTCTTTATTCATAAAAAGGGCCTGGAACAACACGAAACTAACACTGAAGACCAAACTCTTAATATATCAAACGTGTGTGCTTAGCACACTATTACATGGATCTGAAACCTGGACAACATACTCAAATCACGAAAAAAAGACTAAATGTCTTCCACATGCGATGTCTCCGCAAAATAATGCACATCAAATGGCAGGATAAAATAACCAACTCAACTGTCCTGCAACATGCTAATACCCCAGCAACCATGTCGATGCTCAGAAGCCGAAGACTAAGATGGCTGGGACACGTCCAGCGAATGGAAGAAAAGCGCATCCCTAGGCAAATACTATATGGCGAACTAACACACGGAAAAAGACAAATCGGCAGACCTAAACTACGTTATAAAGATATATGTAAACTAAACTATCTCTGAATGATTTCTCCATATGTGAATATGACTGGGAACTTCTGACAAGTGATCGCACATCATGAGGAGCATGTATAAGGAACGGTATAACATCATTTGAGACTGTGCTGAGGCAAAACTTAGAAGAGAAATGACTCATGAAAAAGGATGGAAAACCCAGTGAGCCGGACTTTTCATTCTGTGACCGCGTGTGTTTGTCAAATATTGGTAGAATTAGCCACCAGAGAATCTGTACGACAAAAACAAAACCTAAAAAAATGCACAATAGCCTCCACTAAACCGCCTGACAAGACGAAAAGGGTCGTTTACATATGTCTTTACATATGTCTACTTTGGTGCAGCTCGTGTGGGTTTTATTTGAACATGCCTCGTATTTTGACCACAGACCAGGAGCCTCCAGTATGATTGATACAACTGTTGCACCAAGCATTTCATCAGCAGAGCCATATCTATGGAATGTTAATCTGACATTGTTCTTGAATGATGTCCAAGTTAATGAGACATCAGAATCGTGTGGCGGCAGCTACAAGAAGGGAGCGGAGAACATCAAGTTCTGCTGCTATAAAGGAGACTTGTCTTGCTATCCCAGAATTGCCTTAAACGGGATCACTGTAGTTGAAAACTTCTCCTCTTGTGTAAACTACACATTCACATCTAAGAGTGAATCAGTGAAAGTCACAAAATCATATTTTCTCTGTGGTTTTACTAACTACAGGTCATGTGGCTTCTGTTAGATTGGAAATGATAACTTACCACCGCTGTGTGTCTATATGTTTGGAATTGGAGTCATCAATGATGGCCTAACATCATCAAGTGCTATGACGATCATCATTTTCGGGAGGACGTGAACTCCCATGGTATATGGTGGATAGGTGGCAGGAACCATTGAAGGCTATGTCTGAAAAGTGTTCCTTCTTGCAGTTTCCTCATATCCCAAGTCCGGCTTGTTGCAGGAGCTACTGAGTTAAGTGCTCTGTGCACACCGTGAGCTGTGTGTCTCATCCGTTTTGATCCTGCTTCGATATCCCGCTTGTTTACGATGAATGATGATATTGTATGATAGGGAACAGTTGGCTGTGTTCACTTTCTGCGCGGTTTCGCCTTGTCTTTTGGCGTGTGCTGAGACTGCTACGATGGGGACTACAGTTACCTTTCTTTGTTTGTGAGATGAGTTAGTAATTCGGATGATTCCACTGGCACGGGCGGTTGAGCAATTATGGATTTTAATTCGTTTGCAGTGATACCGAGGCCTTCGATAACCAATAACCAATGCCTCGTATTTTAAAGACAACTATATAACAGTGGCGTATTCTCTATGATACTGCAGCTACCGCCGGTTGCCTGAATATATTACCGAAATACAAAAGGAAATGATAATTTATTATATTTTTGTTAATAATTATATTACAACTTTTCGAATATTCTATTACACATTTCGTAGGCCAATATGATTTATTTGCTTTGATTTGCATTTATTAAAGCAAGGTTTTCCTCTGGCCACCATAATTTTTGTGAATGTTATAACTATTCTACATTGAAACCTCTAGGAGCCAGCGGTACATTTTTCCTTTATCCGGACCAAGTATTACCGACCTTGACATTCAAAATGGGAATCAACATTTATTTAAGGTGTGTTGCCACTAGATGAATGCGGTTTCATGGGTTATTTTTAGCTCTAGCCAATCAGAATCGTCACAAAGTGAAAGTGAAACTATGTCTCATTAACGTAACTTCTTTAGCTATTTATAACTACGTTATGCGCATCAGCATCTGTAGAAAGAACTGTTTCTGCTCTCAAGAGAATCAAATCTTATTGTCGCTCAACTCAGACACAAGAACACTTATCTGGTTTGGCATTAATGTCCATTGAGAAATCATTCCCTCAGAAACTTAGAAACCAACCCAACAGTACTTTCAATGACAAAGTCATTAAGACATTTTCGTCCCAAACAAGACTGATATAATTAACATAAATAAGTAAGTAATTAAAAATGTAGTGAAGTCATTAGAAAATATTACTTTATGTTATCCTTCTGAATATAATGTATGTTCTTATTTATTATGTCAGCGGTAGCCCAGACCCCAAAACCAGTATACGCCATTGCTATATACACTATACCCAATGCGTATATTACTAAAACTTGTTTTTGCAGACTGTATTTTAAAGTAATCTCACCTAGTTGCATATTTTGTCACATCTGGGCACTATGGTAATAGTATTTTATTTTAGAATTTTAAGTTATTGATTACAGTGAATACCTCCAACAAATAATAATAATATTAATAGACTTTTTATCTAGATTTGTAAACTGATATATCACTGTAGGTCACTCGAAAGCAAAGACGTTAAATAAATGACCTTTTCACAACACAGGTCAGGGTGAGGTGTATGGAGATGTTTTGTCTAGGTCTTATGATTCCCCTTTTATTATTGTTGATTCATTCCGTAGTACCAAAATGACCATAGCATATGCCAGAAATGACGTGTCACTAATCGCCTAGTGTCTCCCCGCCATATTTTTTTTTATATTAGGACTAATTTCCTCCTCCCCTCCCCATGTCCTTTGTTCTTTTTTGAGACCCCAACAAGGCAGCGGGGACAAGATACTGGTTATACCGCTTTAACATCACATATAATTACATAGTAAGGTATCTCGCCATTTTCAAGTTTTTCTTTTTAATCCTATCCCCGTTTATTCACCTATTATGATCTCCCATGAGTTACATAGATTTTTGCTTTCAGTTTACCTAACAATATGATAGCTGTGTATAAGTCAAATATATATATATATATATATATAATCTAGACGACACAGACATACGACTAATATGTAATTTGTACTGGGAGCAAACAGCAATAATAAGATATAACAAGAACTTCACACCCATGGACATAAAAAGAGGAATAAGACAGGGATGCATCCTATCACCAAGCTTGTTCAATCTATACACTGAGCAAATCTTTAAAAACATCTCAGAGATGCCAGGCCTAAACATTAATGGAAAGATAATCAATAACCTAAGATATGCTGATGATACTGTTCTACTAGCAGAAAATCCTAAAAACCTACAACAATTGCTTAATGTGATAAACATAACAAGCAAAAAATATGGACTAGAAATGAATATCAAAAAGACTAAAACTATGATCATAAACAAAGAAAATTCTCAAGACTACAATTAAATATCACAGTTGAGGGAATACATCTGGAGACAGTCCAGAGCTACAACTACCTGGGACATACTATAACCAATGATGGAAAATGTAAAATTGAAATAAACAAAAGAATAGGTATGGCTAAAAGTAATTTTAATGCCATGAAAAATATACTAACAACAAAACAAATATCAACAGGGCTGAAACTAAGAATGGCAAAATGTTCCATATTTTCAATTTTCCTGTATGGTGCAGAAACATGGACATTAGACAAGAAAACAGAACAGAAAATTGAAGCCTTTGAAATGTGGATTTATAGAAGAATATGTAGAATTGGATGGAAACAAAAGATAACAAACGATGAAGTTTTAAAACAACTGAAAATAAAAAGAGAACTGCTGAACACAATTAAGACAAGACAAATTAAATTTTTGGGGCATGTTAAAAGACACAACAGCCTACTAAAAGTAATATTGGAAGGGAAAAGACAAGGTAAAAGAGGCAGAGGCAGACCAAGACTACCATGGACGAGTAGCATCAAAAGATGGACAAGTCGATCTATGACAGCCTGCACCATCAAAGCAAGAAACAGAGTAGAATGGCGATCCATGGTAGCCAACCTTCGTTGCGGAGAAGGCACTCGATGATGATGATGATGAAGTCAAAAGAAATTTGACAGAAAGCATATGTGTTTAAATTAAGCTGATAGTTTTCGAACAGGAAAGCTATAATGAATAAAGCGTGACTCTTCTATCATTTGCCTCTAAAGTATTCTGTAACATAATCATAATCAAAGAAACTGTAGAAACTATTATGGAAGAAAAAGCATTTAGGAAAGGGAGAAGGTGCCTTGATCATAATTTCACCCAAAGAATTATTCTACATGAACAATTAAAAAAAAAAAACCACTTCTTCAAAATTTCATTGATTTCAAAAAGGCTTTCGATAGCATACTCATTGTGGAACATATTGAACCAATATGGAAGGTCACAAAAAATTATGAACATCACCAAAGATCTGTAAGACGACTTCTTGTGTGCAATTCGCACAGTGACAGGATTGAGTGAAAGGTTAGAGATTAATACGGAGTGAAACCAGGATGGGGGCCTCGGTAGACTAGTTGGGAAAACCACCCGACTGGACTACCGACGTTCGGACAACCCGTGTTCGATTCCCGCCGGGAGCAGTGTGAATTGTACTCGTGGTTGGAAAAAAAAGATACCCCCACGGTCGACCCAGCCGTTGGCAGAAATGGGTACCAGGGTAATTACCCTGGGAAGGTGAGGAATGTTGCCTCGCATCTGAGTTTCGATGCTTGAGGCGACACTATACAGAAATCTCCGAACATTTCTGGATAGGCGGCCGAGCACATATGGGTGGAAACTCTCGTGCTAAGACGCCGGTTCAAGTCTCGTACTTTGACCTTTGAAACCAGGATGTATTTTATCTTCGACTTCATAATGCAGAAATGATGTAGAGGTAACAAAGGCATTTTAATGGATGGAAATTTGGATCTCAATTGGAGGACCTTAATTTTGAGAACGACTTAGTTTTCAATAGCAATGTAAATATGATGTAAACAAAAAAACAAAGTATTCAAAAATATTATTTCTAATGAAGAAAGTGACCATACGTTGGTCATTGGATGAGAAGAGAATCTCAAGGCAAGTCCTCAAAGGGGAACCAGAGGGTACAAGAAAAAGAGGCCGACCTAAAAAAAACACTAAAAAGAACACTGAGGCGAGAGGCAACAACAGCAGACATCAGCTCCCTCGTCGAGACAGCGACTCCCTCAGAACAGGGACATGTGAGATTACAATATGGGTCCTGCTATAGGCGGTCAACCCTAGGCCAAAAAATGGCCCGTCAAAACATTTTTATTGGCCCACCGATAGCTCAAGGTTCGATGCGAACCTGTTTATCACTAGATCAAACAGTGCGATTCATTGAAGCCGATTTTCAACTACAACCTTCCTTCTGTCAACGCGTCGTTTGCCGCCGTTAGTTTGCTGTCGTTATTGGTCTTCAACATCTTCCATAAAATGCATAAATTATAGGCCTAGCCTCGGTTTAAATTAATCCGGAAATACATCTATATTCTAGGTTTAGTCATTCCTGAGATAATAGCAATTTAAAAATTGACAATCCTTCACCACCTGTGAATTTTAGATCGAATAAATCAAAATGAAGTTTATTATAAATCTTTCTATTTCTTATTTTGTAATTTGCTGTGAATTTGTGGTTTAGTTTATTAGTAATAATATTTCTTGCAACAGATGGTGCAGTCTTATCTAATGGGTTCTAAATAATTGTCGACACTTTATTTTTTTCTTTGTGAGGTTGGTACACTGTTCCAGCTTGTGTTGCGCTGTGCTAGCAGTTAGTGTTAGTTAAGATTGCTTTAAGCAAGCATAGTTCGTCAAAGAGAAAAATCGAAAGTGAAGTGGGTGTCCGAGTATTTAATGAAGAATGGGAAGAAGAGTTTTTCTTTACAATGAGAAGTGCTTCGAAACCGATTTGTTTGATCTGTTCAACGACAGTATCAGTTCCTCCTAAAAAAAATACAACCTGGAAAGACATTTCAAACAAACACATGATACATTCAACAAATCATACCCTCCTGCCTCTGCTTTAAGAACTGACTACATCTCAAAGAGAAAGAAAGGACTTCATTGTATGCAAAACTTAAACAAAATTTGTTTAAAAAAGTGAAGAAATGAAAAAACATGGCAAAGGCTGCTTACGAAATATCACTTCTTCTCACTAAGAAGTAAAAAACGTTCTCAGACGGTGAGATTATTAATGAAAACATATCCATCTTTGCAGAAAACGCTGGTGGTACCAATATCAAATAATTACAGAAAATATTTCTCTATCACGAAATACAATTATGAGGCGTATTGATGAAATGGCAGGCGATGTATCAAAACAGATAAAATATGTAACTTCTGTTTCCAGATACTTCTCTATTGCAATAGATGAGAGTGGTGACATGATAGATAATGCTCAGTTACTTGTGTTTGTGATGTGCATAAACAATAATTTCGATATGTTTCATGAGCTTTTAGGATTTTGTGATTTATCGACAACAACAAATGGAAGAAATATATTTGAAGCAGTGAAAAACTGTGTCGAAAATAATCATGTTGCCGGCAATAAACTTGAATGCTCTACACTTGAGAGCATTTATACAGATTGCACGACAGCAATTTTAGGGAAGAGGAATGGCTGTGTTTCTTTGCTTGAGCAGTAATCGGAAGTTGCTTTCATATCACTGTATCAAGAGGATGTATCCATCAGGAGGCTTTGTGCGCTAAAGACGTGAGCTTTAAACGCGTGATTGATCCTGTTATGCGTTGCATTAATATAATTTGATCATGCACCTCAATTAAAGAGAATTTAGAGAACTTTTCGAAGAAGAAATAAATGAATATGGTGAACTCTTACTTCACAACTCAGTTAGGTGGCTTTCTAGAGGAGAAATGCTATTGGGCTTTTTTTTTCAAATTAAAATATCAAAGTTCTTTCATTTTTTAAATTAAAAACTGTTTTGCCTTTGGAATGCGGTTTACTTAAAAATCAAGAGTGGTTTTGTGATTTGGCAACTTTAGTTGATATTTCACATCATTTGGCTATTCTTAACAAGAGGTTACAAGGAAAAGACTCTTTGTTTCCATCCATGTTCAATAAAGTCAATATTTTTCATTTGAAGCTTAAATTGTTCTGTAACAGCTTAGCGCAGTGCAAATTTGATCATTTTCGGAGCATTCACCACATGATAAATAAATGCAGTGACTTTATCGTGGATCATTTAAAATACAAATCAGTAGTCACAGCTTTGAGTGAGGCATTCTCAACTCGATTTTCCTCTTTCGAATCTGAAAAGCGTAACATCGATGTATTCATATATTCATTTTGTATTTCAGAGTCTGTGATTCACAAATACTCCCCATTCTTGCAAATGGAAATAATAGAAATCCAAGACCATTCAGGACTTTGTGCTAAATTTAAAGAACATTATAGATCACCCACTTCTCCTAATTTGGCAGAATTTTGGAAATACGTCCTTTTACGAGATCGGTTTCCTAAAATTCACGATCTTGCTCTAAGGCTCGTGTGCAGATTTTGCTCCACATACATTTATGAGCAAACCTTTTCAGCCATGAATGGTTATGGAAGGCCCCGGTATCACTGCAAACGAATTAAAATCCATAATTGCTCAACCGCCCGTGTCAGTAGAATCATACGAATTAATATTTAATCTCCCAAACAAAGAAAGGTAGCTGCAGTCCCCATCAGAGCAGTCTCAGCACACGCCAAAAGACAAAGGTGAAACCGCACAGAGAGTGAACGTTGCCATCTGTTCCCCGTCATACGATATCATCATTCATCGTAAGCAATCTGAATATCTAAATACGATCAAAACGGATGAAATGCACAGCTCATGGTGTGCGCAGAGCACTAGCTCCAGCAGCAAGCCGGACTTGGAATATGAGAAAACTGTCAGAAGAACCACTTTTCAGACACAACCTTTAAATGTTCCTGCCGTCTATCCCCATATTGACCGGTATTTCAATAATGACGTATACTGCTATCACCACAGTACACACCATTGCACACACTGTAGATGATATCAGATCACATGCATGTAATCCGTTTTACCGGCGAAGATCCCAACAGTGGAACTTCCTATCTATACACATATCTGCATTGAAAAGATAGAATTAACCATCTTTCCTGCAAAAAACGTAACAGTGAACGTTGATGCAAACATGATTTGGACTTTTCCAAGATGGCAGAATGAAGTTCATGTTCTCTCGACCGCTGCAGGAATTGCATTTGGGAACTGAATAATTTTCGGCTCTCCAATGAAATTTTTTAATCTATATGATTTTCCACTTTAAAAATTTGCACCGATGATGCGGAATCATACACTGGACAACATTCCTCTTTGACAAGTCAAGTATTGTGAATGCGACCTTGCCCCGTCTAGATTTGATATACGGTTTACGTCAACACATTGAGTGCTGTTCAATGGCCGTCGTTGGAATTGTTTGCCGAAAATTATTTACATGTTACAACTCATTACTATGGACTGCTCTGCCAGATCAACCCAAGGTTTCACTTTAGGAATCTTGCACTGATTCGTGCGTTGTTGGTTGCATTCACAAGAGTAATTTATAGGCGCAGCCATTGTTGTGTGTGCTACGTCATCATGATGGTTTATCGTATCCCTAGACCGGCCTGACGCTAATGGTGAAAGGCGAAATGACGGAGCTTTGTTCATGACTTTGCAGCAGCGGGGTGACTCCCGGATTTTCATGTTAGTCAGGAGGGATGTTGTCTAGATTCAAGAGGGCTAATGGGAGATCTTACGGTCTGTTGTTTGATGTGCGACGGGGATAATCCGATGACTAACTGTGTTTCAAATGTTCAGATTTGGAGTCAAAAACGATGTCCTAGCATCATCAAGCGCTATACATTTTTTTTAATGACGATCATAATTTTCAGGAGAACGTGAACTTTCGGTCAATATGATGGATAGGCGGCAGGAACCATTAAAGGCTATGTCTGAAATGTGTTCCTTGTTCCAGTTTCCTCATATTCCAAGTCCGGCTTGTTGCAGGAGCTGCTGAGTTAAGTGCTCTTTGCACACCGTGAGCTGTGCGTTTCATCCGTTTTAATTGTATTTAAATATTCCGATTGGTCATCGTAATGGTTCCCTAGACCGGCCGTGCGCTAATCTTAGAATCTGCTGTTTGATGTGCGACGGGGATAATTTGACGACTAACAGTGTGTCTATATGTTCGGAATTGGAGTCAACAACGATGGATGGCCTAACATCATCAAGTGCTACGACGATCATCATTTTCAAGATGACGTAAATTACAGGTATATGGGGATAGGCGGCGGGAACAATTGAAGGCTATGCATGAAAAGTGTTCCTTGTTGCAGTTTCCTCATATTCCAAGTCGCGTGTCTGTGTTAGTCACCTCTAGTGACTCGGGCAGATGGCGCTCGTAAGCCTGGGAGGGCCGACCATCTAAGGGCAGAATCCCCCTACAGAAAAGATCATCTGCTGCCTTGCAGGAAGATTGGGGACAATCAAAGGCTAAGGAAAGCAAACCTGAACAAAATGCTGGCTGAAATCGGATGCACTGGGCCACTGGCGCAGAACACAGTGCAACGTATTAACAGGTATTTTAGCAGAGTGGATCTAACAGGCTTAAACAGACAGCTGTCTTCGTGAGGGAGTCTGCAGTCCTACTCTGATTGAGTCCTGATCGCAGAGAGAGACATTCCGATTGTTTACGATGAATGATGATATCGTATGACAGAGAACAGACAGTTGTGTTCACTTTTTGTACAGTTTCGCCTTATGTCTAAGCGTGATCTGAGACTGCTATGGTGGGAACTATAGCTACCTTTCTTTGTTTGGGAGATGAGATAGTAATTCGGATGATACCACTGGCACGGGCGGTTGAGCAATTATGGATTTTAATTCGTTTGCAGTGATACCGGGGCCTCCATAACCATAACCATTATCGCGTCATCTTGAAACCGGAAGTCCTGCTGTGAAAGCTATTAAAAATAAATTACGTTCAACTATTACAGATGCACATCTTGCCTATATACTTGTTCTGTGTGTATATAAAAAATTAAACCAAATATTCAGATATTATTAAATGAAAAACAAGTTTAAAATTCACATTAAATTAATATTATAGGTATTCAAAACTTCAAGACTTTAAGACTAGTTTAACAAGTATTTCGATAATAATTCAATTGTTTCTTTTTTTATAATTTTTTTTAATGTATAAAATAAATAATATTTTTTTACTGGCCCAAGCTCAAAATAGGTTGGCCACCCCTGGTCTAGAGTCTAGAATATCTAGCTTATTTTGCTTGAAAGGATAATAGATAAATCATCATGTGCCATACTGGTTAACGTAGGCGACCATGTCCCCAATTTTCTATCTACAGTGCATCGCATTAATTCTGTTATTCACTGTTTTCCAAGCCACAACAAGCTATCTATATATCTTCTCTCTTTGCCGACAGTAGTATGGGTGGCTGTGAACCCACACCAAAAGTGCATGTGCATGCACCGAAAGACAATAGATTTGGCACCGATACTGCACGAAACTTGCACCAAATCCGTGAAAAAAAAAAAAAAATTTTTTTTGAATTCGCTATTTTTTCGACATTGACAATTTTTTTTTTTGGGGGGGGGGGAATTTTTTTTTTTTTTTTTTTTTTTGGTTCGTCAGTTTGTCGAAACGGTCTACTGTGTCTGAGAGATTAACTCAGGTAAATTCAAAAGATCGTGTCTCCCTGGTAATCGGCTTATCGTGCTGGTCGTGATCGGCTCTCTCGGTGTGTTAGATGAAAATATTTGTGAAAGAGTATTTTAAAAGAGTATATTTGTGAAAGTAAAAATTCAGAATTATTTAAAAAATACGTATTTGTGAAAGTAAAAAAAAAAAAACTTAGAATTATTAAAAATAAAAAAAATAAAAAAATAGTCTCCCACCAGGATTCGAACACGGGACTGCGTGACAGGCCAGGCACTTACCACACGGTCCACTTCGTCACTTTGTCGAACGGTCCACTGCGTCTGACAGGTAAATTGAAAAGATCGGCCGTCAAACAGTCCGGCTCAGGATATTTCAGTTAACCAACTCAGGTAAAACCCCGATTGAAAAGAAAACGGACTTATGTTAAAAATAATAAAATATAATGATGAAAAATCAATATTTTTAAAAACTTAAAATGAAGGGAAATTTAAAATTATAGGCGATCTCGTAACTGATTGGGTCGCGGATCTCGCACTACATTTTTTTTAGTGATCATGTGCCACCCTCAACACCATCATCAACCCTTCATGTCCTATCATCACCAACATACCACACAAAGTATCAAACCGCTTATTATTCGGAGGCGGTCGGCATGTGAGGTGGAGGAGGGTATTAGGCGACAGGAGGCGACATGTAAAAAAAGTGCTGACAAGCAATGACGTTGAAGGGGTATTGTTAGGAAAAGGATTAGGTAAATACGACTATCTCGCGGGCGGGAACGGGTTGGTCGGCACAGGGTGTGTTATTGTAGTATCGCTAACATCATGTGCCAGGATAGCGGTTCTTGGGGAAAGATTATTGGTCGTGTGTGTTATCGCTACCAACATCATCATGTGTCGTGTAGTAAGGTGTGCTAATATTAAATAGTGACGCTCGCTCTTTCTCATTCAATGTAAAGCAAAACAAAATTCTATATTTCACAACTTTATTAATACAACAAATATACATCCTATATATATATTACTGTCCGGTTGCTGATAATTTTAAGCGTCTGGGTTTCCTACACAACCGCCCTCCATTTTGACAAAACCTTGATCAAAGCTGGAATAGGTAATCGGTGACTCTGCTGAAACATCCGGGGCATCCATATTGGCTGCCGGATCTGTCGTCTGATTAACAAGAGTGAGGTCCCCTTGGTTAACAAAAGGGGGCGTGTAGCTGATCTGGTTAACAACAGGCGGCGTGTAGTTGAGGTTAGCAACCGAGACTGCCTTAACGCCATCTTTAGACAATGGAACTACCCCCTCTGCCTTCATGTCCTATTATCATCATGTGCCACCCTCAACAACATCATCAACCCTTCATGACCTATCATCATCATGTGCCACCCTCAACACCATCATCATCCCATCGTGTTCTATCATCATCATCATGTGCCACCCTCAACACCATCATCATCCCTTCATGTCCTATCATCATCAGCATCAGCATCAAACCACACAAAGTATCAAACCGATTATTAGTGACACATCATCATCATGTGCCACCCTCAACACCATCATCAACCCTTCATGTCCTAGCATCATCATGTGCCACCCTCAACAACATCATCAACCATTCATGGCCTATCATCATCATCATGTGCCATTCTCAACACCATCATCATCCCATCATGTCCTATCATCATGTGCCACCCTCAACACCATCAGCATCCCTTCATGTCCTATCATCAGCATCATCAGCATCATCAAGCCACACAAAGTATCAAACCGATTATTAGTGACACATCATCATCATGTGCCACCCTCAACACCATCATCAACCCTTCATGTCCTATCATCATCAGCATGTGCCACCCTCAACAACAGCATCATCCCTTCATGGCCTATCATCATCATGTGCCACCCTCAACACCATCATCACCCCTTCATGTCCTATCATCAGCATCAGCATCAAGCCACACCCTCAACACCATCATCATCCCTTCATGTCCTATCATCATCATACCACACAAAGTATCAAACCGATTATTAGTGACACATCATCATGTGCCACACTCATCACCATCATCATCCATTCATGTCCTATCATCAAGCCACACAAAGTATCAACCAGCGAAATTCTCTCTCTCTCTCTCTCTGTCTCTCTCACATTCATGGTAAACCAAAACAAAATAGGCTCATACTTAAAAAGTCGACCTCAAAACCATAAAAATCTACTCACATAGTCATAATTGTTAGACACAGCGAGTAGAAAGTTATATTCTAGGTCCAAAAAGTTTGGCCAAATCACTTACAATTTACCCACAGAACAAAATAAATATAAACTCATATTTAAAAAGTCGACCTCAAAACCATAAAAATCTACTCCCATACTCATACTAGTTAGACGCAACGAGCAGGAAGTTATATTCAAGGTCCAAAATGTTGGACCAAATCACTAAGATTTTACCACCATAACACACAAATTTAGGCTCATATTCAAAAAGTCGATCTTAAAACTCTACAAATCTACTCCCATACTCATACTAGTTAGACACATCGAACAGATAGTTATATCCAATGTCAAAAAAAGTTAGACCAAATCGCAAGCATTTTACTCCCAGAACACAAAAATGTAGGCTCATATTAAAAAAGTCGACATCAAAACCATAAAAATCTACTCCCATATTCATACTAGTTAGACACAACGAACCGATCGTTATTTCTAAAGCCAAAAAAGTTTGGCCAAATCGCAAATATTTTACCCACAGAACACAAAAATGTAGGCTCATATTAAAAAAGTCGACCTAAAAATTTCAAAAAGCTACTCACATAGTCATAATTGTTAGACACATCGAACCGATCGTTATTTCTAAAGCCAAAAAAAAAGTTTGGCCAAATCTCAAATATTTTACCCACAGAACACAAAAATATAGGTTCATATTCAAAAAGTCGACCTAAAAATCCCAAAAGCTACTCACATAGTCGTAATAGTTAGACACAGCGAGTAGAAAGTTATATTCTAGGTCCAAAAAGTTTGGCCAAATCACTTACAATTTACCCACAGAACAAAATAAATATAAACTCATATTTAAAAAGTCGACCTCAAAACCATAAAAATCTACTCCCATACTCATACTAGTTAGACACAACGAGCAGGAAGTTATATTCAAGGTCCAAAATGTTGGACCAAATCACTAAGATTTTACCACCATAACACACAAATTTAGGCTCATATTAAAAAGTCGATCTTAAAACTCTACAAATCTACTCCCATACTCATACTAGTTAGACACATCGAAAAGATAGTTATATCCAATGTCAAAAAAAGTTAGACCAAATCGCAAGCATTTTACTCCCAGAACACAAAAATGTAGGCTCATATTAAAAAAGTCGACATCAAAACCATAAAAATCTACTCCCATACTCATACTAGTTAGACACAACGAACCGATCGTTATTTCTAAAGCCAAAAAAGTTTGGCCAAATCGCAAATATTTTACCCACAGAACACAAAAATGTAGGCTCATATTAAAAAAGTCGACCTAAAAATTTCAAAAAGCTACTCACATAGTCATAATTGTTAGACACATCGAACCGATCGTTATTTCTAAAGCCAAAAAAAGTTTGGCCAAATCGCAAATATTTTACCCACAGAACACAAAAATATAGGTTCATATTCAAAAAGTCGACCTAAAAATCCCAAAAGCTACTCACATAGTCGTAATAGTTAGACACAGCGAGTAGAAAGTTATATTCTAGGTCCAAAAAGTTTGGCCAAATCACTTACAATTTACCCACAGAACAAAATAAATATAGACTCATATTTAAAAAGTCGACCTCAAAACCATAAAAATCTACTCCCACAAGTTTGACATGCGCACCAGTTTGGCACAATGCACCAATAGACATCCCCATACCAAAAATTTAGAACACGATGGGATGATGATGGTGTTGAGGGTGGCACATGATGATGATAGGTGATGAAGGGTTGATGATGTTGTTGAGGGTGGCACATGATGATAATAGGACATGAAGGCAGAGGGGGTAGTTCCATTGTCTAAAGATGGCGTTAAGGCAGTCTCGGTTGCTAACCTCAACTACACGCCGCCTGTTGTTAACCAGATCAGCTACACGCCCCCTTTTGTTAACCAAGGGGACCTCACTCTTGTTAATCAGACGACAGATCCGGCAGCCAATATGGATGCCCCGGATGTTTCAGCAGAGTCACCGATTACCTATTCCAGCTTTGATCAAGGTTTTGTCAAAATGGAGGGCGGTTGTGTAGGAAACCCAGACGCTTAAAATTATCAGCAACCGGACAGTAATATATATATAGGATGTATATTTGTTGTATTAATAAAGTTGTGAAATATAGAATTTTGTTTTGCTTTACATTGAATGAGAAAGAGCGAGCGTCACTATTTAATATTAGCACACCTTACTACACGACACATGATGATGTTGGTAGCGATAACACACACGACCAATAATCTTTCCCCAAGAACCGCTATCCTGGCACATGATGTTAGCGATACTACAATAACACACCCTGTGCCGACCAACCCGTTCCCGCCCGCGAGATAGTCGTATTTACCTAATCCTTTTCCTAACAATACCCCTTCAACGTCATTGCTTGTCAGCACTTTTTTTACATGTCGCCTCCTGTCGCCTAATACCCTCCTCCACCTCACATGCCGACCGCCTCCGAATAATAATCGGTTTGATACTTTGTGTGGTATGTTGGTGATGATAGGACATGAAGGGTTGATGATGGTGTTGAGGGTGGCACATGATCACTAAAAAAATGTAGTGCGAGATCCGCGACCCAATCAGTTACGAGATCGCCTATAATTTTAAATTTCCCTTCATTTTAAGTTTTTAAAAATATTGATTTTTCATCATTATATTTTATTATTTTTAACATAAGTCCGTTTTCTTTTCAATCGGGGTTTTACCTGAGTTGGTTAACTGAAATATCCTGAGCCGGACTGTTTGACGGCCGATCTTTTCAATTTACCTGTCAGACGCAGTGGACCGTTCGACAAAGTGACGAAGTGGACCGTGTGGTAAGTGCCTGGCCTGTCACACAGTCCCGTGTTCGAATCCTGGTGGGAGACTATTTTTTATTTTTAATAATTCTGAGTTTTTTTTTTACTTTCACAAATACATATTTTTAAAATAATTCTGAATGTTTACTTTCACAAATATACTCTTTTAAAATACTCTTTCACAAATATTTTCATCTAACACACCGCGAGAGCCGATCACGACCAGCACATAAGCCGATTACCAGCGAGACACGATCTTTTCAATTTACCTGAGTTAAGCTCTCAGACACAGTAGACCGTTTCGACAAACTGACGAACCAAAAAAAAAAAAAGTTCCCCCCCCCCCAAAAAAAAATAGTCAATGTCGAAAAAATAGCGAATTCAAAATAAATTTTTTTTTTTTGCAAGATTTGGTGCAAGTTTCGTGCAGTTTCGGTGCCAAATCTATTGTCTTTCGGTGCATGCACATGCACTTTTGGAGTGGGTTCACAGCCACCCTTACTACTACTGCCGACTGCGATCTCTCTTTCTCTGTATTTTGTCAATTGTAACCAAGTATTCCAACTTTCCTCTTATTATGATGTGCCCGAAAAAATGTTGATTGTTTCTTTCTGATGTTTTTAAGGAGCTCCCTTTTTGAATTGGCCTCTTTGATGATGTCCTCATTTGTCTTTTTAGCTGTCCATGGAACTCTCAATATCCTTCTGCGAAATCCCACCTCTGTGGTCTCCATAAAAAGTATCGGTAAAGCAGATGATAATTTTGTATTTGTGAAATCTTTTCATTTGTTTGTCTGCTGTCCATGATTCGCTTCCACGGATCAGAATTGGTTCTATTTAGCACCAATGAACTTTCTTCTCACTTCTATTGTCACAGACTTGTTGCACAAGAATATTACCAACATGAGCGTAATTTATTTTTGATCTGCTTTAATTCACTAACAAGTATTGCAATTTACCTCTTCATTATTTTCATATACTTTGATGAATATAAATGAAACATGGCTGTGCAACTCGCATTACAGTAGTTGTAACTATGGTAACAAATAACGAACATGATTAAATATTTAACAAAGCATATTTGTTTGTTCAGTGGCTATTAGACTGTCAGACGTTTTTTTTTTTTAAATCTGAACGTCCATTTTCAAATGTAAAAGAAAGTACTTTAGCATGGCTTCATTTTGTATTTTCTCCAGCCTATTAATTTGAGTCGTACTGACAGTAAGAATTGCCAGGGCATACTCGATTGGTGCGAGGACTAATCCCTGGAACAGAAGAGTAAGTAGCCTCTGCTCGATGTTGGCAGCTGCCATGACCTTCAAGGCGGCTAATCCTTTGAGGGATTTTGTTATCACATAGTCGACGTGGTCCCGAAAACACAGGCTGCGATCAAACTTAACTCCGAGGCATGTCATCAACTTGTCCCTGGTCACCTCATCAGCTCCCATTCGTACTACCGGAGTGGTCGTATTAACGATATGATTGTTAAGGGAGAACCATGAAACTGATGCTTTATTAGGATTAACCAAGGCTCCTGAAACCCCACACCAGGAAGAAAGGCGATCGTGTTCGTCTTGCATTGTGGAGGCGATTCCCCGTCTGTCTCTTCCCAGTCGATATACCAGAATATCATCAGTAAAGGTCATAGTTCTTCCCCTCCCATCCAGCTGTTGTTCCGTGATCGTTATTGTGAACACGTTAGTAGTACAGGTGGCTGTTTACCCACACCATTTCTGGAAGAACATGCACCGAAAATGCACCAAAGACAATGGATTTTGCACCGTGCAATGGTGCAAAAAAAAAATTCGCTATTTTTTTCGAAATTGAATATTTTTTGGGGGTAATTTTTTTTTTTTTGGAGGGGGGGGTGTTTCCGTCACTTTGTCGAAACGGTCGGCTTAACTCAGGTAAATTGAAAAGATCGTCGAAACGGTCGGTTACGTCTCAAGTAGGCGGATTATCTTGCGCGACACGGCTGACAGTGTTAGATGAAAATATTTGTGAAAGAGTATTTTAAAGTATTTTAAAGATGTAAAAGAGTATATTTGTGAAAGTAAACATTCAGAATTATTAAAAATAAAAAAAAATAAAAAAATAGGCTCTCACCGGATCTACGGCATGACAGGCGAGAATACTTAGCACTATGCTACAGTTGACCACAGAATTAGAGACTGAATGCGCCAGGTGACCTTTGATGTCAAGGCTAGCTTGTGATTGTTGAGAGCAATGGTGGTCTCGCGGAGATTATACCTCAGGTAACCAAACTAGCCCTCAGGTAAAACCCCGATTGAAAAGAAAACGGACGTATTTTAAAAATAATAAAATATAAGGATAAAAATCAATATTTAAAAACTTAAATGAAGGGAAATTTAAAAATATAGGTGATCTCGTAACTGATTGGGTCGCGGATCTCGCACTACATTTTTAGTGATCATCATGTGCCACCCTCAACAGCATCATCAACATGTACCCTTCATGTCCTATCATCATCATGCCACACAAAGTATCAAACCGATTATTAGTGTCTACATTTTTAGTGACACATCATCATCATGTGCTACCCTCAACAGCATCATCAACAAGTACCCTTCATGTTCTATCATCATGCCACACAAAGTATCAAGCCGCGAAATTCTCTCTCTCTCGTACAAAGTAGCGGTGTTATTGTATGACGGTCCTGAAAACAATGTAAATAAAGCGGTGGGGCTTATCGGATTATCTCGTCGAACGTTCTCGCGTGGTCTTAAAAAATATTTAAGAAATGAATATTATCCCTCCCCAGAAAAGATAGACCGCTTAAGAGAATTGCTTGGTAGAAGGTCAACATACCCTCCCCTCCACAACATCATCACCTGTAAAACAGAGACACTATACCCCACCCTCAGCATCGTCATGTACCATCAATATGTGTGAATCACGCGTTGTAAGTGTTTACCTTTTCCAAAGCTTTTAACGTGTCGCCATACCTTCACTGTAACACTTTAGTATTTGAATATCAATTGGAATAAATAATTATATAAAATACCGCCTTTAACCTGTATCACAGAGAAATTATACCCCTTTTCGCTCCGTCAACATTCCGTATTGATAATATAAAGCATCGTCGTCGTCGTCATGTATCATCATCAATATGGGTCACCATACCGCCCCCCCTCCCCTCAACACAAGCCCGTTGGTGTAGAGTGAACATGTCTCGCCACAACTTTCGATCTCGTACTCTAAATAGTGAGAAGGGGAAGGGGTGTAAGTGGCCTTGTTTGAGTATTATCTCTTAGGGTATCTGCTGCTAGTGTGCGGTTTTCGGGTGACCATAAGGCCAGGTGTGCAAATCTAAATAATGAAGTAGTTGTGATGATTCTAAAAATGGAGAAAAGGGGTGTTTTCGGGTGTAAATATGTTGTCGGTGTTATTAGTTTTTTTTTTGCACCATTGCACGGTGCAAAATCCATTGTCTTTGGTGCATTTTCGGTGCATGTTCTTCCAGAAATGGGGTGGGTAAACAGCCACCTATATTACTCACGTTAAATAGAACTGGTGACAATGATGAGCCTTGTGGCAGCCCTGAACAAATGGATGTTGGCTCGGAAGACCAACTTCCACATCTGAGTATCACCTTCCTCTGAAACAGTGCCGCGGCGATCCATCTAATAAGTAAGGGGTGCACCGTCAGTTTCAAGAGCATATGCATAAGATATTCAAATGGTACCCTGTTGTATGGGAGCCGCGATAGCTCAGTGGTTAGTGAACTGGACTACAAAGGACAAGGGGTAGGGTTCCATCCCAACCGACGGCTTCCGGGTTCACCCAGCCTTAAATTGGTACCGGATTTTTTTTTCTGGGAATATAAAGCAGCACGGGCGTAATACCGACCACATTACCCCACAAATCGTGTGCTGAAGGTCTGTAAAATATATGGTCACTAACACCATATTTCCCTATACGCCACTTAGCGTGACAGGTACTTTACTTATTTACCCTGTTGTATGCGTCCTCCAGATCTATAGCAGCAGCACGTCTCCTCTCGTCTGTGGAAGCCTTCGATGACGTCATAGGCAAAGACTGCTGTATTGAGCCATGCCTCTTTGTTATATCTATAACCTCCGAGTGTGGGTGGGAATGCTCGTTTCTGTTCAAGGTGACAGGTGAGGACACGGGCAACTATTTTCTCCAACAGCTTGCCCGCAGTGTTCTGCATTGTGATGATTCTGTAGGCACTGATCTGAGAATGGTCCTTGTTTGGCTTCGGTAGCGGTAGTAAGTGGCTGTGTAGCCACTCCTCCTTAATCTGGCCACTCCGAATGCTGGCATTAAACTCATTGGCCAGTTTTGTCAAGTCGTCGTCAGCTAAATCGCCTATGTCATCGTACCGAACACCATCTGGACCAGGAGCAGTGTTGTGTGACCTTTTTAACTGTTGTTCGAATGGTATCGGTTGTGATTGTGAGATCTTCTTCCAGCACTACATCCTTACTATCCTTACAGCGGATACACTGTGAGCCTTACTCAAATTAAATGAATTACTCTTCCTTGACAACAGACCGGCGAAAACAAACTGCCATTTTGTCACGCGTTGAATAGCGCATTCCACTGCTGTTAGATTATAGAGAGTGAGTCTATGCCGGCCAACCTTGCCTCTTTTGGAGATCGGTTTCAGTGTTTCTCGGGTCGTCCTCTTTTCCTTTGACCCGATTCCCATTTGAGAGCGTGCTTAATAATTCTCTCGTAGTTTCTTCTAAATACATATCCGACATATGTCCATCTTCTTTTCTTAACAGTAGACGAGATATAAGATTGCACAACCATTGCTCTTATTTCAGTCTTTATCTCATTCCATTTAATGCAAAGTATCTTTCTTTGATATTTGTCTTCAAATGCGTTGAGTTTTTTCGTAATCTCCTTTGTCGTTTTCCAGCTTTCACGCACATAAGTGAGGGTGGATAACACATTTGAGTTGAAAATTATAAGTTTTGTTTTCTTGCTGAAGATCTTTGATCAATCACCATTATAACAGACACCAATTCATTAGTCAGTTGTTTAATAAGGCAAACCTGTAAAACAAGTAAGGCTAGAGAAAAACCAAGGAGAATAGAAATAGACGATATTTATATAATAATATCAGGATAGTTATAAGTATTTGAAATACTAAAATTCTACATTTAAAAAAAAAACGATTCTTAACTGTCAACAGAGAAGGAGTTATATGATGGTGTTCATCATCTTAATTGAGTGCTGTCTACGCATTGAAGGTTGGCTACCATGGGGCGCCATTCCACTCTGTCTCTTGCTTTGATGGTGCAGATTGTCATAGGTTGACTTGCCCATCTTTTGATGTTACTCGTCCATGTTAGTCTTGGTTTGCCTCTGCCTCTTCTACCTTGTATTTTCCCTTCCAATATTACTTTTATTAGGCTGTTGTGTCTTTTAACATGCCCTAAAAATGTCATTTGTCTTGTTCTAATTGTGTTTAGTGGTTCTCTTTTCATTTTTAGTTGTTTTAAAACTTCATCGTTTTTTTAATCAACAAATTATGATCCTTTATTTCAACGTCACCTTTCAGCTTCTTAAAAACACAAGTCCTAACCTTTCGTGTTGTATCTGTTTTTTTGTCCATGAAATTTTTACTTTCATCACAAAGTATTTCTCGATACTGCACTATTTTGGGATGGGTTTCACGGTATCCGTCTGTCTTGGGGTGTCCTGAGATAACCAACACTGTTGAAATGATCTCAATGACTTATAATTGTTTTCTTCCTCAATGAGAATTCCTTGATTTAGTTAAGAAAACAATTGTGTGTTTTTGACTACTCCATGAGCTGACAAAACTTCAGCTATTAACATTTTTGTAATTTCTTAAAAGTATGTTTCATTCAATGCAGAGACTAAAATCAATAACAAATATGTGCTCGACATGGCAATATGTTAACGGGTAAGACTGCCATATTTTGTAACCAGTGGTACAAAGCATATTTATTCCAAATTCATACAAAGTAAATTACAGACTGATAATAGCACTATATTGAAGCCCAATATATATATATATATGTCTTTTTAATTAATTTGTTATATACTACAGCCAGCTATTTTGTAGAGCAGACAAATATCTGTATACCTCACTCAAATTATTTTGTACAACATTCAAAGTCTCTTGTTAGCATTCAGTTTTTCCTGCACAACGCTGAAGCTCTCTAGCATAGTGCTCACTTTCACAGAAATATATGAATAATAAAAGATGTTCACAATAATATCCAATGATACATAAAAGAACAGGAACGAACATTTAACATTTTAAAACAAAATCATTATATGAGCATACAACAACCTTCATCATGTGTTTAAATAATGTAAATAAAATGAAATGTGCGACTTCTTAATTATTAGTTTAACAGGTGACTTTCTATAAAACTCTTGTGATGGAAGTTTGGTCATTCCTGAAACACCTCAATAGTTAAAAAAAGATCACTTCAGCAGTAAATAAGATTTCTAGGAAAAATTTTTTTCAATACAAATATCAAATAAGAAATTTAAACTTGTTAAGGCTACTTTAAAGGATACATTAAACATAGCAATTTCATGTGAGAGCATAGTCCTTGAGCATAGCAGCTTACATTTACATAGGAAAGTTACATTTTCTTCTAGATTCATTGCTTTATAACACTATGTTACAATGAAATGGTTATCGTGTTCATCCAATTTCAGCTGTGCCCTGGTCTGCTAAAAAAAATATGCAACTGGGCATTTAAAATATGGACACTAACACCATATACGCCTTAAGTAGGTGTGAAGGGCCCCCCCCCCCCCCCAATTCCTCCAGGTTCAATTCCTAAATGTGATAAATTTTTTAGAGGATTTACCAGCTTTCTGAATAAAATGTGTATCAGAAGGGAAATAAGGTGGCCTGGAACAACCGCATCACCCATTCATTCATTCATCAGGTGCCGTACCGGTTGGCGTTGGCGATCATGTCCTTCCACAATCTTCTATCCACAGTGCATCGTATGAGTTCTGTTGTTGACTGTTTTCCATGCCATGACACCAAGCTGTCCAGTAGTTTCTCTCTATGTCGTACGCGATCTCTCTTTCCTTTTATTTTGCCAGTTGTAACCAAGTATTCCAACTTTCCTCTTCGCATGATGTGCCCAAAAAATGTTGATTGCTTCTTTCTGATGTTTTTTAAGAGCTCCCTTTTTGTGTTGGCCTCTTTAAGAACTTTCTCATTGGTCTTTTTAGCTGTCCAGGGAACTTTCAACATTCTTCTGAGAAATCCCATCTATGTGGCCTCTAATCGTCTTTTCATTTGTTTATCTATTGTCCATGATTCGCTTTCATAGGTCAGAATTGGTTTCTATATAGCATCGATGAACTCTCTTTCTCATTTCTATTGACATAGATTTGTTGCATAAGATATATATACCAATAAATGTGGAAAAAATATGGACATTTTGCACAAATTTGCACATGATTTAAATTATAAATTAAATAACTTAAAAAAAAAACTGGAAATTATGTCATATACGTGTAAATATTTTTTTTTAAAAAGAGGTGCATGACAGCAATACTGTAATATTCCTCTTTGTTCACATAATGCGCTGTGAGGCACATTATTTTATTTATGTGATGAGTGCATCTATCTTCTGCAGACGTTTAATTATAAATGCTTTTCTAACTTCTTGAATTTAGTATTAGTATTTTTTAATAACTAATGAAAATAAACAGAATAATACTGATAAATTAGCTGGGATATTAGGCTGCTTAACACAAGTTCTAAAGTAAGCATTTCCATTCATATGTCACAGTCTAATTTTTGTTTCTCCTCAATGGACACATTTTAAGAAAGGCATGAAAAACGCCTTATGCAACAAATCTATGTCAATAGAAGTAAGAAAGAGAGTTCACATGACCTACATAGAGCAAATTCTGACCTATGGAAGCAAATCATGGACAGTAAACAAACAAATGAAAAGACGATTAGAGGCTACAGAGATGGGATTTCTCAGAAGAATGTTGATAGTTTTCTGGACAGCTAAAAAAGACCAATGAGGAAATTCTCAAAGAGGCCAACACAAAAAGGAAGCTCATTAGAAACATCAGAAAGAAACATAATCAATATTTTACAAGCACATCATAAGAAGATGAAGTTGGAATACTTAGTTACAACTAGCAAAATACAGGGAAAGAGAGATCGCGGACGACAAGGAGAAACTACTAGACAGCTTGGTCTTATGGCATGAAAAAACAGTGAACAACAGAATTGATGCTATGCACGGTGGATAGAAGATTATGGAGAGACATGATCGCCTATGCCAACCGATCCGGTACATGATGATGATGATGATTTAGGTTCTTTTGAATTGAACACGTGAAAGGACCATTGTAAGTTGAAAAATGAAAAGAAACTTCTTCTTCTGCGATCATGGATCACTCAGAGTAGGATTCCGGACTTTCTTACGAAGACAGTTGTCTGTTTAAATGATTCGGTTACCCCGTATAGTTTCTCTTCCAGGGAGGTTGGTGTGGACCACATTGTCCTTCTCAGGTCTGTGTACTGGGGGCAATCCTGTAGAACATGTGTTGTTGTCATGTTGTCTAGTGTACAGTGGCATTGGCTGGTAGTAGCTATTTTGAGTTTGTTGAACATGTGGTTTCTCATTCTGTTGTGGCCAGTGCGTAGGCGAAATATGATGACTTGATCCCTCCTTGATAGTTGGATGTATCCGTCCCCCTCGTTATGCTTTGGGTGTTCTCGTTTCCATTTTTCACGGTACTGGCCTTTGATGATGGATTTGGCTTCGTCGTAGCTGACCTGATGGTACTCCTGTGGTAATCTCCCTCCCTCTTTAGCTAATTTGTCTGCGCGTTCGTTTTCGTGTATATTACAGTGTGATGGTATCCACTGGATGACCACTCTCTGGAAGTTATTGCATAGTTAGTCTAGGGTTGTTCTAAAGTCATCTAGCTCACTGTTCCTGGGGTTGTTTAGAGCTGTTAGGACTGACAGTACATCAGTCAGTATCACCAATTTCTTGTGCATGTTATTTTTGTGTTGGATAGCCAGTTTTGCAGCATCTTTGAGGGCTTCAGTTTCTGCTTTATAGTTGTTTGAGGATTTCCTTGTAGCTATTGACTTGGTGATCTCATTCTGGTTTTTCAGCCTCAGAAACACACCTCCTCCTCCATTTCTGGTGGCATTTGTAGCGGAGCCATCTGTGTATATGTGTGGCCAGGAGTCCTGTGTGTAGTTGCTGTTTGTGTGTTTTTCTGCCATGTGTTTTCACTCTTTGTCTGTTTGTGTGCCTTTTTTCATGATTCCTATTATGTCTTCCTTAAGTTCTGGTATTTTGTGTTTCCCATGAGGAGTCATATCAGATGGGCCTAAGGGTTTCGGTAGTGTTTGGCACAGTACTGGGTCACTAGTTGCCAGTTCTTTGGAGATTGCAGCGAAGTTGCTCCTCTTTAGTCTTACTTTTCCGAAACCAGTTATTCTTTGGTGCATGGGGTGGCTAAGGAGCCTTTTATATTTCTCCGCTTGTTGCATTACTTTAGTTTTTCGTCTGTCTTCTAAAGGTTGTAAACTGTTTCTAGAGTCTTGATAGGTGTAGATTTCATAGCACCAGTGATGATACGGGCAGCCTGGTTTTGTGTTCTGTCAATTTTGCTAAGCTGTGTTTTGGAAGCTGCAGCCCAGGCTGTGACTCCATATTCTAGGACCGGTCTTATTCTTCCTACGTATAGTCGTTTCAAGATATTGCTGTCTGCTCCCCAGTGCGTTCCTGCCAATTTCTTCTTAATATCTGTTCGTTTTCTGGCTCTTTTGTTTGCTCTGTCTATCTGATTTATCCATGTCATTCTGCGATTCATGGTGACGCCAAGATATGTTGGGTTTTGGTCAATAGGAAGTGCATGGCTTTTTATCTTCAATTTTGCAGAGAGTGTGTTTCTTGATAGACTGAAAATTGTGTATGTACTTTTTTTTTCGTTATTTGGTAATAACCAGGTGTTCGTAAATTTTTCAAGTTTCGCTAGAGCATCTTGCATTCTAGAGCTAGCCACTGACATAGATTTTTTACGTGCCCATATCGTCAGGTCGTCTGCGTATATTGCTGAGTGTATACTGGGTGGAATGTCCATTACGATGTCATTTATGAAAATTGAAAAGAGCGTTGGGGATAGGACTCCACCTTGTGGGACACCTTGTTCGATTCTGGCTTTCTTACTTAGTTGTCCATGTACTTGTACTCTGGCCGTTCTGTCTTGTAGGTATTGAGATATCCAATTTAATAAACGGCCTTGGATGCTGTCTGAGAAGCTTGTTCTTTAATCCTTCTCTCCATACCCTATCAAAAGCCTTTTCCATTTCGACCCACACTGTCAGAGTGTGTTTCTTTTCTTATAGAGCATCTTCTATTTCCTGTGCGATGTAGGTGATCAGGTCTTCAGTTGATCTGTGCTGACGGAAACCGCTTTGTTGTGGTATGATTTGTTGTTTTGTCTCCAAATGCCACATGAGTCTTCTGTTGACCAGCCTTTCCATGAGTTTGCTCAGGCAGCTCAGTAAGCTAATTGGTCTGTAGCTACTTGGGTCTAGTGGGTCTTTTCCATGTTTGAGGATAGGCACCATAATGGCTTCTTTCCAGGTTGCCGGCATTTGACCTCTCTTCCAGCTGGCATTCATTATCATTAGAAGCTGGCCCTTGGCTTTCTGTCCCAGTTTTATGAGCATTTTATTGGTGATTCCATCTTTTCCAGGGGAACTCTTAAGCTTCAATCCTTTGAGGGCAACTTCTAGTTCTGTTGGTGTAAAGATGGTCGTCCGGTGTTCTTCTGGTGCTAAAGGGATATGTTTTGCATCTCGGTTTTCCTTTCTTGCAGCTTTCTGTTGGTCTTTTGAAATGGTTATTCTACTAATGTTTTTGTAAGTTTCTATCAGTATGTTTGCTGCTTTTTTGCCTGCGTTAATTGTGTGCTAATGTTATTGAAGGTCGACAGTTGATTTTGTCGCTCAGAGTTTTCGCAAGTTTCCAGGTTTGTGTCCGTTTTTGTCTAGATTGAGGCTCTCTTTTTTGTCTTTCCAGCTCTGTCTTGCTGATATCTTGACTCTCTTCTGTATTTGGCAGAGGCTGCTTTATAGGCAATGTTGCTCTCTGTGCTTTGTGATGTTTCAGCTAGTTCTCTGGCAGAGTTCAGT
Source organism: Megaustenia siamemsis (assembly GCA_032433765.1). Classification (NCBI taxonomy): domain Eukaryota; kingdom Metazoa; phylum Mollusca; class Gastropoda; order Stylommatophora; family Ariophantidae; genus Megaustenia; species Megaustenia siamemsis. Next base: position 40,877,485 of record JAVIAB010000117.1, on the reverse strand, counting down.
TCCTCTTCTAGTCTTTGTATTTCCTTGCTCCAGTATGGCTTAGTTTCTTCTTGCTCCTCTAGGAATTGATTTTTTAGCAGCTCTCAGAATTCCCTTTGTTACTCCTCTATCATATTATTGAATTTCTTTCCATGTGTGTTGATAGGCGTGGTGTAGGTATCTGTGAGCTGGGCAAACTTTTCCCAGTCTGCTCTCTTGAAGTTCCAGCGGGGAAGTGGTATTTGCAACTCCTGTTTGTGAGCAAGATCCACTGAAAGTTTGACTGGTTTATGGTCACTGTCGCCAAGCTGGTTCAGTACTATTCTGGCTATTTTGTTGGTTATGCCTCCTATTGCAAATGCTAGGTCGGGAGTTTTTTTTGTTTTCCACCTTCTTGAGTAGAAGGTTAGGGGGTACTCTCTAGAGTTTATGAGGACAAGGGTGGAATTCTCATACTTATTAAAAATACCATCCCAGCAAAACAGATAGAAGTAGTCACAAACGGAGAGGCAGAGATCATTGGCACAGACCTATAAATCAACTCCACTAGCACAAGGATATTTAATATTTACTGTCCTAATGACAAATTGCTGAAGCTGGAGTCAATGGAAATAATACCATCAAAGTGTCTGGTAGTAGGAGACTAACAGCCACCCTGAAAGAATGGGATATAAGGAATCCAATGCTTGAGGTGAAGAAGTGGAAGAATGGGAAATCGACAACAACCCATTTGTTGTTTTGACCTTCCCTGACCTTCCATGTCCTGTCTAAATCTTTGGTAGCCCCTAATCATAAATCGATGATGAGGATTAAGGTGAGTTTCTTGGATGCAGGCAACGTTTATCTCATCCTCTGCTAGTCTGACTGCCAGGGCTTGTTTTTTGTGGTATATGCACTCCTCATTCCAGTGTATTATTTTCAGGTGTCTCTTGAAGCTTTTTCCGACCAGTAGTAGTGTCCCTCTGGTCCCATTTCCTGGCTCTCCAAAATAGGTCAGGGTGACCACCAGTAGCCCGGGGTGGACTCCTTCGAGGTATGGGGCCCTGCACTCCACCTGCCTAGGGGGACTCTACAGACAGAGCACCACAATTAAAGTTCGTTAGATCTACTCTGACTGAGTACATGTTAGAACGTTGCACTGTGTCCTGCGCCAATGGCCCAGTGCATCCAATTTCTGCCAGCATTTTATTCAGGTTTGCTTTCCTTAGCCTTTGATTGTCCCCAATCTTCCTGCAAAGCAGCAGATTGTTTTTTCTGTAGGGGGATTCTGCCCTTAGATGGTCGGCCCTCCAGGGTTTACGAGCACAATCTGCCCGAGCTGTGTGTAGTTATTCAGTAATGGAACCATCCTTCTGTTAACAGTTACGAGTTGTCACTATAATAATTTGGTTCAATAAATATTGGCTGTAATACTCAACAAGAAGTTTAGCACTCAGGCAGACAATGGGCCTTGCTTACTTAACATCAGCGATCACAACAACAATCGTAATGCCTATAACCTGGTACTGTTGATCTACAATTGTCTCTTTACTTTTACTATTTATCCTCTAATGCTAAACCTTCACCATAGGTAAATATAACGATGACGTGGATCACATTCTCCCTGAAACCACCCATGTCAACAAACACAAGCTGAACATATTGTATGGTCTGAGTAATTATGCCATTTAGACTAATTAATTATTTTCCATAACAAAGAGTTCTCTACACCCATTGATATAAAAAGAGGAGTAAGACAAGGATGCATCCTATCACCAAGCTTGTTCAATCTATACACTGAGCAAATCTTTAAAAACATCATAGAGATGCCAGGCCTACAAATTAATGGAAAGATAATCAATAACCTAAGATATGCTGACGATACTGTACTACTAGCAGAAAATCCTAAAGACCTACAACAATTACTTAATGAAATAAACACGACAAGCAAAAAATATGGACTAGATATGAATATCAAAAAGACTAAAACTATGATCATAAACAAAGAAAATACTCAAAACCCACAAGTGGATATCAAAATTGAAGGAATAGACCTTGAGACTGTTCAGAACTATAACTACCTTGGACATACTATAACCAGTGATGGAAAATGTACAACTGAAATAAACAAAAGAATAGGAATGGCAAAAAGTAATTTTAATGGCATGAAGGACATACTAACATCAAAACAAATAACACCAGAGCTAAAACTAAGAATAGCAAAATGTTACATCTTCTCAATATTCCTATATGGTGCTGAAACATGGACATTAGACAAGAAAACAGAACAGAGAATTGAAGCCTTTGAAATGTGGATATATAGAAGAATAGGTAGAATTGGATGGAAGGAAAAGAAAACAAACGACAAAGTCTTAAAACAACTAAAAATGAAAAGAGAACTTCTGAACACAATTAGAACAAGACAAATGCGATTCTTAGGCCATGTTAAAAGACACAACAGCCTACTGAAAGTGATCCTGGAGGGGAAAATAAAAGGTAAAAGAGGCAGAGGCAGACCAAGATTAACATGGACGAGTAACATCAAAAGATGGACAAATCAACCGATGACAACCTGCACCATCAAAGCAAGAGATAGAGCAAAATGGCGCTCCATGGTAGCCAACCTTCGTTGCGGAGACGGCACTCAATGATGATGAATTATTTTCGGTTGTCCTTCGTCAACAAGAAAATAAAGATTCATGTTATCCACTTCACTTTGTGTAATCAGATAGTCTGTGAAATAATTTAAATACTAAGCATTGATGTTAAATTCGGAATTGTTAGCAGAGGAGTCATAAAATAGCGATGTCCACTCCTGACATTGTCACATCAAAACATGACGTTGGTTGGCTAATATCTTTTGATCACACTGAGACCCTAAATCTGTGCCTTCGGTAGAAGAAATGTAAAGTCAGTCTTGTCTGTAGAACTTCCACCTTTAAGTTCGTGACTAATTGCTTGAGATCTTTTTGGCAGCGCTATCATTCGATGTTCCCGATTTGGCTTGTTTTTCATCGTTGAATTTGCTTCCAATGATACTTCCACATACATGACAATCAACTCTGCCATCAATAGCCCACCTTGTTAATAAACAAGAGCCGCCAAAACAGCGTATTCCATAACAGTCACCAAATGTCATTTTCTTCATTCAGAAACACACATCAACGAAATTACACTTACTTGCCAACGAACCGGCGAAAAGACACCGCCATTTTGAGTGGCACCATATTGAACATCAAATGGAAAGAAACAAGTTTTACGCTAAATAATAAAAAAAATTAATAAAGTATAAATCTTACTAGAAAGGAAATGGTATTAATCAACTTTGTAAATTATCTCAGGGGTTGCTGATGATACATAATTTGTATCATTTGCTGCTGAAATCTTTGTGTATGATCAGGAAAGAAATTGAATACTTTTGGAACAACAAGGTCAGCGATGATGATGATGTACTGTCATAGCGTAAGGGAGGCCTGAGGATTATTGCATGCCACACAATTTCAAAAGAAATAAAATAAAGTAGTAATAATCCATAAACAATTATTCAGATCAGTGCCTACAGAATCATCACGATGCAGAACACTGCGGGCAAGCTACCGGTGAAAATAAATGCCCGTGTACTCACCTGTTACCTTGAACAGATACGCGCATTACCACCCACACTCGGAGGTTGTAGATATAACAAAGAGACATGGCTCAATGCGGCAGTCTTCGCCTATGACGTCTTTGAAGGTTTCCTCAGACGAGATGAGACGTGCTGCTGCTATAGATCTGGAGGATGCATACAACAGAGTACCATTTGAATACCTCATGCACATGCTCCTCAAACTGGCATTGCACCTCTTCCTCATTAGATGGATCGCTGCAGCATTGTTTCAGAGGAAGGTGAATTGGTTAATCCTAATAAAGCATCAGTTGCATGGTTCTCCCTTAACAATCATATCTTTAACATGGAAATACCGGTTGTACGAATGGGGGCTGATGAGGTGACCAAGGACAGGTTGAAGACATATCTCGGAGTTAAGTTTGATCGCAGCCTGTGATAACAAAATGCTACAAAAGATTAGTCGCCCTGAAGGTCATGACAGCTGCCAACATCAAGCAGAGGTTACTTACCCTTCTGTTCCAGGGACTAATCTTCGCAAAAATCGGCTACGTCATGGCAATTCTTATTGTTAGTAGGACGTAAACTGACAGGTTGGAGAATGAAGCGATGCGCATTATTTTGGAGTGCACGAGGGACACTCCCTGTGTAGCAATGATGTATCTTCTTGACTTTCCAACTATGGATGACAGAATCAAGATCTTGAGGGCACGAGCATATCTGAAGATAAGTGCAGATAAAGAGCATCCATCGGACCACGAGCTCAACACAAGGAAAGGTGTCAGGCCAAAAAGAGGCAAATCATGGGTGGGCAGAGCAGAAGATGTCATCAAACAGGTCTGTAGGCTTACTATAGTCCGTTCAGAAATTCATAATCACACCTGAATTAGCTTTGCGTCATAACCGCTTGTTATTTTGCTTTCACATTTTGCATGCAATCTTAGAATATTGATGACGCAAAGATTTTGGTATTTTTTATTCCACAAACACAACAGATTTTGCACATCAGCGAATTCCTTTGATCTTGTATGACGATATCACACAAGTTGATTCAAATTTTAGAGTTTACAGTAATCGTGTTAAATTGTCCAGTTTACCGCAATTCTTGTCAGAGGGGTATCTACATAGTGCTTAATTGTGGGTGTTGTTCGTTATGTGTATTTGCAAACATGAATTCAATTGGTTACAATTAGTCTTGTCATTCGGTCACCATTAGACCCCAGGACGTCCTAACTGCAGCTGGAATTGAATTCATCTTAATTTTAATCATTCCGAATCTGACGATTCCAAGAGGTTGATAATCATTACTGGCTGGACAAATAGTAATCCATCTCGTTTCCAGTACTCATCTTCCACCCTCAGCACATGTTCAACACACTTCTTTTGCATAGTTATAAATTTGCATTTCAAACTCATTGTAATTTAGATATAAATGTTGGTATTTAAAGTCAACAAATTGTCTACTGAGTCTTCACAAAATTAATAAAGATACGCCTTCCCTTCGGTAATTAATGCTCAGGCCGTGGTGCGTCATGTCGTTCAATAACAATTTAGTTTTGTGCACGGGACTTTCCTGAAGTTAGTGTTTCTGCAATAGCCAAACTATTTTACGTCAACGACCGCACCAAATTAATGTATATATCCTAAAATGTTGTCAAATTCGAACAGGGTGAATTTAATATACCATAAAGAAGAAAACTTTTAAACTAGATCAAATTTCTCAGAGCAAAAAATATTTCTATAACGTCATCAATATTCTAAGATTCCATGCAAAATGTGAAACCAAAATAACAAGCGGTTATCACGCAAAACTAATTCAGGTATGATTATGAATTTCTGAACGGACTATAATATCAACGCTGGCGAGGAGTGGATACCGGTGCCTACGTCATTCAGAAGGACATACTCGTGTATTGTTACACTCGACAGGAAATGTAGGGAGCAGAACTCAGTCGTGGTCAATGCGGAGGTCAACGGTCTCATCTGGGATAACATCGGCGAGAAAGATACAGTCACCTGTGCAGACGGATCTGTAATACGACACTAAAGGAGTGCATGGGCATTTACAGCACGCTCGGCATGCAGGATAGTCATGGAATACTGGTGCATACGTTATGACCACGAGTAGTATGACTATGGAGGTGAAAGGAGTGACCAGGACATTCATAGGTTAGAGTCACAAGACTACACCAACGTCTGCATACTGAGTGATTCGATGAGTATGATATAAAAAAAAGAGGTGCGCATGTAATGGTTACAGTCATTGCAGAAGTCAAAAATACGATATAAAATACTTTGTTTACGTTCCAGGACATGCGGGAGTACTGGGAAACGAAAAAGCGGACAGGTTGGCTAGCTGTGGTGTCGTTGAGGACGGTCAACCAATGGTTCGGGCGGACATCATCAACGCCCTTCAAAATGTGAGAAGGGCGCGTCATTCCTTTGGATGAAAGAGATAGGAGTTAATATGGGCACATCAGGAACGAGAAATTTAGTGGGTGTGTAAGAAGACTTATCAACTAACACAGAACTGGAGTCGTCAGTTGCTAGACACTGCAGGACTTGCTGAGGAGGGGATTTGAGCACCTATGGACATGTTCGGGGTGCAATTATGATGACCCGCAAATAACTCAATGATGATGCTATGTACAAGATTTCATGGTAGCAACTGGTTTTTTTGTGTGTCAAGATATTGGTTCTTTACACCCCCCACCCCCCCACCCCCCTCGGGGGACCCCCCAAACATCGAACAGAGAATAAATACAGCATGATCTTCATGATAGCAACAGATGCACATCATTAACTATGCAAACCTGTACCAGTAAACTGATATGTACACAATCAACAGTTCTTTCTAGGATTTACACAACCAAAAGTTCTTTTTATGATACAATTAAACCAAATATCGATAGCCTGGAAACATAGATACAAACCAACATAGTTTTAAATATTCAGCATAAGTACTCTTGTATTGGACAAGCTCTCAATCAGGAAAAACAAAAATAAACCAGCTCTACTCTACTTCAACATCTGGCAAGAAGCAACAGAAGGTCAATGCAACTATCTTGTTTGCGGGGCATGAAAGTCTGAATTATAAGAAACTGGTAGAGAGTGAGAAGTACAGTCCTGTAAGGAAAATATTTAAGGTGTAGTGTCAATGTATTGTCAAAGGTGAATAGTGGCACAAATTACTGTAACACTCAACTCTTTAACATTATAAGATGTGATTATGAGAAATCTTCAGCAAGTGGAGCAGCAACAAGAAAATGCAAGAATCAGGATACAACTGCCAAAATGTTAATAATTTCTTTTAAGATAAGTGATGAAATTATGAAGCACAATTAAATAAAACAGCAAAAAAAAAAAAAAAAAAAAAAAAAAAAAAACCATAGATAATGTGGAGGTAGTCATGGGAAATGCATTTGTCTTTCTCTCGTGTACAACTTTAGTCTAATGTAGTTGTAGTAATAAACAGTAGAAATACTAACAGGCAGCAGTTAAAAATGAAAGTTCATAACTTTTTAATCTGCAGTAACAGTAGAATAAACTGAAGCCCAATAAATGACACATTCTTCTCACCAGCAGAACAACTGTGGTGTTCGCAACAGCAACAACTTCAAACAAAGTCCCTGCTATGATTCTCTTGATGCTGTAGACAGTAAGTTCTAATGTGTGCACTTCTTTAACCCTAAATATGATACCATCAAATACAAATTCTTGAAATTTGACAATTTAGCTACGAGCAAACCCCCCCCCCCCCCATATCTACCTCTGTTGACCCCTATGTGTTGGATTTGTTAGTTTACTTTGATGTTAGATTTTTTTTTCATTGTCTCATTTTTTTTTTTATACGCCAATTTTCAAGAAATACTTTTTTTTACCCTATGGCTTTGAATATTTTCTCGGCCGTCGACGTGACCTCAAACAAACCTTTGTAACTCGGGGAAAAACGACGAACAATGCTAGGAGATAACTAAACATACTTACGGACATACAGCAACAGTGTCAATAGACAATGTAACGCATTCGGTCCATGTGTCGAATTTCAGGCAATAAATTTAATCTAATCCAGGAGTTTTGAATCCCATCTCTTCTCTTGGGTAAACACACAGATATGTAGCAAAAATTAAAAGAAAATACTATTTTTAGAGCTCCGGATGTTACAATTGATCTTCCAGGCATGTCGTAAGAGGCGACTAAGGAGGTTGATTGATGGCTTGACAAGCTGTCATTGTAAAAAGTATTGTTATGGAAACAGCGCCGCATATTTTAGAGTAGTGATCTCTGCAATATGTCCCGCTCTGGCACGCAAGGTTTCTGTTCTTGAGATTGTGGTTCTGCCCTATGTGCCATCTTCGGCTCGAAAGGACAATAGATAGATAGATAGAATGTTACAATTAAGTGGCAGTAATTTTTACTGTATCGTAAATTGGAGAGTTACAAATAGATATCAGTTACAAATAGATATCATAATCTAGGGTTACATTATGAGATCACAATTAAAGATATAATGACAGTATTCAATGATTATGGTACGTGTTAAATTGAATGAAATATAAATAACGTATGATTCTGTAATGCCTTTGCAGACCTATAAACCATCACTAGAACTGACACGAAAGGGGTGCTGGCATTATCACATTGCATAGTACAGTGTAGCTAGTAGGTAAATACTTCATTCCCCCTGCAACATTATAATATATTATTGAACACACTTTTAGTCCAAAAATACATTATGGCCTTTCCTATGCCACATATAGAAATAAATATATTGTAGTTTCCTGATCATCATTTTGATCCAAAGCTTAAAAGTACAATGTACAGAACAATCACTTTTGACATAATATTCAATTGCATAATTAGGCAGACATGTTGGCAAAGGAAGGTGGCAAATTACACCAGTCAGGTGCAAGTACAACTTAAGAGGAATCAAAGAGATTTGTCAGAACAAATACATGAACAAATAGAATACAGAACACAAGAGCTACCAGAAAAATTATGCCTATTACCAGCTCAACAAAAAATAATGAGTAATAGTTTTTAGACTGAACATGCTACAACATATTGAAGTACCCTCCTTTCAACATCCTAAAGATAGAAACCTCTGACGAATGTGCCCGTGACACAAGCAAAATGACTGCTGAAATTTTTTTTTCCAATAACACAGTATAGGAATTCTAGATATCTAGGTCAGTTAATTGTGCACATGCATGAAAATTTCAGATCAGCTGTCGTCTAAAAATGCCATTATAAAATATTCAATATCATTGAGTGCTGTCTCTGCATCGAAAGGTTGGCTACCATAGAGCACCATTCCGCTCTGCCTCTTGCTTTGATGGTGCAGGCTGTCATAAGCTGATTTTTTGTCTTTAAATCTTTGTATTTTTATATATATCTTTGTTATTGTCTTTGATATTCATTTCTAATCCATAATTTTTGCTTGTCATATTTATTTCATTAAGTAATCATTGTTGATCTTTAGAATTTACTGCTAGTAATACATCATCATCATCATCATCAAGTACCGGGCCTGCTGGCGTAGGTGATCATGTCTCTCCACAACTTTCAATCTCGACTGTTATTTATCATTTCTGTTATTGACCTTCTGCCAAGCTATTCTCTTAAGCTGTCTGGTATTTTTTTTCTCTTTGCTTCCCTCTATCTCTTCGTACCTCAATTTTCCCAGTTGTTACAATATATTCCAGTTGTTCTCTTCTCATTACATGGCCAAAAAATGATGATTGTTTCTTCCTAATATTGGAAATTTTTAATTTGACCTGTAGTAATACAGTATCATCAGAATTGAGTTATTTGCGGGTCATCATCATTGCACTCCGAACATGTCCATAGGTGCTCAGATCCCCTCCACAGCAATTCCCGCAGTGTCCAGCGACTGACGACTCCAATTCTATGTTTGTTGATAAATCTTCTTATACGGCCACTACGTTTCTCATTTCTGGCTGTGCCCATCTTAACTCTCATTTCCATCATCCGAAGAAGTGGCGTGGATCTGTGTTTGTCGGAGTCCTGTGCTCTTCCCACATCTCGGAGGGCATTGATGATGTCCGCCCGATCCATTGGTTGCCCGTCCTCAACGACAGCACAGCTAGCCAACCTGTCCGCTCTTTCATTTCCCCGTACTCCCGCATGTCCAGGAACATAGACAAAGGTGACCTTACGTATTTTGGATTTCTGCAACGACTCTACTCATTGCATGCGTATAGAGCCCGCCTCCACTTTTTTTTTATCATGCTCATCGAATCACTCAGTATACATGCGTGGGTGTAGTCTTGTGACTCTAACCATTTGGTCACTACTATCACCTCAATTGTCATGCTACTCGTGGTCATGGCATATGCACCACTGTCATCTTTGACTATTCTGCCTGCCGAGCGTGATGTAAATGCCTGTGTATTTCTTTGGTGTCGTCTTACAGATCCGTCTGTATAGATGACTGCATCTTTCTCATCGGTGTTACCAAAGATGAGACCGTTGACAGCATTAACCACGACCGGGTTCTGTTTTCTACATTTCCTGTTAAGTGTGACAATATACGAGAAAGTCCCTTTGAACGACGTAAGCACCGGCATCCACTCCTCACCAACACTGATATTGGTAAGCCCACAGACCTGTTTGATGACATCTTCTGCTCGGCACACCCATGATTTGCCTCTTTTTAGCCCGGCACCTTTCCCTGTGTTGAGTACGTGGTGCAATGGATGCTCTTTATCTGTACTAATTTTCAGGTATGCTCGTGCTCTCCAAATCTTGATGCTGTCATACATGGTTGGAAAGTCAAAAAGATATCTCATTGCTACACAGGGAGTGTCCATCGTACATCCCAAGATAATGCGCATGGCTTCATTTTGTATTTTCTCCAGCCTATCAATTTGAGTCGTACTGACAGTAAGAATTGTCAGGGCATACTCGACTGGTGCGAGGACTAATCCCTGGAACAGAAGAGTAAGTAACCTCTGCTCGATGTTGGCAGCTGCCATGACCTTCAAGGCGGCTAATCCTTTGAGGGATTTTGTTATCACATGGTTGACGTGGTCCAGAAAACACCAGGTTGCGATCAAACTTAACTTCGAGGTATGTCATCAATTTGTCCCTGGTCACCTCATCAGCTCCCATTCGTACTACCGGTGTGGTGATATTAACGATATGATTGTTAAGGGAGAACCATGCAACTGATGCTTTATTAGGATTAACCAAGGCACCTGAAACCCCACACCAGGAAGAAATGCGATTGAGTTCGTCTTGCATTGTGGAGGCGATTCCCCGTCTGTCTCTTTCCTGTCGATATACCAGAACATCATCAGCAAAAGTCATAGTTCTTCCCCTCCCATCCAGTTGTTGTTCCGTGACCGTTATTGTGTACACGTTAAATAGAACTGGTGACAATGGTGAGCCTTGTGGCAGCGCTGGACGATTGGATGTTGGCTCGGAAGACCAACTTCCACATCTGAGTATTACCTTCCTCTGAAACAGTGCCGCGGCGATCCATCTAACGAGGAAGGGGTGCACCGCCAGTTTGAGGATCATATACATGAGATATTCAAATAGTACCCTGTTGTATGCATCTATAGCAGCAGCACGTCTGTGGAAGCCTTCGAAGACGTCATAGACAAGACTGCCACATTGAGTCATGTTTCTTTGTTATATCTATAACCTCCGAGTGTGGGTGGGAATGTACGTTTCTGTACAAGGTGATACGGGCAACTATTTTCTCCAGAAGCTTGCCCGCAGTGTTCTGTATTGTTATGATTCTGTAGGCACTGATCTGAGAATGGTCCTTGTTTGGCTTCGGTAGCGGTAGTAAGTAGCTGTGTAGCCACTCCTCCTTATTCTGGCCACTCCAAATGATGGCATTACACGCATTGGCCTGTTTTGTCAAGTCGTCGTCAGCTAAATCGCCTATGTCATCGTACCAAACACCATCTGGACCAGGAGCAGTGTTGTGTGACCTTTTAAGTGTCGTGCGAATGGTACCGGTTGTGATTTTGAGATATTCTTTTAGCACTATATCCTTACACAATTTTGACAGCGATCCCCGTATCCTCATTCATAAAGCCTCATTTCTTTGGTCCGTCTGCTCAATGTAGCGGGCAGGCAGGGCCTTCCTTTTGCTCTCATCATATTTGTGCCATATCCGACCTGTGCTCTGAAAGTCTGGTATGCCTCTGTGTCGTGTTGTGCCATCGATGCTCTGATAAAGGCGCAAGAATGGCTATATAGCGATTTTTCTGAGCACACTTTTTTTTACAGAAGTCATCCCATTTGGCATTCTTAGCCTGCTTAGCACATAGTTTAAAGTGCTTTATTTTTTGGTCGACCTCTACTTTCAGACGCTTCAAGAGCTCAGGTTGTGTTCTTCCATTCTTTCTGGCTTTCTGTCATGTCTTGGCCGTTTGTCTCTTGCTCCACTAAGCTTCCTCGACTTCTACGTTCCACCAGGGTGGCTGCGTCCATCTCTCCTGCCTCCTACGAGGGGCGCTGTTTCTTATGTCTGATTTTGCTAATGAAGCCCTGGTCTGTTTTCTCGTAGTGGAATGTGTGGAGCTTTCTTTTCTGGCTTCTATTTCTGTTTTTCTTAGTTAGGAGGACACATGGATAGTGATCACTTCCGTGGAACCCCAGTTTACTCCACCTGCAAACTGGTGCGAAGGTGGAAGACACTAGTGCAAGGTCTATGACACTATCAGAGTCTCCTGTTCGAGTGGCCATACTTGTTGCCCTTCCATCATTCAAGCACACTAAATCGACTGACACTAGTGCGTTCTCTGGGTTTTCTCCCTGCTTGTTGGTTATGACGTTACCCCACTGGTTTCCTCTAGCTTTAAAGTCTCCGCAGAAAATGACGTTCTCTTCATCGAACTCGAAGAGATTCTGCCATTGTTGTGTGTTCACCTTCCCATTACAGACATACACATTTACAGTCACGAAATGAACTGGGGGTCTGCACCATAACCGCATGTACCTGCAATTCTGCATTGTCCCACGCAGACATATCAACCTCAGCTACCATATTGTTGCGCACAAGGATGCCCTGCCCAAAGTGTCGCCTATTGTAGAAACAATGAAAACCAGGAGTACTTACTGTCCTGTCACCAAGAAGAGTTTCTTGTAAAACCATTATAACGGCGCCGCACAGTAGCTTATCAAGAATGAGCCGTCGTTGATTTATGGACCCACAGTTCCAATATGTAACGTGCACATACTTTAGGCCTAGCCTCTCACACTTCGACAGTTTAACGCCACCTCTCTTACCTTGTTGTGTTTTCCTTCTTCGATGTTGTCGTTTGGGCTGCATCTGAATACTTACCGTCGTCATAGTCTCATAGATGATTTAGTCGCTGAACGTCGATGATGTGGATGGTCTAGACTCACGTGCATACTCAGTCGCACGGTCCAGAACCCGTTTCCACGTTATAAACTGGCCAACTCCGGTAAATCGCTCTGCAGCACGCAGATACACTGTGAGCCTTTTACAAATTAAGAATTACTCGTCCTTGACGACAGACCGGCGAAAACAAACCGCCATTTTTTTAGCGTTCAATAGCGCAATCAACAAGGATGAGTATAAGTGATCAAATAAAGGAATTGTAACAAAATGCAATGAATCAAAAGAAGCAAAGTGATTTACATCAAATAGAAAGCGCGTACAATCACATGATTCCTTCAAATATCAATAAAAACAAACAAATAAATAGATAAGTTCACTGGAAATAGAAGCCAGCGAATAGGGCGCCATATTCCCCGGAATATCATCAGAATATCTTGGGTTATTGATTATCTTTCCATTAATGTTTAGGCCTGTCATCTCTGTGATGTTTTTAAAGATTTTGCTCAATGATGTATAGATTGGACAAGCTTGATGATAGGATGCATCCCTGTCTTCCTCCTCCTTTTATATCAATATGTGTAGAGTTCTCTTTATTATGTTATGTTATTGCTGTTTGAAATGTGAAAATGAGTTACAAGAAATGTTAGACATTATAGTGAAGGAAAAAAAAATAAAGGGCTCAGCCTTAATAGCAAATAGACAGAAGTAATGGTAGCAACAAAGAAAAAGACATCACCGCAATGCAGTAATAGGAAACTCTTTGTACTGAGCTTCGCAGCAGAAGGTAATATGATCATCAGAAGAGAGACGTAATTTTATAGACCTGTCAGTGTCTGACTTCCGTGGGAATTTGGAAGTTGCGGATGAAAAATTGTCTGGCCTTCCTATTGTTTGAGGACTTATTGTTTGGACTGCCGTCGCCACAAACACCTGGTCTGATGCTCACCTCCACAATAAAGACAAGTGGAACAATATTAAAACAGGTAAAGAAGTTTAAATATCTGGGAACAATGTCAACCTCAGATGGTAGATGTACACCACAGGTGAGATGCAGAATGGCTCAGGCAAAGGCAGTTTAAAAAAAAAATGAGGAAGATACTGGGCAATCCATTTTTGACAATAGAAACAAGAAAAAGAGTTCTTAAATGTTACGCAGAGCCAGTCTTAACATATGGACGTGAATCATGGACAACAGACAAACAAATCACTGGCGGCTGTAGAAATGTGGTATTAGAGAAGAATATTGAGAATACCATGGACAGCTATGAAGAGTAATGATAACGTTCTGAAAGAGGCCAAAGCAAAGAGAGAGCTAATTTCCAATATTAGGAAGAAACAACCATCATTTTTTTGGGCATGTAATGAGAAGGGAACAGCTGGAATATATTGTAACAACTAGGAAAGTTGAGGGATGAAATGATCATCATTAAGTACCGTGCTTGCTAGCGTAGGTGATCATGTCTATCCAAATCTTTAGATCTTGACAGTTATTTATCATTTCTGTTGTTGACCTTCTGCCAAGCCATTCTCTTAAGCTGTCTGGTATTTTCTCTCTTTGCTTCCCTCTATCTCTTTGTCCCTAAATTTTTCCAGTTGTTACAATATATTCCAGCTGTTTTCTTCTCATTACATGGCCAAAAAATTATGATTGTTTCTTCCTAATATTGGAAATTAGTTCTCTTTTTGCTTTGGTCTCTTTCAGAGCGTTTTCATTACTCTTCTTATCATTTTCAGTGATTTTCTTCTCTGTTGTCCTATTGTCCATGATTCGAATCCATATGTTAAGACTGGCTCTACCTTACTTTAATATTGTTCCACTTGTCTTTATTTTGCACTGAGGTGATGTCTTTTTCTTTGTTTGTTATCCATTACCTCTGTCTTTTTGCTATTAAGGCTGAGTCCTTTGTTTTTGCTTTCTTTCATTATAACGTCCAACATTTCTTGTAACTCATTTTCACTCTTAGTGATTAAGACTGTATCATCAGCATACCTTAGATTATTTATATATTATGACCTCCAATTGTTATTCCAGGCATGTCCCTTATGGATCTTAAAATAATCTCACTATAAATATTAAACAAATCTGGTGACAGCACACAACCTTGTCTAACATCCTGTTTTATTTGTTGAAACATTCCCAATTGGTTTCCATTTCTTATGGCCACTGTTTGTTGCCAGTACATGTTCTTTATTATTCTTAGATCTTTGCTGTCTATGTTTATGCTTTCTAAAATTTTGATTATTTCTTGGTGCTTTACTTTGTCAAATGCCTTGGTGTAATCTATGAAACATAAGTATAGATCTGTTTTCACCTCTATGGCTCTTTCTACTAAAGATCTTATGATATAAATGGCATTGCTTGTTCCTTTATCTCTAACAAAACCACACTGTTCATCATTAATTTCTGGACTGATTTTGTTTCGCACTCTTCGCATGATGATTCTTAGTAATATCTTAGTGATATGACTCATAAGGCTTATTGTGCGATGATTATCGCATTCAATCGCACCCAACTTCTTTGGTAGAGCTATGAATATTGATTTGAGCATGTCGTCTGATATATATCCGCTGTTGTAGATATCATTCAATATTTTTGTTATTATTTCTATTCCAAAATCACCCATGGCTTCAATCTCTTCTTTAGTTATATTATCTGGTCCAGGAGCTTTGCCTGCTTTCATATTGCGCAAGGCATCTTCCACTTCTTCTCTGAGTATTTCTGATCCTTCTGCCTTATCCTTAATATTTACTTCCGTTCGTTCATCATTATAAAGATCTTTAATGTATTCTGTTCGTTCCCTTATGTCTTCTTGATCAATCGACAGTTCTCCTTCCTTTGATCTTAGACATTCATTTTTTATTGCATTTTTCTTCCTGTTAATTCCTCAATTTGTTTGTATATAGCTTTCTATCTATTGTCCTTTCGAGCCGAAGACGGCACATAGGGCAGAACTACAATCTCAAAAACAGAAACCTTGCGTGCCAAAATGGCACATATTACAGAGATCACTGCTTCTAATATTTATGGTTCTGTTTCCATAACAATGCTTTTTACAATGACAGCTTGTCAAGCCATCGATCAACCTCCTTAGTCGCCTCTTACGACATGCCTGGAAGGTCACAGTGTCACTATTCTTTACTTCCCACATAATGAGGCCCCGGTAACACACAGGAGATATAGCTTTAGCATCTCCTTTTTGTTGCATTTCAATCTCTTTGCATCTCTCTTTTAGCCATGCTGCTTTTGATTCATTGCATTTTACTACAATTTCTTTATTTAATCTCTTATACTCATCTTTATTTTCTTTATTTCTTCTTCTTGTATTCATTAGCTGCAAAATGTCGCCTGTCATGCATTTCTTTCTTGAATTTGCCCTCACTGGTGGTATGGTATGAACTCTTTTGATGTTTGTTGCATTGATTCTTTTAGCATTTCCCACTGTTCATCAATGCTTTGTATCTTCTCTATTGCATTGTACCGGTTCTGAATTGTGATTTTATATTTGTCTTGCAGCTTCTTGTCTGATTTGAGTAAATCTAAATTTAACTTAATGTTAACTGAGGCTCGTTTTGTTGTTTTTAATTTTACTCTAAGCTTTCCCACAACTGGTACATGATCACTATTGCAATCTGCCCCTGGTCTAGTTTTCACACACACCAGACTGTTTTTAAATCTATTGCTTATCATTATATAATCAATTTGATTACGTGCATTGTCTCCTGGGCTTTTCCATGTCCACAGACATCTTGGATGTTGCTTAAACCAGGTGTTTCCTATCATCATGTTGTATGTTCTTGCCCAGTTAATAAGTTTCTCACCTCTTTCATTTCTCTCGCCTAAGCCATAATGACCAACTTTCCTTTCCTACTTTTGCGTTAAAATCCCCTTGAAACTATGGTGTTTTCATGTGGTTTGCATTTATAAAATGCCTCAATTGTTTCCTCTAGACTGTTTGCTGTTGGTGCATAAACTTGTATAAGATTTATGTCTATTGGCTTTCCATTCAATTTCACTAAAAGCCTTTCACTGTTCTTGCTCTTTCTGCATCCAAGATGATACCTACTCCTCTTTGGTGTTCAGTACCTCCAGAATAGATTATTTTATGTTTATCAGAATACAGCTCCCCTGATCCGGTGTATCTCATTTCGCAAAGTCCCAGTAATTGTAAACCCATTCTTTTCATTTCTTGTATGATGTTTTCTAGTTTACCCTTCTGCATGAGTGTTCTCACATTCCAAGTACCTATCTTTAGAGTTTGTTTTATCTTATTTTGCTTACAGTAGCTTGATGACGATCGGGTATCACCTGTGGCACATGATGTCCCCTACCGAACGAGGGTTTTCCATTGGAATTCCCCTTAACGTTGTTGTTGTTATTTCTATTGTTGTGGCGATTCATAATTGTACAAAGAAATTACGACGGTGGTTTTCTGTTGCCTTCCGTCGGTTTGTTTACGGTTGGCTCCACTAGCCTTTGACTAAAAAGTCTCACCCACAAGGTAGTTTTACTTCGGCGTACCCTCGCTTAGCCTTTTACTCTCCCGAGCTTACCTGCAAGGCAGCAGGGCAGCCACAGGTTGT
The DNA here is from genome assembly GCA_032433765.1 of Megaustenia siamemsis. NCBI lineage: Eukaryota > Metazoa > Mollusca > Gastropoda > Stylommatophora > Ariophantidae > Megaustenia > Megaustenia siamemsis. The sequence continues at coordinate 40,859,996 of JAVIAB010000117.1, read as the reverse complement.
ACTGTTTACTGCTTACAGTAGCAGGTAAAATTACCTGACTTGACAATCTGATGATAACTGTAGTACAGTGTCATATTTTTTTCAAATATCAGCAGAAGGCATTGATTAATCATTGTATTGTCATACCTACAGATGCCTGAAAGTAATGTGTGCAGCTGCAGTCTTCTATTGTCTGATTTGAGATTAGTCTGTGCCACTGCAAGCTTCTGTGATAATGTTTATTTGTCAAAGTCTTTGTTGTGTCCTGATGTCAAGTTGTTGTTACAATTGGTAGCTGGTTAGGTTGGACTTCCATTTCAAAATGGTGGAACGTTTCACGTTCTCTCGATCGCTGCAGAAAACGCATCTGGAGTCTGATTAATTTCGGCTCTCCGATGCAATTTTCTGTGTTGAAATCAAAATGATGTTCTACTTAGCAAATCTACGCAGACGAAGCGGACAAATCTGCGCCACTGAGTACATACAGCAATGTTTCTTTTTGACAAGTCAAGTATTGTGAAAGAGACCTTCACCGTCTAGTGTTGAGATGCGGTTTACGTCACATTGAGTGCTGTTCAATGGCCGACGTTGGAATTGTTTGACGCAAGTTATTTACATGTTGAAACGCATTAATGTGGACTGCTCCGTCAAGTCGACCGAAGATGTAACCTAATTTTCCAATGCTTTCATTTCTCATTCTGTTTCTTTTAATGATATTAATGGTTTGTTTGAATCTTCCCATTTTATGTGCTGTAATCAAAGGGTCAAAACATCCATCAGCATCTGGTCTGAAGGTGGTCAGCAACTCATTGTTGACTACTTGCATCAAAATTAGTGGCAACAGCTGATTAAAATTCTACTTCACCACACCTTTGGTAACAAATTAACAATTCTTGCCAAGTAAGTAAAGGTTGAGAGGGAATACAACCCAGCCCCCCCAAAATACCATGCTGGAGTTAAATGTCTCGGATTGAAAGCACAGATATCACAGCTTGCTGTAAACCACAACACAATACATGTCAAACCCCTTTAAGATCCTTATGAAGGTGGACAATGATACAAATAGTTATCTGGTGAATGTGCCTTAGAAAGATGCCATATTTGACACTGGTACCAAATATAATCCCATGCCAATTAAGGTGGAAACACCATGTGTTGTTTTGCTGTGCATACTCCTTGGTGACTATAAATCTAACAATAATTTTAAAGTGAAAAATTGTACATTATTATGTCATTAAAAGCAAAACTACAAAATTGGAAAATGACAACAGTTGTTAGAATTTTAAAATTTGATCTAATTAAAACAAGAGCAATAACATAAGTGAAAATCCATATCCAATTTATTTTTCCTTGTTATATTCAATTGATATTGTTGATATAAAATACATTTTAAAACATCTATAAATTAAAGTAACATTACCAAAGCCATGTGGGAAAACTGAACCATAAATGTAGTGTTTTTATAGTTGATTTGACTTCTGTTTTCAATTCTTTTAAAGATATTTTATCAAATCTCACCATTTGTCTCTGTTCTGTGCAAGCAGCTCTATCTCATTGACGGAGCCAATTCCTGCTGCTCTTGCCTCTCTCATCAATGTTCTTCTCAGTGTCTCCCTGGGTCTACCTCTTACCTGTTGTTTCCCACATGAGGGCTTGCTTTGCTATTCGGTTATTATCTCTTCTCATCACATGTCCAACATATGACCCATCGTCTTTTCTTTATTACTGAAGATATTAGTGGTTGATTGGCGATTTCTCTAATTTCCTCGTTTGTTTTGAATTCGATTTGACTTGCTTTAACTGTAATAGAATCAGTCAGTTAGAAAAAAAACAAACATTATATTAAAATCACTTCTCTTGTTATGAGTAATCTATATAATCGTTTTAGTTAATAAACCATGTCAGCTATGAGTTTTAAATAATTATGATAAATGGTTTCAGGGGAAACAATCATGTAATTTAGGAGCTGCAGTCATGTTTGAAGTAATTAAGCATTTTTGTGGGGAAAACAGGTGGCCAAATATGTAACTTGTACAAATCAAGAAAATACAGGTCTGAATCATGGCAGAGTCTAAAAATGTTTCTATCAGTTATGAAATAATATCTCTGATGTTGTGATGACTGCAATGATCAAGTGGCCTTTATTTTCAAATCCTATAGTTGTTGCCACCTAGAAATTGAAAATAAGGTAAGGATAGTTTTAATGCTATGATAGAATCTGGTAAACATTTAGAGCTCCCATTTTCAATCTTTATACTGCATAAACATGTTATTTGCCAACAAGTATCTAGAAAGAAGCAGTGTCACATTGACTGTTTCTTTTGTTTAGTCATGAAACAATCTTAACAATAAACAGACGTGTTTAGTCATCAAACAATATTAACAATAACAGATGACATTAAAATAATGGGGGATCACACTTTGCAACATAGTGTGCTCAATAAAAACGGTAGTTAACGCTAAATTATGATACCTATCTGTGGCCGACATGTTTATGATACCGTAGTAAAAATTACTACCACTTAATCATAACATTAAGGGCTCTTAAAAATAGTGTTTTCTTTGAACTTTTTGACACACATCTGTGTGTTTACACTAGGACAAACACGGGGAACTCAGATTTCCTGCCTCAGGTTGATTAAAACCTGAAATTCACCTCAGGAGTCGGATGTGTTACAAAGTCCGTCAGTGTGTTCGGTGATCTCATAGCGTTATTTGTTGCATTTCCTGAGTTACAAAGGGTTGTTTGATGTCGAGGAAATTTCCCAGGTAACAGGAAAAATCTACCAATTTCTTGAAAATTAGTAAATTTTGTTCGCATTATATGAGATTGTAACTCACAAATTCAGAAGAAGAAAAATAAATATTACAAACAGAAACAAATCAAACACTCAGTGATCACCAGAAGTGGTCATTAGGAAGGTACATAGATAGATTAGGTAGGTAGGTATGTAGGTAGGTTAGATAGATAGATAGATAGACAGACAGACAGACAGACAGACAGACAGACAGACAGACAGACAGACAGACAGACAGACAGACACAGACAGACAGACAGACAGACAGACAGACAGACAGACAGACAGACAGACAGACAGACAGACAGAGACAGACAGACAGACAGACAGACAGATAGATAGATAGATAGATAGATAGATAGATAGATAGATAGATAGATAGATAGATAGATAGATAGACAGATAGAGAGAGAGAGAGGGGGGGGGGAATGTCTGAACACTGCAAAATGTCAAATTTTGAAGAATTTGTGTTTTGATGCAGTAATTTTTACTATCATAATCTAGGGTTAAATATGCAGCCATTCTTCCATTTTGTATAAAGTTTAAATCAGCAAAAACATTTGGAAGACAGTGAATGCAAGGCATCAAGTTCAAATAAATATTACATATTCATAAACAATACAAGTTGACAAGAAAATATTTCTTATATAAAATATACTTAAAACTTATGACATTTAAATTAAACTTATGACATTTAAATTTTAAACTTCAATTTGTAAAAATCTTACAACCAATAAAATTCAATTTGTAAAAAATCTTACAACCAAAAAAGATATAAAGCACTTGGTGTGATAATGTTTATTCACAAAACAACATAGACACCACCACATTTAAAAACTACCAACCAAATTGACCACATTGCAGTGTTGGAAGAAATTGGATAAGATCATTGCATGATGTCAAAGCAATCAGAGATGCAGAAGCTGGAAGCGATCACAATATGCTACAATGCAAAATAAATTTAAAATTGAAAAAGACACACAAGAAGACAAAGCCTAAAACAGATATCTGCTTTACAGCGGTTGACTGTTAACACAAGCAAGGCCCAATTAATTATAAACATTACTAATAGATTCCAAGCACTTTTGGATATACCAGAAGAAGACATAGATGAACAGTTCTAAAATATGCAAAATATCTATGAAGATGTTAGTCAGGAAGTCCTTGGGCAACATCCTAAAGCAAGAAAGGATTGGATCACAGAAGAGTCATGGAACTTGGTTCCAGGAAGAAAGACTATCAAACAACTAATGCTAAATTGTAGGGAGGATGATAAAGCCAAGATAATGGAGGATTATACAGAAAAAAAACAAACTTGTCAAGCAGAGCATGAAGAAAGATAAAATACAGTATACTGAGACTCTGGCAACTGAAGCATTAGAGAGAGGAGATAGCAAATTTACAACAGACCAGAACCAATGGGTTGTTTCAATTTCCCCACCACCTGCCCAATTTGAAATGACAAAAGGGAAGATTACATACCATAAAAGTGAAACTGCCATCAAACAGGCCAAAAGTAACAAAGCACCTGGTGAAGATAGAATTTCTGCAGACATATTAAAGGCAGACTCAAGACTGAGTCCAATCTTAGAAAAATTATTCAATAAAATATCAGAAGATGAAAAAGTACCAAATGCATGGAAAAGGGGCATTATTGTGAAAATACCTAAGAGTGACCTTAATCACTATGAAAATTGGAGAGCAGAAACCTGCTGTCAGTACCTGGGAAGATATTTTGCCAAGTATTTCTTCAACGCATAAAGAATAATGTGGAACAAAAGCTCAGAGAGCAGCAGACAGGCTTTAGAAGTGGGAGATCATGTACTGTGATCAAGCAACCTGTGCTGTGTAAGACATGAAGGACAGCAAACAGCTCAGTTCAGAGTCATAACGGGAGTTAGACAAGGATGTATTTTGTCACCACTCCTTTTCCTTGTGGTTATGAACTGGATAATGGGAATGGTTGTTGGTGACAGACCAAGAGGAATTACATAGGGTCTCACCAAATAACTTGAAGATTCTGACTTTGTAGATAATGTTAGATTGCTTGCCCACTGTCATCAAGACATACAAGAGAAAACAGATAGAGTAGATCAGTTCACTAACACAGTAGAACTAAAAATAAATGCAGAGAAAACTAAAATGAGGATAAATGCCAAAAGCACAAAGAAAATTACATGCAGAGAAATAGGACTAGAAGATGTGGATCACTTTAAATACCCGGGAAGTTTTATTTCATCAAATAACAACACATAAAAAGAAATATCTACAAGAATAGGTATGTCAGCCTAGGCATTCAATAGACTTAAAAACATTAGATGTTCAATCAGTCTCTATCTCAGCACCAAGTTTAGAATTTACAAGTCAAATGTGCGATCCATACTCTTGTATGCAGCTGAAATGTAGAGAACGTCCATAAGATAGAAAGTTAACTAAGAGGATTTGAAGGTTGCTGTCTTAAGAAGATTCTAAACATCCATTGGGATCAACAAATTACAAACAAAGAAGTTGTCAGAAGATCGGATATTAACAACATCAATCAAGAAGTGAAAAAAAAGATGTTAGAAATGGCTAGGCCACATTCTACAAATGGAACAAACCAGCCAGGCATCTGCACCTATCATTAACATGAGCACCATGTGGCAAACAAAAAAGAGGCAGAGGCACACCATTGGGGATATGGTGACGAACTACACATTGCTGGTCCTGGTGATAGTTATCCATGCTTGCTCCATACCGAATTGGGTGGAGATCTCTTGTGAGTCCCCTAGCTCTGATTGGAGTTCAGAGGATTAAGAAGAAGAAGTAGAAAGGGGTGATGATGAATCTAAATGTGTTATTTTTAAAGGATATTTTAGATAATCGTACTTATTAAAGTTCAACCTACGTTTAAAAAATATAAATTTTATGGAGTCAAAGGTATTTTGCAGTTCTTGGAAAAATCAACAAACGTCTATTAGAGAAGTTTCCAGTGATATAGTTTTCAGTGCTGTGTCTATGTAATTTATGTTTTTCTTTTGACTCAGTTTTCATCAATAAATACATGTTTTACTAACATTGTGTGTCTCATCTCATCTCAGGGGGCCTCAATAGGCAGCTTAATTGGAAAAAATCACCCAACTGGGCTACCGACGTTTAGACAACCTGTGTTCGATTCCTGCTGAAAACAATGTGAATTGTACTCATGGTTAGAAAAAAAAAATACCCCACGCGGTCAACCCTGCCGCTGGCAGAAATTGGTACCAGGATATTACTCTGGGAAGGTGAGGAATGTTGCCTCACATCGTGAGTTTTGATGCTCGAAGCGACACTATCCAGAAGTCTCCGAACACTTCTTGATAGGCGGCTGAGCACATGTGGGTGGAAACTCCCGTGCTAAGACGCCGATTCAAGTCTCATACTTTACCTTTATCTCATCTCTTTTTGGTATTATATATTTTCTTATAAATATTTGTTTTTATTATGTTCCATTGTAATCATTAAAATTATGTTAGTACTATATGTTTATTCAAATTTGTAATTCAATCTTTATGTTTTAATTAACATTGGAGAGTTCTTCACATTCTTCAAACAATCTTATTATCTTCTACTTTATTTTAATTGTTATTTGAACAACAACTTTAAACTAGCCTCATTAAGCAACTCAATTCGAAAACAATAAATTCACTGAATTAAATAAACTTAGATTGAATTGAGCTTTAATAAGGAAGTTTCTTTCCATGATTTGTCCACAAAATCTTTTAAAAATAAGACAGATTTCATTTGCAATTTTACAGGCGAATGAAAGATAGATTTGCAATTTTACAAATTTGTTTTAATAAAATTATCCTCTCTTCAACTCAAGAAGTATTTAACATATTTCTGACTGAAACCTTTTAAATTTTGTATCATCATTGGTTTTTGGATGACAAACAGCAGATGAATTTTTATCTACATTTTTGTATGACATGTATGTCTGCTCCACAACTATCTAATATATTAACCAGACAAACTTCATACACAAATATAATAATTTAGATTTGATACACAAAATATATAAATGAATTCCTTTAACTTCAAAGACAAATGCATACAAAGGCTGCTAAATATCAAATTGAAAAATTTTCAAAACCACTGAAATTAAGTGTAAAAAGAACAACTAAAGAAATGTCTTTTTAGCTAAAAAGACCAATGAGGAAACTCTCAAAGAGGCCAACACAAAAAGGGAACTCCTAAAACATCAGAAAGAAACAATCAACATTTTTGGGCACATCATGAGAAGAGGAAAGTTGGTATACTTGGTTACAATTGACAAAATAAAATGAAAAAGAGATAGCGGATGACAAAGAGAGAAACTGGATAGCTTGGTGTCATGGCATGGAAAACAGTCAACAACAGGACAATACAGGACATGTAGATAGAAGATTGTGGAAGGACATGATCGCCTACGCCAACCAGAATGGCACATGATGATAATGATGAAAGAAATGTTTCAACCTTTGGAAAGAAAAGGAGATAAAATTTACATAGACTATATACTAAGAATGCGTGAAAAAAGAATCCCTGTTTAGATGGCAATAAAAAAAATAGGAAGATCAAAAGGAGCTATAAATAGCAAAGGGTCTATACTAGGTTTTAGAAAATCAGCAAGTGCTAGCAGTACAACACCACTGATGGTGAAGTATGGTTTCTGCCCTAAGTGACATGTATGAGCCAAAGTGAACATGATAGAAATTTATAAAAATGGAACTCAAAATGGAGTAAATTTTCAAAATACGACTTCTTCAGTGATGATGGCAGAAATATAAATGTCATAAAAATATAGCTGATGTATATTGCCAATAATTTAGCTGTACTAAATTGCACATTAAAAACAGATGCAACAGATATTACATAAAAAATATATGTTGCCTTGGTAGTAAATATAAATCTGAGATTGGTAAAGGAGAAGAAAGAAAATGACACAGTGCATGTGGTGGGGCTGGTGCACCTTCATTTGTCAATTCTGTATCTTTGAAGACACAGCACCTCAGCACCACAATTCCTCATAATTTGAAAATTTAAAAAAAAATCAAATTTAGGTGTTTTTTTTTCACTCATTCATTGAGTGCCATCTCCACATTGAAGGTTGGCTAACATGGAGCATCATTCTGCTCTGTATCTTGCTTTGATGGTGCAGGTTGTCATAGGCTGGGTACAAATAATAATACATAAATATTATTATATGGGGAACTTCCGAGGCGATAATAGGGAATAATAGAACAAAGAAGTAATGTGTTAGCACTCGGAAAAATTGACAGACAAACAACAATAGAAAAAAACGAAGAACAATATATGGTCCGAAGTGGGATCGAACCCGTACTCAGTGGCACCGCGCCTTGCCACGAGAAGCCGAACGCTTGGTACACTGCCACGCAGCCAACTAAAAAATTGGCTATTGCAGTAGTGTCTTCCACGAAAGGCGATCTCAATGACTATAGCATAGGGTAACGATCACAGACCGGAAATAAATTGTATATTTGTACTTTCCTATTAATGCAAGTATCTCCCAGTAGGGCTGAATACTTGTGTTGTAGACAAACAAATGAATGTTTGTCTACAACACAAGTATTCAGCCCTACTGGGAGATACTTGCATTAATAGGAAAGTACAAATATACAATTTATTTCCGGTCTGTGATCGTTACCCTATGCTATAGTCATTGAGATCGCCTTTCGTGGAAGACACTACTGCAATAGCCAATTTTTTAGTTGGCTGCGTGGCAGTGTACCAAGCGTTCGGCTTCTCGTGGCAAGGCGCGGTGCCACTGAGTACGGGTTCGATCCCACTTCGGACCATATATTGTTCTTCGTTTTTTTCTATTGTTGTTTGTCTGTCAATTTTTCCGAGTGCTAACACATACTTCTTTGTTCTATTATTCCCTGTCATAGGCTGACCTGTCCCTTTTCCCTTACAAGATTACTTTTGTAATACAGGCTGTTGTCATGCCCAAAAAATGTCATATGTCCTGTTCTATTTGTGTTTATTAGTTTTCTTTTAATTTTTAGTTGTCAATCACCCTCGTAAAATAAAAAAATTCATTACCAATTGCACATAAGCATAAATTATAAACTGTAGGCTCACAAATCACTAGCAAACAATGTTTGTATAGTGATCTTCTCTCTGCAAAAACATAAGAACTTAAGTACCAAGAACTTGTATAGAAAGCTTTTCTCAATGAAAGCACCCAGAACTTGTGTATTCAGTTTTTTTTTTCCATTGAAAAGCACCTAGAACTTATGTAGTAAGCTTTTATCAAAGAAAGCACTAAGAACTTATGTAGTAAGCTTTTATCAAAGAAAGCACTAAGAACTTATGTAGTATGCTTTTATCAAAGAAAGCACTAAGAACTTATGTAGTAAGCTTTTCTCAATGAAAGCACAAAGAACGTATGTAGTAAGCTTTTCTCGATGGAAGCACTAAGATCTTGAATAGCAAATTTTACTCAATAAAAGCACTTTGAATTTGAGCATTAAGCTTTATTCAATGGAAGCACCAAAAACATGTGCATTTAGCTTTTCTCAATAAAATTACCAAGAAATTGTGCACTAAGCTTTACTCAGTAAAAGCACCTACAACTTGCGTAGTAAGCTTTTCTCATTGAAAGCACCTTGAACTTATGTAGTAAGTGTTTCTCAAATAAAGCAACTAGAACTTGAATAGTAAGCTTTTCTCAATGAAAGCACTTTGAACTTGCACATTCAACTTTTCTCAATGAAAGCACCTTGAACTTGCACATGAAACTCTTCTCAATGAAAGCACCTTGAACTTGCGCATTAAGCTTTTCCCAAAGAAAGCACCCTGAACTTAGCTTTTCTCAGATAATATGACAAGCAGTTGTGTACACAGCTTGTCCTTTTGAAAATACAAAGTGCTTATTAAGTAAGTTTATCATAATAAAAATAGCACATATATTCCAAGTTGGCGGCAGAGTTCAAAGTTAGTGTGTGAAAACCTGAGAACATCTACCATAAATATTTAAGACCGAGGAAGAATATCACCTGTCAATGAATATTTCATTAAAACAACTGTTTCTATCAGATACCTCATATCATAAATGGAGACTTTTATCAGGCACCTTTGGTTAGTATCATATACAGAAACTCAAAGCAGTTGTGAATAATGTGTAAATTCTTCTAGCTGACACTGAAAAATTAAAGGTGAAACCATGTGGATGAAACAGTTGTGTTTTACTTAAAATTTTAAAAAATCAGAATGAAGCATTCCAAATGAACATAAATAGACAAAGTAATATTCACAAATCATGTTAAATTAACATGTACAAAGTGCTAAATCTGTGAGTCAGCCAAAATTTAGCTTTGTCAATTTAAGAAAACATCTTCCAAATGTCTATGTGAAAAAATACAAATTAGTTAACAAATGATACTTTTACAACATCAAATACATGACTATTAACTGACAAGGCATGCACAGACATTCACAACCTACACAATATTGTAATTATTTCCATGAATTTCTATGACTCTCTCTATTCAGTCCCATTATAATGAATATAAGATTTCTGCAGCAAACATCATCATCATCTTCTTTTGCAGAATGTTTGTTGCACCCACCACAGCCCATCTAAAGAATCTGTCTCTAACCAGATCTCACACTTCTGTTGTCACGTTCAAGGTCTGTTTGATGTCTTGAAACCATCTTCTTTTTGGTCTCCCCGATGCGTCACCAAGTAACCATGTCTTCTCTTATGGTTCTTTCCTGCCCATTTTCACGTGAACTTCTAGTCAATATGGTGGATAGGCGGCAGGAACCATTAAAGGCTATGTCTGAAAAGTGTTCCTTGTTGTACATACATATTTATGGATTTATTTTTTAGGAGGGATTCATAATTTCACAAATTCACATTGCAGGGAGATCTTACAGTCTGTTGTTTGATGTGCGACGAGGGTAGTCCTATGACTAACTGTGTTTCATATGTTCGTATTTGGAGTCAAGGTGATGCTAGCATCACCAAGCGCTATACATTTAAAAAAAAAAATGAAGATCATCATTTTCAGGAGGATGTGAACTTCCAGTCAATCTGGTGGATAGGCGGCAGGAACCATTAAGGCTATGTCTGAAAAGTGTTCCTTGTTGCAGTTTCCTAATATTCCAAGTCAGGCTTGTTGCAGGAGCTACTGAGTTAAGTGCTCTGTGCACACTGTGAGCTGTGCATTTCATCTGTTCTGATCGTGTTTCGATATTTCAATTGTTTACGATGAATAATAATATCATATAACGAAGAACAGATGGCTGTGTTCCCTTTCTGCGAGGTTTCGCCTTATGTCTTTTGGCGTGTGCTGAGACTGCTATGATGGGGACTACAGCTACCTTTCTTTGTTTGGGAGATGAAATAGTAATTCGGATGATTCCACTGGCACGGGCAGTTGAGCAATTATGGATTTTAATTCGTTTGCAGTGATACTGGGGCCTACCATAACCATAACCATGGCCAAAGTATTTGTATTTTAATTTCCTCTGTAGAATGGTGTTTATAAGCAAGTTATTTTTTAATGTTTAGGTCCTTTAGTATGACTACAATGCCAAACCTGGACCCTAGATGCAAGAACAATAAGAAAAATAACCTCTACTGAGATGAAATGTATTAGATGAATGACAGGAAAGAGTCTGAGAGATAAGATCACAAATGAAGAACTGAGAAAAAAGCTAGGAATAGCCCCATAAAAGTATATATAAAGAAACAACAGATAAAATGGTTTAGCCATGTGACAAAGCAGAAAGATCAAAACACAATACAATGAGCCTTCCACAAACGTTGTGAGAATGCCAGACCCAATGGTCGACCATGAAAAAGATGGATGGATGGAATATTAGAAGCACTAGGAAACTTAACAGCAGCAGAGGCGAACAGAAGAGCAAAAGACCGCAAATTATATTACCCCTTGATGCTGAAAGGCAAATGAGGAAGGAAAGAAGAAGAAGAAGTATGTCTTCATTGCTCTTTTCCATTATCCAGGTATCTTTAGGATTTTTCTGCAGCATTTGGCTTCATATAAATCAATTTTCTTCCTTGCTGTTTAGATTGAGAAATTGTCCATGATTCACAACCGTTGCTATTGGGAAGATACATGTCCTCAGTAATTTTAATGCCTTACAGGTATTGTGCCACATGTTCTTCAAGGCATTTAATTAGATTGGTCTAACACAATATGTAATATTATGCACACATCACAGCATGTTAAACCTCTATCACCTCTGAAAGCAGAAAATGCAATAAATAGTGTTCAGATTGAAAAAAAAATCCTTAGAAGCTACCTACATTTTGGCACAAATTTTATTCCAGTGTCATGCTTCTGTCGGATACTGCTAATAAATATTTGTTTCAAATGAAATATAACGTTAAATAGACATATATACCATATAGCTCTTGTCAATGAAAAGATTGTGCTTATGTCAAATAAGACACTTCAGTGTCAGGAAGTATGTGAGAAACAAATATATTCAACGAATTTTAACAAATGAAATTTAAATTATTGTAGAGTAAAATTAGTTTTTATGTAATCAAATGTCAAGCAAGTGTGACTTTATTAAATGATGTAGTGCCACTTTCAGGCTAGAGAAAATCATGTGGCAAATATCCATGGGAAGCATATGTCTGTAGCACATTAATATTTGGGTAGCAGCATAAGTTTGGATATATCATTTACATATAGTTTTAGTTCACTGACAGCAATTGTTTTGCAAAGATATTTATTTTTAATTTTCCATATTCTTCATAAAAAAGTAATGTCACTCAAATTCTATTTTAAAAAGATATACCAAGTTTTTGAATTATTTGCAGGTCATCATCATTGCATTCCAAACATGTCAATAGGTGCTCAGATCCCCTCCTCACCAAGTCCCGCAGTGTCCAGCGACTAACGACTCCAGTTCTGTGTTGGTTAATACGTCTTCTTACACGTCCACTAAGTTTCTAATTTCTGGCTTTGCCCGTCTTAACTCCCATCTCTTTCATCGGAAGGAGTGACGTGGACTCATGGTTGTCGAAGAATAAAAGTATTACATAAATATTAAAAATAGAAATATAAAAATAAAAAATATATGATGTAACATACTCAGAGCTGCATAGAAAATATTTTGAAAATAACACTTAATAGCAAATATATAATTAAGTATTGCATAAGGATCTTTATATATTACATAAAAGACAATAAGAATATCATTAGAATGAATGGGAGATGTCAGAGGAAGAATGGCTTTCCATCCAGATGTAACAATAACTATATCTCCCATCAATTCCTGCACTTTAAATATATATATTTAAATATTGATAACTTTTACCACATTTTTGTTAACAAATACACCAAACTGTGTAATCTTATTCACTCTGACCCCACAACAATCAGCCACTTCAGTCAAACCAGTAGTAAATAACACACATCCTCAATCAATAACCAATTATAAATTATTAGCAAAACCAAGATGGTATCAATATGAAACATCATGCCAGATTTGTAAGCACAGATAAATTGCAATTGTGTAAATCAAATGTATAAAAAAAAACAGTCAGTAGATATATCTTTTATACAAACAATACACTTGGAAGCACAGCAAAGATTAAGAATTGTAACAACATTATATATTATCTGTTAACTTTTTGGTTAAAAAACAGTTGAGGCAGAAACAATTGAAATACAACGTTTCTTGCCCTTCTATGGAATATCATTAACATGGAAAACTAAATGCATGTAAACCTGCTGTGAAAATCTTTGTGGCCCAGATATATATGATTCACTGAACGTAAAATTGGCAACATGTAAATGTTATGATAAATACACAATTATCAGATGGTAGACAGCATAAATATAAAATATAACATGATCTTAGTTGCAGTGCATTATTGCAGCATGAGTGACCTGAGGTTGTCATGAAGTATTGTATCTTTCACATCTTGAAACACATGCTTAATGTTCTCTGTATCGACAGCAGTAGTGAAGTGGTGGAAAAGGGGTTTGCTGTGCTCCCGTCGTCTTGAATCAAACATGTTGCGCAGGAAGCACTTGACATCTTCCAAGCTATGTGGGTCTCCTTGGAACTCAAGGAAATATTCAGAAATCTTAACATGCTTGATCTTGTCTGCAAGGAGGTCCATTTTGTTGAGAAACAAGATAATGGACACTGATGTGAAACTACGGTTGTTGATGATGGTCTCGAAAATATTGCATGATTCGACCAGACGATTAGTTTTTCTATCTTCCATTAGGACCTGTGTTTAATATAAAAAAATATCTTGTGAGAAAAAAGTCACATAGTTTTATTTTGTTTGACAAAAATTCTTATTTAACATTTTGCATCAACGACAGACAACATACATTTATGATGAAGTTTCCAACATAAACATCTGCATTAAATGTTGCTGCATTAAAACAATATATGTATACATAGAAATGGACAATCTAGACAGTTACACAGCTTTTCTTTTTAATCCTTTCACTTCTATGACTTCCATGAAAATCATGAATTTGTTTCAATATCATCAATACACACATTTTAGTATGATGAGAGTACATTTTCAAACAAAACACACAGGCAAATCACACTTCTAATTTTAAAAAGTCAAACATTATTTATTTATATATTTATTAACTATTATCTATTAACTTTATTTATAAAAAGTGATATTTATTATTTTGTATATATACTGCAAATATACGTAACAATATCTGTTTCAAATTATTTTCCCATTCCCAGAGCATAATGTACTTTACTGAATACACTATGGCTACCTCAGCAAAAGAATAAATGTCAGCAATACTCAGTCAAGTATCTTGACCACAGATTTATCCCGTCCCCACAAAACCACACAAAACCCATGTGCTCAATTTGTAATAAGATACTTTCAAATGACTGTATATGACCATGTAAGTGCGACCAGAAGCATGTGAAAACATCTAATAAAGACAAAATTAAAAAAAAATTAAATGAAAACCCATTGCATTATTTATGTGCGCTGCAAGATAATTTTGAAGCTAGACCAACAATGAAAAATGTTGTTAAGAAATCTACTAAGTTAAATGATAAAAGTTTAATTGCTTCTTACAAAATGTACAAAATTGATAGCCAAAAAAAGAACATCATGCACAATAAGAGAATCCTTGATTTCACCAGCTGAGTCTACTGTTTTTACAACCATCATTTTTTAAGTAGTGTGTGTGTGTGTGCTGCGTGTGTGTGTATATATATATATATATATATATATATATATATATATATATATATATATATCTATCGTCCTTTTGAGCCGAAGACGGCACATAGGGCAGAACCACAATCTCAAAAACAGAAACCTTATGTGCCAAACTGGCACATATTGCAAAGATCACTGCTTCTAAAATCTATGGTCTGTTTCCATAACAATGCTTTTTACAATGACAGCTTGTCAAGCCATCGATCAACCTCCTTCGTCGCCTCTTACGACATGCCTGGAAAGTCACAGTGTCACTATTCTTTACTTCCCACATAATGAGGCCCCGGTAACACACGGGGGGGATATATATATATATGTTCATATACATGTTGATACCAAACGATCTAAAAACATCAAATTGCCTAAAAAGAATGGTGCAGTTGAATGCAGTGACTTCAGAACAATAAGCCTAATGAGCCAGGTAAAAAAAATTTTAGTAAAAGTTATACAGAGAAGGATTCAGGATAAAATCAATACTGAATTAGAGGAGCAACAATTTGGATTCAAGAAAAACAGTGGGACAAAAGAAGCCATATTCAGCATGAGAACATTGATTGAAAAGTACACAGAAGTAAACAAACCAATATATGCCTGCTTTATAGACTACACCAAACCTTTCGATAGAATACACCATAACCAACTTATAGACTGCCTAAAGGATATAAATCTAGACGACGCAGACATACGACTAATATGTAATTTGTACTGGGAGCAAACAGCAATAATAAGATATAACAAGGAGAACTCTACACCCATGGACATAAAAAGAGGAGTAAGACAAGGACGCATCCTATCACCAAGCTTGTTCATTCTATACACTGAGCAAATCTTTAAAAACATCTTAGAGATACCGGGTCAAAACATTAATGGAAAGATAATCAATAACCTGAGATATGCTGATGATACTGTTCTACTAGCAGAAAATCCTAAAGACCTACAACAATTGCTTAATGTGATAAACACAACAAGCAAAAAATATGGACTAGAAATGAATATCAAAAAGACTAAAACTATGATCATAAACAAAGAAAATTCTCAAGACCTACAATTAAATACCACAGTTGAGGGAACACATCTGGAGACAGTCCAGAGTTACAACTACCTAGGACCTACTATAACCAATGATGAAAAATGCAAAACTGAAATAAACAAAAGAATAGGTATGGCAAAAAGTAATTTTAATGCCATGAAAAATATACTAACACCAAAACAAATATCAGCAGGGCTGAAACTAAGAATGGCAAAATGTTACATCTTCTCAATATTCCTGTATGGTGCAGAAACATGGACATTAGACAAGAAAACAGAACAGAAAATTGAAGCCTTTGAAATGTGGATTTATAGAAGAATAGGTAGAATTGGATGGAAACAAAAGATAACAAATGACAAAGTTTTAAAACAGCTGAAAATAAAAAGAGAACTGCTGAACACAATTAAGACAAGACAAATGAAATTTTTGGGCCATGTTAAAAGACACAACAGCCTACTAAAGGTAATATTGGAAGGAAAAATACAAGGCAAAAGAGGCAGAGGCAGACCAAGACTAACATGGACAAGTAACATCAAAAGATGGACAAGTCAATCTATGTCAGCCTGCACCATCAAAGCAAGAAACAGAGTAGAATGGCGATCCATGGTAGTCAACCTTCGTTGCGGAGAGGGCACACGATGATGATGATGATGACATGTTGATATTGCAGCTCTTCAGGAAACAAGGCTTGCAGATTGTGGTTCAGTTAGAGAAAAAATTACACCTTTTTCTGGCAAGGGCTAAAACCTGAGCAACCTTGCTTACATGGAGAGGGTTTTGCTGTGGATAATAAGCTCATACATTCTATAAACACCCCAAATGGTACATCAGAATGCATAATAACACTAAAAATCCACTCAAAAGCTGGACCAATTAACATTATTAGTGCCTATGCACCAACAATGTCAGCAACCACAGCAGATAACGATCAATTTTACAAGATGCTCCAAGTTGCCTTGGATTCAATCGCCAATGCAGAACAACTCTACGTACTGGGCAATCTAAATGCATGCATTAGATCTGACCATAATTCATAGCCATCATGCCTAGGTCATCATGGTATTGGCAAAATGAACGAAAATGGTCAGAGACTTTTAGAATTCTGTTCCCTTAACAACCTGTGTGCCACCAACCCCTTTTTCAGAATCAAGAATTGACAAAAAGCAACATGGCGCCACCCAAGTTCTGGGCATTGGCACCAGCTGGACTTTGTCCTAGTTCGCAGACAACACTTAAATTAAATAATGTTAGAGAAGCAAGAGCATACCATAGCACAGACTGTGACACAGACCATGCACTTGTCATTAGCAAAGTGAAGGCAACCACCAAAAAGTTTTACAAAACTAGAGAATGATCCAGGCCTATGATCAATATCACTGCAACAAAATTATCTGACAACCAAGTCCTGTTTACGAATGCCTTCCAGAAATGCATGAAGAAAGCAGAAGACCTAGACAATGTAGATAATTCATGGAACCGGCTGAAATCCCACATCAATGACCATGCAATCTTTTCTTTTGGAAAAGAGCAACACCCCACTAAGGTTTGGGTTCAAGAAAACTAGATGAAATTCATGCCACTTGTAGAAGAAGAAGGCTTTCCTAACCTTAAAGAACTACCCATGCCAGAGCACAAAAGACAAATTCAAACAAGCAAGAGCAGAAGTACTAAGGGAATCAAGGAGATGTGCGAATGAGTACTAGTCAAATCTGTGCTCCACGATTAAGAAAGATGCTGAGTTTGGTGATTCACGAACTATGTACAACAACATAAGGATTGCTCTAGGTCCAAACATCTCAAAAATTGCTCCCTTAAAAGATGTTAACGGTGAGTCATTAAGTGACAAAACTAAACAGCTGAAAAGAGGGGTCAAACATTACTCAAGTCTATATTCTGTAGGGAGAAGCTGTCTTGACCACATTTTCACTCTACGACTTATATTGGAGGAACACATTGAAAAGCAAAAACCTTTTGTACTTAACTTCATCGACTTCAAAAAAGCATTTGATAGTATTCATAGAGATTCTTTGTGGAAAATTCTGAAGCAATATGGCTTACCATCAAAAATCATAAATATTATCAAAGACATGTATGATGGTTACACATGTGCAGTTCGAACAGAGGAAGGACTGAGCGAATGTTTCCCAATAGAAACTGGGTTAAACAAGGATGTATTTTATCGCCCTTGTTATTTGGAATTGTTATGGACTTCATAATGAAGAAATGCTGCACTGGTAATAAAGGCATCGAATGGATACAAGGAGACCATTTGGAGGACCTGGACTTTGCTGATGACATAGTTCTCATCAGCAATCAGATAAAAACGATGCAGGAAAACACAAATGAACTATCATCAATAGCCAGCAAAATTGGGCTTGAGGTCAATCATGAAAAGACTAAAGTCATGAAAAGTTTAATTCCAACAAGTGACAAAATATACATGGAAAACAAACCAGTAGAAGAGATCGATCACTTCATCTATCTTGGAAGTCACATAGATCGAGAAGGGGATACGAGCAAAGAAATTAGAATCAGACTGGCTAAAGCAGCAATGTCTTTCAGAAGCCTTGAAAAGTTGTGGAAATCAAAACTCATTAGCACAAACACAAAACTTAGGCTATTCAAATCAAATGTACTATCAACCCTTACGTATGCGTGTGAAAGCTGGAAAACAACAAGAGATATAGAAACAAAGTTGAACGCATTCGAATAAATGTCTAAGGAAAATACTTGGTATAGAATGGAACGAATTCAAAACAAACGAGGAAATTAGAGAAATCGCCAATCAACCACTAATATCTTCAGTAATAAAGAAAAGACGATGGTCATACGTTGGACATGTGATGAGAAGAGATAATAATCGAATAGCAAAGCAAGCCCTCATATGGGAAACAACAGGTAAAAGAAAAAGAGGAAGACCCAGGGAGACACTGAGAAGAACATTGATGAGAGAGGCAAGAGCAGCAGGAATCGGCTCCCTCAATGAGATAGAACTGCTTGCACAGAACAGAGACAGATGGCGAGATTTGATAAAATATCTTTAAAAGAAAACTGCTAGAACAAAAATTCATATAGGTGAAGGTGTATCTTGGTCTACGCCCTATGGGCCGGTTACGGCTCAAAAGGTCAATAGATAGATAGATAGATATTCTGTAGACAGACCAGCTAGTCCCAAAATACTCAGTGCTGACTGAACTGGACAATGAACCTACTAAGAAAGAACTTCATGATGTCATCCGCTACCTCTCAAGTGGAAAAGCTTCTGGTAACGACAACATCCCAGCCAAAATACTGAAGGAAAATCTTGAAACACTCCTGCCCCACCTCTACAAACACCTTGTCCAATGCTGGAGAAGTGGTGATATACCCCAAGACACGAAAGATGTCAAGATTGTAACATTATATAAAAATAAGAACAAGGGCTATTGCAACAATTATAGGGGTATATCCCTCCTGAGTATAACTGGAAAGGCACTCACAAGAATTGTTTTAAAGCACTTACATCAATTGGCGGAACGTATCCTTCAACCACGGATATAATTTTTACTCTCTGCCAGTTGCAAGAAAAATGCAAGGAACAGAAAAGATCTCTATTTATAGCCTCTGTTGACCTTATAAAGGCATTTGACACAGTGAGCAGAGTTGTTGTTGTTGTTGACGGATTGCCACGAGTTGGTGCGGGTAGGTTGCCCTTTGACTCATAAGATGTGGCGGGTCGTAATGGCTTTCTTGACATTCCCGGCTCTTACTGGAGAAGTTGGAGTTCGTCTGTCCCAGGCTATGCTGGAAAACTACTAGTCCAGCCCAGAGGTACTGCAATACTGGGTCCTCTTTATCAGTAACAGCCACCACAACAGGGAACACGGTGATCCTAGCTTCTGTTAGCCAGTCTGGTTTGACGCAGATTGTTTAAAGGGGAGACCACAAGGAGGTAGAACTGCTAGGTCTTGGTCAGCTGATGGTGCGTCGACCCTGCTATTGCGACCGCAGGCGCTTCTGCTCCCCCAACAGTGAGCAGAGCAGGTCTATACAAGGTGTTGAAAAATGTTTTTTCACACTAGTCTGGCTAACCGCCATTTCTTCTCCCCCCATCCCTGCAATTAACCCCCCTCCTCCCCTCTCTATCATTTTTCCACGATCCAGTTCCCGGCCTCGTGATTTTCCATATCACTCTCTCGATTGCTTCACGGCGGACAGTCAAGTTACCTCAGCTAAGTGTTTGATTTTTCTTATACGTTTTACGATACATTCTATCTATTGACCTTTCGAGCCGTAACCGGCCCATAGGGCGTAGACCAAGATACACCTTCTCCTATATGAATTTTTGTTCTAGCAGTTTTCTTTTAAAGATATTTTATCAAATCTCGCCATCTGTCTCTGTTTACGATACATTATCCACTTTTTACTATTGACATTTCTATCTCTTCCTCATTTTTCCTATCTTTCTATTTTACACATCTTGACTCTCATCCTACTTCCCCTCATGTAGCCTCCTTTCTTATTTCAACATCCTACTTTCTTCTCTTCTTTTTTGTCCACTCCTCCATTCACCTGATCATCTAACATTTAGTTATAGATAATTGTGTTTCATCGTTTGTTGTCGTTGTCCCTGTATTCTGAAGAAGGCCACAGGCCGAAACGTCAGTATTGTGTTGTGTTCCTTCTTTGTAAAGCTGTCACCATACCTTGGAGTGTCTAACACTCCCCACCACTGGCTTCTTGTTGGAAAATGTTGGTTGCCCTCCTACATTACTTAAGCTGATCATGTCATTTCACAACAATATGTCTGCCATCATCCAGTTTGATGGTAGATCTTCCCAGCCCTTTGAGATGAACTGTAGTCAAACAAGGATGTGTCTTTGCCCCTACTCTATTCGGCATATTTTTCACTGCCCTTCTACACAATGCGTTTGAAACCGTCTCTGGAGACATCTACATCGGTACAAGATCTGACGGTTCCTTATTCAATCTTGCACGTCTGAGGTCAAAATTAAAAATAACTGAGACCCTAATCAAGGAGCTTCTATTCGCTGATGGTGCAGCACTGGATATGATGAATCCGTCCTGCAGTCAATGATTGATAATCTAGCTAGATCATGTGAATTATTCTCCCTATAAATAAGTATCCAGAAGACTGTGGTGCTTCAACAAGGTGTAGACAGCCCCGCAGCTATATAATTAAATAACATACCTTTTGAATCTGTGAGAAAGTTCACCTACCTCGGATCTATGGTCACAACCAATGTCCCCCTTGAAGAAGAAATAAATTCCCGAATCGGAAAGGCAGCTTCCACATTTGGTAAACTTAAAGATAGAGCATGGGCAACACCAATTTAATACTCAGGACTAAGATTCAAATTTACTAAAGTTGTGTGCTTAGTGCACTTCTATACGGATCAGAAACTTGGACTACCTATGCAGGGCAGGAGAAAAGGTTAAACAGCTTTCATGTATGTTGCCTTCGCAAGATTGTGAACATCAAATGGCAGGACAAAGTAACTAACTCTAATGTCTTACAACAAGCCAAACTCCCATCAATCATGGCAACACTTAGGATTCTTAGACTAAGGTGGCTGGGCCATGTAAGAAGATTGGCAAATAATCGTATCCCAAACAAATATTGCATGGTGAACTTAAGGACGGAAAGAGACCAAAGGGCAGACCAGTACTGAGATATAAGGATTTTTGCAGGGCTTCCTTGAGGGAATTTTCTTTAAGTGAAAGAAACTGGAAAAATGTGGCTGCGGATTGTAGCAATGGAGAGCAAACATAAAAAATGGTACAGCACCTTTTGAGACAGTTCTGATATCAAATTCAGAAGACAAATGGCGCAAGAGAAAAGAGACAAGGCCAGGTACCATAAATACACATTGCTCGTTCTGTGAATGGATCTGTCTGTCCAGGATTGACAAATTCAGCCACGAGAGATGTTCAGTAAAGCAGTACCCAGTGTGAGACACTAATGCTTTACCAAACTGCTGACTTATGATGATTGCTTGCTACCAACTGTCTGTCAAGACGCCAAAGGCCATATTTTAATAATAAACAAGTGATATTTTACATTTCCTAGGAAATAAACTTTGACAGCCATAGTGGCTAAGTGGTTAGTGTGCGCACTCTAAAGACTAGAGGTGGTCTGGGTTCACTTTTAAAATATTGTGATTTTTTAAAAATACTGATTGAGATCCACCCAGCCTCTGAAAGCTGACAGCAGATATTTTTTCTGTGTAGGTAGGGTGACCAGGCATAATACAATCACATCACCCATAAATATGTTATGGTTATGGAAGGCCTCGGTATCACTGCAAATGAATTAAAATCCATAATTGCTCAACTGCCCGTGCCAGTGGAATCATCCGAATTACTATTTCATCTCCCAAACAAAGAAAGGTAGCTGTAGTCCCCATCATAGCAGTCTCAGCACACGCCAAAAGACATAAGGCGAAACCTCGCAGAAAGGGAACACAGCCATCTGTTCTTCATCATACGATACCATCATTCATCGTAAACAATCGGAATATCGAAACACGATCAAAACAGATGAAACGCACAGCTTACAGTGTGCACAGAGCACTTAACTCAGTAGCTCCTGCAACAAGCCTAACTTGGAATATTAGGAAACTGCAACAAGGAACACTTTTCAGACATAGCATTTAATGGTTCCTGCCGCCTATCCACCATATTGACCGGAAGTTCATGTCGTTCCGAAAATGATGATCGTCATTTTTAAAAAAATGTATAGCGCTAGATGATGCTAGGACATTGTTTTTGATTCCAAATACGAATATATGAAACACAGTTAGTCATCGAACTATCCCCGTCACACATCAAACAACAGACTGTACGATCTCCCTGCAATGTGAAATTTTGAATCCCTCCTAAAAAATGAATCCATAAATATGTATCCTTGATTAGTTAAAAATGTGGTCATTACCACCATATTTCCCAGACAATTTAAGGCGTGGAGAGAATTCTTAATTAATTGTGACAAATTTATTAAACCAAGGCAATTTCATAGTTTATGCAAATATAAATTTTACTTAAGCTTCCACTGAATGTGTCTGCCTGTCTGTTCCCTTTTCTTCTATTTGGGAGCACAAATAACATGGCACATTATGCTGACAATAATAATCTTCAATCTAGTGCTACATATGTACAAAAGAGGTGATTTATCTTAAAATCTCTCTAAATCATCCTAATTTCATTTGAAAATGTTAAGTTTCTGCATATCTCTGCGCTCTGGAAAAATGTTATCAATGATCTATGACAGGGATGGCCAATAAGGTGCACCATTTTCCCATATAGCACTTTCTCTTCTTTTTTCTTTACTCCAAATGGTGGTTATGGTCCATCTATTTTACCATTTTGTCTACAATAGCTTTATTTAAAAAAAAAAATAAATAAATAAAAATTGTAATTATGTTATTTACAAAAAAGGGAGCCAATGTTTCCACTTTTATCTGAAGGCGGAGACAGAGAGAGATATTGCATATAGGCATATGGCTATGGAGTGCATGTAATCTAATGAAGACAAGCCATAATAAGGTTGTTTGTTCCTTCCTTGACAAACCACTGTTTTATTTAATTCTGCATAAAATCTTTTCATAACTAAATTTGCAGTTCCCTCTGAAATGACGTATGTAACAGTGTGAATCTACATCAGGGGGTGGGGAGAGTGATGAATATATATGCAGACTTTTGGATACCAAGTTTCCCTTTAATTATTTTTATCATTTAAATAATTTATTGTTAAATAAACAATCCCATTAAATAATGAAAAATTTCTCGTATGTGTCTGATGCGAAAGAAAGAGACTTTGTAACTCAAACATTCCAACGTTTGCCTCGTGAACCTAACAAGTAAGACAGTGTTTCACATATTTTTAATATAACCATGCAAACAAAGCTCGATTGTACGTGCTGGAATAGCACAAGAATTTATTTGCTGGAGCTAGAAGCAAATAACAGAGTTACATTGTCACGTTAACAAAAGAGAAAATAATTCATGCCACCCCAAGAGACTGCTATTTTCATTTAATATTTTAGCGTTTTGCTCTTTTAATCATTTCAAACATAACTGTTTATGATTCAGTTAAAGTATTTAAATGTATTATATAGAACAGCAACGGGTGCATATTTATGATAGTGATATGGTCAAGTATATTATGTAAGTTAAGGGTATACCATCAAGCCTTGGGGAATATAGTGTTCTGAGCATAATTTTTCAATTACCAACGGCACATTTTATGGGTGTTTTTTTGTGTCGTAATCAAGCCAGGATGCCCTACTTTTTAAAAATTAAAATCAGGTACCCATTTATGGCTGGATGAACGTAAGAGCTGTCGATCAGGATCAAACCTGACCTCTTGTCCATAATAGTTTAGTTCACTAACGCCTTCTCTTATAAAGCTCGACACGTATTTTCCAAGAGTATTTTCCAAAATAGATCCATTTAATGTCGTCTGGTAGAAGATATGGCATTCATTATCTATACCAGGGATGGCCACAAGTGACCCACGATGTCCTTTTTTTGGCTCGCGACGGATAAAAAATAAAATAAAGTTCATCATCATTATCGTGTGCCTTCTCCGCAACGAAGGTTGGCTACCATGGATCGCCATTCTACTCCGTTTCTTGCTTTGATGGTGCAGGCTGTCATAGATTGACTTGTCCGTCTTTTGATGTTACTCGTCCATGTTAGTCTTGGTCTGCCTCTGCCTCTTTTACCTTGTATTTTTCCTTCCAATATTACTTTTAGTAGGCTGTTGTGTCTTTTAACATGGCCCAAAAATTTCATTTGTCTTGTCTTGATTGTATTTAGTCGTTCTCTTTTTATTTTCAGTTGTTTTTAAAACTTCATCGTTTGTTATCTTTTGTTTCCATCCAATTCTACCTATTCTTCCATAAATCCATATTTCAAAGGCTTCAATTTTCTGTTCTGTTTTCTTGTCTAATGTCCATGTTTCTGCACCATACAGGAATATTGAGAAGATGTAACATTTTGCCATTCTTAGTTTCAGCCCTGCTGATATTTGTTTTGTTGTTAGTATATTTTTCATGGCATTAAAATTACTTTTTGCCATATCTATTCTTTTGTTTATTTCAGTTTTGCATTTTCTATCATTGGTTATAGTATGTCCCAGGTAGTTGTAGCTCTGGACTGTCTCCATATGTATTCCCTCAACTGTGATATTTAATTGTAGGTCTTGAGAATTTTCTTTGTTTATGATCATAGTTTTAGTCTTTTTGATATTCATATCTAGTCCATATTTTTTGCTTGTCATGTTTATTACATTAAGTAATTGTTGTAGATCTTTAGGATTTTCTGCTAGTAGTATCATCAGCATATCTTAGGTTATTGATTATCTTCCCATTAATGTTTAGGCCTGGCATCTCATTGATGTTTTTAAAGATTTGTTCAGTGTATAAATTGAACAAGCTTGGTGATAGGATGCATCCTTGTCTTACTCCTCTTTTTATATCAATGGGTGTAGAGTTCTCTTTGTTATATCTTATTATTGCTGTTTACTCCCAATACAAATTACATATCAGTCGTATGTCTGTGCCATCCAGATTTATATCTTTTAGGCAGTCTATAAGTTGCTCATGGTGAATTCTATCAAATGCTTTGGTGTAGTCTATAAAGCAGGCATATATTGGTTTGTTTACTTCTATGTACTTTTCAATCAATGTCCTCATGCTGAATATGGCTTCTTTTGTCCCACTGTTTTTCTTGAATCCGAATTGCTGCTCATCTAGTTCATTATTAATTTTATTCTGAATCCTTCTTTGTATAACTTTTAGTAAAATTTTGGTTACCTGGCTCATTAGGCTTATTGTTCTAAAATCGCTGCATTCAACTGCACCATTCTTTTTAGGCAATGCTATAAAAGTTGATGTTTTTAGTTCATTTGTTATATATCCTGTGCGGTATATGTCACTGCATATGTCTGTGATCACTTCAATGCCAAAATCTTCTAGTGCCTGTATCATCTCTATCTGTATATTGTCAGGTCCTGCTGCTTTTCCCTTTTTAATTGTTTTTATAGCTTTTTCTACTTTAGATGTCAAGATTTTATAGCGGGATGTACATTTTATGAATGGTTTTTTTGTCCCTTTCATCATGAAATAATTCTGTTACGTATTCCTGCCATCTTTCGATTATATCTTTGTTGTCTGTTAGTGTTCTTCCCTCTGTTTGCAATACATCTGTTTCCTGCTGCTTTTTTGTCTTTATTAGTCATTCTTTTTATTTCTGTGTGCATCCCTCTTAAATTTTGTTTACTTTCCATAGTTTCAATTTCTAGACATCTTTGGTTGAGCCAGTCTTCTTTTGCCTTTTTGCACATTTTTCATATTTCATTATCAATTACTTTGTGTTTGGCAGTGTTTTTCGCTTGTCTCTTCCATTTTTTCTAAAATGTTGTCAGTTATCCATTTTTGTTTTTTGTTACTTTCCTTTTTGGGTAAGGTGATGCAGGATTCTTGTATGCTGTTTTTTATGCATTGCCATTTGGTTGTGACTTTTTCTTCAGGATTTTCTCTTCTGTACTGCTCAATCCCTTCTTATAGAAGACTCTGATATGTATTCTTTACTCGTACAGTATAAGTTTCTTTCACATCTTTCTGATTTAAAGCTGTTGTATCTATTGCTGTTGCAGAATTAGTATTTTGTTTATTTCTCTTTAATTTGATTTTTATTTTAATCATTACAGGATTGTGATCTGAATTAATATCTGCTCCTGGATAGGTTTTGGCTTTCTTGACGCTGTTCCGGAATCTGTCTTTAATCATTATATAATCTATTTGATTCCTCTTTCCATCTCCAGGGCTTTTCCATGTGTATAATTTCCTTTTCTCTTGCTCAAAGTAGGTGTTACATATTATTAGCCTGTTTTCTTCACAAAATTGAATTAATCTTTCTCCTCTGTCATTTCTTTTTCCTAACCCATGATTTCCTATAATGGTCTTATATCTGCCTTTTCCCACTTTTGTGTTCATGTCACCCATTACAATCAAGATGTCTGAAGATTTCACTTGCTTCATAACTGTATTTAGATCTTCATAGTATGCTTCTATTTGTTCATCTGTATAGTCTTGAGTAGGTGCGTATGTTTGTATTATTGCTATGTCAAATGGCTTTGACTTCATTTTTATTAATATAATCCTATCATTGTATGTCACTTGAGTATTTATATATTTTTGTAGTTCTCGTTTTATTAGTATGCCTATCCCTCTTTGGTGTTCTGTATTGTTGCCTGAGTATATAAATGTATAGTTATCGTCTTGTATGTATCCACAGAAAATCAGGTTGCATTGAGCAAAATGTCCTGGGTAAAATTGATTTAAAATTTGTTACATTAACTTCTACCGTGGAGAAAGCTAACTCAAATATTCCCTAGTAGTTTGTTTAAAATAAAGTATAATTATTGGTGGAAACATCCGAGGTAAATCAAAGAATAATAATAGTACAAGTAGACCTATGTTTAACACTCGGAACACTCTAGTAGTTAGTTTAACGTCACCTTCCCGTCATTCCCGACCCATCCCTTTTTCCGTCTGATCATCCTGCGATCGACTGAAACAAAGGAAGAAGCTGATGAATGGTTCTAGAACTGACTCTCGGTTCGGCGAGTTCAAACAGTTTCCGTCAAGAAATACTGTCAGTCACACATCTCCTCCCCAACACATTTACCCCACAATTATTTTACTTTCAGTTTCTTTCTCTCCAATCCTCTTTTCATCAGTCAAAATTATATATCTGATATCCGATCTGATCATTCTGATTTTGTCGAGTTACAGTGAACAGTTCCATTTTAACAGGAAACAGTGCTATTGTTGTAATCTGTGTTTTCATTGTCTGTTGCTTCGGTCGTGGTATAATATAAGCAAAAAATAAGATTTTTTCATGAGAAATGGGAACATGATTTTTTATTTATCAACAATAAGGATAGCAAACCGCAGTGCCTTGTGTGTTTGCAAGTGCTGTTTGTAAATAAAGACTATAATCTTAAACAGCATTATACACAACACCATGCCGCTAAATACAAGGACTACATTGGTACAATATGTTCTACACTTGAGTGCGATTTTAGCAAAAAGGTTAGTGCTCAGAAATATGTTTTTACTACATTAACAACAAAACAAACAAGTTCCTTAATAGCATCATATCATTTGTTGTAAGCGCAGAGATAGCGAAATAAAAAAAAATCATTATGTGGCGGTGACTTCGTAAAGCGTTGTTCTAATAACATGGCGCTTGCATTTGGGGGGAAAAAAATTTTCAGTCATTTTTCGAGCGTTCCACTATCAAAACAGACAGTCACCAGAAGGGTTGAGGAAATAAGTTCTCATATATCTAGTAAATTAAAGAGTGTCGTTACAAATTCCGCTTACTTTTCTCTGGCTATGGATGAATCTACTGACATATCAGACACCACACAACTTTTAATTTTCATAAAAATTGTTTCAAAAGACTTTATTATCAATGAAGAGCTACTAGCTTTAGATTCATTGCATAATACAACCAAAGGTCAAGACATTTATGGCTCAGTTATGAAAGTTGTTAACGGTATTGGTGACATAAAACAGACTTTCAGCAATAGTGACAAGTGGCGCTAAGTCAATGTGTGGTACTCAAACAGGTTTAGTTGGATTATTAAGGAAGGCTGGAATCCATTGCCCAGCATTAAATTGCATTATACACCAGGAGGCGCTGTGTGACAAGATTCTAGACGTGGAGGATGTTATGAAAACTGTAATAAAGTGTGTGAATTTAATAAAAGGCGGGAATTGGGCTTTGACACACCCACAGTTTATACATTTTCTATAAGAAGTTGAGGCGGAATATGGCAATTTAGTGCTCTACACACATGTACGCTGGCTAAGCAGAGGGAATTGTTTGAGGCGGTTTTTTGCTTTGAGAAACGAGATAAAGCAGTTTTTAGAGAAACATGATACCAACAAAGAACTGATCAGAAAAATGTCTGAGCCACATTTTAACAGCATATTGGCCTTTTTAACTGATATCACCAAGCTACAGAGATGTTCCCAAACAGTCTCAGATTTGGTAGGACACCTAGATGGATTTGTAAGTCAACTAAAAGTTTTTCAGATTTACCCTGGCCAAAGAAAACTTCATTCATTTTCCTGCGTGCAAAGAATTGATTGAGGAGCGCAGTGACACTGATTTCAAATTTTCTGTATTAATTTTAGACAAACTATTGGAGCAATTCAATGAACGATTTTCTGACTTCAGTGGTATATGATCAGAACTGGCATTGTTTAACAACCCTATGAAGTGTGACATTTTCCAACAACATGACACTTTTCAGTTGGAGTTATGTAATCTCCAAAGTGACCACTTTTTCCAATCAACGATGGAGATAGGAGTTGACTTTTGCAAACTTGTGCCGTGGGAAAAATATCCTGCATTGAGTGATTTCAGTTTGAAAATTACTATGTTCAGAAGCACACACAGACATATATATATATATATATATATATATATATATATGTATATATATATATATGTATATATATATATATGTATATATATGTATGTATATATATATGTATGTATATATATATGTATGTATATATATATGTATGTATATATATATATATATATATATATATATATATATATATATATATATATATATATATATATATATATATATATATATATATATGTGTGTGTGAATGTGCTTTTTCAACAATGAAGGCGATTAAATTGTCACAAAGAAACCGACTCACTGATGGCCACCTTCAGGATTTATTTTGAATATCATCAACATCTTTACACATTGACTTTGATGAACTTGTTGCTGCACATGAACGTCCACATTGTTCTCATTAAGGTTTGTTACATGTCAACTTTAAAATGACCCAACTAAAACATGTTTGTTAAACAATATAAATAACAACTTTTATTCATTTTTATAAATCAACTAGGCATTTTTAACTCTGTTGCAACAAAATGAGTTATGTAAGCAAATAATGCCGATAAATAACAAAAAAGAAGAAGATTAAAAGCCATATACCTTACTAAACATAAGGAAAATTGGTTAAATGTAGTAAACACAGGTTAACAAGGTAGGGTGATTTTAACATGAGCTAAACTGTGGCAACAAAAGTGAAAATCAATGTTTACTCAATTTCCTCAATACAGCAATATTACCTGATCAAATTCACTGACAGATGCCAAGAACAAAATAGAGGTGATGCCTTCAAAGCACTGGAACCACTTCTGCCGTTGAGACCGCTGACCTCCCACATCAATGAACATAAAAGGAACACCTTTAATCATGATCTGATGTTCAATAATCCCCTTTGTGGCTTTCCTAGCAAAGAGAATGTCCTGTTTGGTTGGTACATAATTCTGAAATAGACAAAAATTTGTCATAAATTATGACGAACAGAAAGAAAAAATATTATACCTCTAAAGTATAAATGACTAGAAAGACAAAGAACAAAAGAGGCGACCCTGTCACATCTCAACAATGACATATAAGAAATATTAGAAAATACCGTGTTATAAGTGTCCATAACTTGTTTACCATCTACATACTTTTCTCTCTCTCTCTCTCTCTGTGATCAGGACTCAAACAGAGTAGGATTCCAGAATATGACATGAAGTCAGCTGTCAGGTTAATTGTGTTGATCGCCCCCACAGACAGAACATCACAATTAGAGTCTGCCAGATCCACTCTGATTGAGCACCCGTTAAAACGTTGCACTGTGTTCTGCGCCAGTGGCCCAGTGCATCCGATTTCAGCCAGCATTTTATTCAGGTTTGCTTTCCTTAGCCTTTGATTGTCCCCAATCTTCCTGTAAGGCAGCAGATGATCTTTTCTGTAGGGGGATTCTGCCCTTAGATGGTCGGCCCTCCCAGGTTTACGAGCACCATCTACCCGAGTCACTAGAGGTGACTAACACAGACATGTACACACAAAGATATGAGATGTGACTAACACAGACATGCACACAGCGATACGAGGCATGACTAACACTGACATATATATAAGATATATGACACATGACTAACATAAACATGCACATAAAGATATGAGATATGGCTGACATAGACATGCACACACAAATATATGACACATGACTAACATAAACATGCACACAGAGATATGACCAACATAGACATGTACACACAAAGATATGAGATGTGACTAACATAGCCATGCACACACAAGGATATGAGATGTGACATACACAGACATGCACCCACAAAGATATGAGATATGACTAACATAAACATGCACACAAAGATATGAGATATCACTACCTCAATCATGCACACACTAAGATATGAGATATGACTAAACACATACACACATAAAGATATGAGACATGATTAACACGGACACACCAAGATATGAGATATGACTAACATGACACACACCAAGATATAAGCCATGGCCAGCACACACACACACTAGCTAAGAATTGAGCCATGGCTTACACAGAAACACATCAAAATATGAGCCATGGCTTCACGGAAAAACACCAAGAAATGAACCATGTCCAACAAAGAAACACATTAAGGTATCCATATACTTGGGTTTGTTGTAGTCAGCAGACTCCTCGTAACCATGGGAATCATCGACATACGATACGTAGGCCCCAATTAACTGTTCACAGGTTTCGTTCAAACAGTTGTCCGGAGATTTGAGAGTGCAGTTTGACCCGTAGAACGTTCCCTTCATGTACAATTCCCGGTTGACTGTTCACAGGTGTCGTTGAAACAGTTGTCGGGACATTTGAGAGTGCAGTCTGACCCGTAGTACGTTTCCTTGCACGTACAGTCTGTACTTTCCGGGTCACATATGATGTCACAGCCATCAGAACACGTCTGCCTGCACTGTAGCCCAAAATTACCATCGGTACAAGTGTCATTACAGGTGTAGCCAGGATGTTTACATTGTAGGCATTTTCCGGATTTCTCCTCACATAAAGGACAGACACTAAGATAAGACCCAGAGCAGTCGTGTCCATATATCCCATGTGAACAGTTGTCATGACACGTACCGATGATGACGCTGCAGCCTTTGCAACACCCACTACACACTGCACAAAACGACCAAGAATGCCCGTCCAGACAATAGGTGTCTGTAAATGTTTGCACCTCACACACCGTCAGTGCACTGTCGGCCTGCAAAATAATAGGTGGTGAGAACTCAATCTTAATGTGTGCCATTGTTGCTTGTGTGGTGACTACAATAGTGTTCACAGAAATATTTGGGTTTGATATATCATTATACTGGAACACTACACCGCCACTGTCAGAGAAAGCCTTTTGGCATACATATAGTTTTAGTCTTTTTGATATTCATATCTAGTCCATATTTTTTGCTTGTCATGTTTATTACATTAAGTAATTGTTGTAGATCTTTAGGATTTTCTGCTAGTAGTACAGTATCATCAGCATATCTTAGGTTATTGATTATCTTCCCATTAATGTTTAGGCCTGGCATCTCAGTGATGTTTTTAAAGATTTGCTCAGTGTATAAATTGAACAGGCTTGGTGATAGGATGCATCCTTGTCTTACTCCTCTTTTTATATCAATGGGTGTAGAGTATTTTTAAGTTTGATTAAAAAACTGAACTGTAAGAAAGAAGAGAAGTTCATTCCATCATCAGTTAAGCAACTTCTGGCATCTTTAGAAGAAAATGGTTCAGACTCCACAACAGAATTTCTCAGCGTTTCTTGTGAATTTTATAAAAATGCTGTTTCTCAGTGCCTGGGTTGTTCATTCACAAGATAACAAAATTATGGAATGTATGCTATTAAGATCTCCTCAGGAAAGGGAGAAATTTGAAGAAACTGCTCATTATTTCTCTTTAAATTTAGATAGCCACGCCTTGTTTGAAAATAATTAGTTTGACAAAATTTCTTTCTTGAAGCAGTATGTGACGTAAAGAAAATAACGATGTGGGATGAAAAAAATGCCACACTTTATTCAAAATGGGGTTAAGTTTTTAAATTCTTCTCTAAAAAAAAGATTCCATAAGCAGAACTCCAGAAGCTCACAGAACTGTTCTTGTATCACCTGAAAGTTATGCTTGAGTGAAGACAATTTTCTCTTCAATGAACATGACGTGAACATCCCAAAAGTCCAACAGGAGTTTAGGAACTGCTCGAACCATGCTTGCCACCTTGGCAAACTTTAATATAACCTGTCAAGAATTTGCCACAAAATTCGTCATCTTTGCAAGGATTAGATATTACAGTTTGCTTAGGTCACTCTGGTCTACTTACCTCAGTCTTCTACAAATCTACAGACTCCCATTGTTTTCCTCGCTATCTATGACTCTTCTTACCCAACATCTTGTAAGAACTCTCCCCTATTCACAATTACTCAGGTTTCGTCGCCTTTGCCAGGATGATAAGAATTTCCTACATAATGTCCTGCTGATGCTTGACTTCTTCCGCTGACGCCTCTATTCCGAATCAGCTCTCCTACCTGCTCTCCAGCTAGTTCTCCACATCTCATACCAGGCTGCAATCACCCCCTCTACCCGTCCTCCCTCTGACAGGACATTACTTGCTCTCACCCATCACCCTTGCTACTACGCGGTGATCAGAATTATTCACCGCTACATCCTATTTCTACGCTCCGACTCCACTACCCGTCTACTCTTCCCTGAACCCCATTAGTTGCTTTTAAGCATTATCGCAACCTCCGTGACATGCTGACATGCTTGTCAGGAGCCACCTTTCTGCCTCCCTCAACTGCCATCGGGGCACTATCCGTTGCAATCGCAATCAATATAAATCTTGCAACCACGTCCTCCAGACAGATACAGTTCTATTCCCTAATGGTTCTTTTGAGATCTGAGAAGGGTTCACTTGTACTCGCGCAACATTATCTACGCCGTCTTATGTAAATGATGCAAGATGACCTACATAGGCGAATCAGGATGCCGTATTTGTGTAGGATGTCAGGAACATCTGTATGACATCACTCATGATGCAGGCACCCCAATAGCATCCCACTTCAACTCTAAGGGCCATCAGGGTAAGGCGGATGTCAAAGTTACTGGCCTGTTTTCATGTTCTTCTTCTGACAGCCGAAGCCGATTCACTTAGAGAATCGTTTGATCGCCCATATGGGTTGTTTCACCCCATCGGGCATTAATGTATCCCTTTCTTATGGGTAATCTATTACCCACCTCTCTCCCTCCCTTCCTTTCCTTCTTTCACTCTCAACTCCCCTCCGTTTACCCCCTCTCCTTTCTTCCTTCTCCTGCTCCTATTTTAGTCCCCACACCCTGACATGATCTCCCCAGGCAATATTCAGGGTCTATATTATTATATCACCTTGCACCGCCAGTACTTAATAATCCTCCTATTATGCCTCACTTTAGCCAGGTTGTCTCAGTAATCTGGCTTTGTTTGCCCTTCCCTATCTCTAGTGATTACCTGTGTCACGCGTGACTACTACTCATTCTAATACCTGATTATCTTGTCCAACTTCTCGTCCAATCACGAGACTGATTTCCCATAACCCCCCTTCCCCTCACCTCCTGCGTCCCACTTGATTCACAATAATCTACTCGATCTTTCTTGTAGATCAAACTACGTTGGATCTTGCTTCAATTAAGTCTCGTTTTCATTATATATATATATATTAGTGTACTAATTTTCACATTTTATCAATTTTTATCCTCCATCATGTAGCCAACATTTTTCGGGCACATCATGAGAAGAGGAAAGTTGGAATACTTGGTTACAACTGGCAAAATAAAAGGAAAGAGAGATCGCGGACGACAAAGAGAGAAAATACTGGATAGCTTGGTTTCATGGCATGGTAAACAGTCAACAACAGAACTGATATGATGCACTGTAGATAGAAGATTGTGGAGGGACATGATCACCTACGTCAACTGGTAAGGCACATGATGATGATGATGATGATGATGATCATGTAGCATATATCTCTTTTGTTTTATCATTTCATCTCGTATCCCTCTGTTTATTTCTCCTTGATTTACCTGTCCCTCTCATTCTAGATGTGGTAGAGTTTACTTTATTTCGTTGTTCGTTTGTGTTCTCATTTTCTGAGGAAATCCACATGTAGGCTAAAATGTCAGTATTTTATTGTGTCCCTTTTTTGTAAAGCTGTCACCATACCTTGATGGAGTGTATGTTACACTATACTACTTGCTCCTGATTTTTTATAACCAGACTTGACCCAGTTCCTGAACTTTGCAGGCTCATTTCACTCCTTTATTTCAACTTAATATTCTATCTCAACCCCCTCGGTTACCTTCTTAGACATCTTGGTCTCTTTTCACCTATCAGGTATACACACCTCCATATTTTATAAACCTACCAATCCTCACTCCCACTTCCTTTATTGTTTTTCCCACCCCACAACAGCCATAATTCTATCCCTTTCTCTCAACTCCTACACCTTATATGCCTCTGTGACTGAGATGATGACTTTCTCCATCAAGTCCACCTTATGTTGGAATTCTTTTTCTGCCATATTTACCCTGAAACTGTACCACAATCTGTCCTCCATGTTCTCCCTACTACCAGCACCCTAGTTCTTACACCAATGACCTGCCCATCTTCAAACAGAATTGTTCTCTCTCTCACCCACAACCCCCACAATCTGGCTGCATTCCAGATCCTGATATGAAATGTACCTATCTTCCTTCCACTCGAATTCAATCACTCGCCTTCTTATTTTTGTTTATTGGGGATAGGGTCCGAGAACACTGTACAACATTTAATGTGATTCCAGCACTCAGGTCTCCTCCCATTTCAGATCTCCAGGTCATGATACCTCTGAGGACTTCCAGGTTACCTGCATCGTCTCTTGCTCCTCGGATACCCACAGTTGCTTCACTTTGGAGAACCAACAAATAGCTTGTTTTGGTACTTTCCATCTGAGAGGATTACACTCTTTCCTTTAATCACTGGCCTCCTCTTACACTCTCTCCTCCTCCTCTTTTTCCCTCTTGCTACCTCTGCTTTCCCTTTTTCCTCCAAAACTATGGGACCCCTTCGATTGTAATAGGGAGTGTAAGGGTGTAAGGAGGTGGAGATAATCTTGGTGTGTTAAGAAAGGAGTGAGACTCATGGGTAGGGCACAAGTAAGGGTCGTGCATGAAGTTTGAGAGTAAGAGGTTGGTGAGAGCGGTCATGAGTTAAGAGTGATAGGTGAGTGAGTTGAGACGTAAGTAGATCTCGAGAATATCAAGAAAGATGTGGGAACATATGTTCAGTGGACTGTGTAAATAAAACATTTTATTCTTATGTTATAAAAGACGTGTGTGAAGTCATTTATATATGGATATGTGTGTGACGTATTCCAACCTAAAAGACGAACCAGAACACAACGCGAAGTACAAATATTGACATTCGGAGGAAGTATACGATTGCAGTATTAGATACATAAGTCGTACACATATATTGAGGAACATTATCCATCTGATCACTCTTCAGGCATTAATTGTCTATTGCTAGCTTCTTCGTTATCATCAAGTATCATGTTTGATGCTGCTGACAGTTCACAATTTACGACAGTGCACATATAAAGCGGTTCACACAATCATTAATCCTCTGAGGACTCTTTCTCCTTTTTCGCCCTTATGATCCTACCTGGTCTATTGACAATTTATCATATTGCCAACAAGCTCATAGGTCCTGGTGATACTTCCTCTTCTGCCATTTTGAGATAACCACCTACCCCCTTTCGTGTTTGTTTTTGTATTAATATTTTTTGGTTTATAACTGATGAAGGCACTTTTGCCAAAACATAGTTTGTCTTGTCTCTCTATAGGTTTAGTTTAGCTGCTTAATACTATTTTGTGTTCATTTTACACATTGCTTTTCCTTGACTGCTTGTCTGATTGCATCATTTCACAATGGGGTGAACTTCCTTCCCATCTTTCTTCTTTAGTTTTTTTCCACATACTGTTCTTTCTATGTTGGTTATTGTTTTCTTCAACTGTTTCCACTCTCCTTCTACTGTGTTTACTTCATTAGAGAGTTTCTTGAATTCCTCTTTTAGTTTTTTTTAAGAGTTGCCCTTGATTCTTCATCTTTGAATTGTTTTATTTTTATTGTCTATTCTTTTTGCTTCTCTTGTTTGTTTGTTTATCTTAACTGTTTTTTTTTTTTGCTCTGTCAGTGTGATTACTATTTTATGGTCTGGGTCATCTTTAACAGTGATGTCAGCTACTCTTTTTTATGTTCTGTTTTCTTCCTGGTATGAAATATATTTCGTTTCTACAGATTGTGTCACTCCACTTTATATATATGTATATATGTATATATATATATAGTGACCCTATATTTTACAGACCTTCATCACATGATTTTTGGGGTAATGTGGTCGGTATTACGCCCGTGCTGCTTTCTTCTTTCTTCTTCTACCTTTTTAGCTCCCAGTGGAGCATAGGTCTTCAACAAACACTTTCCAAGTCATTCTGTTTTTTGCCATTTTTTTTAAGATCATTCCATGTCTTCCCCATCATCTTCATCTCTGCTTCTATCTGTCTGCTCCAAGAATTCCTTGGTCTTCCTCTTTGTCTTTTCCCCTGGGGATTCCAAAAAAGGGCCTGTTGTGTAATACTCTCAGTTGGCTTCCGTAGTGTGTGTCCTATCCAGTGCCATCGTCTTCGCTGTATCTCTTTATCCACTGATGTTTGACTGGTACATTTCCATAATTCTATGTTAGTGATTTTGTCCTGCCATTTCCATCCTTTTATCCTGCGTAAGCATCCATTAATGAAAGTCTGTATCTTCGTGATTGCCAATTTTGTTGTTCTCCATGTTTCACAGCCATATAATAGGATCGCCTTAACATTTGAGTTGAAATTTTTATTTTAGTATTTAACCTTATTTCTTTGGATTTCCATGTTTCCCAGTGTAATGAAAGCTCCTCTTGCTTTTGATATCCTTATTTTGGTATCATTTTCTGTTCCTCCCTCTTTATCTATATTACTGTCCAGATATATGTAAGATTGTACATCTAATAGAGGTAATTCTCCTAGTTTTATTTGGTTAAATAAAACTAGGAGAATTACAGTGCTGCTTTACTTTCCCAGAAAAAAATCCGGTACCCATTTAAGGCTGGGTGAACCCGGAAGCTGTCAGTTGGGATCGAACCCTACCCCTTGTCCTTTGTAGTCCAGTTCACTAACCACTAAGCTATCGCGGCTCTCATATATATATATATATATATATATATATATACAGTCATCCCTCGCTACTTCACGGTTCATTTATCGCGGCCTCAGTACATCGCGGATTGTTCAAAAATTCAAAATTGAGGAATTATGGCTCTCATTCACAGCTCTCATTAACCTGTGCAGTAAATCTTCATCTTCTTCAACTCCACCATACTGCACAGGTGTTTTACCGACATTTATAAAGATCAAGCGAAGAGAAGCTATTGTCGGAGATGAGTTACGGACCTTGTTATAAAAGAAATGTTTATACTATATCATATTTTATCATTTATACATTATTTTATGTATGTTATTTATACTATTAATATTTTATTTACATATTTGAAACTATTCTTTAATGTTCTAAAATTAAGTTATTGAGTTATTTGCGGGTCATCATCATTGCACTTCGAACATGTCCATAGGTGCTCAGATCCCCTCCTCAGCAATTCCCTCAGTGTCCAGCGACTGACGACTCCAGTTCTATGTTGGTTGATAAGTCTTCTTACACGGCCACCAAGTTTCTCATTTCTGGCTTGCCCATCTTAACTCCCATTTCCATCATCCGAAGAAGTGACGTTGATCTGTGTTTGTCGAAGTCCTGTGCTCTTCCCACATCTCGGAGTGCATTGATGATGTCCGCCCGATCCATCGGTTGCCCGTCCTCAACGACAGCGCAGCTAGCCAACCTGTCCGCTCTCTCATTTCCCTGTACTCCCGCATGTCCAGGGACATAGACAAAGGTGACCATACGTATTTTGGATTTCTGCAACAACACTACCCATTGCATGCGTACAAAGCCCGCCTCCACTTTTTTTATCATGCTCATCGAATCCCTCAGTATACATGCGTGGATGTAGTCTTGTGACTCTAACCATTTGAATGCCTTGGTCACTGCCATCACCTCCATTGTCATGCTACTCATGGTCATGGCGTATGCACCACTGTCTTCCTTGCCTATTCTGCCTGCCGAGCGTGCTGTAAATGCCCATGCACTTCTTTCGTGTCGTCTTACAGATCCGTCTGTATACATGACTGCATCTTTCTCATCGGTGTTATCGCAGATGAGACCGTTGACCTCAACATTAACCACGACCGCGTTCTGTTCCCTACTTTTCCTGTGGAGTGTGACAATACATGAGAAAGTCCCCTTGAATGACGTAGGCACCGGTATCCACTCCTCACCAACGCTGATATTGGTAAGCCCACAGACCTGTTTGATGACATCTTCTGCTCGGCCCACCCATGATTTGCCTCTTTTTAGCCTGGTACCTTTCTCTGTGTTGAGCATGTGGTGCAATGGATGCTCTGTATCTGTACTAATCTTCAGGTATGCTCGTGCTCTCCAGATCTTGATTCTGTCATCCATGGTTGGAAAGTCAAGAAGATACCTCATTGCTACACAGGGAGTGTCCCTCGTACATCCCAGGATAATGCGCATGGCTTCATTTTGTATTTTCTCCAGCCTATCAATTTGAGTCGTACTGACAGTAAGAATGGCCAGGGCATACTCGATTGGTGCGAGGACTAATTTCTGGAAGAGAAGAGTAAGTAGTCTCTGCTCGATGTTGGCAGCTGCCATGACCTTCAAGGGCTAATCCTTTGCGGGATTTTGTTATCACATGGTCGACGTGGTCCCGAAAACACAGGCTGCGATCAAACTTAACTCCGAGATATGTCATCAACTTGTCCCTGGTCACCTCATCAGCTCCCATTCGCACTACCGGTGTGGTCGTATTAATGATATGATTGTTAAGGGAGAACCATGAAACTGATGCTTTATTAGGATTAACCAAGGCACCTGAAACTCTGAAACTCCACACCAAGAAGAAATGCGATCGAGTTCGTCTTGCATTGTGGAGGCGATTCCCCATCTGTCTCTTCCCTGTCGATATACCAGAATATCATCAGCAAAAGTCATAGTTCTTCCCCTCCCATCCAGCTGTTGGGCCGTGATCGTTATTGTGTACACGTTAAATAGAACTGGTGACAATGGTGAGCCTTGTGGCAGCCCAGGACAAATGGATGTTGGCTCGGAAGACCAACTTCCACATCTGAGTATCACCTTCCTCTGAAACAGTGCCGCGGCGATCCATCTAATGAGGAAGGGGTTCACCGCCAGTTTGAGAAGCATATGCATGAGATATTCAAATGGTACCCTGTTGTATGCATCTTCCAGATCTATAGCAGCAGCACATGTCTCCTCTCGTCTGTGGAAGCCTTCGAAGACGTCATAGGCAAATACTGCCGTATTGAGCCATGTCTCTTTGTTATATCTATAACCTCCGAGTGTGAATGGGAATACGCGTTTCTGTTCAAGGCGACAGGTGATGACACGGGCAACTATTTTCTCCAGCTGCTTGCCCACAGTGTTCTGCATTGTGATGATTCTGTAGGCACTGATCTGAGAATGGTCCTTGTTTGGCTTCGGTAGCGGTAATAAGTAGCTGTGTAGCCACTCCTCCTTAATCTGGCCACTCCGAATACTGGCATTAAACTCATTGGCCAGTGTTGTCAAGTCGTCATCAGCTAAATCGCCTATGTCATCATACCGAACACCATCTGGACCAGGAGCAGTGTTGTGTGACCTTTTAAGTGTCGTGCGAATGGTATCGGTTGTGATTGTGAGATCTTCTTCCAGCCCTACAACCTTACACAAATTTGACAAAGATCCCCGTATCCTCATTCTTACAGCCTCACTTCTTTGGTCCGTCTGCTCAATGTAGCGGGCAAGCAGGGCCTTCCCTTTGCTCTCATCAGATTTGTGCCATATCTGGCCTGTCCTCTGAAAGTCTGGTATACCTCTGTGTCGTGGTGTGCCATTCATGCACTGATGAAGGCGCCAGAATGTGGCTAGCGATTTTTCTGAGCACACTTTTTTACAGAAGTCATCCCATTTGGCATCCTTAGCCTGCTTAGCGCATAGTTTAAAGTGCATAATTTTTTGGTCGACCTCTATTTTCAGACGCTTCAAGAGCTCAGGATGTGTTCTACCATACCTCCTGGCTTCTTGCCATGTCTTGACCGTTTGTCTCTTGCTCCGCCAAGCTTCCTCGACACCTACGTTCCACCAGGGTGGCTGCGTCCATCTCTCCTGCCTCCTACGAGGGGCGCTCTGTTTCCTATGTCTGATTTTGCTAATGACGTCCTGGTCTGTTTTCTCGTAGTTGAATATGTGGAGCTTTCTTCTCTGGCTTTTATTTCCGCCTTTCTCAATTAGGAGGACACATAGTGATCACTTTCGTGGAACCCCAGTGCATTCCACCTGCAAACCGGTGCGAAGGTAGAAGACACCAGTGCCAGGTCTATGACACTATCACAGTCCCCTGTTCGAGTGGCCATTCTTGTTGCCCTTCCATCTATTCTAATAATAACATATGCACTTATATGGTTTAATATACACTTATTGATATTATACATACACAAAAATGTATGTATGTTAAAAATGAAGGGTGACACTATTTTGCGGTTTTTCACTTATCGCGGCCAGTTCTGGTCCCTATTAACCACGATAACTGAGGGATTACTCTATATATATATATATATATATATATATATATATATATATCGTCTTTTCGAGCCGAAGACGGCACATAGGGCAGAACCACAATCTCAAAAAACAGAAACCTTGCGTGCCAAAATGGCACATATTGCAGAGATCACTTCAAATCAAATGTACTATCAACCCTTACGTATGCGTGTGAAAGCTGGAAAACAACAAGAGACATAGAAACAAAGTTGAACGCATTCGAAAATAAATGTCCAAGGAAAATACTTAGTATAGCGTGGAATGAATTCAAAACAAACGAGGAAATTAGAGAAATCATCAATCAACCACTAATATCTTCAGCAATAAATAAAAGACGATGGTCATATGTTGGACATGTGATGAGAAGAGATAATAACTGAATAGCAAAGCAAGCCCTCATGTGGGAAACAACAGGTATGAGGAAGAGAGGAAAGGAAGACCCAGAGAGACACTGAGAAGAACATTGATCAGAGAGGCAAGAGCAGCAGGAATTGGTTCCCTCAATGAGATAGAGCTGCGTGCACAGAACAAAGAAAAATGGCGAGATTTGATAAAATATCTTTAAAAGAATTGAAAACTGCTAGAATAAAAATTTAGATAAGAGAAGGAGTATCTTGGTCTACACCCAAAGGGCCGGCTATGGCTCAAAAGGTCAATAGATAGATATACGAGTATATATATTATTGCGACTGTATTTGAAGAATGTACCAGGTATCTTTAGCTCCTTGAGCATGATTTTCAGGCCTAAGTGTTTCTCAGCACCAACTCTGAGCCTGTGGTTCTCATAGGAGCGACCTCATACGATGTATTGTAATGGTCAACTTCCATTTCAAATGGCAGTTGCTGTCTAATATAACCTAGAAGACATAATCTGAGGCTGAATGGGCCATGCCTCACCAAGAAATTGGCAACAACTCTAAGACAACAACTGGGTCTCTTTCCTATTAAACACGCTGGTTGTCTAGGTGAGGCCAGGTTTAGTAGCTTAACATAGTTGGTGGCAAGCAAATTGCTAGTTGATAGAAGCTAGCCACCAAGCTTGTTAGACATAGACAATAGGTCTGTAAACTTGTGAGCCATGGAATTTAACAATGATTAGAAATAAGTGTTTTCAGTTGGAATAACAATGTGCTAATTACAGAGATGCACATCTTGCAGGGCGATGTGTTATCTCCTCAATTTTCTCACCACCGCTGGCAGAATATATAAGCCCCAAACCTACCAATCCTACCGCTGAATCAGTGCACATGTACAACATCCACTATACAGAGAGATTGGAAGGAGAAAGAGCAGCAAGCTCAAAAGAGAAAAATCATACATTTCAAGGGTTTATAACATTGTTCAACAGATTTGTCTACTTGGGGACATTGAACCTGCGGATGAGTTGATCCTGGCACCAACATAATGCTCTACGCCCTCTTTGGTTGAACAGAGAATGCAGAGAACAAAGCTCTGTGATCATCAAGGCAGAGTTGCAGGCCTTGATTTATGAAAGCTCATCTGAGGGTTTGGCAGTCATCTACACTGCTTTTTATCTGCACTTATCTTCAGTTATGCTCGCAAACTTCAGACCTTGATCCTGTCATTCATAGTTGGAAAATCAAGAAGATACCTCATTGCTACACAGGAAGTGTCTCTCTTACACACCAAAAAATGTGCATCGCTTAATTTTGTCCTTTACCCCATCAAGACCAGCTCCTTGTCATGGGGATGGGGCTTAACAGTCACCAGGGACTGAAAACCAAGACTGGCCAGGCCTTCCTACACCTGAGCAAGACCACAGTCTGCTCTAGCAAGTTTTAAGTGCTGAAGTCGGAGGCAACCAGTCAAAAGGCATACTACAGCAATCAGGATGCCACGCACTCACACCAATGGGAAGTATGTCTATAAATGCAAATCGATATGGCACTCGCCCTGTGATGGACACTCAGGCAGGTGCAGCGCCGGGCCCTCAGCCTTGAAAGGGCCCAACCTCTATTACTGGATGTCCTTCTCAATCGCTCTGTGGAGTCAGGGGGCGACAGAATAGAACTACTGACCAATCCAAACTAAGACCACTCAAAATAATGCACTGGAATGCTGAAGGCATCAACAGCAAAAGAGATAGGTACAGTAAAAAGATAGAGTTAGAAAATATCCTGCATGAAGAACAAGTAAGCATTTGCTGTTTGCAGGAAACCCATCTAAACAACGACATAGCCTTGAAGATTAGGGGATACCAGTGCTACCGACTTGACAGAAAAAAAAAAAAACAGACCAAAGGGCGGAATGTTGATATTTGTAAAGAACAACATAAATACATGTCAGCTTGAAGTGTATATGGATGGGGCGGAATATCAAATACTGCACCTCAGGACAGATCTACTCAACTACTACTGTCTGAACGACCGCCCACTAGCACTATACACAATTCCATTAAAAGAAAGAAGAATTGTAAGTGGAGACTTTAACAGCCATTCACAGAGCTAGGGCTATGAAAATATGGACAAGAGAGGTGAACTTGAAAATTGGCAGGACGACAATGGGCTTATACTGCTAAACCAGACAACAGATCCACCAACATTCTATTCCAGATCATGGCATGCCACATCTATACCA
Source organism: Megaustenia siamemsis (assembly GCA_032433765.1). NCBI lineage: Eukaryota > Metazoa > Mollusca > Gastropoda > Stylommatophora > Ariophantidae > Megaustenia > Megaustenia siamemsis. The sequence continues at coordinate 40,815,634 of JAVIAB010000117.1, read as the reverse complement.
GACCTTGCTTTCCATTCACCAGACCTGGATTCGAATATCACATGTATTGTTGGGAAACAACAGCAGCGACCACCGACCAGTCTTTTTAGTGGTGCAAAATGAGGCAGTTAGGGAGAGCAGCACTCTCTCCAGATGGAATTACAAAAAGACAGACTGGAAAATGTATCAACTTTACACCAGTGTACTGACTAAATATCTAAATACAGACAGAGACATCAACAAAATAGTTGATGAATTCAGTAGACTAATAATACAAGCTGCCAGTGAAACAATACCTAGAGGGGCACGGAAACACTACAAACCATACTGGAGTAGTGAACTAGAGCAACTGCACAATGACATGGAAATATCTCGAAAGCAGGCAGAAAATAACCCTTGCCATGAACACCACAATAACTATCAGCATCATCATCATCATCATGTACCCTGCCGGGTGGCGTAGGCGATCATGTCCCTCCACAATCTTCTATCTACAGTGCATCGTATCAGTTCTGATGTTGACTGTTTTCCATGCCATGACACCAAGCTATCCAGTATTTTCTCTCTTTGTCATCCGCGATCTCTCTTTCCTTTTATTTTGCCAGTTGTAACCAAGTATTCCAACTTTCCTCTTCTCATGATGTGACCTAAAAATGTTGATTGCTTCTTTCTGATGTTTTTTAAGAGCTCCCTTTTGTGTTGGCTTCTTTGAGAACTTCCTCATTGGTCTTTTTATCTGTCCAGGGAACTTTCAACATTCTTCTGAGAAATCCCATCTCTGTGGCCTCTAATCGTCTTTTCATTTGTTTGTCTACTGTCCATGATTCGCTTCCATAGGTCAGAATTGGTTCTATATAGCACCGATGAACTCTCTTTCTCATTTTTATTGACATAGATTTGTTGCATAAGATATTTTTCATTTTCTGAAATGCTATTTTGGCCTGAGCTATTCTGCTTTTTATTTCTGTAGTGCATCTCCCATCTGATGTTATTATTGTGCCCAAGTATTTGAAACGTTGTACTTGTTTCAGATTTGTCTCGTTTATTTTTATTCTGCATGATGGTGATGATTGTTTCTTCGATATAACCATTACTTCTGTTTTCTTACTATTCAGACTGAGACCTTTCTTGTTGCTTTCTTCTACTATTATGTCTATCATTTCTTGTAGTTCGTTCTCTGTCTCTGCTATTAAGACTGTGTCATCCGCATATCGCAAATTATTTATGTTGTGACCGTTGACTTCAATTCCTTTTTTGTCTACTATTGATCTCATAATATATTCGCTGTAAAGTGAAAACAAATCCGGTGACAGAACACAGCCTTGTCTGACTCCTTGTTTTATATATTGGAATTGTCCTGTTTGGTTGTTAATTCGTATAGCTGCTGTTTGTTGCCAGTACATGTTTTTTATGATTCGCAGATCCTTGCCATCAATGTTTAATTTCTCCAGCATATTTATTATTTCCACATGCTTTACTTTGTCAAATGCTTTCATGTAGTCTATAAAGCACATATATAGATCTTTCTTTACCTCTATAGATCTTTCTATCAATGTCCTTAAGATGTATATTGCATTATTGGTGCCCTTTCCTTCCACAAATCCACATTGTTCCTCACTTATTTCTGGTTTTATTTTGTTCCTTACACGTCTCATGATTATTCTTAGTAATATTTTAGTCATATGGCTCATGAGACTAATAGTGCGATGGTCTTCACAATCAGTGGCTCCTGACTTCTTCCAGACTATCAGCATGCTAAAGCCAAAATTCAATGGGCTAAACTACAAGCCAGACGGAGAAGCTGGAAAGAGAAAACAGAGACCTTGAATCTTGAATGAGACACAAGAAAAGTGTGGAAGCTTGTAAAACAGCTGAATGATGAGGGTACAGAAAGGAACACCAAAATTACACTGAAGAAGAATGGAAACATCCTAAGCATGCAGACTCCTCTGCAAATGACAATAATATTGAAATTAGCCTGGAGAAACGACAAGAGACCTGTTTAAAACAACAACATGCAAGACAAGAAGAGACCGCACATGAAGTCATGGAAATGCCCATTACACAAAGAGAGCTAGAGCTGGCAATATCCAAATTAAAAATGAAAAAGTCACCAGGCAGTGACGGAGTGTCCAATGAAATGATTAAGAACTTGGAAACTGCAGCTAAAGCAAAACTACTGCAGATCTATAACATTTGCTGGGCCACAAGTAGAGTACCACAGGCGTGGAGAGAAGCAATTATGATACCATTACTAAAGCCTGTAATCGATGGTTCAACGACATCCAGCTATAGATCAATTAGCCTTACAAGCTGTTTGTGTAAAACAATAGAACGTATAATCAATCACAGACTGCAGTGGTATCTGGAAAGTGAAAGCCTCCTTGTCCCACAGCAGGCAGGCTTTAGACAGTGTTACTTTACCGAAGATCAGGCAACCTATCTTTCCCAGGAAACTGAGGATGTGTTTCAAGAAAAGAAACTGGTACTAGCAGCATGTATAGACCTAAAGAAAGTATTTGATAAGGTATGGAAGGAAGGACTTTTGAAGAAACTGAGAAATTATGGAGTAAATGGCAGGATGTACAAAGGGTCAAAGCATACCTGCATAATAGGAAAGTCAGAGAGCAACTGGATGGTCTTAAGAGTAAGAAGGTCTTACTGCACCAGGGCGTCCCACAGGGAGGGGTACTATCTCCAACACTTTTTTCTAATCTACATCAATGACCTGGTTACTGAACTACCGCAGGGTATCAAAATGGCAATATATGCAGATGACTGTAATGTGGTGCACAGAGGAGTATGCAACAGTGGCCTCCAAATTGTTGCAAAGAGCTATGAATGCACTGAATTCATGGACAGATAGATGGTGTATCAGCATCAATATAGACAAATGCAATACTACACTTTTCACTCTCCTGTGAAAGAAGACATACAAGCTACCTATCTCGGAGTTACATTTGATAACAAACTATCTTGGAAACAGCAGATAAATAAGGCAACCCAAAAAGCAAGGAGGAAGTTGGCTATTCTAAGAAAGCTGTGTGGAACCATGTGGGGTGCGAGTGTGAAAATATTCAGTAAAATTTACCAAACAGAGTATACGCCAAGATTTAGAATAAGGATCATCTGCATGGTGCTCAGCATCAAACACCACACTGCAAGAGCTGGATAAAGTACAAAACCAGGCACTTAGGGTCATCACAGGAGCAATGAAATCAACACCTATATTGGAGATGGAGAAATTGTGGAGGATACCAGCACTGAGAGAACAAAGGGACACAAAGGTGTTGTTACAGGCAGAAAAATTTGCACGCATGCCGAAACATCCAATGAAGGACGGATTAAAAAATCTTGCATTGGGGCAACTTAAGAGAAGCAGTTTTATCCACCAAGCCAAGCCATTTGTAGACAAACACCAGACATGCCAAGAGTTGTTAACCCCCTACTGCCCATACCAGAACAGACTCCCTGGCCAGAGGAATCAGGATTATCAATACAAATACGGACAGAAGTGAAAGGAATACCTGACAAAGAGGAACAGAATAGTATATAGCGTAAAACATTAACTCTCAGTTTCTTGGATGAAGAATACCCACAAGACCTATGGATTTGTGTGTACACAGATGGATCAGCACAGAATGCAGTAAAGAATGGGGGAGCAGGTGCATATATAGAGTACCCTAATAACACTAGGGATATGAATAAAATAGCAACAGGGAAATATTGTCACAATTATGATGCAGAAATCCAAGCAATAAAGTTGGCAAAAGAAAAACTGCTGAACAGTAATCTTAGCCCACATCCTGTAGTGTTTTTTGGCAGATGCAAGAACAGTACTCCAGACACTACAATCCAGAAAATTACCACATCTGCAGACCTTATTGACTGAACTCTGCAAGCACCACAGGATTGCCCTTCAGTGGATCCCATCTCACTGTGGAATACCAGGAAATCAGAAAGCAGATCAGTTGGCATAGGATGGTTCAACAGTCACACAACTAGATGCACTGGTTACATACCATCAGAAGAAACAGATAATAAAATCAATCAGAGGACCACAACCCCCAAATCAGGATGCCTTTCATAATATGAATAGATGTGAACAAGTTATCATTATACGCCTCAGAACAGTTCACAACCGATTCCACAGTCACATGTATACAAAATTCAAGATCGGCACCTCAACTACTTGTACATATTGGCAGGTACCTGGACTAGTACTGTCTTTGTCCTTTCTACATTGTCCCCATTAAAGCTTTTCATTAGTTTCCATATTTTTGTGTGCGTCCTTCTCGAGGTTCAGTTTGGCTGTTTTTCCATGCAAACCTTCTCTTATGTTTTATTCCTATTCTCCCTGGTAAAGGTTGCCCTTATTTTGTGCAAGATGAGGTTTTCTTCTTTGGGTTTATGAGTTTATTTTCCATGTTTTCCCTGAATTGGCTGAGTTCAGTATGAAGTTTTTCTAGGTTTGGGATTCAGAAGGGTTAGTACTGATCTGACTGGTCTGTTTCCCGCGCACACACGTTATGGACGCGGCTTTAACAAATGAAATGTTTGATACTTCGAGTTGTCAGTCGCTACACGTTGTGGGATACACTGAAAGGATTCAAGCACTTTTGGAGCTGTTCGGTGTGCAGTGAGGATGATTTGTTGACTTAGTAATTGTAAGAAAAATGCCACATTTTTGCAATGTCATATCACACAAGCAGTGCGAGAAATTCAGTAGTCGACACTAAGGAAACAAATAAACTCTGAATAACAGAAAACCTGCAAGAACGTCTCAACATACTGGATTAGGTAAGTAAACAATCCGGCATGAATCTTGACAAGGATAAATCATAAGTAATTAATAGACTGCAAAAGACTGTAGATTTAACAACATATTTGACAAGAGAACCACAATCAAAACAAGAGGCTGAAATGGTGATTTATGAAAGTCACAGAGTCACCATCCCGACCCATCCTTTTTTCTGTTTGATCATCCTGTGATCGACTGAAACAAAGGAAGAAGCCGACGAATGGTTCTAGAACCGACTCTTGGTTCGGCGAGTTCAAACAGTTTCCGTCAAGAAATACTGTCAGTCACCCATCTCGTCCTCCCCAACACATTCACCCTACAATTATTTTACTTTCAGTTTCTTTCTCTCCAATTCTCTTTTCATCAGTCAAAATTAAAATTATATATCCGATCATTCTGATTTTGTCGAGTTATAGTGAACAGTTCCATTTTAACAGGAAACAGTGCTATTGTTGTAATCTGTGATTTCATTGTCTGTTGTTTCGGTCATGGTATAATATGAGCAATAAACGTCAATTAAATGAAAAAATAAGATTTTTTCATGAGAAATGGGAACATGATTTTTTATTTATCAACAATAAGAATAGCAAACCGCAGTGCCTTGTGTGTTTGCAAGTGTTGTCTGTAAATAAAGAGTATAATCTTAAACGGCATTATACACAACACCACGCCGCTAAATACAAGGACTACATTGGTACAATACGTTATACACTTGTGTGCGATTTGAACAAAAAGGTTAGTGCTCAGAAATATATTTTTACTACATAACAACAAAACAAACAAGTTCCTTAATGGCATCGTTTGTTGTAAGCGCAGAGATAGCGAAATAAAAAAAATCATTATATAACGGTGACTGCGTAAATTGTTGTTCTATTAACTTGGCGCGTGCATTTGGGGAATAAAAAATTGCCTGTCATTTTGCGTGTGTTCCACTTTCAAAACAGTCACTAGAAGGGTTGAGGAAATAAGTTCTCATATATCTAGTAAATTAAAGAGTGTCGTTACAAATTCCGCTTACTTTTCTCTGGCTTTGAATGAATCTACTGATATATCAGACACAACACAACTTTTAATTTTCATAAAAACTGTTTCAAAAGACTTTATTATCAATGAAGAGCTACTAGCTTTAGATTCATTGCATAATACGACCAAAGGTTAAAACATTTATGGCTCAGTTATGAAAGTTGTTAACGGTATTGGTGACATAAAAAAGACTTTCAGCAATAGTGACAGGTGGCGCTAAGTCAATGTGTGGTACTCAAACAGGTTTAGTTGGATTATTAAGGAAGGCTGGAATCCATTGCCCAGCATTACATTGCATTATACACCAAGAGGCGCTGTGTGGCAAGATTCTAGACGTGGAGGATGTTATGAAAACTGTAATAAAGTGTGTGAATTTAATAAAAGGCGGGAACTGGGCTTTGACACACCAACAGTTTATATATTTTCTATAAGAAGTTGAGGCGGAATATGGCGATTTAGTGCTATAAACACAAGTACGCTGGCTAAGCAGAGGGAATTGTTTGAGGCGGTTTTTTGCTTTCAGAAACGAGATAAAGCAGTTTTTTAGAGAAACATGATACCAACAAAGAACTCATCAGAAAAATGTCTGATACACATTTTAACAGTGTAATGGCCTTTTTAACTGATATCATCCAGCACATGAATGAACTTAACGTGAAGCTACAGGGACGTTCCCAAACAGTCTCAGATTTGGTAGGACACCTAGATGGATTTATAAGTCAAATAAAAGTTTATAGATTTACCCTGGCCAAAGAAAACTTCATTCATTTTCCTTCGTGCAAAGAATTGATTGAGGAGCGCAGTGACACTGATTTCAAATTTTCTGTATTAATGTTAGACAAACTATTGGAGCAATTCAATGAACGATTTTCTGACTTCAGTGGTATACGATCAGAACTGGCATTATTTAACAACCCTATGTAGTGTGACATTTTCCAACAACATGACACTTTTCAGTTGGAGTTATGTAATCTCCAAAGTGACCCCTTTTTCCAATCAACGATGGAGATAGACTTTTAGAAACTTGTGCCGTGGGAAAAATATCCAGCATTGAGTGATTTCAGTTTGAAAATTACTACTGTGTTCGGAAGCACACATATATATATATATATATATATATATATATGTGAATGCGCTTTTTCAACAATGAAGGCGATTAAATCGTCACAAAGAAAACCGACTCACTGATGGTCACCTTCAGGATTTATTACGATTATCATCATCATCTTTACACATTGACTTTGATGAACTTGTTGCTGCACATGAACGTCCACATTGTTCTCATTAAGGTTTGTTACATGTCAACTTTAAAATGACCTAACTAAAACATGTTTGTTAAACAATATAAATAAAACTTTTATTAATTTTTATAAATCAACTTCTATTTGCAGACGACCAGGCACTAATACATGAAACAATTACAAGAACACTTAAACAAACTCAACATCTTTACAACATGAAAATCAACATCAACAAAACAGAAGTCATGAATGTCGCCAAAAATAAACAGAACATCAACATAACTATAAAACAAGTAGAGGAATTCAAATACCTAGGAAGTCTAATGACAAACGACAATTAGATAGAATCAAGATGCAACAAAGCTGTCAAATCATCGGACAGTTATCACCACTATGTCCAACAAGGAAATAACTCTGGAGGCAAAACGAGCCAACGTTGTGCTACCAATGCCAGACTGGACTCTAGATGCAAGAACAATAAGAAAAATAATCTACACGAATGACAGGAACAGTCTGAGAGATAAGATCAGAAATGTAGAACAAGCTAGGAATTAGAATATATAAGGAAACAACAGATAAAATGGTTCGGCCACGTGCCTTCAACAAACGTTGTGAGAACAACAGACCAAGGGTCGACCACGTGGATCGATGGAATATAGAAGCACTGAAACATGACCGCTCGACGCCAAGAAGAAGAATCAACTAATTTTTAACTCTGTTGCAACAAAATGATTTATGTAAGCAAATAATGTAGATAAATAACCATTAAAACAAATGCCAAGTTTATTTGTATTGATGTTGTTATGTGTGTGGCCCGAGTGGCCCGCCATTTGAAAGAAATTGGCCATCCCTGATCTATATTAATATATACATTTTAAAAATTTTAAATGGTAAAAGACTATTTCAGGACAGCTCAGTGGTCAGTGAACTGGGCTACTAAGGACAAGAAATTAAGGACAACTTTTTCATTAAAAAATAAATATTTTCTTCAAAATTTGACATTTTCAATTTTTTTACACCAAATGAAAATATATTCAATTTTGCATAGAATAAATAATTTCTTGTTGCAAAAAACAATTTGAAAGTATTTTAAAATAATATTTTTAATTGCCATGGTAACCCCTTTTTACCTAATTAAATATGCACAATTTTCAAATTGTCATACTTCTTTATTTATAAACGTATTTGAATATTTTTTTCACCAAATCTCTTATGATTCCCGATAAACAATCACGTTCAAACCACGTTAATATCAACATGTAAAAAAATTTTCATTGGCCAAAAACTTGAAGTCTTTCATCTACATCATCATCATCAAGTACCATTTCTGCTGGCGTAGGTAACCATGTCTCTCCAAAACTTTTGATCTCAACAGTTATTTATAATTTCTGTTGTCACCTATTAAGACTCTAGAAACAGTAACAGGTTTACAACCCTTAGATGACAGAAAGGTCACTAAAGTATTGCAACAAATGGAGAAATATAGAAGGCTCTTTAGCCACCCCATGCACCAAAGAATAACTGGTTCCGCAATTTTACGACTAGAGAAGAGCAACTTCGATGCAATTGCCAATGAACTAACTACTGGAGACAATGTACTTTCCCAAACAATATCGAAACCCTTGGGCAAATCTGATGTCTCCTCATGGAAAACATAAAATATCAGAACTTAAGGAAAATATAACAGGAATCATGAAAAAAGGCACCCAATCAGACACAGAAATAAAACACGTAGCAGAAAAACACATACATGATACCTACCCACAGGACTCTTGGTCCCACATATACACAGATGGCTCTGCTACAAATGCCACCAGAAATGGAGGGGGAGGTGTGTTCTTGACGCTGATTAATCAGGACAAGATCACCAAGTCAATAGCTACTGGAAAATTCTCAAACAACTTTAAAACAGAAACTGAGGCCCTCAGATGATGCTGCAACACTGGCTACTCAACACAAAAATAACCTGGACCAACTATGCAATAACTTCCAGAGAGTAGTCATTCAGTGGATACCATCACACTGTAATATACACGGGAACGAACGCGCAGACAAATTAGCTAAAGAGGGAGGGAGATTATCACAAGAGAACCATCTGCTCAGTTATGATGAAGCCAAATCCATCCTCAAGGGTCAGTTCCATGAAAAATGGAACGAGAACACCCAAAGCATAACGAGAGTGACGGATACCACCAACTATCAAGGAGGGATCAACTCATACTTCGCCTACGCACTGGCCACAATAGAATGAGAAATCACTTGTTCACCAAATTCAAAATAGGTACTACCAGCCTATGCCACTATACACTATGACTACAAAACATGTTCTACAGGATTGCCCCCAGTACAAAGACATGAGAAGAGCAATGTGGTACACGCCCACCTCCCTGGAAGAAAAACTATATGGGTCAATCGACTCGCTTAAACAGACAGCTGACTTCATGAGAGTCTGGAATCCTACTCTGATTGAGTCTTGATCACAGAGAGAGAGAGATTTCTGTTGTTGACCTTCTGCCAAACCATTCTCTTAAGCTGTCTTGTATCTTTTCTCTTTGCTTCCCTCTATCTCTTCGTCCCTCAATATTCCCAGTTGTTACAATATATTCCAGCTGTACTCTTCTCATTACATGACCAAAAAATGATGATCGTTTCTTCCTAATATTGGAAATTATAGCTCGTTTCAAATCATGTGCCCAACTTCAAAACGCTATTACTCAGTAACCGTTTGTTAAAAACTGTTGAAATTTTCCAAATGTTATTAGAATGCAAAAGATCCTTTAAACAAATTATATAACAAATATATTACATTAATATTAATACATATATTATTTAACAAATATCTTGCAGCTGCAGTTTTCTTAAAGCGGCGAATTTCTTTGATGTTTGTCAAAATTGTAAATTGTGAACCCCTAAATAATAGAAATTACTGTAGTTGCTGGTCTATGATTAATTTTCACTAGGTAAAGGCGTGGCCGTAATGGGGAAATAACCTAATAAGACAAAACACCAGGAGAATTATTGTCTTCTCAGTTCGAGGACGGACAATAATATCAAGGTATACCTGTATGTCCAATTGTCATAGTTGATCCTGATAAGGACCGTTTGTTGAACTAATTTAAGGTAATATAGGGGCCAACATTGTGGGGGCTATATACTTTCATTCTGAATCAGACGAGTCTAAAAGATTAATAACTGTTTGGGGTTGAACATTCCACAAACCATCATTTTTCCAATATTCCTCTTCCTGTTTTAAGACGTGGTCTTCACATTTAGCCCAATAATCTTTGTCTATATTTAATAAAGCGAGATTAGCAAGAGTCTTTACATCGCATATTTTGAATGTTGTATTTTCATCTGCCACTTGTCCTTTTAATTTTGCCCAGATTAGTTCTATTGGATTTAAATGAGCATGGTAAGGTGGCAGCCTCAAACTTATATGACCGTGCTCTTGGATAATCTTATCTATTTGAAAAATCTTTGTCCTTTGTTTTTGCTTTACTAGAGATAGTAATTCAGGTTTTAAGTACATGTTATTAAATTGTATGTGCTCCTTTGTGAGCCATATCTTAATAGCATCTTTTGTACTGGATGACGTCGGGGCTTTATCTTCAAGTGCAACAATGTTGTGGTACGCTGCATTGTCCATTATTAGGCAAGATGGTCGATCTAGTGATGGGAGAACAGAATTGTCAATCCAATGTCTAAATATGTGACCATTCATCTCAGAGTGATAATCCCGATTGTCTATGGATTTTGAAAGAAAAATGAGCTCTGCATTCTGTATTAGTCCATGTTGTCGACTACCTGCATGATCAATTATCAAGCGCTGTCCTTTGCTGCTAGGTATTAATCTCTTAATCTTTCCTTGTCTGCGTGGAACAATGCAGAATTGCAGGTACATGCGGTTAGGGAGACCCCAGTTCATTTCGTGATTGTTAATGTGTATGCCTGTAATGGGAAGGTGAACACACAACAATGGCAGAACCTATTCGAGTTCGATGAAGAGAACGTCATTTTCAGTGGAGACTTTAATGCTAGAGGAAACCAGTGGGGAAACGTCATAACCAACAAGCAGGGAGAAGACCTAGAGGACACACTGGTGTCGGCTGATTTAGTGTGCTTGAATGATGGAAGGGCAACAAGAATGGCCACTCGAACAGGGGACTCTGATAGTGTCATAGACCTGGCACTGGGGTCTTTCACCTTCACACCGGTTTGCAGGTGCAGTGCACTGGGGTTCCACGGAAGTGATCACTATCCATGTGCCCTCCTAATTGAGAACAGCAGAAATAAAAGCCAGAAAAGAAAGCTCCACACACTCAACTACGAAAAAACCGACCAAGACGTCATTAGCAAAATCAGACATAGGAAACAGAGCACCCTTCGTAGGAGGCAGGAGAGAAGGGCGCAGCCACCCTGGTGGAACGTAGATGTCGAGGAAGCTAGGCGGAGCAAGAGACAAATGGTCAAGACATGGCAGAAAGCCAGGACTGGAAGATCACAGCCTGTGCTCTTGAAGCGTCTGAAAGTAGAGGTCGATCAAAAAATGATGCACTTTAAACTATGTGCTAAGCAGGCTAAGGATGCCAAATGGGATGACTTCTGTAAAAAAGTGTGCTCAGAAAAATTGCTAGCCACATTCTGGCGCCTTCATCAGAGCATGAATGGCACAACACGACACAGAGGCATACTAGACTTTCAGAGCACAGGCCGGATATGGCACAAATCTGATGAGAGCAAAGGGAAAGCCCTGCTTGCCCGCTACATTGAGCAGACGGACCAAAGAAATGAGGCTGTAAGAATGAGGATACGGGGATCGCTGTAAAATTTGTGTAAGGATGTAGGGCTGGAAGATCTCACAATCACAACTGATACCATTCGTACGACACTTAAAAGGTCACACAAAACTGTTCCTGGTCCAGATGGTGTTCGGTACGATGACATAGGCGATTTAGCTGACGACGACTTGACAAAACTGGCCAATGAGTTTAATGCCAGTATTCGGAGTGGCCAGATTAAGTAGGAGTGGCTACACAGCTACTTACTACCGCTACCGAAGCCAAACAAGGACCATTCTCAGATCAGTGCCTACAGAATCATCACAATGCAGAACACTGTGGGCAAGCAGCTGGAGAAAATAGTTGCCCGTGTCCTCACCTGTCACCTTCAACAGAAATGCGTATTCCTACCACCCACACTCGGAGGTTATAGATATAACAAAGAGACATGGCTCAATGTGGCAGTCTTTGCCTATGACGTCTTTAAAGGCTTCCACAGACGAGAGGAGACATGTGCTGCTGCTATAGATCTGGAGGATGCATACAACAGGGTACCATTTGAATATCTCATGCACATGCTCCTCAAACTGGCGGTGCACCCCTTCCTCATTAGGTGGATCGCCGCGACATTGTTTCAGAGGAAGGTGATACTCAGATGTGGAAGTTGGTCTTCCGAGCCAACATCCATTTGTCCAGGGCTGCCACAAGGCTCACCATTGTCACCAGTTATATTTAACGTGTACACAATAACGATCACGGAACAACAGCTGGATGGGAGGGGAAGAACTATGACTTTTGCTGAAGATGTTCTGGTATATCGACAGGGAAGAGACAGACGGGGAATCGCCTCCCCAATGCAAGATGAACTCGATCGCATTTCTTCATGGTGTGGGGTTTCAGGTGCCTTGGTTAATCCTAATAAAGCATAGTTTCATGGTTCTCTCTTAAAAATCATATCGTTAATACGACCACTCCGGTAGTACGAATGGGAGCTGATGAGGTGACCAGGGACAAGTTGATGACATATCTCGGAATTAAGTTTGATCACAGCCTGTGTTTTCGGGACCACGTTGACCATGTGATAACAAAATCCCGCAAAGGATTAGCCGCCTTGAAGGTTATGGCAGCTGCCAACATCGAGCAGAGGCTACTTACTCTTCTGTTCCAGGGATTAGTCCTTGCACCAATCGAGTATGCCCTGGCAATTTTTACTGTCAGTATGACTCAAATTGATAGGCTGGAAAAAATACAAAATGAAGCCATGCGCATTATCCTGGGATATACGAGGGACACTCCCTGTGTAGCAATGAGGTATCTTCTTGACTTTCCAACCATGGATGACAGAATCAAGATCTGGAGAGCACGAGCATACCTGAAGATTAGTACAGATACAGAGCATCCATTGCACCACGTGCTCAACACAGAAAAAGGTGCCAGGCTAAAAAGAGGCAAATTATTGGTGGGCCAAGCAGAAGAAGTCATCAAACAGGTCTGTGGGCTTACCAATATCAGCGTTGGCAAGGTGTGGATGCCGGTGCCTACGTCATTCAAGGGGACTTTCTCGTGTATTGTCACACTCGACAGGAAAAGTAGGGAACAGAACCCGGTCGTGGTTAATGCTGAGGTCAACGGTCTCATCTGCAATAACACAGATGAGAAAGATGTAGTCATATATACAGACGGATCTGTAAGACGACACCGAAGAAGCGCATGGGAATTTACAGCACGCTCGGCAGGCAGAATAGTCAAGGAAGACAGTGGTGCATACGCCATGACCACGAGTAGCATGACAATGGAGGTGATGGCAGTGACCAAGGCATTCAAATGGTTAGAGTCACAAGACTACACCCACGCATGTATACTGAGTGATTCGATGAGCATGATACAAAAAGTGGAGGCGGGCTCTGTACGCATGCAATGGGTAGAGTCGTTGCAGAAATCCAAAATACATAAGGTGACCTTTGTCTATGTCCCTGGACATGCTGGAGTACGGCGAAATGAAAGAGCGGACAGGTTGGATAGCTGTGCTGTCGTTGAGAACGAGCAACCAATGGATCGGGCGGACATCATCAATGCCCTCCGAGATGTGGGAAGAGCACATGACTTCGACAAACACAGATCAACGTCACTTCTTCGGATGATGGAAATGGGAGTTAAGATGGGCACAGCCAGAAATGAGAAACTTAGTGGCCGTGTAAGAAGACTTATCAACCAACATAGAACAGGTGTCGTCAGTCGCTGGACACTGCGGGAATTGCTGAGCAGTGGATCTGAGCACCTATGGACATGTTCGGAGTGCAATGATGATGACCCACAAATAACTTAATAACTCAATCCTTCAAAAAGTGGATGGGGTAAGAAACATAAAAGTGGTATTTTAAGCAAAATCTTGTTTTTAGTGAAGTTATGTTAGGAGTGTAACCTATGTGTTTGGTAATACTTTCGTTTAGTAGAGTTATAGCAGGGGACGTAACTTTCATGTTTTGCTGTACTTTTCTTAGTAGAGTTGTGACAGGGGCATGAACTTTAAGTTTATTCTTTCAATGTGATGTGCTTGGTTTTTACTAGTGTTGTATGAATATTTTCATTAATGATTTAGACACAGTCGTAACTATCATCATGTGGAAAATTTTTAGTAAATTGTAATTATTTATTAGGGTTTTCTCAGCTGTATTAAAGTCTTTGGTTGATAGGTGAACACACTGGTATTGTCTTATAGGTGAAAATATAATTTTAGTAACTTATCAGGTCAAAATCAAGACCCACAAGATAACCTGCATACAGCCCTCATGAGACCAACACGACACACTAGACGACATCCATACAGCCCTCATGCCACACTAGAAACCCTTCATACAGCCCTCATACCACACTCGACAACCTACATACACCCATCATAACACACTAGACGACCTCCATGCAACAATCATGTCACAGTAGGCGACCTCGATACACCCATCATGACACACAAGACGACCTCCATACAACCATCATGTCACACTTGGCGACCTCGATACACCCATCATGACACACAAGACGACCTCCATACAGCCTTTATGACACACCAGAAACCCTTCATACCACACTCGACAACCTATATATACCCATCATAACTCACTAGACGACCTGCATACAACCATCATACCTCACTAGGCGACCTATAAACACCCATTACGACACACAAGACGACCACCATACAGCCCTTATGACACACCAGAAACCCTTCATACAGATTACATACACCCATCATAACACACTAGACGACCTCCATACAACCATCATACCACACTCGGCGACATCCATACACACATCACGACACACAAGACGACCTCCATACAGCCCTTATGACACACCAGAAACCCTTCATACAGCCCTCATACCACACTTGGCAACCTACATACATCCACCACGATACTAGACGACATCCATACAGAACCCTTCATACGGCCCTCATACAACACTCGATAACCTACATACATCCATCATAACACACTAGAAGACCTCCATACAACCATCATACCACATTAGGCGACATCCATACACCCATCACGACACACCAGAAACCCTTCATGCAGCCCTCATACCACACTCGGCAACCTACATACCCCCATCATAACACACTAGACGACCTCCATACAACCATCATACCACACTGGACGACCTCATAACAGCCATCACGACACACTAGACAACCTACCTACAACCCTCAAGACACACTAGACAACAAACATACAGCCATCACGACAACGATGGTATTGCATCATAGGTCAAAATCTATTTTTATTAACTCCTCGGGCCTTGTCTCATAGGTCAATTCTATTTTTAGTAACACCTCCACCCCCCCCCCCAATTGCCCTCCATCGATAGGCGCCAGGGCGGGTTTTCAGTAATAAATATAACATCACTGTGCATCTTATAATCAGACATACGTTTACAGTTGTTGACGACTAATGTGTCTCGTGCCTTTAAACACATAAAAGTAAGTGTGATCTTGGTTCGTTAATATTATAGTATGTTACTTAGTAACGTATTTTCGATAAGTTGATTACCTAATTTCGAAAATTTGCGAATTTCGTTTGAATCATAGGTCAAAATATATTGATATTAACTTATCAGGTCAAACTCAAGACACGGTAGACAGCCTGCAT
Source organism: Megaustenia siamemsis (assembly GCA_032433765.1). Lineage (NCBI taxonomy): Eukaryota > Metazoa > Mollusca > Gastropoda > Stylommatophora > Ariophantidae > Megaustenia > Megaustenia siamemsis. The sequence goes on along the minus strand of JAVIAB010000117.1, from coordinate 40,799,664 downwards.
TTTCAACTTTTTGCTTATGAGACGAGATTTTTGTGTTTTGGGTTTAAATTATTTTGTCATTTGGACTTTGAGTATAAATTTTTCACCTTTTGCGTGTAACTAGTATCACTCTGGACCTAAATTTAGGGTTTTGAGTTCATCTGTTTGAAAATCCGATGAAATTTTTGTGTGTTGGTGTTAAATTATTTGTCTTTTTGCCTAACTTTTGGACTTGGAATATACATTTTTGGCCTTTTGTGTCTTAACTATTTTGACTTTAGGCCTAGATTATTTAGGGTTTTGCGTCCAAGTTTGTGACTATGAGCCAAAATTTTGGGGTTTGGAACTAACTTTTCTTATCTGTAATGTTCACCTTTACTGTTGTCTGTCATTCGTTGAAGTGGTAAAGATATGGAACTCCCAACATCTAAGCTTTTCGTGGGTTTGGGAGTAACGTTTTGGTCTTTGTTACTAAGTGTTCTGAGCTGTCGTAATCACCTTTAATGATGTCTGTCATTCGTTGAAGTGGGAAACATTGGTATTAAAGCCTTCAGAGGTCAAAATGAGGTCATAGAACTCTTCTGGTATTGCCTCAAGGGGTCAAATCGCGTTCAAGTAACCCACCACCCCGCATTACTTTCCCCCACCGCTGATCCGACAACCACTATATACGCTTCACCTAATGCCCTTCTCTGATTGGTTAATCCAACTGTCAGTCATTTCTTTGCACCGCCCCTATACTAATGCTCTTCTCTGATTGGTTAATCCAGATATCAGTCGATATTGGTATAGTCACTCGCTGGTTGGATAAAATCTGTTACCAGGTTATATTTAAACTAGACGGGATTTCATTTTATAAGTTTGGTTGATTCAAGGAAGGTCATACTAGTGTTCAGTGTAGAGGATTGAGATTATATTTTACTCTGCAAGTTGGAATATTTTTGTTTTCTCATATAGTATGTTAAGTGTTATCGATAGCAGGTTATTCAATGTGTTTAAGGTAGTTAAGATAAGTATTGTATTATACCTTCGTCATTTCATATTGGATGATTAAACTAAGTCTTGTTATTAAATGTTATTAATGTATTTAAACTAGGTTAGTTAAGTATTACTTAATGAAATAAACACGACAAGCAAAAAATATGGATTATATATGAATATCAAAAAGACTAAAACTATGATCATAAACAAAGAAAATACTCAAAATCCACAAGTGGATATCAAAATTAAAGGAATAGACCTTGAGACAGTTCAGAACTATAACTACATTGGGCATACTATAACCAGTGATGGAAAATGTACAACTGAAATAAACAAAAGAATAGGAATGGTAAAAAGTAATTTTAATGTTATGAAGGACATGCTAACATCAAAACAAATAACACCAGAGCTAAAACTAAGAATAGCAAAATGTTACATCTTCTCAATATTCCTATATGGTGCTGAAACATGGACATTAGACAAGAAAACAGAACAGAGAATTGAAGCCTTTGAAATGTGGATATATAGAAGAATAGGTAGAGTTGGATGGAAGGAAAAGAAAACAAACGATGAAGTCTTAAAACAACTAAAAATGAAAAGAGAACTTCTCAACACAATTAGAACAAGACAAATGCGATTCTTGGGCCATGTTAAAAGACACAACAGCCTACTGAAAGTAATCCTGGAGGGGAAAATACAAGGTAAAAGAGGCAGAGGCAGACCAAGATTAACATGGACGAGTAACATCAAAAGATGGACAAATCAACTGATGACAACCTGCACCATCAAAGCAAGAGATAGAGCAGAATGGCGCTCCATGGTAGCCAACCTTCGTTGCGGAGACGGCACTCAATGATGATGAGTTAAGTATTGTTGACGAAAGGGTTAATGGATTTTCTCCAGATGGTTTCTCATAATGAGGTATCTTCTGGTGACCATCTGTGTCCATTGTGTTCAAAGAAGTTTGAATTCTGCAGCGGTTTGTTGGAGCACACTCGACAACCTACATACAGCCATCACGACACACTAGACACCATACATACAACTATCATTACACCTGTAACTGGTACAATGACATAGCATGGAAATAGACACAAACAGCAAGACATGACACCTGTGTCTTATACAACGACATGACATACGTGCCTACTACAATGACATGACACCTGTGACTGTTACAACGACATGATGTCCATTGTGTCCAAAGATGTTTAAACGTCACCAAGCTATGCTGAAGCATATTTAGGACGTATAGACATTGCCCTGCTTAACAGACCCGATACTAAGTGGATAGTGGAGAACTTTCCCACCCCAAGATTTTATTTATTTCACCTACATGGCTTCTCGGTTGTCTGTCATTTGTTAAAGTGACAAAGATATGGAAATCCAAAGAGGTTAGGATAAGTACAAGAATAAAAATTTCCAACTCGCTTGTTAAGTCAGTCCAATAAAAGTTGTCCTCTGGTATTACAAAAGTTGTCATCTACTATTTCAATAGTTGTCATCTACTATTTCAAAAGTTGTTCTCTGCTAATACAAAAGTTGTCCTCTGCTAATACAAAAGTTGTTTCACTGTAATTCAAAAGTTGTCATCTACTAATTTGAAAGTTGTCCACTACAATTCTGAAAGTTGTCTTCTAAAATAAACATGTCTTCTAACATCTTCCACTACTACTACAACTACTACTACAACAACTACTACTACAACAAATACTACTACTACTACTACTACAAGTTACAACAGCGGGAATTCTAGTACAGGTCAACTCTACTACTCATGAGAGCTACTTATGTCCCCTATCAAAACAAGCATTAATATTTTAAAAAATACTACTCAGGAAAGTTACAGTTCTGATATCATCATCATCAAGTATGGGCCTAGTGGCATAGGTGATCATGTCTCTCCACAACTTTCGATTTTTCCAGTTGTTACAATATATTCAAGTTGTTCTCTTCTCATTACATGGCCAAAAAATGATGACTGTCTCTTCCTAATATTGGAAATTAGTTCTCTTTTTGCTTTGACCTCTCTCAGAACCTCTTTATTACTTTTTTTTATCTGTCCATGGTATTCTCAACATTCTTCTGTAAAACCACATTTCTACAGACACCAGTGATTTTCTTGTCTGTTGTCCTATTGTCCATGACTCGCATCCGTATGTTATCACTGGCTCTACGTAACATTTAAGAACTCTTTTTCTTGTTTCTATTGTCAAAAATGGATTGCATAATATCTTCCTCATTTTTTGGAAAGCTGCTTTTGCTTGAGCCATTCTACATCTCACCTCTTTTGTACATCTTCCATCTGAGGTTAACAAAGTTCCCAAATATTTAAATTCATTTACCTGTTTTAATATTGTTCAACTTGTCTTTATTTTGCACTGAGGTGATGTCTTTTTCTTTGTTGTTACCATTACCTCTGTCTTTTTGCTATTAAGGCTGAGTCCTTTATTTTTGCTTTCTTTCACTATAATGTCCAACATTTCTTGTAACTCATTTTCACTCTTAGCAATTAATACTGTATCATCAGCATACCTTAGATCATTTATATTATGACCTCCAATTGTTATTCCAGGCACGCCCCTTATGGATCTTACAATAATCTCACTATAAATATTAAACAAATCTGGTGACAGCACACAGCCTTGTCTAACACCCTGTTTTATTTGTTGAAGCAGTCCCAATTGGTTTCCAGTTCTTATGGCCGCTGTTTGTTGCCAGTACATGTTCTTTATTATTCTTAGATTTTTGCTATCTATGTTTATGCTTTCTAAAATGTTGATTATTTCTTGGTGCTTTACTTTGTCAAATGCCTTGGTGTAATCTATGAAACATAGGTATAGATCTGTTTTCACCGCTATGGCTCTTTCTACTAAAGATCTTATGATATAAATAGCATTGCATGTTCCTTTATCCCTAACAAAACCACACTGTTCAACGCTAATTTCTGGACTGATTTTGTTTCGCACTCTTCGTATGATTCTTAGTAATATCTTAGTCATATGACTCATAAGGCTTATTGTGCGATGATATAGGCACACTAAAATAATATCATAGTACATTAATTTACCATCTCTCTAGCACTGAAATTTTGCAGATAAGTATTGTTTGACGGGGGTACCTTCTAAAGTCATTAACGCGCCCGGGCCCTGTGGTCAGTATCACGGGCAAACACTCAAGTTATCCTTTGAAGTTAGGCTGCCGCTCAGATGTTAGAGTCATTAACGCGCCCGGGCCCTGTGGTCAGTATCAAGGGCAAACACTCAAGCGAAAATTTTCACAGAGAACCGCGGTCTTTGATAGCGTACCTTCTAAAGTCATTAACGTGACCCACTTGTGTTTCTGTAAGTATTGGTTTCGCATTTGGCGGGCAAGTACTAAATTCATTAACCCGCATTCTTATACATACCTAGGCATGTGTAACGGACTGACTAAGTTGTTGTCGACATGTTACCAGTAGATGCAAAGAAATTTTAGGTATATATTAAAACTTATCTTAAATAAGACTGTTTTGAAAGTACAAAGTATTGTCACGATACATTTCACCCTCGCCCCATGTACAAAGTTATGGCACCCCCGCCCACCACGAGAGGTCACCCACCCCTTCACGAAACAAAACCCCACCATCCGAGAGGTCACCAGGTAGACTCTCATATAGAGAAAAATCTGCGGGTAGACTCTCATATAACAAACAAATCTGCGGGTAGACTATTTATATAAGGAATAATCTGCGAGAGCCGCAGTTCCATGCTTCTAAATGCCTTATATCACTACTACTGGTTACCTAGGAGATAGAGCTTCCAAAAGCTACAAAAAAATTACTGAGCTGACACCCCCCCCCCCTTAGGTAAAACAATTACAAAACTCGAATGTTGCGGCCATGTTCAGAAGAGTATGGGAAAGAGACTCCTAGATAAAGTTACCGCCAATAAAAGCAAATTATTTGAAGAAAATGGTAAAAAATATAAAGGAATTGGAAGAGTTGGAAGACTGACAAAAATGGTAATAAAAAGAATTCAGGGTCACTACGGAAGGGCGATTCGATCAAATATAGGAAATTTAGGTGAAATGAAAAAGGCAATATGGTCAATCTGGGAAGACGGGAAAGGAATACATTTAAATTGTGGAAAATGGTGCCATGGTAAAATAAAAAAATAAGCTGCCAGATTTTGTCATGGAAATAATAAAACCTGTGTTTGAAGATATTTCAAGTGATGAGTTATTGAACAAATGTTTGCACGGTGGAACGCACAATGCTAATGAAGTATTCCATAATTTGATCTAGGAAAGGAGACCTAAAACTACTTTTGTTGGTAAAGATAGACTATAAATAGCTGAGAATGGTGCTATTGTTGTCTATAATGAAGAGGAACAAGACAGACTTGAAATATTAAATAATTTAGGACTAAGCTGTGAGTACGACAACATGTCGTCATTTCGAAATTTTGATCTGGCACGTATAACAGCAGCCGAAGAAAGAATTAAAATTGATAAGATAAAAAGTGCTATAAAACGAGTTCAGAGAGCTGAGGAATATACTGAATATGACTCATATGCAGCAGGAGTTCATTAAACCATGTCTATAAAAACAGCATGGTAAGTTACGTTTTTGCAAATTTTCACTAAATTCAATTTTACATTTTTAGTGACATTTAACAGAATAGCTCAAAAAGTTATTAATATTTTGTCTCCAAATTTGGCAGATAGGTAGGGATATATCACTGTACAAAACTGTACTAATCGGAATGCTGTACATCAATAACTTAATGATTTTTAGTGATATTTTATAACCCTTACCCCACATTTTTTAAAAAATTGTTAATGTTTCCCATAAATGAGCATATTTTTTTCAATCATAGCTCTAATCCAAAAGTTCTTAAGTTCAGAAATATAACTTAATGTTCTATATGCATACCAAATTACATCAAGCTATTTTTATTAGTTTCTGAGATATCATGACATTCATGACAAATATGTCAGTCTAAATTTAGAGATTTTCCGCACAAAATACAGACATTTTCAGCAAAATGAGCTGAAAATATGTTATTTTTGGGCACAAAATAATTTTCCCAAAATCTTAAACTCTTATGTTTCACGTGAAAGCATTGTTTACAGTAGATACAGTCAGAATCAGTTTGTTAGTTTAAGTTGTCCGATTGGCTACATAATTTTTTTCTGGGAAAGTAAAGTCACACGGGCACAATACTGACCACATTACTCTTTACTGCACTTTACTGTACTTACTGCATTTTTAAAAAAATCATTGCTTTGATTGATTGTTTGGGTTTGTATACCCTTTGTATACTTCTTACATTGGTATCTACATGTATTAACTGAAGACCCATGTACATGTGACTGCCGAAGATGGTTGTGGTTATGGAAGACCCCGGTATCACTGCAAACAAATTAAAATCCATAATTGCTAAACCGCCCATGCCAGTGGAATCATCCGAATTAATATCTCACCTCCCAAACAAAGAAAGGTAGTAGCTGCAGTCCCCATCATAGCAGTCTCAGCACACGTCAAAAGACATAAGGCGAAACAACACAGAAATTTAAGGCAGCCATCTGTTCTCCATCATACGATATCATCATTCATCGTAAGTAATTGGAATGTCGAAACACGATCAAAGCAGATGAAATGCACAGCTCACGGTGTGCACAGAGCACTTAACTCAGTGACTCTGGCAGCAAGCCTGACTTGGAATATGAGAAAACTGCATCAAGTAACATTTTTTAGACACAGCATTCAATGGTTCCTGCCGCTTATCCGCCATATTGACCGGAAGTTCACGTCCTCCTCAAAATGTTGATCGTCATATTTTTTTTTTTAATGTATAGCGCTTAACGATGTTAGGGACATCATTTTTGTCTCCAAATCCGAATATATGAAACAGTTATTCCTCAGATTATCCTCATCGTACATCGAAAAACAGTCCGTAAGCGCTTACATCTCCCCTGCAATGTGAATTTGTGAAATGATAAACCAGTTCACACCAAAGCTGCAAAGTCATGAACAAAACTCCATCATTTCGCCCTTCATTATAAGGGAACGGCCGGTTTAGGGACATACGAAGATATCCATCCATACCAAGGCCAAGTCGCTAGACACGGAAACTTGAAATATGAAGAGCATACATTATCTGCATTATTAGCCTAAATGCTTGTGAAACGCCTTGGCCAAATTTTAAATCTAAGAACCCGAGTCTATATTCCTTACAACTGCCTTATACGATATAGGAAATGCTCTTTTTTTTTAAAATTCAAAAGCTAAGGGGATGGAATTGGGCACCATCTTTTGCTATATTTTATAAGTAAAAACACACAGAGGTAGCGATTAATGCAATGGTCAATCTGCTTGACACAGAAACACAAAATGTCGAAATTATATTTCTCTCATGAAATAGGCAATCCTCGAGGAAATAAAAATGAGTGCCATTTGTTTATTTTTAAAAAAACGATATATAAAGGCATTTTAAACCAAGCATCTGATATATCGAATGCAATTTCCAGCCAGCCTGAGCTACTATATTTCCGTGAATCATAGGAGGATGGTTCGATCCTGCTTCGGACCATAAATTGTACTTTATTTTTTTTTTCTGTTGTTGATTATTTGTAATTTTTTCTAGAGTTTAGTTAATGTTTGAGGTTGACAAAATATATGTTCTTCACAAATGATCCAACATCTTTAATATTGCATCTCCTCATGGGCACGCACGCACACACACAACCATCTTGACGGCATTTTCCTATTTAATGTGTTAGTAGTACAGGTGCCGTAAAATATCTAGCGAAAGTGTAGACAATATGTGCAGTGTTATATTATATATGTTTCAGCACATATTTTTCGGTCCGGCATATATTCGGCTGACGCCGGATGTTTTTATTCCGGCCGTGACCTGTCGCCACGTGACCTCTCGACTCATCGGCGGCGTTATCTCGCGGGCGTTATCTCAGGTAGCAGCGTGTCGGGGTTCTAAAACTTGGGGAAAGCGGTATTGCAGGGGTAATGTCAATATGTTGTGTGTGCCATGTGTTTATATTTTGAGGAAAGGAGTACTTGATTCAGTGGTTATCTCGGGTGTAAGTGTGGTTGAGTATTATCCCTAAGGTATCTGTGTGCTGATATCGGGTGACCATACGACCAGGTGTGCAAATTTAAATAACGTGTTGGTTGTGATGATTCTAAAAATTGAGAAAGGGGGTGTTTTCCCTTTTGATTGTTCGTCCCATCATCATCATGTACCATCACCACCCGCATGTACTCTCTCTCTTTCTTTCACATTCAAGTTAAAACAAGTCAAATAAAACAAATACTTTCTATATTTAATTTCACAATAAAGATTTTATTAATACAGCAGAGAACAGATATTTGAAAATATATTACTGTCCGGTTGATGAATTTATTCATTTTAACTGCCTGGGCTTCCTCCCGCCTGTTTTGGTGGTACTGTCTGTTTGTGTTAAATGTCTATCAAACACATGTGCATAGGAAGGTTGATAAGCGTTCAAAACAACCACTTTCCATTTTGACAAAACCTTGATCAAAGATGGAATAGGTAATTGGTGACTCTATTGAATCACCCAGGGCATCCATGACTGCAGGATCTTTCGTGTGGTTAACAAGAGGTGGCGTGTAGTTGAGGTTCTGGTTAACAAGAGGTGGCGTGTAGTTGAGGCTCTGGTTAATAGGTGACGTGTAGTTGAGGTTCTGGTTAATAAGAGGTGGCGTGTAGTTGAGGTTAGCATAAACAGATAAAATTTCATCTCGCATCTCAACTAGCGTGATAAATTCCTCTCTCTCGAGTGTTATCCCAGTTCTGGTAGGAAACTTAAAAAAACTCTCACCACTGTATGTCCTTATGTTCATCAAATATTCTGTTACGAAAAACACAAAATGAGACTGCCTTAATGCCATCTTTTAACAATGGAAATATATTCTCATTACCACGTGACATGAAAATTCTCTGATCACAAATATCAAACGAAGTATTCACGCTACATGACTCAACAAACACAAACCACTCGGTAACAGACGCTGGTTATCTGTGTGTGTGTGCATATATATTCATCGCCTGAGCTTTATACCTCACTGTAATCAAGTCGCGGACCGTCTATTTATAGTAACTAACGCAATACGTTATCAGGCGTGTTGAGACATGTTCAGTAATGACACCCCCCCCCCATCCGGAAGTGACCTATCGGACTGAGCCAAGTGCTGATGTTGGTAAATCCCCAGCTGACCTGGCCGGTGATGTGTGAAATCATTATTTGTGTGTGTGTGTGTGTTTGTGTGTAACAATTCAGTCTCAGGTAACGCGTACTGAAACTAGGAAACCCTGTAATGTTTATACAATCTGATTCTACAACCACTAAATTGTCATTTGTGAGGATGGATCTCCGATGGAAACACCCCTTCACAGCTCTGTTAGCCGGTCCTACCGGGTGTGGGAAAACGGTATTTGTGCAAAAGTTTATACAGAACCTTTACGAGTTAGCTGTCCCCGTACCGGAGGAAGTTATATGGAGTTATGGGGAATGGCAACCAATATACGAGACTATGGGGTCAGTGAGATTTATCGAGGGTCTACCAGACATCGATAAATTGGAAGGTGGTAAGAAGAGAAGACTGATGAGAAGGTAACAAAATTATTCACCAAAGGTAGTCATCACAGAGTGTGATGTACATTGTTCAAAACCTATTTGGAAAAAATAAGGAACATCAAACCATAATCCTCATTATTTAGTCCTTTTCAAGAACTCGAGAGACGGAAGTCAAATTATTAATCTGGCTAAACAAATGTACTTACGACAGGTGGGGTACCTCCAAGATAGTTTTAAGGACAGCGTCTCATCACTGTTACTTGTTGGTTGACCTTCGTCAGGATACACCGGATCATCTAGGTTGAGAACAAAGATATTCCCAGGGGAGAGACAAATTGTCTACGTGCCAAAGTAACAAAAATGTGCGATGAATCACTTAGACAATACAGTGAAATGTTTAAATGTATGCGCACCGCCACGTCGAGTGGTTTAAGAGCCATATTGAAAACAGCCTCTCCCAAACTCATTAACTTTTTGTGCGAGTGTTGTCATAACATATTAAAAGGTAAAGTTAGACTCACTCAGCGACAGAAGTGCGAACTACGTTGACACAAGAACAAGTTGAGACTTCTCACTAAAAATAAACTGACTTTTAAGTGGCGGAAAGAGATTGTACAAACTGGTGGGTTCATAGGTGCTTTGATACGACCTATATTAAGTGTTCTCGGTGGAGTACTAAGTGCGTAACAATGGCCAAAAAAATTATTTTGATGGATCCACGATTGCTCGAGGGTCTGAAACAGACTACTACAATGTATACCCCACCCGAGGCGATCAATAACAACTTGAGAGATTTAGATGATGCTTGCTTGCGTTCGCCCGATGACTTAATGAGTTTACCTCATCATCATCCGACCTTAAAAGGACGTTAAGTAAGCGTGTCTGCGTTGTGTTGTGGTTTACAGTATACCTGTGATATTTGCGGCTTTCAGCCCAACACACCCGACTTCAGCATTACATTTTTGAGTACCGGGTTGTCTTCCCTCTTCGATCCCTACTGGCTTGTCCAGACTAGACAGGTTAGCCTATTACTAGAGGCACCACGGAGAGGTGGAGCAGGGTCTGGATGGTTCTGGTTCACCGATCCTGGCACAAGCCATCAGCTGTGGATCGCTGACAACTTCCAGCTCTGGTGCTTGGAGGCGCGCCTTCGCCTCCATTTAGATGATGAAATGCAACGTATCCTAGACTGCGATGATTTAACATCCGTTGATAAGGTAAGAGTGTACAACATGCTCTGCATCAGTATTATACTAGATTGGAGCAGTATAAATGACGGTCATTGGGCTCGGTCGATCTCATTCAACACAACACATCAACAGAAAAAACACTCCACCACCATGACTCGAGGTATCACCAGAGCAGACCAAGACAGTAGCAGCAGAAACCCCAAAGACAAGTAATGAAAAGACCCCACAGGCAACCACGTATAAACTGAGATCGAAAAAAAGAAAGAACGGAATCCCAACACCAAAATGGGAACAGTGGAGAAAATATTGAGACGTCATTACTTTGACCCTAGTCGTCCAGGGGCGTATAGTGGTGCAACGTAACACCAAACTAGGACTTAAAGAGATCAATCGGTGGTTGAATAATCAGGATTCCTATACCCTTCATAAACCAATTCAGCGCAGATTTGAAAGGCGTCCCATTATAACGAGTGGACCCCAACAGCAATATCAAGCAGACCTAATTGATTTGAGACATTTGAAAAAACACAACGACGGGTATTCCTATTTGGTTTCTTGTGTGGACGTTTTCAGTATATTCGCGTGGTCTCTACCGATATGAACCAAAACGGGGAAATCCTTAGTGGAAGCCATCTGTAAGATATTTCTTGATGGGAAACCTGCGAGTTTTGAAACTGATAAAGGGCCAGGGTTTCTGAACAGAACATTTCAGAAATTCCTCGCTGACAATGTTCACTTTTTCACTACACAGAACGAAGATATTAAGGCCGCCGTGGTGAAACACTTTAATAGGACTCTGAAACAACGGATGTGGTGATATTTCACGAAAGCCACTCAACTGTCTTATGTCCGATTCCTACCCGCCCTTCTTCGAAGTTATAACCATTCATATCACAGAAGTATAATGAGGGCACCGGTCGACGTCAGCACAGACAATCAAGAACAGCTGTGGAACACGTATAGTAACTAACACAGCTTTAAATTTGAAAGACCTCTGTATAAGGTCGGTGATCGAGTTAGACTGGTCCTGGGCAGAGCCAATTTTAAAAAGGGTTATGCCCTGTCTTGGACGGAGGAACTGTTTACCATCAGTCGAGTAAATGAAATACACCCCATTACATATGTTTTGAAAGACGATAAGGGCGACGAGATAAAGGGGTCATTCTACACACCTGAAATTCAGAAAGTTGGAGACAAGCACGAGTACAGAATCGAGAGTATCATAATCGCACATCATTTGGCCGAAAAGAGAGTTTAGTCAAGTGGTTTGGGCACGATTTCTCATCCAACAGTTGGATACCGACCAAGGACATTGTCAGATACAAAAACTAGAGATGAGAGAAGAAGAAGGGGAAACTTTAGGAGAGCCTGTTTTGCGAGCCGTAAACTTGGGAATGAGGTGAGAGAGAACCATGCTGTGGCCGATGTTTGGGAAATTATCCCCCCCTTTCCCCCCCCCATTTGAGCTTGTCTTTATTTGTCAAATGGTAGTTTATAAGCTGTTGTCGCGGTCTCGCTGATCAATCTGACCACCAAAAAGCCAGATGCAAAGGACGGAAAACAGTGGATAGCCCTACTGAGCAGCTGTTTAGGGTACATGCTACCGAATCCAAAGTTGGAGAGGAGACGGTGAATCAATTAAGATGAGTTTTTACGTCGCCCTTCTCAGCAATGCTTCTAGAGCGATTTTTAAGGATAATAACCCCAGCCACTTTTTCGTTAATCTCCCTCAGACCATTGATATTTTGACGCAGTATGAGATCGCGCTGGTGGAGATAGTTTCAACGTAATCTTTTCAATGTAATAGAGGGTGTTTAGGGTACATGCTACCGAATTCAAAGTTGGAGAGGAGATGGTGAATCAAGTAAGATGAGATTTTATGTCGACCTACCCAGCAATGCTTCTAGAGCGATTTTTAAGGATAATAACCGCAGCCACTTTTTCGTTAAAATCCCTCAGACCATTGACATTTCGACGCAGTATGAGATCGCGCTGGTGGAGATAGTTTCCGCTTAATCTTTTCAATGTAATAGAGGGTGATGTCTGGATTCGTTACGAGCCTCTCGCTAACAACGAAATTCACAACATTAGATTTCCCTTTACTGTAACCCTGGCACCGGGGTTATACAAGATACCCAAGGCTTTCATCAGCGCGTTGAATGCGTTGATCATAAAAGAGGAGTCAAGCACGAGTGTAAAAGTGGCAAAAATGAAATTACTTTACGCAAAAAAGGTTAATAAAGCCATCTTGAAACTCTACGAAAAAGGGGTCAGTGTTACCATAAGCAACTCTTTGAAAAACATGTTAGCCTTCCCCATGACCTGCATAAGACGCAGCTCCCAATATCTACAGCTTGGGTGCAATGGACTTAGAAAGTGTTGTGAACAATGTCTACATCTACTGCGATCTCATTTCACCCAGACCAGTCAGGGATGTAATGGTACCTCTCCTCAGGAGCGTGCCTGTTCTCAACAGAAATCACACCGTAGTGTTTCAGATCTACGACAAGTCTCACAACGTCCCCCCTGAGCAGATTTTCCTTCAACACCGTGGAAATCATTTTAGTCAATGAACACGGAAAAACCATCCCATTCAGCAGCGGGATGTTGGTGCTAATGGTACACTTTCGAGTGAAGAAACATCTCAAACTGGTATAATGGTGAGGTACACACCTCTTCATCGCGTTGTTGAGTTTTATAAAGACTTTTACTGCTGTCAGGCAGATGGAATGCCTGTGTTTATAGGAGGTCAAAATCAGAGTGGTCGAGGAATCGGTAGTTTCTTTGGGGAAATCAGGAGGGCTATTTTACCCTGGTTAAAAACAGGGGGTAAAGCCTTGCTCAGAGAACGATTGGGGATCGGTCTGCAGGTCGCACAGGACGCATTAGCTGGGAGAAATATCGGTGAGGCTTTCAAAGAACGAGCTAAGGAGGCTGGTCAGCGGTTGATACACGGGTTCGTAGACCACCTGACTGGTAACAACCAATCAGAAAGTGGTTTGCAACAACGACAAAGCAGAAAGCGCGTCATAAAGGTACCACCACCCAGAGAACCTGTTACGAAGAGGATAAAACCGACAGCAAGACAGTTCCCCCTTCGTTCGGCGCACAACAAGAAGACGAAGACGAGGCTATCAGTGGCAAAGGATATTTTCTATGAATAATGTCTCTCATTCACCCCAAGTCGTGTGAATGTCTTCACTCTGGTTTGGATTTATTTAGCGTTCCACCCACAGACATCTCTAGACTGGTCAATTTAGTGAAATTCGTCCAATTGCGGCCTTATTGCATGACACAACCATCGAGTTTTTCATTACTGAAAACAGCGAGGAGTATCTAGATCTTTTCAACACGTTTTTGCATCTGCGGGCCAGGATCAGGCCAGGGATTGATACACGGAGCCGTAAACCACCTGACTAGCAGCAACCAATCAGGAAGTGGTTTACGACAATGAAGCGGAAAGCGAGTCGAGAAGGCAGCACCACCCGGAGAACCCATTATGAAGAGGATAAAACAGGCAGCTAGACAGTTCCCCCTTCATTCTGCACGCAACAAGAAGATGAGGGTGTCGGTGGCAAAGGATATTTTGGATGAATAAAGTCTCTTCGTGTAAATGTTGATTTTGATTTATTTAGCGTTCCACCGACTCAGACATCTATAGATTCGGGCCAATTTACTGAAATTCGTCCGATCGCGTCCTTAGCGCATGGTGCACCCATCGAGTTTTTCATTTCTGGATTCAGCGACGAATATCTAGATCTTTATAACACGTTATTGCATCTGCGGGCCAGGATCACCCTCCCCAACGGGGATAAGTTTACCATTTTATACCGAGGTAGGGCCAGTAAAAATTATCTTCACAATCTAATTTCAAAAGTTGACGTATCTCTGAACGACAGGTTGATTACACCACTGGAGATTACCTATCCCTTTAGAGCAGTGTAAGAGGCTACGCTAAACTATGGGGAGCGAAAACGCGACACTTGACGGCTGCTCTGTTCTACAAAGACACACCAGGCCATCACAATAATATATGCAGGATAATGAGGGATTTAAAACACTGTGTAATTTGACTAGGGTAGTAAAGAGGTTGAAATGATGGGTCGTTTGTACTGTGATGTTTTTGTGCAGGATCGTTACATGTTAGAGTCTGACGAAAGATCAAACTCACACCCTCTAAGGACGTATTCAACATCATGCCTCACGATAAGTCTGTGGGTTATAAGAGTGTGATCACTTAGGCAGCACTCGTGGTTAGGAAAGCTAAGCTAAACCCGACGATTTCTCTGGCCCACGAAAAGGCTCTTTTAAATGGGAATGCTCGGAACCTGATCAAGAGGGTTACCATCAAAACATTCTCCATTGATAGTTGAATGCTCTCCCCCAACCAAGACAATTTATTTTTGTCTCAAACACCAACCCGTATAGTGATAGGTCTGATTACCGCCAGTGCCTTTAATAGTGTTTATACCGTTAACTCGTTCAATTTTCAACACTTTGGTTTGACTTACACGAACCTGATGGTCAATGGGAGATGTGTTTCCGAAAAGCCCCTAACTATTGACTGAATGAAATCACTACGCGCGAGCCTTATCTTGTATAAACAAGGCTATGGGTCTGATTGGTAAAGACGACGGAAATAACGTTGATTATCGAGAGTTCAAGGACGGATTTTGTCTATTTGGTTTTGACATCTCCTCCAGCCTGCTAGATGGATCCCACTTTGAGCTAGCCACAAGCGGGTCCTTGTCGATATAGCTCAAATTCGCCGCTCCCACAACAACTCCCCTACAAGTTATCATCTACATCGATTTGGATTCAGTATTCGAGGTGTCCAAGACAAGATAGGTTCTAAAAGACTACTTTTTGAGAATATGAACAAGGGGGATATTTACAGCTTCTTGATGTCAGATATTTTCGCTCGACGTTGTTCCCTTATTACTGTCCTTTCACGAAACCACTTACCGCCCATCATTGACCCTACCAAGACTGCAGCTTTTGTCATAAACACCGACCCTGCCCACAAACCTGGTGAGCATTGGGTGGCCCTCTTTTACAACGGTCTCGGAGAATGTGAGTATTTCGAATCCTACGGTTTACCTCCCAGACACATGGATATTTTAAACTTTATCGAGCGGAATTCACACGTTCGTATGTTCTGTATTGTGTTTATTATATAATTTTTAAGTGTCGTGGTGCAAAGCTTAACAGAATTCTCATGCCTTTTTCATCGAGACAACACATTAACGACCGTATCATTTATCATTTACTCACCCCGTGGATATTTCGGCTTCGACGGGGGCCCATGGATGCCCAAATTCATTAACCGGACAGTAATATATTTTCAAATATCTGTATTAATAAAATCTTTATTGTGAAATTAAATATAGAAAGTATTTGTTTTATTTGACTTTTTTTAACTTGAATGTGAAAGAGAGATAGAGAGAGAGAGAGAGTACATGCGGGTGGTGATGGTACATGATGATGATGAGACGAACAATCAAAAGGGAAAACACCCCTTTTCTCCATTTTTAGAATCATCACAACCAACACGTTATTTAAATTTGCACACCTGGTCTTATGGTCACCCGATATCAGCACAGATACTTTAAGGGATAATACTCAACCACACTTACACCCGAGATTACCACTAAATCAGGCACTCCTTTCCTCAAAATATAAACATATGACAAACACAACATATTCACATCATCCCTGCAATACCGCTTTCCCCAAGTTTTAGAACCCTGACACGCTGCTACCTGAGATAACGCCCGCGAGATAACGCCGCCTGACGAGTCAAGAGTTCATGTGGCTACAAGTCACGGCCGGAACAAAAACATCCGGGGTCAGCCGAACATACGCCGGACCGAAAAATATGTGCAGGAACATTATATATAATATAATGCTGAACATATTGTCTACACTTTTGGTGAACATTTTACAGCACCTATACTTCTTGTGTTATTCCTTTATAAATTTACCAAAACAGTACATTATTAACCATATACAGTATTTGTAGTCAGTATCGTATATAAAGTTTACATCACTATTTTCGTCGTTAACTTATGTTTTTTTTAAAATTGTTTTATTTGTGCCCAAGATTGTAGCACAGTGATGACTTGCTTTGCATAAGTAAGGTTCAATACTCATCAGCATAAATATTATTTTTTTATGGGGATTACTTTTTTTATTGTGTTTTTATTCTCAAGTAATTTTTCATTTAGTCCAAGGTTTTCTCAAAGATTTTGTCAATATTTTAATTTGTAAAAACAAAATTGAATAAGAAAAACCTTTTTTTCCCTTTTATTCCTGTCTTTGCTCACTGAATGTAGGATTTTCTCAATATTTATTGATATATAATCTCAATTTCAAATCAAATCTAGGATATATGCATTTGCCTGAACTGTCAGATGGGCCTGATTCAAGGCCTATTTACTCAATGTTGGTGAACCAGTGATGCTGTGAAATCTGAACTCGCCTAAAGTCTGCAGTGGTAACACACAGTAAATGAAGGAACTTCGCAGAAACATTGTGACCAGTGTTCATACCTTCATACTTCGGATATCACTAATTTCATACGAATATCCTTTCCTGTTCCAGAGACTGCCGTTCCTCCACAAAGTCTGTCCCAGGTACTGTTTCACAAAGTGTCATGGAATGCTTTGAAGGAGGATTGCTTTTCATTAGCACTGTCTTCATTTTCAGAAGGAACACTATGGTGATGAAGTTATGACGATCTTGGAAATATTTGCCACCACAGCTGTGATAAGGAGATGCCTCGAGGGAAAGTTGGGTGCCTCTATGCGACTCACCACTTTAGTGGTGACTCAACTAGACACCATAGTCATATGCTCAAATATTGTTGATCTTGAAAGTAAATGGTACCATAACTATTTTTTTCCAGCTCCTTTATGTAGATATTAACGGTATGTAGCATGATTTGGAGTTGTTTGACCAAAGGTTTAATTACATTCAACATGGGATTTAAATATTTATATCTCTTAGTGAGACACTGGTATAACGCTAGTTAACCCTGTTAACGATATAAATGTATTCAGAGTGAGGTAAATATAGATTTTTCCCATGCAAAAACTGTTGATATGTGTACATTTCCATGGTTCTGGGAAAACGTCCCATACTAATCTGAGCAGGGAGATGGATACATGGAAGATAGAGGCTGCGCGTTCGCTGAAAGGAATCTGTGATAAACAGTGGCCAGAAGTTTACAGTAAGCAAGCCAAAATGGGCGGCCCTAGCTGGTAAAAACAAAAAAAACTACGCAATGACGATCAGTATTAAGACCTGCAACCTGACACCGGTTAAAAATAATAATAATAATAACTTTTAAAAATGCTGCAGATCTAAGTACTCAAACTTTTTGAGTCACTACGATGAGCGTGGCAGGTTCCGGTGATTCTCTTCCTGTCTCCTTTGATTATGTTCATGAAGCGGGTAACCACCACACGATAGACTGTCGTGTTGGAAGTTGGTCTTGGAGACTTTTTCCTTGCAGCTACTGCTGATGATGAATGACCCTTAGCTGCAATTTCACAGCTCTGCAGTGGCGCTGGTTTCGAGTTATTGTAAGGATCTGTTTAAGGTTCTTTCCTGGAATTTCGATTGTGAAGGAAAATGCTAGGATAGTTTGAAAAGCTGCTAGGATGGTTTGACCGGCTGTTTTGCGAGGTAGACGTATTATGGCTCTTGCTTTACACCAAGGTGACGTGGATCACGTTGTCGGTAAGCGGTAGGTAACTAGATAAACAGCTGGTGAAAACTCAGAGTTGTTGTCCTTCCTTAAAACTTGATCTATGTTTTGGTTGAAAGCAAGACTTCAATCAAATTGTATTCTGAGACACAGTATTTTGAGGGTCCTCACGATAGTTTCTGAATTCACTTTTACAACTGTTGTAAGTATGTTGACAATATGTTTGCTCAGAAAGACCACATTTGCTGTCGTCTTCGTCTGGTACATCATTGTTTCCTTCTCACGGCACCCCCTGAACAACCGAGTAAATTTAGTCTGGTGTTTGCGCGCACCATGCTTCCCTCCCCCCTTTTTTATCTTGGCGGTAGACCAAAACGCGTCAGTGTAGGACAATATGCTCTCTATACACATAGTCGACTCACCTATTACTTTTTAAAAGTATAGGCGTTGAAAAGTACTGGGCTAATGTCATTTCATTAAACAGATGTCACCATCAGGCTCATGTCTAGTTTGGTTCCCTATCAGATTCTCATGTATTGTTTGCGTACCGAGTCCATAGTTAACTGCTTCCCTCTTATCTTTAACCCACCGCCTGTTAGACTCAAGCATTCAGGGTCTGGTGAGCTTACTGATGGGCAGCAGACAACAAATAAAAAAAAAACGATTAGAGGCCACATAGATGGAGTTTCTCAGAAGCTTGTTGAGATTTCCCTGGACAACTAAAAGGCCCATCGAGGAAATTCTCAAAGAGGCCAACACAAAAAGGGAGCTCTTAATGAAGAGCTGAAAGAAATAAACGACATTTTTTTCAGGCACATGAAAAAGAGGAAAGTTTAAATACTTGGTTACAACTGGGAAGGGGAAATCGCGCACGACAAAGAGAGAAGATGCTAGGTAGCTTTGTGTTAGGACATGGAAAACATTCAACAAGTGAATTGATAAGTCGCACTGTAGCCAAACAAATGTGGCAGGGCATGATTGCCTACGCCAGTCGGTATAGTACATGATGATCATGTTCTTATCACTGAATTCCTCAAAACGTAGGATTCCGTCATCGTGTCTTTTTCAGGATCTTTAACTATATTCGACACTTAGGACAAGTATCATCTGCGTGGAATGAGATCTCTACAAACCATACCTTGACTCAGAAAAGTGACAAAAAGATCCCCAAGAATTACAGACCCATCAGTTTCCTCCCTTGTGTAGAAAAACTGCTGGAGAAGATGATCAATAGAAGGTGTATCTGGAAGATGGAAATCTCTTCGCTTCAACACATCTAGGATACAGTCAAACTGAAGTTCAGATGATATATCTCATACAAAACATCGAGCGTTTCGCTACTAAGCTCACTGATGGTGGTCTCGTTAGTCGAATCGAGACCAAAACTACACTCTCTCGACATCAAAAGATCGAGAGGCAGTGGCATGTCGATATTACAAATTGAATTCTCTCGACACCAACAACAATATCACATGTGTCACCGACATTACAGCCTAGTGTGTCAACATCTCCGACATTTTGAATGATCACATCATGACAGAGTGTCGATACAAGAACACATTTTTTTTTTATTTGTGTCACCGATATTACATGTGGAGCAGAGACTTCACAATCGAGTGTGTGTTGATGTACATGAACATGTCAACTGTGCTGATCCTACAATCTCTAATGCGTCGACAAGTCTGTGTATATTCTTGTGTTGACACTACAAACTCCGTGAGTGTATCAACCTCTGTCATAACGAGTGTTGTTAGGTCAGGTGGTGTATAGGAGCAGTCCCATGCAGACACCAGTCACATCACTAGCAACATTTTCAGTGACACCTCTCTCAACACAAACTTTACATTGCGTACACCAGTGCCACCAACTAAAAGTTTTTACCACGTCGTGGGCTGACACAGAACTACAATGTCCCTCTAGTGTGTTTCACATCCCAGTGTTTCAACTACCTCTGTCTGTCATAACAACACGATCCTTCACACACCCATCACCAAAAAAACTTTGTTATCAGCAACAATAATGACAACAGTATCTGTCATGTCGACAACATGATCACTCGGCCATCACGGGTTTTCGACAACAACACCATAATCTTTTTCACAAATGTCACCAACAGCACATCCCAGTATTTCGACTAGCTCGGTCATTGTGGATTCAGCCTTGATTATGGACTCATCTGGATATCCAATATTGAAAAGAGTCCAGTTCAACAGCTCTAAAAGATCCATCATGGAAATCACACTTAGAGGTAGGAAGTCACATGTGTTACAAATATGTCAGGAAACTACTTCCGAGATAAGCATATAAATGGAGGATTTGCGGGGAGAAAAAGTCTATGCTGAATTTCCGCTAATGAACACATAAAAACGATTCGTGATACCGAACGTTTGCATTAATTATAAGAACAATCCTTTGCTGTAGTGTGATAACCGGCGATAATTATGAGACAATTTATCTCACTGTTCACTGGCTGGAATTGTTGGTCTTGCAAAAATGCTTTAAAAAAAAACTACCGTGCGCTGCGATCCGACTGTTTTTTACTATGATAAATGTACACCTTATTTAACTAGTGACGCTGGACATCATCATCATTGAGTGCCGTCTCCGCAACGAAGGTTGGCTACCATGGAGCGCCATTTTGCTCTATCTCTTGCTTTGATGGTGCAGGTTGTCATCGGTTGATTTGTCCATCTTTTGATGTTACTCGTCCATGTTAATCTTGGTCTGCCTCTGCCTCTTTTACCTTGTATTTTCCCCTCCAGGATCACTTTCAGTATGCTGTTGTGTCTTTTAACATGGCCTAAGAATCGCATTTGTCTTGTTCTAATTGTGCTCAGAAGTTCTCTTTTCATTTTTAGTTGTTTTAAGACTTTGTCGTTTGTTTTCTTTTCCTTCCATCCAATTCTACCTATTCTTCTATATATCCACATTTCAAAGGCTTCAATTCTCTGTTCTGTTTTCTTGTCTAATGTCCATGTTTCAGCACCATATAGGAATATTGAGAAGATGTAACATTTTGCTATTCTTAGTTTTAGCTCTGGTGTTATTTGTTTTGATGTTAGTATGTCCTTCATGACATTAAAATTAGTTTTTGCCATTCCTATTCTTTTGTTTATTTCAGTTGTACATTTTCCATCACTGGTTATAGTATGTCCAAGGTAGTTATAGTTCTGAACTGTCTCAAGGTCTATTCCTTCAATTTTGATATCCACTTGTGGGTTTTGAGTATTAGTGACGCTGGACATTTTGACTTAATTATGGACCCTGATTTATATATATATTTTTTGTATCTATAATTTTCTTCTAGTACATTTTAGTTTAGAAAAAGAAGATTCCATTATATACTATATTTTTTAATACTGTGTTTAAGTGCAATGAACGACATCAGTCTTGTATAACTTAGGTGTGTTAAACCTAGTTTACGCTTGGTTTGAAAATGACATGTTCATAGATTTAAATATTTAAAATATCTTACATATTAACAGTGTATATATATATTTGCAACACATAGCATCGGCGATGTCACTTATTTAACATATGCATCATCACTTACTAAAAGCTTGTTTATATTGCTTATGTGTGCTTATTTTGAAAAAAAAATTATAATTTTTAATAAACGTGAAGTGGTCACATATTAGTTACATAATATCAGCGATGTCGGTTTATTTCACATATGCAACATCACTTACTAAGAAACCACAATATAATAACTAACATGACGTGACACTGGTTATAGTTTTCTCAATGGCAGTACTATTTAGGAAGATTTAGCATAAAAAGCATATCAGTTGTCAGCAGTAGGGTAGTGTTTTACGAATTCAAACATTTAGGAAGATAACGTTATATTTTTAACATCAACCTATCATCGATGTCATATTTTTTCATGGTCACAACCGCCATCTCACTTGAAGAAGAGATAAACTCCCAACTCTGAAAAGCAGCTTTGAGCTTTGGTAAACTTAAACATAGAGCATTGGTCAACACACCACTAACATTCAGACCCAGAGGATCTAATTTATCACAGCTGTGTGCATGGCACACTTTTAAATGAAACTTGGACTACCTAGGTTGGAAATGATAACAGATTACAGTGTTTAGGTGCGCTGTCTTCGCCAACTAATAAACATCCTATATCGGGACAAAGTAACAAACTCTAATGTCTTGCAGTAAGCCACATTTCCCCGTCCATTATGGCATTACTTAGGAATAGGCGACTATAGTGGATGGGTCACGCGAGAAGAATAGAAAACAAAAATGTATTCCCAAACAAATATTCAAATATTGTACAGAAAACTTAGAGATGGAACGAGACTCTGGAGTAAACCAGTGGTGTGATATAAAGCTGTTTGCAGGGTTTCTTTTAGTAACTTCTTTATCAGTGAAAGAAAAACTGGAAAAAATATGGCTGTTGATCATAGCACAGGGAGAACAAGAACACAACAAAAAAATAGAAATCTGCACTGCAACATTCGAGGAGATGGTGATGTGACAGTCAGAAGATAAAAGGCGCAGGAGAACGGATGAGACCAGGCACACACAAAAATGCATCTTGTTCATTCTGCGGTCGACTGTCTATCCGATATTGGGAGATTCAGTCAGGAGAGAAGTTGTTCAGCAAAGCAGCAGTCTGTAAAAGACACTAATGTTATCAAACGACAGACATATCATGATTGTTTACTACCACCCGTGGTTAGTGAAATGGACTAAAAGGACAAGAGGTAGGGTTCGATGCCAATCGACACCTTCCGGGTTCACCCAGCCTTAAGTGGGTACCGTATTTTTTTCTGGGAAAGTAAAGCGGTACGGGCGTAATACCGACCATTACCCCAAGAATCATGTGCTGAAGGTCTGTAAAATGTATGGTCACTAACATTCCCTATACGCCACTTGGCGTGACGGGGGTACTTTACTTTTTTTACTACTACCACCCGCTGATATTTGCGTAAAATAAAATATATGACATGAATAAGACTGATTAAGTCGAGATATAACAATTTCATGCGCACTTATTTTAGCGGCCCAATTGTAACTAACGATCGCAAAGAATAACTGTTGTTAATTGTCGCCATGTATATTGTAATTTCGGTGTATTAAATAAGGCTGACATCACGGAACTTTCTTCCAGCTATTCATTTCAGAGGAAGAGATATGTTTACAGCATCATCATCATCATCGTGTGCCTTCTCCGCAACGAATGTTGGCTACCATGGATCGCCATTCTACTCTGTTTCTTGCTTTGATGGTGCAGGCTGACATAGATTGACTTGTCCATCTTTTGATGTTACTCGTCCATGTTAGTCTTGGTCTGCCTCTTTTACCTTGTGTTTTTCCTTCCAATATTAATTTTAGTAGGCTGTTGTGTCTTTTAACATGCCCCAAAAATTTCATTTGTCTTGTCTTGATTGTATTTAGTCGTTCTCTTTTTATTTTCAGCTCTTTTAAAACTTCATCGTTTGTTATCTTTTGTTTCCATTCAATTCTACCTATTCTTCTATAAATTTCACATTTCAAAGGCTTCAATTTTCTGTTCTGTTTTCTTGTCTAATGTCCATGTTTCTTAACCATACAGGAATATTGAGAATACGTAACATTTTGCCATTCTTATTTTCAGCCCTGCTGATATTTGTTTTGTTGTTAGTAAATTTTTCATGGCATTAAAATTACTTTTTGCCATACCTATTCTTTTGTTTATTTCAGTTTTGCATTTTCCATCATTGGTTCCTAAAACAGTAGTTATAATTTCTCTCCTTGGATTTCTTTGGACTGTTACGTGATGAGGCTACAATCTCTTTCACGGTGGTCTGCCATATTCGTCTTTCGTGTTCTGAACATGCCTCATATGTACCACACACTTTGCTGTTTTCGCTTTCTGGGCCGTTGATTATTTTAAATTCTTCACATCCACCGTCAGATTTTACATACGGGTTGAACACACCCAGCTACCGGCGACATTTTGTTGAACCATGTGGCTTGCCTATCGAACCGCGAACACACGATACAAAGGAAGAATAATCATATTTCACTTAAATATCGATAAAGTTCAGTCTATCCACCCGTCAGAAGTAAAATATACATCAAACGTGGAATAGCAACACATAATTTCACAACTAGACTGTCGCGTAAATCATTTAAATACATCAACAAGAGCCGAATTATAAAAACAACAACACATAGTCGCCATGACACCGAAATGTTTACAGCACTCGGAAAAAATGACAAATAATCAACAACAGAAAAAAAACAAAAGAACAATATATGGTTCGAAGCAAGATCGAACCCGTACTCAGTGGTACTGCGCCTTGCCACGAGAAGCCGAACGCTAGGAAACATTGCCAACTCAGCTAACTAAAAAATTAGCTATCATTGGCGATGTCTTTCACGCAGGTGTTCTCATGACTATAGCATAGGGCGGCGATCACAGCTCGGGAATACATTGTGTATCTGTATTTTTCCTATCAAGACATGTATTTCCCGGATAGGGTAGGGCTGAATACTTGCGTTGCAGACTATCATTTAATTAGTTTACATAACAACCTGTTGCAGTTCCTTTATAAGCATCCAGAAATCGATACTCTCACATGAGTATTTATCCGTACTCGTGCAAAACAGGCTGGGAGAAATTTTGAACCATGCAAATCGTCGCGGCAACAAGTGTCAGCAACATTTCCCTCAATATGGCTTTATTTAGCGTAATTATAGCCCTTTTTACGCTCGTAAGGATATCATCATCATCATCATCAAGTACCGGGCCTGATAGCGTAGGTGATCATGTCTCTCCACAACTTTTGATTACGACTGTTATTTATCATTTCTGTTGTTGACCTTCTGCCAAGACATTCTCTTAAGCTGTTTGATATCTTTTCTCTTTGTTTCCCTCTATCTCTTCGTCCTCAATTTTCCCAGTTATTACAATATATTCCAACTGTTCTTATTACATGGTCAAAAAAATGATGATTGTCTCTTCCTAATATTGGAAATTAGCTCTCTTTTTGCTTTGGCCTCTTTCATAACGTTTTCATTACTCTTCTTAGCAGTCCATGGTATTCTCAACATTCTTCTGTAAAACCACATTTCTACAGACTCCAGTGATTTTCTTGTCTGTTATCCTATTGTCCATGATTCACATTCATATGTTAAGACTGCTCTACATAACATTTAAGATCTCTTTTTCTTTTGAAATAGATAAGATATAATAAATATATAATAATGTATATTATAACTGTATCTTTACAATAGGTATGTCTGTCCTTAGAACAATATATGGTTCGAAGCAAGATCGAACCCGTACTCAGTGGCACTGCGCCTTGCCACGAGAAGCCGAACGCTTCTCCAGACATACCTATTTTGGTCCTTAGACTTCCGGTTTTTGTGGGTGTAGTATATCGCCATCGGGTAAACGGAAACTCGCGCCTATTAGCCCTGTCAAAACTGGCGGAAAAAGCATTACTCATTACATTACTCATTAACCAATCTACTCAATTATTCCCCACCTCCCCTCTTCGAGAGCTTAACTACTACCCACCATACTTCTCATATATATATATATATATATATATATATATATATATATATATATATATATGTGTGTGTGTGTGTCATTGCATCACTCTGTAGCAGCCTGGTAGAAGTTAAGCTGCCGCAGTCTCTATAACGCTTGTTAGCGCCAGGGTACTGGTCACTCCATTCCTCCTTTAATATACACATAATTATCCCGGACCCTGGCGTACATCACATACTACTCCCATACTCCCACATGTCCAGGGACGTAAACATAGGTGACCTTACGTATTTTTTACTTCTGCAATGATTCTATCCATTGCCTGCGTACATAGCCCCCCCCCCCTCCACTTTTTTTTATCATGCTCATCGAATCACTCAGTATACTTGCGTAGGTGTAGTATTGTGACTAACCAGATGACTGCCCTAGTCACTGCCTTCACCTCCATCGTCATGCTACTCGTGGTCATAATGTATGCACCGCTGTCTTCTTTGACTATTCTGCCTGCCGTTAATCCAAAACTGTGCTGTAAATGCCCATGCACTTGTTTGTGTTGTATCAGAAAGAAACAATCAACATTTTTCTGGCACATTATGAGAAGAGGAAAGTTGGAATACTTGGTTACGACTGGCAAAATAGAAGGAAAGATAGATCGCGGACAACAAAGAGAGAAAATACTGGATAGCTTGGTGTCATGGCATGGAAAACAGTCAACAACAGAACTGATACGATTCACTGTAGATAGTAGATTGTGGAAGAACATGATCGCCTACGCCAACCGGTAAGGCGCATGATGATGATGATTACAGATCCGTCTGTATAGATGATTGCATCTTTCTCATTGGTGTTATCCCAGATAAGACCATTGACCACGACTGAGTTCTGTTCCCTACATTTCATGTCGAGTATTTCATGTCGAGTGTGACAATACACGAGAACGTACCCATGAATGACATAGGCACCGGAATCCACTTCTCGCCAGCGTTGATATTGGTAAGCCACAGACTGTTTGATGACACCTTCTGCTCGGCCAACCCATGAATTGCCTCTTTTTAGCCTGACACCTTTCCCTAAGTTGAGCTCATAGTGCAATGCTCTTTATTGCGCACTTAAATTATATTAGTGGGATGCTCTTTATCTGCACTTAAATGAAAACAATGCAAAAACCAAAGGAAAAATCACTGCATTATAGTTTAGAAAAATGGTACATGATTTATAACTCAAGGGTTATAGATATATTGAGAACTTAGGCTGAAGTACATGCAAAAAATATTGCTATAGTGTCTTATTTCCTGTACAGTTTTCCTACATTACAACTCTGTTCACAAAAAAAGTGTTGGAAATTCCACCGTGGTTTAGATATGTATGGGTACGTTTTTTTTTCCATATTGTCAAAGATCGTGTGCAGTACAGGCTGTGTAATGTTATAATGTTG
This sequence comes from Megaustenia siamemsis, assembly GCA_032433765.1. Lineage (NCBI taxonomy): Eukaryota > Metazoa > Mollusca > Gastropoda > Stylommatophora > Ariophantidae > Megaustenia > Megaustenia siamemsis. The sequence continues at coordinate 40,772,266 of JAVIAB010000117.1, read as the reverse complement.
ACGATTGAAATCCGAAGTCCATTAATTGTGTTGGGATTATTTTTGTACACCTTTTCTTTCAGGGCACCCCGAAGGTAGTAATCCACGAGAGTAGGATCCGGAGATGGTGCAGGCCAAATTTAGAGAGAGATTATACAATTAGCCAAAATGCCTTCTAAGAATTCTAGTGATTTTACAGCAGTATGAGCAGTCGCACCATTTTGTTAAAATCAAGCTTACTCAATTTCCCCCGCAGAAAGTTGGTCTACGAATCGTCCTAGAACGTTTATCCGGTATCTTTCAGAATTTATGGTCCCGTCAAAGAAAATTGGACCGATTATGCGCATACGCACATTACACACCACACTCCTACTTTCTGATCTTGGGTGCAATGCATGGGGATTTTCATCACTCCACAAACGATGATTCTGACTGTTCACATGAAAAAGAATGAATTCTCAACACCGTTTAACATTGATGATGCTGTTAATGATGATGATGAAGCCTTAATAATAACTTCGTGATGCTTGATAGTGGATTTGGTTATTTGCTTCGCGTTGTGTTTCTTTGTACTGTTATAATATTATTTATTGTTATTAGGCACTCTTGCCTTCCTGAACACTTCATTATGTAAATATCATGCTTACAATATATATATATATATATATATATATATATATATATATATATATATATATATATATATGTCCAGCAACTGACAACTACAGTTCTGTGATGGTTGATAAGTCTTCTTGCACGCCCACTAAATTACTCATTTCTGGCTGTGCCCATTTTAACTCCCATCTCTATCATCTGAAGAAGTGACGTGGATCTGTGTTTGTCAATGCCCTGTGCTCTTCCCACAACTCGGAGGGCATTGATGATGTATATTATATATATATATATATATATATGGGTTACTGGGTCTCCAGTAGTTAGTTCATTGGCGATTGCAGCGAAGTTGTTCCTCTTTAGTCGTACAATTCTGAAACCAGTTATTCTTTGGTGCATGGGGTGGCTAGGGAGCCTTATATATTTCTCCGCTTGTTGCAATACTTTAGTGACCCTTCTGTCATCTAAGGGTTGTAAACCTGTTACTGTTTCTAGAGTCTTGATAGGTATAGATTTCAAAGCACCAGTGATGATACGGGCAGCTTGGATCTGTGTTCTGTTAATTTTGCTAAGGTGTGATTTGGAAGACATAGCCCAGGCCGTGACTCCATACTATAGGACTGGTCTGACTCTTCCTACGCATTGTTGTTTCAAGATATTGCTGTCTGCTCCCCAGTCCGTTCCTGCCAATATCATCATAATATTAGCCATTTTCTGGCTTTTTTTCTTGCTCTGTCTATGTGATTTTTCCAAGTCATTCTGCAATTCATGGTGACTCCAAGATATGTTGGATTCTGGTCAATAGGGAATGTATGGTCTTTTATCTTCAAGTTTGCAGAGAGTGTGTTTCTTGATAGGCTAAAAATTGTATATGTAGTTTTTTTTTTCGTTAATTGGTAAGAACCAGGTGTTAGTCCATTTTTCAAGCTCACCTTGGGAATCTTGCATCCTGGATCCAGCCACTGACATACATTCCTCGCGAGGCCATAACGCCAGATCATCTGCGTATATTGATGAGTGTATTCTGGGTGGAATGTCCATTACGATGTCATTTATGAAAATTAAAAAGAGTGTTGGGGACAGGACTCCGCCTTGTGGGACACCTTGTTCGATAGAGACCTTCTTACTTAGTTGACCTTGTACTTGTACTCTGGCCGTTCTATCCTGTAGGTACTGAGAGACCGAATTAAATATATAAATATATATATATATATATATATATATATATATATATATATATATATATATATATATATAAACTGGCGGTGCACCCCTTCCTCATTAGATGGATAGCTGCAGCACTATTTCAAAGGAAAATGATACTCAAATGTGGAAGTTGGTCATCCAAGCCAACATCCATTTTTCCAGGGCTGCCACCAGGCTCACCATTGTCACAGTTCTATTTAAAGTGTACACAATAGCAATCACGGAACAACAGCTGGATGGAAGGGGAAGAACTATAACTTTTACTGATGATATTCTGGTATATCGACAGTGAAGAGACAGAAGTGAAATTACTCCGCAATGCAAGACGAATTCAATCGCATCTCTTCTGTGGTTTCAAGTATCAGGTGCATTGGTTAATCCTAATAAAGCATCAGCTGCATGGTTCTCACTTAACAATTATATCGTTAACACGGAAACACCGGTGGCACGAGTGGGAACTGATGAGGTGACCAGGGACAGGGTGATGACGTACCTTGGAGTTAAGTTTGATGTCAGCCTGTGTTTTCGGGACCACGTCGAACATGTGAAAACAAAATCCCGCATAAGATAAGCCACCTTGAAGGTCATGGCAGCTGCCAACACTGAGCAGAGGCTACTTACTCTTCTATTCCAGGGACTAGTCCTCGCATCAATCAAGTATGCCCTGATAGTTCTTACAGTCAGTCAGACACAAAATGACAAGCTAAAAAAAATACAGAATGTAGCTATGCGCATTATCTTTGAGTGTACGCGGGACACTGCCTGTGTAGCAATGAGGTATCTTCTCGACTTTCCAACCATGGGTGACAGGATCAAGATCTGGAGGGCTCGAGCATACCTGAAGATAAGTGCAGTTAAAGAGCATCCATTGTATCATGAGCTCAACACAAGGAAGGGTGTCAGGGCTAAGAAGAGGTAAATCATGGGTGGGCACTTAGTAGGCATCTATCCACTCTTCCTGGGTTCAAAGTCCCCAAGTGAACAAATCTGTTGAACAATGTCCTCAGTCCACACCATACATAATTTTCCTCTTTTGAGCCTGTTGCTTTTTCTCCTCCCAATCTCACCCCGTAGTATTTGTTGTACATCAGCACTGACTCAGAGATGGCATGTGCACGAGACATATTTATTCTGCCTACGATGTTAGGAAAATCGAGAAGATACCCCCCCCCCCTGCAATGTATGACTTTCGAGCATCCAAGCATGATGTGCATGGCCTCATTTTGTATTTCTTCCAATCTTTCAATCTGCGTGTGCCTAAGAGTTAGAAACACCAGTGCATATTTAATAGCCGAAACCACCAGTTCTTGGCATGAAGGACAAGAATATCACAGTCTGCCGCCGCTATAACCCTCGTAGACTAGAGGTCCTTCCTAGGCTTCATTAGCACGTGATCTATGTGCTAGATGAAAGCAAGACTTCGATTAAACTGTTATAGTTATGAAAGGCCCCGGTATCACTGCAAACAAATTAATATCCATAACTGCTCAACCGCCCATGCCAGTGGAATCATCCGAATTAATATCTCATCTCCTAAACAAAGAAAGGTAGCTGCCAGTCCCCATCATGGCAGTCTCAGCACACACCAAAAGACATAAGACGAAGCAGCACAGAAGGTGAACACAGTCATCTGTTCCCCGTCATACACCACATCGTGCCATTCACACATTATCATTCATTGTAAGCAATCGGAATATCTAAATACGATCAAAACGGAAGAAATGCACAGCTCACGGTGTGCACAGAGCATTCAACTCAGTAGCTCTGGCAGCAAGCCATACTTGGAATATCAGGAAATTCCAACAAGGAACACTTTTCAGACACAGCCTTTAACGGTTACTGATACTGATCCGCCATATTGACCGGAAGTTCACGTCCTCCTGAAAATGTTGATCGTCATATTTTTTTTAAAATTTATAGTGCTTGATGATGTTAGGACATAGCTTTTGTCTCCAAATCCGAACATATGAAACACAGTTATTCGTCGAATTATTATCATCATACATCGAACAACAGTCCGTAAGATCTCAGATCTCTCCATAAATGTGAATTTGTGAAATGATAAACCAGTTCACAAGTCTACCCTCGATCTCATAGTTGCCCTGTTGAATCTAGACAACATCCCTCCTGACCAACATGAAACTCCGGGAGTCACACAGGGGGTGCAAAGGCATGAACAAAACTCTGTCATTTCGCCACCTCTCTGTATATCCACTTCAAGTACACTATTTATCTACTTTACTACCTCTCTATGTACTAACTTCTAGCACGCCACTTCTCTATTACCTTACATCCTATAGACCCTTTCTCTATTTATTCTGGCTCACCATCTCTGCATTAATCCACTTCTAATACATCATTTCTTTATACTGCTCTATTATCTCCACTTCTGGTACAACATTCCTCTATTCTCCCAACTTCTAGTATACCACTTCTCCTTTGCCATAGGTCTAAACCTTCAGCCCCCCCCCCCCCCCACTTCCTTTCTCCACTTATTTACTTCTCTATGTATCTACTTCTAGTATATCCATTCTTAGTATACCACATCTCTTTATATACTCCCAGCACACCACATTTACTTCTGATACACGATTTCTCTGGTGTTTAGTAGCAACATTGTCTACAGCTACTCTCCTGACCTTTTTTCCATAGCTTCGCGATTTATCTCCACCTAGATTATCTTCCTTCAGTGGTCTTGTCCCTTGATTAGGCGACTTAACTTTGGTCCCTCTCCCTTTTTCCCTGCCCAGATGGTATGTTTGCCACCCTGACATGTCCCCCTTGGGCTATTGTAATGTACTACTGCCTCATCTACCGCCCACCGCTTTTGTTTACGATCATGTCTAGACGACACGTCTCTCCGCACCTGTTCTTTTTACCCACTTATCACCTGTAGCCCCGGGCTTTGCTCCCTGTTGTCTGGCCTATTTTACGACCCCTGGTCTGTGTCTTCTCTGACTGCCCTCAGTCTTACCACGTGACTGTTTTTTCCATATGACTTGTCTCTAACTAACATTTGGGTACATTATCTTAGCCGGAACAGCCAAGTCACTCCAGCTAAGTCGTTTTATTATATTTTATATATTTTAATATATAATATACTTTATACTGTTTTTTTTCTTTGTTTCTTAGTTTTCAGTTCCTCATTATTGCTCTATACTAACGATTTTATATCTCTACACTTCACCTATCCTCTAACAGGTGACACATCTCAAACTCATCTCATTATCACATCTCTCATCCTTCTGTCTACCTCTCTCTAACTTTATCATCCTACGTGTAGCAATAGGTATTTGTGCCTCACTGTTTGTTGTCGTTGTTTCCATCTTCTGAAGAAGGCCAAAACGTCAATATTTTGTTATTCCTTTTTTGTAAAGCTGTCACCATACCTTGGAGTGTATACTTACGCCCCAATACTGACTCCTCCGTCATTTCGCCCTTAATTATAAGCGTACGGCGGGTTTAGGGATATACAATCAGCCATCATTATGCCGTGCCACACACAACAATGGATGCGCCCACAAACGACCGATTAATCTAGTGAATGCAACCAACAACGTACGAAAACACCGTAAGGATGGTGCAAAATTTCTAAAGTGAAACCTTTCGGTTGACTTGGCAGAGCAGTCCCTATTAATGAGTTATAACTTGTAAATAATTAGGGTCAAACAATTCCAACGACAGCCATTGAACAGCACTCAATGTGTTGACCTAAACCGCATATCAACTCCAAGACAGGGGAACGTCGCAACAACACTTGACCCTGCCAAAGAGGAATATTGCCATGTGCCACAGAGTCAGCAGTACTAGCGCAAATCCATTAAGTGGAACATGAGATTGACTTTAACGCAGAAATCTGCATTGGACAGCTGAAATTAATCAGTCCCCAAATGCAAATTCTGCAACGGTCGAGAGAACATGGCCTGCATTCCCCATTTTGGAACCGCTTGGATCAAACTGTATTCACAGGTACCGTTATATGTTGGTCCTCAGAACAACCTCTGAACCCATGCTCGTTATTGGGTCAATGTTTGACAATACAATTGTCAGAGCTGCCTTCGCTGGGTTTATCAGTGCTCATGCCTGACAGCACCATCTGCTCAAACGGGTAAGTTCATTCTCTTCACCAGCAACCTACTCGCCTATCTCTATCTTGGAAGCACATAAAAATTTCATCAGCATAAGACAGTGTCCTCCCTAGACCTGCATTTGGCTCACCTGTTATCCTCAGTAGTAATAGATGCACGTTTCGGTTAGTTTTTGAGAGGGACGCTATACAGCTTATATAATAAAATATAATATATAGGGTATAACAGAAAAAATTGAGGAACAAAAGAGGTGGTATATAGTCCAATCCATAACTGATAATAATGTGAAAGACATAGAGGAAAGGGTTAGGATGTGGATAGTATCTAAAGGCTAGGATAGGATTAATGTTTGAGACAAACATGATGATTATTTTTAAAAATGTCATAGTGGGTGAGTCATATGGATGGTGTTGTGTAGTGTAAAGAGTTGGGAGGGTTATTTATTTGATTGATGTGTATTGCATATAATAAAATAACATTGGATCTCTCTCTCTTTCTCTCTCTCTCTCACTCTCTCTGGCTAAAAAACTGCTAGTATAGGAAATAATTTCCTGTGTGTTACCGGGGCCTCATTATGAGGGAAGAAAAGAATAGTAACACTGTGACCTTCCAGGCATGTCGTAAGAGGCGACTAAGGATTTTGATCGATGGCTTGACAAGCTGTCATTGTATAAAGTATTGTTATGGAAACAGCGCAATATATATTATAGAGCAGTGATCTCTGCAATACGTGCCACTTTGGCACGCAAGGTTTCTGTTTTTAAGATTGTGGTTCTGCCCTATGTGCCGTCTTCGGCTCGAAAGGACAATAGATAGATAGATAGGAAGTAATGGTTAAAAGTAGGGGGCCCTAGCTCCACCTGTCAGATCAATATGTATAGGTTAGCGTACACTGAGAGAGTCATCAGCTCATCTGACAGATGTGAAATATATTTGAGTATGGGATTGTTCCACCTAATAATAATAAAATCCCGCCCACAAAAAATTTGTATAAAAGGACCCGCCCGCTTTAGTACAACCTAATCAATACCTCACAACAGATATGTAAGAATCTAGGGAGCCAATAGTGGGGTGTAACTAACACTCCTACAAGGTATGGTGACAGCTTTACATAAAAGGAACACAACAAAATACTGACGTTTCGGCCCACAGGCGGACTGCTTCAGAAAATGAGAACAAAAAACAATGGAAAACAGATAAATATTCCTACATCTATGACGATAGGGACAGGCAACTCAAGGAAAAGTAGCCAGAGGCGCAAGACATGAAATGATAAAACAAAAGAGGGATGTGCTACATGATAAAGGATAGGTAAAAGGTGGAAATAAAGTATATGTGTGTATAGAAAATATTAATATATTAAAAGTGAGACAGCTGTAAAAAAAAAAAAAAGTAAAGTACCCCTGTCACGCCAATTGGCGTATAGGGAATTGGGTGTTAGTGACCATAAATTTTACAGACCTTTGGCACATGATTTTCGGGGTAATGTGGTCGGTATTACGTCCGTGCCGCTTTACTTTCCCAGAAAAAAATCCGGTACCCATTAAAGGCTGGGTGAACCGGAAGCCGTCGGTTGGGATCGAACTCTACCTCTTGTTCTTTGTAGTCCAATTCACTAACCACTGAGCTATCGCGGCTCCCTGAGACAGCTGTGGTAGGAATGAATCTGTCCGCTCACAATGAGAGAAAGCTGGTTGAATGCTATGTTATAGTAGGAGACCCAATTGTGTGTACAGTCACGTGGTAAGACCGGGGAAAGACGAGTTATCATCATGTGCCATACCGGTTGGCGTAGGCGATCATGTTCTTCCACAATCTTCTATCACTAGTGCATCTTATCAGTTCTATTGTTGACTGTTTTCCATGCCACGACACCAAGCTATCCAGTATTTCTCTCTTTGTCTCTTATATAGATATCTCTTTCGATATAAGATAACGATTTCTCTTTCCTTTTATTTTACCAGTTGTAACCAAGTATTTCAACTTTCTTTTCTCAAGATGTGCCTGAAAAATGTTGATTGTTTCTTTCTAATGTTTTTAAGAGCTCCCTTTTAGTGTTGACCTATGAAAATTTGGAGCCGCGATAGTTCAGTGGTTAGTGAACTGGACTACAAAGGACAAGGGGTAGGGTTCGATCCCAACCGACGGCCTCCGGGTTCACCCAACCTTAAATGGGTACCGGATTTTTTTCTGGGAAAGTAAAGCAGCACTGGCGTAATACCGACCACATTACCCCAAAAATAATGTGCTGAAGGTCTGTAAAATATAGAGTTACTAACACCATATTTCGCTATACGCCACTTGGCGTGACGGGGGTACTTTACTTTTTACTTTTTTCTGAGAATTTCCTTGTTGGTCTTTTTAGCTGTCCAGGGAACTTTCAACATTCTTCTGAGAAATCCCATCTCTGTGGCCTCTAATCGTCTTTTCATTTGTTTGTCTACTGTCCATGATTCTCTTCCCGTGGTCAGAATTGGCTTAATAAGTACCAATGAACTCACTTTCTCACCTCTATTGACATAGACATATTGCATAAGACGTTTTTCATTTTCTGAACTGCTATTTTGGCCTGAGATATTCTGCTTTTTATTTCTGTGGTGCATCTTCCATCTGATGTTATTATTGTGCCCAAATATATGACGCATCGCACTTGTTTCAGATTTGAAAACAAATCCGGAGACAGCCTTGTCTGACTCCTTGTTTTATATATTGGATCTGTCCTGTTTGGTTGCTAATTCATATGGCTGCTGTTTGTTGCCAGTACAATTTTTTTTTTTTTATGATTCTCAGATCCTTGCAATCAATGTTTAATTCCTCCAGCATATTGTTTATTTTCACATGCTTTACTTAGTCAAATACTTTTGTGTAGTTATAAAGCACATGCATCGATCTTTCTTTACCTCTATAGCTCTTTCTATCAATGTTCTCAGGATGCATATTGCATTTTGATGCCCTTTCCTTCAACAAATCCACATTGTTTCTCACTTATTTCTGGTTTTCTTTATTTTGTTTCTTACAAGTCTCATAATGATTATTAGTAATGTTTTCATCATATGGTTCATGAGACTAATAGTGCGATGGTCTTCACAACCAGTGATGCTTGATTTCTTTGGTATGGCTACAAAGATACATTTAGTAGATCTTCGGGTATGTGTCCACTGTTATATATGTCATTTAGTAGCTTTTTTATGACTTGTACTCCCAGCTCTCCTAATGCATTTATCTCTTCAATTATTATATTGACGAGACCTGGAGCTTTGCCTCTTTTATGTGTTGAATTGCTTCCTCCACTTCACTCTGCATTATTGGTGGTCCTGTGTATTAGTTTGAATTGTTTAGCCCTGGTCTTTCATCATCATAGAGTTGACAGATATTGATATATTTGCGGGTTATCATCATTGCACTCAGAGCATGTCCGTGGTTGCTCAGATCACCTCCTCAGTAAGTCTCACAGTGTCCAGCGACTGACGACTTCAGTTCTGTGTTGACTGATAAGTCTTCTTACATGCCCACTAAATTTCTCGTTTCTGGCTGTGCCAATCTTAACTACTATCACTTTCATTCGAAGGAGTGACGTGCCCTCATGTTTGTCGAAGTCCTGTGCCCTTCCCACATGTCGGAGGCGATTGATGATGTCTGCCCAATCCATTGGTTGACCGTCCTCAACATAACAGCTAGCCAACTTGTCCGCTCTTTCATTTCCCCATACTCCCGCATGTCCTGGGATGTAGACAGAGGTGACCTTACGTATTTTTGACTTCTGCAATGACTATCCATTGCATGCGTACAGAGCCTGCCTCCACTTTTTTTTTTTATCGCACTCATCGAATCACTCAGTATACAGGCGTGAGTGTAGTCTTGTGACTAACTAGATGAATGCCCTCGTCACTGCCATCATTACCATCGTTATGCTACTAGTGGCCATAACGTATGCACCAGTTTTCCTTGACTATTCTGCTTACCGAGAGTGCTGTAAATGACCATGCACTCCTTTGGTGTCGTATTACTGATCCGTCTGTATAGATAGATGACTGCATCATTCTCATCGGTGTTATCCCAGATGAGACCGTTGACCTCAGCATTGACCACAACTGAGTTCTGTTCCCTTCATTTACTGTCGAGTGTGACATTACACGAGATGTCCCTCTCTATGACGTAGGCACCGGTATCCACTCCTCGGCGTTGATATTGGTAAGCCCACAGACAAAAAGCTAGGAATAGCCCCCGCCATAGAATATGGTAGAAACATAGAAGGAAACAACAGATAAAATGGTTTGGCGACGTGACAAGGCAGAAAGAACAAATCACAACACAACGAGCCTTCAACAAACGCTATGAGAACACCAGACCCAAGGGTCGACCATGAAAAAAGATGGGTCGATGGAATATTAGAAGCACTAGGAAACACAACAGCAGCAGAGGCGAACAGAAGAGCAAAAGACCGCAAATTATATCTCCCCTCGACGCTGAAAGGTGGATGAGGAAGGAAAGGAGAAGAATAGAAGACAGACATGTTTGATGACATTTAATTGGCCCGCTCATGACTTGCCTCTTTTTAGCCAGACACCTTTCCTTGTGTTGAGCTCGTTGTTCAATGTATGTTCTTTATCTGCACTTATCTTCAGGTATGCTCGTGCCCTCCAGATCTTGATCCTGTCATTCATGGTTGGAAAGTCAAGAAGATACATCATTGCTACACAGTGAGTGTCTCTTGTACACCCCAAGATAATGCACATAGCTTCATTCTGTATTTTCTCCAGCCTGTCAATTTGCATTGTACTGACAGTAAGAATTGCCAGAGTATATTCCATTGGTGCGAGGACTATTCCCTGAAACAGAAGAGTAAGTAGCCTTTGCTCGATGTTGGCAGCTGCCAGGACCTTCAAGGCGGCTAGTCCTTTGTGGGCTTTTATTATCACATGGTCGACATGGTACCGAAAACACAGGCCGCGATCAAACTTAACTTCGAGATAAGTCACCAACGTGTCCCTGGTCACTTCATCAGCTCCCATTTGTACCACCGGTGTTTCCGTGTTAACGATATAATAGTTAAGGGAGAATCTTGCAACTGATGCTTTATTAGGATTAACCAATGCGCCTGATACTCCACACCAGGAAGAGATGTGTTCGAGTTCGTTTTGCATGGTGGAGGCAATTTCCCTCCTGTCTCTTCCCTGTCGATATACCAGAATATCATCAGCAAAAGTCATAGTTCTTCCTCTCCAATCGAGTTGTTGTTCCGTGATCAGTATTGTGTGCAAGTTAAATAGAACTGGTGACAATGGTGAGCCTTGTGGCAGACCTGGACAAATGGATGTTGGCTCGGATGACCAACTTCCACATCTGAGTATCATCTTCCTCTGAAACAGTGCTGCAGCGATCCATCTAATGAGGACGGGTGTACCAACAATTTGAGGAACATGTGCATGAGATATTCAAATGGTACTCTGCTGTATGCATCCTCCAGATCTCTAGCATCAGCACAAGTCTCCTCTCATTAGTGGAAGCCTTTGAAGACGTCATAAGCGAAGACTGCCGCATTGAGCCATGTCTTTTTGTTATATCTATAACCTCCGAGTGTGGGTGGGAATACGCGTTTCTGTTCAAAATGACAAGTAAATACACGGGTATTGTGTATAGAATAAATATGAATATGAATATTTGAATATTTGTCCTATCACCAAGAAGGGCATTTCTCCAGTAGCTTGCCCGCAGTGTTCTGTAACGTGATGATTCTGTAGGCACTGATCTGAGAATAGTCCTTGTTTGGCTTCGGTAGCGGTAGTAAATAGCTGTGTAGCCAATCCTCCTTAATCTGGCCACTCTGAATACTGGCATTAAACTCTTTGGCCAGTTTTTTTCAAGTCAGCTAAATCGCCTACGTCGTCGTACCTAACACCATCTTGACCAGGAGCAGTGTTGTGTGACCTTTTAAGTGTTGTGTGAATGTTATCGGTTGTGATTGTGAGATCTTCTCTCAGCATTACATCCTCACACGATTCTGAGAGCGACCCACATATCCTCATTCTTACAGCCTCATTTTTTGGTCAGTATCCTCAATGTAGCGGACAAGGATGGCCTTCCCTTTGCTCTCATTAGATTTGTGCCATATCTGGCCTGTCCTCTGAAAGTCTGGTATACCTCTGTGTCGTGGTGTGCCATTCATGCACTGATGAAGGCGCCAGAATGTGGCTAGCGATTTTTCTGAGCATACTTTTTTACAGAAGTCATCCCATTTGGCATCCTTAGCCTGCTTAGCGCATAGTTTAAAGTGCATCTTTTTTTGGTCGACCTCTACTTTCAGACGCTTCAAGAGCTCAGGTTGTGTTCTACCATACCTTCTGGCTTCCTGCCATGTCTTGACCGTTTGTCTCTTGCTCCGCCAAGCTTCCTCGACACCTACGTTCCACCAGGGTGGCTGCGTCCATCTCTCCTGCCTCCTACGAGGGGCGCTCTGTTTCCTATGTCTGATTTTGCTAATGACGTCCTGGTCTGTTTTCTCGTAGTTGAATGTGTGGAGCTTTCTTCTCTGGCTTTTATTTCCGCCTTTCTCAATTAGGAGGACACATGGATAGTGATCACTTCCGTGGAATCACAGTACACTCCACCTGAAAATCGGTGTGAAGGCGGAAGATACTAGTGCCAGGTCTATGACACTATCAGTCCCCTGTTCAAATAGCCATTCTGGTTGCCCTTCCATCATTCAAGCACACTAAATTGACCAACAACAGTGCATTCTCTAGGTCTTCTCCCTGCTTGTTGGTTATGACGAGTGAATGGTTTGAAATTGAAACCGGAGTGAAACAGGAATATATTTTCTCCTCCATGTTATTTGGAATTCCCATCGACTTCATTATGCAGAAGTGCCGTACAGGTAACAAAGGCATTGGATGGAGACTTAGATCTCAATTAGAGGATTCTGATTTTGTAGACGACATAATTCATATCAATAGCATTGGAAACATGATGCAAGAAAAAACAAAGACCCTGCCATCAATTGCTAGAACAATATGACTTGAGATGAACAAAAAAAAAAAAAAAAAAAAAAAAAGTCAAAAGTAATGAAAAATGAAATTCCCACAGAAGAAAAAATATATCTGGAAGGAAAAGCAGTGGAAGAAGTAGATCACTTGGTAAATCTTGGAAGCTGCATAGATCAAGTAGACACAAAGAAAGAAATTAGTCAAAATAGCTAATGAGGTGACCAGGGACAGGGTGATGACGTTCCTCGGAGTAAGTTTGATCGCAGTCTGTGTTTTCGGGACCACGTTGACCATGTGATAACAAAATCCCGCAAAAGATTAACAGCCTTGAAGGTCATGGCAGCTGCCAACATCGAGCAGAGGCTACTTACCCTTCTGTTCCAGGGACTAGTCCTTGCACCAATTGAGTATGCCCTGGCAGTTCTTACAGTCAGTAAGACGTACGAGTGTACGAGGGACACTCCCTGTGTAGCAATGAGGTATCTTCTCAACTTTCCAACCATGGATGACAGGATCAAGATCTGGAGGGCACGAGCATACCAGAAGATTAATGCAGATAAAGAGCATCCATTCCATCATGAGCTCGAAACAGGGAAGGGTGTCAGGCTAAAAAGAGGCAAATCATGGGTGGGCTGAGCAGAAGATGTCATCAAACATGCCTGTAGGCTTACTAACATCAACGCTGGCGAGGAGTGGATACAGGTGCCTACGTCATTCAAGGGGACATACTCGTGTATTGTCACACTCGACAGGAAATGTGGGGAACAGAACTCAGTCGTGGTTAATGCGGAGGTCCACGGTCTCATCTGCGTTAACACCGATGAGAAAGATGCAGTCATCTATACATACGGATCTGTAATACGACAACAAAGAAGTGCATGGGCATTTACTGCACGATCGGCGGGCAGAATAGTCAAGGAAGACAGTAGTGCATACGTTATGACCACGAGCAGCATGGCGATGGAGGTGATGGCAGTGACGAGGACATTCATCTGGCTAGAGTCAAAAGACTACACCCATGCCTGTATACTGAGTGATTCGATGAACATGATACGAAAAGTGGAGGGAGGATCTGTACGTAGGCAATGGGTAGAGTCATTGTAGAAGTCAAAAATACGTAAGGTCACCTTTGTCTACGTCCCAGGACATGCTGGAGTACGGGGAAATGAAAGGGCGGACAGGCTGGCTAGCTGCGCTATTGTTGAGGACAGTCAACCAATGGATCGGGCGGATATTATCAATGCCCTCTGGGAAGTTGGAAGGACACAGGACTTCGATAACCATGAGTCCACGTCACTTCTTCGGATGAAAGAGATGGGAGTTAAGATGGGCACAGCCAGAAACGAGAAACTTAGTGGGCATATAAGAAGACTAATCAACCGACACAGAACTGGAGTCATCAGTCACTGGACACTTCGAGACTTGCTGTGGAGGGGATCTAAGCACCTATGGACATGTTTGGAGTGCAATGACGATGGCCCGCTAATGACTCAATAGTCAAAATGACAAAAGCGAAGGTATCAACGACTTTCAGAAAAAGAGATAAAATGTGGAAAATCAAATTACTAAGCACAAAAATCAAGCTCGTGATTTTCAAATCAAATGTATTATCCGCCCTAACCATCCATGAGAGCGCTGGAAAAAAATAGAAAATAAACTGGATGCATTTGAAAACAAATGCTTAAGGAAAATACTTCGTATACCATGGAATGAATTTAAGACTAGTGCAGAAACAAGAGAAATAACAGAGCATCCAAAAATATCATCTATAATCAAGATAAGGTGTCAAATGTTGGCCGGCCATGTGATGAGAGGAGAAAACAAGAGAATTTCAAAGCAGGCCCTCAAATGGGAACCAGAGGCTAAAAGAAAAAGAGGCCGACAATAAAAACACTAAAAAGAACACTGAGGTGAGAGGCAACAACTGCAGGCATCAGCTCCTACGCAGAGACTAAACACTCGCCGAGAACAAGAACATGTGGCGAGATACGATGCAAATAGATCGTAATAAACAAATAGTAGAATTTCTGTCATATGTGACGTCTTCGGCTCGAAAGGACAATGGATAGATAGATAGATATAATAAAATAAAAATTGCATATCTGTAACTTTATGAGGAGTGGTGACGAGGAAGAGAAAAGCTACTGTTTGGAATGATTCTCCTTACATAAACACCAAATAGCTCTCTCTCTCTCTCTCTCTCTCTCTCTCTCTCTTTCTCTCGTGCGCATTTTAGCACTACTGGTTCAGGGTTTTAATTCACTTCCCCTCTTTTCTACAAATCATCCATGTGTAAATGTTTTCATTCATCCAGTAAGTTATTTTTTTTTTCACTTCAATCATCAATTCTTTTCTTTACTTTCGTTTTTTCCTTAGTCTTCTTGGATGTTATAGTTAAAGGATTATTTACAATGTCATAAAACACACTAAAATATTAAGCAGAGAAAAGCATTGAAAGCAGAAAAGGATAACGCATGAAATGGCTTAGTAAAAAAGTAAAGTAAAGAGACTCCGTCACGCCAAGTGTCGTATAGGGAACATAGTATTAGTGACCATAAATTTTACGGACCTTCATCACATGATTTTTGGGGTAATTTGGTCGGTATTACGCCATGCTGCTTTACTTTCCCAGAAAAAATCCGGTACCCATTTAAGACTGGTTGAACCAGGAAGCCGTCGGTTGAGATCGAACCCTACCTCTTGTCCTTTGTAGTTCAGTTCACTAACCACTGAGCTACGCGGCTCCCATGAAATGGCTTAGGCCTACAACAAAATCATGGAATCAGGGCCGGATTTAGACTTGATAAGGCCCAAAGCTGGCCATGCTACTAAACTTTGATGCCCACTGTTAAAAAAAAAAAACACCGGAAGGTATCTACCACAGGTTACAATATACAGAAATTTGAGGACCCCTCATTGTGAGGTTCTAAGCTGTAGCTTATATAATCTAAGCCTAAATCTGGTAATTAGAATGTATTTACAGATATCTTTTTCACTTTCTCCTCCAGCGCTCGTGCAATTCTAATGAAGAAGAGTTGGAACTTCGGATAAAAATTCTATCAAATTTTGCGTTGAAATTACAGAACGTTCGAAGTACGCGGTACGTTCATTGTATGGTCCATGACAGGATACCTTAAGTCTGGTTTTCATTATTAACCTCTGCCTCGACTGTTCGCCAAGTTGTTTCTTTCAACTTCACTCCAAATCTACAGTGGCCTTAATGTGATTGGTTCTGGATCTCCTTTTAGCACGTGACCTATCCAGCTCTAAGGTCTGTCTGTTATCACTGAGTTTTCATCTCGTCGATCTGTTTCCAGAAGGCTACAGTGAACAGGGGACAAACAAAAGAACCGCTCACTTAAACAAAAAATAAATAAATAAAAGACTGTGGAGGCAGCTCGTGATCTGTGCAGGAGATTTGGTAATGTGCCTTAAATATGTTAGAAGCAGAAATTTCTTCATTCGCTCTACAATCAAAGATGTATTAATTATGTTGCAGCTTACACAAGTACTGTTGTATTTGCAATTTTATGATCGTAGTTTGATATTATACAAATTCCATGTACAACGCATCTTAAAAATCCCTTTATGACAAGCAAGAGGGGACTTGTCAACAATGATGGGGATTTGTTGAGAGGTTGGTGGAGGGTAGGTGCAAAAAATTATGAATAGCCATAAATATAATAAAACATTAACATTTATCTCAAAGGCAATGTGCTTCAAGATGGATAGAGTGAGAACGAATGAAAGGAGGAGAGAGAAAGAAAGTTGTACAGTCAAAGGAGCGCTTGGGGTGGGAGGGTGCGAATTAGAGCGATCTGCCATAAAATAATGTATTATGTGATATCCATTGTACGACCTCCTACTATCAACCTCAAATCTGATATACCAACAATGAAGAGGTGGCAGGTACTTGTAGGTACTCTCCTTACGATCAGATCATTTCCTGTTAAAATATTCCTTCTGAGCTAGCTTCCTATCACAGTGACTCTATAGAACAGTGCACAATGGAAACAATAGTAATACAATCAATGCCTACATGGAAATAATAGCATTAAAAAAGTAAAGTACCCCCGTCACGCCAAGTGGCGTATAGGGAATATGGTGTTAGTGACCATAAATTTTACAGACCCTCGGCATATGATTTTTGGGGTAATGTGGTCGGTATTACGCCCGTGCCGCTTTACTTTCCCAGAAAAAATCCAGTACCCATTTAAGGCTGGGTGAACCCGGAAGCCGTCGGTTGGGATTGAACCCTACCTCTTGTCCTTTGTAATCCAGTTCACTAACCACTGAGCTATCGCGGCTCCAATAATAGCATTACTTAAATGTAAATATACCTACATAATGTGAATACAATAGCGCAATGTGATAGGTGCAGTAATATGTCTGGGCACTCTAGACATCAGGTTGCCGTCAGTTTATGTAATGAATGTTAAAATTATGCCACCAGCTATAATTTTCATTGCTTGGTTTTGGACTCCGTTGGTCTTTATTAAATTCGACTGTTGCTGTTGTCCAGACTCTAAGACTGATTTCACTCATCCCATAGACAGTTTTTATCGCACATTATCATCTGTGCATCAAGTTGTGCTGGACGTTGTTTGTTGTTTACGTGTTTACGTACGCCAGCTTTGTCTCTAGCGAAATCCCGAGGCACCGAAATTTGAGTGAATATCACTTTTTTAAATAGATTTTTCACACCGACAGCCGTGTGCTCAGGTCTCCGTGGCCTTACAGGCAGATATTCTCTGACCCCAGATGTACTCTCATTTTTTATTATCGACAGTTTTTACGTTTTTGGGTAGATTTTTCTCTATTAATGTTGTCCCGCAGCGGCAATTTTTGTTTTGATTTAATCTTTTCGATTCCCAAAACCACGAGTTCTTTAAAATGCGCCAATACACAAGGGACCTCCTGTTTTTCGCCGTTATCCGAGAGGGCTTGACATCGGTTCAACAACCCAGAGACCAGGGGAGGGTAACGCCACGAAGAAACCACGGATTCGATTTCTGAAAAATACCCACTGCCTGTGGCTAGATTCGAACATGGACCTTCTTGTCCAGGGGTCGACGTCTAACCTCTAGGCCATATGGCCACCGGAGAGCCACATGAAAAAAATGACACGATTGGGGAGGTACAGCACACGGCGGGGAGGGGGGGGGGAGGGGACGGCACGAGACTAAAGAACCATGCATAGGAACACAGGATCTTCAGTAATAAATAAAAGACGATGGGTCATATGTTGGATATGTGATGAGACGAGATAATAACCGAATAGCAAAGCAAGCCCTCATGTGGGAAACAACAGGTAGGAGGAAAAGAGGAAAGGAAGACCCAGAGAGACACTGAGAAGAACATTGATCAGAGAGGCAAAAGCAGCAGGAATCGGCTCCGTCAATGAGATAGAGCTGCTTGCACAGAACAGAGATAAATGGCGAGATTTGATAAAATATCTTTAAAAGAATTGAAAACTGATTGAACAAAAATTCAGATGGGAGAAGGAGTATCTTGGTCTATGCTCTAAGGGTCGGTTTCGGCTCGAAAGGTCAATAGACAGACAGACAGATAGATAGGAACACAAATGCTTGCAGAATAGAAATGCAGGTATAACTTTTTTTCCATTCAGTGAATTGTTTCATTACCGTGCCTAATACAACCCCACATCAGAAGTGTTTGGCGAACTTAAAAAGTGAATAACTATGCTAACCATCGATGGTCTTTGCCTGACTTTTGATGTCTGTGGCAAAATTAATTTTTTTCCTACTTCTCTTCTCCTACCCTCACCCACTCACCCCGTAACTCGACCACTAGTTAACCTAGTTGTCCTCTTCTCTTTAGTCATTTGCAAAGTGCTGTGGACGAACTTCGAGGGAGTATACATTAGGTTCACAGATATGTTAAATCTAAGTATTACAGAACGAAAATTTTGCCAGTTCTGATTTGTGAGTCCGTAAAGCGCGCGTGGCCGTGCGGCTAAAACCACTGTTTCGCTGGCTGAAAAGCCGGCGTACCGTGTTCGAAACCCGCGGTAATGACAAAGGATATTTTTCTATCGGGGGTGAAATAAAAATCCTGAGTTTTCACATGTCGTGGCGACTGCTTGACCAAGCCGCCTTTATCCATCTGGTTCTATCGCGAGCCCCCCGACATACACCAGCCATGGTACTAAGTGTCGTAAAGATAGTACACGAATATGCAGTAATAAATAAATATATATATTTATATATATATGTATATATATTTTTTTTTTAATGTATTAACAGCATTATGCACACATTTAAAAGTATTTAGATAATGTCTGTTTTCTGATGGCATAATATGTCATTGTCTTTGGAAAGCTCTAACAGTTTTATTTATGTGAAGTGATTTTTTTTTTCCCAGCTGCAAACATGTACAATTTGTATCCATCTGTTTCGAAATTATTTTCCAATTCCCACTACATAATTTATTGAACACATCATGGCCATCTGGACGAAGCAGAAATGTCGACAATTCTCAGTGGAGTATCTTGGCTACGGATTATTTCCATCACTGCTAGACCACGCAAGATCCATGTTCTTAATTTGCGATATTACACTTCCAACGAAAGAATGCGACCGGTGGCCTACGTTGACAAAAATCATTAAATATTCGTTCCGAAATCTACAAATTTAAATCACATGAGGTTAATTGTTGTGTACAAAATATCAAAATTTATATCTAAAGAAGGAAAATCATGCACAATAAAAGGGGCCATCCTTGATTTTTGCCGGCTGAATCTATTATTATTACAAAGGTCATATTTTAAGCATACTCTATTTAACTATTTATGCATTATATATATATATATATATATATATATATATATATATATACATATATATAACTTTAATAGCATCCAGCATAAGACACTACTATTTTATCAAACAACTGACTTATCATGATTGCTTACACACGCGCGCGCGCACCCACATACATACACACATATAGGTGAAGAAAACAGGCTGATAATGTGTAACACCTTCTTTGAGCAAGAGAAAAGGAAATTATACACAGGGAAAAGCCCTGGAGACAGGAAGAGGAATCAAATAGATTACATAATGATAAAAGACAGATTCCGGTGCAGCATCAAGAAAGCCAAAACCTACCCAGGAGCAGATATTAATTCAGATCACAATCCTGTAATGATTAAAATTAAAATCAAATTAAAGAGAAACAAACAAAAACTAATTCAGCAATACCAATAGATAAACAGCGTTAAATCAGAAAGATGTACAAGAAACTTATATTGTACAAGTAAAGAACACATATCAGAAGCTGCTAGAAGAGGGGATTGAGCAGTACAGCAGAGAAAAGCCTGAGGAAAAAACCACAACAAAATGGCAATGCATAAAAAACAGCATGCAAGAATCCTGCAACATCTTACCCAAAAAGAAAAGTAACAAAATACAAAAATGGATAACTGACAAAATCTTAGAAAAAATCAAAGAAATAAGACAAGCGAAAAACATTGCCAGATACAAGGATATTGACAATGAAATACGGAGAATGTGTAAAAAGGCAAAAGAAGACTGGCTCAACCAAAGATGTCTAGAAGTCGAAACTATGGAAAGTAAACAAAACTTAAGAGAGATGCACACAGAAATAAAGAAAATGACTAATAAAGACAAAAATGCTACAGGAAGCGAATGTATTGCAAACAAAGAGGAAAGAATGCTAACAGACAACAAATATATAATAGATAGATGACATGAATATACAACATAATTATTTCATGATGAAAGGGACAAAAAGCTATCCATAAAATGTACATACAACTATAAAATACTGAAATCAGAAGTAGAAAAAGCTATAAAAATAATGAAAAGGGGAAACGCAGCAGGACCAGACAATATACAGATAGAGATGATACAGGCTCTAGAAGATTTTGGCACTGAGGTGATCACAGACATATGCAATGACATATACCATACAGGATACATACCAAACGAACTAAAAACATCAACTTTCATTGCATTGCCTAAAAAGAATGGTGCAGTTGGATGCAGTGATTTTAGAACAATAAGTCTAATGAGCCAGGTAACAAAAATTTTACTAAACGTTATACAGGGAAGGATTCAGAATAAAATCAATACTGAGTTAGATGAGCAACAATTTGGATTCAGGAAAAACAGTGGCACAAAAGAAGCCATATTTAGCATGAGAACATTGATTGAAAAGTACATAGAAGTAAACAAACCAATATATGCCTGCTTCATAGACTACACCAAAGCTTTCGATAGAATCCACCATAATCAACTTATAGACTGCATAAAGGATATAAATCTAGACAACATAGACATACAAATAATATGTAATTTGTACTGGAAGGAAACAGCAATAATAAAATATAACAAGGAGAACTCTACACCCATTGATATAAAAAGAGGAGTAAGACAAGGATGCATCCTATCACCAAGCTTGTTCAATCTATACACTGAGCAAATCTTTATAACCATCTCAGAGATGCCAGGCCTAAACATTATTGGAAAGATAATCAATAACCTAAGATATGCTGATGATACTGTTCTACTAGCAGAAAATCATAAAGACCTACAACAATTGCTTAATGTGATAAACATAACAAGCAAAAAATATGAACTAAATATGAATATCAAAAAGACTAAAACTATGATCATAAACAAAGAAAATTCTCAAGACCTACAAGTAAATATCACAGTTGAAGGAATACATCTGGAGACAGTTCAGAGCTACAACTACCTTGGACATACTATAACCAATGATGGAAAATGTAACATTGAAATAAACAAAAGAATAGGTATGGCAAAAAGTAATTTTAATGTCATGAAAAATATACTAACAACAAAACAAATAACAGTAGGGCTGGAACTAAGAATAGCAAAATGTTACATCTTCTCAATATTCCTGTATGGTGCAGAAACATGGACATTAGACCAGAAAACAGAACAGAAAATTGAAGCCTTTGCAGTGTAAATTTATAGAAGAATAGGTAGAATTGGATGGAAGAAAAGAGAACAAACGAAGTTTTAAAACAACTAAAAATAAAAAGAAAACTACTAAATACAATTAAGACAATACAAATGAAATTTTTGGGGCGATTTTAAAGGCACAACAGCCTAGTAAAAGTAATACTGGAAGGGAAAATACAAGGTAAAAGAGGCAGCGGCAGACCAAGACTAACATGGACGAGTAACATCAAAAGATGGACAAGTCAATCTATGACAACCTGCACCATCAAAGCAAGAAACAGAGTGGAATGGCGATCATGGTAGCCAACCTTCGTTGCGGAAACGGCACTCGATGATGATGATATATATATGGCCTTTAGCGTCTTAGCAAGCAATCATGATAAGTCAGTAGTTTTATAAAATATTAGTATCTTATGCTGGATGCTATTAAAGTTGGTTACTTTGTCCTGCCATTTGATGTTCATAATGTTTCCAAGACAACGCACATTAGTTATTGAGTTATTTGCGGGTCATCACCATTGCACTCCGAACATGTCCATAGGTGCTCAGATCCCTTCCTCACCAAGTCTTGCAGTGTCCAGCGACTGACGACTCTAGTTCTGTGTTGTTTGATAAGACTTCTTATACGCCCACTAAGTTTCTCATTTCTGGCTATGCCCATCTTAACTCCCATTTCTTACATCCTCGTTGCGCTTTCGGTGCGGCCCAAGATGGTGGTGTCTTTTTGTCGGCTCGTCGCCAAGGAAGTGTGATTTCATTATGTGTTATTCTGAATGAAGAGAAAAGCTCACACGTGTCGAAGAGCTGATTGATTGGGGTTGGCCAGTCTATAACGTGGAAATGGGTTCTGAACCGTGGAACTGAGTGAGTGCATGTGAGTCTCTAGACCATCCACAGCCGTCTACTTTCATTGACAAAATCAACAACGCACTTGAAAGCGGTATAAAGTTGTTCAACGAGGAATGTTTTCCGTATGTTTTATACATTTGTGAGGTTGGTTTTATTTAATCCAGGACACAAGATCTTAACGTTCTATGTGCTGTATATGGGAGACGGTGTTTTCCTACTGTTGTGTCCTAACGAGGGTGGAACTGGCATTATTGTTTGCTTATTATTTGTATGTGCAAATAATATGGAGATAGTGTTTTGCCCAAAACACACACACACACCCGCCAACTCCTCGGCTCCTCTTTGAGAACGAGGTCCTAACGTTCGGAACCAAAGTTGAGTTGCAGGGATACCAGAAGAAGGATAATACACCATCGACTGCCTTAGGGTCCCTCCCTTCGAATTTTCTGTCTGGTTTACTTCCGTAACATTAGAACTCTCCCGAGTATTCTCACAAGGCAGTGAGCGAACAGGACAAGAAAGCCGCTGATGAAAATAGGCATTCGCCAGTGCAACAAGATCTATATGAAAGGCATGGGGGCATTGGGGAGAAAACAAATTTGGAGGGGGGCCACAGGTTAAACGGACAAACACTGCTATACACCACACAATCACGATTGTGATAGATAATTCTTACATGGCTGCTATCCTTACCTTGCTCTTTGTCAGATCCCTTTTATCTGAGTTATCCTTGGCAACCGACGAACAAAGGTGACCTCTACACATTTTAGATTTTCATGAAGATTTTTTTTTTTTTCAAACAAAGATAACAGTTAATGTCTACATGGCCACCAAAAAAAAAAAAAAAAGATTTAAAAAATTTGACCATAGCTTGGAATTGTGTGGGTTTTTTTTTTTTTTAGTACAAAATAAGTTATCTCATCGCTTCTCCATTTCCTTCATGGTTTGGTATCAACTCTGATGCAAAGTTGTCGCGATTTGTGTTTTCATCGTTGATGGCTTTTCCCCTTATCTATTTACCAATAGATTATTATTATATATTAGATGTATTAATATGATTTGCACAAGCAGTGTGATATATTAATGTATAAGCGGCTTTCTACTCTGAAAGCATGCTGTCCTGATGTTTAGCAGTGATTTTCTTGTTGTCACTTAAAATATTTAGGCTCAGATTAGTTTCCATAATTTGCTTGCTTGCTTGCCTGCGTTCGCCCGAAGACTAAAGGAGTGTACCACTTCATCAACCGCCCTTAAAAGGATACTAATGGGTGTGTCTGCGTTGTGTTGTGGTTTGCAGTATAACTGTGATATTTGCGCCTTCCGGCCCAACACATCCGACTTCAGCATGACATGTTTGAGTACCGCGTTTTCTTGCCTCTTCGATCCCTACTTGCTTGGCCAGACTAGACAGGTTAGTCTGTTACTAGAGGCTTTCGGAGAGATGGAGCAGGGTCTGTATGGTTCTGGTTCACCGATCATGGCGCAAGCCACCAGATGTGGATCATTTACAGCTTGCAGCTCTGGTATTGTGAGGCGCACCTTCGCCTCCGTTTCCATAACTGTCTTTCCTCTGTGTCTAGATTAAGATTAGCATCGTTTTTCTTTCAGGTATGAATTGATTAATGTTTCGTTTGTACTCCAGCGGACGAGAGAAGAGACAGCAGAACTCAATAACAAGCTGAAAGTGTCAGATGATCAACTCATCCAAATGAAAAACAAATGATTTTGGAAAGTGCAAAAAGTAGAACAATTTTGTCAAATCATCAAAGGATATACAGAAAGCAACATTTTTTACCCCAATAAAACTACCTATAGAGCTGGGAGATGGTTGGAAACAAGCAATCATAATTTGTGATTAGTTTCGTGATATATTAGTATAATATGCTGGGTGCCGCTTAACTGAGCAGCTTCTCTCATGGCTGGTTCTGCAAATATTGAAACAGACTCGGCCTCAAAATGGACAGGGTACATTTGTGCTGCCTTGCCTCATGTTTATCTATTATATCTTTTGTCTTCTAATTAAAACTTAGCCTCTTTCTTGATCGTTCATGCTGTGCCATTTCTTATTTTTGTTCTGTTTGCAACTATCTGCTACCAGATCATAGTACTGGTCCGCCTTTGTATCAAATTAGATGGTAGTTGTGACAAATAGAGCCAAGGGTAGGGAACTTTCACAGAGATTTGAGTGGGCTAATTTTCAGTGTTATAGTTACAGGTCAGGCTACAACATCCTGTTAGAGAACCAGTCTTTAGGCATGAAGAATACTTTATATATCTAGTCAGACTATCAGTCACTGACAGCAGGACAGCTGCATCATGACTATCCACTGGCATGTAGGTTGAAACATCAGTATTTTGTTGTGTTCCTTTTTTGGTAGAGCTGTCACCATACTTTACAGAGGTGTACGTTACACCCCACTACAGGCTCCCTAGTGGGGAAACAAATGCCGAATAGGGTAACTGTAAGGACACATCCTTGCTTTACTTTTTTAAGGGCTCGGATAATCTGACATCAAATAAAGCCTTTGTGAGATCAATGAAGGCAATATAAAAAAAAATGTCTTCCATGTACTCTGTAGTTCTCCAGCAGTTACGGAGAGCAAAATTCATATCGACAGTTGATTGCCCAACCCTAAATCCGCACTGGCTGAGGACACGTTCTGTCATTTTGTAAAATGACTTTAGAACAATTCTTGCGATTATAAAAATAAACCTTATGACAATTTTCAAGTAAAACCAATTACCACATATAAACACCATAAATTGAAAAAAATATCGCCTCTTTAATGTAACAGAATATTCCAGGATAATGAATAAAAACAGTAAGGATGTGAAACAGAGAAGAACACAAACATTACAACACACATAAAGTAACACTACCAAAACTAATCATAGGAACATGCAATGGGTCAGCAATTGATGCAGACGATAAACGGATTAGGGGAATGTTGTAATTGTTTAAAAAAAAAAAAGTGGCACGCAGAAATAACTTTTAGTGGAAACAGAAGTTTTTAAACAACATAGCACAGAAAGACACTCAGCAAAATGAGGTATAAGTTCTCGATTAAACGAAACTTTGAAAAATTTCTCGTTCACGGGTGTAAATGGAAGTAACCGTCACCAAACCCCCCCCCCCCCACACCTTTTTTAACCGCGTTACGGCAAGTAGCATGTGTAGAGAATATGGTGTTAGTGCCCATAATTTTTACAGACCTTCGGCACATTATTTTTGGGGTAATATGGTCGGTATTACGCCCATGCAGCTTTACTTTTTCCCAGAAAAAAATCTGGTACCTACTTAAGGTTGGGCGAACCTGGAAGCCGTCGATCAGGATTGAACTTGTCCTTTGTAGTCCAGCTCACTAACAACTGAACTATGGAAGTCACAGTTCTCTATTAAATATGGTTCGGAAATGCCTAATTAGGCCAATTTGAGTCATGAAGTGTCTGCTGCAGCAAGGACCTAGGAGGGTTGACCTGTAAAGAAAGATGGTCCGTTAAGATTTGACTTGCGAAATGATCATGTGATCTTGGCGTCTTTTTATTTCTCTTTCACCCCCCCCCCCCCCCCCAAAAAAAAAAAATTGTTGTCCTCAATAATCTTGCTTCGCCATGCTAAATGATTATCAGCAATATTCTTTCTTTCCATTATTATGATTGACATCACAGCGTTTCTGTATATCCTCGAATCTTTTCTTTTGTCCACAACGTCATCTTCTGTACTTTTGCATCTTGCTATATAAAGTATCTTTGGTGAACGGTTAACTAGCACGCCACCTTATATGTCCAGACAATTTCAGCCGCGATTTACAAAGAAGCGTATGCTTCTTATATCGAACTGTCAGCACATCTATGTCTAGCACCGTGTCCTCCCCAGTTATCTCCGTCGGTTTCCGCAGACAGAGACAGTCAATGTTTCGTAGGTATATTACAATAATAGACGTTCAATTTTGTTTCAGCTGCTGGATGTCATGCCTATCCCAGACTATAGATGGGAGTCTTCCAAATGCAGCACCCAACCTATGACATTTACTGCATTCATCTCACCGTTGATGTGAATTGTATAAATTGTAAGAAATGCTTCAGGGGCATATGTCAACTGTTTTTAAAAATTATTCTTGAGCAATGAAATACAGTTTTTAATTTCTCTGAAGAAAGGTTGCTGTTGGACCTCAGTCTTCGTGGTGAAGAATAATGGTGGTGTTTTAGTATGTGCAGGCTGCAACAAAGCGATTTAGCACCCCCCCCCCCCCCACGTGAAAATAATGTACAAAAGCTCTTTTAAAAAAAACAGACCGTCTTTGAAAATAAATGCCCCCCCCCCAACCGAAGATTCTTAAACATAAATCGGAGAGACCTTACACCAAATGAACATTTATTACAAGAAACCGAACAAGAATATGGATTATGCCATATACGAGAAAACACTGGAAGTGCGTCGAAGCCATGTGCTCAGAATGGACGAAAGAAGACTCACGCGTCAGGCCTTCGTGTGGATACCGAGTAGCAAAAGAAAACAAAGATGGCCGAAAGAAAAAAAAATTAAGAAAAACATTTATTAGAGAGCGCTCGGCTATGGGTTTATAAACAAAACAGGACCTACCTGTGAATTGTCAGTAATCGAGATTTTTTTTTTTCTGCCCTGTGCGTCTAAAAGAAAATTAATTAAACGGTATTCAAAGGGCAACAAATTATAAACCTATTCGTTTAAAGTTAAGAAAAAAAATTAATCGGAGCTCGCCTCTTTTAGAGTAAGCCACACGGATGGCCTTAATCTATTACAATATAAGACTGGGAGATTAAAATAAATATACAAATATGTAACTTTCAATAAACGCCGCGATTCATCATGTTAAAAACAAATTTAATTTAAATTCAGTGAATTAGAGCCACGAAGTGTCTGCTGCAAAGAGGACCTGGAGCGTTGACCTGTAGAGCAAGATGGTCCGTTAAGATTTGACTTGCAAAATGATCATGTGATCTTTGCATCTTTTATTCGTCTTCTCTCCACCCTCCCCCTCCCCCCCCCTCAAAAAAGTACAGTCCTCAATTATCTTGCTTCGCCTTGTTAAATGAGTATCAGCAATATAGTAGAACAGATACGATAATGACGTTGTAATGCGCAGGCCTGAGCGATTGTTTCAGAGACATACATCATGTCTCAACCTATCGTTGCACAAAACAAAGACGCAAACCACATGGCCTGAAGACTACGTTTATTTGGCACACGTCTAACATACACAAGAAACAGAATTTGGCAAACAGACTGATATTTCTGCAGAAAATTCCGGATAACATTGGGATGCAGCACTGTTATGAAATTTGTTTTTAAGGGGAAGAAGGGGTGTCTGTCAAGAAATTATGAAACATTATATTTGCTGGAGGTTTTACCCATTAAAAATGAGACATGACAATAAAATAATTATTCAAAAATAGTCACTCCAGCGATTCAACATTCAAACAGTGCTCTACTAATTGGAGCCATCTTCGTGAACTCAGAAAATGCAATTTAATCCACTTGACTTCCAGTGTGTGCCTGCCAGTTTCTGTCCTCCACATCCATGCAAGAGAATATAAGATCCAGAATACCCTTCTCAACAGAGCGTAGATGTAGGAGAGCTGGTAACAAATGCTGACTATAATAAGAATAATGGAACAACCTCTTCCACAATAAACCCCTTTACACGAAGATGCATCTCACAAATTATTGTTAAAGACATAGTTAAATTTCTATTTCTCCAAGTATCATTTGTCCTTTTGAGCCGAAGACGGTACATAGGGCAAAACCACAATCTCAAAAACAGAAACCGTGCGTGCCAACATATTGCAGAGATCACCGCTATAAAGTATATGGCGCTGTTTCCATAACAATACTTTTTACAATGACAGCTTGTCAAGCCATCGATCAACCTCCTTAGTCGCCTCTTACGACATGCCTGGAAGGTCACAGTGTTACTATTCTTTACTTCCCTCATAATGAGGCCCCGGTGTCATCATTGTGCCTGCTCCCGTTCTGTTCCATTCATCGTATATATATATACACACACACAATTCAGAGAAATCTCTATGAACCAGGCCGCACTCAGTCGTTTGTACGGAGGTTCCGTTTCTTGCCTACAGCTCTCTCCCTCTTTCTGCGTGTATGTATAGCTGCTTTTGTTTGACCGACATCCAGACCATTTCAAGCATCTCGAAGTGAAACAATGTAATCATCCGTTGCATTTGGTTTGGTCCCATGGAAACAAGGGGCCAATATATTCCCTTCATCGTCGAGACTTCTGAAGAAAAACGTCATAAATCCAATATCTGATCATTTTGATTTTTTGTGGTCATGGCCGCTGTGTCGCAAGTTCAGTGTTTGCTACATCCGTACATCTAGGCCAGACTAGTCAGCGCTTTTTTCTATTTTAATTACAATCCTTAGCCTTTCAATGTTCTCAGTTTTGTTTTACAGAGCAGCAGTATAGTTTAGCTTTCCTTCCTTTTTAATGAAACTCGTTTCCAAGACTAACTGGTTAAATCTTCCCCAAAAAATATTATTCAGTTGCCTTCCACAGCCATTGCTGTCTTCTTAAACTTCAAGCCAGACTGGTTGTGACTCATTTCAGCCCTTTGAGCCGCACGACTCTTCTTATACAATTACTACCGTCAGTACTGTTTTTGTGGGTGGACGGGGAAGCATGTTGAGGTGGTGACAAATCAAAAGAATTTAGAGATTTATTTTTTATAAGAATAGATGTGCTGTTTGTTAATTTCACACTAGAAACTGGACAATGCCGCAAGGCTGCTGAGTAAAAAGTGATCTAGCGTTATACCATGATATCCAGGACGTGCCAAGCTTGCACATCATTACGTCATGGCAGCCGCAACTTCAAAAGGAAACCAAATTCGTGTTAGGATGGTTCTCGCTTACTGAACCGGTGATTCCTAGTTCAAATTCCACAGGTAAAGTCACCCAGTCTCTATAAATTGGTACCAGAAATGTTCCATGGAAAAATCGGGCTTCCTGGCGCGATACTACCACATCGCCCATGTTTATGTCGATGGTCATGAAACAAATATGAACATTAAATGCACTACCCACAATCCGTTTCATAACGTGTGTGGCGAAGATTGAAGAGTGGTAAAGTTTTTATGAGAATCATATCAGCTACGAGGAACAGTCACTGAGAGTGATACAAACAATTTTGACACAACTACAATATCATCCCAGAATATTCCAAACTTAGACTAGTATTGAGGACGCGTACAGAAATGGCAGAAAAATTATCCCCACGCACGAAAGTTAAGTAATGAATAAGTAAATCTGCCTTAGTTCCCTCCAGCTCTTCTCATCACCTGTACGTTTCTTCCAAAGCATGTCCGATTATAAGAATTTAATTCCTTGAAATATCACCATCTCAATTTTCTATTTTTAAATCACCTTACAAAGTCGCGATTGTAATATCTTTTCACAAAGGTCTATTCCTGTTATTGCATTCAGCCGTCAGATAAGAATGATGGCATATATGAGGTATTGTGCATTTTCCAGTAAATAAGCTAAATAAATTATTAACTGACTTTATCAAGATGCGTGATATATCTAAGCAAGCAAATTCACCACATACCAGGCACTTGAAGAAGATAACCGCTGCATTTAACATCCTTAATTCTGGTGAGGAATTTTATGAGGGGGGAAAAAAAAAGATTAAAATCACTGTCAAAACTATTACTGTCACGCGAACGCCAAAAATAGCTTCAAATTAAAAGACACAATCGTAAACTGGTTAAACGTAAATTAATGTTAAACGTCAGCGGGGGAAGAGATATGTTCCTGCAAGGGTCACAATAGATGAATAGGAAACTAACCGATGACATAAAAGCGCTAAGATATGTTAAAATATGTGGTATTAATGCAAACTGAGGTAGAAACAAATATAAAAGCGGTCTCGGCTTCTCTCGTGATGTATAGGCAGTTGTAGGTGCTCCATGAATGCAGGAGGGGCATCAGCAACTGTCGAAACCATAGGAAAATTAAGTGCTGTGAAGCCATTTTCTAGCCACATCATAATGACCCTGATCTGCCAGTCAAATAAATATAAATGAAATACTAACTAACTTTAAATTTACACAAGAAATGTCTCTTTTAAAATAAAAAGAGGGGAGGGTGTGTGTGTGTGTAAGAAATGGCGACATGAAGTCAGTGAGCTATACAGTGCGACTATATTTACAACTTACAAATATTCAATAATTCATAAATATCATCATCATCATGTGCCATACCGGTTGGCATAAATATAGGCTGTTAATTAATTACATGGCCAACATGCCAGTTTCATTATTTACATATAAACTGCAGCCATATGGAATCCCCGAAACCATAGTTCATGGGCACTATCATTCAAGTATAAGTAAATTAAAGTAGAAGAGGTTTGCTAGGTTCTGTTGCGAGATTAACAAAAGAAATACAAAACATCATGACCAACAGAAAGATAGACTGTCGAGCAATGTTCACAACAGGCTAGAACAGACCAAAACCAAAGAACAGGAACCTCTGCTGAATTTGACAGTGGCACTGGCAAAATGATTTCCCAAAACAACCAAATGATGACTAGAAAAGGCTCATGTTGCCATCGCATGTTGGTCCAGGACAAACTGTATGACCAACATGGAGCTGACAAATATTTTGTTTAACTCGTTAAGATTGCATTTTAAAAGTCAATATGAATAGATCGACTATTTGTGGAAAAGAGACGGGCGAGGCTGTAAGAGCAAGAGAATGAGGTGTTAGTTAAAGAAAGGTGAATATTTCACAGCCAATCAATATGATGTCATATGTGACTACAATACAACAGAATGAGTAAAACCGACTGCTCGATATTCAGGTAAAAAGTGCCCTATGTATTCCTTTACTCCTTAGCATGTGGACTAAACAAGATGGCTGTAGTGATGTTAGTATCTACACTGTATCAGATAAATTTGATGTGCATTTATCGTACTCTACAGTCAGTCGCCTTGTACTATGCAAATCATCATCATCAAGTACCGGGCCTACTGGCATAGGTGATCATGTCTCTCCACAACTTTCGATCTTGGCAGCTATTTATCATTTCTGTTGTTGACCTTCTGCCAAGCCATTCTCTTAAGCTGTCCGTTATTTCTTCTCTTTGCTTCCCTCTATCTCTTCGTCCCTCAATTTTTCCAGTTGTTACAATATATTCCAGTTGTTCTCTTCTCATTACATGGCCAAAAAATGATGATTGTCTCTTCCTAATATTGGAAATTAGCTCTCTTTTTGCTTTGACCTCTCTCAGAATATCTTCATTACTCTTCTTAGCTGTCCATTGTACTCTCAACATTCTTCTGTAAAACCACATTTCTACAGACTCCAGTGATTTTCTTGTCTGTTGTCCTATTGTCCCTGATTCGCATCCATATGTTAAGACTGGCTCTACGTAACATTTAAGAACTCTTTTTCTTGTTGCTATTGTCAAAAATGGATTGCATAGTATCTTCCTCATTTTTTTGGAAAGCTATGCAAATAGCTCTTTACAAAACTGAACGAAGAAAAAGGCGAAGAAGGGGGCGAAAAAGAATCAACTGCACGAATGAAGGGTTTATTCTGTAGCAAAACAGGCCTTTTTTTAAGTGTTTGCATAAAATATTCTGAATACTATCATTTATCTCTGATTTTTGTTTTATTTTTCAAATTAACGACTGTTTGTATACATGTTCATTTAGCAAGTTAAAATAAAAATCACCCCGCTTCTATGTTATACAAACGTGAATATTACTGGGAAAATAATTATAGTTTTGGAACTAAGGTTAAATTTCTCAAGATTTTGGTTTAAACAGTTATTTATTTACCTGAGAAAATAAACAGACACTGGAGTCCCAGGCCAATGGGGCTATTTTTTTTTTTTTTAAACCGTGGCACTGCAATTACGTTTAGCAATTTATCAGTGTCGAGAATTATCAGAAACTTGCAGATAGATCGTTCGTTCGTTCGCTTTCGTCAGCTTTGACCTCTGACGAAGTCCCACCCACTCAATTTTGTGGGACTGAATTTTGCGTGTAAAGTCTGTTTTATCCCATTACAGGATGCCCCTCGCCATGCAGGCAGATTTACTCCGACTTCAGAGGTACTAATTTTTAGGGAATTAGTAAAACCCAGGTGTCCTCGCCAGGGTACGAACCCCGGCTGTTGCCGTGGTAAGCCAACCGCCTATCGATTGCGCTAACCGGACACCCGCAGATAGATCAAATCAGGGTTTAAATGTTGTAAAACGTCAAAGTGCTTGCTGATAGTCAAAGTGCTGATAGTCAAAAAGCAGGGTGCGCGTATTTATTTATATGTTGTGGCTACTGTTGACGTTTCATTGCAAGGACAGAGAACATATAATTTCTTATGAACGGTGATTTGCAGCTTACTGTTTGTCTTCCTTCGCCGTTTATTGACGACAATTGTTCTAATCTATTTTTGTAAGCTTCATACACCACTTGTTGTGCCTATAATGTAGTTTTGTTTATAATCTCAAGTTCCTCACTATTGCTATTTTTCTCGTTGTGTATGCATTACGACAATACATGATCCAACGCTTAAGGTACAGCCATTATCTGAAAATGGGCCGGCACAAACAAAAACAAGAAGTAAACGGCACAAACATGGTACAACACGACAGTACTTACAGCAGTGCCGATTCTGTCTATGTTATCCAAAAAATATTTCAGTGAATCACCCTGCGAATGAGAGAAAATCAGTAATATACAATGATAGCTGAGTGCATCAAATAAGTGGAGAAATCTGCAAAAAATACGACATTAATGCAGTTTATTGTGGCGATGAAAACATTTGCTTCTATTTTGACCCGGCGACTTAAGATTACATCACCAATCTAGTGTTATCAATAAGTTTCTTCTGTCTGGTTGGACACATGTGTTTTATTTTAAAAGAAATCTGGAGCGAAGAATAAGCACTTTTTTTTTTTTTACTTTTCAAAAGGATGAAGGACATCAGAAAGGAGAAATGTCTCCCAAAGAAGATCTTTTACTTAAACACAGATCTGTGTGGATTGATGACATAACACTTGTCACGCTACAAACTGCGTCACAAATAGATTCACTGAGGTAATGATGGATAAGTTTCGTTTGTCAAACACCAAGATTACATTTTAACTCGCCCCCCCCCCACTCTCACCTCACCATTCCATAACAAACATGACAGTAATTATAAATTTTTATAGAAGAACATTGACAGCTGTCTCGCATTTCCGTACAAGAGCTTGGAGAGTGTTTTGTTAAATCAGCCGCCGCCAAACGTACTTCAAATTGTCGAGCGTGCGGCTGAAACCTATCACACGCCATACCACAGGTTTTAAAGAATTCGATGGTAATGAGCTCAATCGAACAATTTGTGCATTCTTATTGTACCTTTATGATGGGCAGTATGGGGCAGAGCTGTAATAAGCAGAAATAGAGACAGAAAAATTGTGCCATTGAGAGGTGGAAAATGAGAATATACCTATAGTTGATAACTTATGTCACTTTGCATCTATGCTACAGTCCATTCTCGCTCAAGACCTCAGACCTTGCCAATAGCAAGGGCAGTCAAATTGTTGAGTCAATAAACTACTTATGATCAAATGCGGAGGATGTGTATGGACGAATGTAACAAGGATGTGTACTAACACCACAGCTACTCTCTGTGTGTTTTTGTGCGTAAGTGTGAGGTGGGGGACGTGGGAGTGTGGAAACAGAGTCATGATACTAAGAGCATGTGCATGCCTAAAGGTAAGCACCGATCAGGAACATCGACTGCACGAGAAAATAACTGAAGATAAGTGCAATAGATAAAGGAGAGGTAAATCAAAGATAGGCCGAGCTGAGGATATTCTCAAATCGATCTACGAGCTATCTAATACTATTCCTGTAGCATAATAGATACTCGTTCCTTCAGAACCTAAATCCATCTTCTCTGCCATTGCCACATTAGATAGAGGATGCAGAGAACAGAATCAGATCCTTATTAATGCAGAAGTGAATGCACCTGTGAAAACTGCAGTAATATGGACGTGCTACTTAATATGAAAATACAGAGACACAATTTATTCTCGAGTTGTGATCGTAACTCTATGCTGTAGTCATGAGCACACCAGCGTAAAAGACATCGCTAGTGATAGCTATTGTTTTAGTTAAATGAGTTGGCTGTGTGCTCTAGCGTCTGGGTTCTCGTGGCAAGGCGCTATATATCGTGCAAATATAATTAACAATCTACGAGAGATGGTTAGAATAAAGGGTTTTAATAGAAGTACAAATACATGGCTGTGAACTGGGAGTCAAGACCGGTGCTTCCCGAACAGGCGAATTCATATTCTGGACGAATGAGAGGATTTGTCAACCAACACCGAAATGGCACAATAATTAGTTGCTGTGTGCTGATGAACATTTTGAGCAGAAGATCGGAGAACCTATGGATGTGTCCGGAGTGGTGTGATGATAATCCTATTTTAACATAACATAACATAATATAACAACATATAGACACAAGAAGATAAAGTCCCGACATCATCGAATACAAAAGATACAATAGATATGTGGCTCACAAGAAAAACATACCGTTTAACGATATATACCTGGAACCTGAATTGCTATCTCTTGTACAGCAGACAAAGATATTTCATACTGACAATCTAATATATAAGCATGGTCATAGATGTTCGAGACTACCACCTTACTATTTACACTTAAGCAAAATAAAACTAGTTTTGGCAAATGTAAAATGACAAGTTTCAGCTCAAAATAAAACCTTCAAATTATGCTAATGTTAAGGCACTTACAAATTTCGCCATCTAAAAAATAGAAAACAAATTACTGGGCAAAATGTGAGGACCATGTCTTATGAGAGGAAGAGGGACATTGGAAAAAGGATGATTTGTGCATTGTTCAGCCGACAGCAGTCATTGATCTGTTAGGGGGTAAATGCATAAGATTGCACCTTGATGTACAGAGATGCGAAGCTTCTGTAAAGCCTATGATAAGGTTAAAGCAAAAAGGGGATGAAAATGTATGGTTACAGCTTTACGTATGTGAAGGAAAGCACAACCGAACAAAGTTTAGGCTCAATAGGTCTTTAGCGGAAACAGTGGACCACCACACATACAGAGATGACGTCATGGGACGCACCAAAATGGCAGCTTATTTATATTCGAGCTATGGACTAAGCAATGTTTACATTGAACAACACGATATATGACATTGCTGCGAGTTGGCAGATTTTTGAAAATGTTTTCAAGGGTTTGAACATAAATGTTTGTTCACAGTTCGTTAACCTTCGCTGTAGATAAAGTCGTTAATTCGTTTCGGACGTTTGTGACCTTGGTAGCTAAGGACCTAACTTGTGCAAACGGATGGCATTGGCAAGGATCATTTTGAATCTATGAAGTGGGATCATTTTGTGTTTAACTCAAAAGCATATGTGCTTTTTAACCAAAGACCTTTTTTGGGGACTCAATGAAGATATCCCCGATGTAAGAATAAATTGTACTATTAGCCCCATAAATGATTCGCTTCCAGAGGTTTATGATGTAAACAAAACAGTTTTGTCATTGCAAGTGAATAATGTCCACACCTATAATTGGTCAGGATTGTGTAGCACCAGCAGCTTTATAGCGAACACAGAAAACATCACAGGATTGTGCTGTTCTGAAACAACTATGCCATGCTACCCTAGAATTGCCTTTAATGGGATTACTGTGACCACAAACCACTCTCCATGTGTGTGCCACATATTTACACCCCAGAAAGAAATACTGAATATAACAACATCATGTGCCGTCTGTGATATTAATGACCACAGACCATGAGCCTCCTGTATGATTGATACAACTGTTGCACCAAGCATTTCATCAGCAGAGCCATATCTATGGAATGTTAATCTGACATTGTTCTTGAATGATGTCCAAGTTAATGAGACATCAGAATCGTGTGGCGGCAGTTACAAGAAGGGAGCGGAGAACATCAAGTTCTGCTGCTATAAAGGAGACTTGCCTTGCTATCCCAGAGTTGCCTTAAATGGGATCACTGTAGTTGAAAACTTCTCCTCTTGTGTAAACTACACATTCACATCTAAGAGTGAATCAGTGAAGGTCACAAAATCATATTCTCTGTGTGGTTTTACTAACTACAGGTCATGTGGCTTCTGTTGGATTGGAAATGATAACTTACCACCACTGTGTGTCTATACGTTTGGAATTGGAGTCATCAATGATGGCCTAACATCATCAAGTGCTATGACGATCATCATTTTCGGGAGGACGTGAACTCCCATGGTATATGGTGGATAGACGGCAGGAACCATTGAAGGCTATGTCTGAAAAGTGTTCCTTCTTGCAGTTTCCTCATATTCCAAGACCGGCTTGTTGCAGGAGCTACTGAGTTAAGTGCTCTGTGCACACCGTGAGCTGTGGTTCATCCGTTTTGATCCTGCTTCGATATTCCGCTTGTTTACGATGAATGATGATATCGTATGACAGGGAACAGTTGGCTGTGTTCACTTTCTGCGCGGTTTCGCCTTATGTCTTTTGGCGTGTGCTGAGACTGCTACGATGGGGACTACAGTTACCTTTCTTTGTTTGGGAGATGAGTTAGTAATTCGGATGATTCCACTGTCACGGGCGGTTGAGCAATTATGGATTTTAATCCGTTTGCTGTGATACCGAGGCCTTCCATAACCAATAACCAATAACATACAGAGAGAAAGAGAGAGACATAAGTAAGCAAAATAAACTTAACACTGCATAGCAAAATAATAATGAAATAACGACAAAAGAAATAACATAATATTACAAATAGATGAAAAGGAACTTCTTTGTTGTGATTGCTTGTGGCCGGGTACGAGAGAAGTGAAGTGAGCCTAGCTGAGAGTGGCTAGGCGACCACGGTTGGCGGTAGCCAGGTGAGAACATAGGAAGGATTCTAAAATTATGTGGGACGATTGGTAACTACCAGAAAAAGGGCTACATACATTTACACTAATACCTATTTACCTCACCTACCATCCTAACTACTCTCATATGATCACCAATATGTTATCCTACATATACAGAAAACAACAATGTCATAGGAAGAGCAAATAGATCCCATAAAACAGGGATGCGTGAAAAGTCTAAGAATAGGGAATACTCCAAGAGTGTGCAACCCAGGTAAGACATAAAACAGAACAGGTAAAAATGGTACTGTCATCATCATCATCATGATGTACCATACTGGTTGGCGTAGGCGATCATGTCCTTCTACAATCTTCTATCCACTGTGCATCGTATCAATTTTGTTGTTGATTATTTACGGCACCATAAAACCAAGCTATCTAGTATTTTCTCTTTTTGTCGACGGCGAGATCTCTCTTTCCCTGTATTTTGCCAGTTGTAACCAAGTATTCAAACTTTCCTCTTCTCATGATGTTCCCGAAAAATGTTGATTGTTTCTTTCTGATGTTTTTTAGGAGCTCCCTTTTAGTGTCGGTCTCTTTGAGAATTTCCACATTGGTCTTTTTAGCTTTCCAGGGAACTTTCAACATTCTAGTACTTTCAGGCAAGAGGAATATAAGACCAGCGCGGACAGCAAGAGTATAGTGGGGAACCCTCGGCCTATCTTTGATTTACCTCTCCTTTATCTATTGCACTTATCTTCAGTTATTTTCTCGTGCAGTCGATGTTCCTGATCGGTGCTTACCTTTAGGCATGCACATGCTCTTAGTATCATGACTCTGTTTCCACACTCCCACGTCCCCCACCTCACACTTACGCACAAAAACACACAGAGAGCAGCTGTGGTGATAGTAGACATCTTAGTGATATACTAGAGTGATATATTTATGCCTAATGGGATCAGCACGCCCCTATGGACCATAAGGCGATTCTCTAGGGCGAACCCGCTGCGGCCGCCCACGGTGGCACAGGACGATGTCAGTGATCCGGATGTCTTGTTTGCCCGTGGTCTGAAGAACTGAAATGGATATTTTAACAAATAATCCACTGTAGTGCTAGTATTCTGTTTAACATAACAACTGTGTTCACAAAATATGTCCGCAAGGCGTCCCAGATACACCAATGAATGTCATACCGTACCGCTGGCATATAAAAGCACAAATAATACTGCGGGGCACACGTGTGAAACTTTCCTTGATCTCGAGCCGTCCATTTGGGAAAGAGAGAGCCAGTGCGGAGCACATAAAGACATGTAATACACATTCAAGACCACAAGGGATCGTACCTAAGTGTTTGTGGTCGGAGCGAGGGAGATTGCTCCTGAACAGAATGTCTCTCAAATTCCTGTCACGTTTGATGGCGACCATAGCAGGATCACGAAAAATAGGCGGATGGTGGGAAAGCTTAAGGATGCTCCTCACCGCAGCTACGTTGTGGGGATGGTTAGTGAGGCTTACGGAAATGGGTTTTTAGTGTAATTTGTGTATATACATACATACATACGCTTTGAATGTTTATGAGCTTTACTTCCCACCTGCAGTCCCCTCTACTCTTTTTATACTCCGTTCATGTTTTTTCATGGTATTTTCTTCTCGCTTCCACATCACACTGCGACGCTTCAATTCCCCCTGTTGTCCGCGCTGGTCTTATATTCATCTTGTCTGGCAGTATAAGTTTCACCTGTTCTGTATTATACCTTATAATACATTGCATACTTGACTATTGTTGACTACATTTTTAGACTTTTCACCCATCCCTGTTGTATTTGCTCTACCTATGTCATTGTTTAGGTTCTGTATATGTAGGCTAGCAAGTCAGTGGACACATGGGGGTAATTGTTAATACATGTGTATAAATAATTTCATGGGTATATATGCATATGTCATTATATGCATATGTACGTACTGATTGCTGGTTAGTTATAATTTCCTTACCCATACGGCTCGTTCTCTGGTGGCTACCCATCTTCCCTCATAATTTTAAAACCATTCCTATATTCTCACATGGTTTCCGGCCATCGTGTTCACCTAGCTACTCCCATCTGGCATCACTTCACTTCTGTTGTCATCAGGCCACAAGCAAGAACTACAGAGAAGTTCTTTTTCACCCATTTTTAATATTATGTTATTTCTTTTTAAGTTATTTCATTATTATTTTGCTATGTAGTGTTATTTACTTAATCTCTATCTCTCTCTGTGCTTGAGTGTGTGTGTGGTCCACTGTTCCCGATGAAAGTCTAGTGAGCTGAAACGCCGTTCTATTGTGTTGTCCTTCGCCTGGGTAAAGCTATAACCATACCTTTATTTCCATTGTATTTTCCTTTCACATTAATCTGCTAGACTAGTTCGATTCTGAGCGAACATCATTTACCAAATTAAACTAGCTGATAAATAAATTTGATTGCCGGAATGTTGCCATCAACTTGCAAGACAGGTTTCTTATAGGATCACACAAATCATTCAGTAGATTGATCGCACAAGTGAAAGCAATAAATTACTCTTTTCCCCGGCAATTACATAAACATGTTCATAATACACATATGACTCATCATAAGTGAGCAATCTGTGCAGTTACTGTAAATTATATTTTATAGGGACACTAAGTATTAGACCCATAAAGATGAAAGAAAGTTGCAGCTTTAAGAAAACAGCAGTACCTGTACAATTGTAAAATATAAAGGGATACCGTCATGAAAAATATAAGAATGCATGCAAAAGGTTCATGGCAATTCGTGCAGCAGTTTCCAAGATATTAAATAAAGAGCACACGAGTTTGGAAACGAAATTTAACAGAAAGTGCAGAGAAAGTTGAGGTTCTTTTTTTAAGGCGGTAATTGAGACAATGAGAAGGTGTATTTTGGTCTACGCCCTATGGGCCGGCTACGGCTCGAAAGGTCAATAGATAGATAGATAGAATTGAGACAATTCCTGTGTGTTACAGGGGCCTCATTATGAGGGAAGTAAAGAATAGTGACACTGTGACCTTCCAGGCATGTCGTAAGAGGCGACTAAGGAGGTTGATCGATGGCTTGACAAGCTGTCATTGTCAAAAGTATTGTTATGGAAACAGCGCCATATATTTTAGAGCAGTTATCTCTGCAATATGTACCATTTTGGCACGCAAGGTTTCTGTTTTTGAGATTATGGTTCTGCCCTATGTGCCGTCTTCGGCTCGAAAGGACAATAGATAGATAGAATTGAGACAAGTGTTTTGCTAACACAAACACATAAAACAATTCCGAATGTGACTTCACATGCATCAAGCCATAAAGTAAATTCTTAAAATTACAGAAAAACGTCCAACTTCCAGTATTGAAGACTTTTACAGAACTTCACCCTTATAGAGCTGAAGCCTTAAGAAAATGCAAAAAATTGAATTTTGTAAGGCGCGATGGATTCACTAACGCGATGTTCTAAAAAATAGAATAATCTATTATCGTAGAAACTGTCATTAATACAAAGAGCGTGGAAGTTATCCACTATGAGAAAACCAATATAATCGCAATCCTAAAATACAAACCACCCAATAGCTTTCAGATCGATAGTCCTTGACATCATGTTCATGTTTCTCGAGCATATTGCAGAAAGGACGATAAGGTTTCATCTGTGGCTAGAATGCAAGAACCAATGTACCTACCAATCAGGCTTCAAGAAAATTTGAAGAAACAATAGGTCAGCTGATCAGACTCACGTAAGAGATTGGTGGCGCATACCAGGAACAAAACACATGCTAACCACATGTGTCTATCTGATATAAGCTTACGACCAAGTCTGCAGTAAACTGCAAGAGACTGGGGTAGCAGGACGAACATACAATTGGCACGTGGTTTCTCATTTAATATAACAATTTACAAAATATTCACCGGATCAACATCTAAACAAAGAATGCTGGAGAGACATCTATCTTAGAGATCAACCCTAAGTAGTACACGGTTTCTCATTTTCCTAAACGACGAATTAATCACAAGTCAGCGTTTTCCACTAGTGATCTTAAAATCTATAGCAGAGGTGGCCAATTTCTTTCAACAACAAAAAAAAAGGAGGGGGCGCACTTTTTTGCATTATAGTGTCGCGGACCATGCATTTAAAGACATCAATACAAATAAATTTGGCATTTGTTTAAGGTAATAGTTTTAGGTTTTTATCTATCTTTGCTTTGGCAAATCATTTTATATATATATATATATATATATATATATATATATATATATATATATATATATATATAATTATATATATATATATATGGCCCTTTTCGTCTTGTCAGACGGTCTAGTGGAGGCTATTGTGTATTTTTTTGAGGTTTTGTTTTTGCCGAACAGCTTCTCTCGTGGCTAATTCTACCAATGTTTGACAAACACACGCGGTCACATAATGAACAGGTCAGGCTCGCTGATCCACAGGGTTTACCATCCTTTTTCATGAGTCTCTTCTCTTCTAAGTCCTGTCTTATCACAGTCTCAAATGTTGTTATACCGTTCCTTATACATGCTCTCCATGATGTGCGATCACTTGCCAGATGTTGCCAGTCGTTTTCACAGATGGAGAAGTCTTTCAGAGATGATTTGCAGATATCTCTATATCGTAGTTTAGGTCTGCCGATTTGTCTTTTTCCGTGTTTTAGCTCACCATATAGTATTTGCCTAGGAATGCGTTTTTCTTCCATCCGTTGGACATGCCCCAGCCATCTTAGCCTTCGACTTCTGAGCATCGACATGATTGTTAGGGTCTTAGCACGTTGCAGGACAGTTAAGTTG
Source organism: Megaustenia siamemsis (assembly GCA_032433765.1). NCBI lineage: Eukaryota > Metazoa > Mollusca > Gastropoda > Stylommatophora > Ariophantidae > Megaustenia > Megaustenia siamemsis. The sequence goes on along the minus strand of JAVIAB010000117.1, from coordinate 40,729,858 downwards.
GTTATTTTGTCTTGCCATTTGATGTGCATTATTTTGCGGAGACATCGCATGTGGAAGACATTTAGTCTTTTTTCCTGGTTTGAGTATGTTGTCCAGGTTTCGGATCCATATAGTAGTGTGCTAAGCACACATGTTTGATATATTAGGAGTTTAGTCTTTCGAGTTAGTTTCGTGTTGTTCCATGCCCTTTTTGTGAGTCTGCCGAAGGTCGTAGCTGCCTTACCAATTCGACAGTTTATTTCTTCATCAAGAGAGATGGTTTGCATAACTGTGGATCCAAGATATGTAAATTTCTGTACTGATTCTAGTGGGCAATCTTTTAGAGTAATAGATAGAGGTTTGAAGTCACCTTGATTTAGTATTACTGTCTTCTGAACATTAATTGACAGTGAAAAAAGGTCGCATGCTTTATCCAGGTTGTTGATCAGCGACTGTAGGGTGGCCTTACTATGAGCGACTAGGGCTGCATCATCAGCAAATAAAAATTCTTTAAGTAGGGCAACATTTGTTTTGGTGTTTGCTCTTAGTCGTGCTAGGTTGAACAGTGAGCCATCCGGTCTAGTGCGAATGTAAATATCTCCTGAGCTGTTTTCGAAGGCGTAATTTAGGAGGGCAGCAAAACATATACCAAAAAGGGTGGGGGCGAGGACACATCCCTGTTTCACTCCTTTGTTGACTTTGAAATTCTCTGATGGACTCCCATCAAAATGGACTTTGCCATTCATGTCTTCATGGAAGGAAATTACCAGCCTAAGTAATTTAGGAGACATTTTATTTTACAACAATATAAAAGCTAATTTAAATAAAAGTTGATAATTATATTGTTTAACATATTTCTTGTCATTTTACATATGTGTTATATAATTTAAAAAAAAACAATGCGGGCGTTTAAGTGCATCAACAAGTTCATCAAAGCCAGTTTTTAAAGATTATGATGATATTCGTAACAAATCCAGAAGGTGGTCATCAGTGAGTCGGTTTCTTTGTGACAATTTAATCACATTGATAGTTGAGAAAAAAAATATTCACATATGTATGTGCTTCCAAACATAGAAGCAATTTTCAAGCTGAACTCTCTCAATGCACGATATTTGTCCTGTGGTACAAATTTCCAAAAGTCAACGCCTATCTCCACCCTCTGTTGGAAAAGGGGGTCACTATGAAGGTTACATAACTCCAAATGAACAGTGTCTTGCTTTTCTAATAAGCTGCACTTCATTGGGTTGCTAAATAATGGCAGTTGTGGTCGCATACCACTAAAGTCTGAAAATCGCTCACTGAATTGTTCGAAAAGTTTGTCTACACTGCAAACTTGAAGTTAGTGTCACTGCGCTGTCCCATCAATTCTCTGCACGAAGGAAATTGCAAGAAGTTTTTTTTTCCTTCGGCTAGGGGTAAATCTGAAAACATTTCGCTGACTTTAAGGACCCATCTAAGTGTCGTACAAAATCTGAGACTGTTTGGTTACGTCACTATAACATCACGTTGAGTTCATTCATGTATTGCGTAATATCTGCTAGAACAGCCAGTACACTATTAAAATGTAGATCAGATAGTTTTATGATTAGTTCTTTGTTGGTTTCATGTTTCTCTAAACACTGTTTTATTTCCTTTCTCAAACAGTTAGTTTCCTCTGCTTAGCCAGCGTACTTGTGTTTACAATACTAACTAAATCGTCACATTCCGCCTCCACTTGGCGTGACGGGGGTACTTTACTTTTTTTTTTTACTTACACATTTACTTAGCGCCATCTGTAAATGTCTTGACGACATTTGGTCGGGTTATGCAATTGTTCTACAGCTAGTAAATCTTCAATAATATTAAAGTCTTTTGAAACAGTTCTCATGAAAATTAGAAGATGTGCGGTATCGGTTATGTCAGTGAATTCATCCACATCTAGTGAAAAGTAAGCGGAATTTGTAACAACACTCTTTAATTTACTTGATATATGAAAACTTATTTTCCTGTTTTGATAGTGGAACGTTCTCAAAATGACTGTCATTCTTTTCTTCCCCAAATGCATGCGCCATATTCACAGAATATCGCTTTACAAATTCGCCATCATATAGTGATTTTTTTTTTTTTTTTTTTTTTTTTGCTTTTGTTATCTCTGCGCTTACAACATACAATGCCAAAAAAAAAAGGGGAAAAAAAACTTTTCTTTGTTTTGCTGTTGATGTAGTAAAAACATATTTCTGAGCAGTAAACTTGTATGGCGTATAAGATGGCGTTAAGAATAATATAAGTATTACGCCACTCCGAGGTTTTTCTTTGGTCATTTCATTTCCGGTTTCTTGTTAAATTGGTCCAGATGCGTATTTTGGCAAAAATATTTACTATTAATGAATATTTATGTATGTGTGACAATTTGTAAGCTGTTGTGAAGTGACTATTTGATTTTTTTAAAACCATGAAGAGTTTAAAGTGTAAATTTATCACTATGGTAACGGTGTTATTGTAAAGGTACTTTTGCAACCGGTTAGCGGGTAGAGTTCTGCCCTACCAAAGGAGGAGTAAGACGTCTCCTTTCCTCCGCTAGTCTTCGGGACACCCCTGGGCAAGGTGGAGCTCCCGTTTAGCTCCCCTATCAGGGTTATGTGAAGCCATTGGAGCAGGTGGTGAATGGTGTTGTGGGAGCAGCCGACAAGTAGTGCCGGTTATGGTCCCCACACTGCGATGGCAGGCAGAGGATCTCATGTATAGAGACAATGGCTGCGATCTCCGACTAGTAAGTCAATGCCAAAAAAGGAAAGGAATGGCAAACTACCTTCTTAAATTGCCTGGACTAATCATGACAAATCACAACCTTATATTTACAGCAAACGACGTTAATGGGGACTTCACAGCCACCTCGTCCGGTAGGGACCGTCATGTGCTACAGGTGACACCCGATCGTCATCAAGCAACTGTATGCAAGATCAAAAATAAAGAGACACTAGCAATAGGAACTTGGAACATTAGATCGGCATTCCAGGTTGTTAAACTAGAAAACATCAGTCAAGAAATGAAGAGAATGAAATTGAACATCTTGGGACTATGTGAAATGAGATGGAAAGGAGCAGGATTATTACAACGCGATAGTGGAAATGTAATTTACTCTGGGGGAACCACACACGAAAGAGGAGTAGGCATAATGTTAGATAGAGAAAGAAGCAAAACAGTGAAAGGATTTTGCCCAGTATCAGACAGAATTCTGCTAGTAAAATTGAGAGGCAGACCAATGGATATCAACATAATTCAAGTTTATGCACCAACAACTAATAGCGAAGGCATTGATACTTTTTACGAGGAGCTAGAGGCGACCATGGAACAGCGTAAATCCCAAGAAATAACTATTATATTAGGGGATTTCAGTGCAAAGGTAGGAACAGCTAAAGTGCAAAATGTGACTGGGGGGGGAGGGGGGGTGGCGTGGAGAGACGAATGACAGAGGGGATAGATTGATAGATTGGGCAAAGACACATGAAATGATTATAGGTAACACCTGGTTCAAACAACACCCTAGGCGACTATGGACATGCCAGAGCCCAGACAAAAAAGTACACAATCAAATTGATTTTATACTGGTACAGAGAAGATTCAGGAATGGGCTAACATCTGTTAAAACAAGGCCAGGAGCAGATTGGAATAATGACCATGTACCAGTAGTTGGAAAGATAATAATAAAACTACGGAAGGCACAGAAATCACCTAGAAATATAAAATTAGAACTAGATATGCTAAGAGTAGATAAACAGTTGAGTGATCAGTACAGCATGATAGTACAAAATAGATATAATGCTATTGAGAAAATACAGGACATTCAGGAGCAGTGGGAAATGCTCAAACAATCGATTGAACAAACATCAAAAGAAGTAATACCAGTGACTAAAAGAATCAACAAAAAGAAATGGATGACAGAAGAAATATTACAACTAATGGACGAAAGAAGAAAACATAAGAAAGAAGAACGGACATACAAAATATTGCACAAAGAGATCCAAAACAAGTGCAGAGAAGCAAAGGAAGGATGGTTAAAACAGAAATGTGAAGAAATGGAAAAACAACACAAGAAAGACTCAAAATGTATGCACAATCAGTTAAATGAATTAACAGGAAGAAAAGAAGTCAAAGTTACAGGAAGAAAAGAAGTCAAAGTTTCAGGATGTGTGAAGTCAAAGGAAGGAAATATAATAATGGGACAGGAGAAGACAATGGAAAGATGGACAGAATATATCAGTCAACTCTATGATGATGAAAGACCAGAATTAAACAATTCAAATGAAGACACTGGACCACCAATAATGCAGAGTGAAGTGGAGGACGCAATTCAACACATGAAAAGAGGCAAAGCTCCAGGTCCTGACAATATAACAATCGAAGAGATAAATGCATTATGAGAGCTGGGAGTACAAGTTATAACAAAATTACTCAATGACATATATAACACTGAACACATACCCGAAGATCTACTAAAATCTATCTTTGTAGCCATACCGAAGAAATCAGGAGCCACTGATTGTGAAGACCATCGCACTATTAGTCTCATGAGCCATATGACTAAAATATTACTAAGAATAATCATGAGACGTGTAAGGAACAACCAGAAATAAGTGAGGAACAATGTGGATTTGTGGAAGGAAAGGACATCAATAATGCAATATACATCTTAAGAACATTAATAGAAAGATCTATAGAGGTAAAGAAAGATTTATATATGTGCTTTATAGACTACACGAAAGCATTTGACAAAGTAAAGCATGTGGAAATAATCAATATGCTGGAGAAATTAAACATTGATGGCAAGGATCTCTGAATCATAAAAAACATGTTCCGGGAACAAACAGCAGCTATACGAATTAACAACCAAACAGGATAATTCCAATTTATAAAACAAGGAGTCAGACAAGACTGTGTTCTGTTAACAGATTTGTTTTCACTTTATAGCGAATATATTATGAGATCAATAGTAGACAAAAAAGGAATTGAAGTCAACGGTCACAACATAAATAATTTGCGATGTGCGGATGACACAGTCTTAATAGCAGAGACAGAGAACGAACTACAAGAAATGATGGACATAATAGTAAAAGAAAGCAACAAGAAAGGTCTCAGTCTGAATAGTAAGAAAACAGAAGTAATGGTTATATCGAAGAAACAATCATCACCATCATGCAGCACAAAAATAAACGAGACAAATTTGAAACAAGTGCAACGTTTCAAATACTTGGGCACAATAATAACATCAGATGGGAGATGCAGCACAGAAATAAAAAGCAGAATAGCTCAGGCCAAAATAGCATTTCAGAAATTGAAAAATATCTTATGCAACAAATCTATGTCAATGAAAATGAGAAAGAGAGTTCATCGGTGCTATATAGAACCAATTCTGACCTATGGAAGCGAATCATGGACAGTAGACAAACAAATGAAAAGATTAGAGGCTACAGAGATGGGATTTCTCAGAAGGATGTTAAAAATTCCCTGGACAGTTAAAAAGACCAATGAGGAAGTTCTGAAAGAGGCCAACACAAAAAGGCAGCTCTTAAAAAACATCAGAAAGAAGCAATCAACATTTTTCAGGCACATCATGAGAAGAGGAAAGTTGGAATACTTGGTTACAACTGGCAAAATAAAAGGAAAGAGAGATCGCGGACAACAAAGAGAGAAAATACTGGATAGCTTGGTGTCATGGCATGGAAAACAGTCAACAACAGAACTGATACGATGCACTATAGATAGAAGATTGTGGAGGGACATGATCGTCTACGCCAACCGGTATGGCACATGATGATGACTTTTGCAAGGGATCTAAAAGGGGTCGGTTATATTACGATATCACAAAACCATAAAACAGAACACGAGCAGCTCTAAATATAGATAGAAAGTCTTTCAATCGATGGATAGGGCAGAACTTTGACTATGCAGAGGCGACGGTCAAGCAAGGAAGAAAAATTGAAGTTGATGATTTTGACAAAGATGTTATTAGACGTGAAATTTTGAAAATGTTTGAATCGAATCAACTTGTTACACTGCGCAAACTTAAATTTCGACTGCAATTAGGATGTGATATTGAAATCTCAAAAACGGCTCTTTGGAAGATCGTAAGAGGCGTTGGTTTCACTTTTCGAAAATCTGAAGTGGTAGAAATATTGTTTGTGAAAAACCACGCCTGATACCTGCCCGAAGCAAATACCTGAGGCAGATCCGTGAGCGACGAATGGAAAGCTACGATATAGTATATTTGAATGAAACGTGGGTCAATGCTCATCATACATATGAGAAAGAATGGCAATCAGTTGACAGAGAAAATGAAAGAAGCATTCCCAGCAGCAAAGGACAACGCATTATATTGGTACATGCTGGCAGTAGAGAGAATGGTCTTGTTAATGACACACAACTTATTTTTCAATCAAAGTCTATAGACGATAGGGACAACCACACTGACATGAATGGGCAAATTTTCTAAGACTGGATAGAGAACACTCTACTCCCCATTCTGGATAGACCTTCATGTCTTATAATGGACAATGCATCATATCATAATGCAGTAACACTGGAGGACAAAGTTCCTAATTCGTCAAGCACAAAAGATCAAATCATCACATGGCTTAGTAAAGAAAATGTTTCCTTTCAAAACACCCAGTTAAACCCCGAATTGTTGCAACTTGTTAGACAAACTAAGAAAACAAAGTCATTTCAAATTGATAAAATAATTCCAAAGTATGGCCACACATCTCTTTGCCTCTCACCTTATCATTCGCATCTCAACCCAATAGAACTTGTGTGGGCTAAAGTCAAAGAGCAAGTTGCTGCGCAGAACACGACGTTTAAAATGTGTAGTGTTAAAGAATTGATGCATGATGCCCTCTCAACGATAAACATTGAATACTGGAGAAAATGTGACGACCATGTGCTCAGAGAAGAGGAACAATAGGAGATAGATTGCGGTTTGTCCAACCGATAACAGTTGTTAACTTCTTAGAGACTTCTGATTCGGAATGACATATGCACAATTTTGTTGATGACACTCTTACTATTTACTGACTATGTGTGTTTGATGTTCTGGTTGTTCCATATATTTTTGTTGATGACACGTCTGCTATTTGGCGAATATGTGTGTTTGATACTTTGGTCAAAGTTTACCTATCTCTATAACGAAGATATAAAATCAAATGAAATTTGTTGCCCTCTTCAATGTGATACGGATACGCCTTTGGCTTACACTGTTAGAAAATTAACATAATATACAGTAAAATCTAATGTTTAGAGCACGCGGTTTGATATTTTCCTAAAATTATATAACAAAAAACAATTTGTGCAAAATTCAGACTACCTTTTAACTTAAATGTTATAAAATCTGAAGGTCACTGAAAAAATAAGATTTCATGGAAAAAATTACAGAAATTCATCAAACAGAACAATTTCCGAGATAATTGATCAACTCTGTGGGCACGAATTTGTGAACGAACTATAGAAACTTAGCCAAGAGTTAGTTAGGAATACCATAGGTAATGGCGACCTTGAACAACAGGAATATTTGAGTTAGCTTGCTCTGCTGAAATAATCTGAAATATTTTGAATAAATATCAACTTGAACATTTTGCATATACAAATTATATAACAAGTATTTTTTATCACAACGTGCCAGTGCTATAGTCCGTTCAGATTCGTTTGCCGAGATGTTATGATTTATAATTCAAAAAGTTCTTGATGATTTCACATGATTTTTGGCATACGGTGTTAAAATGTCCATGTCACGAGAACATATGTGTTACTCGATGTCTAGCTATAACGGTTTTCTTAAAGCGGCGAATTCCTTTGATCTTTGCCCATGTAACTATTATTTTGACCCTAATCAAAATGTTTTACAGTAATCTAGTGCAACGATGACCCATAGGCGTGTCCATAAAATTTTACTTGGTGGCAAGTATACAAATTTTAAATTATATATAGAACTTTTGTTCGTAGAGCCAATTTGATATAGTTCCATGCTCTTGGTGTGAGTTTCCCAAATGTTGTCGCTGCCTTTCAAATACGTACACTTAGTTCCTCATCTAAGGAAAGTGTGGCTGTAATAGTGGATCCAAGATAGCTGAACTTCTGTACTGACTCAAGCAGGCTTCCATTCAAAGTAATGGTTGTTAGTTTGCTTATAACACATTTTTGATTGCTTGGGTGGTCTTGAACAATAAACTGTTTAACAAATCAACTAGGAAATTTTGCAAATCAAACTATTTATCTGTAGACTTAATCAGAGTAATGATCATTCAGAATCAGACGAGTCAAATAGGTCGATTACTGCTTTCGGCTGAACAAACAACAAACCATCCTTTTTCCAATATTCCTCTTCTTGTCGTAACACATGATCCTCACATTTTACCCAGTAGTCTTTATTTATATTTGATAGAGCCTGATTTGTAAGTGTCTCAACATCGCATAATTTGAAAGTTTTATTTGTATATGCTACGTGTCCTTTAACTTTTGCCCAAACTAGTTCTATAGGATTTAAGTGTGCATGATATGGAGGTAGTCTCAAACATCTATGGCCATGTTCTTGAATTAACTTGTCTATTTTAAATATCTTTGTACGTTGTGTCTGTTTTACAAGGATAAGCAATTCGGGTTTCAAGTAGCTGTCGTTAACTTGTATGTGTTCTTTTATGAGCCACGTTTTGATTGCATCTTTTGTACTTGATGATGTTGGGATTCTATCTTCTACGTTAACTACGTTATGGTATGAAGCATTGTCCATTATCAGACAAGAAGGTCGATCTAATATTGGAAGGATACTTTTCTCGATCCAGTCTTTAAATATGTGCCCATTCATTTCGGAGTGGTAGTCTCTATTGTCTATGGATTTTGAAATGAAAACGAGATGAGCATTCTGCAACAACCCATTATGTCTTCTACCTGCATGTGCAACTATCAAACGTTGCCCTTTACTGCTTGGTACTGATCTTTTAATACTTCCATCTGCTAACTGCCATTCCTTTTCATTTGTATGATGAGCGTTGATCCAAGTTTCATCTAAATAAACAATATCATAATCATTTTCGCGCATTTCCTTCACTTCACGTAAATACTTGCTTCTAAGAGCTACTAGATGTGGCTTCTCACAAATAATGTTTTTTCCACCAGCATACTTTCTAAAGGTGAAGCCTGCACTTCTTAATATTTTCCATAATGAAGTTTTTGATATTTCAATGTCGTTGTTAGTTTTCAGCCAAAGCTTCAACTTTCTAAGTGTCACTTCTTCGTTTATATCAAACATTCGACAGATTCGACCCTTAGAAAAGACAGAGAGAGATAAGGAAATTGTGATGCTCGAATGAACGGAGAGTAATTATGTATGTAAGATAATGCTCTTGATGATGTTAGGCCATCGTTGTTGACTCCAATTCCGAACATATAGGCACACAGTTAGTCGTCAGATTATCCCCGTCGCAGCATTCCAGTGCATTATTTTTAGTGGTCTTATTTTGGATTGGCCAGTAGCTCTATTCTCTCGCCCCCTGACTCCACAGAGCAGTTGAGAAGGACATCCAGTAATAGAGGTTGGGCCCTTTCGAGGCTGAGGACCCGGCGCTGCTCCTGCCTGAGTGCCCATCACAGGGCGAGTGCCATATAGATTTGCGGTTATAGACATACTTCCATTTGCGTTGAGTGCGTGGCATCCTGATTGTCGTGCGCCTTTTGGCTGGTTGCTTCCGACTTCAGCACTTGAACTTGCTAGAGCAGACTGTGGTCTTGCTCGGTTGTAGGAAGGCCTGGCCAGTCTTGGTTTTCAGTCCCTGGTGACTGTTAAGCCCCATCCCCACGACAAGGAGCTGGCCTTGATGAGGAACTCACTGTCTCTTTTACGTGACGTACACATGTACTACAGATGATTACGGTAAAAGATTTTTTTTTTTTCGAAATTAATTCCACTTGGGTAGACCTTCCTTCTATAGGCTTCCCAGGATACACAAACACGACTCGCGCAGTCGACCAATTGTCTCATCAATTTAGTGTCACACATCACATTTCCGACTTCCTCGACAGTGTTTTTCAATCCAGTCACGAACCACCCTTCCTTTGTTTAAGATACAAACAATGCTCTTAATATCTTTGCCTCTATCACCCTTTCTCCTGACGGAATTACCGTCTATTTCTCATTGATGCTTGCTCCCTGGACACCTCCATCTCCCACACCGATGGCCTTTGAGTTCTCAAATTTTTCCTAGATAAGAGAAGCCAACCTTCAATCAAGACCCACGTCCTTCTCCGTCTAGCGGAACTAGTGCTCACCTTCAACTCCAAGTTCGATGGCAATTTCTTCACTCAGATCAGTGAAGTTACAATGGGTCCTAGCTACGCTTATCTGCTTATGGATTACTTGAATCGCGAGATCCTCCACACCTATCTCTTTCCCGTATATACCGTAGGTACTAAGATTACTGCATCGGTTTGTCAGAGTTGTCAGATAAGACAATCTCATTCATCGACTTTTGCTTTCTAAATGATGTGACTTTATTTTTACCTTGTCTAATTTGTCTCTCTGGCAATAAATTGATTTTTTTTCAGTTCACAGAACGGATCCATTGATTTATTTTTCTTTTACTTCAAGTTGTACAAATTACAAACTATTCCTACTCAGTTCAGGGTTGCTGCTTCATCAGATACCATACCACCATATAATTATGATTAACTCTTTTCGTATGGGAGCTTTTTATCAATGCAATGGAAGATATTTCAGAGACAACATTTGTCTTGGTTTTAAGAATCGATCTACACATTTATATTTATTTAACATATTATATATGAATTTTTCGGGCAGATGGTGCTCGTAAACCTGGGAGGGCAGACCATCTAAGGGCAGAATCCCCCTACAGAAAAGACAATCTGTTGCCTTGCAGGAAGATTGGGAACAATCAAAGGCTAAGGAAAGCAAACTTGAATAAAATGCTGGCTGAAATCGGATGCACTGGGCCACTGGTGCAGAACACAATGCAACGTTTTTAACGGGTGTTCAATCAGAGTGGATCTGACAGACTCTAAATGTGATGTTCCGTCTGTGGGGGCGATCAACACACTTAACCTGACAGTTGACTTCATGTGAGTGTCTGGAATCCTACTCTGATTGAGTCCTGATCGCAGAGAGAGAGAGACCCCTCGATCCGCACCACTTCCTACATTTCCACCTCCTCTGTCTTATTCCTAATTATTAGTTTCCTTTGGTGTCTCGGGTTTTCTTATCTCTGTCTTCTATAAACCTACCAATTCCCCAGTTTCCTCCGCAATTACTCTCTTCCCACTCGACATCTTGCAAAAACTCCCTCCCTTTTCCCATTTACTCAGGTTTCGTTGGCTTTCGTTGCCAGGACGATGAAAATTTCCTACATCAAGCACACCTGAGGTTAGGCTCCTTTCGTTGACGCTACTATCCCGAATCGGTTCTTCTACCTGCTCTTCAACGAGTTCTCTGCACCTCCCGCCAGGCTGCCCTTACCCCCTCCGAAAGAGTAGTACTTGCTCTCACCCTCATCACTATACGTCTTCCCGCCTCCGTCCATAATCATCGGGGCACTATCCGTTGCGATCGCAATCAATTTAAGACTTTCAACCACGTTCTTCGGACGGATACGGTTCTCTTCCCTGATGGTCCTTTCGAATAAGAGATGGATTTATTGTATATCGCGCAACATTATCTATGCCATCGTATGTAAGCAACGATTATGACCTACATTGACGAATCAGGTCGCCACATATGGCCCAGATGCCGTGAACATCTTTATGACATCACACGAGATGCAGGTAGCCCTGTGTGTTTAACATCCCTCTTCGACTCTCAGGGTCATATGGGTAAGGTGGAAATCCAAATTACTGGCTTAGTGTCTTGTTCTTCTGACAGCTATAGCTGATTCACCTTAGAAAATCGTCATTTCGCCTGCATGGATCGCCTCACCCAAAAGGGAGATCAATGTTTACCTTTATCCTTCTCCTTTTCCGAGATTTTCCCTACCACCTTCCCCTTTCTTTTACCCTCCCTCCTCTCCTTTCGCTTTGGCTTCTTCAGCTCCCTGGCGAGTTTTTTTTTTCCCAAGACAACACTTCATGGTGGCACTTTTTTAAGGTTTACCCCCTCCCCCCTTACTCCCAGCCGTATATACAAATATAGGTGTGTATATACATGTATGTTTCCGGCTTGTTGCAGGAGCTACTGAGTTAAGTGCTCTGTGCACACCGTGAGCTGTGTGTCTTATCCGTTTTAATCCTGTTTCGATATCCCGCTTGTTTACGATGTATGGCAGGGAACAGTTGGCTGTGTTCACTTTCTGCGCGGTTTCGCCTTATGTCTTTTGGCGTGTGCTGAGACTGATACGATGGGGACTACAGTTACCTTTCTTTGTTTGGGAGATGTGTTAGTATTCGGATTATTCCACTGGCACGGGCGGTTGGGCAATTATGGATTTTAATTCGTTTGCAGTGATACCGAGGCCTTCCATAACCAATAACCAATGTATGTTGTAGTAGTTGTATATATATATATATGTGTGTGTGTGTGTGTGCGCGCGCGCATTTCTTCTCGTGTCGAGACCTACAATCCGGCTCACGTAAGTCCCCATCTACATAGTGTGATCTCTCCATCCGGACAAAGTAACGGTATTTGCATGGCCCTTTTCATCTTGCCATACAGTCTAGTGGAGGCTATTGTGTATTTTTTTTAGGATATTTTTTTTGTCGAACAGCTTCTCTCGTGGCTTATTCTACCAATGTTTGACAAACACACACGGCCACAGAATGAAGTCAGGCCACTGATCCACAGGGTTTTCCATCCTTTTTCATGAGTCTTTTCTCTTCTAAGTTTTGCCTAAGCACAGTCTCAAAGGATGTTATACCATTCCTTATACATGCTCTCCATGATGTACGATTACTTGCCAGATGTTCCCAGTCATTTTCACAGATGGAGAAGTCATTCAGAGATGATTTACAGATATCTCTATATCAAGTTTAGGTCTGCCGATTAATCTTTTTCCGTGTGTTAGTTCACCATATAGTATTTGCTTGGGTGTGCGTTTTTCTTCCATTCGCTGGACGTGTCCCAGCCATCTTAGTCTTCGGTTTCTGAGCATCGACATGGTTGCTGGGATATTAGCATGTTGCAGGACAGTTGAGTTGGTTATTTTATCCTGCCATTTGATGTGCATTATTTTGCGGAGACATCGCATGTGGAAGACAGTCTTTTTTTCGTGATTCGAGTATGTTGTCCAGGTTTCAGATCCATGTAATAGTGTGCTAAGCACACAAGTTTGATATATTAAGAGTTTGGTCTTTAGTGTTAGTTTCGTGTTGTTCCAGGCCCTTTTTGTGAGTTTGCCGAAAGTCGTAGCTGCCTTACCAATTCGACTGTTTATTTTATCATCAAGAGAAGTGTTGGCGTAATTGTGGATTCCAAGATACGTGAATTTCTGAACTGATTCTAGTGGACAATCTTTTAACGTGATTAGTAAAGGTTTGATGTCGCCGTGACTTAGAATTACTGCTTTCTGAATACTAGTTGACAGTGAAAAAAGGTCGAATGCTTTGTCCAGGTTATTGATCAGCGACTGTATGGTGGCTTCACTATGAGCGGCTGCATCGTCAGCAAATGTGTGAAAATCATGACTATAGTTGATCTCCCGGCTCTGAAGCCGCATTGAGAATCGGGATAAATACGTTCTGCACGTCTATGCAGCCGTTTTAGTATTACTCTTGTAAAAGCCTTACCGGCTGTGCTAAGAAGAGAGATGCCTCTGTACTTATTGAAATCACCTGTCTCCTTTGTTTTTGTATAGTGTTATGATCTTAGCATTTCTCACATCATGGGGTATTGCTCCTTGTCTCCAGCATTTGATTATCAGTTTGTATAGATGTGGAAGTAGTACGTTTCAGTTTTCCTTTAGTATATCTATGGGAATGTTATCGTTTCCTGCAGCTTCTCCCATGAGAGGGCATTTATGACGTCAGCAAGTTCGTTCATAGTAGGCTCAGCGTCCAGCTCAGTCATTGTAGGATATTTAGGTACTGGTTGTGCTAGAAGTGTGTTTGCTGGTCTGTAATCATGGTATAGGTTGAAGAAGTGTTCAACCCATCTTTCCATTTGTTGTCCCTTGTCAATAATAGGTTCTCCGAACTTGGATTTTAGGGGGGCTAATTTGATTATTTTTGCTCCGAGTGCCTTTTTTATATTGCCATGCGTGGTTTTTGAGTCGCCCCTGTCTGAAGCTTTCTGGATTTCAGAGCATAGATTGTTACAGCATTCATTTGCGTATCGTCTAGCTTCGCGTTGCAGAGTGGCTTGTGCATGTTTAAGCTGGTCCTTGGTGATTTTCTTGGGGTTGTTTTTGAAGTTCAGTAGTGCCTTTTTCTTAACTATTAGTGGGTCTAGTCTTGTTGCATTTTCTTCGACCCAGCTGTTTGTTAATAACTTTTTTTGGCTGTAGGTAGATAGTGCGCAATTATAGATGTGTGTTTTCAGAGAGTACCAGTTGTCATACACACTTGATAAAGCTTCTGCTTCTTCAACGAGTTCTTTAAATTTGGATCTAAAAGTGTCTTTATTTGATAAGATTTTAGTCGCTGTAATGTTGATCTTGCTCGCTGAAGGCACTCTTGATTTATAAACGCGACTGCTTCTAGCTTTACTCTTAGTGGTGACGTGAGCGTGGTCTGTATTGAAGTCTGCGCTGTGACATGCTCGTGTTATTCTGATGTTATTTAAAGACTGCCTATGTGTAAGAACTAGGTCTAGTTGGTGCCAGTGACCACTTCTAACATGACGCCATGTTGATTTATGTTTATGGTTTACATTAAAGTAGGTATTAGTTACACACAGATTATTGTCCGAATTCTGAACAGAATTCTAGGAGTCTCTGGCCATTTTCAATGATTTTTCCAATGCCAAGATTGTTGGTCAGATCCTTTACGTATGTTGAAATCACCAAGTATATATAATAGCTCTTCTTTTGGAAGTAAGTCTATGATCATCTGAAGCTGTTGGTAGAAATTGTCTTTCGCTTCGTCTGATGCAGCCATCGTTGGTGCATAGGCACTGATGATGTTTATTAATCCACTCTTTGTATGCAGTTGAAGTTTCATTGAGCGTTCGGATACTCTTTTTGATGTGGTTATGGTGTGTATATGTTTGTTATGTACAGCGAAGCCTACTCCGTGTAGACGTGGATTTTCAGGGCTTAGACCTTGCCAGAAAAAAAAGTATAACTTTCTTCCTTTACAGAACCACAGTCTTTTATGGAGGGCAGCAATATCGACATGTAGCCTATATAGTTCTTTATCTATGAGGGCTGTTGTTCTAATTTGCCCAGCATTCAGTGCGTTTGCTTTAACAAGTCCAGGGCATATGGTTCTTACGTCCCATGTGCCAAGTTTAAACACTGGTGCTTTCTTCCTCATTTCACTTTGCATACTCTGCCTGAGCATGGAACATGGAGACAGTGCTTTACCCAGTCGCACTATCCCCATCTCGACTTCATTTCAAGAATTTCCGAAGGAGGAACGCAGTCCATAAGTTCGGAATAAAGTAATGGTGGCAAGAAAGAAAAAGATGTTACCGCAATGCACAATAAAGACAAGTGGAACAATATTAAAAAAGGTAAATGAATTTAAATATCTGGGAACAATGAGTCTTCAGATGGTAGATGTACAACCGAGATGACATGCAGAATAGCTCGTAGCTTTCCAAAAAAATGAGGAAAATATTGTGCAATCCATTTTTGACAATAGAAACAAGAAAAAGAGTTCTTAAATGGTATGTAGAACCAGTCTTAACATATGAATGTGAATCATAGGCAATAGGACAACGGATAAGAAAATTGCTAGAGGCTGTAAAATGTGGTTTTACAGAAGAATGTTGAGAATACTAAAACAGCTAAGAAGAATAATGAAAACGTTCTGAAATAGGCCAAAGCAAAAAGAAAGCTAATTTCCAATATTAGGTAGAAACAATTATCATTTTTTGGCCATGTAATGAGAAGGGAATAGCTGGAATATATTGTAACAACGGGGAAAATTGAGGGACGAAGAGATTGAGGAAAGCAAAGAGAAAAGATACCAGACGGCTTAAGGGAATGTCTTGGCAGAAGGTCAACAACAGAAATGATAGATGACTGTCGAGATCAAAAGTTGTGGATAGACATGATCACCTACACCAGCAGGCTTGGGGACTTCCGTTGTAAAGATGGTGGATCTAGGTCATGTTCTCTCAATCACTGCAGACATGTTCTCTCAATCACTGCAGAAAGTGCATTCGGGATCTGATTAATTTCGGTTCTCCATTGCACTTTTCTGAGTTAAAGTAAAAATGATGATCTACTTATTACGTCTGCGCCGCTAAAGCGAAGTCGTACGCCGGCAACAGTCCCTTTTTGACAAATCAAGTGTTGTGAATGAGACCTTCCAACGTCTAGACTTGATCTGCGCTTTACGTCACATTGGTGCTGTTCATGACCGTTGTTGAAATTCCTTGACGCAAGTTATTTCCATGTTACTTATTAATGTAAACTGCTTCGTCAGCCACAGTTTTATCTCTTTAGGGAATTTGCACCGTGTTTTGTTCGTCGTAGGCTGCTTTCACTAGAGTAATCAGGAATCTAAAGGGAGCGAAATTGTGTGTACGACATTATTGTGTGCTACGTCATTGTAATGGCTCATCGTACATCCCTAGACCGGCCGTACGATAATCTTACGGTCTGTTGTTTGATGTGTGACGGGGATAATCTGACGACTAACTGTGTGTCTATATGTTCGGAATTGGAGTCAATAACGATGGCCTAACATCATCAAGCGCTATACATTTTTTTTTTTAATACGACGATCATCATTTTCAAGAGGACGTGAACTTCCGGTATATGGTGGATAGGCGGCGAAAACAATTGAAGGCTATGCATGAGAAGTGTTCCTTGTTGCCGTTTCCTCGTATTCCAAGTCCGGCTTGTTGCAGGAGCTACTGAGTTAAGTGCACTGTGCACACCGTGAGCTGTGTGTCTCATCCGTTTTGACGATGTTTCAATATTCCAATTGTTTACGATGAATGATGATATCGTATGACAGGGAACAGTTGGCTGTGTTCACTTTCTGCACGGTTTCGCGTATGTCTTTTGGCGTATGCTGAGACTGCTACGATGGGGACTACAGTTACCTTTCTTTGTTTGTGAGATGAGATTTGGATGATTACGCAGGCACGGGCGGTTGAACAATTATGAATTTTAATTCATTTGCAGTGATACCGGGGCCTTCCATAACCAAATAACCAGCAGGCTTAGTACTTGATGATGATGATAACGACATATATTTATGTACCTACTGGCACTCCTTTTGTCATTTTTCTCTTTCACTGTGTGTATTTCCGCACTATCTTACTTATTTTACTATTTCCCCTATCTGATATTTTACTATTTCTTTTTTTCATGCTTCTACCATCCCTTCCCTCCACTTAAATTGTATATTGCGATTACATCCATTCTCCTACGATCCCCTATTACGTACGATGTGGCCCGAGTACCTTTCATGTATTCTATCTAGTACATATTTCCCTGTCTAGCAGGTACCAGTATATTTCTGGACTGTCATTCACACCCACGATCATCATCTTCCCTCCCCTTGCCGCCAACTCTTATAAGACTTTTCGCCCACCCTCGTGCTTTGGTCGCACCCCCCTTCTCACCCCATCCCATCCGTATCTAACTTACAGTCACCACGCCGATTTCTGAGCTCCTGGATCGATGTTCAGTCTTGAAGTACATTATTTTATTCTTTTAAGTTCATTAATTTTTTAATTCTCTTATGATGTAGTACATTTCCCTTTCGTTTTGCCATTTCATTTCATTCCACTTTTTTGTCCCACTTTTATTTCTCATTGATCTATTAGTTCAGCACATTCTAAACCATGTAGAAGTGTTTAACTTAATTCCGTTGTCGTTTGTGTTGTTGTTTTCTGATGAAGGCCTCTCGTTTGTTAAAACGTCATGATTTTGTGTGTGTGTGTGTGTGTGGGGGGGGGGGGGGTTTAAAGCTGCCACCATACTTTGTAGGAGTATACGCTACAATTCACCACTTGCACATTACTACCAGCTTTACCGCAGCACTGCAATTATTTGCCTGTTCCCTGTCAGTGTTTTATCTGTTATGAATAGGGTTTTGAGTTGTCGTGATCATCAATTCTTTGATGGCTATGATCAAATTTCTTATTTCTGTTCAGTGTTTGCATTATGTCAAGACCCACTTGGCCTCGAAAATGTTCTGCAACACCTGGGTTTGTTGGATTATTGTTCACAATTGCTCTTAAGTGTTCATCTCTTTTCTTTTTTAACATTTGTGGTGATGGCATCCCTTAATTTTTCTTCATAAATAAACTTTTATAAAAACTATAAAGGGGAAGTGTGTTCTTTTTTATTAGTATCTATTTCTAAATAAAAGTCACTTACACGGTGGAGTGTTCATGTCTTAATAAGTGTTGTATTATTCACATTAAGGAATGTTTTCCCCTTTAGTAAATCGTTATATCTTGTTTACATCCATGCTATATCTGCCTGCCATTATATACATCAATGCTGCCACGGACAATAAGAATAAAGAACGAATTGTGTTTTCCCAAAATAAAGGATAACACACAATAAGAGGAGCATCCAAGACATTAATAATAATAATAATTCTTGAGACAAAACTTAAGACAGCCGAGAACAGAAATGATATTCCAGCTTGGCAATTTATGGTGGTTTGAGGAATAAGTACTCATAACAAAGTGCAAATTCAGAATTAACCCTAACAGCAACATACAGCAGCCCTCCAAGTCTGAGAAATTTATATCAACGGACCGGACATGGCATATCTGGACATTCAAACACTGATAAAGGTGAGGGCACTGCTCTGGCCCAGACATAGTTTCCTATTTGTTGTGACCTATATCCTAGCAGCCTTCACGAAGTGTATGCGTGAGCGTGCCCTTGCTATCAGCTTTCCTCCTCGTCCTCCAGAGATAACAAGTTCATATGGATAGTGAGTAGTAATATAGGCAGATAAGCTGATATTGACGGGGCTATTTATTTCTTTGCTTCTAGAAAGAGGGGGCGGACTTGAGTGATTTCAAGGGAGAGAGAGTCTTGGAGATCAGTGTAAGGCTAAAGCTCAGCCAGTAACGACAAACAGACGCGCTTCTGCCGCAACCCATCTAGCCCCAGCGTGTCTAAAACTTGCTCAAAGCCCCGATAACTGCACCAAAATAGTTCCCAACATCCTGACTGTTGAAGCACTGCAACTCTTTTTCGAGTTCCATCAGTGCGTATCGACATATTATTAGTTCACCCGATATACTGTGTGCTGAAGCAGCGCATATCTTTCAAAAACTATGTGTAATTCTACTTCTTTCCTTCCTCATCTGCTTTTCAGCGTCGAGGGGAGATATAATTTGCGGTCTTTTGCTCTTCTGTTCGCCTCTGCTGCTATGTTTCCTAGTGCTTCGAATATTCCGTTGATCCATCTTTTTCGTGGTCTATCCATGGGTCTGGTGTTCTCGCAACGTTTATTGAGGGCTCGTTGTGTTGTGTTTTGATCACTCTGCTTTGTCACGTGGCCAAACTATTTGATTTCTTGTTTCTTTATATATTCTATAGCGGGGGTTATTCCTAGTTTTTTTTCTCAGTTCTTCATTTCTGATCTTGTCTCTCAGGCTGTTTCCTGTCATTCGTCTAACACATTTCATCTCAGTAGAGGTTATTTTTCTTATTGTTCTTGGATCTAGGTTTCCAGGACTGGCATTGGTAGCACAACGTTTGGATGAAAATTGTATTGTAAAGTCCCCGTTTTGCCTCGAGTTATTTTCTTGTTGGACAATAGTGGTGATAGCTGTCCAATGATTAGACAAGCTTTGATGCATCTTGAGTCTATCTCTGCTGTTTGTGAATTGTCATTTGTACTAAACTTCCTAGGTATTTGAATTCCTCTATTTGTTTTAGTTGTCTGCCGTCTATAGTTATGTTGATGTTCTGTTTCTCTTTGGCGACACTCATGACTTCTGTTTTGTTGATTTTCATGTATTTTGTGGCCGTGCTGTTGAGTTTAAGTGTATTTGTATGGTCTTCTATTTTTCCATGTATTAGTGTCTGATCGTTATCTCCTCTGTCTCTGATTGGCTGGCTAAAGTGCATATATAGTCCATGTATGTAATAAACAGTAGGGGGAATAATACGCACCCTGTTTTACACCTGATCTAATTTCGAAGTGGTTTGTGTAGCCTGCTGCTTTTCTGACTGTGCAGCTGCTGATGATGTAGAGACTTTTAAATAAGTTAGTTAGATGTTGGCTTACTCCATATGTTGTTATTAGTATCACCCAGTTGTTCTCTATTTACTATATGTAATTGTCAGCCCTTAAAGGGGCGTGCGCTGGCGTATTCTGTAGTTTACAGCAAGCTATGAATCTGTATCTTTCGAGTCCAACACATCCGACCGCGGACAGCATTTTTTTTTGTCGAGAAGCCTTTCCTTTCAATCTCTACTCGTGTAGCCAGGGTAGTTAGTCTGTTATCTGAGCCACCACAGGAAGGTGATTCAGGATATTGGTCAGCAAATCCTGACTCAAGTAGTCGTTATTAATCACTGGTCACTTTTAGCGTCTTGGTCCCAAATTTTGCATTTTCAATCATGAATCTTCCTATGATGACTTAATATTTCCATAAACAATATTTGCTATATCTGGGCTGGAGGTATTATTATTTACCTATCAACGAATGCAGAGTTGATTATGTCTCAACATCACACCTGATGCTTCATGGCAAGTGTACTCTGGGAGGGTACAAGTTTGGAACCATTGCTCAATCATAATTCAGATAAGGAATTTTTGTTTCATTCCGTGCACAGGTCAGGTTTAGGGAAGTAGAAGAGATAGTGCCAAGTCTATCTTCATGGAGTCTACAGAGCACATGCATTTCGCAACGTTGTAAAACAAAACAAAAACTAACAGAAAGTACAGTAACCTGACTCTATTAGGAGGAACCTGACATGATGACCCTGTCCAGGTTTTGATCTAGACACGAGCTATTGATTAGAGCGTTGACATACAACAGTAAACAAGATAGAAATGATTAGTAAAATTTGACGCACATTCCTAAGAAGGCAGAAAAACGTTTGCAACTTTAAAATGGCGTATGATCCACACAATAACTAAAATAGATAACAAGCTCAACTGAGGGGCCATATATTTAAGATGGAAGGCCAGGCTGAAAACCTTGGAATAACGGAGAAAGATTAGTAGCAAGTGAAGCCGAGGAAGGAAGAGGTGTGGGGCGGACTAACAAAGTAAATGGGAAAATAAAGAGCGCGTAAGGAATATAAATGTTCTTAACACAGATGTTTAAGCTAAGAGTTGATGATCAACGTCGTGCGGCATGACACATCATGATGATGAAGTTTCAGACCAACAAGAAATTCACTTAAAATACTAAAAGAATCACTGTGGAATTGCGATTTGAAAGTGTGTAAATGATGTTTATAATCAGTTCAAACACAGAGAAAATGTCTTGTCTGAATAAATAAATGCTCTATTCTATAAACTATGGAAATTAGATGTCACTATATGACCATTTGCATCTCGTGCAAAGACTACATTATAAAATGAGACATCACATAAATCACAATTATACAGGCCCATCTAAAGAGCTCGGGATATCTACCTCAGGAGCCCCCAAGACAGAGTTAAGGGATATCACGTAGGCATAATTAAGGAAACTAATATTGACACATTGACATGCACCACATTTCCTAATAGTACTATTTATGCTAAAGATTTATTAATCTGCTCAACCAATTCTCATGAGACATCAATCCTGAAGATACCATTTTACATTAATTTAATACTTACTCGTGTATTGTCACTCACACTCGACAGGAAATCTACTAGAGAACTTCTCTCTCAGTGGTGGTCAATGCAGAGGTCAACGGTCTCATCTGGGATAACACCGATGAGAAAGATGCAGTCATCTATACAGGCGGATCTGTAATACGACACCAAAGGAGTGCATGGGCATTTACAGCACGCCCGCCAAGCAGAATAGTCAAAGAAGACATTCATTATGACGAGTAGCATGATGATGGAGGTGATGGCAGTGACCAGGGTATTCATCTAGTTAGAGTCACAAGACTTCACCCATGCCTGCATACTAAGTGATTCGATGAGCATGATTTTAAAAAGTGGAGGCGAACTCTGTACGCATGCAATGGGTAGAGTCGTTGCAGAGGTGAAAAACACATAGGGTCGCCTTTGTCTACGTCCTATGCAGGAGTACGGGGAACTGAAAGAATCGACAGGTTGCAAGCTGTGCTGTCGTTGAAGACGGTCAACCAATGGATCGAGCAGACATCATCAATTGCCTCCAAGATGTGGGTAGGTAACAGGACTTCGGCAACCATGAGTCCACCTCACTCTTTCAGATGAAAGAGATGGAAGTTAAGATTGGCAAAGCTAGAAACGAGAAACTTAAAGAAAACTTATCAACCAACACAGAACTGGAGTCGTCAGTCGCTGGCACTGCGGGAATTGCTGAGGAGGGGATCTGAGCACCTATGGACATGTTCGGAGTGCAATTATGATGACGTGCAAGTAACTCAATAACTTGCATCTCTTTCCCTGCTGGTAGTATATCTGGAAGTTTGTTTGGGCTCGGTCTGTTCAAGAGTTCTTCAAAGTGCCTTTTCCATCTCTTCATATATTTCCTATATGAAGCAGATGTCTTTATTTATCTTTAATAAAGGCATTAATTTGTTTATATGTTCCGCTTCATTTCTTTGTATTATTGTACAGTTCCTTCATATTTCCTAATTTGCCGCCTCCTCTGTCTCTTTAGCAAGATCATCTATATTGGTTATAGGTTATTGGTTATGGAAGGCCTCGGTATCACTGCAAACGAATTAAAATCCATAATTGCTCAACCGCCCGTGCCAGTGGAATCATCCGAATTACTAACTCATCTCCCAAACAAAGAAAAGTAACTGTAGTCCCCATCGTAGCAGTCTCAGCACATACCAAAAGACATAAGCGAAACCGCGCAGAAAGTGAACACATCCAACTGTTCCCTGTCATACGATATCATCATTCATCGTAAACAATTGGAATATCGAAACATGATCAAAACGGATGGGACAAACAGCTCATGGTGTGCATAGAGCACTTAACTCAGTATCTCCTGCAACAAGCCGGACTTGGAATATGAGGAAACTGCTATAAGGAACACTTTTCAGACATAGCCTTCAATTGTTCCTGCCACCTATCCACCATATACCGGAATTTCACGTCCTCCCGAAAATGATGATCGTCATATTGAGAACAAAAAATGTATAGCGCCTGATGTTAGGATATCGTTCTTGACTGCAACCGAACATATAAACACAAAGTTAGTCGTCGAAATATCCCCGTCACACATCAAACAACAGACCGTACGCCGTACGGTTAGCGCACAACGAACGAAACATGGTGCAAATTCCCAAAAGAGGAAAATCATCGGTCGACTTGAAGGAGCAGTACACATTAAATGCGTCTCAGCATGTAAATAACTTGCATCAAATTATAGGAACGTCGGCCATTGAACAACACTCAATGTGACGTAAAACGCTTGTCAACACTAGATGGTGAAGTTCGCTTTTACAAACAATACTTGACTTGTCAAAAAGGAACATTGCTGTTTGTACTCGGCAGTGCAGATTTGTCCACTTCGTCGGCTGCAGATTTGCTAAGTAGAACATCATTTTGATTTCAACACAGAAAATTACATCAGAGAGCCGAAATGAATCAGACCACAGATACATTTTGCTGCAGCGATCGAGAGAACGTGAAACATTCCACCATTTTGAAACGGAAGTCACCATATGCAATAACATAATCATCTATATTTTCCCTTGTATCCCTTTTAATACATCTTACTTCTTTGTTCACCTCTGTGTAAGCTTCCTGTGTCTTGGCTTTATTACTTCTCATTTTGCTTTTATTTATGTCTGCTTTCTTTTTCTTTCTTTAATTTTATCCAGAGTCTCAGCTGTCATCCATGCCTTATTCTGGTGTTGTCTTTTCCCCAGCGTTTCTTCGCATGTCTCTTTCTATATATCCTTTACCTGTTTCCAGTGATCTTCTATATTTACTGTATTTTCTAGTTGTTGCAGGACTTGGTATTTGTTTGATATTGTGACTGCAAATTCTCTTTAATTCCTTTTTCTTTAAGAAACCCTACATTGAAATAATTTCTACCCTTATTCGTTGTAGTATATCTTTGAGTGAATGGTTCCAGATTGATACTAGAGTAAAACAAGGATTATTTTATATCCCCTGTTATTTGGAATTGCCATCATCACGATTCATTATGCAGAAGTGGTGTGCAGGTGACAAAGGCATTGCATTGACTCTTCTCAGTTGGAGGACCATGATTTTGCGGACAACATTGTCCTTATCAATAGCAATGTGAACATGATGCACAAAAAAACAAATACCATGTCATCGATGGCCAGGAAAATTAGACTTGAGATCAACCAATAAAAGACAAAAGTAATCAAAAATTAAATTCCCCCAGGAAAAAAAAATATATACCTTGAAGAAAAAGCAGTGGAAGAGGTAGATCACTTTTTGTATACTTTTAGGAAGCTGCATAGATCAAGAGGCATATACAAGAAGAGAGATTAGATCCGAATAGCGTAGGTAGCAATGACTTTCAGAACCCAAGATAGAATATGGAAATCAAAATTACTAAGCACAAAAACAAAGCTCAGAATTTTAAAATTAAATGTGCTAATCACTTGTACTTATGCATGCAAGAGCTGGAAAACAACTAAAGAAATAGAAAATAAACTGGATGGATTTGAAAACAAATTTCTAAGGAAAATACTTTGTATACCATGGAATGAGTTCAGGGCCAGTGACGAAATAATATTAATGACAAGGCATTCAAAAATATCAACTATAATCAAGATAAGACGGTGGTCATAATTTGGCCATCTGATGAGAAGAGACAACAAAAGAATCTCAAAGCAGGCCTTCACATGGGAACAAGTTGTGTGTAACGTACACTCCTACAAGGTATGGTGACAGCTTTACACACAAAAAATACAACAAGATATTACGTTTCAGCCTACATGCTGCCTTACTCAGAAAACGAGAACAACGCAAACAAACAACAAAATAAAGACAAACTCTACTACAACTATGGATGAGTGTGACAGATAAATCAAGGAGAAATAAAAAGATAGATAAGAGATGAAACAAAAGTGAGATGTGCTACATATCGGAGGATAAAAATAGATATTATGTGAAAATTAGTAAGCTAATATATATATATATATATATATATATATATATATATATATATATATATATATATATATATATATATATATATATATATATATATAGCGAGACTTAACTGAGAAAAGATCCAAAAGTTTCCAGCGAGTAGATGACTGTGAGTCAAATGGGAAGCAGGAGGGGAGGGGTTAGAAAATCAATAAAGTGATTAGATGAGAAGTAGAATGAGATTACAGTGTGGTAATATGAGCAGTGAGACGCAGTCAAGCGTGACAGGTAATCACTAGATATAGGGGAGTGTATACATGGAGTGAAAATGAGCAAATAAAGTCCTGAGTTACTCAGATAACATAGTGATACATGAGACATAATATAGGGATTATGGAGGACTGGCAGTGCAGGGTGTTGGAAAGTCAGAAAGGAGTAGTGAAGCAGCTTTATAGGAAAAAATAATGGGGAAAGGGAAGAGTAAGGTGGAACTGCAATATAAAATGGCAGAACATGTATTGATAAGGATAATAAATGTAATAATAACAGAGGAGAACAGGTAAGCAAATATCAGTGCTGCTGTAATTGTAATTATAAATATAAGTTGGTAAATAGGGATCATGATTCTTGTGGAAAGGTCCCATCGTTCTTACAGATGTGTAATATTGACTCTGAATATCACCTGGGGAGACCGTGTCAGGGTGTGAGGGACAAAAACAGGGGAAGAGAAGGGAAGAAAGGAGAGGAGAGAGTGGGGGGAGCGGAAAGAAAATCGAACTCAATGAAGGAAAGGGGTAATAGATTACCTGTGAGAAAGGGATACATTGGTGCCCCATGAGATGAGGAGCAACCCATACGGACGATCATACGACTCACTAATGTGTATCGGATATGGGTGTCAGAAGAACACGACAACAGGCCAGTAACTTGGACATCTATCTTACCATGATGGCTCTTAAAGTTAAAGTGGGATGCTATTGGGATATTTGCATCTTGAGTGATGTCATACAGATGTTCCCGGCATCTACCCGCGAGACAACATCCTGATTTACCTATGTAGATCACCTTACATCTCTTACATATGATGGCATAGATAATGTTGCATGATGTACAAGTGAATAATTCTCTAATCTCAAAATGACCATTAGGGAAGAAAACTGTATCTGTAAACTGAGAAGTTTACAGGAGTGCACAAATTATAGGGGAATTATGCTACTATCAGTGCCAAGAAAAATATTCAGCTGATTCATTCTGGAGAGACTAAAAGAGGCCATAGAGAAACATTTGAGAGATGAACAAGCAGGTTTTAGGAAGAACAGATCATGTGCTGATCAAATAACTACCCTACGTATAATAGTTGAACAAAGTTATTGAGTTATTTGCGGGTCATCATCATTGCACTCCAAACATGTCCATAGGTGCTCAGATCGCCTCCTCAGCAATTCCCTCAGTGTCCAGAGACTGACGACTCCAGTTCTATGTTGGTTGATAAGTCTTCTTACACGGCCACCAAGTTTCTCATTTCTGGCCGTGCCCATCTTAACTCCCATTTCCATCATCCGAAGAAGTGACGTTGATCTGTGTTTGTCGAAGTCCTGTGCTCTTCCAACATCTCGAAGGGCATTGATGATGTCCGCCCGATCCATCGGTTGCCCATCCTCAACGACAGCGCAGCTAGCCAACCTGTCCGCTCTCTCATTTCCCCGTACTCCCGCATGTCCAGGGACATAGACAAAGGTGACCTTACGTATTTTGGATTTCTGCAACGACTCTACCCATTGCATGCGTATAGAGCCCGCCTCCACTTTTTTTTTATCATGCTCATCGAATCACTCAGTATACATGCGTGGATGTAGTCTTGTGACTCTAACCATTTGAATGCCTAGGTCACTGCCATCGCCTCCATTGTCATGCTACTCGTGGTCATGACGTATGCACCACTGTCTTCCTTGGCTATTCTGCCCGCCGAGCGTGCTGTAAATGCCCATGCACTTCTTTCGTGTCGTCTTAGAGATCCGTCTGTATAGATGACTGCATCTTTCTCATCGGTGTTATCGCAGATGAGACCGTTGACCTCAGCATTAACCACGACCGGGTGCTGTTCCCTACTTTTCCTGTCGAGTGTGACAATACATGAGAAAGTCCCCTTGAATGACGTAAGCACCGGCATCCACTCCTTACCAACACTGATATTGGTAAGCCCACAGACTTGTTTGATGACATCTTCTGCTCGGCACACCCATGATTTGCCTCTTTTTAGCCCGGCACCTTTCCCTGTGTTGAGTACGTGGTGCAATGGATGCTCTTTATCTGTACTAATTTTCAAGTATGCTCGTGCTTTCAAAATCTTGATGCTGTCATCCATGGTTGGAAAGTCAAGAAGATATCTCATTGCTACACAGGGAGTGTCTCTCGTACATCCCAGGATAATGCGCATGGCTTCATTTTGTATTTTCTCCAGCCTATCAATTTGAGTCGTACTGACAGTAAGAATGGCCAGGGCATACTCGATTGGTGCGAGGACTAATCCCTGGAACAGAAGAGTAAGTAGCCTCTGCTCGATGTTGGCAGCTGCCATGAACTTCAAGGCGGATAATCCTTTGCGGGATTTTGTTATCACATGGTCGACGTGGTCCCGAAAACACAAACTTAACTCTGAGATATGCCATCAACTTGTCCCTGGTCTCCTCATCAGCTCCCATTCGTACTACCGGTGTGGTCGTCTTAACGATATGATTGTTAAGGGAGAACCATGAAAATGATGCTTTATTAGGATTAACCAAGGCACCTGAAACCCCACACCAGGAAGAAATGCGATCGAGTTCGTCTTGCATTGTGGAGGCGATTCCCCGTCTGTCTCTTCCCTGTCGATATACCAGAATATCATCAGCAAAAGTCATAGTTCTTCCCCTCCCATCCAGCTGTTGGGTCGTGATCGTTATTGTGTACACGTTAAATAGAACTGGTGACAATGGTGAGCCTTGTGACAGCCCAGGACAAATGGATGTTGGCTCGGAAGACCAACTTCCACATCTGAGTATCACCTTCCTCTGAAACAGTGCCGCGGCGATCCATCTAATGAGGAAGGGGTTTACCGCCAGTTTGAGAAGCATATGCATGAGATATTCAAATGGTACCCTGTTGTATGCATCCTCCAGATCTATAGCAGCAGCACATGTCTCCTCTCGTCTGTGGAAGCCTTCGAAGACGTCATAGGCAAATACTGCCGCATTGAGCCATGTCTCTTTGTTATATCTATAACCTCCGAGTGTGGATGGGAATACGCGTTTCTGTTCAAGGCGACAGGTGAGGACACGGGCAACTATTTTCTCCAGCAGCTTGCCCGCAGTGTTCTGCATTGTGATGATTCTGTAGGCACTGATCTGAGAATGGTCCTTGTTTGGCTTCGGTAGCGGTAGTAAGTAGCTGTGTAGCCACTCCTCCTTAATCTGGCCACTCCGAATACTGGCATTAAATTCATTGGCCAGTGTTGTCAAGTTGTCATCAGCTAAATCGCCTATGTCATCATACCGAACACCATCTAGACCAGGAGCAGTGTTGTGTGACCTTTTAAGTGTCGTGCGAATGGTATCGGTTGTGATTGTGAGATCTTCCAGCCCTACATCCTTACACAAATTTGACAAAGATCCCTGTATCCTCATTCTTACAGCCTCATTTCTTTGGTCCGTCTGCTCAATGTAGCGGGCAAGCAGGGCCTTCCTTTGCTCTCATCAGATTTGTGCCATATCTGGCATGTGCTCTGAAAGTCTGGTATACTCTGTGTCGTGGTGTGCCATTCATGCACTGATGAAGGCGCCAGAATGTGGCGAGCGATTTTTCTGAGCACACTTTTGTACAGAAGTCATCCCATTTGGCATCCTTAGCCTGCTTAGCGCACAGTTTAAAGTGCATCATTTTTTGGTCGACCTCTACTTTCAGACGCTTCAAGAGCTCAGGTTGTGTTCTACCATACCTTCTGGCTTTCTGCCATGAACAAAGTTTAGAACTACAGTCCCCACTTTATATTGGATTCATACTTTACGAAAAGGCATTTGATAGTTTAGACAGAAGAATGTTTTGGAAGTTGCTGAGTCATTACGGAATCCCCATAAAGTTTATTAACCTGATAAAAACAATATATGAAGGAACGAAATGTAGTGTGGTGCATGAATGACAGCTTACAGAAACATTTGAAATAAGAACAGGAGTAAGGCAGGGATGCCTTCTGTCACCATTTCTCTTAATACTGGCCATAGATTGCATTATGAAAACAACTCAAAACAACAGAAATGGGATCCAGTGGTCACTGACCAAACAACTTGATGATGTAGACTTTCCTGATGACATAGCTCTCCTATCACACAGCCTTCACCAGATGCAGGATAACTACTGGAGACCCAGTACTTTCCCAAACAATATCGAAACACTTGGGCCGAACTGATATGTCTCCTCATGGAAAGCATACAATACCAGAACTTAAGGAAAATATAACATCATCATGATGTTATCATGTACCCTGCCAGTTGGCGTAGGCGATCATGCCCCTCCACAATCTTCTATTTACAGTGCATCGTATCAGTTCTGTTGTTGACTGTTTTCCATGCCATGACACCAAGCTATCCAGTATTTTCTCTCTTTGTCGTCCGCGATCTCTCTTTCCTTTTATTTTGCCAGTTGTAACCAAGTATTCCAACTTTTCTCTTCTCATGATGTGACCTAAAAATGTTGATTGCTTCTTTCTGATGTTTTTTAAGAGCTCCATTTTTGTGTTGGCTTCTTTGAGAACTTCCTCATTGGTCTTTTTATCTGTCCAGGGAACTTTCAACATTCTTCTGAGAAATCCCATCTCTGTGGCCTCTAATCGTCTTTTCATTTGTTTGTCTACTGTCCATGATTCGCTTCCATAGGTCAGAATTGGTTCTATATAGCACCGATGAACTCTCTTTCTCATTTTTATTGACATAGATTTGTTGCATAAGATATTTTTCATTTTCTGAAATGCTATTTTGGCCTGAGCTATTCTGCTTTTTATTTCTGTAGTGCATCTCCCATCTGATGATGTTATTGTGCCCAAGTATTTGAAACGTTGTACTTGTTTCAGATTTGTCTCGTTTATTTTTATGCTGCATGATGGTGATGATTGTTTCTTCGATATAACCATTACTTCTGTTTTCTTACTATTCAGACTGAGACCTTTCTTGTTGCTTTCTTCTACTATTATGTCTATCATTTCTTGTAGTTCGTTCTCTGTCTCTGCTATTAAGACTGTGTCATCCGCATATCGCAAATTATTTATGTTGTGACCGTTGACTTCAATTCCTTTTTTGTCTACTATTGATCTCATAATATATTCGCTGTAAAGTGAAAACAAATCCGGTGACAGAACACAGCCTTGTCTGACTCCTTGTTTTATATATTGGAATTGTCCTGTTTGGTTGTTAATTCGTATAGCTGCTGTTTGTTGCCAGTACATGTTTTTTATGATTCTCAGATCCTTGCCATCAATGTTTAATTTCTCCAGCATATTTATTATTTCCACATGCTTTACTTTGTCAAATGCTTTCGTGTAGTCTATAAAGCACATATATAGATCTTTCTTTACCTCTATAGATCTTTCTATCAATGTCCTTAAGATGTATATTGCATTATTGGTGCCCTTTCCTTCCACAAATCCACATTGTTCCTCACCTATTTCTGGTTTTATTTTGTTCCTTACACGTCTCATGATTATTCTTAGTAATATTTTAGTCATATGGCTCATGAGACTAATAGTGCGATGGTCTTCACAATCAGTGGCACCTGACTTCTTCGGTATGGCTACAAAGATAGATTTTAGTAGATCTTCGGGTATGTGTCCAGTGTTATATATGTCATTGAGTAATTTTGTTATGACTTGTACTCCCAACTCTCCTAATGCATTTATCTCTTCGATTGTTATATTGTCAGGACCTGGAGCTTTGCCTCTTTTCATATGTTGAATTGCGTCCTCCACTTCACTCTGCATTATTGGTGGTCCTGTGTCTTCATTTTAATTATTTAATTCTGGTCTTTCATCATTATAGAGTTGACTGATATATTCTGTCCATCTTTCCATTGTCTTCTCCTGTCCCATTATTATATTTCCTTCCTTTGATTTCACACATCCTGAAACTTTGACTTCTTTTCTTCCTGTTAATTCATTTAACTGATTGTGCATAAATTTTGAGTCTTTCTTTTGTTGTTTTTCCATTTCTTCACATTTCTGTTTTAACCATCCTTCTTTTGCTTCTCTGCACTTGTTTTGGATCTCTTTGTGCAATATTTTGTATGTTCGTTCTTCCTTCTTATGTTTTCTTCTTTCATCCATTAGTTGTAATATTTCTTCTGTCATCCATTTCTTTTTGTTGATTCTTTTAGTCACTGGTATTACTTCTTATGATGTTTGCTGAATCGATTGTTTGAGCATTTCCACTGCTTCTGGATGTCCTGTATTTTCTAAATAGCATTATATTTATTATGTTCTATCATGCTGTACTTATCACTCATCTATTTATCTACTCTTAGCATAAGTAGTATACAAGGGTCCATTTGGATATTATTTCGCCGTAAATTAACAAAGCTATATAGTAGGTGTGCGGCGCACCTAATGTACACGAGAGACAAGGGGAGTTAATCGGTCATGCGACGGCGTGACCCCGCTTGCGGTGTGACCCCTCGGCGCTCCGGCTTGGCTCGTGCGGTCGTCGTGTTGACCTCGGGGCGGATCGCGTGTCGGCGAATGACCCCTCGGGGATTTTCTCGAGTTGTTCGGACAGCGACTATCGTCGCGGTGCTATCGGATCGGGGATTATCTCGGTTCGGTGGGACGTTATCGCGCCAGGTAGACGTTAGAAAATATTTATAGCTATGTAGTTGGGTGTCTGCTTAGCGTTGTACCATAAATGAAGCATAAGGGTGAAACAGTTAGAGATTACTGGTTAGTCTAAGCTGGTAGTGTAAATATGTTCTCGGTGTTAGTGGTTCGCTATCTCTCGCTATCTCTCTCTCCCTCTCCATCGCTGTCGCTTTCGATCATTCTCTCTCGTTCTCTCTCCCTCTCCATCTCTCTCTCGCTATCTCTCTCTTTCACTAGACTTCTCTCTCACTCCTAGACGTCTCTCCTACCATGCCAGCTTTCATCCTCTCTCTCCCTAACATTCCACCCTCCATTGTACATTTAGCTTCCGTCATAGACTTCCCTCCATTGTAACACTTACTCATTCTCTCCATTTAAACCCGTTAGCTCTACTTAGCTCCCCTAAATTTCTCTCTCTCTCTCTACTATTCCAGCCTAGATTTCCCTCCATTGAAACACTCATTCTCTCCATTTATCCCTATCATCTCGCCTTCCTTCTCTCTCTCTCTCTCTTTCTCCCCTATCCTCTCTTAGACTTCTAACCTATAAGTCCACCCTCCGCCTCTCCCTTTACCTCACCCGCCCTCCCTCATATTTTTAGCGTCCCACATATTGTAACACTTGATTATTTTCGCCATTTATACCTAGCATCTCGCCTTCTTTCTCATATGCTTCTCTCTCTCGCTCTCTCTTTTCTAACCCCTACTAGACTTCTCTCCTACCATTCTACCTTTCTTCCTCTCTCTCTCTCTCTTTACCGCTGCTAGCATTCCGCATTCATTTGTATTTTTACCTTACCACCAGTGTAACACATTAATAACATTGAATATCAATTACAAAAAGACTTGAAATATCTACGTTTTAAACAACCAATAAGATAAACATATGAAAAACGAAGGAATAATACACGTTACAAGGCTTAACATACGTACTTTATACACATCACCATTAATACAACCGAAATTCCTTTAATGATAATCTACCACATCGTTATGAGATAAGAGAAAAACAGAAAAAAAAAATTCAACTTACACCGTAAAATATACCACTACAACACAGACCGCTAGACTGAACAGTACTATGAAAATAAACTCCCGTGAATCAATCGTGCTTATAACACGAAGTCTCACATCCGACTAGTTTAAATATAATCTGGTAAATAAAAGTTGGACGACACTATTCCACCCTCAACTAACATCTAGGTTAACCAATCAGGGAAGAGGATTTCTATCGGACACCCATCAACGAAATGACTGACCTTGGGTTTAACCAACCAGAGAAGAGGATTTCTATCAGACACCCACCAACTAATCAGATTAACTAATTAGAGATAAAGATTACTGTTATCGTGATAACTGACCTCATTTTCAACTTGGAGTGCTGTCGAGTCTGACGCGTGGGTTACTTTAAATCGAGTCGGCCCCTGATACAATCCACCTAGCGGGTCAATGGTGGGAGGAAATAATACAAGTGACGGGTTACTTGAACACGTTTTGACCCCTGATGCAATACCAGGAGTTCCATGACAGTCATAAATAGTTGGATACAACGAGCAGGAAGTTATATTCAAGGTCCAAAATGTTAGACCAAATCACTAAGATTTTACCACCAGAACACACAAATTTAGGCTCATATTCAAAAAGTCGACCTTAAAACTCTACAAATCTACTCCCATACTCATACAAGTTAGACACATCGAACAGATAGTTATATCCAAAGTCAAAAAAGTTAGACCAAATCGCAAACATTTTACTCCCATAACACAAAAATGTAGGCTCATATTAAAAAGGTGACCTCAAAATTTCTAAATGCTACTCACATAGTCATAATTGTTAGACACATCGAACCGATCGTTATTTCTAAAGCCCAAAAAGTTTGGCCAAATCGCAAATATTTTACCCCCAGAACACAAAAATTTAGGCTCATACTCAAAAAGTCGACCTCAAAACCATAAAAAGCTACTCACATAGTCATACTAGTTAGACACAACGAGCAGGAAGTTATATTCAAGGTCCAAAATGTTAGACCAAATCACTAAGATTTTACCACCAGAACACACAAATTTAGGCTCATATTCAAAAAGTTGACCTTAAAAGGCTACAGATCTTCTCCCATACTCATACAAGTTAGACACAACGAGCAGGAAGTTATAGCCAAAGTCAAAAAAGTTAGACCAAATCGCAAACATTTTACTCCCAGAACACAAAAATGTATGCTAATATTTTAAAAAGTCGACCTAAAAATTTCAAAAAGCTACTCACAGTCATAATTGTTAGACACATCGAACCGATCGTTATTTCTAAAGCCCAAAAAGTTTGGCCAAATCGCAAATATTTTACTCAAAGAACACAAAAATGTAGGTTCATATTCAAAGTCGACCTAAAAATCCCAAAAGCTACTCACATAGTCGTAATAGTTAGACACAACGAGTAGGAAGTTATATTCTAGGTCCAAAAAGTTTGGCCAAATCACTAAAAATTTTACCCACAGAAGAAAAAAAAATTTTTTTTTAAATATAGACTCATATCTACTCCCATACTCATACTAGTTAGACACAACGAGCAGATAGTTATATTCAAAGTCCAAAAAACTTTATTTTAGACATCCCCATAGCAAAAATTAACTTAAAAATCACTTTTGAAATTGTTACCCCCTGACTTATTTTTAGGGATGTGCCCATAAAATCGGTAAAAATCTTAAATTTCCACTCTAAGCATACCACAAACTTTATTTTAGACATCCCCATTGCAAAAATTTACTTTAAAAATCACTTTTGAAATTGTTACCCCCTTACCATTTTTGAGGGTTACGCCCATGAAATCGGTAAAAATCGTAAATTTAGCACGTAGGCTTACCTAAAACTTTTTTTAGACATCCCCACACCAAAAATTAACTTAAAAATCACTTTTGAAATTGTTACCCCCTGACTTATTTTTAGGGATACGCCCATGGAATCGATAAAAATCGTAAATTTAGCACGTAGGCTTACCCCAAACTTTATTTTAGACATCCCCATTGCAAAAATTTACATTAAAAACCACTTTTAGGATTTTACCCCCTTATCATTTTTGAGGGTTACACCCATGAAATCGGTAAAAATCGTAAATTTTCACTCTAGGCATACCCCAAACTTTATTTTAGACATCCCCACACCAAAAATTAAGTTATGAAATTGTTACCCCTCTGATCATTTTTGAGGGTTACGCCCATGGAATCGATAAAAATCGTAAATTTAGCACGTAGGCTTACCTAAAACTTTATTTTAGACATCCCCACACCAAAAATTAACTTGAAAATAATTTTTGAAATTGTTACCCCCCTTACCATTTTTGAGTGTTACGCCCATGGAATCGATAAAAATCGTAAATTTAGCACGTAGGCTTACCTAAAACTTTATTTTAGACATCCCCACACCAAAAATTAACTTAAAAATCACTTTTGAAATTGTTACCCCCTTACCATTTTTGAGGGTTACGCCCATGAAATCGGTAAAAATCGTAAATTTTCACTCTAGGCATACCCCAAACTTTATTTTAGACATCCCCACACCAAAAATTAACTTGAAAATCACTTATGAAATTGTTACCCCTCTGACTATTTTTGAGGGTTACGCCCATGGAATCGATAAAAAATTGAAATATAACCTCAAGGCATCTATCTATCTATTGACCTTTCGAGCCGTAACCGGCCCATAGGGCGTAGACCAAGATACACCTTCTCCTATATGAATTTTTGTTCTAGCAGTTTTCTTTTAAAGATATTTTATCAAATCTCGCCATCTGTCTCTGTTCTGTGCAAGCAGTTCTATCTCATTGAGGGAGCCGATTCCTCAAGGCATACCCCAGACATAATATTTGACACCCCTACATATCAATACCCAACAAAAAATCAACAAAAAACTAGTAGTAAGTACCGGGTTTTGAGCCGCTCATACTACACGGATGTACGGTGCAAATATGACTCTCATATAGTGGTATGCACAATGCATAAATGTTAAAAACTATGTTCAAAACCCCGGTACTCACTACTAGTTTTTTGTTGGGATTTGATATGTAGGGGTATCAAATATTATGTTTGGGGTATGCCTTGAGGTTATATTTAAATTTTTTATCGATTTCAGGGGCGTAACCCTCAAAAAAGGTAAGCGGGGGGGGGGGGGGTAACAATTTCAAAAGTGATTTTTAAGTTAATTTTTGGTGTGGGGATGTCTAAAATAAAGTTTGGGGTATGCCTAGAGTGAAAATTTACGATTTTTACCGATTTCATGGACGTAACCCTCAAAAATGGTAAATGGGGTAACAATTTCAAAAGTGATTTTTAAGTTAATTGTTGGTGTGGGGATGTTTAAAATAAAGTATTAGGTAAGCCTACGTGCTAAATTTACGATTTTTATCGATTCCATGGGCGTAACCTTCAAAAATGGTCAGAGGGGTAACAATTTCATAAGTGATTTTCAAGTTAATTTTTGGTGTGGGGATGTCTAAAATAAAGTTTGGGGTATGCCTAGAGTGAAAATTTACGATTTTTACCGATTTCATGGACGTAATCCTCAAAAATGGTAAGGGGGTAACAATGTCAAAAGTGATTTTTAAGTTAATTTTTGGTGTGGGGATGTCTAAAATAAAGTTTTAGGTAAGCCTACGGGCAAAATTTACGATTTGTATCGATTCCATGGGCGTAACCCTCAAAACTGGTAAATGGGGTAACAATTTCAAAATTGATTTTTAAGTTAATTTTTGGTGTGTAATGTTTAAAATAAAGTATTCGGTAAGCCTACGTGCTAAATTTACGATTTTTATCGATTCCATGGGCGTAACCTTCAAAAATGGTCAGAGGGGTAACAATTTCATAAGTGATTTTCAAGTTAATTTTTGGTGTGGGGATGTCTAAAATAAAGTTTGGGGTATGCCTAGAGTGAAAATTTACGATTTTTACCGATTTCATGGACGTAATCCTCAAAAATGGTAAGGGGGTAACAATGTCAAAAGTGATTTTTAAGTTAATTTTTGGTGTGGGGATGTCTAAAATGAAGTTTTTTGGACTTTGAATATAACTATCTGCTCGTTGTGTCTAACTAGTATGAGTATGGGAGTAGATATGAGTCTATATTTTTTTTTAATTTTTTTTTTTTCTGTGGGTAAAATTTTTAGTGATTTGGCCAAACTTTTTGGACCTAGAATATAACTTCCTACTCGTTGTGTCTAACTATTACGACTATGTGAGTAGCTTTTTGGGATTTTTAGGTCGACTTTTTGAATATGAACCTACATTTTTGTGTTCGGGGAGTAAAATGTTTGCGATTTGGTATAACTTTTTTGACTTTGGATATAACTATCTGTTCGATGTGTCTAACTTGTATGAGTATGGGAGTAGATTTGTAGAGTTTTAAGGTCGACTTTTTGAATATGAGCCTAAATTTGTGTGTTCTGGTGGTAAAATCTTAGTGATTTGGTCTAACATTTTGGACCTTGAATATAACTTCCTGCTCGTTGTATCCAACTATTTATGACTGTCATGGAACTCCTGGTATTGCATCAGGGGTCAAAACGCGTTCAAGTAACCCGTCACTTGTATTATTTCCTCCCACCATTGACCCGCTAGGTGGATTGTATCAGGGGCCGACTTGATTTAAAGTAACCCACGCGTCAGACTCGACAGCACTCCAAGTTGAAAATGAGGTCAGTTATCACGATAACAGTAATCTTTTTCTCTGATTAGTTAATCCAGAGGTCAGTCATTTCGTTGGTGGGTGTCTGATAGAAAACCTCTTCTCTGGTTGGTTAAACCCAAGGTCAGTCATTTCGTTGATGGGTGTCCGATAGAAATCCTCTTCTCTGATTGGTTAACCTAGATGTTAGTCGAGGGTGGAATAGTGTTGTCCAACTTTTATTTACCAGATTATATTTAAACTAGTCGGATGTGAGACTTCGTGTTATAAGCGCGATTGATTCACGGGAGTTTATTTTCATAGTACTGTTCAGTCTAGCGGTCTGTGTTGTAGTGGTATATTTTACGGTGTAAGTTGAATTTTTTTTTTCTGTTTTTCTCTTATCTCATAACGATGTGGTAGGTTATCATTAAAGGAATTTCGGTTGTATTAATGGTGATGTGTATAAAGTATGTATGTTAAGCCTTGTCGCGTGTATTATTCCTTCGTTTTTCATATGTTTATCTTATTGGTTGTTTAAAAAGTAGATATTTCAAGTCTTTTTGTAATTGATATTCAATGTTATTAATGTGTTACACTGGTGGTAAGGTAAAAATACAAATGAATGCGGAACGCTAGGAGCGGTAAAGAGAGAGAGAGAGGAAGAAAGGTAGAATGGTAGGAGAGAAGTCTAGTAGGGGTTAGAAGAGAGAGAGCGAGAGAGAGAAGCATATGAGAAAGAAGGCGAGATGCTAGGTATAAATGGCGAGAATAATCAAGTGTTACAATAGGAGGGATGCTAAAAATATGAGGGAGGGCGGGGGAGGTAAAGGGAGAGGCGGAGGGTGGACTGATAGGTTAGAAGTCTAAGAGAGGATAGGGGAGAAAGAGAGAGAGAGAGAGAGAGAGTAGTAAGGCGAGATGATAGGGATAAATGGAGAGAATGAGTAAGTGTTTCAATGGAGGGAAATCTAGGCTGGAATAGTAGAGAGAGAGAGAGAGAGAAATTTAGTGGAGCTAAGTAGAGCTAACGGGTTTAAACGGAGAGAATGAGTAAGTGTTACAATGGAGGGAAGTCTATGACGGAAGCTAAATGTACGATGGAGGGTGGAATATTGGGGAGAGAGAGGATGAAAGCTGGCATGGTAGGAGAGACGTCTAGGAGTGAGAGAGAAGTCTAGTGAAAGAGAGAGATAGCGAGAGAGAGAGAACGAGAGAGAATGATCGAGAGCGAAAGCGACAGCGATGGAGAGGGAGAGAGAGATAGCGAACCACTAACACCGAGGAACATATTTACACTACCAGCTTAGACTAACCAGTAATCTCTAACTGTTTCACCCTTATGCTTCATTTATGGTACAACGCTAAGCAGACACCCAACTACATAGCTATAAATATTTTCTAACGTCTACCTGGCGCGATAGCGTCCCACCGAACCGAGATAATCCCTGATCCGATAGTCGCTGTCCGAACCACTCGAGAAAATCCCCGAGGGGTCACCCGCCGACACGCGATCCGCCCCGAGGTCAACACGATGACCGCACGAGCCAAGCCGGAGCGCCAAGAGGTCACACCGCCCACCGCACGAGGGGTCACGCCGCCGCACGACCGATTAACTCCCCTTGTCTCTCGTGTACATTAGGTGCGCCGCGCACCTACTATATAGCTTTATTAATTTACAGCGAAATAATATCCAAATGGACCCTTGTATACTACTAGCATATCTAGTTCTCATTTTATATTTCTTGGTGATTTCTGTGCCTTCTGCAGTTTTATTCTTATCTTTCCAACTACTGGTACATGGTCACTATTACAATCTGCTCCTGGCCTTGTTTTAACCGATGTTAGCCATTCCTGAAAATATAGCAGGAATCATGAAAAAAGGCACCCAATCAGACACAGAAATAAAACACGTAGCAGAAAAACACATACACGAAACCTACCCACAGGACTCTTGGTCCTACATATACACAGATGGCTCTGCTACAAATGCCACCAGAAATGGAGGGGGAGGTGTATTCTTGACGCTGAATAATCAGGACGAGATCACCAAGTCAATATGTACTGGAAAATTCTCAAACAACTTTAAAGCAGAAACTGAGGCCATCAGAGATGCTGCAACACTGGCTACTCAACACAAAAATAACATGCACAATAAATTGGTGATTCTGACTGATGCACTGACAGTATTATCAGCTCTAAAAAGCTCTAAGAACAATGAACTAGATGATTTGAGAACAACCCTGGACCAACTATGCAATAACTTCCAGACAGTAGTCATTCAGTGGATACATTCACACTGTAATATACACGGGAACGAACATGCGGACAAATTTGCTAAAGAGGGAGGGAGATTACTACAAGAGAACCATCCGCTCAGTTATGATGAAGTTAAATCCATCCTCAGGGGTCAGTTAAATGAAAAATGGAAACGAGTACACCTAAAGCATAATGAGAGTGACGATACCACCAACTATCAAGGAGGGATCAAGTCATCATACTTCGCCTACGCACTGGCCACAATAGAATGAGAAATCACATGTTCACCAAATTCAAAATAGGTACAACCAGCCTATGCCACTGTATAATATGACTACAAAACATGTTCTACAGAATTGCCCCCAGTACACAGACCTGAGAAGTTCAATGTGGTCCACATCCACCTCCCTGGAAGAAAAACTATATGGGGCAATCGATTTGCTTAAACAGACAGCTGACTTCATGAGAGAGTCTGGAATCCTACTCTGATTGAGTCTTGATTGCAGAGAGAGAGAGATGCAGGATAAAATGGGCATACTTGATGGGAGATCACAACAGCTAGGACTGAAGATTAATAGAGATAAGACCAACATTATGAGAATTAATACAGTTGGCAATAACCAAATATAACTAGGAGAAATACTCTACTAGACGTACAATTTTACATATATCTGGGCAGTAATATAGATAAAGAGGGAGGAACAGAAAATGATACCAAAATAAGGATATTTTGTCAAAAGCAAGAGGAGCTTTCATTGCACTGGGAAACATATGGAAATCCAAAGAAATTAGGTTAAATACAAAAATAACAATGTTTAACTCCAATGTCAAATCAATCCTATTACATGGCTGTGAAACATGGAGAACAACAATAATGACAATCATGAAGATACAGACCTTCATTGATGGATGCTTGGTCAGAATAAAAGGATGGAAATGGCAGGACAAAATCACTAACATAGAATTATGGAAATGTACCAGTCGATAAAGATATACAGCGAAGACGATGGCACTCAATAGGAGACACACTACGGAAGCCAACTGAGAGTATTACATAACAGGCCCTTTTTTTGGAATCCCCAGGGAAAAAGAGGAGAAACAGGAATACAATGGCTGCACAGAATATTTAATGCAGCATGGCACCAACAACAAGCCCTAGAAGACTGGCAACAGGCAATCATAATACCAATATGGAAAAAGAAAGGTAGCAAAAGAGACTGCAATCAATATAGAGGTATATCTCTTCTCAGCCATGTAGGAAAGTTATACGCCAAAATCTTGGAAAAAAGACTGAGACCAATAATAGAACTACAGTTAAGCGATTCTCAAATGGGGTTCCAAAAAAACAGAGGATGTACCGACACACTATTCACACTAAAGCAGCTTGCAGAAAAAACGACAGAACACAATCAAAACTTATACATAGCCTTCATTGACCAGGAAAAGCATTCGACAGAGTAAACAGAGAACAACTGTGAGAGATACTAACAACATACGGAGTAAGCCAACATCTAACCAACCTTATTAAAAGCCTCTACGTCAACAGCAGCTGCAGGGTCAGAACAGCAGCAGGCTACACAGACCACTTCGAAGTTAGATCAGGTGTAAGACAGGGGTGCGTACTATCCCCCCCTACTGTTTATTACATACATGGACCATATATGCAAGCTAGCCAACCCATCAGAGACAGAGGAGATCAACGAGCTTCTATTTGCAGACGATCAGGCACTAATACATGAAACAATAGAAGACCTACAAGAACACTTAAACAAACTCAACAACTCAGGCACAAATTCAACATGAAAATCAACATCAACAAAAAAGTCATGAATGTCGCCAAAAATAAACAGAACATCAACATAACTATACAAGGCAGACAACTAAAACAAGTAGAGGAATTCAAATACCTAGGAAGTCTAATGACAGAAGATAATTCTCAAACGACAGAGATAGAATCTCTCTCTCTCTCTCTCTCTCTCTGCATTCAGGACTCAATCAGAGTAAGGATTCCAGACTCTCATATGAAGTCAGCTGTCAGGCTAAGTGTGTTGATCGCCCCCACAGACAGAACATCACAATTAGAGTCTGTCAGATCCACTCTGACTGAACACCCGTTAATACGTTGCACTGTGTTCTGCGCCAGTGGCCCAGTGCATCCGATTTCAGCCAGCATTTTATTCGGGTTTGCTTTCCCTAGCCCTTGATTGTCCCCAATCTTCCTGCAAGGCAGCAGATGATCTTTTCTGTAGGGGGATTCTGCCCTTAGATGGTAGGCCCTCCCAGGTTTACGAGCACCATCTGCCTGAGTCACTAGAGGTGACTAACACAGACACCGACACACAAAGATGTGAGATGTGACTAACACAGACATACACACACAAAGATGTGAGATGTGACTAACACAGACATGCACACAGCGATACGAGGCATGACTAACACTGACACACATCAAGATATATGACACATGAGTAACATAAACATGCACATAAAGATATGAGATATAACTGACATTGACATGCACGCACAAAGATATGACACATGCCTAACATAGACATTCACACAAAGATAAGAGATATGACTAACATAGATAAGCACACACAAAGATATGAGATGGGACTAACATAACCATGCACACACAAGGATATGAGATGTGACAAACACAGACATGCACACACAAAGATATGAGATATGACTAACATAAACATGCACACAAAGATATAAGATATTACTAACCCAGACATGCACACACAAAGATATGACATATGACTAACACTGGTACACACTAAAATATGAGATATGACTAAACACAGACACACATAAAGATATGAGACATGATTAACACGGACACACCGAGATATGAGATATGACTAACATGACACACACCAAGATATGAGCCATGGCCAGCACACACAAGCTAAGATATGAGCCATGGCTAGGACAGAAACACAGCAAGATATGAGCCATGGCTTCACTAAAAAACACCAAAAAATTAACCATGTCTAGCACAGAAACACATTAAAGTGTCCATATGCTTGGGCTTGTTGTAGTCGGCAGACTCTTCTGAACGTGGGAATCACAGGTTTCGTTAAACAGTTGTCCGGAGATTTGAGAGTGCAGTCTGACCCATAGAACGTTCTCTTGCATGTACAGATTTCCGATCGACTGTTGACAGGTGTCGTTGAAAACAGTTGTCCGGACATTTGAGAGTACATATGATGTCACAGCCATTAGAACACATCTGTTCGCACTGTAGCCCAAAATTACCATCTGGACAAGTGTCATTACAGGTATAGCCAAGATGTTTACATTGTAGGCATTTTCCAGATTTTTTCCTCAAATAAAGGACAGACACTGAGACAAGACCCGGAACAGTCGTGTCCATAGATCCCATGTGAACAGTAGCCGTGACAAGTACCGATGATGACATTGCAGCCTTTACTACACCCACTACACACTGCACAAAACGACAAGAATGCTCGTCCAGACAATAGGTGTCTGTAAATGTTTGCACCTCACATACCGTCAGTGCACTGTCGGTCTGCGGAATGGTCGGTGAGGAGATAGAATCAAGATGCAACAAAGCTTGAAAGCTTGTCAAATCATCGGACAGTTATCACCACTATTGTCAAACAAGGAAATAACTCTGGAGGCAAAACAAGCACTATACAATACAATCTTCATCCCAACGTTGTGCTACCAATGCCAGACCTGGACCCTAGATGCAAGAACAATAAGAAAAATAACCTCTACAGAGATGAAATGTGTTAGACAAATGACAGGAAACAGTCTGAGAGATAAGATCAGAAATGAAGAACTGAGAAAAAAGCTAGGAATAGCCCCCGCCATAGAATATATAAGGAAACAACAGATAAAATGGTTTGGCCACATGACAAGGCAGAAAGAACAAAACACAACACAACGAGCCTTCAACAAACATTGTGAGAACACCAGACCAAAGGGTCGACCACGAAAAAGATGA
Organism: Megaustenia siamemsis; assembly: GCA_032433765.1. NCBI lineage: Eukaryota > Metazoa > Mollusca > Gastropoda > Stylommatophora > Ariophantidae > Megaustenia > Megaustenia siamemsis. The sequence goes on along the minus strand of JAVIAB010000117.1, from coordinate 40,685,815 downwards.
GTCGATGGAATATTAGAAGCACTAGGAAACATAACAGCAGCAGAGGCGAACAGAAAAGCAAAAGACTGCAAATTATATCTCCCCTCTACGCTGAAAGGCAGATGAGGAAGGAAAGAAGAAGAAGAAGAAGGGAAAAAGACAAAGAGGAAGACCAAGGAATTCTTGGAGAAGACAGATAGAAGCAGAGATGAAGATGATGGGGAAGACATGGAATGATCTTAAAAGAATGGCAAAAAACAGAACAACTTGGAAAGTGTTTGTTGAAGACCTGCTGGGAATCAAAAAAAGGTAGAAAAAGAAGAATATAGAGAGAAGAGGGAGAAACAGAAAATGATACCAAAATAAGGATATCAAAAGCAAGAGGAGCATTTGTTGCCCTGGTAAACATATGAAAGTCCAAAGAAATTAGGTTAAATACTAAAATAAAAATGTTCAATTTGAATGTTAAGTAAAGTAAAGAGCCCCGTCAGCCAAGTGGTGTATAGGGAATATGGTGTTAGTGACCATAAATTTTTCAGACCTTCAGCACATGATTTTTGGGGTAATTTGGTCGGTATTACGCCCGTGATGCTTTACCTTCCCAGAAAAATCCGGTACACATTTAAGGCTGGGTGAACCCGAAAGCCATCGGTTGAGATCGAACCCTACCTCTTGTCCTTTGTAGCCCAGTTCACTAACCACTGAGCAATCGCAGCTCCAATTTGAATGTTAAGTCTGCATTATTATATGGCTGTGAAACATGGAGAACAACTAAAATGACAATCATGAAGATACAAACTTTCATTAATGGATGCTTACGCAGAATAAAATGATGGAAATGGCAGAACAAAATCACTAACATAGAATTATGGAAATGTACTAGTCAAATACCAGTGGATAAAGTGATACAGCGAAGACGATGGTGCTGGATAGGACACACACTACGGAAGCCAACTGAGAGTATTACATAATAGGCCCTTCTTTTGGAATCCCCAGGGAAAAAGACAAACAGGAAGACCAAGGAATTCTTGGAGAAGACAGATAGAAGCAGAGATGAAGATGATGGGGAAGACATGGAAAAATCTTAAAAGAATGGCAAGAAACAGAACGGCTTGGAAAGTGTTTGTTGAGGACCTATGCTCCAGAGGGAGCTGAAAGGAAGAGGAAGAGTATCTTATTTCTAGAATTTTCTTTGCATGTTCCGGGTCAATGATAAAACTTACTCTGTATTTTTCTCTTTCTGTGATGCAGACTCCTGAGAATATTATTGTATAGTACATGTGTGTTTTCTTTAATTACTGTCCATTTACTTTGATGTCCGTAATCCTAGTATTTTATTTTCCTCTTTGTCGTTTCTTCTATAAGCTCTACTTCTTTGTTATTTATTCTGCAGATGTTGATGGTTTCTCCTTTTTATTTGTTGTCTATCTCCATGTTTTTTTATAGTTTCTCTGGGCATAACCTGTATATCCCTTACCAGCCAGAGAATATATACATATATGATGAAAAGCAATAAATAAGAGGAATTTTATTCTAAAGTGCATGTAAAAATAGTATGAATATTGAAAAATCTTATTTCAAACATGAAATGGCTACTTTCATACATCCCCATATAGGAATCACAACACCCCCACCTTTTTGACTTGCATTGTGAAAGAGAAATGAGGTGTTATTTTTTTCAGTTTCTTCACTTGTTATGCCTAGCAATGAAAGAGGAATATACTATAGTTTAGTGACCAATGGCACATTAAATTAAACAGAAAAAATGTATACCTATTTTCAGAGGCTGGCTGGACTTTGAGGATAAAATACAGTTAACCTATGACCCATAGTGTGATTTTATATGTGTTTATGAATTATGTATTACTTTGTTAAATTATTCATATTATGAATAACAATATAATATTAATGCATATAACGCCGCATAATACCTGTAACCAGGGCTTTTTTTTCAAATTGGAACAATACTTGTCACATTTTTAACTGTTCCGAGATACATATTTTAACAGGTAACTGAATACTAGAACTGCCATCAGTCATCAGTTTACATTATCATGATGTTATGTTTGCAGAAAACAATTTTCATTCATTGAGTGCCGTTTCCGCATCGAAGGTTGGCTACCATGGAAAGCCATTTCACTCTGTCTCTTGCTTTGATGGTGCAGATTGTCATAGGCTGACTAATGACTTGGCATCTTTTGATGTTACTTGTCCGTGTTAGTCTTGGTCTGTCTCTCTTACCTTGTATTTTCCCTTCCAATATTACTTTTAGTTTTAGTAGGTAGGCTGTTGTCTTTTAACATGCACCAAAAATTTCATTTGTTTTTTTCTCTAATTGTGTTTATTAGTTCTCTTTTCATTTTTAGTTTTAAAACTTCATCGTTTGTTTTCTTTCCATCCAATTCTACCTATTCTTCTAATCAACATTTTAAAGGTTTCAATTTTTCTGTTCTGTTTTCTTGTCTAATGTCAATGTTTCTGCACCATATCGACCGGAATATTGAGAAGATGTAACATTTTCACTCTTTTGCTATTCTTAGTTTTAATAGAAAGAAAGTAGCTTAGTTTACAAAATTTAACTGAACTAATAAATTAAATTAGTAACTGTTATTTTCAAATTACTGTTAACTATAACTATAACCAAAAATTTTTGTAATAACTAAAAACTAAATGTATTGAGTATGTATTAAGTCAAATTAAATTAATGTCCGTGTCTGCATAGTTTCGCCATATTATTACAAAATGAAATGTTTCCTGAAATTTAGTGAAATTTTCCAAGAAAAAAGCTATTATTCAACAAATAATATTATTATATATATAAATAATACTACTAATAAATTAATAAATAGTGTAGGTGTAGTGCCGTAACTTGTCACTTGTGCGTGCGTAAGTGTAGTTCGGTAGAATAATTATTATTCGACATTTACTATTATTAGCTGGCTCTACATCGACTCTTTGACTATTGACTGAGTTTTAATAGCAATAGTATCATCATATCATATGTAATTTAATATGTAATTAATTTAATTTGACAGTACTGTACCCGGGTGTACTACTTACCAATTGAAATTCTCGTCTCCGATCAAAAGCAGAAATAATTCCCTTGTCTACCCACAATCTTTTCAATGAATCAATAAAATCACAAAAACTGTATGATCTAACTTTGAACCGCTGCTAAAATCAAAAACTTTAGAAGCGTCTTTTATACGTGATTCATCTCCCCATGGTATGTTGAGTTTTTGCCTGGCGTCAATGAGTACTCGCATTCCTTTGAGAACATTGCTGTAAACAATTATTCTGAACTCATGTATTTGCTCTTCATCGAAGTCCTGTCCGTGAATAATTCGCATCTGTTTTAGAAATGTACTCTTACCACTTTCACCTGCACCTAACAGAAGTACCCTTACTGTTCGTCTGAAAGTTAGTCTATCTCTATTTAGCTTCCTATCAATCTCTTTACTTTTAATTTTCTGGCGCTTTTCGTGCTCACTGATACAACAAACCAGCACCGTCTCCGCCATTTTTTATGACTTTAAGCTTTCTTGTGACGTCACAGATAAAACTTCCGGATCAAGCAACTCCACTGACCTCATGAAGGATGGTCTCCGGTAGTATTTAATTTAACTTACAGCCTCACTGGACCAGGGTTGCAGAGTGCGTGCATTACACTATTACAGCGGTCGGTTTAAAAAGTATTTGTAGTGGCCAGGATCATTGAAGGTATGCGATACAGTGGTGGATCGAGCGTTTAGGTCATTGATGATATAGTGATACTATATAGGGTGTCTCTTTAATGACTGCATTTTTTGTTGTTGAAATAATTACGCACCTAAATTGTATCTATGTATGACGTAATAGTTCAAGCACCATTTACGTGTTCATTTAAACATCACTGCTACATGATAGATCTGGCTTACAATGGTGTTAAAGATTGAAGAAAGAGTATTTATAGTGGAGCATGTGTTCCGTAACGGCGGCAAGTATTCGAATGGGGTTGTTGAACAATTTGTGAATAGATTTCCTGATACACCAGTGCCTCATCGAAATACTGTGAGTAATTTAATAATCAAATTTCAAACACCGGTAGTGTACATGATGTTAGCCGTCCTGGTAGACCATCTGTTCTTGAAGTAACATCTCTCAACATCCAGGACAGCATTCTAATGAGTCCTGGCAAATCAATAAGAAAGCTGGCTCAACAAGTACACAAATCAAGCAGTACTGTTTATAGAGTTCTGAAAAAAAAAATTAAAGTTACATCCGTACACATTTTCCGTCGTTCCTCAATTAAAAGAATTAGATCACCAATCCAGAATTAATTATTGTATGTGGTTTGAGAATTTTCTAGCCCAAGAAGGTGAGGAAATCCTTGATTTCACTTTCTTCACAGATGAAGCATGGTTCCATTTGTCTGGGTACGTGAATAGGCAGAATGATCGTCTTTGGAGTGATGAAAATCCACATGCATTGCACCCAGTGCCTCTCCACGATCAGAAAGTAGGAGTGTGGTGTGCAATGAGTCGTCAGCGGATAATCGGCCCAATTTTCTTCTATGACACAATAAATTCAGAAAGATACAGGATTAACATACTGGAGCGATTCGTAACCCAACTTTCTGAGCCAGAAATTGAAAAAGCTTGGTTTCAACAAGATGGCGCAACTGCTCACACTGCTGTAAAATCACTGGAATTTTTATATGAAATTTTGCTAATCGTATAATCTCTCGCGGAATTTGGCCTGCACGGTCTCCTGATCTTACTCCCATGGACTACTATCACTGGGGTGAACTGAAAGGAAAAGTGTACGAAAACAATCCCCACACACTCGATGAGCTGCAGGTTTCAATCGCCAACAACATTAATAATGTTACACAGCCCATACTGCGTAAGGTTTTTGACAATATGAAAAAACGTATCAACATTTGCCAACTAAAACGTGGTGGATATTTCGAATACCTTTTGTGAATAGTGATGTTATATGTTTAACTTTACCGAAAAAGGAACAAGCTACAGCAGTACATGATGCGTGATTTACATAAATAAATTAGAACAACTAGATTTTCAAATAATGCACAGTCATTAAAGAAACACCCACCGATCTGCAAGACCTTCAATTTCACAAGACCAAATTATGGAACTCCAAGACATAATTACAATGAGTCCAAATGCATCTTTAAACCACTTGTCTCAACAGGTGCAAATATCTAAGAGTTCTGTTCACAAGGTTTTAAGAAGTGAACTACACTATCGTCCATACAAATTAACTGAAGTGTCTCAACTCCAAGAAAGAGATTATGAATCCTGTTTAAACTACTGCATGTGGTTTCAGAATTTTATTTATGAACTTGGCGCTGCCATCCCTGACGTCACTTTTTTCACTGATGAGGCCTGGTTTCATTTATCCGGTTATGTGAACAGTCAGAACAATCGGCTGTGGAGCAGTGAAAACCCCCATGAATTTCATCAAGTGCCGCTTTACGATCAAAAAGTCGGAGTGTGGTGCGCTATAAGTCGTATGCGGATAATAGGACCTATATTTTTAAATGAAACAATAAATGCAGAACGTTACCGTACTTTAATTCTGGAACAGAACATAGCACACCTTACAGAACGGGAAATTATAGAATCCTGGTTTCAGCAGGATGGGGCAACAGCACACACAACCACAACAACACTCAATTATTTAGAAAGCATATTTGCAAATCGCATTATTTCACGTGGAATCTGGCCTGCTCGTTCACCAGATCTAACACCCCCAGATTATTATCTGTGGGGGGGCATTGAAGGGGAAAGTTTATGAAAATAATCCGCAGACAATTAATGACCCAAAGACTGAAATAGTAGACAAGATTAAACAAATATCACCAGACATTATTCTGAAGGTTTTCGCAAATATGGAAAGACGAATCACGACATGTCTTGAGGCCCGTGGTGAACATTTTCAACATATGCTTTAGGCACTTTATTGTGTTAATACCAACATTACCCATTATAAGCTCGCCGATAGCAGTCAAGTATATTTGAATATTTTACAATTTGTGTGACGCATTAGTTAACCGCATTTCTGGTGACGTTTTTCTTCCGAGAGTAGAAATTCACTGCACTGCGACTTTAGAAACACCCTGTACTATACTGTCTGAGATATAGCGAGCGTTTTTACCCCCGTGCGTTTTTGGGTGTTTGCAGCATACAATAAGTTACGAATTGTTTAGGCGCCTCGGTTTACCTAGAAGTCCGTCCTGATCATCGAATTAGTTGTTCAGTTTATGGACTGGTGTGAAAGGATTTTTTTAAGAACTAAATTAAACATTGACGTAATTTTAAGACACTTAATACTTTAACTACCAATGGTGAGTGGACTATGTGCACTGGATTTTTTTTTAATGACCAACGTCTAGTACGGCTATTGTTGGAAAAAAAATTAACCGTGCTGTCAATTAACTTGTAAGTTAAAAGTTAGCTAGTCAAGTAGATCGGTCAGCTCATCAAATCCCTCATAAACAGCTTTTTTTTTCTGTACAAATTCGTCTGGATATACAAACTACCCCATATGTGATGCCAACACTACCAGCGTTTGCCTAATAAATGATGAAGATAGAGAAATCTGGTTTAATCCTCCTGACATAAACAACATACAGGAAGAATGATAAGTTTGAAACCAAAGTTTTACTGACAGGATGTCATCCATATCTTTTTCAGGAATAGCAAAATTGTCATTTTCAAACAGATCTGTACACAAATAACTGCTACATAAGTAGTATAGTAACAATTTTAGACGGTGTTTATGTGTACAGCGAGGATTTTTTTTTTACATAAAAAGTCTCCTCTCACATGGCTTCTCACTTTTTGGTTGGGCCGTGGAAACCGGTGACCTGTTGACCTGGTGTTTTTTTATTGAGCCACAGCTACAAAATTCCCTGCATACCTGGGCGCTGACGTGAGAAATATTGACGGCAGCGTTGTTTATGTCTGTAACAAGCTGGTGTCAGGGTCGCCCTTAATGTTTATATGGGGTGACCTTGTTTTATAAATAGGCGTGTGTAATAGAGGGAAACCTCTCGCGCTGACCTAAAATCACTTGTCTTTGGTTCGTCATTTGGCTTTCAGCGTCGAAGGGAAATATATTTTGGGGTCTTCTGTTGGCTTCTGCTGGTGTTATATTTTTTTCTTAGTGCTTCCATCCATCTTTTTTCGTGGTAGAGTGTATTCTCGCAAAGAGTGATATTGACCACTTTTCTTAACAGTAGAAAAGTAAGTAAAGAGACCCCGTCACGCCAAGTGACGTATAGGGAATATGGTGTTAGTGACCATAAATTTTACAGACCTTCAACACATGATTTTTGGGGTAATGTGGTCGGTATTACGTCAGTGCCCCTTCACTTTCCCAGAAAAAGTTTTTCTTAATAGTAGCACAATGTTATGCGTTGTTTATGTGTTAGCGGGAAATGTATTATTGTGACGTCGTGCCTAACCTTGATCTCGTCATTGGTTTGTAAGGTTCATAGAGAAATGCTGACTAGGCATTATTTGTGTCATTGAAGGTATAATGTTTATATCTGAGGTAAGAGTGATATTGACCACTTTCTTAATTGTAGAGATATCAGCAACAACAAATAAAAAAACTGATTCTACGCCACCAAGTGTCATTTGTAACGATGGATCCCCGATGGAAAGACCCCTTCACAGATCTGATAGCCGGCCCCACGGATTGTGGAAAAACGGTTTTTGTGCAAAAGTTTCTACAGAATCTACACGAGTTAGTTGTCCCCATACTTATTGAAATAATCTTGGTATTACGGAAAACCAATTTACGAAACTATGGGTTAAGTGAGATTTATCGAGGGTCTACCAGACATCGATAAATTGGAAGGGGTAAGAGGAGAAAACTTAATCATCCTCGATGACTTGATGTCGAAAACGGACGAAAGGGTAACAAAATTATTAACCAAAGGCAGTCATCACAGAGATTTGAGCGTGATCTACATTGTTCAAAACCTATTTGGAAAAAATAAGGAATATCGAACATTAAGCCCCAATACCCATTATAGTCCTTTTCAAGAACCCGAGATACGGAAGTCAAATTACCAATCTGGCTAAGCAAATGTACCCAGGTCAAGTAGCGTACCTGCTAGATAGTTTTAAGGATGCGACAGCGTCTCTCCCACTGTTATTTGTTGGTGGACCTGCGACAGAAAACACAGGATCATCTGAGGCTCAAACAAAGATATTCCCAAAGGAGAAACAAATCATATACGTACCACAGTAAGGCAGACTCACTTAGACGACACTGTGAAATGTTGAAATGTCTGCTCGCGGCCATGCCGAGTGGTTTAAGAGCCATATTGAAAACTGCCTCTCCCGAGCTCATTCGCTTTTTGTGCAAGTGCTGTCATAACATATTAAAAGATAATGTTAGATTCACTCAGCGACAAAAGTGCGAGCTACGTCGACACGAGAACAAGCTGAGACTCCACACCTAAAAGAAACCAAGTTTTAAGGGGCAGAAAGAGATTCTACAAACTGGTGGATTCATAGGTGCTTTGATCCGACCTATGTTAAGTGTTCTTGGTGGTGTATTAGATGCGTAACCATAGCCAAACAAATAATCTTGTTGGATCCTCGGTTGCTCGACGTGCTGAAACAGACTACCATGTATACCCCGCCTGACGCGATCAATGACAACTTGAGAGATTTAGACGATGAAATGCAACGTATTCTAGGCCTCGATGATTTAGTACCCGTTGAAAAGTTCTGAGTATACCAACGTGCTCTGCATCAGTATTTAACTATTTTGGAGAATAATAAACGACGTCCGTTGGGCTCAGTCGATCTCATTCAACGCAATGCCTCAAAAGAAAGAATACCTTCTACAACACCACTCGAGGTGCCACCAGAGCAAGCCAAGGCAACAGAAATCCCAAAAACAAGTAATGAAAACACTTCACAGTTAACCAGGTATAGACTGAGACCCAAAACAAGAAAGAGTGGAATTGAGTTATTGAGTTATTTGCGGGTCATCATCATTGCACTCCGCTCATGTCCATAGGTGCTCAGATCTCCTCCTCAGCAAGTATAGCAGTGACCAGCGACTGACGACTCCAGTTCTGTGTTGGTTGATAAGTCTTCTTACACGGCCACCAAGTTTCTCATTTCTGGCGGTGCCCATCCTTACTCTCATTTCCATCATCCGAAGAAGTGACGTGGATCTGTGTTTGTCGAAGTCCTGTGCTCTTCCCACATTGGGTTGATGATGTCCGCCCGATCCATCGGTTGCCCTTCCTCAACGACAGCGCAGCCAGACAACCTGTCTGCTCTTTCATTTCCCCGTACTCCCGCATGTCCAGGGACATAGAGAAAGGTGGCCTTACGTATTTTGGACTTCTGTAATGACTCTACCCATTGCATGCGTACAGAGCCTGCGTCCACTTTTTTATCATGCTCATCGAATCACTTAGTATACATGCGTGGGTGTAGTCTTGTGGCTCTAACAATTTGAATGCCTTGGTCACTGCCATCACCTCCATTGTCATGCTACTCGTGGTCATGACGTATGCACCACTGTCTTCTTTGATTATTCTGCCTGACGAGCGTGCTGTAAATGCCCATGCACTTCTTTGGTGTCGTCTTACAGATCCGTCTGTATAGATGACTGCATCTTTCTCATCGGTGTCATCGCAGATGAGACCGTTGACCTCAGCATTAACCACGACCGGGTTCTGTTTCCTACTTTTCTTGTCGGCACTACAGAGGCATACCAGACTTTCAGAGCACAGGCCGGATATGGCTCAAATCTGATGAGAGCAAAGGGAAGGCCCTGTTTGCCCGCTACATTGAGCAGACGGACCAAAGAAATGAGGCTGTAAGAATGAGGATACGGGGATCGCTGTCAAAATTGTGTAAGAATGTAGGACTGGAAGAAGATCTGACAATCACAACCGATACCATTCGCATGAAACTTAAAAGGTCACACAACACTGCTCCTCGTCCAGATGGTGTTCGGTACGATGACATAGGCGATTTAGCTGACGACAACTTGACAAAACTGGCCAATGAGTTTAATACCAGTATTCGGAGTGGCCAGATTAACTCTTTCAGTACGGAAGGTTTTTATCAATTCAGCGGCAGAGATTTCAGAGACAACAATTGTCATGTCATTAAATATTAATGTACATGTTTATATTTATTATTACACTTAATATATTATAGATTAATTTTTACATAATAAAAAATTAATTAGATTTCACCAATAACGAGATGATACAAGACATTTAAATAGAATACGGTTATAATATAATTTACATGAATCAATTTGAGAGTGTGGTGCAACGTATGCGACCGAAATTGGTATGGCGCATGGTACGGCGAAACGTACGGAAAGAATCAAGGAGGAGTGGCTATACAGCTACTTACTACCGCTACCGAAGCCAAACAAGGACCATTCTCAGATCAGTGCCTACAGAATCATCACAATGCAGAACACTGCGGGCAAGCTGCTGGAGAAAATAGTTGCCCGTGTCCTCACCTGTCGCCTTGAACAGAAACGCATATTCCCACCCACACTCGGAGGTTATAGATATAACAAAGAGACATACCTCAATGCGGCAGTCTTTGCCTATGACGTCTTCGAAGGCTTCCACAGACGAGAGGAGACATGTGCTGCTGCTATAGATCTGGAGGATGCATACAACAGGGTACCATTTGAATATCTCATGCATATGCTCCTCAAACTGGCGGTGGACCCCTTCCTCATTAGATGGATCGCCGCGGCACTGTTTCAGAGGAAGGTGATACTCAGATGTGGAAGTTGGTCTTCCGAGCCAATATCCAATTATCCAGGGCTGCCACAAGGCTCACCATTGTCACCAGTTCTATTTAACGTGTACACAATAATGATCACAGATCAACAGCTGGATGGGAGGGGAAGAACTATGACTTTTGCTGATGATATTCTGGTATATCGACAGGGAAGAGACAGACGGGGAATCGCCTCCACAATGCAAAACGAACTCGATCGCATTTCTTCCTGGTGTGGGGTTTCAGGTGCCTTGGTTAATCCTAATAAAGCATCAGTTTCATGGTTCGCCCTTAACAATCATATCGTTAATATGACCACACCGGTAGTACGATGACATAACCAGGGACAAGTTGATGACATACCTCGGAGTTAGGTTTCATCGCAGCCTGTGTTTTCTGGACCACGTCGACCATGTGATAACAAAATCCCGCAAAGGATTGAAGGTCATGGCAGCTGCCAACATCGAGCAGAGGCTACTTACTCTTCTGTTCCAGGGATTAGTCCTCGCACCAATCGAGTATGCCCTGACAATTCTTACTGTCAGTACGACTCAAATTGATAGGCTGGAGAAAATACAAAATGAAGCCATGCGCATTATCCTGGGATGTACGAGGAACACTCCTTGTGAAAGGTGCCAGGTTGAAAAGAGGCAAATCATGGGTGGGCCGAGCAGAAGGTGTCATTAAACAGGTCTGTGGGCTTACCAATATCTGCGTTGGTGAGGAGTGGATACCGGTGTCTACGTCATTCAATGGGACTTTCTCGTGTATTGTTACACTCAACAGGAAAAGTAGGGAACAGAACACGGTCGTGGTTAATGCCGAGGTCAACGGTCTCATCTGTGATAACACCGATGCAACAAAGATGCAGTCATCTATACATACGGATCTGTAATACGACACCAAAGAAGTGCATGGGCATTTACAGCACGCTCAGCAGGCAGAATATTCAAAGACAGTGGTGCATACATCATGACCACGAATAGCATGACAATGGAGGTGATGGCAGTGACCAAGGCATTCAAATTGTTAGAGTCACAAGACTACACCCACGCATGTATACTGAGTGATTCGATGAGCATGATTAAAAAAGTGGAGACGGGCTCTGTACGCATGCAATGGGTAGATTCGTTGCAGAAATATAAAATACGTAAGGCCACCTTTATTTATGTCCCTGGACATGCGGGAGTACGGCGAAATGAAAGAGCGGACAGGTTGGTTAACTGCGCTGTCGTTGAAGACGGGCAGCCAATGGATCGGGCGGACATCGTCAATGCCCTCCAAGATGTGGGAAGAGCACAGGACTTCGACAAACACAGATCAACGTCACTTCTTCGGATGGTGGAAATGGGGGTTAAGATGGGCACAGCCAGAAATGAGAAACTTAGTGGCCGTGTAAGAAGACTTAACAACCAACATAGAACTGGAGTCATCAGTCGCTGGACACTGAGGGAATTGCTGAGGAGGGAATCTGAGCACCTATGGACGTGTGCGGAGTGCAATGATGATGACCCGCAAATAACTCAATAACTTTTCCTGTCGAGTGTGACATTACACGAGAAAGTCCCCTTGAATGACGTAGGCAACGGTATGAAAGAGTGGAATCCCAACACCATAATGAGAAATGTTGAGAAAATATTGAGACGTCATTACTTTGACCCTAGTCGACCTGGGGCGTATAGTGGTGCAATGTCCTTGCAACGTAATACCAGACTACGAATTAAAGAGATCAATCGGCAGTTGAGTCACCAGGATACCTATATACACTTCACAAACCAATTCATCGCAGATTTGAAAGACGTCACATTATAACGAGTGGACCCCAATAGCAATATCAAGCAGACCTAATTGATTTGAGACATTTGAAATAGCACAACGATGGGTATTCCTATTTGGCTTCTTGTGTGTGTGTTTTTAGTAAATACACGTAGTTTGTACCAATACGAACCAAAATGGGCAAATCTTTAGTGGAAACCGTCGGTAAGATATTTCTTGATTGAAAACCTGAGAGTTTTCAAACCAATAAAGGGTCAGTTTTTGAACAGAACATTTAAGAAATTTCTCGCTGACAATAACGTTTACTTTTTCACTACACAGAACTAAGATATTAAAGCTGCCGTGGCGAAACGCTGTAATATGACTCTGAAACAACGGATGTGGCGAATTTTTACGAAATCCAACCAACTTCGCTGTGTCCACGTCCTACACGTCCTACTTCGAAGCTGTAGCCGTTCGTATCACAGAAGTATAATAATGGCACTGGTCGACGTCAGCAGAGGCAATCAAGAACAGGCGTGGAACACGTATAATAATAACAAACACAACTTTAAATTTGAAAGACCCTTGTATAAGGCTGGTGATCGAGTTAGACTGGTCCTGGGCAGAGCCTATTTTTTAATAAAAAGGTTATGCTTCGGCTTAGAAGGAGGAACTGTTTACCATCAGTCAAGTAAATGAAACAAAACCCGTTACATATGTGCTGAAAGACGATAAGGGTGACGAAATAGAGGAGACATTCTACGTGCCAGCAGTTCAAAAAGTTGGATACAAGGGCGAGTACAGGATCGAGAGTGTCATAACCAAGCGTCGCACGTCATTTGGACGAAAAGAGAGTTTAGTAAAGTGGTTCGGGTATGACTCCTCATTCAACAGTTGGATACAGACCAAGGACATTGTCAGATACAAAAACTAGAGATGGCAAAAGGCAGAACTTTGAAAGAGCCTGTTTTACGAGCTCTAAACTCGGGAGGGGAGAGAACCACGTTCTGGCCGGTATTTGGGAACCTATTCCCCCAATTAAAGATTGTCGTTATGTGTCAAATGGTGGTTATAGATGCCATTGCTGCGGTCTGGTTGTTCAATCTGACCACCGAAAAGCCAGACGCGAAGGACGGACAACTACGGATAGCCCTACTGAGCAGGTGTTTGGGTTACATGCTCCCGAATCCAAAGTTGGAGACGAGACTGTGAATCAAGGAACATGAGTTTTTATGTCACGCTACCCAGCAACGCCTCTATGGAGATTTTAAAGGATAATAACACCGGCCACTTTTTCATTAAACTCCCCCAGACCATTTCGATGCAGTATAAGATCGCACTGGTGGAGATAAGTTTCCACTTAATTTTTTCAACCTATTAGAGGGTGATGTCTGGATTCGTTACAAACTTCTCAGTAGCAACCAAATTCGCAGCGTTAGATCTCCCTTCACCGTGACCCTGGCACTGGGGTTATACCAGATATCCGAAGCTTTCATTTGCGCGTTGAATACGTTGATCGTAAGAGAGGAGTTGAATGTGAGCGGAAAAGCGGTCAAAATTAGATTCTTTAACGCGAAGAATGCAAATATAACTCTACGAAAAAGAAGTAAGCGTTACCATAAGCGACACATTACATAATCGACAAAAACATCTTAGCTTTCCCCACGACATGTATAACAGACGCCGCTCTCGATGTGCACAGCGTGGGCGAAATGGACTTGGAAAGTGTTGCGGAAAATGTCTACGTCAATTGTTTACTTTCGAGTGAAGAAACATCTTGATCTGCCATAATGGTGAGACACACACCCTTTCATCGCGATGCCGGGTTATACGAAGACTTTTACTGCTATCATGCGGGTGATGGAATGCCCGTGTTTATAGGAGGTTGAAATCAGAGAGGTCGAAGAATCGGCATTTTATTTGGGGGAATCTAGATGGCTGTTTTATCCTTGCTAAAAACAGTGTGTAAAGTCTTACTCAAAGAAGGTTTGGGGACTGGTCTGCAGGTCGCACAGGACGCAGTAGTCGGCAGAAATGTCGGCGAAGCTATCAAAGAACTAGCTAAGGAGGACGGCCAGAGGTTGATAGAGTATTAGACCATTTGACTAGCAGCAACCAATCAGGAAGTGGTTTACGACAACGAAGCGGAAAGTGAGTCGAGAAGGCAGCACCACCCGGAGAACCCGTTACGAAAATGTTAAAACCGGCTGCTAGACAGTTCCCCCTTCATTATGTACGCTACAAGAAAATGAGGGTGCTGGTGGCAAAGGATATTTTCGATGAATAATGTCTCTTCGTGTGAATGTCTTCACCCTGATTTTTATTTATTTAGCGTTCCACAGACTCAAACATCTATAGATTCGGGCCAATTTACTGAAATTCGTCCGATCGCGTCCTTAGCGCATGGTGCACCCATTCGAGTTTTTCATTTCTGGATTCAGCGACGAATTTCTAGATCTTTATAACACGTTTTTGCATCTGCGGGCCAGGATCACCCTCCCCAACGGGGATAGTTTACCATTTTATACCGAGGTAGGGCCAGTAAAATTTATCTTCACAGTCTAATTTCAAAAGTCGACGTATCTCTGAACCACAGGTTGATTACACCATCGGAGAATACCTATCCCTTTAGAGCAGTGTACGAAGCTACGCTAAACTATGGGGAGCGAAAACGCGACACTTGACGGCTGCTCTGTTCTACAAAGAAACAGCAGGCCACCAAAATAATATATGCAGTATAATGAGGGATTTAAAACACGACGTAATTTGATTTGGGTAGTAAAGAGGTTGACATGATGGGTCGTTTGTACTGTGATGTTTTTGTGCAGGATCGTTACATGTTAAATAGAGTCGGACGAAAGATCAAACTCACACCCTCTAAGGACGTATTCAACATTATGACTCACGATAAGTTTGTGGGTTATAAGAGTGTGATCACTTACGCAGCACTCGTGGTTAGGAAAGCTAAGCTAAACCCGACGATTTCTCTGGCCCACGAAAAGGCTCTTTCAAATGGGAATGCTTGAAACCCGATCAAGAGGGTTACCATCAAAACATTCTCCATTGATAGTTGAATGCTCTCCCACAACCACGACAATTTATTTTTGTCTCAAACACCAACCCGTATAGTGATAGGTCTGATTACCGCCAGTGCCTTTAATGGTGTTTATACCGCTAAACCGTTCAATTTTCAACACTTTGGTTTTGACTTACATGAACCTGATGGTCAATGGGAGATGTGTTTCCGGAAAGCCTCTAACTTTTGACTTTGAACGAAATCACTACGCGCAATCCTTATTTAGTATAAACGTGGCAATGGGTCTGATTGGTAAAGACGATGGAAATAACGTTGATTATCGAGAGTTCAATGACGGATTTTGTCTATTTGGTTTTGACATCTCCTCCAGTCTGCTAGATGGATCCCACTTTGAGCTAGCCACAAGCGGGCCTTTGGCGATATAGCTCAAATTCGCCGCTCCCACAACAACTCCCCTACAAGTTATCCTCTACGCCGAGTTGGATTCGGTATTCGAGGTGTCCTAGACATTATAGGTTCTAAAAGACTACGCCGTTTGAGAATATGAACACGGGGGATATTTACAGCTTCTTGATGTCGGATATTTTCGTTCGACGTTGTTCCCTTGTTACTGTCCTTTCACTAAACCGTTTACCGCCCATCATTGACCCTACCAAGACTGCAGCTTTTGTCAAAAACACCGACCCTGCCCACAAATCAGGTGAACATTGGGTGGCCCTCTTTTACAACGGACTGTGACAAATTAAGTATTTCGATTCCTAAGGTTTACCTCCCAGACACATGGATATTTTAAACTTTATCGAGAGGAATTCACACGTTCCATTCGTCTACAACCCACGGGTTTTGCAAGATTTGTTTAGTAATACGTGTGGTCTATATAGTGTTTATTATATTATTTTAAAGTGCTGTGTTGCGAAGGTTAACAAATTATCATGCCATTTTCAACGACACCACATATTAACGACCCTATCATGTATCGTTTGCTCACTCCGTGGATATTTCAGCTTCGCAGCGCAAACTTTACGTGAGTTATTGAGTTATTTGCGGGTCATCATCATTGCACTCCGAACATGTCCATAGGTGCTCAGATCGCTTCCTCAGCAATTCCCTCAGTGTCCAGCGACTGACGACTCCAGTTCTATGTTGGTTGATAAGTCTTCTTACACAACCACGAAGTTTCTCATTTCTGGCCGTGCCCATCTTAACTCCCATTTCTATCATCCGAAGAAGTGACGTTGATCTGTGTTTGTCGAAGTCCTGTGCTCTTCCAACATCTCGAAGGGCATTGATGATGTCCGCCCGATCCATCGGTTGCCCGTCCTCAACGACAGCGCAGCTAGCCAACCTGTCCGCTCTCTCATTTCCCCGTACTCCCGCATGTCCAGGGACATAGACAAAGGTCTTCTTCTTCTACCTTTTAGCTCCCAGTGGAGCATAGGTCTTCAACAAACACTTTCCAAGTCGTTCTGTTTTTTGCAATTCTTTTAAGATCATTCCATGTCTTCCCCATCATCTTCATCTCTGCTTCAATCTGTCTTCTCCAAGAATTCCTTGGTCTTCCTCTTTGTCTTTTCCCCTGGGGATTCCAAAAAAGGGCCTGTTGTGTAATACTCTCAGTTGGTTTCCGTAGTGTGTGTCCTATCCATCGCCATCGTCTTCGCTGTATTTCTTTATCCACTGGTATTTGACCGGTACATTTCCATAATTCCACGTTTGTGACTTTGTCCTGCCATTTCCATCCCTTTATTCTGCGCAAGCATCCATTAATGAAAGTCTGTACCTTCGCGATTGTCAATTTTGTTATTCTCCATGTTTCACAGCCATATAATAGAACAACATAGACAAAGGTGACCTTACGTATTTTGGATTTCTGCAACGACTCTACCCATTGCATGCGTACATAGCCCGCCTCCACTTTTTTTATCATGCTCATCGAATCACTCAGTATACATGCGTGGATGTAGTCTTGTGACTCTAACCATTTGAATGCCTTGGTCACTGCCATCACCTCCATTGTCGTGCTACTCGTGGTCATGACGTATGTACCACTGTCTTCCTTGGCTATTCTGCCTGCTGAGCGTGCTGTAAATGCGCATGCACTTCTTTCGTGTCGTCTTAGAGATCCGTCTGTATAGATGACTGCATCTTTCTCATCGGTATTATCGCAGATGAGACCGTTGACCTCAGCATTAACCACGACCGTGTTCTGTTCCCTACTTTTCCTGTCGAGTGTGACAATACATGAGAAAGTTCCCTTGAATGACGTAGGCACCGGTATCCACTCCTCACCAACGCAGATATTGGTAAGCCCACAGACCTGTTTGATGACATCTTCTGCCCGGCCCACCCATGATTTGCCTCTTTTTTTAGCCTGGTACCTTTCTCTGTGTTAAGCACGTGGTGCAATGGATGCTCTGTATCTGTACTAATCTTCAGGTATGCTCGTGCTCTCCAGATCTTAATTCTGTCATCCATGGTTGGAAAGTCAAGAAGATACCTCATTGCTACACAGGGAGTGTCCCTCGTACATCCCAGGATAATGCGCATGGCTTCATTTTGTATTTTCTCCAGCCTATCAATTTGAGTCGTACTGACAGTAAGAATGGCCAGGGCATATTCGATTGGTGCGAGGACTAATCCCTGGAACAGAAGAGTAAGTAGCCTCTGCTCGATGTTGGCAGCTGCCATGACCTTCAAGGCGGCTAATCCTTTGAGGGATTTTGTTATCACATGGTCGACGTGGTCTCGAAAACACAGGCTGCGATCAAACTTAACTCCAATGTATGTCATCAACTTGTCCCTGGTCACCTTATCAGCTCCCATTCGTACTACGGGTGTGGTTGTATTAACGATATGATTGTTAAGGGAGAACCATGAAACTGATGCTTTATTAGGATTAACCAAGGCACCTGAAACCCCACACCAGGAAGAAATGCGATCGAGTTCGTTTTGCATTGTGGGGGCGATTCCCCGTCTGTCTCTTCCCTGTCGATATACCAGAATATCATCAGCAAAAGTCATAGTTCTTCCCCTCCCATCCAGCTGTTGGGCCGTGATCGTTATTGTGTACACGTTAAATAGAACTGGTGACAATGGTGAGCCTTGTGGCAGCCCAGGACAAATGGGTGTTGGCTCGGAAGACCAACTTCCACATCTGAGTATCACCTTCCTCTGAAACAGTGCCGCGGCGATCCATCTAATGAGGAAGGGGTTCACCGCCAGTTTGAGAAGCATATGCATGAGATATTCAAATGGTACCCTGTTGTATGCATCCTCCAGATCTATAGCAGCAGCACATGTCTCCTCTCGTCTGTGGAAGCCTTCGAAGACATCATAGGCAAATACTGCCGCATTGAGCCATGTCTCTTAGTTATATCTATAACCTCCGAGTGTGGAAGGGAATACGCGTTTCTGTTCAAGGCGACAGGTGAGGACACGGGCAACTATTTTCTCCACTTTACGTGACTCATCCTAAATGGTAGCTTTCTATACATCTCAACACGTCTAATAATTTATTGCGTTTGTTACTTTAAATATATCGTCCACGCCCACCGTTACAGCGTAGTATAAAGGATACTCAATCACTGTACTTGTACGCACAGAAAACCAGAGTCTGTTACCGAGTGGCGTGTTTTGAAAATGTAGTCGTCTAACCTGAATATGCCAGCTTCCTTTGATATTTTTGATCAATGGATTTTCATGTCTCATAACAATGAGAAAATAATTCCACTGTCAAAGGACGGTGTTAAGGCAGTCTCAGTTTATGATTTTCGTACAAACAATTTTCGTAACAGACAATTGATAAACAAAAGGAAATCGCGGTCAAAGTCATCTAAATTTTCCTTTGAGAACTGGCATAACACTCTCGAGAGATGAATTTATCACACTACGTTGTTAATAAAATTGTTTAAAATAAAAGTGTACAAAAAAACAACATATTTGTTTTATTTGGCTTTGTTTAATTTAATTAATTTTAAATTGTTTATTTTAGTCTATTCCTATTTGCTGTATTAAAATATAAACAACTTTATTGAATAATGCTATAAGAATATCGAATAAATACTTGGGTGGAACACCGCCTGGAGTGAGAGATAGGAGAGAATGGTCGAGGTCAGACCGAGGGTTCACTTCTTTTGTTTCAGTTATCACTTTTCTAAGAACACGGACAAGGGAGCGCTTGGGAAGTTTAAGCTTATCCACTTCATTTATGTCTTTTGACAGACTGTGAGCTTTAATATAACACTATTCATTCTATTCATTTATGCCTGGAGAGGGGGGATGAGCGAGATAAATGAGAGAGAGAGAGAAAGAGAGAGTACCAATAACGCCGAAGAAGTCATACACCAGATGATGTCACTGATTCCTCCAGAGGAGAGAGAGAAAGGAGAAAAAACAGTTTTTCCACAAGTGGGATCGGCTATCAGATCTGTGAAGAAGTGTTTCCATCAGTAATCCATCGTCACGAATCACACTTTGGTGGGGTTGATCAGTTTTTTATTCGTTGTTGCCGATATCTCTACTATTAAGAAAGTGGTCAATATCACTCTTACCTCAGATATAAACATTATAACTTCAATGACACCAATAATGCCTAGTCAGCTTTTCTCTATGAACCTTACAAGCCAACGACGAACTCAATGTTACAATATCGAACATACGTCACAATAATACATTTCAAACTAACACATAAACAACGCATAACATTGTGCTACTATCAAGAAAAGTGGTCAATATCACTCTTTGCGAAAATATGCGTTACCACGAAAAAAGATGAACGGAAGCACTTACAAAAAAATAACATCACCAGGTTTCTCTCTATAACACACGCCTATTTACACCCCATATAAACAGTAAGGGCGACACTGACACCAGCTTTTTACACACAGGAACAACGCAGCCGTCAAAATTTCTCACGTCAGCGCCCAGGTCAGCATGAATATTTTTTTTTGCCACGGCTCAATTTTTTAAAAACCTAGGTCAACGCGTCACCGGCCACCACGGCCCAACCAAAAGGTGAGGAGCCATGTGAGGGTACAGTTTTTATATAACAAAAAAGGCACCACTGCCATGGCCCAACCAAAAAGTGAGGAGTCATGTGAGAGTAGACTGTTTATATAACAAAAAAGACTAGACCAACTACAACGCCATCTAAAATGGTTACTATACTACTTACATATTCTTCAAAAATGAAAACTAGAGAACAATGGATGACCTTTGCGTCGATGAAAAATGCAGAATACCTTCTACGGCCTTGCAACCTGTACAATTCAGTTAGAGACAAATTCTGAGACGGATATAGAGATACATTCCTTGACGACTTGAATGACTAAGTTCTCTATGTTTGTCCATCTAGGACACCACTTCTTCATTTATCGACTCTAATACATCACTTCGGTATTAATCCTCTTCTCGGATACCACACGTCTAGTCATCAACTCATTGTACACCATTTCTCTGTATATCAACTTCAGGTACACCATTTCTCTATTCTACCTATTTCCAGTACACCACTTCTTCTATATCTAACGGCTAGTACACCCCTTCTCTATTATTGTTTATTGGTGATTGGTTATGGAAGGCCCCGGTATCACAGCAAACGAATTAAAATCCATAATTGCTCAACCGCCCGTGCCAGTGGAATCATCCGAATTACTAACTCATCTCCCAAACAAAGAAAGGTAACTGTAGTCCCCATCGTAGCAGTCTCAGCACACGCCAAAAGACATAAGGCGAAACCACGCAGAAAGTGAACACAGTCAACTGTTCCCTGTCATACGATATCATCATTCATCGTAAACAAGCTGGATATCGAAGCAGGATCAAAACGGATGAGACACACAGCTCACGGTGTGCACAGAGCACTTAACTCAGTAGCTCCTGCAACTAGCCGGACTTGGAATATGAGGAAACTGCAAGAAGGAACACTTTTCAGACATAGCCTTCAATGGTTCCTGCCGCCTATCCACCATATACCATGGGAGTTCACGTCCTCCCGAAAATGATGATTATCATAGCACTTGATGATGTTAGGCCACATTGTCGACTCCAATTCCAAACATATAGACACACAGTGGTGGTAAGTTATCATTTCCAATCCAACAGAAGCCATATGACCTGTAGTTAGTAAAACCACAGAGAGAATACTCTTGTACTACTGCTTTACCTATCGCCGCCGCCATTGTTTCCTGACCTTTGCTTGGCGCGTCTCTACTCAAGTCTGTTCCTCTTTTTACCCACTTATCACCTATGGCCTCCAGGCTTTAGCGGCGGCATATGGTCACTTTTACAACCTCTTGTCTGGGTCTCACCTGACTGCCCTCAGACTTACACATTTTTAATATTTTTATTTTATTTTTCAGTTCTACATTATTTCTCTATACTGTATTTTATATCTTCACCTATTCTCTAACATGTGACACATATCTTTTTCATCTCATCATCCCATCTCTCATCCTTCTCACCTCTCCCTAACTTTATCATCCTACATGAAGAAATAGGTATTTGTGCCTCACCGTTTGTTGTCGTTGTCCCCTTCTACTGAAGAAGGCCGTAAGCCGAAACGTCAGTATTATGTTTTGTTCCTTTTTTGTAAAGCTGTCACCATACCTTGGAGTGTACGTCACTCCCATCTACTGGCTCCTTGCTACAAGCTTTACCGCAGCACTGCAATTATTTGCCTGTTCCCTAAATTGACGAACTTCGACACATAAAATCATCAACAGGGGAGAAGAGGGAGAACAAAAAACTACAAACTCAAACGCCGCATGTGTACTAAACCTAAAGCATCCATATAATAAAAGCAACACTTATTATATCATTTTCTGATGGCTTCACTAGAAATGCGGGGCTTTCAAGCTGTTATTGTTAATCTAGCTACAACTCTATTGAATAGCGCTACAATTTTTTTTTATTCCTTAGCAATTTTTTTAACGTGTTGATGCCTTTCTTTTTCATCATCATCTCATAACCGTGATGATAGTTTCAGCACAGCTAACAAATAAGCCAACTTTATCCATATATCTATAGTAATTCTTTGGACTTTTGTTTGAGCCTGTCAATTTGTGTTTGTTATCTTCCAATTTCTTTTTATCACTGTCTGTCTGTCCCTCCTTTCACAGATGTGTGCAGATAGTCTTTGTCAGGCCTCATCATCGAGATACTTGACCAAACCGTTTATTTTGAGGTTCTTTACAATAATAAAAAGGTCATCATGTTTGTTGTATCCTTCTTCAAACTTTATCATCATTCGTGATACAATATAAGTAGGAAAGTAAGAGCTGTGTATAAAACATTACGATAACATTTTATCTCCATTAATTTGTATATTTTTGTGTCACGTTTATGTCATGCTGTAGTTGTCCATATCAACATACAACTCTATTATCTATTCCGCAAGCAATAGTCCATCTCTATTTTGTACTCCATTTTCTATCGCGCTACAATAGATCTTCTCTAGATACTTCTCCAATGTCAATTATCATCATGTTTCATTCCGGTTGGCGTAGGCGATCATGACCTTTCACAATTTCTCCTATCCACAGTGCATCGAATCAATTCTGTTGTTGACTGTTTCAATGTCATTACACCAAGCTATCTAGTATTTTATCTTTTTGTCGTCTGCAATCTGTCTTTCCCTGTATTTTGCCAGTTGTAACTAAGTATTCCAACTTTCCTCTTCTCATGGTGTGCCACAAAAATGCTTTCAAAGAACGAGCTAAGGAGACCGGTCAGTGGTTGATACACGGGGCCGTACACCACCTGAGTGTTAACAACCAATTAGGAAGTGGTTTACGACAAAGCAGAAAGCGAGTTATGAAGTTACCTCCACCAGGAGAACCCGTTACGAAGAGGATAAAACCAACAGCTAGACGGTTCCCCCTTCATTCGGCGCACAACAGCAGGAAGACGAAGACGAGGGTGTCAACGGATATTTTCGACTAATAATGTCCCTCATTCACCCCAAATCGTGCGGATTTATTTCGCGTTCCACCCACACAGACATCTCTAGACTCTGGCCAGTTTATTGAAATTCGTCCGATCGCAGCCTTGTCGCATAGCGCACCGATAGAGTTTTTCATTTCTGGAAACAGCGAGGAGTATCTAGATCTTTTCAACACGTTTTTACATTTGTGGGTCAAGATCACCCTCCCGAATGGTGATAGTGTACCACCCGATGCTGTAGGACCGGTCAACAATTATCTTCACAGTCTATTTTCACAAGTCGACGTATCGCTAAACGACACGTTGGTTACACCGTCGGAGAATACCTATCCTTTTAGAGCAGTGTTTGAGGCCACGCTAAATTACGGGGAGGATGCGAAAACGGGATACTTGACGGCCGCTCTGTTCTACAAAGACACAGCTGGCCACCATGACGATTTGAAAGAAAATGAGGGTTTTAAAACACGGCGCGATTTGACTTCGGGTAGTAAAAAGGTTGAAATGATGGGTCGTTTGCACTCTGATGTCTTTGTGCAGGATCGTTACATGTTAAACAGAGTCGATGTAAAGATAAAACTCACGCCCTCGAAGGATGTGTTCGGCCTCGTGGTTCACAATAGCTCTGTGGGTTATAAGAGTGTTATCACCTACGCAGCGCTCGTGGTCAGGAAAGCTAACCTAAACCCCGCGATTTCTCTTGCCCTCGAAAAGGCTCTCTTAAGCGGGAATGCGCGGTACCCGATCAAGAGGGTTACCATCAAGACATTTTCCATCGCTAGCGGGATGTTCTCCCACAGTCAAGACAATTTGTTTTTGTCTCAAACACCGACCCGTATAGTGATAGGTCTGATTACGGCCAGTGCGTTTAATGGTGTTTATACAGCTAACCCGTTCAATTTTCAACACTTTGGTCTGATTTATATGAACCTGACGGTCGACGGGAAATGTATCTCGGGAAAGCCTCTAACTATGGACTTTGAACGAAATCAATACACGAGAGCTTTTTTCGGCACAAATCTGGCCATGGATCTGATTGGTAAAGGCGCTGGGAATAACGTTGATTATAGAGAGTTCAAGGACGGATATTGTCTATTTGGTTTTGACCTCTCGTCCAGCCTACTGGACGGCTCCCATTTTGAGCTAGCCACAAGCGGACCCTTGTCGACAGAACTCAAGTTTGCCGCTCCCACAACTACTCCCCTACAAGTTATCGTCTGCGCCGAGTTGGACTCAGTGCTTGAGGTGTCCAAGACAAGGCAGATTCTAACAGACTTCGCCGTTTGAGAGAAAGAAGAAGATGAACACGAGGGAGATTTACAACCTTTTGATGTCGGATATTTTCGTTCGACGTTGTTCCCTTGTTAGTGTCATTCCACGAAACCACTTACCGCCCAGCATCGACCCAACGGCGACCGCGGCCTTTGTCATAAACACCGACCCTGCCCACGAACCCGGTGAGCATTGGGTGGCTCTATTTTACAACGGTCTCGGCGAATGTGAGTATTTCGATTCCTACGGTTTGCCTCCCAGACACGTGGATATTTTAAACTTCATAGAGCAAAACTCACACGTTCCATTCGTCTACAACCCGCGGGTGTTGCAAGATTTGTTTAGCAACACGTGCGGTCTATATTGTGTTTATTATATACTTCTTAAGTGTCGTGGCGCGAAACTTAACAGAATTCTCATGCCTTTTTCATCGATACAGCACATAAACGACCTTATCATTTATCGTTTGCTCGCCCCGTGGCTATTTCGGCTTCGAGGAAACCCAGACGCTTAAAATTATCAACAACCGGACAGTAATATATATATTTTCAAATATGTGCTGTATATTTGTTGTATTAATAATAAAGCTGTGAAATATAGAACGAATTTTGTTTTGCTTTACCATGAATGTGAAAGAGAGAGAGAAAGAGAATTTTGCTGGTTGATACTTTGTGTGGCTTGATGATGATGATGATGATGATGATAGGACATGAAGGGTGTATGATGCTATTGAGGGTGGTACATGATGATGATGATGTGTCACTAATAATCGGTTTGATACTTTGTGTGGTATGATGATGATGCTGGGACAGGAAGGGTTGATGATGCTGTTGAGAATGGCACATGATAATGTTGGTAGCGATAACACACACGCACGAGCATTCAAGGCACATCGCCCCAAGTTGTATAACCACTGTTGTCCCGCGAGCTACCCCCGCGAGAGACGACCCCACAAGTTTTAGAACCGCTGTTGTCCCCGCCCGCGAGAGCCGACCGCACGCCGTCACGCACCACCGCACACCACGAGAGACGCGCCGATCACCGTCACGCACCACCGCACACCACGAGATAAGCCGATTACCGCCACGACCACCGAGATAATAAGCCGATTATCGGACTTTTGCACGGATTTGGTGCCAGTTTCGTGCGGTATCGGTGCAAAATCCATTGTCTGTGGTGCTGTTTCGGTGCATGTGCGTGCACTTTTAGTTTGGATAAAAAGCCACCTATACTATTCACAGAGATGGGATTTCTCAGAAGAATGTTGAAAATTCCCTGGACAGCTAAAAAGACCAATGATGAAGTTCTCAAAGAGGCCAACACAAAAATTTAACTCCTAAAAAACATCAGAAAAAAACAATCAACATTTTTCGGGCACATCATGAGAAGAGGAAAGTAGGAATACTTGGTTACAACTGGCAAAATAAAAGGAAAGAGAGATCGCTGATGACAAAGAGAGAAAATACTGGATAGCTTGGTGAACATAATTGGTTATATATGTCATAGAATAGTTTTGTTATGACTTGTAGTCCCAGCTCTCCTAAATGCATTTATCTCTTCGTTTGTTATATTGTCGCCACCTGGAGCTTTGCCATTGTCAATAGTGCTACCAATAGTCCATCTTTAGATATTGCTCCATTATCTATAGCGTTGCCAATTTTCCATTTCTAGATACTATTTCATTATCTATTATCATCATTAAGTGCCGTCTCCGCATTGAAGGTTGGCTACCATGGAGCTGCATTCTGCTCTGTCTCTTGCTTTGATAGTGCAGGTTGTCATAGACTGACTTGTCCATCTTTTGATGTTACTCGTCCATATTAGTCTTGGTCTGCCTTTTTTACCTTGTATTTTCCCTTCCAAGATTACTTTTAGTAGGCTGTTGTGTCTTTTAACATGGCCCAAAAATCGCATTTGTCATGTTTGAATAGTTCTCTTTGCATTTTTAGTTGTTTTAAGACTTCATCGTTTGTTTTCTTTTCTTTCTATCCAATACTTCCTATTTTTATATAAATTCACATTTCAAAGGCTTCTATTTTCTGTTCTGTTTTCTTGTCTAATATTCATATTTGTGCACCATACAGGAATGTTGAGAATATATTAACATTTTGCTATTCTTAGTTTTAGCCCTGGTGTTATTGTTTTGATTTTAGTATATTTTTCAAGGCATTAAAATTACTTTTTACCATTCCTATTCTTTTGTTTATTTCAGGTTTACATTTTCCATCACTGGTTACAGTATGTCCAAAAAAGTTGTAGCTCTGAACTGTCTCCAGGTCTATTCCTTCGACTTTGATATCCACTTGTAGGTTTTAAGTATTATCTTTGTTTTAGTATCATAGTTTTAGTATTTTTGATATTCATATCTAATCACAGTTTAGGCCTAACCATCAGAGAGAGGACGTTTTTTGAAATAAAAATGCCCATCAAAGAGAAACGGAGAAAAAACATCAGAGATTGATAACAGGCAGATTCATAACGTTTTTCAGTTGGTGGTGTGAAGAGAAACTATGGGCCTTTACAATGAGTTGCTAACTATCCATGAGGTAGAGCTCTTTTGTATTAAAACAGAGAACCAGAGATATAGTTTTAGAAATATTGTATACCCTGAAATGACGATCAACATTTTTAGGAGGACGTGAACCTCCGGTCAATATGGCGGATAGGTGACAGGAACCGTTAAAAGCTGTGTATGAAAAGTGTTCCTTGTTGCAGTTTCCTCATATTCCTAGTCTGGCTTGCTGCCGGAGCTACTGATTTAAGTGTTCTGTGCACACAATAAGCTGTGCGTTTCATCCATTTTGATCGTGTTTCGATATTCCGATTGCTTACGACGAATGATGATATCATATGACAAGGAACAGATGGCTGTCTTCACTTTCTGTGCGGTTTCGCCTTATGTCTTTTGTCGTGTGCTGAGACTGCTATGATGGGGACTGCAGCTGCCTTTCTTTGTTTTGGAGATGAGATATTAAATCAGATATTTCCACTGGCACGGGCGGTTGAGCAAATATGGATTTTCATTCGTTTGTAGTAATACCTAGGCCTTCCATAACCATATCTAATCTATATTTTTTGCATGTCATGTTAATTTCATTAAGTAATTGTTATGTACTCTGGAAACACAACAGAACATCAAAGAGGGGTAGGAATACTAATAAAAAGAAAGCTACAAAAATACATAAGTACCCACTGGACAAACAATGATAGGATTATACTACTCAAGATGAAAGCAAAACCATTCGACATAGCAATAATACAGACTTACGCACCTACGCAAGACCACATAGATGAACAAATAGAGGCATACAATGAAGACCTAAATAAAGTTATGAAGCAAGTGAAATAAATCTTCGGACATCTTGATTGTAATTGGGTGACATGAACAATAAAGTAGGAAAATGTAAATAGAAGACCATTATAGGAAATCATGGTTTAGGAAAAAGAAATGACTGAGGAGAAAAATTACTACAATTCTGTAAAGAAAACAGGCTAATAATATGTAACACCTACTTTGAGCAAGAGAAAAGGAAACTATACACATGGAAAAGCCCTGGAGATAAGAAAAGGAATCAAATAGATTGCATAATGATAAAAGTTGTGGCGATTCATGATTGTACAAAGCAATTACGACGGTGGTTTTCTGTTGGATTGTTTACGGTTTTCTCCATTAGCCTTTGACTAAAAAGACTCACCCACAAGGCAGTGGGGTTGTTTTACTTCGGGGTACTCGCCCTTATCCTTTTACTCTCCCGAGCTTACCTGCAAGGCCACAGGTTGTACTGTTTACTGCATACAGTAGCAGGTAAAAGTACCTGACCTGACAATCACCTCAATGCAAAATAAAGACAAGTGGAACAATATTAAAACAGGTAAATGAATTTAAATCAAAAAGTAATGCACACCAATTTTTTTCTCGGCTAATAATAAAGATAGGAATATGAAATTTTGCCCACTTGGAATATGACATGTTCCAATTATGTGTACCAAATTGCACAGCATTCTGATAAATATTACGCAATCTATGAACCGTTAAAATGGAGCTTGTCAACAATGTCCGTTACAAACAGCGAATTGTCATAGAATTTCTGGTTGCGGAAAAAGAAACTGTGGCAAACATTCATAAACGACTGTGTGCAGTGTACAAATGTTCTGCAGTCGATAGGAGCACAGTTAGTCGCTGGGTTCAGAGAATTAAAGCTGCAGAAAGTGTACGAGTGGAGCTGCATGATTTACCGCGTTCTGGACGTGTTGCCTCGGCTACCAGCACAGACATGTTAAACCGGGCTGATGCCATTATTCGTAAGGATAGGCGTATCACTAGTCAGCAATTGGCATTGCAGCTTACAGTCAGCAAGGGAAGTGCAATCGCAATTTTTAAAACTCTCGGATATTCAAAGATTTGCGCTAGATGGGTTCCTCGGTGCCTAACAAATGATCACAGAGTTCAAAGGAAAACATTCTGTTCTGAATTGTTGGAGCGTTTCGGTGTTGAAGGAGAAATGTTTTTATCAAAAATTGTTACCGGTGACGAAACGTGGGCACATTATTATGAGCCTGAAACAAAAATGCAGTCAATGGAATGGCATCATCCGCAGTCACCAAAAAGAAAAAAATTCAAAACATCTCCATCAGCCGGATAGGTGATGATCACTGTCTTCTGGGACATTGATGGTGTGATTCTTGTTGATGTAATGACAAGAGGTGAGACAATCAACTCGACAGCTTACATCAATACACTGACAAAACTCAAAAATCGGTTCAAAAGAGTTCGGCCTAATAAGCCATCTGCAGATTTGTTGCTTCAACATGACAATGCACGCCCTCACACAAGTCTGGTAACACGGGAAGCAATCAACAAATTTGGTTGGACTGTGCTGCCCCATCCTCCTTACAGCCTGATCTGGCTCCCTCAGATTTCCATCTGTTTGGACCACTCAAAAAATTCCTGCGTGGGACACACTTTGACAATGATGAGGATGTGATCCGTGCAGTTAAAAAATGGCTACGCGAGCAGGACAAAACTTGGTACAAACGAGGCATTCATGACCTAGTTTCGCGTTGGCGTAAGGCAATACACTTGGACGGAGATTATGTTGCAAAATAGGTAGTGTAAAGGGGATGTTCAGCTACAATCTGTGAAAATTTCACACATTTTGCCCGAATAGTTTCCGATAAAAAAATTGGTGTGCATTATTTTTTGACCTCCCTTCAGTATTTGGGAACTTTGTTAACCTCAAACGGAAAATGTACAAAAGAGGTGTGATGCAGAATGGCTCAGGCAAAAGCAGCTTTCCAAAAAATGAGGAAGATACTATGCAATCCATTTTTGACAATATAAACAAGAAAAGAATTCTTAAATGTTATGTAGAGCCAGTCTTAACATTTGGATGTGAATCATGGACAATAGGACAACAGACAAGAAAATCACGGTAGTCTGTGGAAATGTGGTTTTACAGAAGAGTATTGAGAGTACCATGGACAGCTAAGAAGAGTAACGAAAAAGTTCTGAAAGAGGTCAAAGCAAAAAGAGAACTAATTTCCAATATTAGAAAGAGACAATCATCATTTTTTGGCCATGTAATGAGAAGAGAACAACTTGAATATATTGTAACAACTGGAAAAATTGAGGGACGAAGAGATAGAGGGAAGCAAAGAGAAAAAATAAAACAGACAGCTTAAGAGAATGGCTTGGCAGAAGGTCAACAACAGAAATGATAAATAGCTGCCGAGATCGAAAGTTGTGGAGAGACATGATCACCAACGCCAGTAGACCCGGTACTTGATGATGATGAATGATAAAAGAAAGGTTCCATAACAGTGTAAATAAAGCCAAAACCTATCCAGGAGCAGATAGATATTAATTCAGATCACAATCCTGTATTGATTAAAATAAAAATAAAATTAAAGAGAAACAAGCAAAAGTCTAATTCATCAACAATTCCACTAGATATAACAGCTTTAAATCAAAAAAATATTAAAGATACCTAAACAATACAAGTAAAGAACACATATCAGAAGCTGCTAAAAGAAGGAATTGACAATACAGAAGAGAAAATCCTTATGAAAAAGTCACAACAAAATGGCAATGTAAAAAGCATACAAGAAACTTGCGACACCTTACCCAAAAAAGAAAAGAACAAAAATGGATAACTGACAACATCTTAGAAAAAATGGAAGAAAGGAGACAAGTAAAGAACACTGCCCAATACAATAAAATAGATAATGAAATACGCAAAATGTGCAAAAAGGCAAAAGAAGACTGGCTCAGCAAAAAATGTATAGAAATAGAAACTATGGATAGCAAACAAGACTTAATGTGCACATAGAAATAAAGAGAATGACTAATACAAATAAAAAAGCCACAGAAGGTGGATGCAGCAGACAAAAAAGGAAAAATGCTAACAGACAATAAAGATATAATAGATAGATGGCAGGAATATATTACAGAACTATTTCATGATCAACGGGACAAGAAAACCAATCATAAAATGTGCATCAGGCTATAACATCTTAAAATCTGAAGTGGAAAAACTATTTAAAAAATGAAAAAGGGAAAAGCAGTAGGACCTGACAGCATACAGATAGAGATGATACAGGCACTAGAAGATTTTGGCATTGAAGTGATTACAGACATATGCAACAACATATACCACACAGGATACTTACCAAATGAACTAAAACATCAACTTTCATTGCATTGCCTAAAAAGAATGGTGCAGTTGAATGCAGTGACTTTAGAACAATAAGCCTAATGAGCCATGTTACACAAATATTGCTAAATATTGGACAAGGAAGGATTCATAATAAAATCAATACTGAATTAGATGAGCAGCAATTTTGTATTTAAGAAAAATAGTGGGACAAAAGTAGTCATATTCTGCATGAAATTAATCGAAAAGTGCACAGAAGTAAACAAACCAATATATGCCTGCTTCATAGAGTACACCACAAACAACATATCATCATCATCATCATGTGCCTTACCGGTTGGCGTAGGTGATCATGTCCCTCCACAATCTTCTATCTACAGTGCATCGTATCAGTTCTGTTGTTGACTGTTTTCCATGCCATGACACCAAGCTATCCAGTATTTTCTCTTTTTGTCGTCCGCGATCTCTCTTTCCTTTTATTTTGCCAGTTGTAACCAAGTATTCCAACTTTCCTCTTCTCATGATGTGCCCGAAAAATGTTGATTGCTTTTTTCTGATGTTTTTAAGAGCTCCCTTTTTGTGTTGGCCCTTTTTGTGTTGAGAACTTCCTCATTGGTCTTTTTAGCTGTCCGTGGAACTTTCAACATTCTTCTGAGAAATCCCATCTCTGTGGCCTGTAATCGTCTTTTCATTTGTTTGTCTACTGTCCATGATTCGCTTCCATAGGTCAGAATTGGTTCTATATAGCACCGATGAACTCTCTTTCTAATTTTTATTGACATAGATTTGTTGCATAAGATATTTTTCATTTTCTGAAATGATATTTTGACCTGAGCTACAGGCAAACAACATATAGAAGGCCTAAAAGAGATACATCTAGATTACATGGACACACGACTAATATGTAATCTATACTGGGAGTAAAAAGTAAAAAAGTAAAGTACCCCCGTCACGCCAAGTGGCGGCGTATAGGGAAATATGGTGTTAGTGACCCTATATTTTACAGACCTTCAGCACATGATTTTTGGGGTAATGTGGTCGGTATTACGCCCGTGCTGCTTTACTTTCCCAGAAAAAATCCGGTACCCATTTAAGGCTGGGTGAACCCGGAGCCGTCGGTTGGGATCGAACCCTACCCCTTGTCCGTAGTAATACTGGGAGTAAACAGCAATAATAAAATATAACAATGAGAACTCTACACCCATTGATATAAAAAGAGGAGTAAGACTGGCATGCATCCTATCACCAAACTTGTTCAATCTAAACACAGTAAATCTTTAAAAACATCACAGAGATGCCAGGCCTAAAAATTAATGGAAAGATAATCAATAACCTAAGATATGCTGAGGACACTGTAGCAGAAAATCCTAAAGATCCACAACAGTTACTTAATGAAATAAACATGACAAGCAAAAAATATGGACTAGATATGAATATCAAAAAGACTAAAACTGATCATAAACAATGAAAATACTCAAAACCCACAAGTGGATATCAAAATTGAAAGAATAGACCTGGAGACAGTTCAGAATTACAACTACCTTGGACATACTATAACCAGTGATGGAAAATGTAAAACTGAAATAAACAAAAGTATAGGAATGGCAAAAAGTAATTTTAATGTCATGAAGAACATACTAACATCAAAACAAATAACACTAGGGCTAAAACTAAGAATAGCAAAATGTTATGTCTTCTCAACATTTCTATATGGTGCAGAAACATGGACATTAGACAAGAAAACAGAACAGAGAATTAAAGCCTTTGAAATGTGAATATATAGAAGAATAGGTAAAATTGGATGGAAGGAAAAGAAAATAAATGATGATGTCTTAAAACAACTAAAAAAATGAAAAGAGAACTACTAAACACAATTAGAACAAGACAAATACGATTTTTGGGCCATGTTAAAAGACACAATAGCCTACTAAAAGTAATCCTGGAGGTGAATATACAAAGTAAAAGAGGCAGACCAAGACTAACATGGACAAACCAGCCTATGACAACACTATCAAAGCAAGAGATAGAACAGAATGGCGCTCCATGGTAGCCAACCTTCAATGCGGAGATGGCATTCGATGATGAATTGTTGTAGATCTTTAGGATTTTCTGCTAGTAACAGAGTATAATAATTTCTGAGGTTATTGATTTTCTTTCCATTAATGTTTAAGCCTGACATCTCTGTGATGTTTTTTAAAGCTCAGAGTATAGGATGAACAAACGTGGTAATATGATGCATCTGTCTTACTCCTCTTTTTATATTAATAGGTATACGGTATAGAGTTTGTTATAGTTTATTAATGCTGATTACACCCAGTATAAATTACGTATTAATCGTATGTCTGTGTCATCTAGATGTAGAGCTTTTAATCATCATCATCAAGTACCGGGCCTACTGGCGTAGGTGATCATGTCTCTCCACAATTTTCGATCTCGGCAGCTATTTATCATTTCTGTTGTTGACCTTCTGCTTAGCCATTCTCTTAAGCTGTCCGTTATTTTTTCTCTTTGCTTCCATCTATCTCTTCGTCCCTCAATTTTTCCAGTTGTTACAATATATTCCAGTTGTTCTCTTCTCATTACATGGCCAAAAAATGATGATTGTTTCTTCCTAATATTGGAAATTAGTTCTCTTTTTGCTTTGACCTCTTTCAGAACTTTTTCATTACTCTTCTTAGCTGTCTATGGTCAACATCTCAACATTCTTCTGTAAACTAAATTTCTACAGACTCCAGTGATTTTCTTGTCTGTTGTCCTATTGTCCATGATTCACATCCATATGTTAAGACTGGCTCTATATAATATTTAAGAACTCTTTTTCTTGTTTATATTGTCAAAAATGGATTGCATAGTATCTTCCTCATTTTTTGGAAAGCTGCTTTTGCCTGAGCCATTCTGCATCACACCTCTTTTGTACATCTTCCGTCTGAGGTTAACAAAGTTCCCAAATATTTAAATTCATTTACCTATTTTAATATTGTTCCACGTGTCTTTATTTTGCACTGAGGTGATGTCTTTTTCTTTGTTGTTACCATTACCTCTGTCTTTTTGCAATTAAGGCTGAGTCCTTTATTTTTGCTTTCCTCCAATATTTCTTGTAACTCATTTTCACTCTTAGCAATTAAGACTGTATCATCAGCATACCTTAGATTATTTATATTATGACCTCCAATTGTTATTCCAGGCATGTCCCTTATGGATCTTAAAATAATCTCACTATAAATATTAAACAAATCTGGTGACAGCACACAACCTTGTATAACACCCTGTTTTATTTGTTCAAACATTCCCAATTGGTTTCCAGTTCTTATGGCCGCTGTTTGTTGCCAGTACATGTTCTTTATTATTCTTAGATCTTTGCTGTCTACGTTTATGCTTTCTAAAATTTTGATTATTTCTTGGTGCTTTACTTTATCAAATGCCTTGGTGTAAATCTATGAAACATGGGTATAGATCTGTTTTCACCTCTATGGCTCTTTCTACTAAAGATCTTATTATATAAATGGCATTGCTTGTTCCTTTATCTCTAACAAAACCACACTGTTCATCGCTAATTTCTGGACTGATTTTGTTTCGCACTCTTCGCATGATAATTCTTAGTAATATCTTAGTCATATGACTCATAAGGCTTATTGTGCGATGATCATCGCATTTAATCGCACCCGATTTCTTTGGTAGAGCTATAAATATAGATTTGAGCATGTCGTCTGGTATTTATCCGGTGTTGTCGATATCATTCAATATTTTTGTTATTTTTTTCTATTACAAAATCACCAATGGCTTCAATCTCTTCTTTAGTTATATTATCTGGTCCAGAAGCTTTGCATGCTTTCATAATGCGTCTTCCACTTCTTCTCTGAGCATTTCTGGTCCTTCTCCATTATCCTTAATATTTACTTCCGTTCGTTCATCATTATAAAGATCTTTAATGTATTCTGTCCATCGTTCCCTTATGTTTTCTTGATCAATCAACAGTTCTCCTCCCTTTGATCTTAGACACCCATTTTTTCAGCTTCTAAGCGGTGTATAAGTTGTTTATGGTGTATGCTATCAAAAAGTTTTGGTGTAGTCTATGAAGCGACATATATTGGTTTTTTTTTTTTCTGTGTACTTTTCGATTAACATCCTCAAAGAATATGACTTTTTGTCCCACTGTTTTTCCTAAATAAAAAATATTCTTCTAATTCCATATTGATTTTATTCTGGATCTTTCCTTGTATAGCTCTAAGTAAAAGATTCCTATTACATTAGGTTTATTTTTCTAAAATCGCTGCATTCAACTGCACCATTCTTTTTTAGGCAATGCAATGAAAGTTGATGTTTTTAGTTCATTTGGTATGTATCCTGTATGGTATATGTCGTTGCATATGTCTGTGATCACTTCAATGCCAAAATCCTCTAGTGCCTTTCTCATCTCTGTCCATAGCACTGTCAATAGTCAATTTCTAGATAATATTACATTATACAGAGCGCTACCACTAGTTCATCTCTAAATACTGCTCCATTGCCTATAGCGCCACCACTAGTCCATTTCTAGGTATTATAAATATGGGCGAGGGCCAGCCTGGGTCATGACTCACAGGCGCTGACCTCTTGCTGCATTGAACTCTAAATTTACAATATATATCCGGCACAAAAAACTACTTACTCTACGCAACACTTCTGGTCAAATCTGGGTCTATACTCGGTCATATACTTATCTTAGCTTTAACCCAGAACACTGATGTCCTCTTTATGGAGGCAGCAGTCTAAAATGGCTTGTATTTGAAACATTTTATATAAAAATATATACACGTATGCGTTTTTGCCATGGAATAATTCGACAGAAAGGAGTGGATCAGAAACTGATAATAGGTCGAGTTGGGAACTTCATTCCTTTGAACTGTTGGTATTGCAAACGTCGGGTTTCATCACCCGCGGTTGATGATATAATTTCTTATCGCTTATCGTCCGTACTACGGATATTCAAAGATTAAACTGTCGCTATGCTGTTGACTTATGTTGGAGTTAGGAGTGGTAGATGTGTAAATTAGTCACCTAATCGTCTGAACATCATGCTATTCTGAGAGCGTTGATATATCTCGGTTTCGCACAGCCAGCATGATGCTCTTTCGGCTCACTCAGGAATAGCTGTCAATGCTCTTGTTTGCTTTTCCCCCTTAATTCCTCGCCTCTTTAATAGGTCGTAGAGAAATGAGGTCGAGAGTCCTTTGGCACCAGTTTCCATAACGAACACTCTAACCTGGAATCCCTACTGTCTTAGCTCGGTGGTGAGATCCTTGTATTTGGCTAGTTTAAATTTATACTGTTCCTCTATTCTGGATTGAAATGGCACTATGAGATCTATTAAGAGGATGTTAGTCATATCTGATGTGTAAAGTGCAATGTCCGGACGCATTTTAGATCTATATGTTCTTCTAGCATAATTTGTAGAGCAAAAATATGATCATGACAGTATCTTTCTTTTCTTAATCCTGCTTGTTCTTCACACATAGCAGTATATACAGCATCTTTTATCTGTTATAATGATCATACAGAATGCATTAGAGGCAACTGATAAAAGAGTCACGTCTCTCCAGTTGTTGCAATCCATGAAATTGCCCGTTTTGGGAATTTTGACAATACCTTTTTTCCTCTGTCTAGGTACCTTTTCTTCTTTCCATATTGCATTAAACATTTTTTGTAGGTATTTTAAGTTACGACTAAGCATTGCTTTTAACATCTCGGATGTTATATCATCTTCACATGCAGCCTTACAGCCATCTCTACTTCACTCAAAGTTAGGTCATCTAAGTTTATATCTAACTATGTGGTTGGTGTATTGGCAGCAAAATCTATTAAATGCATGGTATTGGACAATTAAGGATTTCCTTAAAGTGTTCAGTCAATTGTAATTTTATTTCTTCACTTGATATTAATGTGATTTCATATTTGTTCATAATAGGTGCCCCACTAGATGTAAAATTGTTCGTTAGCATCTTCTGTACACTATATACAGTATTACTTATCAGCTGTCATTGCTGTTCTCTCCGCCTTTATTGCCAGGTTATCTATGTAAGTTCTCTTGTCTCTTCTGGTAGAGTTCTTTATTTTACTGTCTAGTTCTTTGTCTCTCTCTCTCTCTCTCTCTCACTCACTGCGATCAGGACTCCAGACTCCCACATGAATTCAGCTGTCAGGTTAAGAGTGTTGATCGCCCCCACAGAAAGAGCATCACATTTAGAATCTACCAGATCCACTCTGATTGAACACCTGTTAAAACGTTGCACTGTGTTCTGCACCAGTGGCCCAGTGCATCCGATTTCAGCCAGCATTTTATTCAGGTTTGCTTTCCTTAGCCTTTGATTGTCCCTAATCTTCCTGCAAGGCAGCAGATAGGAAGACCAAGGAACTCTTGGAGAAGACAGATAGAAGCAGAGATGAAGATGATGGGGAAGACATGGAATGATCTTGGAAGTATAGCAAAAAAACAGAGCGACTTGGAAAGTGTTTGTTGAAGACCTATGCTCCACTGGGAGCT
Source organism: Megaustenia siamemsis (assembly GCA_032433765.1). Taxonomy (NCBI): domain Eukaryota; kingdom Metazoa; phylum Mollusca; class Gastropoda; order Stylommatophora; family Ariophantidae; genus Megaustenia; species Megaustenia siamemsis. The sequence goes on along the minus strand of JAVIAB010000117.1, from coordinate 40,647,865 downwards.
AAAAAGGTAGAAGAATCTTCCTGCAAGGCAGAAGATTGTCCTTTCTGTAGGGGGATTCTGCTTTCCCTGGTTTACGAGCACCATCCGCCCGAGTCACTAGAGGTGACTAACACAGACATGCACACACAAAGATATGAGATGTGAATAACACAGACATGTACATAGCGATACGAGACATGACTAACACCGACACACATCAAGATATATGACACATGACTAACATAGACATGCTCATAAAGATATGAGATATGACTGACATTGACATGCACACACAAAGATATGACACATGCCTAACATAGACATGCACACAAAGATAAGAGATATGACTAACATAGATATGCACACACAAAGATATGAGATGGGACTAACATAGCCATGCACACACAAGGATATGAGATGTGACAAACACAGACATGCACACACAAAGATATAAGATATGACGAACATAAACATGCACACAAAGATATGAGATATCCCTAACCCAGACATGCACACACTAAGATATGAGACGTGACTAACACAGATACACATTAAGATATGAGATATTACTAAACTCAGACGCACATAAAGATATGAGATATGATTAACACGGACACACCAAGATATGAGATATGACTAACATGACACACACCCAGATATGAGCCATGACTAGCACACACACACACACAAGCTAAGATTTGAACCATGGCTAGCACAGAAACACATCAAGATATGAGCCATAGAAACACATTAAGATATGAGCCATGGCTTCACGGAAAAAAAACACCTTTCCTTATGTACGGGAGCTGGAAAATAACTAAAGAGATAGAAAATAAAATAATTGAAAACAAATGCCTCAGAAAAACACTTTGTATATCATGGAATGAATTTAAGACTAGTGCAGAAACAAGAGAAATGACAGAGCATCCAAAAATATCAACTATAGTCAAGAGAAGAAGGTGATCATATGTTGGCCATGTGATGAGAAAAAGCAACAGAATCTCAAAGCAGGCATCCTCAAATGGGAACCAGAGGGTAACCCTAAAAGAGGCAGACCTAGAGAAACACTAAAAAGAACACTGAGGCGAGAGGCAAAAATAACAGACATAGCTCCCTCGTTGAGACTGAACAACTCACCAAGAACAGTGATGCTGCAAGATATAATGCAGGACCTGTGCAAGGTCTGATGCTTGATAACAAAGATCATGGGACACAAATCGTCTAAATTTCAGTCTTATGTGCTCAGGCAATAGATGATTAAATATTATGGATTAAAAATGATAAGTCAACATTATAAATATCTATCTCTCTCTCTCTCTCTCTCTCTCTCTCTCTGCGATCAAGATCAGAGTAGGATTCCAGACTCTCATGAAGGCAGCAGTCTGTTTAAGCGAATCGATTGCCCCATATAGTTTTTTTTTTCCAGGGAGGTGGGCGTGGACCACATTGCTCTTCTCAGGTCCGTGTACTGGGGGGCAATCCTGTAGAACATGTTTTGTAGTCATATTATCCAGTGTACAGTGGCATAGGCTGGTAGTACCTATTTTGAATTTGGTGAACATGTGATTTCTCATTCTATTGTGGCCAGTGCGTAGGCGAAGTATGATGACTTGATCCCTCCTTGATAGTTGGTGGTATCCGTCACTCTCGTTATGCTTTGGGTGTTCTCGTTTCCATTTTTCATGGAACTGACCCTTCTGGATGGATTTGGCTTTCATCATAACTGAGCGGATGGTTCTCTTGAGGTAATCTCCCTCCCTCTTTAGCTAATTTGTCTGCGCGTTCGTTCCCGTGTATACATTGTGATGGTATCCACTGAATGATTACTCTCTGGAAGTTATTGCATAGTTGGTCCATGGTTGTTCTGAAGTCATCTAGTTCATTGTTCTTAGGGACAAGTCTGCAAAATGTATGTTACAATAAAACATGGGAAACGAAACATGTTACGAAACAATTAATACTACCTGCTCAGTAAAAAGAGAAAAAAGAAATTATGGTTAAATACAAAGATAAAAATTGTCAACTCTAATGTTAAGTCAGTTCTATTATGAGGCTGTGAAACATGGAGAATAACAAAAATAACAATCATGAAGATACATACCTTCATTAATGGATGCTTGCGCAGAATGGCAGGATGAAATCACTAACATAGAATTATGGGAAAAAAACAGTAAAATACCAGTGGATGAAGAGATATACCAAAGACAATGGTGCTGGATAGGACACACACTGTGAAAGCCAACTGAGAGTATTACACAACAGGCCCTTTTTTTGAATCCCAAAGAGGAAGACCAAAATATTCTTGGAGAAGGAAGATGGAAGTAGAGATGAAGATGATGGGGAAGACATGGAACGATCTTAAAAAAATGGCAAGAAATAGAACAGCTTGGAAGGTGTTTGTTGGCAGACATATGATCCATGGGGAGTTGAAAGGTAGAAGAACAAGAAGATATCAGGAATGAAAAAGTTAGCAAAATGGTACAACAGGCAATCAGAGTACATGATGATGCTTTGACAATTGTGCAGAAATGCAAAATGAAATGGTTTGGTCAAGGAGCCTTGATCATCTGACCTGGCAAAGACCATTCTGCAGGGAACTGTGAACAGAGGGAAAAGAAAAGGTAGACAAAAACAGATTTTGGAATATAACATCAAAGAAAGGGCAGGTCTTGACTATGTAAAATCTCAAAGAAAAACTGGAGATAGAGATCAATGGAGAAGGTTGATGAAATCTGTTAGTAGTGCCCCATTGACCCACAGGATTATGGGATACAGATGAAAAATAAATATAAGTCTGCCATTGGTAAAATGATTGTGGAAAATCTGTTACAGCACATAAAGTAAAAAAGATGATTAAAAAACCATCACCAGTGACATACCGGGTATGGGGGGGAGGGGAAGAAATTAAACTTTGGTATCTGTAGCTTTGAGTCATGTGGCTGTTTTTAAATATGTTCATACTGACATTTGAAAGTATATGCAAAAGAAAGTACACAATGTCATGTGTTTGATGCAAATGGTCCAGACAATATGAGTAAGTTTGACATTGTCTCATGCATGAGTGGGCATCTTCATTTCCTTGGATATGATCATACTCCTACTTCCCTCATCTAAATCATACTTTAAATTTTAATTGTCTTTCTAGCAATGACCATCACATCTGTTTCTTGGCCCACTTTATACATCCTGTTGACAAATGTTCATGTAGTTTATGTCGTCCTACATCTGCATCGGACACTTTGCATTTAGACTACATTTATAATTCTTGGTGGACCATCTTACTTTAATCCATATCAAACCATATGTTTCCTAAAACAGATATTACATTTTAACTAAAGCGACGATTGCCTAGCTGGCAAAACACAACCTTTTACTCGTGTATATTGTCTGAGTAACTTGATGAGCATGCTCAGGAAAGTCAAAGGGGGTTGAGCTTGAAGACAACGGTTGGTGCCACTAAAGAACTCAGGATTGACTTGGATCTGTTTCATTATCACCCCTAGACACTCTGGTGTGAAAGGAACTGAATCTGGCTGGAACAGCTGCCATGAATGGTGGAGCTGTCATGAATGGTGGATGTGCAATGAACCAGGCTGATATTCTGATTGCACTCAGAGAGGTAGGGTGAGCTAATGATTCAATCAATGATCAGGAATCTACAACCATGTCTAGGCTGCATGAACATTAAGTCAAAATTGAAATGACTGAAAAGAGTGTGATGTCAGGAGGCACAGAAGAATAATAAAATAAACACCATACTGGAGTTATCAGTCTCTACACACTGAGGGATTAACTGGGAGGAACATCTAAGCCCTTATGGCCGTGTCCAATGTGCAATGAGGATGATAAGCCAACTAAACTGAACTAGATACAATACATAAATCTTATTTGCAGCATTAAAAAGAGATAGATGAAATAAATGTATGAAGCATGTTTAACCAGTGAGCAACAGAGATGTTGAAAGCGACTTTACACCTTTGGAACTTTCTGAGTGCAATGATGTTGCTAATGTTTTCAATAATAATGTAATGATAATAACCCTCTTATCTCATAAGAAATTTAATTATAGAGCCACTTAAAATGCTCTTCCACACTTGTGAGATTGCAATGGGATGTTTAGTTTGAGCAGGTTTATATAAAGCAGCGGCGAACAGTGGGTTCAAAAACATGACGAGGCCATGAAGTAAGACCCAACTTTATGTTGACCTTTAATCTGATAATTTGCAACGTTACAGCAAATTATGCAATGTTACAACAATTTATGTAAAGTAGTTCATTCAATCATTGCCCTAATTAGCATAATTATATCATAATATTTTAGTTATTGCATTGTAAGTTATGAGAAAAAATATGGTTATGCTGTTAACAAACATCTCTTTCAGTTTTGTATATAAGTTTTTTTTAATATAAAGACGCAGTGCAGTAATCTTAAGACGGCTGTAGATAAGGTCGCCTCTTTTTGGTTCTACTTCTTTATGTTTCAATAAAGTTATAGAATGCCATCTTATTTGTCCTTCTGTTGTCATGTAAACAAGGAGCTGATTGCAGAAATGGCTCATCTAGTTTTCATACACATTGCAAGGTCCATAGATGCCATTGTACTGTTGCAGTAGGTTTGACCTCCATAGATACTGAAGTCTATTTATTAGTAACTACTTGAACTACTTGAACTCTGTCATGGCTATACTAAGGAAAATGATGACTGGTTATACATTGACATTTAACTCATTGAGCTGAAAGGTGATTGTGTTATGTACTGTGATAAAATATTAGAGGAGTTGTGGCCTCCTCTGAATATCCACATCTGGTACAATAGGACCACTGTTGCTCATATTGCAGGTTCTGCAGCTTGGTACGAAGTGCATCATAAAAGATACCAGAATTTTCAGGAAATCATCACCAACAAATCTGATTAAACATTTTAAACACTTCTTTCTATTTCAGCTTAATAGGTATAATGGTTTTACTTAACACTTAAGTTTCCTCTTTCTTTTTCTTTACTACCTGTTGTACCCATTCAGGTGTCAAGGTAGATACAAAGTTCAGGTTCTCGCCCATTTGGCTGCTTCAAATCATTGCTAATTGATTTTGTTGTCACATTTCTTTGATGTTGTCTGTCCATCTTACTCTGATGTCTGTCTCATGCTCTTTTCCCTTCTCCTCTTTTAGTATTTGTTTGGTATGGTAAGGAATCACACAGCATTCTTTCTAGATAAGCAAACCAGTTTATTTGTTGTTTCAGTACATAGCTTACTTGTGTGGCAGGTGTGAATGGTCTCCTGTCGACACCAAAATGATTATTGTGGAGTGTCATCTCCAGGGCGCGAGCTTGGGCAGAAAAGGAAAGAGACAAGTTGTTGCCCATGCAACATGTTTCTTCACTCCATGCAGTCTAGTGATCCAAAGGTCTAGCAGCTAATTCTAGCTTAGTGTCAAGCAGGGATGCGTTCTTGCTCCAACTCTATTTGGAATCTTCTTCGCTGTTCTGTTAAAACATGCATTCTCACATGCGAATGATGGAGTCTATCTGCATACTAGATCTGATGGTCGATTGTTCAATCTCTCAAGACTAAAGGCAAGGTCTAAGGTCAGACATATCTCTATTAGCGATCTGTTATTTGCTGGCGACGCTGCACTTGTCATACAAGGCCAGGAAGAACGCCTGCCGAGACTTCGGTCTAACAATAAGTTTGCAGAAAATTAACATACTCGGTCAGGACACCGAAGCAACACCTGAAATCTCTATAGACAACTATAAACTTGACATGGTGCGGCAGTATAACTACCTGGGGTCCATCATCAGCGACAGACTATCTTTAGATACAGAAATTGACACTCGTATTGGTAAAGCTGCTACCACCATTGCCCATCTTTCTAGGCGTGTCTGGCAAAACAGCAAACTGACAATTAAAACAAAAGCTGCAGTGTACAATGCCCGAATAATTAGTATCCTCCTGTATGGCAGCGAATCTTGGACAACCTATGTAAAGCAGGAGAGAAGGCTAAAATGCATTCCATATGCGATGTCTATGCCGTATTCTTGGTATCACCTGGAAGGATAAAGTGACAAACGTGGAGGTCATGACTTACACAGGCCTACCGAATATCTACATGCTGCTCAAACAACGTAGGTTACGCTGGCTTGGCCATGTACACCGTATGAAAGATGGCCGCATACCGAAAGATATACTCTACGGACAACTGGCATATGGTAAAAGAACTAGAGGGCGCCCAAAACTTCAATTTGTAGATGTGTGTAAACGCGACATGAAGACTCTAAAACTCTGAACCCTGCAGCATAGGAAGACATAGCTGCAGACCGTAATATTTGGAAACACTCTCAAAGAAGAAGCAGACTCATAGAGAAAGAGAATACACGGCGAAAGAAAAGGAAAGAAAAAATAACATTTCTAGGGACGCTGAAAAATCCATAGTCAACTATGGATTAGTTACTATCCAACTAATGTAGTTGGATATTACACTACATAGCTTAGGACTGGTTCAATGGACTTTCTCTTATAATATAATTTCTGATTCCATCTTTTCTGGTCACTCTAAGTAAGCTTCTTCTTCTTCTTCTTCTTCTTTCCTTCCTCATCTGCCTTTCAGCGTCGAGGGGAGATTTAATTTGCGGTCTTTTGCTCTTTTGTTCGCCTCTGCTGCTGTTATGTTTCCTAGTGCTTCTTATATTCCATCGATCCATCTTTTTCGTGGTCAACCCTAGGGTCTGCTGTTCTCACAACGCTTGTTGTGTTGTGTTTTGTTCTTTCTGCCTTGTCATGTGGCCGAACCATTTTATCTGTTTCCTTATATATTATATGGCTGGGGCTATTCCTAGCTTTTTTCTCAGTTCTTCATTTCTGATCTTATCTCTCAGACTGTTTCTTGTCATTCGTCTAACACATTTCATCTCTGTAGAGGTTATTTTTCTTATTGTTCTTGCATCTAGGGTCCAGGTCTGGCATTGGTAGCACAACGTTGGGATGAAGATTGTATTTTTATCCCGCATATGTTTATCGTTGTTACTTTGATCTCCATATTCTACGTATTTCTCTCAGCATAAAACATTTATCCCTTACCAACCTGCTAAGTCAGTCGTAAGTTAAGTAAGCGCTTTTCCTGTTCTTCTTATCTCATCAATTAGTTACAAGAATTTGATTTCCATATTTCTCTTAAGGTCCTTACCATATTATGTTATGTCCCCTTTGTGTCTTCACTGTCTCTTCGTTCTGCCGCCAAAATCCGCCAATAAACTGATGAATGATGATACATGTGTTACCTGGTGTTTTTATCCATTATTTTGTCATTAAACATGTTCACTATTCTTCGTTATTTAGTCTTGATTTTATAATGTCTCATTTGCACATGATTCTTTGATATATTAAATCTGAATAATTCTATACAATGCTGATTCCTGAAGATTTCATTCTGTTCTTGCAAAAAAAGCTGCCAGACCTTTTTTTATCTTGCTGTGGATGAAATTTCACAAATGTCTGTAAATAAATGAACAATTTAAAAATAAGATTAATGAAACTATATAAATGTATCTATAACAATTTTGTTATACTTAGTTTGCTCTATTGAAGGCAGGAATTTATTACATTGATAACATGCAAATCTACTTTTGATACAGATAAAACAGTGTGAACCATAAATAATGAATCATGCTACAGGAAATGGTAAGATAAGATGGCGGAAAATAATGATCGCAATCTAGGTGGTAAAAGAATATCAATAAAACAAATTATTTATTTTAATGCAGACTTACATTATTGTAACACAGAGGTAAATGATAAACTAAAGCATGCAGACAAATTAGATACTTAAATCATTAGCCCCTGTGGCTTCACTGGGACCAGTCGCACAAGGTCCCTATCTCCTTTCTATTCTTTAATTCCGAAGCTTCCGAACACTACTGAAACCTACAAGCTCAACTCCATACCAGTAAATATATTTGAATTATCGATGTCACTATTTTGAGTATGTGACAATTTATCGTAAAAATATATTTGCTTCGTTCTACCACAATATCGTTGAAAACTGAATTTAAAAACAAATCATAAAATCTGACAATAACATTCAAGAGATAAGTCTCTTGGCTGAGCGATAGCAAAACTGTCTGGACCAATATACACAATCTCAACAAACAGACCAAATGGCATCTTGCGCTGAAAATAAAACGTGTGAAGAACAACCAGCTTGTTCTCCGAAGAAGAAAAGAAACGTGACATTCTGTGAAGACGTTAAAGTTCTTCAATTATCAACACACATTAAGATTGAGTTCTCACCGACCATTTCGCAGACCAACAGTGCACTGACGGTATGTGAGGTGAAAAAAATGAACAGACACCTATTGTCTGGACGAGCATTCTTGTCGTTTTGTGCAGTGTGTAGTGGGTGTAGTAAAGGCTGTAATGTCATCATCGGTACTTGTCACGGCTACTGTTCACATGGGATCTATGGACACGACTGTTCCGGGTCTTGTCTCAGTGTCTGTCCTTTATTTGAGGAAAAAATCTGGAAAATGCCTACAATGTAAACATCTTGGCTATACCTGTAATGACACTTGTCCAGATGGTAATTTTGGGCTACAGTGCGAACAGATGTGTTCTGATGGCTGTGACATCATAAGTACTCTCAAATGTCCGGACAACTGTTTCAACGACACCTGTCAACAGTCGATCGGGAATCTGTACATGCAAGAGAACGTTCTATGGGTCAGACTGCACTCTCAAATCTCCGGACAACTGTTTAACGAAACCTGTGATTCCCACGTTCAGAAGAGTCTGCCGACTACAACAAGCCCAAGCATATGGACACTTTAATGTGTTTCTGTGCTAGACATGGTTAATTTTTTGGTGTTTTTTAGTGAAGCCATGGCTCATATCTTGCTGTGTTTCTGTCCTAGCCATGGCTCATATCTTAGCTTGTGTGTGCTGGCCATGGCTCATATCTTGGTGTGTGTCATGTTAGTCATACCTCATATCTCGGTGTGTCCGTGTTAATCATGTCTCATCTTTATGTGTGTCTGTGTTTAGTCATATCTCATATCTTAGTGTGTACCAGTGTTAGTCATATATCATATCTTTGTGTGTGCATGTCTGGGTTAGTGATATCTCATATCTTTGTGTGCATGTTTATGTTAGTCATATCTCATATCTTTGTGTGTGCATGTCTGTGTTTGTCACATCTCATATCCTTGTGTGTGCATGGCTATGTTAGTCCCATCTCATATCTTTGTGTGTGCATATCTATGTTAGTCATATCTCTTATCTTTGTGTGCATGTCTATGTTAGGCATGTGTCATATCTTTGTGTGTGCATGTCAATGTCAGTTATATCTCATATCTTTACGTGCATGTTTATGTTAGTCATGTGTCATATATCTTGATGTGTGTAAGTGTTAGTCATGCCTCGTATCGCTGTGTGCATGTCTGCATTAGTCACATCTCATATCTTTGTGTATGCATGTCTGTGTTAGTCACATCTCACATCTTTGTGTGTGTATGTCTGTGTTAGTCACCTCTAGTGACTCGGGCAGATGGTGCTCGTAAACCTGGGAGGGCCTACCATCTAAGGGCAGAATCCCCCTACAGAAAAGATCATCTGCTGCCTTGCAGGAAGATTGGGGACAATCAAAGGCTAGGGAAAGCAAACCCGAATAAAATGCTGGCTCGGATGCACTGGGCCACTGGCGCAGAACACAGTGCAACGTATTAACGGGTGTTCAGTCAGAGTGGATCTGGCAGACTCTAATTGTGATGTTCTGTCTGTGGGAGACGATCAACACACTTAGCCTGACATCTGACTTCATATGAGAGTCTGGAATCCTTACTCTGATTGAGTCCTGAACGCAGAGAGAGAGATACTTAAATAGTCTTACAATATAAGAAAACAAACAAGCAGAGGACTCAAGATGAAAAACAGTATATCAGATTTGATCAAATTATACAATTATTGGCCAACAAAGAAATTACAATTAGAAGCAAAAAGATAATATTTTAGCACAATCTTCATAGAGCCGCGATAGCTCAGTGGTTAGTGAACTGGACTACAAAGGACAAGAGGTGGGGTTCGATCCCAACCGACGGCTTCCGTGTTCACCCAGCCTTAAATGGGTACCGGATTTTTTCTGGGAAAGTAAAGCGGCACGGGCGTAATACCGACCACTTTACCCCAAAAATCATGTGCCGAAGGTCTGTAAAATTTATAGTCACTAACACTATATTCCCTATACGCCACTTGGCCAGACTTTACTGGGTTTTTTTTACATAAAAACAAGAAAAATAAAATTCTTGGGTCATATAAAATGACATGATGGCCTGAAGATCATTATGTATTGCATGGGACCAAGTATAGACAAGAGAGAGAAACTGCAGACACTGGACATCTCAAACAGAACAGAGAAAATTTCAGAGTAAGCATTCCAAAAGGGTCTCTCTCTCTCTCTCTCTCTCTCTCTCTCTATATATATATATATATATATATATATATATATCTTTATCTATCTTGGAAGTCACATTGATTGAAGGGGATACAAGCAAAGAAATCAGAATCAGATTAGCTAAAGCAGCAATGTCTTTCAGAAGCCCCTTGAAAAGTTGTGGAAATCAAAACTCATCAGCACAAACACAAAACTTAGACTATTCAAATCAAATGTACTATCAACCCTTACATATGCGTGTGAAAGCTGGAAAACAACAAGAGATATAGAAACAAAGTTGAACACATTCGAAAAAAAATGTCTATGGAAAATATTTGATATAGCGTGGAATGAATTCAAAACAAACGAGGAAATTAGAGAAATCGCCAATCAAACACTAATATCTTCTGCAATAAAGAAAAGACGATGGTCATATGTTGGACATGTGATGAGAAGGGATAATAACTGAATAGCAAAGCAAGCCCTCATGTGGGAAACAACAGGTAAGAGAAAAAGAGGAAGACCCAGAGAGACGCTGAGAAGAACATTGATGAGAGAGGTAAGAGCAGCAGGAATCGGCTCCCTCAATGAGATAGAGCTGCTTGCACAGAACAAATGGTGAGATTTGATAAAATATCTTTAAAAGAATTTAAAACTGCTAGAACAAAAATTCAAATGGGACAAGGAGTATCTTGGTCTACGTCCTTTGGACCGGCTACGGCTCGAAAGGCCAGCAGATATATATATATATATATATATATATATATATATATGTAAATAATGAAAAACAACAATTGCCTGGACAATCTAGAAGGACTATATCAGTTGAAAAAAACTGATATAGTCCTTCTAAATGGCAATATCAATTAGATGCAAAATATCATAGATACTCTATCATCTATGCTAGAAAGAATAGGACTTGAAATCAACAGGTATAAAATGAAAATAATGAAAAATAACAATACCACAGAGGGAAATTTATTTCTAAATCGTAAGACATTGGAATTAATAGACTACTATATATATCTGGTAGTAATATAGATCAAGACGGTGAAACAAAGAAAGAGAACAAAAGCAGGATTGTAAAGGCAGCAGCGAATTTTAAAAACCTGGATAAAATATGGAAATCAATAATACTAAGCTTGAAAAAACTAAACTTAAATTATTCAACTGAACACATTATTAGCCCTCGTGCGTTTAACACACGTGAAATCTGGAAAACAACCAAAAAGTCAGAGAAAATTAAACGCTTTTTAAGAGAAATTCCTAAGAACACTCTGTATTTAATGGAATGAATTCAAGATTAATATAGAGATAAGAGAAATAGCTTAGTAACCAACGATCTCATCTACTACTAGGAAGATAGAAGATGGAAATATATTGAGAAGTAAGATGGAAAATCTCGCAAATAATAGAGATGGATGGCAATAAACACTATGAACCACTATATGACATATGTACTGAAAGGATCAAGATCAAGATATATATAAATATATATTTAAATACGTCCAGGATCAAAAAGTAAAAGAAGATATGACTGAAGATATATGTAGAATTTCTAGCTAAGCATTCAGTATTCTTCTTCTTTCCTTCTTCATCTGCCTTTCAGCGTCGAGGGGAGATATAATTTGCGGTCTTTTGCTCTTCTGTTCGCCTCTGCTGCTGTTATGTTTCCTAGTGCCTCTAATATTCCATCGACCCATCTTTTTCGTGGTCGACCCTTGGGTCTGGTGTTCTCACAACATTTGTTGAAAGCTCGTTGTGTTGTGTTTTGTTCTTTCTGCCTTGTCACGAGGCCAAACCATTTTATCTGTTGTTTCCTTATATATTCTATGCCGAGGGCTATTCCTAGCTTTTTTCTCAGTTCTTCATTTCTGATCTTATCTCGCAGACTGTATCCTGTCATTCGTCTAACATATCTCATCTCTGTAGAGGTTATTTTTCTTATTGTTCTTGCATCTAGGGTTCAGGTCTGGCATTGGTAGCACAACGTTGGGATGAAGATTGTATTGTATAGTGCTCGTTTTGCCTCCAGAGTTATTTCCTTGTTGGACAATAGTGGTGATAACTGTCCGATTATTTGACAAGCTTTGTTACATCTTGATTCTATCTCTGCCGTTTGAGAATTATTGTCATTAGACTTCCTAGGTATTTGAATTCCTCGACTTGTTTTAGTTGTCTGCCTTTTATAGTTATGTTGATGTCCTGTTTATTTTTGGCGACGTTCATGACTTCTGTTCTGTGATGTTGATTTTCATGTTGTATTTTGTGCCTGAGATGTTGAGTTGTTTGTTTAAGTGTTCTTGTAGGTATTCTATTGTTTTATATGCCTGATCGTCCGCAAATAGAAGCTCGTTGATCTCCTCTGTCTCTGATGGTTTGGCTAGCTTGCATATATGGTCCATGTATGTAATAAACAGTAGGGGGGATAGTACGCACCCCTGTCTTACGCCTGATCTGACTTCAAAGTGGTCTGTGTAGCCTGCTGCTGTTCTAACCCTGCAGCTGCTGTTGAAGTAGAGGCTTTTAATAAAGTTGGTTAGATGTTGGCTTACTCCGTATGTTGTTAGTATCTCTCACAGTTGTTCTCTGTTTACTCTGTCGAATGCTTTTTCCTGGTCAATGAAGGCTATGTATAAGTTTTGATTGTGTTCTGTCGTTTTTTCTGCAAGCTGTTTTAGTGTGAATAGTGCGTCGGTACATCCTCTGTTTTTTTCGGAACCCCATTTGAGAATCGCTTAACTGTAGTTCTATTATTGGTCTCAGCCTTTTTTCCAAGATTTTGGCGTATAGCTTTCCTTCATGTCTGAGAAGAGATATACCTCTAAATTGATTGCAGTCTCTTTTGCTACCTTTCTTTTTCCATATTTCTCCAAACATGTCTAGAGGTGCTCAGATCCACTTCTCAGCAAGTCCTGCATACCCATTAAGTTACTCATTTCTGGCTGTGCCCATCTTAACTTCCATCTTTTTCATCCGAGAGAGTGACGAGGACTCATGGTTGTCGAAGCCCTGTGCCCTAACCATATCTCGGAGGCCATTGATAATGTCCGTCCAATCCATTCGTTGACCGTCCTCAATGACAGTGCAGCTAGGGAAACCTGACCCGTCTTTAATTTCCCCGGACTCCCGCATGTCCTGGAACGTAGACCAGGCAGTGATGGAGTGTGTCTTGGAACTACAGCTAAAGAAAAACTATTGCGGATCTACAATATTTGATGGATAGTCTGAGTAGACAGGTAGAGAGAGTACCATAGGTATGGAGAAAAACAATTATAATATCATTACTAAAGCCAGGAAAAGATTATTCTATAACATCCAACTATCAACCAATCAGCCTTACAAGCTGTTTGTGTAAAGTCCTGGAAAGTGAAAACTTCTTTTTCCCACAGCAAGCAGACTTTAGACAGTGTTACTCTACCGAAGATCTAGCGACCTATCTTTACCAGGAAACTAATGATGCATTTCAAGAAAAGAAACTGGTACAGCATGGATGAAAGCATTTGATAAGATAAGGAAGGAAGGGCTTTTGAAGAAATTACGGAGTAAATGGCAGGATGTAGAAATGGGTGAAAGCATACGGGTATAACATGAAAGACAGAGTGCAGCTGTATAGTCTTAGAAGTAATAAGGTTCTACTGTGCCAGGGCGTCCTACAGGGAGGGGTACTATCTCCAACACTTTTTCTAGTCTACATATATCAAAGTGGCAATGTATGCAGATGACCTGGTAATATGGTGCACAGAAAAGTATGCAACAGTGGCCTAAAATTTTTGTAAACAGCTATGAATGCACTGAACTCACAAATAGATGATTTATCAGCATCAATAACAGACAAATGCAGTACTTGAGGACTTCCGTTTCATAATGGTGAAATGTTTCACGTTCTCTCGATCGCTGCAGAATATATGCTTAACTTCGGCTCTCTGGTGCAATTTACTGTGATGTCTGAAAAGTGTTGCAGTTTCCTCATATTCCAAGTCCAGCTTGTTGCAGGAGCTATTGAGTTAAGTGCTCTGTGCACACCGTGTGCTGTGTGTCTCATCCGTTTTATCATGTTTCGATATTCCAATTGTTTACGATGAATGATATCGTATGATAGGGAACAGTTGGCTGTGTTCACTTTCTGCGCGGTTTCGCCTTATGTCTTTTTGTTTGGGAGATGAGAATTCGGATAATTACGCTGGCACGGGCGGTTGAGCAATTATGGATTTTAACTCATTTGCAGTGATACCGAGGCCTTCCATAACCAATAACAATATATGCAGTACTACCTACCCACCCACCCACTTGTTTCCCACAAGAGGGCTTGCTTTGTTATTCGGTTATTATATCTCCTTATCACATGTCCAACATACGACCATTGTCTTTTCTTGATTACTGAAGATATTAGTGGTTGATTGGCGATTTCTCTAATTTCTTCGTTTGTTTTTTATTCGTTCCACGCTATACCAAGTATTTTCCTTAGACATTTATTTTCGAATGCGTTCAACTTTGTTTCTATGCATCTTGTTGTTTTCCAGCTCTCACATGCATACATAAGGGTAGATAGTACATTTGATTTGATTAGTCTAAGTTTTGTTTTTGTGCTGATGAGTTTTGATTTCCACAACTTTTCAAGACTTCTGAAAGACATTGCTGCTTTCGCTATTCTGATTCTAATTTCTTTACTTGTATCCCCTTCCCGATCAATGTGACTTCAGAGGATAGATAAAGTGGTCTATTTCTTCCACCATTTATTTTCCATGTATATTCTGTCATCTTTTGGAAAAGCTTTTCATGACTTTAGTCTTTTTTATGATTGATCTCAAGCCCAATTTTGCTGGCTATTGATGGTAGTTCATTTGTGTTTTCCTGCATCGTTTTTATCTGACTGCTGATGAGGACTATGTCATCAGCGAAGTCGAGGTCCTCCAATGGTCTCATAGTACCCATTTGATGCCTTTGTTACCTCTGCATCATTTCTTCATTATTAATTCCATTACAATTCTACTACACCTTTATACTCTCCCAAAAACAAAAAGCAGGAGACATCTACATAAATAATGAGCCGGTGAAAGAAGAAATACAAACAAATTATCTTGGAAACAGCAGATAAATAAGGCAACCCAAAAAGCAAGGAGGAAACTAAGAAAGCTGCGTGGAACCACATGGGGTAAAAAAAAAAAAAGTAAACTAAAGAGCCCCCATCACGCCAAATGGCGTATAGAGAATATGGTGTTAGTCACTATAAATTTTACAGACCTTCGGCACATGACTTTTGGGATAATGTGAGTAATGTTGGTGGCTGTATATCCTACCCAAAAGTGCACGCACATGCACCGAAATTGCACCAAAGACAATGGATTTTGCACCGATACCGCACGAATCTGGCACCAAATCCGTGCAAAAGTCCGATAATCGGCTTATTATCTCGGTGGTCGTGACGGTAATCGGCTTATCTCGTGGTGTGCGGTGGTGCGTGACGGCGTGCGGTCGACTCTCGCGGGGGTAGCTCGGACAACAGCGGTTCTAAAACTTGCGGGGTCGTCGGATGGCGGGTCGTCGCCGGCTATCTCGCGCGGGTCTCTTGCGGGACAACAGCGGTTCTAAAACTTGGGGCGATGTGCCTTGAATGGTCGTGTGTGTGTTATCGCTACCAACATCATCATGTGCCACCCTCAACAACATCATCAACCCTTCATGTCCTAGCATCATCATCATACCACACAAAGTATCAAACCGATTATTAGTGTCTACATTTTTAGTGACACATCATCATGTGCCACCCTCAACAGCATCATTAACCCTTCATGGCCTAGCATCATCATCATACCACACAAAGTATCAAACCGATTATCTCTCTCTCTCTCTCTGCGATCAGGACTCAATAAGAGTAGGATTCCAGACTCTCATATGAAGTGAGCTGTCAGGATAAGTGTGTTGATCGCCCCCACAGACAGAACATCACATTTAGAGTCTGCCAGATCCACTCTGACTGAACACCCGTTAATACGTTGCACTGTGTTTTGCGCCAGTGGCCCAGTGCATCCGATTTCAGCCATCATTTTATTCAGGTTCGCTTTCCTTAGCCTTTGATTGTCCCCAATCTTCCTGCAAGGCAGCAGATTGTCTTTTCTGTAGGGGGATTCTGCCCTTAGATGGTCTGCCCTCCCGGGTTTACGAGCACCATCTGCCCGAGTCACTAGAGGTGACTAACACAGACATGCACACATAAAGATATGAGATGTGAATAACACAGACATGTACACAGCGAATACGAGACATGACTAACACCGACACACATCAAGATATATGACGCATGAATAACAGAAATGCACATAAAAATGTGACACATACCTAACATAGACATACACACAAAGATATAAGATATGACTAACATAGGCGTGCACACACAAAGATATGAGATGTGACTAACACAGCCATGCAAACATAAAGATATGAGATGTGACTAACATAAACATGCACACAAAGATATGAGATATTTCTAACCGAGACATGCATACACAAAGATATGACACATGACTAACACAAATACACACTAAGTTATGAGATATTACTAAACTCAGACGCACATAAAGATATGAGACATGATTAACACGGACACACCAAGATATGAGATAAGACTAAAATGACACATAAATAGAGATGATGGATAGAATGACGTCATGGGACGCACCAAGATGGCACCTTATTTACATTCCAGTAATTTAAAGAATGACTCATCTTAATGTGTTTCCGTGCTAGTCATGGCTCATCTCTGACACCAAGATATGAGATATGACTAACATGACACACACCAAGACATTAGCCATGGTAAGCACACACACACACACAAGCTAAGATATGAGCCATGGCTAGCACAGAAACACATCAAGATATGAGCCACGGCTTCATGGAAAAACACCAAGAAATGAACCATGTCCAGCACAGAAACACATTAAGGTATCCATATGCTTGAGTTTGTTGTAGTACTCTTCTTAACGTGTGAATCATCGCCATACGCAGAGACACAGGCCCCGATTAACTGTTCACAGGTTTCGTTGAAACAGTTGTCCGGAGATTTGAGAGAGCAGTCTGACCCGTAGAACGTTCCCTTGCATGCACAGTTCCCGGTTGACAGTTCACAGGTGTCGTTGAAACAGTTGTCCGGACATTTGAGAGTGCAGTCTGACCCGTAGAACGTTCCCTTGCACGTACAGTCTGCACTTTCCGGGTCACATATGATGTCACAGCCATCAGAACACGTCTGTTCGCACTGTAGGCCAAAATTACCATCGGGACAAGTGTCACTACAGGTGTAGCCAGGACGTTTACATTGTAGGCATTTTCCGGATTTTTCCTCACATAAAAGACAGGCACTAAGACAAGACCCGGAGCAGTCGTGTCCATAGATCCCATGTAAACAGTTGCCGTGACACGTATCTATGATGACGTTGCAGCCTCTGCAACACCCACTACATACTGCACAAAACGACCAAGAATGCCCGTCCAGACAATAGGAGTCTGTAAATGTTTGCACCTCACTCACCGACACGTGCACTATCGGCCTGCGAAATGGTCGATGAGAACTCAATCTTAATGTGTGCCATTGTCGCTTGTATGGTGACTACAATAGTGTTCACAGAAATGTCTGGGTATGATATATCATTATACTGGAACACTACACCGCCACTGTCAGAGAAAGCCTGTAGAGTGGCATTCTTTACCCGAATCATAGTAGCTAGCTCGATGATAAATTCGAATGGCGTGAGTCTTCCGGGACGTGGAATAGTTCAGATACCAGTAAACAGAATTGGTTCCACTTCTCAATTGTGTGTGTGTGCAGTCATTGTCATAAGGATTGGTCTTTGTTTTGCCATTAACTGCAGCCTCTGGTCCACATCCGTCTCCTATACAGCATTAAATGTGTCGGTCTGGTTTGTGTTCTGTTTGAGAGCCACATTCTGACCCCCGCCAATGTAGATGGAGCAGATATTTGCAACTATCGCCCCTTCAATCCGTAACTTGTTGATCAGACCAGCCCCAGAGCAAAAGACATCAATCTCGTGCGAACTAACTACAAACCTTGATTCAATGTTACATGAGGCAGAACCATTTAGTTTTACCGTGAAACTGTCCAGATCTGTTAAGTCATTCACATAAATCCTAAACCAGGAGAACGACAAAGATTGATTGAGAGTTGCCTCAACTGGTGTAGAATATGTGTCCGGATTACATGTGGTGTCGTTGTTAACAGGAAAGTAGGTTCAGATTTTTGGGCATATTTGCAAATAAAATCCAAGTACTGACACTGGGGTCCGAAATATTCGTGCTGACAACTGTCATTGTTTGGGCATGTCCCTGTAGTTTTGTCACAAACTGAGTCATTATAGCAGTGATGTTGTAACGTACAAATTCGTACAACCGGCTGCACAAATTAGGTCATTAACTTCCAAGGTCTCGAACGAAGCCAGCATGATTAAGGACTTGATCTACAGCAGTGGTTAACGAACTGTTTATAAACATTTATTAACAAACCGTGGTTACATTTTTAAAAATCCGCCAACTTGCTGTGATAACAAATAGCTTCATGTTCAAAGTCAACATTGTTTAAACGATGGCTCGGACGCGATCATGCTTCCATCTTGGTGCGACCCATCAAACCGATTATTAGTGTCTACATTTTTAGTGACACATCATCATGTGCCACCCTCAACAGCATCATCAACATGTACCCTTAATGTCCTATCATCATCATCATCATCATCATGCCACACAAAGTATCAACTAGCGAAATTGTCTCTCTCTCTCTCTCTCACACACACATTAATGGTAAAGCAAAACAAAATTCGTTCTATATTTCACAGCTTTATTATTAATACAACAAATATACAACACATATTTGAAAATATATATTACTGTCCGGTTGTTGATAATTTTAAGCGTCTGGGTTTCCTCCTTCCTGTTTTTGTGGTACTGTTTGTTAAATGTCTATCAAACACGGGTGCATAGGAAGTTTCATTAGCCTTCAAAACACAATCGCCATCCATTTTGACAAAACCTTAATCAAAGCTGGAATAGGTAATTGGTGACTCTGCTGAAACACCCGCGGCATCCATATTGGCTGCCGGATCTGTCGTCTGATTAACAAGAGCGAGGTTCCCTTGATTAACAAAGGGGGGGGGGGCGTGTAGTCTATGAGATTCGGGTTAACAAGAGATGGTATGTAGTTCTGATGGTTAACAACAGGCGGCGTGTAGTTCTGGTGGTTAACAACAGGCGGCGAGAGTACAACGAGAGGCGGCGTGTAGTTGATCTGGTTAACGAGAGGTGGCGTGTAGTTGATCTGGTTAACAACAGGCGGCGTGTAGTTGAGGTTAGCATAAGCGGTTAAAATTTCCTCTCGCATCTCGACTAACGTGATAAATTCCTCTCTCGATAGTGTTATCCCAGTTCTGGTAGAAAACTTCAAAAAACTCTCACCGCTATATGTCCTTATATTTATCAATGGTCTGTTACGAAAAACACAAACCGAGACTGCCTTAACGCCATCTTTAGACAATGGAACTACAGTCTCATTTCCACGTGACATAAATATGCGCTGATCACTGACATCAAACGAAATTGGCGTATTCATGCTACACGACTCCATATTCAAATAAAACAAACACAAACCACCTGGCAACAGACGCTGGTTATGTGTGTGCGTGTTCACACTGATCGACTGGGGTTTTTATACCCGTTACGTTTATCGGGTCGAGGACCGTCTATTTATAGTAGCTGACGCAATACGTTATCAGGCGTGGTAATACGTTATGTTGCAACATGTTCAGTGACCTCTGGAACTGACACAATAGGGTGATGTGTGGGGAAATATGATGCGTGCAATAATTCGGTCTCAGGTAATGCGGCCTGAGACTAGGAAACTCCTCCCCCTGTAGTGTTTATATAGGTTGTGGATTTTAAAAATAGGTGTTAGTTGAAGAGGGGAAACCTCGCGCGCTGACCTAAAATCACTCGTTATTTTTGTCGGTGGTATAATCACTAAAGTTAGTAGCACTTGTGAGGATGGATCCCCGATGGAATCATCCCTTCACAGCTCTGATAGCCGGTCCTACCGGGTGTGGGAAAACGGTATTTGTGCAAAAGTTTATACAGAACCTTCACGAGTTAGCTGTCCCCGTACCGGAGGAAGTTATATGGTGTTATGCGGAATGGCAACCGATATACGAGACTATGGGGTCAGTGAGATTTATCTAGGGTCTACCAGACGTCGATAAATTGGAAGGTGGTAAGAAGAGAAGACTGATCGTCATCGATGACTTGATGTCTGAGACGGACGAGTGGGTAACAAAATTATTCACCAAAGGTAGTCATCACAGAGATATTAGTGTGATGTACATTGTTCAAAATCTATTCGAAAAAAATAAAGAACATCGAACCATAAGTCTCAATACGCACTATTTAGTCCTTTTCAAGAACCCGAGAGACGGGAGTCAAATTATCAATCTGGGTAAACAAATGTACCCAGGACAGGTGGGGTACCTCCAAGATAGTTTTAAGGACGCGACAGCGTCTCCTCACGGTTATTTGCTGGTCGATCTTCGTCAGGACACACCTGATAATCTTAGGTTGAGAACAAAAATATTCCCGGGGGAGCGACAAATCGTCTACGTGCCAAAGTAGAGAATCATGTGTGTTGAAGCACTTAGACGGCACGGTGAAATGTTGAAATGTATGCGCACCGCCTCGCCTCGCGGTTTAAGAGCCATATTTAAAACAGCCTCTCCCAAACTCATTAACTTTTTGTGCGAGTGTTGTCATAACATATTAAAAGGTAATGTTAGACTCACAGCGACAGAAGTGCGAGCTAACGGTAAAACTGAATGGTCATGCCTAATGTATCAAGGTTTGTAATTGCACGAGATTGATGCCTTCTGCTCTGGGGCTGGTCTGATCAACAAGTTACGGATTGAAAGGGCGATAGTTGCAAATATCTGCTCCATGGGCGGGGGTCGGAAAGTGGCTCTTAAAAAATAGATCACAAAGACCAATCTCTATGACAATGACTGCACACACAAACAATGGAGAAGTGGAAACAATTCTGTTTATTGGTATCTGAACTTTGCAACGCCCCAGAAGATTCACATTATTCGACTCTATCATCGCTAGCACTATGACTCGGGTAAAGAATGCCACTCTAAGGGCTTTCTCTGACAGTGGCGGAGTAGTGTTCCAATATAATGATATATCATACCCTAATTTATCTGTGAACACTATTGTAGTCAAAACACAAACGCCAATGGCACACATTAAGATTGAGTTCTCACCGACCATTTCGCAGGCCGACAGTGCACTGGCGGTATGTGAGGTGCAAACATTTACAGACACTTAGTATGTAGTGGGTGTAGTAAAGGCTGCAATGTCATCATCGGTACTTGTCACGGCTACTGTTCACATGGGATCTATGGACACGACTGTTCCGGGTCTTGTCTCAGTGTCTGTCCTTTATTTGAGGAAAAATCTGGAAAATGCCTACAATGTAAACATCTTGGCTATACCTGTAATGACACTTGTCCCGATGGTAATTTTGGGCTACAGTGCGAACAGATGTGTTCTGATGGCTGTAATATCATATGTACTCTCAAATGTCCGGACAACTGTTTCAACGACACCTGTCAACAATCGATCGGGAATCTGTATATGCAAGAGAACGTTCTATGGGTCAGACTGCACTCTCAAATCTCCGGACAACTGTTTAACGAAACCTGTGATTCCCACGTTCAGAAGAGTCTGCCGACTACAACAAGCCCAAGCATATGGGCACTTTAATGTGTTTCTGTGCTAGACATGGTTCTTTTTTTTTTTAGTGAAGTCATGGCTCATATCTTGCTGTGTTTCTGTCCTAGCCATGGCTCATATCTTAGCTTGTGTGTGCTGGCCATGGCTCATATCTTGGTGTGTGTCATGTTAGTCATATCTCATATCTTGGTGTGTCCGTGTTAATCATGACTCATATCTTTATGTGTGTCTGTGTTTAGTCATATCTCATATCTTAGTGTGTACCAGTGTTAGTCATATGTCATATCTTTGTGTGTGCATGTCTGGGTTAGTGATATCTCATATCTTTGTGTTTATGTTAGTCATATCTCATATCTTTTTGTGTGCATATCTATGTTAGTCATATCTCTTATCTTTGTGTGGATATCTATGTTAGGCATTGTCATATCTGTGTGTGTGCAGGTCAATGTCAGTGATATCTCATATCTTTATGTGCATGTTAGTCATGTGTCATATATCTTGATGTGTGTCAGTGTTAGTCATGCCTCGTATCGCTGTGTGCATGTCTGTATTAATCACATCTCATATCTTTGTGTGTGTATGTCTGCGTTAGTCACATCTCACATCTTTGTGTGTCCGTGTCTGTGTTAGTCACATCTCACATCTTTGTGTGTGCATGTCTTTGTGTGTGCATGTCACCTCTAGTGATTCGAGCAGATGGTGCTCGTAAACCTGGGAGGGCCTACCATCTAAGGGCAGAATCCCCCTACAGAAAAGACAATCTGCTGCCTTGCAGGAAGATTGGGGACAATCAAAGGCTAGGGAAAGCAAACCCGAATAAAATGCTGGCTGAAATCTGATACACTGTGCCACTGGCGCAAAACACAGTGCAACGTATTAACGGGTGTTCAGTCAGAGTGGATCTGGCAGACTCTAATTGTGATGTTCTGTCTTTGGGGGCGATCAACACACTTAGCCTGACAGCTGACTTCATGTGTGAGTCTGGAATCCTTACTCTGATTGAGTCCTGAACGCAGAGAGAGAGAGAGAGAGAGAGAGAGAGAGAGAGAGAGAGAGGGATTCGGTACGAATCTCTCGCTAGCGACGATATTTGCGACGCTAGATTTCATCTCAACGTGACTTTGGAGCCTGGGTTATACACGAAACCCAATGCGTTCATCTGCGCGTTGAATGCGTCGATCATAAAAGCGGAGGATGAGTCGAACGGGGGTGTGAAAGGGAAAAAGATGAAATTCATTTACGCAAAAGAGGTGAAAAAGCCATCTTGAAACTTTACGAAAAAGGAGTCAGTGCTACCATAAGCGACACTTTGAAAAACATGTTAGCCTTCCCCACGAACGTGTCAGCCGTATCAGACACGGCTCCCGATAATTTCAGCGTGGGCGTAATGGACTTGGAAAGTATTGCGAAGAATGTCTACGTCTACTGCGATCTCGTTTCCCCCAGACCCGTCGGGGATATGATGGTACCTCTCCTCAGGAGCGTGCCTGTTCTCAATACAAATCACACCGCGGTGTGTCAGATCTACGATAAGACTCACTACGTTCCCCTGAGTCGATTTTCCTTCGATACTGTGGAAATCCTTTTAGCCAACGAACACGGAAAAACCATTCCATTAATCAGCGGGACGTCGGTGCTAACGGTACACTTTCGAGTGAAGAAACATCTCGAGCTGGTATAATGGTGAGACACACTCCCCTTCATAGAGATGTTGAGTTATACGAAGACTTTTACTGTTGTCAGGCGGGTGATGGAATGCCCGTGTTTATAGGAGGTCGAAAGTTAGCGGTCGAGGAATCGGTGGTTTCTTTGGTGGAATCGGGAGGGCTATTTTAAGAAAAATAAAAAAATATAAAAATGGTATGTAAGAAGCTTTACGTGACAAGTGGACGACACAGACTAAACAACGTTTCGGCTCAATAGGCATTCATCAGGAACAAACAAAAAAAACACACACACACAAAACTGATAACGAAACAACCAAAACAAAAACAATCGAAATGTGTTAAAGAAAACAACAACAACAAAAAAACTATCCTGTAAAATCCATAATAAAATCGCAACCACGTGCGGCTGTCGTGAACGTCGAAAATCGTGCAAAAAAATAAATGCGTAAATATACACAGAACCAGAGGAGTTAACACAGGGGTCAGTGTGCAAACACAAAGGAGAAAGATTCGAATAGTAGACCGACAGGTGTAAAAAGAGTGAGATGTCTGAGAGTGGGGTACAATAAAAATAAATGAGGGGTAAGGAGCACAGAAAAAAAGTTATAGAGGAGAAAACCGAAGTGTCTCATAAGGGACTAGAGGAGAAGAACTATAAAAAGCATGGCATAGTAAGTAGACCAAATAACGCAAATATGTGTAGTAGAGAAGGCTATGCAAAAGGGAAGGAGCAACCAAAAAGAAACTATGCGTATGAGTGTGATACATTCATACCTCTCGGGGTCAGCGAACCATACTGGACTATAAGGCGATTTTCCAAAGTAAAGCGGCTGCGGTCGCCAGAGTGACAAAGGACAATACCAGTGACACGGATGTCGTCTTTGCCCTTGTGATCAGGAGAGTTGAAGTGGGAAGACACCGGAGTACCAGTATTTTGTTGGACATCACGTAGATGTTCACAAAATCTTTCCGCTAATCTTCTCCCAGACTCACCAATATACAGGGGTCATGTGGCATCGTTGGCATATGATGGCATAAATGATGTTGCGGGACACACATGGGAAGCTATGCTTGATCTCGAACCGTCCATAAGGGAACAAAACCGAGTCAGCAGGGAGCACATAGGCACAGGTGATACAGTTACGACAACAAGGGGCCGTACCGAAGTGTTGATGGTGGGAGCGAGGGTAATGGCTCCTAACCAAAATATCTCTCAGATTCCTGTCACGCTTAAACGTGATCATCGGGGGATCACTAAAAAGTAGACGGGTAGTGGGATCAGAGAGGAGAATGGAACGGTAGCGGTTGAGTATCCTCACAGCAGCTAAGTTGTGAGGATGATATGTGAGGGTGAGTATAGTTCTCTCAGAAGGGGGGCGGTTGGAAGGGATGAGTGCCACGGGACGGGAGATAAGGAGGACCCGCTTGAGGGCAGACTGGAGGATCGAGTCTGGATAAAGCCGGCGGCTGAAGAAACCTAACAAGAGGTGAGCCTGTAGGAGGAAATCTTGGTCATCCTGGCAGATGCGTCGGAGACGCAATAACTGAGAGAACGGAATAGAATCACGACAAGAAGGTGAATGGGATGAAGTGTAGAGAAGATAGCAATGGGCGTCTGTGGGTTTATAGAAAACCGATGTATGAAGGCCAGAAGTACCCAAAGAAACGATAAGATCTAGGAAGGTGACAGAGGAAGGGGATGTACAAGATGTGAACTTGATAGCTTTGTGATAGCCACTAATGTGGTCGATAAACCTGGAGAGGTCATCCTCAGGTAGATCGGTAAGTCCGAAGCAGTCATCAATGTACCGAAGGTATATGATGGGAAGGGGACCTTGATATGAATTGAGAATTTGGTACTCAAGGTAGCCCATAAACAGGCAAGCATAGCTGGGGCCCATCTTGGTGCCCATGGCTACTCCACTAACCTGGTCATAGAAGTCACCATCGAACTCAAAGGTATTGAGGTTGAGTACAAGCTCAGTAAGGCGGAGAAGAGTGGCAGTGTCCACAGAGGGGTGTTGTCTCTGGTCAAGAAAGAAACGTAGAGCTAAGAGGCCGTCGGAGTGAGGAATGGAGGTGTAGAGGGAGCAAACATCAAGGGTAAAAAGTCGGTATGAGTGACCATGGGAGAGAGAGATAGAAGAGAAGATATTAAGTGCATGGTTAGTGTCCTTGACATATGAAGGAAGACTGGCAACCATGGGCTGGAAGACACTGTCTAGATAGTCAGATATGTGTTCAGTCGGGCAAGCACACGCAGACACGATGGGGCGTCCAGGATTGTCGATTTTGTGAATTTTAGGGAGCATATAGAAAGATGGTTTCCCAAGACCACTATTCGGGATAATAAGGCGAGACGCGCTAGGGGGAATGAGGTGGTCACGGATCAGTTCCTTGATGGTAGATTGGACCTGCTTATTGTGGGGGACAGTAGCGTCATCAGGACGGGGTTTATAAAACATGGTATTGGATAGTTGTTTGTTAGCCTCTGAGATGTATAAGTCTCTGCGCCAAACTACAACCGCTCCCCCTTTATCTGCCGGTTTGATGACAATGTCTTCTCGGCGGCGGCACAGATAAATTAGAGCGGTGAAGTTTTCTAGGGCACAGTTGTTGTATCTCACGTGAGGTGACATTAATGTAGTGATCCAAGGCCTGGGATGCGCCGGGGCGAAGGGTCCAATTCGATTTACGGGAGTGGAAGCGGGAAAACTCGTCTACAGGGGTGGATAAGGAGGAAGTTGCAGTAGTGCCAGAGTAATGAAGCTTCAAGCGCATACGTCTATGGAAATCATGGACATCCTTACAAAGATTATAATGGTCGCTAAAGGGACGAAGGGGGATAAATTTTAAACCTTTAGAGAGAACAGGCCTCTCATTATGTGAGAGATGGAGGTCGGGGAGTATACAAAAAACTAAAGAGTCGGTAGCTGACGTAGAGGAGGGTGGGGCGGGGCGGAGGAAGGAGATCTTCTTCTTGTGCTGGGAGGACATAAAAATATAGAGTTGCCTATTAAAGTCGTGGATGATCTGTCGGATAAAATGGTCTGAGCCGGTCATTAAACACCTGAGTCTCGACACCAGCAATAGACGCTGAGTGCGCAGGTGGAAGACCAGCCTGGCGTAGTTGGCTAGAACGAGCCTCATACGATGGAAACCAAGGCGTCTTTCAATACTATCAAATCGCCTAATTTCACTAAGGTTGGGCTGGTGGACAAAGGGTGTGAATTTAGACCGGAACCCAAAAGGGAGAATCTTAAATCGTATACAATTATGGAGGAAATTGACGTGGCAACTAAATCTGGTAAGAATATGAGTAGTTCAAGGCAAGTTCAGTGGATATAGAAGAGATGTCTGTAGGTAAATACTGGAAGGCTAAAAGAGTACCTCGGCGTATGGAGTTCGAAAACTGTTTAAGTGTGGGCATGCTGTCAGAGAAAAGAACAAGTGAAAGGACTAAGCTAACACAGGCAGAGAAGAACTAAAACTAAAATAAGGTATGAGTGATGATGGTGATCACAACAATGATAACAACGTAATAGGTGGCAAACGTACAGAAACTAAAGGATGACCAAAATGGCAATCAAGTAAAAGGATAAAACTAAGATATAAATACTAAAGTAAACACTAAGGACGAAATACAAACATTAAGTAGCAGCGGTATTGTACTAGTAAAGGGTTAAGGCATAACGCATTAGCCGGGAAAAATGTCGGTGAAGCTTTCAAAGAACGAGGTAAGGAGACCGGTCAGCGGTTGATACACGGGGCCGTGTTAACACCCAATCAGGAAGTGGTTTACGACAAAGCAGAAAGCGAGTTATGAAGTTACCTCCACCAGGAGAACCCGTTACGAAGAGGATAAAACCGACAGCTAGACGGTTCCCCCTTCATTCGGTGCACAACAGCAGGAAGACGAAGACGAGGGTGTCAACGGATATTTTCGACTAATAATGTCCCTCATTCACCCCAAATCGTGCGGATTTATTTCGCGTTCCACCAACACAGACATCTCTAGACTGGCCAGTTTATTGAAATTCGTCCGATCGCAGCCTTGTCGCATAGCGCACCGATAGAGTTTTTCATTTCTGGAAACAGCGAGGAGTATCTAGATCTTTTCAACACGTTTTTACATTTGTAGGTCAAGATCACCCTCCCGAATGGTGATAGTGTACCACCCGATGCTGTAGGACCGGTCAACAATTATCTTCACAGTCTATTTTCACAAGTCGACGTATCGCTAAACGACACGTTGGTTACACCGTCGGAGAATACCTATCCTTTTAGAGCAGTGTTTGAGGCCACGCTAAATTACGGGGAGGATGCGAAAACGGGATACTTGACGGCCGCTCTGTTCTACAAAGACACAGCTGGCCACCATGACGATTTGAAAGAAAATGAGGGTTTTAAAACACGGCGCGATTTGACTTCGGGTAGTAAAAAGGTTGAAATGATGGGTCGTTTGCACTCTGATGTCTTTGTGCCGGATCGTTACATGTTGATGTAAAGATAAAATTCACGCCCTCGAAGGATGTGTTCAACCTCACGGGTCACGGGACCTCACGTCTCTGTGGGTTATAAGAGTGTTATCACCTACACCGCGCTCGTGGTCAGGAAAGCTAACCTAAACCCCGCGATTTCTCCGGCCCACGAAAAGGCTCTCTAAAGCGGGAATGCACGGTACCCGATCAAGAGGGTTACCATCAAGACATTTTCCATCACTAACGGGATGTTCTCCCACAGTCAATTTATTTTTGTCTCAAACACCGACCCGTATAGTGATAGGTCTGATTACGGCCAGTGCGTTTAATGGTGTTTATACAGCTAACCCGTTCAATTTTCAACACTTTGGTCTGATTTATATGAACCTGACGGTCGACGGGAAATGTATCTCCTGTATGTCCTGGAACAACCGGACAGTAATATATATTTTCAAATATGTGATGTATATTTGTTGTATTAATAATAAAGCTGTGAAATATAGAACGAATTTTGTTTTGTTTTACCGTGAATGTGAAAGAGAGAGAGAGACAATTTTGCTAGTTGATACTTTGTGTGGCATGATGATAATGATGATGATAGGACATGAAGGGTACAAGTTGAGGGTGGCACATGATGATGTTGGTAACGATAACACACACACGACCATTCAAGGCACATCGCCCCAAGTTTTTAGAACCGTTGTTGTCCCGCAAGAGACCCGCGCGAGATAGCCGGCGACGACCCGCCATCCGACGACCCCACAAGTTTTAGAACCGCTGTTGTCCGAGCTACCCCCGCGAGAGTCGACCGCACGCCGTCACGCACCACCGCACACCACGAGAGACGCGCCGATCACCGTCACGCACCACCGCACACCACGAGATAAGCCGATTACCGTCACAACCACCGAAATAATAAGCCGATTATCGGATTTTTGCACGGAGTTGGTGCCACTTTCGTGCGGTATAGGTGCAAAATACATTGTCTTTGGTGCAGTTTCGGTGCAGTTGCGTGCACTTTGGAGGGAGGGGAGGGGAAATACTGCCACCAACACTACTAATGTGGTCGATATCATGTCCGTGACGCTTTACTTTCTCAGAAAAAATTCCGGTACCCATTTAAGGCTGGTTGAACCCGGAAGCTGTCGGATGGGAGTTCACTAACCACTGAGCTATCGCGGCTCCCTACCACATGGGGTGCGAGTCGGAAAATACTAAGCAGAGTTTACCAACAGAGTATATACCCACATTAAGAATATGGATAATCTTCATGGTGATCAGCATCAAACACCACTCTGCAAGAACTGGATAAAATATGAAATCAGGCACTTATGGTCATCACAGGAGCAATGAAATCAACATCAATATTGGAGATGGAGAAATTGTAGAGGATACCAGCACTGAGAGAACCGAGGGACACAAAGGTGCTGATACAGGTAGACAAATTTTCATGCACGCCGAGACATCCAATGAAGGACTGTTTCCACAATCTTGCATTCGGACGGCTTAAGAGAAGCAGTTTTATCCACCAAGCCAAGCAAATTTGTAGACAAACACCAGACATACCAAGACCATACCAAAACAGACTCCCTGGACAGAGGAATCAGGATTGCCAATACAAATACGGACAGAAGTTAAAGGAATATTTGACAAGGAGGAGCAGAATAGTCTACAGTATTAAACAATAATTCTCAGTTTCTTGGATGAAGAATACCTGCAAGATCTATGGATCAGCACAGAATAGAGTAAAGATTGAGGAAGCATAGACTACCCAAAAGAAGAATGTTGAAAGAAGATGAGAACATCTTCATTCCTCTTCTTAGCTGTCCATAGTACCATGGTACCATTTCAATATTCTTCTGTAAAACCACATTTCTACAGACTCCAGTGATTTTCTTGTCTGTTGATTCGCATCCATATGTTAAGACTGGCTCTACATAACATCTCTCTCTCTCTCTCTCTCTCTTTCTCTGCGATCAGGACTCAATCATAGTAGGATTCCAGACTCTCACATGAAGTCAGCTGTCAGGTTAAGTGTGTTGATCGCCCCACAGACATAACATTTAAGAACTCTTTTTTCTTGTTTCTATTGTCAAAAATGGATTGCATAGTATCTTCCTCATTTTTTGGAAAGTTTCTTTTGCCTGAGCTATTCAGTGACCTCCAGAGAAGTCAAAGCAAAAAGAGAGCTAATATTAGAAAGAGACAATCATCATTTTTTGGCCATGTAATGAGAAGAGAACGACTTGAATATATTGTAACAAATGGAAAAATTGAGCGACGAAGAGATAGAGGGAAGCAAAGAGATAAAATAACAGATGGCTTAAGAGAATGGCTTGGCAGAAGGTCAACAACAGAAATGATAAATAGCTGCCGAGATCGAAAGTTGTGGAGAGACATGATCACCTACGCCAGTGACCCGGTACTTGATGATGATCTTAGATTATTGATAATATATCCATTGATGTTTAGTCCTCGCATCCCCATATGTTCTTGAAAATCTGCTCAGTGTGTAAGTTAAACAGCCATGGTGATATTATTTAGTCCTGTTTTTTTTATTCCTCTGTTTATATTAATAGGTGTAGAGTTCTCATTGTTCCATTTTATCATAGCTGATTGTTCCCAGTATAAATTACATATCAGTCGTATATATATATATATATATATATATATATATATATATATCGGCGATCAGGACTCAATCAGAGTAGGATTCCAGACTCTCACATGAAGTCAGCTGTCAGGTTAAGTGTGTCGATCGCCCCCACAGAATTCTGCCAGATCCACTCTCCCGTTAAAACGTTGCACTGTGTTCTGCGCCAGTGGCCCAGTGCATCCGATTTCAGCCAGTATTTTATTTATTCCTTAGCCTTTGATTGTCCCCAATCTTCCTGCAAGGCAGCAGATGATTTTTTCTGTAGGGGAATTCTGCCCTTAGATGGTCGGCCATACCAGAGGTTTACGAGCACCATCTGCCCGAGTCACTAGACGTGACTAACACAGACAATGCACACACAAAGATAGGAGATGTGACCAACACAGACATGCACACAGCGATACGAGGCATGACTGACACACATCACAATATATGACACATAAACATACACATAAAGATATGAGATATGATATATATATATATGAGATGTTAGTATCTCTCACAGTTGTTCTCTGTTTACTCTGTCGAATGCTTTTTCCTGGTCAATGAAAGGCTATGTATAAGTTTCGATTGTGTTCTGTCGTTTTTTCTGCAAGCTGTTTTAGTGTGAATAGTGCGTCGGTACATCCTCTGTTTTTTCGGAACCCCCATTTGAGAATCGCTTAACTGTAGTTCTATTATTGGTCTCAGCCTTTTTTCCAAGATTTTGGCGTATAGCTTTCCTTCATGTCTGAGAAGAGATATACCTCTAAATTGATTGCAGTCTCTTTTGCTACCTTTCTTTTTCCATATTTCTCCAAACATGTCTAGAAGTGCTCAGATCCACTTCTCAGCAAGTCCTGCATACCCATTAAGTTACTCATTTCTGGCTGTGCCCATCTTAACTTCCATCTTTTTCATCCGAGAGAGTGACGAGGACTCATGGTTATCGAAGCCCTGTGCCCTACCCACATCTCGGAGGCCATTGATAATGTCAGCCCAATCCATTCGTTGACCGTCCTCAATGACAGTGCAGCTAGCCAACCTGACCAGTCTTTAATTTCCCCGGACTCCCAAATGTCCTGGAACATAGACCAGGCAGTGATGGAGTGTGTCTTGGAACTACAGCTAAAGAAAAACTATTGCAGATCTACAATATTTGCTGGATTACAGTTAGAGAGAGTACCATAGGTATGGAGAGAAACAATTATAATATCATTACTAAAGCCAGGAAAAGATGATTCTATAACATCGAGCTATCAACAAATCAGCCTTACAAGCTGTTTGTGTAAAGTCCTGCAAAGTGAAAACTTCTTTTTCCCACAGCAAACAGGCTTTAGACAGTGTTACTCTACCGAAGATCTAGCGACCTATCTTTACCAGGAAATTAATGATGCATTTCAAGAAAAGAAACTGGTACAGCATGGATGAAAGCATTTGATAAGATATGGAAGGTAGGGCTTTTGAAGAAATTACGGAGTAAATGGCAGGATGTACAAATGGGTGAAAGCATACCTGTATAACTGGAAAGACAGAGTGCAGCTGGATGACTATCCAGCTTATTATTAGAAGTAATAAGATTCTACTGTGCCAGGGCGTCCTACAGGGAGGGATACTATCTCCAACACTTTTTCTAGTCTACATATATCAAAGTGGCAATGTATTCAGATGACCTGGTAATATGGTGCACAGAAAAGTATGCAACAGTGGCCTCCAAATTGTTGCAGAGAGTTATGAATGCACTGAATTCACAAATAGATGATTTATCAGCATCAATAACAGACAAATGCAGTACTTGAGGACTTCCGTTTCAAAATGGTGAAACGTTTCACGTTCTCTCGATCGCTGCAGAATATACATCTGCTTAACTTCGGCTCTCTAATGCAATTTACTGTGTTGAACTCAAAATGATGTTCTATTTAGGAAATCTGCGCCGACGAAGTGGACAAATCTGCGCCGCTGAGTACATACAGCAATGTTTCTTCTTGACAAGTCAAGTATTGTAAAAGCTAGCTTCACCGTCTAGTGTTGACATGCAGTTTACGTCATATTGAGTGCGGTTCAATGGCGACGTTGGAAATGTTTGACGCAAGTTATTTACATGCTGAAACGCAATGGATTGTTCCGTCAAGTCGACCGAAGATTTTCCTCTTTGGGGAATTTGCACCGTGTTTCGTTCGTTGCACGCTAACAGCAGGGTCTGTTGTTTGATTCGACGACTAACTGTGTGTTTAAATGTTCGGTTGGAGTCAAGAACGGTGTCCTAACATCATCAAGCGCTATACATTTTTTCTTCTCAATATGACGATTATCATTTTCAGGAGGACGTGAACTTCAATGATATACGGTGGATAGGCGGCAGGAACCATTGAAGGCTATGTCTGAAAAGTGTTGCAGTTTCCTCATATTCCAAGTCCAGCTTGTTGCAGGAGCTATTGAGTGCTCTGTGCACACCGTGTGCTGTGTGTCTCATCCGTTTTGATCATGTTTCGATATTCCAATTGTTTACGATGAATGATGATATCGTATGACAGCGAACAGTTGGCTGTGTTCACTTTCTGCGCGGTTTCGCCTTATGTCTTTTTGTTTGGGAGATGAGAATTCGGATAATTACGCTGGCACGGGCGGTTGAGCAATTATGGATTTTAATTCATTTGCAGTGATACAGCGGCCTTCCATAACCAATAACAATATATGCAGTACTACCTACCCACCAACCCACCCTATTGTTTCCCACAAGAGGGCTTGCTTTGTTATTCGGTTATTATATCTCCTCATCACATGTCCAACATACGACCATTGTCTTTTCTTGATTACTGAAGATATTAGTGGTTGATTGGCGATTTCTCTAATTTCTTCGTTTGTTTTTTATTCGTTCCACGCTATACCAAGTATTTTCCTTAGACATTTATTTTCGAATGCGTTCAACTTTGTTTCTATGCATCTTGTTGCTTTCCAGCTCTTACATACATACATAAGGGTAGATAGTACATTTGATTTGATTAGTCTAAGTTTTGTTTTTGTGCTGATGAGTTTTGATTTCCATAACTTTTCAAGGCTTCTGAAAGACATTGCTGCTTTAGCTATTCTGATTCTAATTTCTTTACTTGTATCCCCTTCCCGATCAATGTGACTTCAGAGGATAGATAAAGTGGTCGATTTCTTCCACTGGTATATTCTGTCATCTTTTGGAATTAAACTTTTCATGACTTTAGTCTTTTTATGATTGATCTCAAGCCCAATTTTACTGGCTATTGATGATAGTTCATTTGTGTTTTCCTGCATCGTTTTTATCTGACTGCTGATGAGGACTATGTCATCAGCGAAGTCGAGGTCCTCCAAATGGTCTCATTGTATCCATTTGATGCCTTTGTTACCTCTGCATCATTTCTTCATTATGAATTCCATTACAATTCTACTACACCTTTATACTGTCCCCAAAACAAAAAGCAGGAGCCATCTACATAAATAATGAGCCGGTGAAAGAAGAAATACAAACAAATTGTCTTGGAAACAGCAGATAAATAAGGCAACCCAAAAAGCAAGGAGGAAACTAAGAAAGCTGCGTGGAACCACATGGGGTAAAAAAAAAAGTAAAGTAAAGAGCCCCCGTCACGCCAAGTGGCGTATAGGGAATATGATGTTAGTGACTATAAATTTTACAGACCTTCGGCACATGACTTTTGGGGTAATGTGGTCGGTATCATGTCCGTGTCGCTTTACTTTCTCAGAAAAAAATCCGGTACCCATTTAAGGCTGGGTGAACCCGGAAGCTGTCGGTTGGGATCAAACCGTACCTCTTGTCCTTTGTAGTCCAGTTCACTGAGCTATCGCGGCTCCCTACCACAATGGGGTGCGAGTCGGAAAATACTGAGCAGAGTTTACCAACAGAGTATATACCCACATTAAGAATATGGATAATCTTCAGGGTGATCAGCATCAAACACCACTCTGCAAGAACTGGATAAAATATGAAATCAGGCACTTATGGTCATCACAGGAGCAATGAAATCAACATCAATATTGGAGATGGAGAAATTGTAGAGGATACCAGCACTGAGAGAACCGAGGGACACAAAGGTGCTGATACAGGTAGACAAATTTTCATGCACGCCGAGACATCCAATGAAGGACTGTTTCCACAATCTTGCATTCGGACGGCTTAAGAGAAGCAGTTTTATCCACCAAGCCAAGCAAATTTGTAGACAAACACCAGACATACCAAGAGTTGTTAGCCTCGTACTGTCCATGCCAAAACAGACTCCCTGGACAGAGGAATCAGGATTGCCAATACAAATACGGACAGAAGTTAAAGGAATATTTGACAAGGAGGAGCAGAATAGTCTACAGTATTAAACAATAATTCTCAGTTTCTTGGATGAAGAATACCTGCAAGATCTATGGATCAGCACAGAATAGAGTAAAGATTGAGGAAGCATAGACTACCCAAAAGAAGAATGTTGAAAGAAGATGAGAACATCTTCATTCCTCTTCTTAGCTGTCCATAGTACCATGGTACCATTTCAATATTCTTCTGTAAAACCACATTTCTACAGACTCCAGTGATTTTCTTGTCTGTTGATTCGCATCCATATGTTAAGACTGGCTCTACATAACATCTCTCTCTCTCTCTCTCTCTCTTTCTCTGCGATCAGGACTCAATCATAGTAGGATTCCAGACTCTCACATGAAGTCAGCTGTCAGGTTAAGTGTGTTGATCGCCCCACAGACATAACATTTAAGAACTCTTTTTTCTTGTTTCTATTGTCAAAAATGGATTGCATAGTATCTTCCTCATTTTTTGGAAAGTTTCTTTTGCCTGAGCTATTCAGTGACCTCCAGAGAAGTCAAAGCAAAAAGAGAGCTAATATTAGAAAGAGACAATCATCATTTTTTGGCCATGTAATGAGAAGAGAACGACTTGAATATATTGTAACAAATGGAAAAATTGAGCGACGAAGAGATAGAGGGAAGCAAAGAGATAAAATAACAGATGGCTTAAGAGAATGGCTTGGCAGAAGGTCAACAACAGAAATGATAAATAGCTGCCGAGATCGAAAGTTGTGGAGAGACATGATCACCTACGCCAGTGACCCGGTACTTGATGATGATCTTAGATTATTGATAATATATCCATTGATGTTTAGTCCTCGCATCCCCATATGTTCTTGAAAATCTGCTCAGTGTGTAAGTTAAACAGCCATGGTGATATTATTTAGTCCTGTTTTTTTTTATTCCTCTGTTTATATTAATAGGTGTAGAGTTCTCATTGTTCCATTTTATCATAGCTGATTGTTCCCAGTATAAATTACATATCAGTCGTATATATATATATATATATATATATATATCGGCGATCAGGACTCAATCAGAGTAGGATTCCAGACTCTCACATGAAGTCAGCTGTCAGGTTAAGTGTGTCGATCGCCCCCACAGAATTCTGCCAGATCCACTCTCCCGTTAAAACGTTGCACTGTGTTCTGCGCCAGTGGCCCAGTGCATCCGATTTCAGCCAGTATTTTATTTATTCCTTAGCCTTTGATTGTCCCCAATCTTCCTGCAAGGCAGCAGATGATTTTTTCTGTAGGGGAATTCTGCCCTTAGATGGTCGGCCATACCAGGTTTACGAGCACCATCTGCCCGAGTCACTAGACGTGACTAACACAGACAATGCACACACAAAGATAGGAGATGTGACCAACACAGACATGCACACAGCGATACGAGGCATGACTGACACACATCACAATATATGACACATAAACATACACATAAAGATATGAGATATGATATATATATATGAGATGTTAGTATCTCTCACAGTTGTTCTCTGTTTACTCTGTCGAATGCTTTTTCCTGGTCAATGAAGGCTATGTATAAGTTTTGATTGTGTTCTGTCGTTTTTTCTGCAAGCTGTTTTAGTGTGAATAGTGCGTCGGTACATCCTCTGTTTTTTCGGAACCCCCATTTGAGAATCGCTTAACTGTAGTTCTATTATTGGTCTCAGCCTTTTTTCCAAGATTTTGACGTATAGCTTTCCTTCATGTCTGAGAAGAGATATACCTCTAAATTGATTGCAGTCTCTTTTGCTACCTTTCTTTTTCCATATTTCTCCAAACATGTCTAGAGGTGCTCAGATCCACTTCTCAGCAAGTCCTGCATAGCCATTAAATTACTCATTTCTGGCTGTGCACATCTTAACTTCCATCTTTTTCATCCGAGAGAGTGACGAGGACTCATGGTTGTCGAAGCCCTGTGCCCTACCCACATCTCGGAGGCCATTGATAATGTCCGTCCAATCCATTCGTTGACCGTCCTCAATGACAGTGCAGCTAGCCAACCTGACCAGTCTTTAATTTCCCCGGACTCCCAAATGTCCTGGAACGTAGACCAGGCAGTGATGGAGTGTGTCTTGGAACTACAGCTAAAGAAAAACTATTGTAGATCTACAATATTTGTTGGATTACAGGTAGAGAGAGAGTACCATACCTATGGAGAGAAACAATTATAATATCATTACTAAAGCCAGGAAAAGATGATTCTATAACATCCAGCTATCAACAAATCAGCCTTACAAGCTGTTTGTGTAAAGTCCTGGAAAGTGAAAACTTCTTTGTCCCACAGCAAACAGGCTTTAGACAGTGTTACTCTACCGAAGATCTAGCGACCTATCTTTACCAGGAAATTAATGATGCATTTCAAGAAAAGAAACTGGTACAGCATGAAAGCATTTGATAAGATATGGAAGGTAGGGCTTTTGAAGAAATTACGGAGTTCGTTCGTTCGTTCGCTTTCGTCAGCCTTGACCTCTGACGAAGTCCAACCCACTCAATTTTGTGGGACTGAATTTTGCGTGTAAAGTCTGTTTTTATCCCATTACAGGATGCCCCTCGCCATGCAGGCAGATTTACTCCGACTTCAGAGGTACTAATTTTTAGGGAATTAGTAAAACCCTGGTGTCCTCGCCAGGGTACGAACCCTGGCTGTTGCCGTGGTAAGCCAACCGCCTATCGATTGCGCTAACCGGACACCCAAAATTACGGAGTAAATGGCAGGATGTACAAATGGGTGAAAGCATACCTGTATAACAGGAAAGACAGAGTGCAGCTGGATAGTCTTAGAAGAAATAAGGTTCTACTGTGCCAGGGCGTCCTACAGGGAGGGATACTATCTCCAACACTTTTTCTAGTCTACATATATCAAAGTGGCAATGTATGCAGATGACCTGGTAATATGGTGCACAGAAAAGTATGCAACAGTGGCCTCCAAATTGTTGCAGAGAGCTATGAATGTACTGAACTCACAAATAGATGATTTATCAGCATCAATAACAGACAAATGCAGTACTTGAGGACTTCGGTTTCAAAATGGTGAAACGTTTCACATTCTCTCGATCGCTGCAGAATATACGTCTGCTTAACTTCGGCTCTCTAATGCAATTTACTGTGTTGAACTCAAAATGATGTTCTATTTAGGAAATCTGCGCCGACGAAGTGGACAAATCTGCGCCGCTGAGTACATACAGCAATGTTTCTTCTTGACAAGTCAAGTATTGTAAAAGCTAGCTTCACCGTCTAGTGTTGACATGCAGTTTACGTCATATTGAGTGCGGTTCAATGGCGACGTTGGAATTGTTTGACGCAAGTTATTTACATGCTGAAACGCAATGGATTGTTCCGTCAAGTCGACCGAAGATTTTCCTCTTTGGGGAATTTGCACCGTGTTTCGTTCGTTGCACGCTAACAGCAGGGTCTGTTGTTTGATTCGACGACTAACTGTTTAAATGTTCGGTTGGAGTCAAGAACGGTGTCCTAACATCATCATGCGCTATACATTTTTTCTTCTCAATATGACGATTATCATTTTCAGGAGGACGTGAACTTCAATGATATACGGTGGATAGGCGGCAGGAACCATTGAAAGCTATGTCTGAAAAGTGTTGCAGTTTCCTCATATTCCAAGTCCAGCTTGTTGCAGGAGCTATTGAGTGCTCTGTGCACACCGTGTGCTGTGTGTCTCATCCGTTTTGATCATGTTTCGATATTCCAATTGTTTACGATGAATGATGATATCGTATGACAGCGAACAGTTGGCTGTGTTCACTTTCTGCGAGGTTTCGCCTTATGTCTTTTTGTTTGGGAGATGAGAATTCGGATAATTACGCTGGCACGGGCGGTTGAACAATTATGGATTTTAATTCATTTGCAGTGATACCGAGGCCTTCCATAACCAATAACAATATATGCAGTACTACCTACCCACCAACTCACCCTATTGTTTCCCACAAGAGGGCTTGCTTTGTTATTCGGTTATTATATCTCCTCATCACATGTCCAACATACGACCATTGTCTTTTCTTGATTACTGAAGATATTAGTGGTTGATTGGCGATTTCTCTAATTTCTTCGTTTGTTTTTTATTCGTTCCACGTTTTATTCGTTCCACCAAGTATTTTCCTTAGACATTTATTTTCGAATGCGTTCAACTTTGTTTCTATGCATCTTGTTGTTTTCCAGCTCTCACATGCATAAATAAGGGTAGATAGTACATTTGATTTGATTAGTCTAAGTTTTGTTTTTGTGCTGATGAGTTGATTTCCACAACTTTTCAAGGCTTCTGAAAGACATTGCTATTCTGATTCTAATTTCTTTACTTGTATCCCCTTCCCGATCAATGGGACTTCAGAGGATAGATAAAGTGGTCGATTTCTTCCACTGGTTTATTTTCCATGTATATTCTGTCATCTTTTGGAATTAAGCTTTTCATGACTTTAGTCTTTTTATGATTGATCTCAAGCCCAATTTTACTGGCTATTGATGATAGTTCATTTGTGTTTTCCTGCATCGTTTTTATCTGACTGCTATTGTTATTGTTATTGGTTATGGAAGGCCTCGGTCTCACAGCAAACGAATTAAAATCCATAATTGCTCAACCGCCCGTGCCAGTGGAATCATCCGAATTACCAACTCATCTCCCAAACAAAAGAAAGGTAACTGTAGTCCCCATCGCAGCAGTCACACGCCAAAAGACATAAGGCGAAACCGCGCAGAAAGTGAACACAGCCAACTGTTCCCCGTCATACGATATCATCATTCATCGCAAACAAGCGGGATATCGAAGCAGGATCAAAACGGATGAGACACACAGCTCACGGTGTGCACAGAACACTTAACTCAGTAGCTCCTGCAACAAGCCGGACTTGGAATATGAGGAAACTGCAAGAAGGAACACTTTTCAGACATAGCCCTCAATGGTTCCCGCCGCCTATCCACCATACACCATGGGAGTTTACGTCCTCCCGAAAACGATGATCGTCGTAGCACCTGATGATGTTAGGCCATCGCTGATGACTCCAAATTCAAAACATATAGACACACAGTGGTGGTAAGTTATCATTTCCAATCCAACAGAAGCCACATGACCTGTAGTTAGTAAAAACACAATTGATGATGTTCTCCGCTCCCTTCTTGTAGCTGCCGCCACACAATTCTGATGTCTCATTATCTTGGACATCATTCAAGAACAATGTCAGATGAACATTCCATAGATATGGCATTGCTGATGAAGTGATTGGTGCAACAGTTGTATCAGCCATACTGGAGGCTGATGAGGACTATGTCATCAGCGAAGTCGAAGTCCTCCAAATGGTCTCATTGTATCCATTTGATGCCTTTGTTACCTCTGCATCATTTCTTCATTATGAATTCCATTACAATTCTACTACACCTTTATACTGTCCCCAAAACAAAAAGCAGGAGCCATCTACATAAATAATGAGCCGGTGAAAGAAGAAATACAAACAAATTGTCTTGGAAACAGCAGATAAATAAGGCAACCCAAAAAGCAAGGAGGAAACTAAGAAAGCTGCGTGGAACCACATGGGGTAAAAAAAAAAAGTAAAGTAAAGAGCCCCCGTCACGCCAAGTGGCGTATAGGGAATATGATGTTAGTGACTATAAATTTTACAGACCTTCGGCACATGACTTTTGGGGTAATGTGGTCGGTATCATGTCCGTGTCGCTTTACTTTCTCAGAAAAAAATCCGGTACCCATTTAAGGCTGGGTGAACCCGGAAGCTGTCGGTTGGGATCAAACCGTACCTCTTGTCCTTTGTAGTCCAGTTCACTGAGCTATCGCGGCTCCCTACCACAATGGGGTGCGAGTCGGAAAATACTGAGCAGAGTTTACCAACAGAGTATATACCCACATTAAGAATATGGATAATCTTCATGGTGATCAGCATCAAACACCACTCTGCAAGAACTGGATAAAATATGAAATCAGGCACTTATGGTCATCACAGGAGCAATGAAATCAACATCAATATTGGAGATGGAGAAATTGTAGAGGATACCAGCACTGAGAGAACCGAGGGACACAAAGGTGCTGATACAGGTAGACAAATTTTCATGCACGCCGAGACATCCAATGAAGGACTGTTTCCACAATCTTGCATTCGGACGGCTTAAGAGAAGCAGTTTTATCCACCAAGCCAAGCAAATTTGTAGACAAACACCAGACATACCAAGAGTTGTTAGCCTCGTACTGTCCATACCAAAACAGACTCCCTGGACAGAGGAATCAGGATTGCCAATACAAATACGGACAGAAGTTAAAGGAATATTTGACAAGGAGGAGCAGAATAGTCTACAGTATTAAACAATAATTCTCAGTTTCTTGGATGAAGAATACCTGCAAGATCTATGGATCAGCACGGAATAGAGTAAAGATTGAGGAAGCATAGACTGCCCAAAAGAAGAATGTTGAAAGAAGATGAGAACATCTTCATTCCTCTTCTTAGCTGTCCATAGTACCATGGTACCATTTCAATATTCTTCTGTAAAACCACATTTCTACAGACTCCAGTGATTTTCTTGTCTGTTGATTCGCATCCATATGTTAAGACTTGCTCTACATAACATTTCTCTCTCTCTCTCTCTCTCTCTCTCTCTCTCTCTCTCTCTCTCTCTGTGATCAGGACTCAATCATAGTAGGATTCCAGACTCTCACATGAAGTCAGCTGTCAGGTTAAGTGTGTTGATCGCCCCCACAGACATAACATTTAAGAACTCTTTTTTCTTGTTTCTATTGTCAAAAATGGATTGCATAGTATCTTCCTCATTTTTTGGAAAGTTTCTTTTGCCTGAGCTATTCAGTGACCTCCAGAGAAGTCAAAGCAAAAAGAGAGCTAATATTAGAAAGAGACAATCATCATTTTTTGGCCATGTAATGAGAAGAGAACAACTTGAATATATTGTAACAACTGGAAAAATTGAGCGACGAAGAGATAGAGGGAAGCAAAGAGAAAAAATAACAGATGGCTTAAGAGAATGGCTTGGCAGAAGGTCAACAACAGAAATGATAAATAGCTGCCGAGATCGAAAGTTGTGGAGAGACATGATCACCTACGCCAATGGCACGGTACTTGATGATGATCTTAGATTATTGATAATATATCCATTGATGTTTAGTCCTCGCATCCCCATATGTTCTTGAAAATCTGCTCAGTGTGTAAGTTAAACAGCCATGGTGATATTATTTAGTCCTGTTTTTTTATTCCTCTGTTTATATTAATAGGTGTAGAGTTCTCATTGTTGCATTTTATCATAGCTGTTTGTTCCCAGTATAAATTACATATCAGTCGTATATATATATATATATATATATATATATATATATATATATATATATATATATATGGGCGATCAGGACTCAATCAGAGTAGGATTCCAGACTCTCACATGAAGTCAGCTGTCAGGTTAAGTGTGTTGATCGCCCCCACAGAATTCTGCCAGATCCACTCTCCCGTTAAAACGTTGCACTGTGTTCTGCGCCAGTGGCCCAGTGCATCCGATTTCAGCCAGTATTTTATTCATTCCTTAGCCTTTGATTGTCCCCAATCTTCCTGCAAGGCAGCAGATGATTTTTTCTGTAGGGGAATTCTGCCCTTAGATGGTCGGCCCTACCAGGTTTACGAGAACCATCTGCCCGAGTCACTAGACGTGACTAACACAGACAATGCACACACAAAGATAGGAGATGTGACCAACACAGACATGCACACAGCGATACGAGGCATGACTGACACACATCACAATATATGACACATAAACATACACATAAAGATATGAGATATGATATATATATATATATATATATATATGAGATGTTAGTATCTCTCACAGTTGTTCTCTGTTTACTCTGTCGAATGCTTTTTCCTGGTCAATGAAGGCTATGTATAAGTTTTGATTGTGTTCTGTCGTTTTTTCTGCAAGCTGTTTTAGTGTGAATAGTGCGTCGGTACATCCTCTGTTTTTTCGGAACCCCCATTTGAGAATCGCTTAACTGTAGTTCTATTATTGGTCTCAGCCTTTTTCCAAGATTTTGGCGTATAGCTTTCATGTATGAGAAGAGATATACCTCTAAATTGATTGCAGTCTCTTTTGCTACCTTTCTTTTTCCATATTTCTCCAAACATGTCTAGAGGTGCTCAGATCCACTTCTCAGCAAGTCCTGCATACCCATTAAGTTACTAATTTCTGGCTGTGCCCATCTTAACTTCCATCTTTTTCATCCGAGAGAGTGACGAGGACTCATGGTTGTCGAAGCCCTGTGCCCTACCCACATCTCGGAGGCCATTGATAATGTCCGTCCAATCCATTCGTTGACCGTCCTCAATGACAGTGCAGCTAGCCAACCTGACCAGTCTTTAATTTCCCCGGACTCCCAAATGTCCTGGAACGTAGACCAGGCAGTGATGGAGTGTGTCTTGGAACTACAGCTAAAGAAAAACTATTGCAGATCTACAATATTTGTTGGATTACAGGTAGAGAGAGAGTACAATACCTATGGAGAGAAACAATTATAATATCATTACTAAAGCCAGGAAAAGATGATTCTATAACATCGAGCTATCAACAAATCAGCCTTACAAACTGTTTGTGTAAAGTCCTGGAAAGTGAAAACTTCTTTGTCCCACAGCAAACAGGCTTTAGACAGTGTTACTCTACCGAAGATCTAGCGACCTATCTTTACCAGGAAATTAATGATGCATTTCAAGAAAAGAAACTGGTACAGCATGAAAGCATTTGATAAGATATGGAAGGTAGGGCTTTTGAAGAAATTACGGAGTAAATGGCAGGATGTACAAATGGGTGAAAGCATATCTGTATAACAGGAAAGACAGAGTGCAGTTGGATAGTCTTAGAAGAAATAAGGTTCTACTGTGCCAGGGCGTCCTACAGGGAGGGATACTATCTCCAACACTTTTTCTAGTCTACATATATCAAAGTGGCAATGTATGCAGATGACCTGGTAATATGGTGCACAGAAAAGTATGCAACATTGGCCTCCAAATTGTTGCAGAGAGCTATGAATGTACTGAACTCACAAATAGATGATTTATCAGCATCAATAACAGACAAATGCAGTACTTGAG
Organism: Megaustenia siamemsis; assembly: GCA_032433765.1. Lineage (NCBI taxonomy): Eukaryota > Metazoa > Mollusca > Gastropoda > Stylommatophora > Ariophantidae > Megaustenia > Megaustenia siamemsis. The sequence continues at coordinate 40,603,459 of JAVIAB010000117.1, read as the reverse complement.
GACTTCCGTTTCAAAATGGTGAAACGTTTCACGTTCTCTCGATCGCTGCAGAATATACATCTGCTTAACTTCGGCTCTCTAATGCAATTTACTGTGTTGAACTCAAAATGATGTTCTATTTAGGAAATCTGCGCCGACGAAGTGGACAAATCTGCGCCGCTGAGTACATACAGCAATGTTTCTTCTTGACAAGTCAAGTATTGTAAAAAAGCTAGCTTCACCGTCTAGTGTTGACATGCAGTTTACGTCATATTGAGTGCGGTTCAATGGCGACGTTGGAATTGTTTGACGCAAGTTATTTACATGCTGAAACGCAATGGATTGTTCCGTCAAGTCGACCGAAGATTTTCCTCTTTGGGGAATTTGCACCGTGTTTCGTTCGTTGCACGCTAACAGCAGGGTCTGTTGTTTGATTCGACGACTAACAGTTTAAATGTTCGGTTGGAGTCAAGAACGGTGTCCTAACATCATCAAGCGCTATACATTTTTTCTTCTCAATATGACGATTATCATTTTCAGGAGGACGTGAACTTCAATGATATACGGTGGATAGGCGGCAGGAACCATTGAAGGCTATGTCTGAAAAGTGTTGCAGTTTCCTCATATTCCAAGTCCAGCTTGTTGCAGGAGCTATTGAGTGCTCTGTGCACACCGTGTGCTGTGTGTCTCATCCGTTTTGATCATGTTTCGATATTCCAATTGTTTACGATGAATGATGATATCGTATGACAGCGAACAGTTGGCTGTGTTCACTTTCTGCGCGGTTTCGCCTTATGTCTTTTTGTTTGGGAGATGAGAATTCGGATAATTACGCTGGCACGGGCGGTTGAGCAATTATGGATTTTAATTCATTTGCAGTGATACCGAGGCCTTCCATAACCAATAACAATATATGCAATACTACCTACCCACCAACCCACCCTATTGTTTCCCACAAGAGGGCTTGCTTTGTTATTCGGTTATTATATCTCCTCATCACATGTCCAACATACGACCATTGTCTTTTCTTGATTACTGAAGATATTAGTGGTTGATTGGCGATTTCTCTAATTTCTTCGTCTGTCTTTTATTCGTTCCACGCTATACCAAGTATTTTCCTTAGACATTTATTTTCGAATGCGTTCAACTTTGTTTCTATGCATCTTGTTGTTTTCCAGCTCTCACATGCATACATAAGGGTGCATAGTACATTTGATTTGATTAGTCTAAGTTTTGTTTTGTGCTGATGAGTTTTGCTTTGCACAACTTTTCAAGGCTTCTGAAAGACATTGCTGCTTTAGCTATTCTGATTCTAATTTCTTTACTTGTATCCCCTTCCCGATCAATGGGACTTCAGAGGATAGATAAAGTGGTCGATTTCTTCCACTGGTTTATTTTCCATGTATATTCTGTCATCTTTTGGAATTAAGCTTTTCATGACTTTAGTCTTTTTATGATTGATCTCAAGCCAAATTTTACTGGCTTTTGATGATAGTTCATTTGTGTTTTGCTGCATCGATTTTATCTGACTGCTGATGAGGACTATGTCATCAGCGAAGTCGAGGTCCTCCAAATGGTCTCATTGTATCCATTTGATGCCTTTGTTACCTCTGCATCATTTCTTCATTATGAATTCCATTACAATTCTACTACACCTTTATACTGTCCCCAAAACAAAAAGCAGGAGCCATCTACATAAATAATGAGCCGGTGAAAGAAGAAATACAAATTGTCTTGGAAACAGCAGATAAATAAGGCAACATAAAAATAGCAAGGAGGAAACTAAGAAAGCTGCGTGGAACCACATGGGGTAAAAAAAAAAGTAAAGTAAAGAGCCCCCGTCACGCCAAGTGGCGTATAGGGAATATGATGTTAGTGACTATAAATTTTACAGACCTTCGGCACATGACTTTTGGGGTAATGTGGTCGGTATCATGTCCGTGTCGCTTTACTTTCTCAGAAAAAAATCCGGTACCATTTAAGGCTGGGTGAACCCGGAAGCTGTCGGTTGGGATCAAACCGTACCTCTTGTCCTTTGTAGTCCAGTTCACTGAGCTATCGCGGCTCCCTACCTCATGGGGTGCGAGTCGGAAAATACTGAGCAGAGTTTACCAACAGAGTATATACCCACATTAAGAATATGGATAATCTTCATGGTGATCAGCATCAAACACCACTCTGCAAGAACTGGATAAAATATGAAATCAGGCACTTATGGTCATCACAGGAGCAATGAAATCAACATCAATATTGGAGATGGAGAAATTGTAGAGGATACCAGCACTGAGAGAACCGAGGGACACAAAGGTGCTGATACAGGTAGACAAATTTTCATGCACGCCGAGACATCCAATGAAGGACTGTTTCCACAATCTTGCATTCGGACGGCTTAAGAGAAGCAGTTTTATCCACCAAGCCAAGCAAATTTGTAGACAAACACCAGACATACCAAGAGTTGTTAGCCTCGTACTGTCCATACCAAAACAGACTCCCTGGACAGAGGAATACGGATTGCCAATACAAATACGGACAGAAGTTAAAGGAATATTTGACAAGGAGGAGCAGAATAGTCTACAGTATTAAACAATAATTCTCAGTTTCTTGGATGAAGAATACCTGCAAGATCTATGGATCAGCACAGAATAGAGTAAAGAATGAGGAAGCATAGAGTACCCAAAAGAAGAATGTTGAAAGAAGATGAGAACATCTTCATTCCTCTTCTTAGCTGTCCATGGTACCATGGTACCATTTCAATATTCTTCTATAAAACCACATTTCTACAGACTCCAGTGATTTTCTTGTCTGTTGATTCGCATCCGTATGTTAAGACTTGCTCTACATAACATTTCTCTCTCTCTCTCTCTCTCTCTCTCTCTCTCTCTGCGATCAGGACTCAATCATAGTAGGATTCCAGACTCTCACATGAAGTCAGCTGTCAGGTTAAGTGTGTTGATCGCCCCCACAGACATAACATTTAAGAACTCTTTTTTCTTGTTTCTATTGTCAAAAATGGATTGCATAGTATCTTCCTCATTTTTTGGAAAGTTTCTTTTGCCTGAGCTATTCAGTGACCTCCAGAGAAGTCAAAGCAAAAAGAGAGCTAATATTAGAAAGAGACAATCATCATTTTTTGGCCATGTAATGAGAAGAGAACAACTTAAATATATTGTAACAACTGGAAAAATTGAGCGACGAAGAGATAGAGGGAGGCAAAGAGAAAAAATAACAGATGGCTTTAAGAGAATGGCTTGGCAGAAGGTCAACAACAGAAATGAAAAATAGCTGCCGAGATCGAAAGTTGTGGAGAGACATGATCACCTGCGCCAGTGACCCGGTACTTGATGATGATCTTAGATTATTGATAATATATCCATTGATGTTTAGTCCTCGCATCCCCATATGTTCTTGAAAATCTGCTCAGTGTGTAAGTTAAACAGCCATGGTGATATTATTTAGTCCTGTTTTTTTATTCCATTGTTTATATTAATAGGTGTAGAGTTCTCATTGTTGCATTTTATCATAGCTGTTTGTTCCCAGTATAAATTACAAATCAGTCGTATATATATATATATATATATATATATATATCGGCGATCAGGACTCAATCAGAGTAGGATTCCAGACTCTCACATGAAGTCAGCTGTCAGGTTAAGTGTGTCGATCGCCCCCACAGAATTCTGCCAGATCCACTCTCCCGTTAAAACGTTGCACTGTGTTCTGCGCCAGTGGCCAGTGCATCCGATTTCAGCCAGCATTTTATTCATTCCTTAGCCTTTGATTGTCCCCAATCTTCCTGCAAGGCAGCAGATGATTTTTTCTGTAGGACGGAATAGAGTAAAGATTGAGGAAGCATAGACTGCCCAAAAGAAGAATGTTGAAAGAAGATGAGAACATCTTCATTCCTCTTCTTAGCTGTCCATAGTACCATGGTACCATTTCAATATTCTTCTGTAAAACCACATTTCTACAGACTCCAGTGATTTTCTTGTCTGTTGATTCGCATCCATATGTTAAGACTTGCTCTACATAACATTTCTCTCTCTCTCTCTCTCTCTCTCTCTCTCTCTCTCTCTCTCTGTGATCAGGACTCAATCATAGTAGGATTCCAGACTCTCACATGAAGTCAGCTGTCAGGTTAAGTGTGTTGATCGCCCCCACAGACATAACATTTAAGAACTCTTTTTTCTTGTTTCTATTGTCAAAAATGGATTGCATAGTATCTTCCTCATTTTTGGAAAGTTTCTTTTGCCTGAGCTATTCAGTGACCTCCAGAGAAGTCAAAGCAAAAAGAGAGCTAATATTAGAAAGAGACAATCATCATTTTTTGGCCATGTAATGAGAAGAGAACAACTTGAATATATTGTAACAACTGGAAAAATTGAGCGACGAAGAGATAGAGGGAAGCAAAGAGAAAAAATAACAGATGGCTTAAGAGAATGGCTTGGCAGAAGGTCAACAACAGAAATGATAAATAGCTGCCGAGATCGAAAGTTGTGGAGAGACATGATCACCTACGCCAATGGCACGGTACTTGATGATGATCTTAGATTATTGATAATATATCCATTGATGTTTAGTCCTCGCATCCCCATATGTTCTTGAAAATCTGCTCAGTGTGTAAGTTAAACAGCCATGGTGATATTATTTAGTCCTGTTTTTTATTCCTCTGTTTATATTAATAGGTGTAGAGTTCTCATTGTTGCATTTTATCATAGCTGTTTGTTCCCAGTATAAATTACATATCAGTCGTATATATATTATATATATATATATATATATATATATATATATATATATATATATATATATATATATATGGGCGATCAGGACTCAATCAGAGTAGGATTCCAGACTCTCACATGAAGTCAGCTGTCAGGTTAAGTGTGTTGATCGCCCCCACAGAATTCTGCCAGATCCACTCTCCCGTTAAAACGTTGCACTGTGTTCTGCGCCAGTGGCCCAGTGCATCCGATTTCAGCCAGTATTTTATTCATTCCTTAGCTTTGATTGTCCCCAATCTACCTGCAAGGCAGCAGATGATTTTTTCTGTAGGGGAATTCTGCCCTTAGATGGTCGGCCCTACCAGGTTACGAGAACCATCTGCCCGAGTCACTAGACGTGACTAACACAGACAATGCACACACAAAGATAGGAGATGTGACCAACACAGACATGCACACAGCGATACGAGGCATGACTGACACACATCACAATATATGACACATAAACATACACATAAAGATATGAGATATGATATATATATATATATATATATATATGAGATGTTAGTATCTCTCACAGTGTTCTCTGTTTACTCTGTCGAATGCTTTTTCCTGGTCAATGAAGGCTATGTATAAGTTTTGATTGTGTTCTGTCGTTTTTTCTGCAAGCTGTTTTAGTGTGAATAGTGCGTCGGTACATCCTCTTGTTTTTCGGAACCCCCATTTGAGAATCGCTTAACTGTAGTTCTATTATTGGTCTCAGCCTTTTTTCCAAGATTTTGGCGTATAGCTTTCATGTATGAGAAGAGATATACCTCTAAATTGATTGCAGTCTCTTTTGCTACCTTTCTTTTTCCATATTTCTCCAAACATGTCTAGAGGTGCTCAGATCCACTTCTCAGCAAGTCCTGCATACCCATTAAGTTACTAATTTCTGGCTGTGCCCATCTTAACTTCCATCTTTTTCATCCGAGAGAGTGACGAGGACTCATGGTTGTCGAAGCCCTGTGCCCTACCCACATCTCGGAGGCCATTGATAATGTCCGTCCAATCCATTCGTTGACCGTCCTCAATGACAGTGCAGCTAGCCAACCTGACCAGTCTTTAATTTCCCCGGACTCCCAAGAACCTGTCCTGGAACGTATGTCCAGGCAGTGATGGAGTGTGTCTTGGAACTACAGCTAAAGAAAAACTATTGCAGATCTACAATATTTGTTGGATTACAGGTAGAGAGAGAGTACAATACCTATGGAGAGAAACAATTATAATATCATTACTAAAGCCAGGAAAAGATGATTCTATAACATCGAGCTATCAACAAATCAGCCTTACAAACTGTTTGTGTAAAGTCCTGGAAAGTGAAAACTTCTTTGTCCCACAGCAAACAGGCTTTAGACAGTGTTACTCTACCGAAGATCTAGCGACCTATCTTTACCAGGAAATTAATGATGCATTTCAAGAAAAGAAACTGGTACAGCATGAAAGCATTTGATAAGATATGGAAGGTAGGGCTTTTGAAGAAATTACGGAGTAAATGGCAGGATGTACAAATGGGTGAAAGCATATCTGTATAACAGGAAAGACAGAGTGCAGTTGGATAGTCTTAGAAGAAATAAGGTTCTACTGTGCCAGGGCGTCCTACAGGGAGGGATACTATCTCCAACACTTTTTCTAGTCTACATATATCAAAGTGGCAATGTATGCAGATGACCTGGTAATATGGTGCACAGAAAAGTATGCAACAGTGGCCTCCAAATTGTTGCAGAGAGCTATGAATGTACTGAACTCACAAATAGATGATTTATCAGCATCAATAACAGACAAATGCAGTACTTGAGGACTTCCGTTTCAAAATGGTGAAACGTTTCACGTTCTCTCGATCGCTGCAGAATATACATCTGCTTAACTTCGGCTCTCTAATGCAATTTACTGTGTTGAACTCAAAATGATGTTCTATTTAGGAAATCTGCGCCGACGAAGTGGACAAATCTGCGCCGCTGAGTACATACAGCAATGTTTCTTCTTGACAAGTCAAGTATTGTAAAAAAGCTAGCTTCACCGTCTAGTGTTGACATGCAGTTTACGTCATATTGAGTGCGGTTCAATGGCGACGTTGGAATTGTTTGACGCAAGTTATTTACATGCTGAAACGCAATGGATTGTTCCGTCAAGTCGACCGAAGATTTTCCTCTTTGGGGAATTTGCACCGTGTTTCGTTCGTTGCACGCTAACAGCAGGGTCTGTTGTTTGATTCGACGACTAACAGTTTAAATGTTCGGTTGGAGTCAAGAACGGTGTCCTAACATCATCAAGCGCTATACATTTTTTCTTCTCAATATGACGATTATCATTTTCAGGAGGACGTGAACTTCAATGATATACGGTGGATAGGCGGCAGGAACCATTGAAGGCTATGTCTGAAAAGTGTTGCAGTTTCCTCATATTCCAAGTCCAGCTTGTTGCAGGAGCTATTGAGTGCTCTGTGCACACCGTGTGCTGTGTGTCTCATCCGTTTTGATCATGTTTCGATATTCCAATTGTTTACGATGAATGATGATATCGTATGACAGCGAACAGTTGGCTGTGTTCACTTTCTGCGCGGTTTCGCCTTATGTCTTTTTGTTTGGGAGATGAGAATTCGGATAATTACGCTGGCACGGGCGGTTGAGCAATTATGGATTTTAATTCATTTGCAGTGATACCGAGGCCTTCCATAACCAATAACAATATATGCAGTACTACCTACCCACCAACCCACCCTATTGTTTCCCACAAGAGGGCTTGCTTTGTTATTCGGTTATTATATCTCCTCATCACATGTCCAACATACGACCATTGTCTTTTCTTGATTACTGAAGATATTAGTGGTTGATTGGCGATTTCTCTAATTTCTTCGTCTGTTTTTATTCGTTCCACGCTATACCAAGTATTTTCCTTAGACATTTATTTTCGAATGCGTTCAACTTTGTTTCTATGCATCTTGTTGTTTTCCAGCTCTCACATGCATACATAAGGGTGCATAGTACATTTGATTTGATTAGTCTAAGTTTTGTTTTTGTGCTGATGAGTTTTGCTTTGCACAACTTTTCAAGGCTTCTGAAAGACATTGCTGCTTTAGCTATTCTGATTCTAATTTCTTTACTTGTATCCCCTTCCCGATCAATGGGACTTCAGAGGATAGATAAAGTGGTCGATTTCTTCCACTGGTTTATTTTCCATGTATATTCTGTCATCTTTTGGAATTAAGCTTTTCATGACTTTAGTCTTTTTATGATTGATCTCAAGCCAAATTTTACTGGCTTTTGATGATAGTTCATTTGTGTTTTGCTGCATCGATTTTATCTGACTGCTGATGAGGACTATGTCATCAGCGAAGTCGAGGTCCTCCAAATGGTCTCATTGTATCCATTTGATGCCTTTGTTACCTCTGCATCATTTCTTCATTATGAATTCCATTACAATTCTACTACACCTTTATACTGTCCCCAAAACAAAAAGCAGGAGCCATCTACATAAATAATGAGCCGGTGAAAGAAGAAATACAAATTGTCTTGGAAACAGCAGATAAATAAGGCAACATAAAAATAGCAAGGAGGAAACTAAGAAAGCTGCGTGGAACCACATGGGGTAAAAAAAAAAAAGTAAAGTAAAGAGCCCCCGTCACGCCAAGTGGCGTATAGGGAATATGATGTTAGTGACTATAAATTTTACAGACCTTCGGCACATGACTTTTGGGGTAATGTGGTCGGTATCATGTCCGTGTCGCTTTACTTCTCAGAAAAAAATCCGGTACCCATTTAAGGCTGGGTGAACCCGGAAGCTGTCGGTTGGGATCAAACCGTACCTCTTGTCCTTTGTAGTCCAGTTCACTGAGCTATCGCGGCTCCCTACCACAATGGGTGCGAGTCGGAAAATACTGAGCAGAGTTTACAACAGAGTATATACCCACATTAAGAATATGGATAATCTTCATGGTGATCAGCATCAAACACCACTCTGCAAGAACTGGATAAAATATGAAATCAGGCACTTATGGTCATCACAGGAGCAATGAAATCAACATCAATATTGGAGATGGAGAAATTGTAGAGGATACCAGCACTGAGAGAACGAGGGACACAAAGGTGCTGATACAGGTAGACAAATTTTCATGCACGCCGAGACATCCAATGAAGGACTGTTTCCACAATCTTGCATTCGGACGGCTTAAGAGAAGCAGTTTTATCCACCAAGCCAAGCAAATTTGTAGACAAACACCAGACATACCAAGAGTTGTTAGCCTCGTACTGTCCATACCAAAACAGACTCCCTGGACAGAGGAATACGGATTGCCAATACAAATACGGACAGAAGTTAAAGGAATATTTGACAAGGAGGAGCAGAATAGTCTACAGTATTAAACAATAATTCTCAGTTTCTTGGATGAAGAATACCTGCAAGATCTATGGATCAGCACAGAATAGAGTAAAGAATGAGGAAGCATAGAGTACCCAAAAGAAGAATGTTGAAAGAAGATGAGAACATCTTCATTCCTCTTCTTAGCTGTCCATGGTACCATGGTACCATTTCAATATTCTTCTATAAAACCACATTTCTACAGACTCCAGTGATTTTCTTGTCTGTTGATTCGCATCCGTATGTTAAGACTTGCTCTACATAACATTTCTCTCTCTCTCTCTCTCTCTCTCTCTCTCTCCTCTCTGCGATCAGGACTCAATCATAGTAGGATTCCAGACTCTCACATGAAGTCAGCTGTCAGGTTAAGTGTGTTGATCGCCCCCACAGACATTTAAGAACTCTTTTTCTTGTTTCTATTGTCAAAAATGGATTGCATAGTATCTTCCTCATTTTTTGGAAAGTTTCTTTGCCTGAGCTATTCAGTGACCTCCAGAGAAGTCAAAGCAAAAAGAGAGCTAATATTAGAAAGAGACAATCATCATTTTTTGGCCATGTAATGAGAAGAGAACAACTTAAATATATTGTAACAACTGGAAAAATTGAGCGACGAAGAGATAGAGGGAGGCAAAGAGAAAAAATAACAGATGGCTTTAAGAGAATGGCTTGGCAGAAGGTCAACAACAGAAATGAAAAATAGCTGCCGAGATCGAAAGTTGTGGAGAGACATGATCACCTGCGCCAGTGACCCGGTACTTGATGATGATCTTAGATTATTGATAATATATCCATTGATGTTTAGTCCTCGCATCCCCATATGTTCTTGAAAATCTGCTCAGTGTGTAAGTTAAACAGCCATGGTGATATTATTTAGTCCTGTTTTTTTATTCCATTGTTTATATTAATAGGTGTAGAGTTCTCATTGTTGCATTTTATCATAGCTGTTTGTTCCCAGTATAAATTACAAATCAGTCGTATATATATATATATATATATATATATCGGCGATCAGGACTCAATCAGAGTAGGATTCCAGACTCTCACATGAAGTCAGCTGTCAGGTTAAGTGTGTCGATCGCCCCCACAGAATTCTGCCAGATCCACTCTCCCGTTAAAACGTTGCACTGTGTTCTGCGCCAGTGGCCCAGTGCATCCGATTTCAGCCAGCATTTTATTCATTCCTTAGCCTTTGATTGTCCCCAATCTTCCTGCAAGGCAGCAGATGATTTTTTCTTTAGGGAATTCTGCCCTTAGATGGTCGGCCCTACCAGGTTTACGAGCACCATCTGCCCGAGTCACTAGACGTGACTAACACAGACAATGCACACACAAAGATAGGAGATGTGACCAACACAGACATGCACACAGCGATACGAGGCATGACTGACACACATCACAATATATGACACATAAACATACACATAAAGATATGAGATATGATATATATATATGAGATGTTAGTATCTCTCACAGTTGTTCTCTGTTTACTCTGTCGAATGCTTTTTCCTGGTCAATGAAGGCTATGTATAAGTCTACATATATCAAAGTGGCAATGTATGCAGATGACCTGGTAATATGGTGCACAGAAAAGTATGCAACAGTGGCCTCCAAATTGTTGCAGAGAGCTATGAATGCACTGAATCACAAATAGATGGTTTATCAGCATCAATAACAGACAAATGCAGTACTTGAGGACTTCCGTTTCAAAATGGTGAAACGTTTCACGTTCTCTCGATCGCTGCAGAATATACATCTGCTTAACTTCGGCTCTCTAATGCAATTTACTGTGTTGAACTCAAAATGATGTTCTATTTAGGAAATCTGCGCCGACGAAGTGGACAAATCTGCGCCGCTGAGTACATACAGCAATGTTTCTTCTTGACAAGTCAAGTATTGTAAAAAAGCTAGCTTCACCGTCTAGTGTTGACATGCAGTTTACGTCATATTGAGTGCGGTTCAATGGCGACGTTGGAATTGTTGACGCAAGTATATTACATGCTGAAAACGCAATGGATTGTTCCGTCAAGTCGACCGAAGATTTTCCTCTTTGGGGAATTTGCACCGGATTTCGTTCGTTGCACGCTAAACAGCAGGGTCTGTTGTTTGATTCGACGACTAACTGTTTAAATGTTCGGTTGGAGTCAAGAACGGTGTCCAACATCATCAAGCGCTATACATTTTTCTTCTCAATATGACGATTATCATTTCAGGAGGACGTGAACTTCAATGAATACGGTGGATAGGCGGCAGGAACCATTGAAGGCTATGTCTGAAAAGTGTTGCAGTTTACTCATATTCCAAGTCCAGCTTGTTGCAGGAGCTATTGAGTGCTCTGTGCACACCGTGTGCTGTGTGTCTCATCCGTTTTGATCATGTTTCGATATTCCAATTGTTTACGATGAAGATGATATCGTATGACAGCGAACAGTTGCTGTGTTCACTTTCTGCGCGGTTTCGCCTTATGTCTTTTTGTTTGGGAGATGAGAATTCGGATAATTACGCTGGCACGGGCGGTTGAACAATTATGGATTTAATTCATTTGCAGTGATACCGAGGCCTTCCATAACCAATAACAATATATGCAGTACTACCTACCCACCAACTCACCCTATTGTTTCCCACAAGAGGGCTTGCTTTGTTATTCGGTTATTATATTCCTCATCACATGTCCAACATACGACCATGTCTTTTCTTGATTACTGAAGATATTAGTGTTGATTGGCGATTTCTCTAATTTCTTCGTTTGTTTTTTATTCGTTCCACGTTTTATTCGTTCCATCAAGTATTTTCCTTAGACATTATTTTCGAATGCGTTCAACTTTGTTTCTATGCATCTTGTTGTTTTCCAGCTCTCACATGCATAAATAAGGGTAGATAGTACATTGATTTGATTAGTCTAAGTTTTGTTTTTGTGCTGATGAGTTGATTTCCACAACTTTTCAAGCTTCTGAAAGACATTGCTATTCTGATTCTAATTTCTTTACTTGTATCCCCTTCCCGATCAATGGGACTTCAGAGGATAGATAAAGTGGTCGATTTCTTCCACTGGTTTATTTTCCATGTATATTCTGTCATCTTTTGGAATTAAGCTTTTCATGACTAGTCTTTTTATGATTGATCTCAAGCCCAATTTTACTGGCTATGATGATAGTCATTTGTGTTTCCTGCATCGTTTTATATGACTGCTATTGTTATTGTTATTGGTATGGAAGGCCTCGGTCTCACAGCAAACGAATTAAAATCCATAATGCTCAACCGCCCGTGCCAGTGGAATCATCCGAATTACCAACTCATCTCCAAAAACAAAGAAAGGTAACTGTAGTCCCCATCGCAGCAGTCTCAGCACACGCCAAAAGACATAAGGCGAAACCGCGCAGAAAGTGAACACAGCCAACTGTTCCCCGTCATACGATATCATCATTCATCGCAAACAAGCGGGATATCGAAGCAGGATCAAAACGGATGAGACACACAGCTCACGGTGTGCACAGAACACTTAAATCAGTAGCTCCTGCAACAAGCCGGACTTGGAATATGAGGAAACTGCAAGAAGGAACACTTTTCAGACATAGCCCTCAATGGTTCCCGCCGCCTATCCACCATACACCATGGGAGTTTACGTCCTCCCGAAAAACGATGATCGTCGTAGCACCTGATGATGTTAGGCCATCGCTGATGACTCCAAATTCAAAACATATAGACACACAGTGGTGGTAAGTTATCATTTCCAATCCAACAGAAGCCACATGACCTGTAGTTAGTAAAAAACACAATTGATGATGTTCTCCGCTCCCTTCTTGTAGCTGCCGCCACACAATTCTGATGTCTCATTATCTTGGACATCATTCAAGAACAATGTCAGATGAACATTCCATAGATATGGCTTTGCTGATGAAGTGATTGGTGCAACAGTTGTATCAGCCATACTGGAGGCTGATGAGGACTATGTCATCAGCGAAGTCGAGGTCCTCCAAATGGTCTCATTGTATCCATTTGATGCCTTTGTTACCTCTGCATCATTTCTTCATTATGAATTCCATTACAATTCTACTACACCTTTATACTGTCCCAAAACAAAAAGCAGGAGCCATCTACATAAATAATGAGCCGGTGAAAGAAGAAATACAAACAAATTGTCTTGGAAACAGCAGATAAATAAGGCAACCCAAAAAGCAAGGAGGAAACTAAGAAAGCTGCGTGGAACCACATGGGGTAAAAAAAAAAAGTAAAGTAAAGAGCCCCCGTCACGCCAAGTGGCGTATAGGGAATATGATGTTAGTGACTATAAATTTTACAGACCTTCGGCACATGACTTTTGGGGTAATGTGGTCGGTATCATGTCCGTGTCGCTTTACTTTCTCAGAAAAAAATCCGGTACCCATTTAAGGCTGGGTGAACCCGGAAGCTCGGTTGGGATCAAACCGTACCTCTTGTCCTTTGTAGTCCAGTTCACTGAGCTATCGCGGCTCCCTACCACAATGGGGTGCGAGTCGGAAAAATACTGAGCAGAGTTTACCAACAGAGTATATACCCACATTAAGAATATGGATAATCTTCATGGTGATCAGCATCAAACACCACTCTGCAAGAACTGGATAAATATGAAATCAGGCACTTATGGTCATCACAGGAGCAATGAAATCAACATCAATATTGGAGATGGAGAAATTGTAGAGGATACCAGCACTGAGAGAACCGAAGGACACAAAGGTGCTGATACAGGTAGACAAATTTTCATGCACGCCGAGACATCCAATGAAGGACTGTTTCCACAATCTTGCATTCGGACGGCTTAAGAGAAGCAGTTTTATCCACCAAGCCAAGCAAATTTGTAGACAAACACCAGACATACCAAGAGTTGTTAGCCTCGTACTGTCCATACCAAAACAGACTCCCTGGACAGAGGAATCAGGATTGCCAATACAAATACGGACAGAAGTTAAAGGAATATTGACAAGGAGGAGCAGAATAGTCTACAGTATTAAACAATAATTCTCAGTTCTTGGATGAAGAATACCTGCAAGATCTATGGATCAGCACGGAATAGAGTAAAGATTGAGGAAGCATAGACTGCCCAAGAAGAATGTTGAAAGAAGATGAGAACATCTTCATTCCTCTTCTTAGCTGTCCATAGTACCATGGTACCATTTCAATATTCTTCTATAAAACCACATTTCTACAGACTCCAGTGATTTTCTTGTCTGTTGATTCGCATCCATATGTAAGACTTGCTCTACATAACATTTCTCTCTCTCTCTCTCTCTCTCTCTCTCTCTCTCTCTCTGTGATCAGGACTCAATCATAGTAGGATTCCAGACTCTCACATGAAGTCAGCTGTCAGGTTAAGTGTGTTGATCGCCCCCACAGACATAACATTTAAGAACTCTTTTCTTGTTTCTATTGTCAAAAATGGATTGCATAGTATCTTCCTCATTTTTTGGAAAGTTTCTTTTGCCTGAGCTATTCAGTGACCTCCAGAGAAGTCAAAGCAAAAAGAGAGCTAATATTAGAAAGAGACAATCATCATTTTTGGCCATGTAATGAGAAGAGAACAACTTGAATATATTGTAACAACTGGAAAAATTGAGCGACGAAGAGATAGAGGGAAGCAAAGAGAAAAATAACAGATGGCTTAAGAGAATGGCTTGGCAGAAGGTCAACAACAGAAATGATAAATAGCTGCCGAGATCGAAAGTTGTGGAGAGACATGATCACCTACGCCAATGGCACGGTACTTGATGATGATCTTAGATTATTGATAATATATCCATTGATGTTTAGTCCTCGCATCCCCATATGTTCTTGAAAATCTGCTCAGTGTGTAAGTTAAACAGCCATGGTGATATTATTTAGACCTGTTTTTTTATTCCTCTGTTTATATTAATAGGTGTAGAGTTCTCATTATTGAATTTATCATAGCTGTTTGTTCAGTATAAAATTACATGGCGATCAGGACTCAATCAGAGTAGGATTCCAGACTCTCACATGAAGTCAGCTGTCAGGTTAAGTGTGTTTATCGCCCCCACAGAATTCTGCCAGATCCACTCTCCCGTTAAAACGTTGCACTGTGTTCTGCGCCAGTGGCCCAGTGCATCCGATTTCAGCCAGTATTTTATTCATTCCTTAGCCTTTGATTGTCCCCAATCTACCTGCAAGGCAGCAGATGATTTTTTCTGTAGGGGAATTCTGCCCTTAGATGGTCGGCCCTACCAGGTTTACGAGAACCATCTGCCCGAGTCACTAGACGTGACTAACACAGACAATGCACACACAAAGATAGGAGATGTGACCAACACAGACATGCACACAGCGATACGAGGCATGACTGACACACATCACAATATATGACACATAAACATACACATAAAGATATGAGATATGATATATATATATATATATATATATATATATATATATATTGAGATGTTAGTATCTCTCACAGTTGTTCTCTGTTTACTCTGTCGAATGCTTTTTCTGGTCAATGAAGGCTATGTATAAGTTTTGATTGTGTTCTGTCGTTTTTTCTGCAAGCTGTTTTAGTGTGAATAGTGCGTCGGTACATCCTCTGTTTTTTCGGAACCCCATTTGAGAATCGCTTAACTGTAGTTCTATTATTGGTCTCAGCCTTTTTTCCAAGATTTTGGCGTATAGCTTTCATGTATGAGAAGAGATATACCTCTAAATTGATTGCAGTCTCTTTTGCTACCTTTCTTTTTCCATATTTCTCCAAACATGTCTAGAGGTGCTCAGATCCACTTCTCAGCAAGTCCTGCATACCCATTAAGTTACTAATTTCTGGCTGTGCCCATCTTAACTTCCATCTTTTTCATCCGAGAGAGTGACGAGGACTCATGGTTGTCGAAGCCCTGTGCCCTACCCACATCTCGGAGGCCATTGATAATGTCCGTCCAATCCATTCGTTGACCGTCCTCAATGACAGTGCAGCTAGCCAACCTGACCAGTCTTTAATTTCCCCGGACTCCCAAAATGTCCTGGAACATAGACCAGGCAGTGATGGAGTGTGTCTTGGAACTACAGCTAAAGAAAAAACTATTGCAGATCTACAATATTTGTTGGATTACAGTTAGTACCATAGGTATGGAGAGAAACAATTATAATATCATTACTAAAGCCAGGAAAAGATGATTCTATAACATCGAGCTATCAACAAATCAGCCTTACAAAGCTGTTTGTGTAAAGTCCTGCAAAGTGAAAACTTCTTTGTCCCACAGCAAACAGGCTTTAGACAGTGTTACTCTACCGAAGATCTAGCGACCTATCTTTACCAGGAAATTAATGATGCATTTCAAGGAAAGAAACTGGTACAGCATGGAGAAAGCATTTGATAAGATATGGAAGGTAGGGCTTTTGAAGAAATACGGAGTAAATGGCAGGATGTAGAAATGGGTGAAAGCATACCTGTATAACAGGAAAGACAGAGTGCAGCTGGATAGTCTTAGAAGTAATAAGGTTCTACTGTGCCAGGGCGTCCTACAGGGAGGGAACACTTTTTCTAGTCTACATATATCAAAGTGGCAATGTATGCAGATGACCTGGTAATATGGTGCACAGAAAAGTATGCAACAGTGGCCTCCAAATTGTTGCAGAGAGCTATGAATGCACTGAATTCACAAATAGATGATTTATCAGCATCAATAACAGACAAATGCAGTACTTGAGGACTTCGGTTTCAAAATGGTGAAACGTTTCACGTTTTCTCGATCGCTGCAGAATATACATCTGCTTAACTTCGGCTCTCTAATGCAATACTGTGTTGAACTCAAAATGATGTTCTATTTAGGAAATCTGCGCCGACGAAGTGGACAAATCTGCGCCGCTGAGTACATACAGCAATGTTTCTTCTTGACAAGTCAAGTATTGTAAAAGCTAGCTTCACCGTCTAGTGTTGACATGCAGTTTACGTCATATTGAGTGCGGTTCAATGGCGACGTTGGAATTGTTTGACGCAAGTTATTTACATGCTGAAACGCAATGGATTGTTCCGTCAAGTCGACCGAAGATTTTCTCTTTGGGGAATTTGCAACGTGTTTCGTTCGTTGCACGCTAACAGCAGGGTCTGTTGTTTGATTCGACGACTAACTGTGGTTTAAATGTTCGGTTGGAGTCAAGAACGGTGTCCTAACATCATCAAGCGCTATACATTTTTTCTTCTCAATATGACGATTATCATTTTCAGGAGGACGTGAACTTCAATGATATGAGTTTTGTTTTCCACAAATTTTCAAGGCTTCTGAAAGACATTGCTGCTTTTAGCTATTCTGATTCTAATTTCTTTACTTTGTATCCCCTTCCGATCAATGGGACTTCAGAGGATAGAAGATAGAAAAGTGTCTATTTCTTCCACTATGTATCTTCCATGTATATTCTGTCACTTTTGGAATTAAGCTTTCATGACTTTAGTCTTTTTATGATTGATCCAAGCCAAATTTACTGGCTTTTGATGATAGTTCATTCTGTGTTTCCTGCATCGTTTTTATCTGACTGCTGATGAGGACTATGTCATCAGCGAAGTCGAGGTCCTCCAAATGGTCTCATTGTATCCATTTGATGCCTTTGTTACCTCTGCATCATTTCTTCATTATGAATTCCATTACAATTCTACTACACCTTTATACTGTCCCCAAAACAAAAAGCAGGAGCCATCACATAAATAATGAGCCGGTGGAAGAAGAAATACAAAAATTGTCTTGGAAACAGCAGATAAATAAGGCAACCCAAAAGCAAGGAGGAAACTAAGAAAGCTGCGTGGAACCACATGGGGTAAAAAAAAAAAAGTAAAGTAAAGAGCCCCCGTCACGCCAAGTGGCGTATAGGGAATATGATGTTAGTGACTATAAATTTTACAGACCTTCGGCACATGACTTTTGGGGTAATGTGGTCCGTGTCGCTTTACTTTCTCAGAAAAAAATCCGGTACCCATTTAAGGCTGGGTGAACCCGGAAGCTGTCGGTTGGGATCAAACCGTACCTCTTGTCCTTTGTAGTCCAGTTCACTGAGCTATCGCGGCTCCCTACCACATGGGGTGCGAGTCGGAAAATACTGAGTAGAGTTTACCAACAGAGTATATACCCACATAAGAATATGGATAATCTTCATGGTGATCAGCATCAAACACCACTCTGCAAGAACTGGATAAAATATGAAATCAGGCACTTATGGTCATCACAGGAGCAATGAAAATCAACATCAATATTGGAGATGGAGAAATTGTAGAGGATACCAGCACTGAGAGACCGAGGGACACAAAGGTGCTGATACAGGTAGACAAATTTTCATGCACGCCGAGACATCCAATGAAGGACTGTTTCCACAATCTTGCATTCGGACGGCTTAAGAGAAGCAGTTTTATCCACCAAGCCAAGCAAATTTGTAGACAAACACCAGACATACCAAGAGTTGTTAGCCTCGTACTGTCCATACCAAAACAGACACCCTGGACAGAGGAATCAGGATTGCCAATACAAATATGGACAGAAGTTAAAGGAATATTTGACAAGGAGGAGCAGAATAGTCTACAGTATTAAACAATAATTCTCAGTTTCTTGGATGAAGAATACCTGCAAGATCTATGGATCAGCACAGAATAGAGTAAAGAATGAGGAAGCATAGAGTACCCAAAAGAAGAATGTTGAAAGAACATCTTCATTCCTTTTTAGCTGTCCATGGTACCATGGTACCATTTCATATTCTTCTGTAAAACCACATTTCTACAGACTCCAGTGATTTTTTGTCTGTGATTCGCATCCATATGTTAAGACTTGCTCTACATAAACATTTCTCTCTCTCTCTCTCTCTCTCTCTGCGATCAGGACTCAATCATAGTAGGATTCCAGACTCTCACATGAAGTCAGCTGTCAGGTTAAGTGTGTTGATCGCCCCCAAGAATTCTGCCAGATCCACTCTCCCGTTAAAACGTTGCACTGTGTTCTGCGCCAGTGGCCCAGTGCATCCGATTTCAGCCAGCATTTTATTCATTCCTTAGCCTTTGATTGTCCCCAATCTTCCTGCAAGGCAGCAGATGATTTTTCTGTAGGGGAATTCTGCCCTTAGATGGTCGGCCCTACCAGGTTTATGAGCACCATCTGACCGAGTCACTAGACGTGACTAACACAGACAATGCAAACACAAAGATAAGGAGATGTGACCAGCACAGAAGCACACAGCGATACGAGGCATGACTGACACACATCACAATATATGACACATAAACATACACATAAAGATATGAAATATGATATATATATATATGAGATGTTAGTATCTCTCACAGTTGTTCTCTGTTTACTCTGTCGAATGCTTTTTCCTGGTCAATGAAGGCTATGTATAAGTTTGATTGTGTTCTGTCGTTTTTTCTGCAAGCTGTTTTAGTGTGAATAGTGCGTCGGTACATCCTCTGTTTTTTCGGAACCCCCATTTGAGAATCGCTTAACTGTAGTTCTATTATTGGTCTCAGCCTTTTTTCCAAGATTTTGGCGTATAGCTTTCCTTCATGTCTGAGAAGAGATATATCTCTAAATTGATTGCAGTCTCTTTTGCTACCTTCTTTTTCCATATTTCTCCAAACATGTCTAGAAGTGCTCAGATCCACTTCTCAGCAAGTCCTGCATACCCATTAAGTTACTAATTTCTGGCTGTGCCCATCTTAACTTCCATCTTTTTCATCCGAGAGTGACGTGGACTCATGGTTGTCGAAGCCCTGTGCCCTACCCACATCTCGGAGGCCATTGATAATGTCACCAATCCATTCGTTGACCGTCCTCAATGACAGTGCAGCTAGCCAACCTGACCAGCCTTTAATTTCCCGGACTCCCAAATGTCCTGGAACATAGACCAGGCAGTGATGGAGTGTGTCTTGGAACTACAGCTAAAGAAAAACTATTGCAGATCTACAATATTTGCTGGATTACAGTTAGTACCATAGGTATGGAGAGAAACAATTATAATATCATTACTAAAGCCAGGAAAAGATTATTCTATAACATCGAGCTATCAACAATCAGCCTTACAAGCTGTTTGTGTAAAGTCCTGCAAAGTGAAAACTTCTTTGTCCCACAGCAAACAGGCTTTAGACTTACTCTACCGAAGATCTAGCGACCTATCTTTACCAGGAAATTAATGATGCATTTCAAGAAAGAAACTGGTACAGCATGGATGAAAGCATTTGATAAGATATGGAAGGTAGGGCTTTTGAAGAAATTACGGAGTAAATGGCAGGATGTACAAATGGGTGAAAGCATACCTGTATAACAGGAAAGACAGAGTGCAGCTGGATAGTCTTAGAAGTAATAAGGTTCTACTGTGCCAGGGCGTCCTACAGGGAGGGAACACTTTTTCTAGTCTACATATATCAAAGTGGCAATGTATGCAGATGACCTGGTAATATGGTGCACAGAAAAGTATGCAACAGTGGCCTCCAAATTGTTGCAGAGAGCTATGAATGCACTGAATTCACAAATAGATGATTTATCAGCATCAATAACAGACAAATGCAGTACTTGAGGACTTCCGTTTCAAAATGGTGAAACGTTTCACGTTTTCTCGATCGCTGCAGAATATACATCTGCTTAACTTCGGCTCTCTAATGCTCAATACTGTGTTGAACTCAAAATAATGTTCTATTTAGGAAATCTGCGCCGACGAAGTGGACAAATCTGCGCCGCTGAGTACATACAGCAATGTTCTTCTTGACAAGTCAAGTATTGTAAAAGCTAGCTTCACCGTCTAGTGTTGACATGCAGTTTACGTCATATTGAGTGCGGTTCAATGGCGACGTTGGAATTGTTTGACGCAAGTTATTTACATGCTGAAACGCAATGGATTGTTCCGTCAAGTCGACCGAAGATTTTCCTCTTTGGCGGAATTTGCACCGTGTTCGTTCGTTGCACGCTAACAGCAGGGTCTGTTGTTTGATTCGACGACTAACTGTGTGTTTAAAGTTCGGTGTGAGTCAAGAACGGTTGTGAGTCAAGCAACGGTTGTCCTAACATCATCAAGCGCTATACATTTTTCTTCTCAATATGACGATTATCATTTTCAGGAGGACGTGAACTTCAATGGTATACGGTGGATAACCATTGAAAGCTATGTCTGAAAAGTGTTGCAGTTTCCTCATATTCCAAGTCCAGCTTGTTGCAGGAGCTATTGAGTGCTCTGTGCACACCGTGTGCTGTGTGTCTATCCGTTTTGATCATGTTTCGATATTCCAATTGTTTACGATGAATGATGATATCGTATGACAGCGAACAGTTGGCTGTGTTCACTTTCTGCGCGGTTTCGCCTTATGTCTTTGTTTGGGAGATGAGAATTCGGATAATTACGCTGGCACGGGCGGTTGAGCAATTATGGATTTTAATTCATTTGCAGTGATACAGCGGCCTTCCATAACCAATAACAATATATGCAGTACTACCTACCCACCAACCCACCCTATTGTTTCCACAAGAGGGCTTGCTTTGCTATTCGGTTATTATATCCTCATCACATGTCCAACATACGACCATTGTCTTTTCTTGATTACTGAAGATATTAGTGGTTGATTGGCGATTTCTCTAATTTCTTCGTTTGTTTTTTATTCGTTCCACGCTATACCAAGTATTTCCTTAGACATTTATTTTCGAATGCGTTCAACTTTGTTTCTATGCATCTTGTTGTTTTCCAGCTCTCACATACATACATAAGGATAGATAGTACATTTGATTTGATTAGTCTAAGTTTTGTTTTTGTGCTGATGAGTTTTGCTTTGCACAACTTTTCAAGGCTTCTGAAAGACATTGCTGCTTTAGCTATTCTGATTCTAATTTCTTTACTTGTATCCCCTTCCCGATCAATGGGACTTCAGAGGATAGATAAAGTGGTCTATTTCTTCCACTGGTTTATTTCCATGTATATTCTGTCATCTTTTGGAATTAAGTTTTTCATGACTTTAGTCTTTTTATGATTGATCTCAAGCCCAATTTTACTGGCTATTGATGATTTGTGTTTTCCTGCATCGTTTTTATCTGACTGCTGATGAGGACTATGTCATCAGCGAAGTCGAGGTCCTCCAAATGGTCTCATTGTATCCATTTGATGCCTTTGTTACCTCTGCATCATTTCTTCATTATGAATTCCATTACAATTCTACTACACCTTTATACTGTCCCCAAAACAAAAAGCAGGAGCCATCTACATAAATAATGAGCCGGTGAAAGAAGAAATACAAACAAATTGTCTTGGAAACAGCAGATAAATAAGGCAACCCAAAAAGCAAGGAGGAAACTAAGAAAGCTGCGTGGAACCACATGGGGTTAAAACACCACTCTGCAAGAACTGGATAAAATATGAAATCAGGCACTTATGGTCATCACAGAGCAATGAAATCAACATCAATATGGAGATGGAGAAATTGTAGAGGATACCAGCACTGAGAGAACCGAGGGGACACAAAGTGCTGATACAGGTAGACAAATTTTCATGCACACCGAGACATCCAATGAAGGACTGTTTCCACAATCTTGCATTCGGACGGCTTAAGAGAAGCAGTTTTATCCACCAAGCCAAGCAAATTTGTAGACAAACACCAGACATACCAAGAGTTGTTAGCCTCGTACTGTCCATACCAAAACAGACTCCCTGGACAGAGGAATCAGGATTGCCAATACAAATATGGACAGAAGTTAAAGGAATATTTGACAAGGAGGAGCAGAATAGTCTACAGTATTAAACAATAATTCTCAGTTTCTTGGATGAAGAATACCTGCAAGATCTATGGATCAGCACAGAATAGAGTAAAGAATGAGGAAGCATAGAGTACCCAAAAGAAGAATGTTGAAAGAACATCTTCATTCCTCTTCTTAGCTGTCCATGGTACCATGGTACCATTTCAATATTCTTCTGTAAAACCACATTTCTACAGACTCCAGTGATTTTCTTGTCTGTTGATTCGCATCCATATGTTAAGACTTGCTCTACATAACATTTCTCTCTCTCTCTCTCTCTCTCTCTGCGATCAGGACTCAATCATAGTAGGATTCCAGACTCTCACATGAAGTCAGCTGTCAGGTTAAGTGTGTTGATCGCCCCCACAGAATTCTGCCAGATCCACTCTCCCGTTAAAACGTTGCACTGTGTTCTGCGCCAGTGGCCCAGTGCATCCGATTTCAGCCAGCATTTTATTCATTCCTTAGCCTTTGATTGTCCCCAATCTTCTGCAAGGCAGCAGATGATTTTTTCTGTAGGGGAATTCTGCCCTTAGATGGTCGGCCCTACCAGGTTTATGAGCACCATCTGACCGAGTCACTAGACGTGACTAACACAGACAATGCAAACACAAAGATAAGGAGATGTGACCAGCACAGACATGCAGACAGCGATACGAGGCATGACTGACACACATCACAATATATGACACATAAAACATACACATAAAGATATGAAATATGATATATATATATATGAGATGTTAGTATCTCTCACAGTTGTTCTCTGTTTACTCTGTCGAATGCTTTTTCCTGGTCAATGAAGGCTATGTATAAGTTTTGATTGTGTTCTGTCGTTTTTTCTGCAAGCTGTTTTAGTGTGAATAGTGCGTCGGTACATCCTCTGTTTTTCGGAACCCCCATTTGAGAATCGCTTAACTGTAGTTCTATTATTGGTCTCAGCCTTTTTCCAAGATTTTGGCGTATAGCTTTCCTTCATGTCTGAGAAGAGATATACCTCTAAATTGATTGCAGTCTCTTTTGCTACCTTTCTTTTTCCATATTTCTCCAAACATGTCTAGAAGTGCTCAGATCCACTTCTCAGCAAGTCCTGCATACCCATTAAGTTACTAATTTCTGGCTGTGCCCATCTTAACTTCCATCTTTTTCATCCGAGAGAGTGACGAGGACTCATGGTTGTCGAAGCCCTGTGCCCTACCCACATCTCGGAGGCCATTGATAATGTCCGTCCAATCCATTCGTTGACCGTCCTCAATGACAGTGCAGCTAGCCAACCTGACCAGTCTTTAATTTCCCCGGACTCCCAAATGTCCTGGAACATAGACCAGGCAGTGATGGAGTGTGTCTTGGAACTACAGCTAAAGAAAAACTATTGCAGATCTACAATATTTGCTGGATTACAGTTAGTACCATAGGTATGGAGAGAAACAATTATAATATCATTACTAAAGCCAGGAAAAGATGATTCTATAACATCGAGCTATCAACAAATCAGCCTTACAAGCTGTTTGTGTAAAGTCCTGCAAAGTGAAAACTTCTTTGTCCCACAGCAAACAGGCTTTAGACAGTGTTACTCTACCGAAGATCCAGCGACCTATCTTTACCAGGAAATTAATGATGCATTTCAAGAAAAGAAACTGGTACAGCATGGATGAAAGCATTTGAAAGATATGGAAGGTAGGGCTTTTGAAGAAATTACGGAGTAAATGGCAGGATGTACAAATGGGTGAAAGCATACCTGTATAACAGGAAAGACAGAGTGCAGCTGGATAGTCTTAGAAGTAATAAGGTTCTACTGTGCCAGGGCGTCCTACAGGGAGGGAACACTTTTTCTAGTCTACATATATCAAAGTGGCAATGTATGCAGATGACCTGGTAATATAGTGCACAGAAAAGTATGCAACAGTGGCCTCCAAATTGTTGCAGAGAGCTATGAATGCACTGAATTCACAAATAGATGATTTATCAGCATCAATAACAGACAAATGCAGTACTTGAGGACTTCGGTTTCAAAATGGTGAAACGTTTCACGTTTCTCGATCGCTGCAGAATATACATCTGCTTAACTTCGGCTCTCTAATGCTCAATACTGTGTTGAACTCAAAATAATGTTCTATTTAGGAAATCTGCGCCGACGAAGTGGACAAATCTGCGCCGCTGAGTACATACAGCAATGTTTCTTCTTGACAAGTCAAGTATTGTAAAAGCTAGCTTCACCGTCTAGTGTTGACATGCAGTTTACGTCATATTGAGTGCGGTTCAATGGCGACGTTGGAATTGTTTGACGCAAGTTATTTACATGCTGAAACGCAATGGATTGTTCCGTCAAGTCGACCGAAGATTTTCCTCTTTGGGGAATTTGCAACGTGTTTCGTTCGTTGCACGCTAACAGCAGGGTCTGTTGTTTGATTCGGTGTGTGTTTAAATGTTCGGTGGAGTCAAGAACGGTGTCCTAACATCATCAAGCGCTATACATTTTTTCTTCTCAATATGACGATTATCATTTTCAGGAGGACGTGAACTTCAATGGTATACGGTGGATAACCATTGAAAGCTATGTCTGAAAAGTGTTGCAGTTTCCTCATATTCCAAGTCCAGCTTGTTGCAGGAGCTATTGAGTGCTCTGTGCACACGTGTGCTGTGTGTCTCATCCGTTTTGATCATGTTTCGATATTCCAATTGTTTACGATGAATGATGATATCGTATGACAGCGAACAGTTGGCTGTGTTCACTTTCTGCGCGGTTTCGCCTTATGTTTTTGTTTGGGAGATGAGAATTCGGATAATTACGCTGGCACGCGGTTGAGCAATTATGGATTTTAATTCATTTGCAGTGATACAGCGGCCTTCCATAACCAATAACAATATATGCAGTACTACCTACCCACCAACCCACCCTATTGTTTCCCACAAGAGGGCTTGCTTTGCTATTCGGTTATTATATCTCATCACATGTCCAACATACGACCATTGTCTTTTCTTGATTACTGAAGATATTAGTGGTTGATTGGCGATTTCTCTAATTTCTTCGTTTGTTTTTTATTCGTTCCACGCTATACCAAGTATATTTCCTTAGACATTTATTTTCGAATGCGTTCAACTTTGTTTCTATGCATCTTGTTGTTTTCCAGCTCTCACATTCGGTGAGATCATAAGGATAGATAGTACATTTGATTTGATTAGTCTAAGTTTTGTTTTTGTGCTGATGAGTTTTGCTTTCCACAACTTTTCAAGGCTTCTGAAAGACATTGCTGCTTTAGCTATTCTGATTCTAATTTCTTTACTTGTATCCCCTTCCCGATCAATGGGACTTCAGAGTATAGATAAAGTGGTCTATTTCTTCCACTGGTTTATTTTCCATGTATATTCTGTCATCTTTTGGAATTAAGTTTTTCATGACTTTAGTCTTTTTATGATTGATCTCAAGCCCAATTTTACTAGCTATTGATGATTTGTGTTTTCCTGCATCGTTTTTATCTGACTGCTGATGAGGACTATGTCATCAGCGAAGTCGAGGTCCTCCAAATGGTCTCTTGTATCCATTTGATGCCTTTGTTACCTCTGCATCATTTCTTCATTATGAATTCCATTACAATTCTACTACACCTTTATACTGTCCCCAAACAAAAAGCAGGAGCCATCTACATAAATAATGAGCCGGTGAAAGAAGAAATACAAACAAATTGTCTTGGAAACAGCAGATAAATAAGGCAACCCAAAAAGCAAGGAGGAAACTAAGAAAGCTGCGTGGAACCACATGGGGTAAAAAAAAAAAAGTAAAGTAAAGAGCCCCCGTCACGCCAAGTGGCGTATAGGGAATATGATGTTAGTGACTATAAATTTTACAGACCTTCGGCACATGACTTTTGGGGTAATGTGGTCGGTATCATGTCCGTGTCGCTTTACTTTCTCAGAAAAAAATCCGGTACCCATTTAAGGCTGGGTGAACCCGGAAGCTGTCGGTTGGAATCAAACCGTACCTCTTGTCCTTTGTAGTCCAGTTCACTGAGCTATCGCGGCTCCCTACCACATGGGGTGCGAGTCGGAAAATACTGAGCAGAGTTTACCAACAGAGTATATACCCACATTAAGAATATGGATAATCTTCATGGTGATCAGCATCAAACACCACTCTGCAAGAACTGGATAAAATATGAAATCAGGCACTTATGGTCATCACAGGAGCAATGAAATCAACATCAATATTGGAGATGGAGAAATTGTAGAGGATACCAGCACTGAGAGAACCGAGGGACACAAAGGTGCTGATACAGGTAGACAAATTTTCATGCACGCCGAGACATCCAATGAAGGACTGTTTCCACAATCTTGCATTCGGACGGCTTAAGAGAAGCAGTTTTATCCACCAAGCCAAGCAAATTGTAGACAAACACCAGACATACGAAGAGTTGTTAGCCTCGTACTGTCCATACCAAAACAGACTCCCTGGACAGAGGAATCAGGATTGCCAATACAAATACGGACAGAAGTTAAAGGAATATTTGACAAGGAGGAGCAGAATAGTCTACAGTATTAAACAATAATTCTCAGTTTCTTGGATGAAGAATACCTGCAAGATCTATGGATCAGCACAGAATAGAGTAAAGAATGAGGAAGCATAGAGTACCCAAAAGAAGAATGTTGAAAGAACATCTTCATTCCTCTTCTTAGCTGTCCATGGTACCATGGTACCATTTCAATATTCTTCTATAAAACCACATTTCTACAGACTCCAGTGATTTTCTTGTCTGTTGATTCGCATCCATATGTTAAGACTTGCTCTACATAACAACATCTCTCTCTCTCTTCTCTCTTCTCTCTCTCTCTCTCTCTCTCTCTGCGATCAGGACTCAATCATAGTAGGATTCCAGACTCTCACATGAAGTCAGCTGTCAGGTGTAGTGTGTTGATCGCCCCCACAGACATAACATTTAAGAACTCTTTTTTCTTGTTTCTATTGTCAAAAATGGATTGCATAGTATCTTCCTCATTTTTTGGAAAGTTTCTTTTGCCTGAGCTATTCAGTGACCTCCAGAGAAATCAAAGCAAAAAGAGAGCTAATATTAGAAAGAGACAATCATCATTTTTTGGCCATGTAATGAGAAGAGAACAACTTAAATATATTGTAACAACTGGAAAAATTGAGCGACGAAGAGATAGAGGGAAGCAAAGAGAAAAATAACAGATGACTTAAGAGAATGGCTTGGCAGAAGGTCAACAACAGAAATGAAAAATAGCTGCCGAGATCGAAAGTTGTGGAGAGACATGATCACCTGCGCCAGTGACCCGGTACTTGATGATGATCTTAAATTATTGATAATATATCCATTGATGTTTAGTCCTCGCATCCCCATATGTTCTTGAAAATCTGCTCAGTGTGTAAGTTAAACAGCCATGGTGATATTATTTAGTCCTGTTTTTTTTTATTCTCTGTTTATATTAATAGGTGTAGAGTTCTCATTGTTGCATTTTATCATAGCTGTTTGTTCCCAGTATAAATTACATATCAGTCGTATATATATATATCGGCGATCAGGACTCAATCAGAGTAGGATTCCAGACTCTCACATGAAGTCAGCTGTCAGGTTAAGTGTGTTGATCGCCCCCACAGAATTCTGCCAGATCCCACTCTCCCGTTAAAACGTTGCACTGTGTTCTGCGCCAGTGGCCCAGTGCATCCGATTTCAGCCAGCATTTTATTCATTCCTTAGCCTTTGATTGTCCCCAATCTTCCTGCAAGGCAGCAGATGATTTTTCTGTAGGGGAATTCTGCCCTTAGATGGTCGGTCCTACCAGGTTTACGAGCACCATCTGCCCGAGTCACTAGACGTGACTAACACAGACAATGTACACACAAAGATAGGAGATGTGACCAGCACAGACATGCACACAGCGATACGAGGCATGACTGACACACATCACAATATATGACACATAAACATACACATAAAGATATCAAATATGATATATATATATGAGATGTTAGTATCTCTCACAGTTGTTCTCTGTTTACTCTGCCGAATGCTTTTTCCTGGTCAATGAAGGCTATGTATAAGTTTTGATTGTGTTCTGTCGTTTTTTCTGCAAGCTGTTTTAGTGTGAATAGTGCGTCGGTACATCCTCTGTTTTTTCGGAACCCCCATTTGAGAATCGCTTAACTGTAGTTCTATTATTGGTCTCAGCCTTTTTTCCAAGATTTTGGCGTATAGCTTTCATGTATGAGAAGAGATATACATCTAAATTGATTGCAGTCTCTTTTGCTACCTTTCTTTTTCCATATTTCTCCAAACATGTCTAGAGTGCTCAGATCCACTTCTCAGCAAGTCCTGCATACCCATTAAGTTACTAATTTCTGGCTGTGCCCATCTTAACTTCCATCTTTTTCATCCGAGAGAGTGACGAGGACTCATGGTTGTCGAAGCCCTGTGCCCTACCCACATCTCGGAGGCCATTGATAATGTCCGTCCAATCCATTCGTTGACCGTCCTCAATGACAGTGCAGCTAGCCAACCTAACCAGTCTTTAATTTCCCCGGACTCCCAAATGTCCTGGAACATAGACCAGGCAGTGATGGAGTGTGTCTTGGAACTACAGCTAAAGAAAAACTATTGCAGATCTACAATATTTGCTGGATTACAGTTAGTACCATAGGTATGGAGAGAAACAATTATAATATCATTACTAAAGCCAGGAAAAGATGATTCTATAACATCGAGCTATCAACAAATCAGCCTTACAAGCTGTTTGTGTAAAGTCCTGCAAAGTGAAAACTTCTTTGTCCCACAGCAAACAGGCTTTAGACAGTGTTACTCTACCGAAGATCTAGCGACCTATCTTTACCAGGAAATTAATGATGCATTTCAAGAAAAGAAACTGGTACAGCATGGATGAAAGCATTTGATAAGATATGGAAGATATATATGGGCTTTTGAAGAAATTACGGAGTAAATGGCAGGATGTACAAATGGGTGAAAGCATACCTGTATAACAGAAAGACAGAGTGCAGCTGGATAGTCTTAGAAGTAATAAGGTTCTACTGTGCCAGGGCGTCCTACAGGGAGGGAACACTTTTTCCAGTCTACATATATCAAAGTGGCAATGTATGCAGATGACCTGGTAATATGGTGCACAGAAAAGTATGCAACAGTGGCCTCCAAATTGTTGCAGAGAGCTATGAATGCACTGAATTCACAAATAGATGATTTATCAGCATCAATAACAGACAAATGCAGTACTTGAGGACTTCTGTTTCAAAATGGTGAAACGTTTCACGTTCTCTCGATCGCTGCAGAATATACATCTGCTTAACTTCGGCTCTCTAATGCTCAATACTGTGTTGAACTCAAAATGATGTTCTATTTAGGAAATCTGCGCCGACGAAGTGGACAAATCTGCGCCGCTGAGTACATACAGCAATGTTTCTTCTTGACAAGTCAAGTATTGTAAAAGCTAGCTTCACCGTCTAGTGTTGACGTGCAGTTTACGTCATATTGAGTGCGGTTCAATGGCGACGTTGGAATTGTTTGACGCAAGCTATTTACATGCTGAAACGCAATGGATTGTTCCGTCAAGTCGACCGAAGATTTTCCTCTTTGCGGAATTTGCACCGTGTTTCGTTCGTTGCACGCTAACAGCAGGGTCTGTTGTTTGATTCGACGACTAACTGTGTGTTTAAATGTTCGGTTGGAGTCAAGAACGGTGTCCTAACATCATCAAGCGCTATACATTTTTTCTTCTCAATATGACGATTATCATTTTCAGGAGGACGTGAACTTCAATGATATACGGTGGATAGGCGGCAGGAACCATTGAAGGCTATGTCTGAAAAGTGTTGCAGTTTCCTCATATTCCAAGTCCAGCTTGTTGCAGGAGCTATTGAGTGCTCTGTGCACACCGTGTGCTGTGTGTCTCATCCGTTTTGATCATGTTTCGATATTCCATTTGTTTACGATGAATGATGATATCGTATGACAGCGAACAGTTGGCTGTGTTCACTTTCTGCGCGGTTTCGCCTTATGTCTTTTTGTTTGGGAGATGAGAATTCGGATAATTACGCTGGCACGGGCGGTTGAGCAATTATGGATTTTAATTCATTTGCAGTGATACAGCGGCCTTCCATAACCAATAACAATATATGCAGTACTACCTACCCACCAACCCACCCTATTGTTTCCCACAAGAGGGCTTGCTTTGTTATTCGGTTATTATATCTCCTCATCACATGTCCAACATACGACCATTGTCTTTTCTTGATTACTGAAGATATTAGTGGTTGATTGGCGATTTCTCTAATTTCTTCGTTTGTTTTTTATTCGTTCCACGCTATACCAAGTATTTTCCTTAGACATTTATTTTCGAATGCGTTCAACTTTGTTTCTATGCATCTTGTTGTTTTCCAGCTCTCACATACATACATAAGGGTAGATAGTACATTTGATTTGATTAGTCTAAGTTTTGTTTTTGTGCTGATGAGTTTTGCTTTCCACAACTTTTCAAGGCTTCTGAAAGACATTGCTGCTTTAGCTATTCTGATTCTAATTTCTTTACTTGTATCCCCTTCCCGATCATGGGACTTCAGAGGATAGATAAAGTGGTCTATTTCTTCCACTGGTTTATTTTCCATGTATATTCTGTCATCTTTTGGAATTAAGTTTTTCATGACTTTAGTCTTTTTATGATTGATCTCAAGCCCAATTTTACTGGCTATTGATGATTTGTGTTTTCCTGCATCGTTTTTATCTGACTGCTGATGAGGACTATGTCATCAGCGAAGTCGAGGTCCTCCAAATGGTCTCATTGTATCCATTTGATGCCTTTGTTACCTCTGCATCATTTCTTCATTATGAATTCCATTACAATTCTACTACACCTTTATACTGTCCCCAAAACAAAAAGCAGGAGCCATCTACATAAATAATGAGCCGGTGAAAGAAGAAATACAAACAAATTGTCTTGGAAACAGCAGATAAATAAGGCAACCCAAAAAGCAAGGAGGAAACTAAGAAAGCTGCGTGGAACCATATGGGGTAAAAAAAAAAAAAGTAAAGTAAAGAGCCCCCGTCACGCCAAGTGGCGTATAGGGAATATGATGTTAGTGACTATAAATTTTACAGACCTTCGGCACATGACTTTTGGGGTAATGTGGTCGGTATCATGTCCGTGTCGCTTTACTTTCTCAGAAAAAAATCCGGTACCCATTTAAGGCTGGGTGAACCCGGAAGCTGTCGGTTGGAATCAAACCGTACCTCTTGTCCTTTGTAGTCCAGTTCACTGAGCTATCGCGGCTCCCTACCACATGGGGTGCGAGTCGGAAAATACTGAGCAGAGTTTACCAACAGAGTATATACCCACATTAAGATATGGATAATCTTCATGGTGATCAGCATCAAACACCACTCTGCAAGAACTGGATAAAATATGAAATCAGGCACTTATGGTCATCACAGGAGCAATGAAATCAACATCAATATTGGAGATGGAGAAATTGTAGAGGATACCAGCACTGAGAGAACCGAGGGACACAAAGTGCTGATACAGGTAGACAAATTTTCATGCACGCCGAGACATCCAATGAAGGACTGTTTCCACAATCTTGCATTCGGACGGCTTAAGAGAAGCAGTTTTATCCACCAAGCCAAGCAAATTTGTAGACAAACACCAGACATACGAAGAGTTGTTAGCCTCGTACTGTCCATACCAAAACAGACTCCCGGACAGAGGAATCAGGATTGCCAATACAAATACGGACAGAAGTTAAAGGAATATTTGACAAGGAGGAGCAGAATAGTCTACAGTATTAAACAATAATTCTCAGTTTCTTGGATGAAGAATACCTGCAAGATCTATGGATCAGCACAGAATAGAGAAAAGATGAGGAAGCATAGAGTACCCAAAAGAAGAATGTTGAAAGAACATCTTCATCCTCTTCTTAGCTGTCCATGGTACCATGGTACCATTTCAATATTCTTCTATAAAACCACATTTCTACAGACTCCAGTGATTTTCTTGTCTGTTGATTCGCATCCATATGTTAAGACTTGCTCTACATAACATTTTCTCTCTCTCTCTCTCTCTCTCTCTCTCTGCGATCAGGACTCAATCATAGTAGGATTCCAGACTCTCACATGAAGTCAGCTGTCAGGTGTAGTGTGTTGATCGCCCCCACAGACATAACATTTAAGAACTCTTTTTTCTTGTTTCTATTGTCAAAAATGGATTGCATAGTATCTTCCTCATTTTTTGGAAAGTTTCTTTTGCCTGAGCTATTCAGTGACCTCCAGAGAAGTCAAAGCAAAAAGAGAGCTAATATTAGAAAGAGACAATCATAACTTAAATATATTGTAACAACTGGAAAAATTGAGCGACGAAGAGATAGAGGGAAGCAAAGAGAAAAAATAACAGATGGCTTAAGAGAATGGCTTGGCAGAAGGTCAACAACAGAAATGAAAAATAGCTGCCGAGATCGAAAGTTGTGGAGAGACATGATCACCTGCGCCAGTGACCCGGTACTTGATGATGATCTTAAATTATTGATAATATATCCATTGATGTTTAGTCCTCGCATCCCATATGTTCTTGAAAATCTGCTCAGTGTGTAAGTTAAACAGCCATGGTGATATTATTTAGTTCTGTTTTTTTTATTCCTCTGTTTATATTAATAGGTGTAGAGTTCTCATTGTTGCATTTTATCATAGCTGTTTGTTCCCAGTATCTCTCTCTCTCTCTGCGTTCAGGACTCAATCAGAGTAGGATTCAGACTCTCATATGAGGTCAGCTGTCAGGCTAAGTGTGTGATCGCCCCCACAGACAGAACATCACAATTAGAGTCTGTCAGATCCACTCTGACTGAACACCGTTAATACGTTGCACTGTGTTCTGCGCCAGTGGCCAGTGCATCCGATTTCAGCCAGCATTTTATTCGGGTTTGCTTTCCCTAGCCTTTGATTGTCCCCAATCTTCCTGCAAGGCAGCAGATGATCTTTTCTGTAGGGGGATTCTGCCCTTAGATGGTAGGCCCTCCCAGGTTTACGAGCACCATCTGCCCGAGTCACTAGAGGTGACTAACACAGATACGACACACAAAGATGTGAGATGTGACTAACACAGACATACACACACACAGATGTGAGATGTGACTAATACAGACATGCACACAGCGATACGAGGCATGACTAACACTGACACACATCAAGATACATGACTACATAAACATGCACATAAGATATGAGATATAAATGACATTAACATGCACACACAAAGATATAACACATGCCTAACATAGACATGCACACAAAGATAGAGATATGACTAACATAGATATGCACACCAAAGATATTAGATGGGACTAACATAGCCATGCACACACAAGGATATGAGATATGACTAACATAAACATGCACACAAAGATATGAGATATCACTAACCCAGACATGCACACACAAAGATATGACATATGACTAACACTGGTACACACTAAGATATGAGATACGACTAAACACAGACACACATAAAGATATGATTGACTATTGTAGTCAAAACACAAACGTCAATGGCACACATTAAGATTGAGTTCTCACCGACCATTTCGCAGGCCGACTTTGCACTGACGGTATGTGAGGTGCAAACATTTACAGAACTATTGTCTGGACGAGCAGTCTTGTCGTTTTGTGCAGTGTGTAGTGGGTGTAGTAAAGGCTGCAATGTCATCATCGGTATGTCACGGCTACTGTTCACATGGGATCTATGGACACGACTGTTCCGGGTCTTGTCTCAGTGTCTGTCCTTTATTTGAGGAAAAATCTGGAAATGCCTACATTGTAAACATCTTGGCTATACCTGTAAGACACTTGTCCAGATGGTAATTTTGGGTACAGTGCGAACAGATGTGTTCTGATGGCTGTGACATCATATGTACTCTCAAATGTCCGGACAACTTTCAACGACACCTGTCAACAGTCGATCGGGAATCTGTACATGCAAGAGAACGTTCGGGTCAGACTGCACTCAAAAACTCCGGACAACTGTTTAACGAAACCTGTGATTCCCACGTTCAGAAGAGTCTGCCGACTACAACAAGCCCAAGCATATGGACACTTTAATGTGTTTCTGTGCTAGACATGGTTCATTTCTTGGTGTTTTTTAGTGAAACCATGGCTCATATCTTGCTGTGTTTCTGTCTAGCCATGGCTCATATCTTAGCTTGTGTGTGCTGGCCATGGCTCATATCTTGGTGTGTTCCCAGTATAAATTACATATCAGTCGTATATATATATATATCGGCGATCAGGACTCAATCAGAGTAGGATTCCAGACTCTCACATGAAGTCAGCTGTCAGGTTAAGTGTGTCGATCGCCCCTACAGAATTCTGCCAGATCCACTCTCCCGTTAAAACGTTGCACTGTGTTCTGCGCCAGTGGCCCAGTGCATCCGATTTCAGCCAGCATTTTATTCATTCCTTAGCCTTTGATTGTCCCCAATCTTCCTGCAAGGCAGCAGATGATTTTTTCTGTAGGGGAATTCTGCCCTTAGATGGTCGGCCCTACCAGGTTTACGAGCACCATCTGCCCGAGTCACTAGACGTGACTAACACAGACAATGTACACACAAGATAGGAGATGTGACCAGCACAGACATGCACACAGCGATACGAGGCATGACTGACACACATCACAATATATGACACATAAACATACACATAAAGATATGAAATATGATATATATATATGAGATGTTAGTATCTCTCACAGTTGTTCTCTGTTTACTCTGCCGAATGCTTTTTCCTGGTCAATGAAGGCTATGTATAAGTTTTGATTGTGTTCTGTCGTTTTTTCTGCAAGCTGTTTTAGTGTGAATAGTGCGTCGGTACATCCTCTGTTTTTCGGAACCCCCATTTGAGAATCGCTTAACTGTAGTTCTATTATTGGTCTCAGCCTTTTTTCCAAGATTTTGGCGTATAGCTTTCATGTATGAGAAGAGATATACCTCTAAATTGATTGCAGTCTCTTTTGCTACCTTTCTTTTTCCATATTTCTCCAAACATGTCTAGAAGTGCTCAGATCCACTTCTCAGCAAGTCCTGCATACCCATTAAGTTACTAATTTCTGGCTGTGCCCATCTTAACTTCCATCTTTTTCATCCGAGAGAGTGACGAGGACTCATGGTTGTCGAAGCCCTGTGCCCTACCCACATCTCGGAGGCCATTGATAATGTCCGTCCAATCCATTCGTTGACCGTCCTCAATGACAGTGCAGCTAGCCAACCTGACCAGTCTTTAATTTCCCGGACTCCCAAATGTCCTGGAACATAGACCAGGCAGTGATGGAGTGTGTCTTGGAACTACAGCTAAAGAAAAACTATTGCAGATCTACAATATTTGCTGGATTACAGTTAGTACCATAGGTATGGAGAGAAACAATTATAATATCATTACTAAAGCCAGGAAAAGATGATTCTATAACATCGAGCTATCAACAAATCAGCCTTACAAGCTGTTTGTGTAAAGTCCTGCAAAGTGAAAACTTCTTTGTCCCACAGCAAACAGGCTTTAGACAGTGTTACTCTACCGAAGATCTAGCGACCTATCTTTACCAGGAAATTAATGATGCATTTCAAGAAAAGAAACTGGTACAGCATGGATGAAAGCATTTGAAAAGATATGGAAGGTAGGGCTTTTGAAGAAATTACGGAGTAAATGGCAGGATGTACAAATGGGTGAAAGCATACCTGTATAACAGGAAAGACAGAGTGCAGCTGGATAGTCTTAGAAGTAATAAGGTTCTACTGTGCCAGGGCGTCCTACAGGGAGGGAACACTTTTTCCAGTCTACATATATCAAAGTGGCAATGTATGCAGATGACCTGGTAATATGGTGCACAGAAAAGTATGCAACAGTGGCCTCCAAATTGTTGCAGAGAGCTATGAATGCACTGAATTCACAAATAGATGATTTATCAGCATCAATAACAGACAAATGCAGTACTTGAGGACTTCCGTTTCAAAATGGTGAAACGTTTCACGTTCTCTCGATCGCTGCAGAATATACATCTGCTTAACTTCGGCTCTCTAATGCTCAATACTGTGTTGAACTCAAAATGATGTTCTATTTAGGAAATCTGCGCCGACGAAGTGGACAAATCTGCGCCGCTGAGTACATACAGCAATGTTTCTTCTTGACAAGTCAAGTATTGTAAAAGCTAGCTTCACCGTCTAGTGTTGACATGCAGTTTACGTCATATTGAGTGCGGTTCAATGGCGACGTTGGAATTGTTTGACGCAAGCTATTTACATGCTGAAACGCAATGGATTGTTCCGTCAAGTCGACCGAAGATTTTCCTCTTTGCGGAATTTGCACCGTGTTTCGTTCGTTGCACGCTAACAGCAGGGTCTGTTGTTTGATTCGACGACTAACTGTGTGTTTAAATGTTCGGTTGGAGTCAAGAACGGTGTCCTAACATCATCAAGCGCTATACATTTTTTCTTCTCAATATGACGATTATCATTTCAGGAGGACGTGAACTTCAATGATATACGGTGGATGGGCGGCAGGAACCATTGAAGGCTATGTCTGAAAAGTGTTGCAGTTTCCTCATATTCCAAGTCCAGCTTGTTGCAGGAGCTATTGAGTGCTCTGTGCACACCGTGTGCTGTGTGTCTCATCCGTTTTGATCATGTTTCGATATTCCATTGTTTACGATGAATGATGATATCGTATGACAGCGAACAGTTGGCTGTGTTCACTTTCTGCGCGGTTTCACCTTATGTCTTTTTGTTTGGGAGATGAGAATTCGGATAATTACGCTGGCACGGGCGGTTGAGCAATTATGGATTTTAATTCATTTGCAGTGATACAGCGGCCTTCCATAACCAATAACAATATATGCAGTACTACCTACCCACCAACCCACCCTATTGTTTCCCACAAGAGGGCTTGCTTTGTTATTCGGTTATTATATCTCCTCATCACATGTCCAACATACGACCATTGTCTTTTCTTGATTACTGAAGATATTAGTGGTTGATTGGCGATTTCTCTAATTTCTTCGTTTGTTTTTTATTCGTTCCACGCTATACCAAGTATTTTCCTTAGACATTTATTTTCGAATGCGTTCAACTTTGTTTCTATGCATCTTGTTGTTTTCCAGCTCTCACATACATACATAAGGGTAGATAGTACATTTGATTTGATTAGTCTAAGTTTTGTTTTTGTGCTGATGAGTTTTGCTTTCCACAACTTTTCAAGGCTTCTGAAAGACATTGCTGCTTTAGCTATTCTGATTCTAATTTCTTTACTTGTATCCCCTTCCCGATCAATGGGACTTCAGAGGATAGATAAAGTGGTCTATTTCTTCCACTGGTTTATTTTCCATGTATATTCTGTCATCTTTTGGAATTAAGTTTTCATGACTTTAGTCTTTTTATGATTGATCTCAAGCCCAATTTTACTGGCTATTGATGATTTGTGTTTTCCTGCATCGTTTTTATCTGACTGCTGATGAGGACTATGTCATCAGCGAAGTCGAGGTCCTCCAAATGGTCTCATTGTATCCATTTGATGCCTTTGTTACCTCTGCATCATTTCTTCATTATGAATTCCATTACAATTCTACTACACCTTTATACTGTCCCCAAAACAAAAAGCAGGAGCCATCTACATAAATAATGAGCCGGTGAAAGAAGAAATACAAACAAATTGTCTTGGAAACAGCAGATAAATAAGGCAACCCAAAAAGCAAGGAGGAAACTAAGAAAGCTGCGTGGAACCATATGGGGTAAAAAAAAAAAAGTAAAGTAAAGAGCCCCCGTCACGCCAAGTGGCGTATAGGGAATATGATGTTAGTGACTATAAATTTTACAGACCTTCGGCACATGACTTTTGGGGTAATGTGGTCGGTATCATGTCCGTGTCGCTTTACTTTCTCAGAAAAAAATCCGGTACCCATTTAAGGCTGGGTGAACCCGGAAGCTGTCGGTTGGAATCAAACCGTACCTCTTGTCCTTTGTAGTCCAGTTCACTGAGCTATCGCGGCTCCCTACCACATGGGGTGCGAGTCGGAAAATACTGAGCAGAGTTTACCAACAGAGTATATACCCACATTAAGAATATGGATAATCTTCATGGTGATCAGCATCAAACACCACTCTGCAAGAACTGGATAAAATATGAAATCAGGCACTTATGGTCATCACAGGAGCAATGAAATCAACATCAATATTGGAGATGGAGAAATTGTAGAGGATACCAGCACTGAGAGAACCGAGGGACACAAAGGTGCTGATACAGGTAGACAAATTTTCATGCACGCCGAGACATCCAATGAAGGACTGTTTCCACAATCTTGCATTCGGACGGCTTAAGAGAAGCAGTTTTATCCACCAAGCCAAGCAAATTTGTAGACAAACACCAGACATACGAAGAGTTGTTAGCCTCGTACTGTCCATACCAAAACAGACTCCCTGGACAGAGGAATCAGGATTGCCAATACAAATACGGACAGAAGTTAAAGGAATATTTGACAAGGAGGAGCAGAATAGTCTACAGTATTAAACAATAATTCTCAGTTTCTTGGATGAAGAATACCTGCAAGATCTATGGATCAGCACAGAATAGAGTAAAGAATGAGGAAGCATAGAGTACCCAAAAGAAGAATGTTGAAAGAACATCTTCATTCCTCTTCTTAGCTGTCCATGGTACCATGGTACCATTTCAATATTCTTCTATAAAACCACATTTCTACAGACTCCAGTGATTTTCTTGTCTGTTGATTCGCATCCATATGTTAAGACTTGCTCTACATAACATTTCTCTCTCTCTCTCTCTCTCTCTCTCTCTCTGCGATCAGGACTCAATCATAGTAGGATTCCAGACTCTCACATGAAGTCAGCTGTCAGGTTAAGTGTGTTGATCGCCCCCACAGACATAACATTTAAGAACTCTTTTTTCTTGTTTCTATTGTCAAAAATGGATTGCATAGTATCTTCCTCATTTTTTGGAAAGTTTCTTTTGCCTGAGCTATTCAGTGACCTCCAGAGAAGTCAAAGCAAAAAGAGAGCTAATATTAGAAAGAGACAATCATAACTTAAATATATTGTAACAACTGGAAAAATTGAGCGACGAAGAGATAGAGGGAAGCAAAGAGAAAAAATAACAGATGGCTTAAGAGAATGGCTTGGCAGAAGGTCAACAACAGAAATGAAAAATAGCTGCCGAGATCGAAAGTTGTGGAGAGACATGATCACCTGCGCCAGTGACCCGGTACTTGATGATGATCTTAAATTATTGATAATATATCCATTGATGTTTAGTCCTCGCATCCCCATATGTTCTTGAAAATCTGCTCAGTGTGTAAGTTAAACAGCCATGGTGATATTATTTAGTCCTGTTTTTTTTATTCCTCTGTTTATATTAATAGGTGTAGAGTTCTCATTGTTGCATTTTATCATAGCTGTTTGTTCCCAGTATAAATTACATATCAGTCGTATATATATATATCGGCGATCAGGACTCAATCAGAGTAGGATTCCAGACTCTCACATGAAGTCAGCTGTCAGGTTAAGTGTGTCGATCGCCCCCACAGAATTCTGCCAGATCCACTCTCCCGTTAAAACGTTGCACTGTGTTCTGCGCCAGTGGCCCAGTGCATCCGATTTCAGCCAGCATTTTATTCATTCCTTAGCCTTTGATTGTCCCCAATCTTCCTGCAAGGCAGCAGATGATTTTTTCTGTAGGGGAATTCTGCCCTTAGATGGTCGGCCCTACCAGGTTTACGAGCACCATCTGCCCGAGTCACTAGACGTGACTAACACAGACAATGTACACACAAAGATAGGAGATGTGACCAGCACAGACATGCACACAGCGATACGAGGCATGACTGACACACATCACAATATATGACACATAAACATACACATAAAGATATGAAATATGATATATATATATATGAGATGTTAGTATCTCTCACAGTTGTTCTCTGTTTACTCTGCCGAATGCTTTTTCCTGGTCAATGAAGGCTATGTATAAGTTTTGATTGTGTTCTGTCGTTTTTTCTGCAAGCTGTTTTAGTGTGAATAGTGCGTCGGTACATCCTCTGTTTTTTCGGAACCCCCATTTGAGAATCGCTTAACTGTAGTTCTATTATTGGTCTCAGCCTTTTTTCCAAGATTTTGGCGTATAGCTTTCATGTATGAGAAGAGATATACCTCTAAATTGATTGCAGTCTCTTTTGCTACCTTTCTTTTTCCATATTTCTCCAAACATGTCTAGAGTGCTCAGATCCACTTCTCAGCAAGTCCTGCATACCCATTAAGTTACTCATTTCTGGCTGTGCCCATCTTAACTTCCATCTTTTTCATCCGAGAGAGTGACGAGGACTCATGGTTGTCGAAGCCCTGTGCCCTACCCACATCTCGGAGGCCATTGATAATGTCCGTCCAATCCATTCGTTGACCGTCCTCAATGACAGTGCAGCTAGCCAACCTGACCAGTCTTTAATTTCCCCGGACTCCCAAATGTCCTGGAACATAGACCAGGCAGTGATGGAGTGTGTCTTGGAACTACAGCTAAAGAAAAACTATTGCAGATCTACAATATTTGCTGGATTACAGTTAGTACCATAGGTATGGAGAGAAACAATTATAATATCATTACTAAAGCCAGGAAAAGATGATTCTATAACATCGAGCTATCAACAAATCAGCCTTACAAGCTGTTTGTGTAAAGTCCTGCAAAGTGAAAACTTCTTTGTCCCACAGCAAACAGGCTTTAGACAGTGTTACTCTACCGAAGATCTAGCGACCTATCTTTACCAGGAAATTAATGATGCATTTCAAGAAAAGAAACTGGTACAGCATGGATGAAAGCATTTGAAAAGATATGGAAGGTAGGGCTTTTGAAGAAATTACGGAGTAAATGGCAGGATGTACAAATGGGTGAAAGCATACCTGTATAACAGGAAAGACAGAGTGCAGCTGGATAGTCTTAGAAGTAATAAGGTTCTACTGTGCCAGGGCGTCCTACAGGGAGGGAACACTTTTTCCAGTCTACATATATCAAAGTGGCAATGTATGCAGATGACCTGGTAATATGGTGCACAGAAAAGTATGCAACAGTGGCCTCCAAATTGTTGCAGAGAGCTATGAATGCACTGAATTCACAAATAGATGATTTATCAGCATCAATAACAGACAAATGCAGTACTTGAGGACTTCCGTTTCAAAATGGTGAAACGTTTCACGTTCTCTCGATCGCTGCAGAATATACATCTGCTTAACTTCGGCTCTCTAATGCTCAATACTGTGTTGAACTCAAAATGATGTTCTATTTAGGAAATCTGCGCCGACGAAGTGGACAAATCTGCGCCGCTGAGTACATACAGCAATGTTTCTTCTTGACAAGTCAAGTATTGTAAAAGCTAGCTTCACCGTCTAGTGTTGACATGCAGTTTACGTCATATTGAGTGCGGTTCAATGGCGACGTTGGAATTGTTTGACGCAAGCTATTTACATGCTGAAACGCAATGGATTGTTCCGTCAAGTCGACCGAAGATTTTCCTCTTTGCGGAATTTGCACCGTGTTTCGTTCGTTGCACGCTAACAGCAGGGTCTGTTGTTTGATTCGACGACTAACTGTGTGTTTAAATGTTCGGTTGGAGTCAAGAACGGTGTCCTAACATCATCAAGCGCTATACATTTTTTCTTCTCAATATGACGATTATCATTTTCAGGAGGACGTGAACTTCAATGATATACGGTGGATAGGCGGCAGGAACCATTGAAGGCTATGTCTGAAAAGTGTTGCAGTTTCCTCATATTCCAAGTCCAGCTTGTTGCAGGAGCTATTGAGTGCTCTGTGCACACCGTGTGCTGTGTGTCTCATCCGTTTTGATCATGTTTCGATATTCCATTGTTTACGATGAATGATGATATCGTATGACAGCGAACAGTTGGCTGTGTTCACTTTCTGCGCGGTTTCACCTTATGTCTTTTTGTTTGGGAGATGAGAATTCGGATAATTACGCTGGCACGGGCGGTTGAGCAATTATGGATTTTAATTCATTTGCAGTGATACAGCGGCCTTCCATAACCAATAACAATATATGCAGTACTACCTACCCACCAACCCACCCTATTGTTTCCCACAAGAGGGCTTGCTTTGTTATTCGGTTATTATATCTCCTCATCACATGTCCAACATACGACCATTGTCTTTTCTTGATTACTGAAGATATTAGTGGTTGATTGGCGATTTCTCTAATTTCTTCGTTTGTTTTTTATTCGTTCCACGCTATACCAAGTATTTTCCTTAGACATTTATTTTCGAATGCGTTCAACTTTGTTTCTATGCATCTTGTTGTTTTCCAGCTCTCACATACATACATAAGGGTAGATAGTACATTTGATTTGATTAGTCTAAGTTTTGTTTTTGTGCTGATGAGTTTTGCTTTCCACAACTTTTCAAGGCTTCTGAAAGACATTGCTGCTTTAGCTATTCTGATTCTAATTTCTTTACTTGTATCCCCTTCCCGATCAATGGGACTTCAGAGGATAGATAAAGTGGTCTATTTCTTCCACTGGTTTATTTTCCATGTATATTCTGTCATCTTTTGGAATTAAGTTTTTCATGACTTTAGTCTTTTTATGATTGATCTCAAGCCCAATTTTACTGGCTATTGATGATTTGTGTTTTCCTGCATCGTTTTTATCTGACTGCTGATGAGGACTATGTCATCAGCGAAGTCGAGGTCCTCCAAATGGTCTCATTGTATCCATTTGATGCCTTTGTTACCTCTGCATCATTTCTTCATTATGAATTCCATTACAATTCTACTACACCTTTATACTGTCCCCAAAACAAAAAGCAGGAGCCATCTACATAAATAATGAGCCGGTGAAAGAAGAAATACAAACAAATTGTCTTGGAAACAGCAGATAAATAAGGCAACCCAAAAAGCAAGGAGGAAACTAA
The DNA here is from genome assembly GCA_032433765.1 of Megaustenia siamemsis. Taxonomy (NCBI): domain Eukaryota; kingdom Metazoa; phylum Mollusca; class Gastropoda; order Stylommatophora; family Ariophantidae; genus Megaustenia; species Megaustenia siamemsis. The sequence goes on along the minus strand of JAVIAB010000117.1, from coordinate 40,559,683 downwards.
GAAAGCTGCGTGGAACCATATGGGGTAAAAAAAAAAAGTAAAGTAAAGAGCCCCCGTCACGCCAAGTGGCGTATAGGGAATATGATGTTAGTGACTATAAATTTTACAGACCTTCGGCACATGACTTTTGGGGTAATGTGGTCGGTATCATGTCCGTGTCGCTTTACTTTCTCAGAAAAAAATCCGGTACCCATTTAAGGCTGGGTGAACCCGGAAGCTGTCGGTTGGAATCAAACCGTACCTCTTGTCCTTTGTAGTCCAGTTCACTGAGCTATCGCGGCTCCCTACCACATGGGGTGCGAGTCGGAAAATACTGAGCAGAGTTTACCAACAGAGTATATACCCACATTAAGAATATGGATAATCTTCATGGTGATCAGCATCAAACACCACTCTGCAAGAACTGGATAAAATATGAAATCAGGCACTTATGGTCATCACAGGAGCAATGAAATCAACATCAATATTGGAGATGGAGAAATTGTAGAGGATACCAGCACTGAGAGAACCGAGGGACACAAAGGTGCTGATACAGGTAGACAAATTTTCATGCACGCCGAGACATCCAATGAAGGACTGTTTCCACAATCTTGCATTCGGACGGCTTAAGAGAAGCAGTTTTATCCACCAAGCCAAGCAAATTTGTAGACAAACACCAGACATACGAAGAGTTGTTAGCCTCGTACTGTCCATACCAAAACAGACTCCCTGGACAGAGGAATCAGGATTGCCAATACAAATACGGACAGAAGTTAAAGGAATATTTGACAAGGAGGAGCAGAATAGTCTACAGTATTAAACAATAATTCTCAGTTTCTTGGATGAAGAATACCTGCAAGATCTATGGATCAGCACAGAATAGAGTAAAGAATGAGGAAGCATAGAGTACCCAAAAGAAGAATGTTGAAAGAACATCTTCATTCCTCTTCTTAGCTGTCCATGGTACCATGGTACCATTTCAATATTCTTCTATAAAACCACATTTCTACAGACTCCAGTGATTTTCTTGTCTGTTGATTCGCATCCATATGTTAAGACTTGCTCTACATAACATCTCTCTCTCTCTCTCTCTCTCTCTCTCTCTGCGATCAGGACTCAATCATAGTAGGATTCCAGACTCTCACATGAAGTCAGCTGTCAGGTTAAGTGTGTTGATCGCCCCCACAGACATAACATTTAAGAACTCTTTTTTCTTGTTTCTATTGTCAAAAATGGATTGCATAGTATCTTCCTCATTTTTTGGAAAGTTTCTTTTGCCTGAGCTATTCAGTGACCTCCAGAGAAGTCAAAGCAAAAAGAGAGCTAATATTAGAAAGAGACATCATCATACAACTTAAATATATTGTAACAACTGGAAAAATTGAGCGACGAAGAGATAGAGGGAAGCAAAGAGAAAAAATAACAGATGGCTTAAGAGAATGGCTTGGCAGAAGGTCAACAACAGAAATGAAAAATAGCTGCCGAGATCGAAAGTTGTGGAGAGACATGATCACCTGCGCCAGTGACCCGGTACTTGATGATGATCTTAAATTATTGATAATATATCCATTGATGTTTAGTCCTCGCATCCCCATATGTTCTTGAAAATCTGCTCAGTGTGTAAGTTAAACAGCCATGGTGATATTATTTAGTCCTGTTTTTTTTATTCCTCTGTTTATATTAATAGGTGTAGAGTTCTCATTGTTGCATTTTATCATAGCTGTTTGTTCCCAGTATAAATTACATATCAGTCGTATATATATATATCGGCGATCAGGACTCAATCAGAGTAGGATTCCAGACTCTCACATGAAGTCAGCTGTCAGGTTAAGTGTGTCGATCGCCCCCACAGAATTCTGCCAGATCCACTCTCCCGTTAAAACGTTGCACTGTGTTCTGCGCCAGTGGCCCAGTGCATCCGATTTCAGCCAGCATTTTATTCATTCCTTAGCCTTTGATTGTCCCCAATCTTCCTGCAAGGCAGCAGATGATTTTTTCTGTAGGGGAATTCTGCCCTTAGATGGTCGGCCCTACCAGGTTTACGAGCACCATCTGCCCGAGTCACTAGACGTGACTAACACAGACAATGTACACACAAAGATAGGAGATGTGACCAGCACAGACATGCACACAGCGATACGAGGCATGACTGACACACATCACAATATATGACACATAAACATACACATAAAGATATGAAATATGATATATATATATATGAGATGTTAGTATCTCTCACAGTTGTTCTCTGTTTACTCTGCCGAATGCTTTTTCCTGGTCAATGAAGGCTATGTATAAGTTTTGATTGTGTTCTGTCGTTTTTTCTGCAAGCTGTTTTAGTGTGAATAGTGCGTCGGTACATCCTCTGTTTTTTCGGAACCCCCATTTGAGAATCGCTTAACTGTAGTTCTATTATTGGTCTCAGCCTTTTTTCCAAGATTTTGGCGTATAGCTTTCATGTATGAGAAGAGATATACCTCTAAATTGATTGCAGTCTCTTTTGCTACCTTTCTTTTTCCATATTTCTCCAAACATGTCTAGAAGTGCTCAGATCCACTTCTCAGCAAGTCCTGCATACCCATTAAGTTACTCATTTCTGGCTGTGCCCATCTTAACTTCCATCTTTTTCATCCGAGAGAGTGACGAGGACTCATGGTTGTCGAAGCCCTGTGCCCTACCCACATCTCGGAGGCCATTGATAATGTCCGTCCAATCCATTCGTTGACCGTCCTCAATGACAGTGCAGCTAGCCAACCTGACCAGTCTTTAATTTCCCCGGACTCCCAAATGTCCTGGAACATAGACCAGGCAGTGATGGAGTGTGTCTTGGAACTACAGCTAAAGAAAAACTATTGCAGATCTACAATATTTGCTGGATTACAGTTAGTACCATAGGTATGGAGAGAAACAATTATAATATCATTACTAAAGCCAGGAAAAGATGATTCTATAACATCGAGCTATCAACAAATCAGCCTTACAAGCTGTTTGTGTAAAGTCCTGCAAAGTGAAAACTTCTTTGTCCCACAGCAAACAGGCTTTAGACAGTGTTACTCTACCGAAGATCTAGCGACCTATCTTTACCAGGAAATTAATGATGCATTTCAAGAAAAGAAACTGGTACAGCATGGATGAAAGCATTTGATAAGATATGGAAGGTAGGGCTTTTGAAGAAATTACGGAGTAAATGGCAGGATGTACAAATGGGTGAAAGCATACCTGTATAACAGGAAAGACAGAGTGCAGCTGGATAGTCTTAGAAGTAATAAGGTTCTACTGTGCCAGGGCGTCCTACAGGGAGGGAACACTTTTTCCAGTCTACATATATCAAAGTGGCAATGTATGCAGATGACCTGGTAATATGGTGCACAGAAAAGTATGCAACAGTGGCCTCCAAATTGTTGCAGAGAGCTATGAATGCACTGAATTCACAAATAGATGATTTATCAGCATCAATAACAGACAAATGCAGTACTTGAGGACTTCCGTTTCAAAATGGTGAAACGTTTCACGTTCTCTCGATCGCTGCAGAATATACATCTGCTTAACTTCGGCTCTCTAATGCTCAATACTGTGTTGAACTCAAAATGATGTTCTATTTAGGAAATCTGCGCCGACGAAGTGGACAAATCTGCGCCGCTGAGTACATACAGCAATGTTTCTTCTTGACAAGTCAAGTATTGTAAAAGCTAGCTTCACCGTCTAGTGTTGACATGCAGTTTACGTCATATTGAGTGCGGTTCAATGGCGACGTTGGAATTGTTTGACGCAAGCTATTTACATGCTGAAACGCAATGGATTGTTCCGTCAAGTCGACCGAAGATTTTCCTCTTTGCGGAATTTGCACCGTGTTTCGTTCGTTGCACGCTAACAGCAGGGTCTGTTGTTTGATTCGACGACTAACTGTGTGTTTAAATGTTCGGTTGGAGTCAAGAACGGTGTCCTAACATCATCAAGCGCTATACATTTTTTCTTCTCAATATGACGATTATCATTTTCAGGAGGACGTGAACTTCAATGATATACGGTGGATAGGCGGCAGGAACCATTGAAGGCTATGTCTGAAAAGTGTTGCAGTTTCCTCATATTCCAAGTCCAGCTTGTTGCAGGAGCTATTGAGTGCTCTGTGCACACCGTGTGCTGTGTGTCTCATCCGTTTTGATCATGTTTCGATATTCCATTTTTACGATGAATGATGATATCGTATGACAGCGAACAGTTGGCTGTGTTCACTTTCTGCGCGGTTTCGCCTTATGTCTTTTTGTTTGGGAGATGAGAATTCGGATAATTACGCTGGCACGGGCGGTTGAGCAATTATGGATTTTAATTCATTTGCAGTGATACAGCGGCCTTCCATAACCAATAACAATATATGCAGTACTACCTACCCACCAACCCACCCTATTGTTTCCCACAAGAGGGCTTGCTTTGTTATTCGGTTATTATATCTCCTCATCACATGTCCAACATACGACCATTGTCTTTTCTTGATTACTGAAGATATTAGTGGTTGATTGGCGATTTCTCTAATTTCTTCGTTTGTTTTTTATTCGTTCCACGCTATACCAAGTATTTTCCTTAGACATTTATTTTCGAATGCGTTCAACTTTGTTTCTATGCATCTTGTTGTTTTCCAGCTCTCACATACATACATAAGGGTAGATAGTACATTTGATTTGATTAGTCTAAGTTTTGTTTTTGTGCTGATGAGTTTTGCTTTCCACAACTTTTCAAGGCTTCTGAAAGACATTGCTGCTTTAGCTATTCTGATTCTAATTTCTTTACTTGTATCCCCTTCCCGATCAATGGGACTTCAGAGGATAGATAAAGTGGTCTATTTCTTCCACTGGTTTATTTTCCATGTATATTCTGTCATCTTTTGGAATTAAGTTTTCATGACTTTAGTCTTTTTATGATTGATCTCAAGCCCAATTTTACTGGCTATTGATGATTTGTGTTTTCCTGCATCGTTTTTATCTGACTGCTGATGAGGACTATGTCATCAGCGAAGTCGAGGTCCTCCAAATGGTCTCATTGTATCCATTTGATGCCTTTGTTACCTCTGCATCATTTCTTCATTATGAATTCCATTACAATTCTACTACACCTTTATACTGTCCCCAAAACAAAAAGCAGGAGCCATCTACATAAATAATGAGCCGGTGAAAGAAGAAATACAAACAAATTGTCTTGGAAACAGCAGATAAATAAGGCAACCCAAAAAGCAAGGAGGAAACTAAGAAAGCTGCGTGGAACCATATGGGGTAAAAAAAAAAAAGTAAAGTAAAGAGCCCCCGTCACGCCAAGTGGCGTATAGGGAATATGATGTTAGTGACTATAAATTTTACAGACCTTCGGCACATGACTTTTGGGGTAATGTGGTCGGTATCATGTCCGTGTCGCTTTACTTTCTCAGAAAAAAATCCGGTACCCATTTAAGGCTGGGTGAACCCGGAAGCTGTCGGTTGGAATCAAACCGTACCTCTTGTCCTTTGTAGTCCAGTTCACTGAGCTATCGCGGCTCCCTACCACATGGGGTGCGAGTCGGAAAATACTGAGCAGAGTTTACCAACAGAGTATATACCCACATTAAGAATATGGATAATCTTCATGGTGATCAGCATCAAACACCACTCTGCAAGAACTGGATAAAATATGAAATCAGGCACTTATGGTCATCACAGGAGCAATGAAATCAACATCAATATTGGAGATGGAGAAATTGTAGAGGATACCAGCACTGAGAGAACCGAGGGACACAAAGGTGCTGATACAGGTAGACAAATTTTCATGCACGCCGAGACATCCAATGAAGGACTGTTTCCACAATCTTGCATTCGGACGGCTTAAGAGAAGCAGTTTTATCCACCAAGCCAAGCAAATTTGTAGACAAACACCAGACATACGAAGAGTTGTTAGCCTCGTACTGTCCATACCAAAACAGACTCCCTGGACAGAGGAATCAGGATTGCCAATACAAATACGGACAGAAGTTAAAGGAATATTTGACAAGGAGGAGCAGAATAGTCTACAGTATTAAACAATAATTCTCAGTTTCTTGGATGAAGAATACCTGCAAGATCTATGGATCAGCACAGAATAGAGTAAAGAATGAGGAAGCATAGAGTACCCAAAAGAAGAATGTTGAAAGAACATCTTCATTCCTCTTCTTAGCTGTCCATGGTACCATGGTACCATTTCAATATTCTTCTATAAAACCACATTTCTACAGACTCCAGTGATTTTCTTGTCTGTTGATTCGCATCCATATGTTAAGACTTGCTCTACATAACATCTCTCTCTCTCTCTCTCTCTCTCTCTCTCTGCGATCAGGACTCAATCATAGTAGGATTCCAGACTCTCACATGAAGTCAGCTGTCAGGTTAAGTGTGTTGATCGCCCCCACAGACATAACATTTAAGAACTCTTTTTTCTTGTTTCTATTGTCAAAAATGGATTGCATAGTATCTTCCTCATTTTTTGGAAAGTTTCTTTTGCCTGAGCTATTCAGTGACCTCCAGAGAAGTCAAAGCAAAAAGAGAGCTAATATTAGAAAGAGACAATCATCATTTTTTGGCCATGTAATGAGAAGAGAACAACTTAAATATATTGTAACAACTGGAAAAATTGAGCGACGAAGAGATAGAGGGAAGCAAAGAGAAAAAATAACAGATGGCTTAAGAGAATGGCTTGGCAGAAGGTCAACAACAGAAATGAAAATAGCTGCCGAGATCGAAAGTTGTGGAGAGACATGATCACCTACGCCAGTGACCCGGTACTTGATGATGATCTTAGATTATTGATAATATATCCATTGATGTTTAGTCCTCGCATCCCCATATGTTCTTGAAAATCTGCTCAGTGTGTAAGTTAAACAGCCATGGTGATATTATTTAGTCCTGTTTTTTTATTCCTCTGTTTATATTAATAGGTGTAGAGTTCTCATTGTTGCATTTTATCATAGCTGTTTGTTCCCAGTATAAATTACATATCAGTCGTATATATATATATCGGCGATCAGGACTCAATCAGAGTAGGATTCCAGACTCTCACATGAAGTCAGCTGTCAGGTTAAGTGTGTTGATCGCCCCCACAGAATTCTGCCAGATCCACTCTCCCGTTAAAACGTTGCACTGTGTTCTGCGCCAGTGGCCCAGTGCATCCGATTTCAGCCAGCATTTTATTCATTCCTTAGCCTTTGATTGTCCCCAATCTTCCTGCAAGGCAGCAGATGATTTTTTCTGTAGGGGAATTCTGCCCTTAGATGGTCGGCCCTACCAGGTTTACGAGCACCATCTGCCCGAGTCACTAGACGTGACTAACACAGACAATGCACACACAAAGATAGGAGATGTGACCAACACAGACATGCACACAGCGATACGAGGCATGACTGACACACATCACAATATATGACACATAAACATACACATAAAGATATGAAATATGATATATATATATATGAGATGTTAGTATCTCTCACAGTTGTTCTCTGTTTACTCTGCCGAATGCTTTTTCCTGGTCAATGAAGGCTATGTATAAGTTTTGATTGTGTTCTGTCGTTTTTTCTGCAAGCTGTTTTAGTGTGAATAGTGCGTCGGTACATCCTCTGTTTTTTCGGAACCCCCATTTGAGAATCGCTTAACTGTAGTTCTATTATTGGTCTCAGCCTTTTTTCCAAGATTTTGGCGTATAGCTTTCATGTATGAGAAGAGATATACCTCTAAATTGATTGCAGTCTCTTTTGCTACCTTTCTTTTTCCATATTTCTCCAAACATGTCTAGAGGTGCTCAGATCCACTTCTCAGCAAGTCCTGCATACCCATTAAGTTACTCATTTCTGGCTGTGCCCATCTTAACTTCCATCTTTTTCATCCGAGAGAGTGACGAGGACTCATGGTTGTCGAAGCCCTGTGCCCTACCCACATCTCGGAGGCCATTGATAATGTCCGTCCAATCCATTCGTTGACCGTCCTCAATGACAGTGCAGCTAGCCAACCTGACCAGTCTTTAATTTCCCCGGACTCCCAAATGTCCTGGAACATAGACCAGGCAGTGATGGAGTGTGTCTTGGAACTACAGCTAAAGAAAAACTATTGCAGATCTACAATATTTGCTGGATTACAGTTAGTACCATAGGTATGGAGAGAAACAATTATAATATCATTACTAAAGCCAGGAAAAGATGATTCTATAACATCGAGCTATCAACAAATCAGCCTTACAAGCTGTTTGTGTAAAGTCCTGCAAAGTGAAAACTTCTTTGTCCCACAGCAAACAGGCTTTAGACAGTGTTACTCTACCGAAGATCTAGCGACCTATCTTTACCAGGAAATTAATGATGCATTTCAAGAAAAGAAACTGGTACAGCATGGATGAAAGCATTTGATAAGATATGGAAGGTAGGGCTTTTGAAGAAATTACGGAGTAAATGGCAGGATGTACAAATGGGTGAAAGCATACCTGTATAACAGGAAAGACAGAGTGCAGCTGGATAGTCTTAGAAGTAATAAGGTTCTACTGTGCCAGGGCGTCCTACAGGGAGGGAACACTTTTTCCAGTCTACATATATCAAAGTGGCAATGTATGCAGATGACCTGGTAATATGGTGCACAGAAAAGTATGCAACAGTGGCCTCCAAATTGTTGCAGAGAGCTATGAATGCACTGAATTCACAAATAGATGATTTATCAGCATCAATAACAGACAAATGCAGTACTTGAGGACTTCCGTTTCAAAATGGTGAAACGTTTCACGTTCTCTCGATCGCTGCAGAATATACATCTGCTTAACTTCGGCTCTCTAATGCTCAATACTGTGTTGAACTCAAAATGATGTTCTATTTAGGAAATCTGCGCCGACGAAGTGGACAAATCTGCGCCGCTGAGTACATACAGCAATGTTTCTTCTTGACAAGTCAAGTATTGTAAAAGCTAGCTTCACCGTCTAGTGTTGACATGCAGTTTACGTCATATTGAGTGCGGTTCAATGGCGACGTTGGAATTGTTTGACGCAAGCTATTTACATGCTGAAACGCAATGGATTGTTCCGTCAAGTCGACCGAAGATTTTCCTCTTTGCGGAATTTGCACCGTGTTTCGTTCGTTGCACGCTAACAGCAGGGTCTGTTGTTTGATTCGACGACTAACTGTGTGTTTAAATGTTCGGTTGGAGTCAAGAACGGTGTCCTAACATCATCAAGCGCTATACATTTTTTCTTCTCAATATGACGATTATCATTTTCAGGAGGACGTGAACTTCAATGATATACGGTGGATAGGCGGCAGGAACCATTGAAGGCTATGTCTGAAAAGTGTTGCAGTTTCCTCATATTCCAAGTCCAGCTTGTTGCAGGAGCTATTGAGTGCTCTGTGCACACCGTGTGCTGTGTGTCTCATCCGTTTTGATCATGTTTCGATATTCCAATTGTTTACGATGAATGATGATATCGTATGACAGCGAACAGTTGGCTGTGTTCACTTTCTGCGCGGTTTCGCCTTATGTCTTTTTGTTTGGGAGATGAGAATTCGGATAATTACGCTGGCACGGGCGGTTGAGCAATTATGGATTTTAATTCATTTGCAGTGATACAGCGGCCTTCCATAACCAATAACAATATATGCAGTACTACCTACCCACCAACCCACCCTATTGTTTCCCACAAGAGGGCTTGCTTTGTTATTCGGTTATTATATCTCCTCATCACATGTCCAACATACGACCATTGTCTTTTCTTGATTACTGAAGATATTAGTGGTTGATTGGCGATTTCTCTAATTTCTTCGTTTGTTTTTTATTCGTTCCACGCTATACCAAGTATTTTCCTTAGACATTTATTTTCGAATGCGTTCAACTTTGTTTCTATGCATCTTGTTGTTTTCCAGCTCTCACATGCATACATAAGGGTAGATAGTACATTTGATTTGATTAGTCTACTACTTTTCAAGACTTCTGAAAGACATTGCTGCTTTAGCTATTCTGATTCTAATTTCTTTACTTGTATCCCCTTCCCGATCAATGGGACTTCAGAGGATAGATAAAGTGGTCTATTTCTTCCACTGGTTTATTTTCCATGTATATTCTGTCATCTTTTGGAATTAAGCTTTTCATGACTTTAGTCTTTTTATGATTGATCTCAAGCCCAATTTTACTGGCTATTGATGATTTGTGTTTTCCTGCATCGTTTTTATCTGACTGCTGATGAGGACTATGTCATCAGCGAAGTCGAGGTCCTCCAAATGGTCTCATTGTATCCATTTGATGCCTTTGTTACCTCTGCATCATTTCTTCATTATGAATTCCATTACAATTCTACTACACCTTTATACTGTCCCCAAAACAAAAAGCAGGAGCCATCTACATAAATAATGAGCCGGTGAAAGAAGAAATACAAACAAATTGTCTTGGAAACAGCAGATAAATAAGGCAACCCAAAAAGCAAGGAGGAAACTAAGAAAGCTGCGTGGAACCACATGGGGTAAAAAAAAAAAAGTAAAGTAAAGAGCCCCCGTCACGCCAAGTGGCGTATAGGGAATATGGTGTTAGTGACTATAAATTTTACAGACCTTCGGCAAATGACTTTTGGGGTAATGTGGTCGGTATCATGTCCGTGTCGCTTTACTTTCTCAGAAAAAAATCCGGTACCCATTTAAGGCTGGGTGAACCCGGAAGCTGTCGGTTGGATCAAACCGTACCTCTTGTCCTTTGTAGTCCAGTTCACTGAGCTATCGCGGCTCCCTACCACATGGGGTGCGAGTCGAAAATACTGAGCAGAGTTTACCAACAGAGTATATACCCACATTAAGAATATGGATAATCTTCATGGTGATCAGCATCAAACACCACTCTGCAAGAACTGGATAAAATATGAAATCAGGCACTTATGGTCATCACAGGAGCAATGAAATCAACATCAATATTGGAGATGGAGAAATTGTAGAGGATACCAGCACTGAGAGAACCGAGGGACACAAAGGTACAGGTAGACAAATTTTCATGCACGCCGAGACATCCAATGAAGGACTGTTTCCACAATCTTGCATTCGGACGGCTTAAGAGAAGCAGTTTTATCCACCAAGCCAAGCAAATTTGTAGACAAACACCAGACATACCAAGAGTTGTTAGCCTCGTACTGTCCATACCAAAACAGACTCCTGGACAGAGGAATCAGGATTGCCAATACAAATACGGACAGAAGTTAAAGGAATATTTGACAAGGAGGAGCAGAATAGTCTACAGTATTAAACAATAATTCTCAGTTTCTTGGATGAAGAATACCTGCAAGATCTATGGATCAGCACAGAATAGAGTAAAGAATGAGGAAGCATAGAGTACCCAAAAGAAGAATGTTGAAAGAACATCTTCATTCCTCTTCTTAGCTGTCCATGGTACCATGGTACCATTTCAATATTCTTCTGTAAAACCACATTTCTACAGACTCCAGTGATTTTCTTGTCTGTTGATTCGCATCCATATGTTAAGACTTGCTCTACATAACATTTCTCTCTCTCTCTCTCTCTCTCTCTCTCTCTCTGCGATCAGGACTCAATCATAGTAGGATTCCAGACTCTCACATGAAGTCAGCTGTCAGGTTAAGTGTGTTGATCGCCCCCACAGACATAACATTTAAGAACTCTTTTTTCTTGTTTCTATTGTCAAAAATGGATTGCATAGTATCTTCCTCATTTTTTGGAAAGTTTCTTTTGCCTGAGCTATTCAGTGACCTCCAGAGAAGTCGAAGCAAAAAGAGAGCTAATATTAGAAAGAGACAATCATCATTTTTTGGCCATGTAATGAGAAGAGAACAACTTGAATATATTGTAACAACTGGAAAAATTGAGCGACGAAGAGATAGAGGGAAGCAAAGAGAAAAAATAACAGATGGCTTAAGAGAATGGCTTGGCAGAAGGTCAACAACAGAAATGAAAAATAGCTGCCGAGATCGAAAGTTGTGGAGAGACATGATCACCTACGCCAGTGGCCCGGTACTTGATGATGATCTTAGATTATTGATAATATATCCATTGATGTTTAGTCCTCGCATCCCCATATGTTCTTGAAAATCTGCTCAGTGTGTAAGTTAAACAGCCATGGTGATATTATTTATCCTGTTTTTTTATTCCTCTGTTTATATTAATAGGTGTAGAGTTCTCATTGTTGCATTTTATCATAGCTGTTTGTTCCCCAGTATAATATATATATATATATATATATATATATATATATCGGCGATCAGGACTCAATCAGAGTAGGATTCCAGACTCTCACATGAAGTCAGCTGTCAGGTTAAGTGTGTTGATCGCCCCCACAGAATTCTGCCAGATCCACTCTCCCGTTAAAACGTTGCACTGTGTTCTGCGCCAGTGGCCCAGTGCATCCGATTTCAGCCAGCATTTTATTCATTCCTTAGCCTTTGATTGTCCCCAATCTTCCTGCAAGGCAGCAGATGATTTTTTCTGTAGGGGAATTCTGCCCTTAGATGGTCGGCCCTACCAGGTTTACGAGCACCATCTGCCCGAGTCACTAGACGTGACTAACACAGACAATGCAAACACAAAGATAGGAGATGTGACCAACACAGACATGCACACAACGATACGAGGCATGACTGACACACATCACAATATATGACACATAAACATACACATAAAGAAATGAAATATGATATATATATATATGAGATGTTAGTATCTCTCACAGTTGTTCTCTGTTTACTCTGCCGAATGCTTTTTCCTGGTCAATGAAGGCTATGTATAAGTTTTGATTGTGTTCTGTCGTTTTTTCTGCAAGCTGTTTTAGTGTGAATAGTGCGTCGGTACATCCTCTGTTTTTTCGGAACCCCCATTTGAGAATCGCTTAACTGTAGTTCTATTATTGGTCTCAGCCTTTTTTCCAAGATTTTGGCGTATAGCTTTCATGTCTGAGAAGAGATATACCTCTAAATTGATTGCAGTCTCTTTTGCTACCTTTCTTTTCCATATTTCTCCAAACATGTCTAGAGGTGCTCAGATCCACTTCTCAGCAAGTCCTGCATACCCATTAAGTTACTCATTTCTGGCTGTGCCCATCTTAACTTCCATCTTTTTCATCCGAGAGAGTGACGAGGACTCATGGTTGTCGAAGCCCTGTGCCCTACCCACATCTCGGAGGCCATTGATAATGTCCGTCCAATCCATTCGTTGACCGTCCTCAATGACAGTGCAGCTAGCCAACCTGACCAGTCTTTAATTTCCCCGGACTCCCAAATGTCCTGGAACATAGACCAGGCAGTGATGGAGTGTGTCTTGGAACTACAGCTAAAGAAAAACTATTGCAGATCTACAATATTTGCTGGATTACAGTTAGTACCATAGGTATGGAGAGAAACAATTATAATATCATTACTAAAGCCAGGAAAAGATGATTCTATAACATCGAGCTATCAACAAATCAGCCTTACAAGCTGTTTGTGTAAAGTCCTGCAAAGTGAAAACTTCTTTGTCCCACAGCAAACAGGCTTTAGACAGTGTTACTCTACCGAAGATCTAGCGACCTATCTTTACCAGGAAATTAATGATGCATTTCAAGAAAAGAAACTGGTACAGCATGGATGAAAGCATTTGATAAGATATGGAAGGTAGGGCTTTTGAAGAAATTACGGAGTAAATGGCAGGATGTAGAAATGGGTGAAAGCATACCTGTATAACAGGAAAGACAGAGTGCAGCTGGATAGTCTTAGAAGTAATAAGGTTCTACTGTGCCAGGGCGTCCTACAGGGAGGGAACACTTTTTCTAGTCTACATATATCAAAGTGGCAATGTATGCAGATGACCTGGTAATATAGTGCACAGAAAAGTATGCAACAGTGGCCTCCAAATTGTTGCAGAGAGCTATGAATGCACTGAACTCACAAATAGATGATTTATCAGCATCAATAACAGACAAATGCAGTACTTGAGGACTTCCGTTTCAAAATGGTGAAACGTTTCACGTTCTCTCGATCGCTGCAGAATATACATCTGCTTAACTTCGGCTCTCTAATGCAATTTACTGTGTTGAACTCAAAATGATGTTCTATTTAGGAAATCTGCGCCGACGAAGTGGACAAATCTGCGCCGCTGAGTACATACAGCAATGTTTCTTCTTGACAAGTCAAGTATTGTAAAAGCTAGCTTCACCGTCTAGTGTTGACATGCAGTTTACGTCATATTGAGTGCGGTTCAATGGCGACGTTGGAATTGTTTGACGCAAGCTATTTACATGCTGAAACGCAATGGATTGTTCCGTCAAGTCGACCGAAGATTTTCCTCTTTGCGGAATTTGCACCGTGTTTCGTTCGTTGCACGCTAACAGCAGGGTCTGTTGTTTGATTCGACGACTAACTGTGTGTTTAAATGTTCGGTTGGAGTCAAGAACGGTGTCCTAACATCATCAAGCGCTATACATTTTTTCTTCTCAATATGACGATTATCATTTTCAGGAGGACGTGAACTTCAATGATATACGGTGGATAGGCGGCAGGAACCATTGAAGGCTATGTCTGAAAAGTGTTGCAGTTTCCTCATATTCCAAGTCCAGCTTGTTGCAGGAGCTATTGAGTGCTCTGTGCACACCGTGTGCTGTGTGTCTCATCCGTTTTGATCATGTTTCGATATTCCAATTGTTTACGATGAATGATGATATCGTATGACAGCGAACAGTTGGCTGTGTTCACTTTCTGCGCGGTTTCGCCTTATGTCTTTTTGTTTGGGAGATGAGAATTCGGATAATTACGCTGGCACGGGCGGTTGAGCAATTATGGATTTTAATTCATTTGCAGTGATACAGCGGCCTTCCATAACCAATAACAATATATGCAGTACTACCTACCCACCAACCCACCCTATTGTTTCCCACAAGAGGGCTTGCTTTGTTATTCGGTTATTATATCTCCTCATCACATGTCCAACATACGACCATTGTCTTTTCTTGATTACTGAAGATATTAGTGGTTGATTGGCGATTTCTCTAATTTCTTCGTTTGTTTTTTATTCGTTCCACGCTATACCAAGTATTTTCCTTAGACATTTATTTTCGAATGCGTTCAACTTTGTTTCTATGCATCTTGTTGTTTTCCAGCTCTCACATGCATACATAAGGGTAGATAGTACATTTGATTTGATTAGTCTACTACTTTTCAAGACTTCTGAAAGACATTGCTGCTTTAGCTATTCTGATTCTAATTTCTTTACTTGTATCCCCTTCCCGATCAATGGGACTTCAGAGGATAGATAAAGTGGTCTATTTCTTCCACTGGTTTATTTTCCATGTATATTCTGTCATCTTTTGGAATTAAGCTTTTCATGACTTTAGTCTTTTTATGATTGATCTCAAGCCCAATTTTACTGGCTATTGATGATAGTTCATTTGTGTTTTCCTGCATCGTTTTTATCTGACTGCTGATGAGGACTATGTCATCAGCGAAGTCGAGGTCCTCCAAATGGTCTCATTGTATCCATTTGATGCCTTTGTTACCTCTGCATCATTTCTTCATTATGAATTCCATTACAATTCTACTACACCTTTATACTGTCCCCAAAACAAAAAGCAGGAGCCATCTACATAAATAATGAGCCGGTGAAAGAAGAAATACAAACAAATTGTCTTGGAAACAGCAGATAAATAAGGCAACCCAAAAAGCAAGGAGGAAACTAAGAAAGCTGCGTGGAACCACATGGGGTAAAAAAAAAAAGTAAAGTAAAGAGCCCCCGTCACGCCAAGTGGCGTATAGGGAATATGGTGTTAGTGACTATAAATTTTACAGACCTTCGGCAAATGACTTTTGGGGTAATGTGGTCGGTATCATGTCCGTGTCGCTTTACTTTCTCAGAAAAAAATCCGGTACCCATTTAAGGCTGGGTGAACCCGGAAGCTGTCGGTTGAGATCAAACCGTACCTCTTGTCCTTTGTAGTCCAGTTCACTGAGCTATCGCGGCTCCCTACCACATGGGGTGCGAGTCGAAAAATACTGAGCAGAGTTTACCAACAGAGTATATACCCACATTAAGAATATGGATAATCTTCATGGTGATCAGCATCAAACACCACTCTGCAAGAACTGGATAAAATATGAAATCAGGCACTTATGGTCATCACAGGAGCAATGAAATCAACATCAATATTGGAGATGGAGAAATTGTAGAGGATACCAGCACTGAGAGAACCGAGGGACACAAAGGTGCTGATACAGGTAGACAAATTTTCATGCACGCCGAGACATCCAATGAAGGACTGTTTCCACAATCTTGCATTCGGACGGCTTAAGAGAAGCAGTTTTATCCACCAAGCCAAGCAAATTTGTAGACAAACACCAGACATACCAAGAGTTGTTAGCCTCGTACTGTCCATACCAAAACAGACTCCCTGGACAGAGGAATCAGGATTGCCAATACAAATACGGACAGAAGTTAAAGGAATATTTGACAAGGAGGAGCAGAATAGTCTACAGTATTAAACAATAATTCTCAGTTTCTTGGATGAAGAATACCTGCAAGATCTATGGATCAGCACAGAATAGAGTAAAGAATGAGGAAGCATAGAGTACCCAAAAGAAGAATGTTGAAAGAACATCTTCATTCCTCTTCTTAGCTGTCCATGGTACCATGGTACCATTTCAATATTCTTCTGTAAAACCACATTTCTACAGACTCCAGTGATTTTCTTGTCTGTTTATTCGCATCCATATGTTAAGACTGGCTCTACATAACATTTCTCTCTCTCTCTCTCTCTCTCTCTCTCTCTCTGCGATCAGGACTCAATCATAGTAGGATTCCAGACTCTCACATGAAGTCAGCTGTCAGGTTAAGTGTGTTGATCGCCCCCACAGACATAACATTTAAGAACTCTTTTTTCTTGTTTCTATTGTCAAAAATGGATTGCATAGTATCTTCCTCATTTTTTGGAAAGTTTCTTTTGCCTGAGCTATTCAGTGACCTCCAGAGAAGTCGAAGCAAAAAGAGAGCTAATATTAGAAAGAGACAATCATCATTTTTTGGCCATGTAATGAGAAGAGAACAACTTGAATATATTGTAACAACTGGAAAAATTGAGCGACGAAGAGATAGAGGGAAGCAAAGAGAAAAAATAACAGATGGCTTAAGAGAATGGCTTGGCAGAAGGTCAACAACAGAAATGATAAATAGCTGCCGAGATCGAAAGTTGTGGAGAGACATGATCACCTACGCCAGTGGCCCGGTACTTGATGATGATCTTAGATTATTGATAATATATCCATTGATGTTTAGTCCTCGCATCCCCATATGTTCTTGAAAATCTGCTCAGTGTGTAAGTTAAACAGCCATGGTGATATTATTTAATTCTGTTTTTTTATTCCTCTGTTTATATTAATAGGTGTAGAGTTCTCATTGTTGCATTTTATCATAGCTGTTTGTTCCCAGTATAAATTACATATCAGTCGTATATATATATATATATATATATATATATATATATATATATATATATCGGCGATCAGGACTCAATCAGAGTAGGATTCCAGACTCTCACATGAAGTCAGCTGTCAGGTTAAGTGTGTTGATCGCCCCCACAGAATTCTGCCAGATCCACTCTCCCGTTAAAACGTTGCACTGTGTTCTGCGCCAGTGGCCCAGTGCATCCGATTTCAGCCAGCATTTTATTCATTCCTTAGCCTTTGATTGTCCCCAATCTTCCTGCAAGGCAGCAGATGATTTTTTCTGTAGGGGAATTCTGCCCTTAGATGGTCGGCCCTACCAGGTTTACGAGCACCATCTGCCCGAGTCACTAGACGTGACTAACACAGACAATGCAAACACAAAGATAGGAGATGTGACCAACACAGACATGCACACAACGATACGAGGCATGACTGACACACATCACAATATATGACACATAAACATACACATAAAGAAATGAAATATGATATATATATATATGAGATGTTAGTATCTCTCACAGTTGTTCTCTGTTTACTCTGCCGAATGCTTTTTCCTGGTCAATGAAGGCTATGTATAAGTTTTGATTGTGTTCTGTCGTTTTTTCTGCAAGCTGTTTTAGTGTGAATAGTGCGTCGGTACATCCTCTGTTTTTTCGGAACCCCCATTTGAGAATCGCTTAACTGTAGTTCTATTATTGGTCTCAGCCTTTTTTCCAAGATTTTGGCGTATAGCTTTCATGTCTGAGAAGAGATATACCTCTAAATTGATTGCAGTCTCTTTTGCTACCTTTCTTTTTCCATATTTCTCCAAACATGTCTAGAGGTGCTCAGATCCACTTCTCAGCAAGTCCTGCATACCCATTAAGTTACTCATTTCTGGCTGTGCCCATCTTAACTTCCATCTTTTTCATCCGAGAGAGTGACGAGGACTCATGGTTGTCGAAGCCCTGTGCCCTACCCACATCTCGGAGGCCATTGATAATGTCCGTCCAATCCATTCGTTGACCGTCCTCAATGACAGTGCAGCTAGCCAACCTGACCAGTCTTTAATTTCCCCGGACTCCCAAATGTCCTGGAACATAGACCAGGCAGTGATGGAGTGTGTCTTGGAACTACAGCTAAAGAAAAACTATTGCAGATCTACAATATTTGCTGGATTACAGTTAGTACCATAGGTATGGAGAGAAACAATTATAATATCATTACTAAAGCCAGGAAAAGATGATTCTATAACATCGAGCTATCAACAAATCAGCCTTACAAGCTGTTTGTGTAAAGTCCTGCAAAGTGAAAACTTCTTTGTCCCACAGCAAACAGGCTTTAGACAGTGTTACTCTACCGAAGATCTAGCGACCTATCTTTACCAGGAAATTAATGATGCATTTCAAGAAAAGAAACTGGTACAGCATGGATGAAAGCATTTGATAAGATATGGAAGGTAGGGCTTTTGAAGAAATTACGGAGTAAATGGCAGGATGTAGAAATGGGTGAAAGCATACCTGTATAACAAGAAAGACAGAGTGCAGCTGGATAGTCTTAGAAGTAATAAGGTTCTACTGTGCCAGGGCGTCCTACAGGGAGGGAACACTTTTTCTAGTCTACATATATCAAAGTGGCAATGTATGCAGATGACCTGGTAATATAGTGCACAGAAAAGTATGCAACAGTGGCCTCCAAATTGTTGCAGAGAGCTATGAATGCACTGAACTCACAAATAGATGATTTATCAGCATCAATAACAGACAAATGCAGTACTTGAGGACTTCCGTTTCAAAATGGTGAAACGTTTCACGTTCTCTCGATCGCTGCAGAATATACATCTGCTTAACTTCGGCTCTCTAATGCAATTTACTGTGTTGAACTCAAAATGATGTTCTATTTAGGAAATCTGCGCCGACGAAGTGGACAAATCTGCACCGCTGAGTACATACAGCAATGTTTCTTCTTGACAAGTCAAGTATTGTAAAAGCTAGCTTCACCGTCTAGTGTTGACATGCAGTTTACGTCATATTGAGTGCGGTTCAATGGCGACGTTGGAATTGTTTGACGCAAGCTATTTACATGCTGAAACGCAATGGATTGTTCCGTCAAGTCGACCGAAGATTTTCCTCTTTGCGGAATTTGCACCGTGTTTCGTTCGTTGCACGCTAACAGCAGGGTCTGTTGTTTGATTCGACGACTAACTGTGTGTTTAAATGTTCGGTTGGAGTCAAGAACGGTGTCCTAACATCATCAAGCGCTATACATTTTTTCTTCTCAATATGACGATTATCATTTTCAGGAGGACGTGAACTTCAATGATATACGGTGGATAGGCGGCAGGAACCATTGAAGGCTATGTCTGAAAAGTGTTGCAGTTTCCTCATATTCCAAGTCCAGCTTGTTGCAGGAGCTATTGAGTGCTCTGTGCACACCGTGTGCTGTGTGTCTCATCCGTTTTGATCATGTTTCGATATTCCAATTGTTTACGATGAATGATGATATCGTATGACAGCGAACAGTTGGCTGTGTTCACTTTCTGCGCGGTTTCGCCTTATGTCTTTTTGTTTGGGAGATGAGAATTCGGATAATTACGCTGGCACGGGCGGTTGAGCAATTATGGATTTTAATTCATTTGCAGTGATACAGCGGCCTTCCATAACCAATAACAATATATGCAGTACTACCTACCCACCAACCCACCCTATTGTTTCCCACAAGAGGGCTTGCTTTGTTATTCGGTTATTATATCTCCTCATCACATGTCCAACATACGACCATTGTCTTTTCTTGATTACTGAAGATATTAGTGGTTGATTGGCGATTTCTCTAATTTCTTCGTTTGTTTTTTATTCGTTCCACGCTATACCAAGTATTTTCCTTAGACATTTATTTTCGAATGCGTTCAACTTTGTTTCTATGCATCTTGTTGTTTTCCAGCTCTCACATGCATACATAAGGGTAGATAGTACATTTGATTTGATTAGTCTACTACTTTTCAAGACTTCTGAAAGACATTGCTGCTTTAGCTATTCTGATTCTAATTTCTTTACTTGTATCCCCTTCCCGATCAATGGGACTTCAGAGGATAGATAAAGTGGTCTATTTCTTCCACTGGTTTATTTTCCATGTATATTCTGTCATCTTTTGGAATTAAGCTTTTCATGACTTTAGTCTTTTTATGATTGATCTCAAGCCCAATTTTACTGGCTATTGATGATAGTTCATTTGTGTTTTCCTGCATCGTTTTTATCTGACTGCTGATGAGGACTATGTCATCAGCGAAGTCGAGGTCCTCCAAATGGTCTCATTGTATCCATTTGATGCCTTTGTTACCTCTGCATCATTTCTTCATTATGAATTCCATTACAATTCTACTACACCTTTATACTGTCCCCAAAACAAAAAGCAGGAGCCATCTACATAAATAATGAGCCGGTGAAAGAAGAAATACAAACAAATTGTCTTGGAAACAGCAGATAAATAAGGCAACCCAAAAAGCAAGGAGGAAACTAAGAAAGCTGCGTGGAACCACATGGGGTAAAAAAAAAAAAGTAAAGTAAAGAGCCCCCGTCACGCCAAGTGGCGTATAGGGAATATGGTGTTAGTGACTATAAATTTTACAGACCTTCGGCAAATGACTTTTGGGGTAATGTGGTCGGTATCATGTCCGTGTCGCTTTACTTTCTCAGAAAAAAATCCGGTACCCATTTAAGGCTGGGTGAACCCGGAAGCTGTCGGTTGAGATCAAACCGTACCTCTTGTCCTTTGTAGTCCAGTTCACTGAGCTATCGCGGCTCCCTACCACATGGGGTGCGAGTCGAAAAATACTGAGCAGAGTTTACCAACAGAGTATATACCCACATTAAGAATATGGATAATCTTCATGGTGATCAGCATCAAACACCACTCTGCAAGAACTGGATAAAATATGAAATCAGGCACTTATGGTCATCACAGGAGCAATGAAATCAACATCAATATTGGAGATGGAGAAATTGTAGAGGATACCAGCACTGAGAGAACCGAGGGACACAAAGGTGCTGATACAGGTAGACAAATTTTCATACACGCCGAGACATCCAATGAAGGACTGTTTCCACAATCTTGCATTCGGACGGCTTAAGAGAAGCAGTTTTATCCACCAAGCCAAGCAAATTTGTAGACAAACACCAGACATACCAAGAGTTGTTAGCCTCGTACTGTCCATACCAAAACAGACTCCTGGACAGAGGAATCAGGATTGCCAATACAAATACGGACAGAAGTTAAAGGAATATTTGACAAGGAGGAGCAGAATAGTCTACAGTATTAAACAATAATTCTCAGTTTCTTGGATGAAGAATACCTGCAAGATCTATGGATCAGCACAGAATAGAGTAAAGAATGAGGAAGCATAGAGTACCCAAAAGAAGAATGTTGAAAGAACATCTTCATTCCTCTTCTTAGCTGTCCATGGTACCATGGTACCATTTCAATATTCTTCTGTAAAACCACATTTCTACAGACTCCAGTGATTTTCTTGTCTGTTTATTCGCATCCATATGTTAAGACTGGCTCTACATAACATTTCTCTCTCTCTCTCTCTCTCTCTCTCTCTCTCTCTGCGATCAGGACTCAATCATAGTAGGATTCCAGACTCTCACATGAAGTCAGCTGTCAGGTTAAGTGTGTTGATCGCCCCCACAGACATAACATTTAAGAACTCTTTTTTCTTGTTTCTATTGTCAAAAATGGATTGCATAGTATCTTCCTCATTTTTTGGAAAGTTTCTTTTGCCTGAGCTATTCAGTGACCTCCAGAGAAGTCGAAGCAAAAAGAGAGCTAATATTAGAAAGAGACAATCATCATTTTTTGGCCATGTAATGAGAAGAGAACAACTTGAATATATTGTAACAACTGGAAAAATTGAGCGACGAAGAGATAGAGGGAAGCAAAGAGAAAAAATAACAGATGGCTTAAGAGAATGGCTTGGCAGAAGGTCAACAACAGAAATTATAAATAGCTGCCGAGATCGAAAGTTGTGGAGAGACATGATCACCTACGCCAGTGGCCCGGTACTTGATGATGATCTTAGATTATTGATAATATATCCATTGATGTTTAGTCCTCGCATCCCCATATGTTCTTGAAAATCTGCTCAGTGTGTAAGTTAAACAGCCATGGTGATATTATTTAATTCTGTTTTTTTATTCCTCTGTTTATATTAATAGGTGTAGAGTTCTCATTGTTGCATTTTATCATAGCTGTTTGTTCCCAGTATAAATTACATATCAGTCGTATATATATATATATCGGCGATCAGGACTCAATCAGAGTAGGATTCCAGACTCTCACATGAAGTCAGCTGTCAGGTTAAGTGTGTTGATCGCCCCCACAGAATTCTGCCAGATCCACTCTCCCGTTAAAACGTTGCACTGTGTTCTGCGCCAGTGGCCCAGTGCATCCGATTTCAGCCAGCATTTTATTCATTCCTTAGCCTTTGATTGTCCCCAATCTTCCTGCAAGGCAGCAGATGATTTTTTCTGTAGGGGAATTCTGCCCTTAGATGGTCGGCCCTACCAGGTTTACGAGCACCATCTGCCCGAGTCACTAGACGTGACTAACACAGACAATGCAAACACAAAGATAGGAGATGTGACCAACACAGACATGCACACAACGATACGAGGCATGACTGACACACATCACAATATATGACACATAAACATACACATAAAGAAATGAAATATGATATATATATATATGAGATGTTAGTATCTCTCACAGTTGTTCTCTGTTTACTCTGTCGAATGCTTTTTCCTGGTCAATGAAGGCTATGTATAAGTTTTGATTGTGTTCTGTCGTTTTTTCTGCAAGCTGTTTTAGTGTGAATAGTGCGTCGGTACATCCTCTGTTTTTTCGGAACCCCCATTTGAGAATCGCTTAACTGTAGTTCTATTATTGGTCTCAGCCTTTTTTCCAAGATTTTGGCGTATAGCTTTCCTTCATGTCTGAGAAGAGATATACCTCTAAATTGATTGCAGTCTCTTTTGCTACCTTTCTTTTTCCATATTTCTCCAAACATGTCTAGAGGTGCTCAGATCCACTTCTCAGCAAGTCCTGCATACCCATTAAGTTACTCATTTCTGGCTGTGCCCATCTTAACTTCCATCTTTTTCATCCGAGAGAGTGACGAGGACTCATGGTTGTCGAAGCCCTGTGCCCTACCCACATCTCGGAGGCCATTGATAATGTCCGTCCAATCCATTCGTTGACCGTCCTCAATGACAGTGCAGCTAGCCAACCTGACCAGTCTTTAATTTCCCCGGACTCCCAAATGTCCTGGAACATAGACCAGGCAGTGATGGAGTGTGTCTTGGAACTACAGCTAAAGAAAAACTATTGCAGATCTACAATATTTGCTGGATTACAGTTAGTACCATAGGTATGGAGAGAAACAATTATAATATCATTACTAAAGCCAGGAAAAGATGATTCTATAACATCGAGCTATCAACAAATCAGCCTTACAAGCTGTTTGTGTAAAGTCCTAGAAAGTGAAAACTTCTTTGTCCCACAGCAAACAGGCTTTAGACAGTGTTACTCTACCGAAGATCTAGCGACCTATCTTTACCAGGAAATTAATGATGCATTTCAAGAAAAGAAACTGGTACAGCATGGATGAAAGCATTTGATAAGATATGGAAGGTAGGGCTTTTGAAGAAATTACGGAGTAAATGGCAGGATGTAGAAATGGGTGAAAGCATACCTGTATAACAAGAAAGACAGAGTGCAGCTGGATAGTCTTAGAAGTAATAAGGTTCTACTGTGCCAGGGCGTCCTACAGGGAGGGATACTATCTTTTTTCTAGTCTACATATATCAAAGTGGCAATGTATGCAGATGACCTGGTAATATAGTGCACAGAAAAGTATGCAACAGTGGCCTCCAAATTGTTGCAGAGAGCTATGAATGCACTGAACTCACAAATAGATGATTTATCAGCATCAATAACAGACAAATGCAGTACTTGAGGACTTCCGTTTCAAAATGGTGAAACGTTTCACGTTCTCTCGATCGCTGCAGAATATACATCTGCTTAACTTCGGCTCTCTAATGCAATTTACTGTGTTGAACTCAAAATGATGTTCTATTTAGGAAATCTGCGCCGACGAAGTGGACAAATCTGCACCGCTGAGTACATACAGCAATGTTTCTTCTTGACAAGTCAAGTATTGTAAAAGCTAGCTTCACCGTCTAGTGTTGACATGCAGTTTACGTCATATTGAGTGCGGTTCAATGGCGACGTTGGAATTGTTTGACGCAAGCTATTTACATGCTGAAACGCAATGGATTGTTCCGTCAAGTCGACCGAAGATTTTCCTCTTTGGGAATTTGCACCGTGTTTCGTTCGTTGCACGCTAACAGCAGGGTCTGTTGTTTGATTCGACGACTAACTGTGTGTTTAAATGTTCGGTTGGAGTCAAGAACGGTGTCCTAACATCATCAAGCGCTATACATTTTTTCTTCTCAATATGACGATTATCATTTTCAGGAGGACGTGAACTTCAATGATATACGGTGGATAGGCGGCAGGAACCATTGAAGGCTATGTCTGAAAAGTGTTGCAGTTTCCTCATATTCCAAGTCCAGCTTGTTGCAGGAGCTATTGAGTGCTCTGTGCACACCGTGTGCTGTGTGTCTCATCCGTTTTGATCATGTTTCGATATTCCAATTGTTTACGATGAATGATGATATCGTATGACAGCGAACAGTTGGCTGTGTTCACTTTCTGCGCGGTTTCGCCTTATGTCTTTTTGTTTGGGAGATGAGAATTCGGATAATTACGCTGGCACGGGCGGTTGAGCAATTATGGATTTTAATTCATTTGCAGTGATACAGAGGCCTTCCATAACCAATAACAATATATGCAGTACTACCTACCCACCAACCCACCCTATTGTTTCCCACAAGAGGGCTTGCTTTGTTATTCGGTTATTATATCTCCTCATCACATGTCCAACATACGACCATTGTCTTTTCTTGATTACTGAAGATATTAGTGGTTGATTGGCGATTTCTCTAATTTCTTCGTTTGTTTTTTATTCGTTCCACGCTATACCAAGTATTTTCCTTAGACATTTATTTTCGAATGCGTTCAACTTTGTTTCTATGCATCTTGTTGTTTTCCAGCTCTCACATGCATACATAAGGGTAGATAGTACATTTGATTTGATTAGTCTACTACTTTTCAAGACTTCTGAAAGACATTGCTGCTTTAGCTATTCTGATTCTAATTTCTTTACTTGTATCCCCTTCCCGATCAATGGGACTTCAGAGGATAGATAAAGTGGTCTATTTCTTCCACTGGTTTATTTTCCATGTATATTCTGTCATCTTTTGGAATTAAGCTTTTCATGACTTTAGTCTTTTTATGATTGATCTCAAGCCCAATTTTACTGGCTATTGATGATAGTTCATTTGTGTTTTCCTGCATCGTTTTTATCTGACTGCTGATGAGGACTATGTCATCAGCGAAGTCGAGGTCCTCCAAATGGTCTCATTGTATCCATTTGATGCCTTTGTTACCTCTGCATCATTTCTTCATTATGAATTCCATTACAATTCTACTACACCTTTATACTGTCCCCAAAACAAAAAGCAGGAGCCATCTACATAAATAATGAGCCGGTGAAAGAAGAAATACAAACAAATTGTCTTGGAAACAGCAGATAAATAAGGCAACCCAAAAAGCAAGGAGGAAACTAAGAAAGCTGCGTGGAACCACATGGGGTAAAAAAAAAAAAGTAAAGTAAAGAGCCCCCGTCACGCCAAGTGGCGTATAGGGAATATGGTGTTAGTGACTATAAATTTTACAGACCTTCGGCAAATGACTTTTGGGGTAATGTGGTCGGTATCATGTCCGTGTCGCTTTACTTTCTCAGAAAAAAATCCGGTACCCATTTAAGGCTGGGTGAACCCGGAAGCTGTCGGTTGAGATCAAACCGTACCTCTTGTCCTTTGTAGTCCAGTTCACTGAGCTATCGCGGCTCCCTACCACATGGGGTGCGAGTCGAAAAATACTGAGCAGAGTTTACCAACAGAGTATATACCCACATTAAGAATATGGATAATCTTCATGGTGATCAGCATCAAACACCACTCTGCAAGAACTGGATAAAATATGAAATCAGGCACTTATGGTCATCACAGGAGCAATGAAATCAACATCAATATTGGAGATGGAGAAATTGTAGAGGATACCAGCACTGAGAGAACCGAGGGACACATAAGGACATCCAATGACTGTTTCCACAATGCATTCGGAGGCTTAAGACAAAGTTTTTCATACACGCCGAGACATCCAATGAAGGACTGTTTCCCACAATCTTGCATTCGGACGGCTTAAGAGAGGAGCAGTCTTTATCCACCAAGCCAAGCAAATTTGTAGACTATAACACCAGACATACCAAGAGTTGTTAGCCTCGTACTGTCCATACCAAAACTCACTCCCTCGGACAGATCGAATCAGGATTGCCAGTTCATACAAATACGGACACTAAGTTAAAGGAACCCAGGTTTGTAGAAGGAGGTAAGCACCGCCTATCGATTGCGCTAACCGGACACCCTACAGTATTAAACAATAATTCTCAGTTTCTTGGATGAAGAATACCTGCAAGATCTATGGATCAGCACAGAATAGAGTAAAGAATGAGGAAGCATAGAGTACCCAAAAGAAGAATGTTGAAAGAAGATGAGAACATCTTCATTCCTCTTCTTAGCTGTCCATGGTACCATGGTACCATTTCAATATTCTTCTGTAAAACCACATTTCTACAGACTCCAGTGATTTTCTTGTCTGTTTATTCGCATCCATATGTTAAGACTGGCTCTACATAACATTTCTCTCTCTCTCTCTCTCTCTCTCTCTCTCTCTGCGATCAGGACTCAATCATAGTAGGATTCCAGACTCTCACATGAAGTCAGCTGTCAGGTTAAGTGTGTTGATCGCCCCCACAGACATAACATTTAAGAACTCTTTTTTCTTGTTTCTATTGTCAAAAATGGATTGCATAGTATCTTCCTCATTTTTTGGAAAGTTTCTTTTGCCTGAGCTATTCAGTGACCTCCAGAGAAGTCGAAGCAAAAAGAGAGCTAATATTAGAAAGAGACAATCATCATTTTTTGGCCATGTAATGAGAAGAGAACAACTTGAATATATTGTAACAACTGGAAAAATTGAGCGACGAAGAGATAGAGGGAAGCAAAGAGAAAAAATAACAGATGGCTTAAGAGAATGGCTTGGCAGAAGGTCAACAACAGAAATTATAAATAGCTGCCGAGATCGAAAGTTGTGGAGAGACATGATCACCTACGCCAGTGGCCCGGTACTTGATGATGATCTTAGATTATTGATAATATATCCATTGATGTTTAGTCCTCGCATCCCCATATGTTCTTGAAAATCTGCTCAGTGTGTAAGTTAAACAGCCATGGTGATATTATTTAATTCTGTTTTTTTATTCCTCTGTTTATATTAATAGGTGTAGAGTTCTCATTGTTGCATTTTATCATAGCTGTTTGTTCCCAGTATAAATTACATATCAGTCGTGTATATATATATATATATATATATATATATATATATATATATATATATATATCGGCGATCAGGACTCAATCAGAGTAGGATTCCAGACTCTCACATGAAGTCAGCTGTCAGGTTAAGTGTGTTGATCGCCCCCACAGAATTCTGCCAGATCCACTCTCCCGTTAAAACGTTGCACTGTGTTCTGCGCCAGTGGCCCAGTGCATCCGATTTCAGCCAGCATTTTATTCATTCCTTAGCCTTTGATTGTCCCCAATCTTCCTGCAAGGCAGCAGATGATTTTTTCTGTAGGGGAATTCTGCCCTTAGATGGTCGGCCCTACCAGGTTTACGAGCACCATCTGCCCGAGTCACTAGACGTGACTAACACAGACAATGCAAACACAAAGATAGGAGATGTGACCAACACAGACATGCACACAACGATACGAGGCATGACTGACACACATCACAATATATGACACATAAACATACACATAAAGAAATGAAATATGATATATATATATATATGAGATGTTAGTATCTCTCACAGTTGTTCTCTGTTTACTCTGTCGAATGCTTTTTCCTGGTCAATGAAGGCTATGTATAAGTTTTGATTGTGTTCTGTCGTTTTTTCTGCAAGCTGTTTTAGTGTGAATAGTGCGTCGGTACATCCTCTGTTTTTTCGGAACCCCCATTTGAGAATCGCTTAACTGTAGTTCTATTATTGGTCTCAGCCTTTTTTCCAAGATTTTGGCGTATAGCTTTCCTTCATGTCTGAGAAGAGATATACCTCTAAATTGATTGCAGTCTCTTTTGCTACCTTTCTTTTTCCATATTTCTCCAAACATGTCTAGAGGTGCTCAGATCCACTTCTCAGCAAGTCCTGCATACCCATTAAGTTACTCATTTCTGGCTGTGCCCATCTTAACTTCCATCTTTTTCATCCGAGAGAGTGACGAGGACTCATGGTTGTCGAAGCCCTGTGCCCTACCCACATCTCGGAGGCCATTGATAATGTCCGTCCAATCCATTCGTTGACCGTCCTCAATGACAGTGCAGCTAGCCAACCTGACCAGTCTTTAATTTCCCCGGACTCCCAAATGTCCTGGAACGTAGACCAGGCAGTGATGGAGTGTGTCTTGGAACTACAGCTAAAGAAAAACTATTGCAGATCTACAATATTTGCTGGATTACAGTTAGTACCATAGGTATGGAGAGAAACAATTATAATATCATTACTAAAGCCAGGAAAAGATGATTCTATAACATCGAGCTATCAACAAATCAGCCTTACAAGCTGTTTGTGTAAAGTCCTGAAAGTGAAAACTTCTTTGTCCCACAGCAAACAGGCTTTAGACAGTGTTACTCTACCGAAGATCTAGCGACCTATCTTTACCAGGAAATTAATGATGCATTTCAAGAAAAGAAACTGGTACAGCATGGATGAAAGCATTTGATAAGATATGGAAGGTAGGGCTTTTGAAGAAATTACGGAGTAAATGGCAGGATGTAGAAATGGGTGAAAGCATACCTGTATAACAAGAAAGACAGAGTGCAGCTGGATAGTCTTAGAAGTAATAAGGTTCTACTGTGCCAGGGCGTCCTACAGGGAGGGATACTATCTCCAACACTTTTTCTAGTCTACATATATCAAAGTGGCAATGTATGCAGATGACCTGGTAATATAGTGCACAGAAAAGTATGCAACAGTGGCCTCCAAATTGTTGCAGAGAGCTATGAATGCACTGAACTCACAAATAGATGATTTATCAGCATCAATAACAGACAAATGCAGTACTTGAGGACTTCCGTTTCAAAATGGTGAAACGTTTCACGTTCTCTCGATCGCTGCAGAATATACATCTGCTTAACTTCGGCTCTCTAATGCAATTTACTGTGTTGAACTCAAAATGATGTTCTATTTAGGAAATCTGCGCCGACGAAGTGGACAAATCTGCACCGCTGAGTACATACAGCAATGTTTCTTCTTGACAAGTCAAGTATTGTAAAAGCTAGCTTCACCGTCTAGTGTTGACATGCAGTTTACGTCATATTGAGTGCGGTTCAATGGCGACGTTGGAATTGTTTGACGCAAGCTATTTACATGCTGAAACGCAATGGATTGTTCCGTCAAGTCGACCGAAGATTTTCCTCTTTGGGGAATTTGCACCGTGTTTCGTTCGTTGCACGCTAACAGCAGGGTCTGTTGTTTGATTCGACGACTAACTGTGTGTTTAAATGTTCGGTTGGAGTCAAGAACGGTGTCCTAACATCATCAAGCGCTATACATTTTTTCTTCTCAATATGACGATTATCATTTTCAGGAGGACGTGAACTTCAATGATATACGGTGGATAGGCGGCAGGAACCATTGAAGGCTATGTCTGAAAAGTGTTGCAGTTTCCTCATATTCCAAGTCCAGCTTGTTGCAGGAGCTATTGAGTGCTCTGTGCACACCGTGTGCTGTGTGTCTCATCCGTTTTGATCATGTTTCGATATTCCAATTGTTTACGATGAATGATGATATCGTATGACAGCGAACAGTTGGCTGTGTTCACTTTCTGCGCGGTTTCGCCTTATGTCTTTTTGTTTGGGAGATGAGAATTCGGATAATTACGCTGGCACGGGCGGTTGAGCAATTATGGATTTTAATTCATTTGCAGTGATACCGAGGCCTTCCATAACCAATAACAATATATGCAGTACTACCTACCCACCAACCCACCCTATTGTTTCCCACAAGAGGGCTTGCTTTGTTATTCGGTTATTATATCTCCTCATCACATGTCCAACATACGACCATTGTCTTTTCTTGATTACTGAAGATATTAGTGGTTGATTGGCGATTTCTCTAATTTCTTCGTTTGTTTTTTATTCGTTCCACGCTATACCAAGTATTTTCCTTAGACATTTATTTTCGAATGCGTTCAACTTTGTTTCTATGCATCTTGTTGTTTTCCAGCTCTCACATGCATACATAAGGGTAGATAGTACATTTGATTTGATTAGTCTACTACTTTTCAAGACTTCTGAAAGACATTGCTGCTTTAGCTATTCTGATTCTAATTTCTTTACTTGTATCCCCTTCCCGATCAATGGGACTTCAGAGGATAGATAAAGTGGTCTATTTCTTCCACTGGTTTATTTTCCATGTATATTCTGTCATCTTTTGGAATTAAGCTTTTCATGACTTTAGTCTTTTTATGATTGATCTCAAGCCCAATTTTACTGGCTATTGATGATAGTTCATTTGTGTTTTCCTGCATCGTTTTTATCTGACTGCTGATGAGGACTATGTCATCAGCGAAGTCGAGGTCCTCCAAATGGTCTCATTGTATCCATTTGATGCCTTTGTTACCTCTGCATCATTTCTTCATTATGAATTCCATTACAATTCTACTACACCTTTATACTGTCCCCAAAACAAAAAGCAGGAGCCATCTACATAAATAATGAGCCGGTGAAAGAAGAAATACAAACAAATTGTCTTGGAAACAGCAGATAAATAAGGCAACCCAAAAAGCAAGGAGGAAACTAAGAAAGCTGCGTGGAACCACATGGGGTAAAAAAAAAAAGTAAAGTAAAGAGCCCCCGTCACGCCAAGTGGCGTATAGGGAATATGGTGTTAGTGACTATAAATTTTACAGACCTTCGGCAAATGACTTTTGGGGTAATGTGGTCGGTATCATGTCCGTGTCGCTTTACTTTCTCAGAAAAAAATCCGGTACCCATTTAAGGCTGGGTGAACCCGGAAGCTGTCGGTTGAGATCAAACCGTACCTCTTGTCCTTTGTAGTCCAGTTCACTGAGCTATCGCGGCTCCCTACCACATGGGGTGCGAGTCGAAAAATACTGAGCAGAGTTTACCAACAGAGTATATACCCACATTAAGAATATGGATAATCTTCATGGTGATCAGCATCAAACACCACTCTGCAAGAACTGGATAAAATATGAAATCAGGCACTTATGGTCATCACAGGAGCAATGAAATCAACATCAATATTGGAGATGGAGAAATTGTAGAGGATACCAGCACTGAGAGAACCGAGGGACACAAATTTTCATACACGCCGAGACATCCAATGAAGGACTGTTTCCACAATCTTGCATTCGGACGGCTTAAGAGAAGCAGTTTTATCCACCAAGCCAAGCAAATTTGTAGACAAACACCAGACATACCAAGAGTTGTTAGCCTCGTACTGTCCATACCAAAACTCACTCCCTGGACAGAGGAATCAGGATTGCCAATACAAATACGGACAGAAGTTAAAGGAATATTTGAGAAGGAGGAGCAGAATAGTCTACAGTAAAAAAGTAAAGTACCCCCCGTCACGCCAAGTGGCATATAGGGAAATATGGTGTTAGTGACCCTATATTTTACAGACCTTCACACATGATTTTTGGGGTAATGTGGTCGGTATTACGCCCGTGCTGCTTTACTTTCCCAGAAAAAATCCGGTACCCATTTTAAGGCTGGGTGAACCCGGAGCCGTCGGTTGGGATCGAACCCTACCCCTTGTCCGTAGTAGTCCAGTTCACTAACCACTGAGCTATCGCGGCTCCCACTAATTTTTTAGGGAATTAGTAAAACCCAGGTGTCCTCGCCAGGGTACGAACCCCGGCTGTTGCCGTGGTAAGCCAACCGCCTATCGATTGCGCTAACCGGACACCCTACAGTATTAAACAATAATTCTCAGTTTCTTGGATGAAGAATACCTGCAAGATCTATGGATCAGCACAGAATAGAGTAAAGAATGAGGAAGCATAGAGTACCCAAAAGAAGAATGTTGAAAGAAGATGAGAACATCTTCATTCCTCTTCTTAGCTGTCCATGGTACCATGGTACCATTTCAATATTCTTCTGTAAAACCACATTTCTACAGACTCCAGTGATTTTCTTGTCTGTTTATTCGCATCCATATGTTAAGACTGGCTCTACATAACATTTCTCTCTCTCTCTCTCTCTCTCTCTCTCTCTCTGCGATCAGGACTCAATCATAGTAGGATTCCAGACTCTCACATGAAGTCAGCTGTCAGGTTAAGTGTGTTGATCGCCCCCACAGACATAACATTTAAGAACTCTTTTTTCTTGTTTCTATTGTCAAAAATGGATTGCATAGTATCTTCCTCATTTTTTGGAAAGTTTCTTTTGCCTGAGCTATTCAGTGACCTCCAGAGAAGTCGAAGCAAAAAGAGAGCTAATATTAGAAAGAGACAATCATCATTTTTTGGCCATGTAATGAGAAGAGAACAACTTGAATATATTGTAACAACTGGAAAAATTGAGCGACGAAGAGATAGAGGGAAGCAAAGAGAAAAAATAACAGATGGCTTAAGAGAATGGCTTGGCAGAAGGTCAACAACAGAAATTATAAATAGCTGCCGAGATCGAAAGTTGTGGAGAGACATGATCACCTACGCCAGTGGCCCGGTACTTGATGATGATCTTAGATTATTGATAATATATCCATTGATGTTTAGTCCTCGCATCCCCATATGTTCTTGAAAATCTGCTCAGTGTGTAAGTTAAACAGCCATGGTGATATTATTTAATTCTGTTTTTTTATTCCTCTGTTTATATTAATAGGTGTAGAGTTCTCATTGTTGCATTTTATCATAGCTGTTTGTTCCCAGTATAAATTACATATCAGTCGTGTATATATATATATATATATATATATATATATATATATATATATATATATATATCGGCGATCAGGACTCAATCAGAGTAGGATTCCAGACTCTCACATGAAGTCAGCTGTCAGGTTAAGTGTGTTGATCGCCCCCACAGAATTCTGCCAGATCCACTCTCCCGTTAAAACGTTGCACTGTGTTCTGCGCCAGTGGCCCAGTGCATCCGATTTCAGCCAGCATTTTATTCATTCCTTAGCCTTTGATTGTCCCCAATCTTCCTGCAAGGCAGCAGATGATTTTTTCTGTAGGGGAATTCTGCCCTTAGATGGTCGGCCCTACCAGGTTTACGAGCACCATCTGCCCGAGTCACTAGACGTGACTAACACAGACAATGCAAACACAAAGATAGGAGATGTGACCAACACAGACATGCACACAACGATACGAGGCATGACTGACACACATCACAATATATGACACATAAACATACACATAAAGAAATGAAATATGATATATATATATATATGAGATG
Organism: Megaustenia siamemsis; assembly: GCA_032433765.1. NCBI lineage: Eukaryota > Metazoa > Mollusca > Gastropoda > Stylommatophora > Ariophantidae > Megaustenia > Megaustenia siamemsis. The sequence continues at coordinate 40,525,550 of JAVIAB010000117.1, read as the reverse complement.
TTAGTATCTCTCACAGTTGTTCTCTGTTTACTCTGTCGAATGCTTTTTCCTGGTCAATGAAGGCTATGTATAAGTTTTGATTGTGTTCTGTCGTTTTTTCTGCAAGCTGTTTTAGTGTGAATAGTGCGTCGGTACATCCTCTGTTTTTTCGGAACCCCCATTTGAGAATCGCTTAACTGTAGTTCTATTATTGGTCTCAGCCTTTTTTCCAAGATTTTGGCGTATAGCTTTCCTTCATGTCTGAGAAGAGATATACCTCTAAATTGATTGCAGTCTCTTTTGCTACCTTTCTTTTTCCATATTTCTCCAAACATGTCTAGAGGTGCTCAGATCCACTTCTCAGCAAGTCCTGCATACCCATTAAGTTACTCATTTCTGGCTGTGCCCATCTTAACTTCCATCTTTTTCATCCGAGAGAGTGACGAGGACTCATGGTTGTCGAAGCCCTGTGCCCTACCCACATCTCGGAGGCCATTGATAATGTCCGTCCAATCCATTCGTTGACCGTCCTCAATGACAGTGCAGCTAGCCAACCTGACCAGTCTTTAATTTCCCCGGACTCCCAAATGTCCTGGAACGTAGACCAGGCAGTGATGGAGTGTGTCTTGGAACTACAGCTAAAGAAAAACTATTGCAGATCTACAATATTTGTTGGATTACAGTTAGTACCATACCTATGGAGAGAAACAATTACAATATCATTACTAAAGCCAGGAAAAGATGATTCTATAACATCGAGCTATCAACAAATCAGCCTTACAAGCTGTTTGTGTAAAGTCCTGAAAGTGAAAACTTCTTTGTCCCACAGCAAACAGGCTTTAGACAGTGTTACTCTACCGAAGATCTAGCGACCTATCTTTACCAGGAAATTAATGATGCATTTCAAGAAAAGAAACTGGTACAGCATGGATGAAAGCATTTGATAAGATATGGAAGGTAGGGCTTTTGAAGAAATTACGGAGTAAATGGCAGGATGTAGAAATGGGTGAAAGCATACCTGTATAACAAGAAAGACAGAGTGCAGCTGGATAGTCTTAGAAGTAATAAGGTTCTACTGTGCCAGGGCGTCCTACAGGGAGGGATACTATCTCCAACACTTTTTCTAGTCTACATATATCAAAGTGGCAATGTATGCAGATGACCTGGTAATATAGTGCACAGAAAAGTATGCAACAGTGGCCTCCAAATTGTTGCAGAGAGCTATGAATGCACTGAACTCACAAATAGATGATTTATCAGCATCAATAACAGACAAATGCAGTACTTGAGGACTTCCGTTTCAAAATGGTGAAACGTTTCACGTTCTCTCGATCGCTGCAGAATATACATCTGCTTAACTTCGGCTCTCTAATGCAATTTACTGTGTTGAACTCAAAATGATGTTCTATTTAGGAAATCTGCGCCGACGAAGTGGACAAATCTGCACCGCTGAGTACATACAGCAATGTTTCTTCTTGACAAGTCAAGTATTGTAAAAGCTAGCTTCACCGTCTAGTGTTGACATGCAGTTTACGTCATATTGAGTGCGGTTCAATGGCGACGTTGGAATTGTTTGACGCAAGCTATTTACATGCTGAAACGCAATGGATTGTTCCGTCAAGTCGACCGAAGATTTTCCTCTTTGGGGAATTTGCACCGTGTTTCGTTCGTTGCACGCTAACAGCAGGGTCTGTTGTTTGATTCGACGACTAACTGTGTGTTTAAATGTTCGGTTGGAGTCAAGAACGGTGTCCTAACATCATCAAGCGCTATACATTTTTTCTTCTCAATATGACGATTATCATTTTCAGGAGGACGTGAACTTCAATGATATACGGTGGATAGGCGGCAGGAACCATTGAAGGCTATGTCTGAAAAGTGTTGCAGTTTCCTCATATTCCAAGTCCAGCTTGTTGCAGGAGCTATTGAGTGCTCTGTGCACACCGTGTGCTGTGTGTCTCATCCGTTTTGATCATGTTTCGATATTCCAATTGTTTACGATGAATGATGATATCGTATGACAGCGAACAGTTGGCTGTGTTCACTTTCTGCGCGGTTTCGCCTTATGTCTTTTTGTTTGGGAGATGAGAATTCGGATAATTACGCTGGCACGGGCGGTTGAGCAATTATGGATTTTAATTCATTTGCAGTGATACCGAGGCCTTCCATAACCAATAACAATATATGCAGTACTACCTACCCACCAACCCACCCTATTGTTTCCCACAAGAGGGCTTGCTTTGTTATTCGGTTATTATATCTCCTCATCACATGTCCAACATACGACCATTGTCTTTTCTTGATTACTGAAGATATTAGTGGTTGATTGGCGATTTCTCTAATTTCTTCGTTTGTTTTTTATTCGTTCCACGCTATACCAAGTATTTTCCTTAGACATTTATTTTCGAATGCGTTCAACTTTGTTTCTATGCATCTTGTTGTTTTCCAGCTCTCACATGCATACATAAGGGTAGATAGTACATTTGATTTGATTAGTCTACTACTTTTCAAGACTTCTGAAAGACATTGCTGCTTTAGCTATTCTGATTCTAATTTCTTTACTTGTATCCCCTTCCCGATCAATGGGACTTCAGAGGATAGATAAAGTGGTCTATTTCTTCCACTGGTTTATTTTCCATGTATATTCTGTCATCTTTTGGAATTAAGCTTTTCATGACTTTAGTCTTTTTATGATTGATCTCAAGCCCAATTTTACTGGCTATTGATGATAGTTCATTTGTGTTTTCCTGCATCGTTTTTATCTGACTGCTGATGAGGACTATGTCATCAGCGAAGTCGAGGTCCTCCAAATGGTCTCATTGTATCCATTTGATGCCTTTGTTACCTCTGCATCATTTCTTCATTATGAATTCCATTACAATTCTACTACACCTTTATACTGTCCCCAAAACAAAAAGCAGGAGCCATCTACATAAATAATGAGCCGGTGAAAGAAGAAATACAAACAAATTGTCTTGGAAACAGCAGATAAATAAGGCAACCCAAAAAGCAAGGAGGAAACTAAGAAAGCTGCGTGGAACCACATGGGGTAAAAAAAAAAAGTAAAGTAAAGAGCCCCCGTCACGCCAAGTGGCGTATAGGGAATATGGTGTTAGTGACTATAAATTTTACAGACCTTCGGCAAATGACTTTTGGGGTAATGTGGTCGGTATCATGTCCGTGTCGCTTTACTTTCTCAGAAAAAAATCCGGTACCCATTTAAGGCTGGGTGAACCCGGAAGCTGTCGGTTGAGATCAAACCGTACCTCTTGTCCTTTGTAGTCCAGTTCACTGAGCTATCGCGGCTCCCTACCACATGGGGTGCGAGTCGAAAAATACTGAGCAGAGTTTACCAACAGAGTATATACCCACATTAAGAATATGGATAATCTTCATGGTGATCAGCATCAAACACCACTCTGCAAGAACTGGATAAAATATGAAATCAGGCACTTATGGTCATCACAGGAGCAATGAAATCAACATCAATATTGGAGATGGAGAAATTGTAGAGGATACCAGCACTGAGAGAACCGAGGGACACAAATTTTCATACACGCCGAGACATCCAATGAAGGACTGTTTCCACAATCTTGCATTCGGACGGCTTAAGAGAAGCAGTTTTATCCACCAAGCCAAGCAAATTTGTAGACAAACACCAGACATACCAAGAGTTGTTAGCCTCGTACTGTCCATACCAAAACTCACTCCCTGGACAGAGGAATCAGGATTGCCAATACAAATACGGACAGAAGTTAAAGGAATATTTGAGAAGGAGGAGCAGAATAGTCTACAGTAAAAAAGTAAAGTACCCCCCGTCACGCCAAGTGGCATATAGGGAAATATGGTGTTAGTGACCCTATATTTTACAGACCTTCACACATGATTTTTGGGGTAATGTGGTCGGTATTACGCCCGTGCTGCTTTACTTTCCCAGAAAAAATCCGGTACCCATTTTAAGGCTGGGTGAACCCGGAGCCGTCGGTTGGGATCGAACCCTACCCCTTGTCCGTAGTAGTCCAGTTCACTAACCACTGAGCTATCGCGGCTCCCACTAATTTTTTAGGGAATTAGTAAAACCCAGGTGTCCTCGCCAGGGTACGAACCCCGGCTGTTGCCGTGGTAAGCCAACCGCCTATCGATTGCGCTAACCGGACACCCTACAGTATTAAACAATAATTCTCAGTTTCTTGGATGAAGAATACCTGCAAGATCTATGGATCAGCACAGAATAGAGTAAAGAATGAGGAAGCATAGAGTACCCAAAAGAAGAATGTTGAAAGAAGATGAGAACATCTTCATTCCTCTTCTTAGCTGTCCATGGTACCATGGTACCATTTCAATATTCTTCTGTAAAACCACATTTCTACAGACTCCAGTGATTTTCTTGTCTGTTTATTCGCATCCATATGTTAAGACTGGCTCTACATAACATTTCTCTCTCTCTCTCTCTCTCTCTCTCTCTCTCTGCGATCAGGACTCAATCATAGTAGGATTCCAGACTCTCACATGAAGTCAGCTGTCAGGTTAAGTGTGTTGATCGCCCCCACAGACATAACATTTAAGAACTCTTTTTTCTTGTTTCTATTGTCAAAAATGGATTGCATAGTATCTTCCTCATTTTTTGGAAAGTTTCTTTTGCCTGAGCTATTCAGTGACCTCCAGAGAAGTCGAAGCAAAAAGAGAGCTAATATTAGAAAGAGACAATCATCATTTTTTGGCCATGTAATGAGAAGAGAACAACTTGAATATATTGTAACAACTGGAAAAATTGAGCGACGAAGAGATAGAGGGAAGCAAAGAGAAAAAATAACAGATGGCTTAAGAGAATGGCTTGGCAGAAGGTCAACAACAGAAATTATAAATAGCTGCCGAGATCGAAAGTTGTGGAGAGGCATGATCACCTACGCCAGTGGCCCGGTACTTGATGATGATCTTAGATTATTGATAATATATCCATTGATGTTTAGTCCTCGCATCCCCATATGTTCTTGAAAATCTGCTCAGTGTGTAAGTTAAACAGCCATGGTGATATTATTTAATTCTGTTTTTTTATTCCTCTGTTTATATTAATAGGTGTAGAGTTCTCATTGTTGCATTTTATCATAGCTGTTTGTTCCCAGTATAAATTACATATCAGTCGTGTATATATATATATATATATATATATATATATATATATATATATATATATATCGGCGATCAGGACTCAATCAGAGTAGGATTCCAGACTCTCACATGAAGTCAGCTGTCAGGTTAAGTGTGTTGATCGCCCCCACAGAATTCTGCCAGATCCACTCTCCCGTTAAAACGTTGCACTGTGTTCTGCGCCAGTGGCCCAGTGCATCCGATTTCAGCCAGCATTTTATTCATTCCTTAGCCTTTGATTGTCCCCAATCTTCCTGCAAGGCAGCAGATGATTTTTTCTGTAGGGGAATTCTGCCCTTAGATGGTCGGCCCTACCAGGTTTACGAGCACCATCTGCCCGAGTCACTAGACGTGACTAACACAGACAATGCAAACACAAAGATAGGAGATGTGACCAACACAGACATGCACACAACGATACGAGGCATGACTGACACACATCACAATATATGACACATAAACATACACATAAAGAAATGAAATATGATATATATATATATATGAGATGTTAGTATCTCTCACAGTTGTTCTCTGTTTACTCTGTCGAATGCTTTTTCCTGGTCAATGAAGGCTATGTATAAGTTTTGATTGTGTTCTGTCGTTTTTTCTGCAAGCTGTTTTAGTGTGAATAGTGCGTCGGTACATCCTCTGTTTTTTCGGAACCCCCATTTGAGAATCGCTTAACTGTAGTTCTATTATTGGTCTCAGCCTTTTTTCCAAGATTTTGGCGTATAGCTTTCCTTCATGTCTGAGAAGAGATATACCTCTAAATTGATTGCAGTCTCTTTTGCTACCTTTCTTTTTCCATATTTCTCCAAACATGTCTAGAGGTGCTCAGATCCACTTCTCAGCAAGTCCTGCATACCCATTAAGTTACTCATTTCTGGCTGTGCCCATCTTAACTTCCATCTTTTTCATCCGAGAGAGTGACGAGGACTCATGGTTGTCGAAGCCCTGTGCCCTACCCACATCTCGGAGGCCATTGATAATGTCCGTCCAATCCATTCGTTGACCGTCCTCAATGACAGTGCAGCTAGCCAACCTGACCAGTCTTTAATTTCCCCGGACTCCCAAATGTCCTGGAACGTAGACCAGGCAGTGATGGAGTGTGTCTTGGAACTACAGCTAAAGAAAAACTATTGCAGATCTACAATATTTGTTGGATTACAGTTAGTACCATACCTATGGAGAGAAACAATTACAATATCATTACTAAAGCCAGGAAAAGATGATTCTATAACATCGAGCTATCAACAAATCAGCCTTACAAGCTGTTTGTGTAAAGTCCTAGAAAGTGAAAACTTCTTTGTCCCACAGCAAACAGGCTTTAGACAGTGTTACTCTACCGAAGATCTAGCGACCTATCTTTACCAGGAAATTAATGATGCATTTCAAGAAAAGAAACTGGTACAGCATGGATGAAAGCATTTGATAAGATATGGAAGGTAGGGCTTTTGAAGAAATTACGGAGTAAATGGCAGGATGTAGAAATGGGTGAAAGCATACCTGTATAACAAGAAAGACAGAGTGCAGCTGGATAGTCTTAGAAGTAATAAGGTTCTACTGTGCCAGGGCGTCCTACAGGGAGGGATACTATCTCCAACACTTTTTCTAGTCTACATATATCAAAGTGGCAATGTATGCAGATGACCTGGTAATATAGTGCACAGAAAAGTATGCAACAGTGGCCTCCAAATTGTTGCAGAGAGCTATGAATGCACTGAACTCACAAATAGATGATTTATCAGCATCAATAACAGACAAATGCAGTACTTGAGGACTTCCGTTTCAAAATGGTGAAACGTTTCACGTTCTCTCGATCGCTGCAGAATATACATCTGCTTAACTTCGGCTCTCTAATGCAATTTACTGTGTTGAACTCAAAATGATGTTCTATTTAGGAAATCTGCGCCGACGAAGTGGACAAATCTGCACCGCTGAGTACATACAGCAATGTTTCTTCTTGACAAGTCAAGTATTGTAAAAGCTAGCTTCACCGTCTAGTGTTGACATGCAGTTTACGTCATATTGAGTGCGGTTCAATGGCGACGTTGGAATTGTTTGACGCAAGCTATTTACATGCTGAAACGCAATGGATTGTTCCGTCAAGTCGACCGAAGATTTTCCTCTTTGGGGAATTTGCACCGTGTTTCGTTCGTTGCACGCTAACAGCAGGGTCTGTTGTTTGATTCGACGACTAACTGTGTGTTTAAATGTTCGGTTGGAGTCAAGAACGGTGTCCTAACATCATCAAGCGCTATACATTTTTTCTTCTCAATATGACGATTATCATTTTCAGGAGGACGTGAACTTCAATGATATACGGTGGATAGGCGGCAGGAACCATTGAAGGCTATGTCTGAAAAGTGTTGCAGTTTCCTCATATTCCAAGTCCAGCTTGTTGCAGGAGCTATTGAGTGCTCTGTGCACACCGTGTGCTGTGTGTCTCATCCGTTTTGATCATGTTTCGATATTCCAATTGTTTACGATGAATGATGATATCGTATGACAGCGAACAGTTGGCTGTGTTCACTTTCTGCGCGGTTTCGCCTTATGTCTTTTTGTTTGGGAGATGAGAATTCGGATAATTACGCTGGCACGGGCGGTTGAGCAATTATGGATTTTAATTCATTTGCAGTGATACCGAGGCCTTCCATAACCAATAACAATATATGCAGTACTACCTACCCACCAACCCACCCTATTGTTTCCCACAAGAGGGCTTGCTTTGTTATTCGGTTATTATATCTCCTCATCACATGTCCAACATACGACCATTGTCTTTTCTTGATTACTGAAGATATTAGTGGTTGATTGGCGATTTCTCTAATTTCTTCGTTTGTTTTTTATTCGTTCCACGCTATACCAAGTATTTTCCTTAGACATTTATTTTCGAATGCGTTCAACTTTGTTTCTATGCATCTTGTTGTTTTCCAGCTCTCACATGCATACATAAGGGTAGATAGTACATTTGATTTGATTAGTCTACTACTTTTCAAGACTTCTGAAAGACATTGCTGCTTTAGCTATTCTGATTCTAATTTCTTTACTTGTATCCCCTTCCCGATCAATGGGACTTCAGAGGATAGATAAAGTGGTCTATTTCTTCCACTGGTTTATTTTCCATGTATATTCTGTCATCTTTTGGAATTAAGCTTTTCATGACTTTAGTCTTTTTATGATTGATCTCAAGCCCAATTTTACTGGCTATTGATGATAGTTCATTTGTGTTTTCCTGCATCGTTTTTATCTGACTGCTGATGAGGACTATGTCATCAGCGAAGTCGAGGTCCTCCAAATGGTCTCATTGTATCCATTTGATGCCTTTGTTACCTCTGCATCATTTCTTCATTATGAATTCCATTACAATTCTACTACACCTTTATACTGTCCCCAAAACAAAAAGCAGGAGCCATCTACATAAATAATGAGCCGGTGAAAGAAGAAATACAAACAAATTGTCTTGGAAACAGCAGATAAATAAGGCAACCCAAAAAGCAAGGAGGAAACTAAGAAAGCTGCGTGGAACCACATGGGGTAAAAAAAAAAAGTAAAGTAAAGAGCCCCCGTCACGCCAAGTGGCGTATAGGGAATATGGTGTTAGTGACTATAAATTTTACAGACCTTCGGCAAATGACTTTTGGGGTAATGTGGTCGGTATCATGTCCGTGTCGCTTTACTTTCTCAGAAAAAAATCCGGTACCCATTTAAGGCTGGGTGAACCCGGAAGCTGTCGGTTGAGATCAAACCGTACCTCTTGTCCTTTGTAGTCCAGTTCACTGAGCTATCGCGGCTCCCTACCACATGGGGTGCGAGTCGAAAAATACTGAGCAGAGTTTACCAACAGAGTATATACCCACATTAAGAATATGGATAATCTTCATGGTGATCAGCATCAAACACCACTCTGCAAGAACTGGATAAAATATGAAATCAGGCACTTATGGTCATCACAGGAGCAATGAAATCAACATCAATATTGGAGATGGAGAAATTGTAGAGGATACCAGCACTGAGAGAACCGAGGGACACAAAGGTGCTGATACAGGTAGACAAATTTTCATACACGCCGAGACATCCAATGAAGGACTGTTTCCACAATCTTGCATTCGGACGGCTTAAGAGAAGCAGTTTTATCCACCAAGCCAAGCAAATTTGTAGACAAACACCAGACATACCAAGAGTTGTTAGCCTCGTACTGTCCATACCAAAACTCACTCCCTGGACAGAGGAATCAGGATTGCCAATACAAATACGGACAGAAGTTAAAGGAATATTTGAGAAGGAGGAGCAGAATAGTCTACAGTAAAAAAGTAAAGTACCCCCCGTCACGCCAAGTGGCATATAGGGAAATATGGTGTTAGTGACCCTATATTTTACAGACCTTCACACATGATTTTTGGGGTAATGTGGTCGGTATTACGCCCGTGCTGCTTTACTTTCCCAGAAAAAATCCGGTACCCATTTTAAGGCTGGGTGAACCCGGAGCCGTCGGTTGGGATCGAACCCTACCCCTTGTCCGTAGTAGTCCAGTTCACTAACCACTGAGCTATCGCGGCTCCCACTAATTTTTTAGGGAATTAGTAAAACCCAGGTGTCCTCGCCAGGGTACGAACCCCGGCTGTTGCCGTGGTAAGCCAACCGCCTATCGATTGCGCTAACCGGACACCCTACAGTATTAAACAATAATTCTCAGTTTCTTGGATGAAGAATACCTGCAAGATCTATGGATCAGCACAGAATAGAGTAAAGAATGAGGAAGCATAGAGTACCCAAAAGAAGAATGTTGAAAGAAGATGAGAACATCTTCATTCCTCTTCTTAGCTGTCCATGGTACCATGGTACCATTTCAATATTCTTCTGTAAAACCACATTTCTACAGACTCCAGTGATTTTCTTGTCTGTTTATTCGCATCCATATGTTAAGACTGGCTCTACATAACATTTCTCTCTCTCTCTCTCTCTCTCTCTCTCTCTCTGCGATCAGGACTCAATCATAGTAGGATTCCAGACTCTCACATGAAGTCAGCTGTCAGGTTAAGTGTGTTGATCGCCCCCACAGACATAACATTTAAGAACTCTTTTTTCTTGTTTCTATTGTCAAAAATGGATTGCATAGTATCTTCCTCATTTTTTGGAAAGTTTCTTTTGCCTGAGCTATTCAGTGACCTCCAGAGAAGTCGAAGCAAAAAGAGAGCTAATATTAGAAAGAGACAATCATCATTTTTTGGCCATGTAATGAGAAGAGAACAACTTGAATATATTGTAACAACTGGAAAAATTGAGCGACGAAGAGATAGAGGGAAGCAAAGAGAAAAAATAACAGATGGCTTAAGAGAATGGCTTGGCAGAAGGTCAACAACAGAAATTATAAATAGCTGCCGAGATCGAAAGTTGTGGAGAGGCATGATCACCTACGCCAGTGGCCCGGTACTTGATGATGATCTTAGATTATTGATAATATATCCATTGATGTTTAGTCCTCGCATCCCCATATGTTCTTGAAAATCTGCTCAGTGTGTAAGTTAAACAGCCATGGTGATATTATTTAATTCTGTTTTTTTATTCCTCTGTTTATATTAATAGGTGTAGAGTTCTCATTGTTGCATTTTATCATAGCTGTTTGTTCCCAGTATAAATTACATATCAGTCGTGTATATATATATATATATATATATATATATATATATATATATATATATATATCGGCGATCAGGACTCAATCAGAGTAGGATTCCAGACTCTCACATGAAGTCAGCTGTCAGGTTAAGTGTGTTGATCGCCCCCACAGAATTCTGCCAGATCCACTCTCCCGTTAAAACGTTGCACTGTGTTCTGCGCCAGTGGCCCAGTGCATCCGATTTCAGCCAGCATTTTATTCATTCCTTAGCCTTTGATTGTCCCCAATCTTCCTGCAAGGCAGCAGATGATTTTTTCTGTAGGGGAATTCTGCCCTTAGATGGTCGGTCCTACCAGGTTTACGAGCACCATCTGCCCGAGTCACTAGACGTGACTAACACAGACAATGCAAACACAAAGATAGGAGATGTGACCAACACAGACATGCACACAACGATACGAGGCATGACTGACACACATCACAATATATGACACATAAACATACACATAAAGAAATGAAATATGATATATATATATATGAGATGTTAGTATCTCTCACAGTTGTTCTCTGTTTACTCTGTCGAATGCTTTTTCCTGGTCAATGAAGGCTATGTATAAGTTTTGATTGTGTTCTGTCCTTTTTTCTGCAAGCTGTTTTAGTGTGAATAGTGCGTCGGTACATCCTCTGTTTTTTCGGAACCCCCATTTGAGAATCGCTTAACTGTAGTTCTATTATTGGTCTCAGCCTTTTTTCCAAGATTTTGGCGTATAGCTTTCCTTCATGTCTGAGAAGAGATATACCTCTAAATTGATTGCAGTCTCTTTTGCTACCTTTCTTTTTCCATATTTCTCCAAACATGTCTAGAGGTGCTCAGATCCACTTCTCAGCAAGTCCTGCATACCCATTAAGTTACTCATTTCTGGCTGTGCCCATCTTAACTTCCATCTTTTTCATCCGAGAGAGTGACGAGGACTCATGGTTGTCGAAGCCCTGTGCCCTACCCACATCTCGGAGGCCATTGATAATGTCCGTCCAATCCATTCGTTGACCGTCCTCAATGACAGTGCAGCTAGCCAACCTGACCAGTCTTTAATTTCCCCGGACTCCCAAATGTCCTGGAACGTAGACCAGGCAGTGATGGAGTGTGTCTTGGAACTACAGCTAAAGAAAAACTATTGCAGATCTACAATATTTGTTGGATTACAGTAGAGAGAGAGTACCATACCTATGGAGAGAAACAATTACAATATCATTACTAAAGCCAGGAAAAGATGATTCTATAACATCCAGCTATCAACAAATCAGCCTTACAAGCTGTTTGTGTAAAGTCCTAGAAAGTGAAAACTTCTTTGTCCCACAGCAAACAGGCTTTAGACAGTGTTACTCTACCGAAGATCTAGCGACCTATCTTTACCAGGAAATTAATGATGCATTTCAAGAAAAGAAACTGGTACAGCATGGATGAAAGCATTTGATAAGATATGGAAGGTAGGGCTTTTGAAGAAATTACGGAGTAAATGGCAGGATGTAGAAATGGGTGAAAGCATACCTGTATAACAAGAAAGACAGAGTGCAGCTGGATAGTCTTAGAAGTAATAAGGTTCTACTGTGCCAGGGCGTCCTACAGGGAGGGATACTATCTCCAACACTTTTTCTAGTCTACATATATCAAAGTGGCAATGTATGCAGATGACCTGGTAATATAGTGCACAGAAAAGTATGCAACAGTGGCCTCCAAATTGTTGCAGAGAGCTATGAATGCACTGAACTCACAAATAGATGATTTATCAGCATCAATAACAGACAAATGCAGTACTTGAGGACTTCCGTTTCAAAATGGTGAAACGTTTCACGTTCTCTCGATCGCTGCAGAATATACATCTGCTTAACTTCGGCTCTCTAATGCAATTTACTGTGTTGAACTCAAAATGATGTTCTATTTAGGAAATCTGCGCCGACGAAGTGGACAAATCTGCACCGCTGAGTACATACAGCAATGTTTCTTCTTGACAAGTCAAGTATTGTAAAAGCTAGCTTCACCGTCTAGTGTTGACATGCAGTTTACGTCATATTGAGTGCGGTTCAATGGCGACGTTGGAATTGTTTGACGCAAGCTATTTACATGCTGAAACGCAATGGATTGTTCCGTCAAGTCGACCGAAGATTTTCCTCTTTGGGGAATTTGCACCGTGTTTCGTTCGTTGCACGCTAACAGCAGGGTCTGTTGTTTGATTCGACGACTAACTGTGTGTTTAAATGTTCGGTTGGAGTCAAGAACGGTGTCCTAACATCATCAAGCGCTATACATTTTTTCTTCTCAATATGACGATTATCATTTTCAGGAGGACGTGAACTTCAATGATATACGGTGGATAGGCGGCAGGAACCATTGAAGGCTATGTCTGAAAAGTGTTGCAGTTTCCTCATATTCCAAGTCCAGCTTGTTGCAGGAGCTATTGAGTGCTCTGTGCACACCGTGTGCTGTGTGTCTCATCCGTTTTGATCATGTTTCGATATTCCAATTGTTTACGATGAATGATGATATCGTATGACAGCGAACAGTTGGCTGTGTTCACTTTCTGCGCGGTTTCGCCTTATGTCTTTTTGTTTGGGAGATGAGAATTCGGATAATTACGCTGGCACGGGCGGTTGAGCAATTATGGATTTTAATTCATTTGCAGTGATACCGAGGCCTTCCATAACCAATAACAATATATGCAGTACTACCTACCCACCAACCCACCCTATTGTTTCCCACAAGAGGGCTTGCTTTGTTATTCGGTTATTATATCTCCTCATCACATGTCCAACATACGACCATTGTCTTTTCTTGATTACTGAAGATATTAGTGGTTGATTGGCGATTTCTCTAATTTCTTCGTTTGTTTTTTATTCGTTCCACGCTATACCAAGTATTTTCCTTAGACATTTATTTTCGAATGCGTTCAACTTTGTTTCTATGCATCTTGTTGTTTTCCAGCTCTCACATGCATACATAAGGGTAGATAGTACATTTGATTTGATTAGTCTACTACTTTTCAAGACTTCTGAAAGACATTGCTGCTTTAGCTATTCTGATTCTAATTTCTTTACTTGTATCCCCTTCCCGATCAATGGGACTTCAGAGGATAGATAAAGTGGTCTATTTCTTCCACTGGTTTATTTTCCATGTATATTCTGTCATCTTTTGGAATTAAGCTTTTCATGACTTTAGTCTTTTTATGATTGATCTCAAGCCCAATTTTACTGGCTATTGATGATAGTTCATTTGTGTTTTCCTGCATCGTTTTTATCTGACTGCTGATGAGGACTATGTCATCAGCGAAGTCGAGGTCCTCCAAATGGTCTCATTGTATCCATTTGATGCCTTTGTTACCTCTGCATCATTTCTTCATTATGAATTCCATTACAATTCTACTACACCTTTATACTGTCCCCAAAACAAAAAGCAGGAGCCATCTACATAAATAATGAGCCGGTGAAAGAAGAAATACAAACAAATTGTCTTGGAAACAGCAGATAAATAAGGCAACCCAAAAAGCAAGGAGGAAACTAAGAAAGCTGCGTGGAACCACATGGGGTAAAAAAAAAAAGTAAAGTAAAGAGCCCCCGTCACGCCAAGTGGCGTATAGGGAATATGGTGTTAGTGACTATAAATTTTACAGACCTTCGGCAAATGACTTTTGGGGTAATGTGGTCGGTATCATGTCCGTGTCGCTTTACTTTCTCAGAAAAAAATCCGGTACCCATTTAAGGCTGGGTGAACCCGGAAGCTGTCGGTTGAGATCAAACCGTACCTCTTGTCCTTTGTAGTCCAGTTCACTGAGCTATCGCGGCTCCCTACCACATGGGGTGCGAGTCGAAAAATACTGAGCAGAGTTTACCAACAGAGTATATACCCACATTAAGAATATGGATAATCTTCATGGTGATCAGCATCAAACACCACTCTGCAAGAACTGGATAAAATATGAAATCAGGCACTTATGGTCATCACAGGAGCAATGAAATCAACATCAATATTGGAGATGGAGAAATTGTAGAGGATACCAGCACTGAGAGAACCGAGGGACACAAAGGTGCTGATACAGGTAGACAAATTTTCATACACGCCGAGACATCCAATGAAGGACTGTTTCCACAATCTTGCATTCGGACGGCTTAAGAGAAGCAGTTTTATCCACCAAGCCAAGCAAATTTGTAGACAAACACCAGACATACCAAGAGTTGTTAGCCTCGTACTGTCCATACCAAAACTCACTCCCTGGACAGAGGAATCAGGATTGCCAATACAAATACGGACAGAAGTTAAAGGAATATTTGAGAAGGAGGAGCAGAATAGTCTACAGTAAAAAAGTAAAGTACCCCCCGTCACGCCAAGTGGCATATAGGGAAATATGGTGTTAGTGACCCTATATTTTACAGACCTTCACACATGATTTTTGGGGTAATGTGGTCGGTATTACGCCCGTGCTGCTTTACTTTCCCAGAAAAAATCCGGTACCCATTTTAAGGCTGGGTGAACCCGGAGCCGTCGGTTGGGATCGAACCCTACCCCTTGTCCGTAGTAGTCCAGTTCACTAACCACTGAGCTATCGCGGCTCCCACTAATTTTTTAGGGAATTAGTAAAACCCAGGTGTCCTCGCCAGGGTACGAACCCCGGCTGTTGCCGTGGTAAGCCAACCGCCTATCGATTGCGCTAACCGGACACCCTACAGTATTAAACAATAATTCTCAGTTTCTTGGATGAAGAATACCTGCAAGATCTATGGATCAGCACAGAATAGAGTAAAGAATGAGGAAGCATAGAGTACCCAAAAGAAGAATGTTGAAAGAAGATGAGAACATCTTCATTCCTCTTCTTAGCTGTCCATGGTACCATGGTACCATTTCAATATTCTTCTGTAAAACCACATTTCTACAGACTCCAGTGATTTTCTTGTCTGTTTATTCGCATCCATATGTTAAGACTGGCTCTACATAACATCTCTCTCTCTCTCTCTCTCTCTCTCTCTCTCTGCGATCAGGACTCAATCATAGTAGGATTCCAGACTCTCACATGAAGTCAGCTGTCAGGTTAAGTGTGTTGATCGCCCCCACAGACATAACATTTAAGAACTCTTTTTTCTTGTTTCTATTGTCAAAAATGGATTGCATAGTATCTTCCTCATTTTTTGGAAAGTTTCTTTTGCCTGAGCTATTCAGTGACCTCCAGAGAAGTCGAAGCAAAAAGAGAGCTAATATTAGAAAGAGACAATCATCATTTTTTGGCCATGTAATGAGAAGAGAACAACTTGAATATATTGTAACAACTGGAAAAATTGAGCGACGAAGAGATAGAGGGAAGCAAAGAGAAAAAATAACAGATGGCTTAAGAGAATGGCTTGGCAGAAGGTCAACAACAGAAATTATAAATAGCTGCCGAGATCGAAAGTTGTGGAGAGGCATGATCACCTACGCCAGTGGCCCGGTACTTGATGATGATCTTAGATTATTGATAATATATCCATTGATGTTTAGTCCTCGCATCCCCATATGTTCTTGAAAATCTGCTCAGTGTGTAAGTTAAACAGCCATGGTGATATTATTTAATTCTGTTTTTTTATTCCTCTGTTTATATTAATAGGTGTAGAGTTCTCATTGTTGCATTTTATCATAGCTGTTTGTTCCCAGTATAAATTACATATCAGTCGTGTATATATATATATATATATATATATATATATATATATATATATATATATATATCGGCGATCAGGACTCAATCAGAGTAGGATTCCAGACTCTCACATGAAGTCAGCTGTCAGGTTAAGTGTGTTGATCGCCCCCACAGAATTCTGCCAGATCCACTCTCCCGTTAAAACGTTGCACTGTGTTCTGCGCCAGTGGCCCAGTGCATCCGATTTCAGCCAGCATTTTATTCATTCCTTAGCCTTTGATTGTCCCCAATCTTCCTGCAAGGCAGCAGATGATTTTTTCTGTAGGGGAATTCTGCCCTTAGATGGTCGGTCCTACCAGGTTTACGAGCACCATCTGCCCGAGTCACTAGACGTGACTAACACAGACAATGCAAACACAAAGATAGGAGATGTGACCAACACAGACATGCACACAACGATACGAGGCATGACTGACACACATCACAATATATGACACATAAACATACACATAAAGAAATGAAATATGATATATATATATATATGAGATGTTAGTATCTCTCACAGTTGTTCTCTGTTTACTCTGTCGAATGCTTTTTCCTGGTCAATGAAGGCTATGTATAAGTTTTGATTGTGTTCTGTCCTTTTTTCTGCAAGCTGTTTTAGTGTGAATAGTGCGTCGGTACATCCTCTGTTTTTTCGGAACCCCCATTTGAGAATCGCTTAACTGTAGTTCTATTATTGGTCTCAGCCTTTTTTCCAAGATTTTGGCGTATAGCTTTCCTTCATGTCTGAGAAGAGATATACCTCTAAATTGATTGCAGTCTCTTTTGCTACCTTTCTTTTTCCATATTTCTCCAAACATGTCTAGAGGTGCTCAGATCCACTTCTCAGCAAGTCCTGCATACCCATTAAGTTACTCATTTCTGGCTGTGCCCATCTTAACTTCCATCTTTTTCATCCGAGAGAGTGACGAGGACTCATGGTTGTCGAAGCCCTGTGCCCTACCCACATCTCGGAGGCCATTGATAATGTCCGTCCAATCCATTCGTTGACCGTCCTCAATGACAGTGCAGCTAGCCAACCTGACCAGTCTTTAATTTCCCCGGACTCCCAAATGTCCTGGAACGTAGACCAGGCAGTGATGGAGTGTGTCTTGGAACTACAGCTAAAGAAAAACTATTGCAGATCTACAATATTTGTTGGATTACAGGTAGAGAGAGAGTACCATACCTATGGAGAGAAACAATTACAATATCATTACTAAAGCCAGGAAAAGATGATTCTATAACATCCAGCTATCAACAAATCAGCCTTACAAGCTGTTTGTGTAAAGTCCTAGAAAGTGAAAACTTCTTTGTCCCACAGCAAACAGGCTTTAGACAGTGTTACTCTACCGAAGATCTAGCGACCTATCTTTACCAGGAAATTAATGATGCATTTCAAGAAAAGAAACTGGTACAGCATGGATGAAAGCATTTGATAAGATATGGAAGGTAGGGCTTTTGAAGAAATTACGGAGTAAATGGCAGGATGTAGAAATGGGTGAAAGCATACCTGTATAACAAGAAAGACAGAGTGCAGCTGGATAGTCTTAGAAGTAATAAGGTTCTACTGTGCCAGGGCGTCCTACAGGGAGGGATACTATCTCCAACACTTTTTCTAGTCTACATATATCAAAGTGGCAATGTATGCAGATGACCTGGTAATATAGTGCACAGAAAAGTATGCAACAGTGGCCTCCAAATTGTTGCAGAGAGCTATGAATGCACTGAACTCACAAATAGATGATTTATCAGCATCAATAACAGACAAATGCAGTACTTGAGGACTTCCGTTTCAAAATGGTGAAACGTTTCACGTTCTCTCGATCGCTGCAGAATATACATCTGCTTAACTTCGGCTCTCTAATGCAATTTACTGTGTTGAACTCAAAATGATGTTCTATTTAGGAAATCTGCGCCGACGAAGTGGACAAATCTGCACCGCTGAGTACATACAGCAATGTTTCTTCTTGACAAGTCAAGTATTGTAAAAGCTAGCTTCACCGTCTAGTGTTGACATGCAGTTTACGTCATATTGAGTGCGGTTCAATGGCGACGTTGGAATTGTTTGACGCAAGCTATTTACATGCTGAAACGCAATGGATTGTTCCGTCAAGTCGACCGAAGATTTTCCTCTTTGGGGAATTTGCACCGTGTTTCGTTCGTTGCACGCTAACAGCAGGGTCTGTTGTTTGATTCGACGACTAACTGTGTGTTTAAATGTTCGGTTGGAGTCAAGAACGGTGTCCTAACATCATCAAGCGCTATACATTTTTTCTTCTCAATATGACGATTATCATTTTCAGGAGGACGTGAACTTCAATGATATACGGTGGATAGGCGGCAGGAACCATTGAAGGCTATGTCTGAAAAGTGTTGCAGTTTCCTCATATTCCAAGTCCAGCTTGTTGCAGGAGCTATTGAGTGCTCTGTGCACACCGTGTGCTGTGTGTCTCATCCGTTTTGATCATGTTTCGATATTCCAATTGTTTACGATGAATGATGATATCGTATGACAGCGAACAGTTGGCTGTGTTCACTTTCTGCGCGGTTTCGCCTTATGTCTTTTTGTTTGGGAGATGAGAATTCGGATAATTACGCTGGCACGGGCGGTTGAGCAATTATGGATTTTAATTCATTTGCAGTGATACCGAGGCCTTCCATAACCAATAACAATATATGCAGTACTACCTACCCACCAACCCACCCTATTGTTTCCCACAAGAGGGCTTGCTTTGTTATTCGGTTATTATATCTCCTCATCACATGTCCAACATACGACCATTGTCTTTTCTTGATTACTGAAGATATTAGTGGTTGATTGGCGATTTCTCTAATTTCTTCGTTTGTTTTTTATTCGTTCCACGCTATACCAAGTATTTTCCTTAGACATTTATTTTCGAATGCGTTCAACTTTGTTTCTATGCATCTTGTTGTTTTCCAGCTCTCACATGCATACATAAGGGTAGATAGTACATTTGATTTGATTAGTCTACTACTTTTCAAGACTTCTGAAAGACATTGCTGCTTTAGCTATTCTGATTCTAATTTCTTTACTTGTATCCCCTTCCCGATCAATGGGACTTCAGAGGATAGATAAAGTGGTCTATTTCTTCCACTGGTTTATTTTCCATGTATATTCTGTCATCTTTTGGAATTAAGCTTTTCATGACTTTAGTCTTTTTATGATTGATCTCAAGCCCAATTTTACTGGCTATTGATGATAGTTCATTTGTGTTTTCCTGCATCGTTTTTATCTGACTGCTGATGAGGACTATGTCATCAGCGAAGTCGAGGTCCTCCAAATGGTCTCATTGTATCCATTTGATGCCTTTGTTACCTCTGCATCATTTCTTCATTATGAATTCCATTACAATTCTACTACACCTTTATACTGTCCCCAAAACAAAAAGCAGGAGCCATCTACATAAATAATGAGCCGGTGAAAGAAGAAATACAAACAAATTGTCTTGGAAACAGCAGATAAATAAGGCAACCCAAAAAGCAAGGAGGAAACTAAGAAAGCTGCGTGGAACCACATGGGGTAAAAAAAAAAAGTAAAGTAAAGAGCCCCCGTCACGCCAAGTGGCGTATAGGGAATATGGTGTTAGTGACTATAAATTTTACAGACCTTCGGCAAATGACTTTTGGGGTAATGTGGTCGGTATCATGTCCGTGTCGCTTTACTTTCTCAGAAAAAAATCCGGTACCCATTTAAGGCTGGGTGAACCCGGAAGCTGTCGGTTGAGATCAAACCGTACCTCTTGTCCTTTGTAGTCCAGTTCACTGAGCTATCGCGGCTCCCTACCACATGGGGTGCGAGTCGAAAAATACTGAGCAGAGTTTACCAACAGAGTATATACCCACATTAAGAATATGGATAATCTTCATGGTGATCAGCATCAAACACCACTCTGCAAGAACTGGATAAAATATGAAATCAGGCACTTATGGTCATCACAGGAGCAATGAAATCAACATCAATATTGGAGATGGAGAAATTGTAGAGGATACCAGCACTGAGAGAACCGAGGGACACAAAGGTGCTGATACAGGTAGACAAATTTTCATACACGCCGAGACATCCAATGAAGGACTGTTTCCACAATCTTGCATTCGGACGGCTTAAGAGAAGCAGTTTTATCCACCAAGCCAAGCAAATTTGTAGACAAACACCAGACATACCAAGAGTTGTTAGCCTCGTACTGTCCATACCAAAACTCACTCCCTGGACAGAGGAATCAGGATTGCCAATACAAATACGGACAGAAGTTAAAGGAATATTTGAGAAGGAGGAGCAGAATAGTCTACAGTAAAAAAGTAAAGTACCCCCCGTCACGCCAAGTGGCATATAGGGAAATATGGTGTTAGTGACCCTATATTTTACAGACCTTCACACATGATTTTTGGGGTAATGTGGTCGGTATTACGCCCGTGCTGCTTTACTTTCCCAGAAAAAATCCGGTACCCATTTTAAGGCTGGGTGAACCCGGAGCCGTCGGTTGGGATCGAACCCTACCCCTTGTCCGTAGTAGTCCAGTTCACTAACCACTGAGCTATCGCGGCTCCCACTAATTTTTTAGGGAATTAGTAAAACCCAGGTGTCCTCGCCAGGGTACGAACCCCGGCTGTTGCCGTGGTAAGCCAACCGCCTATCGATTGCGCTAACCGGACACCCTACAGTATTAAACAATAATTCTCAGTTTCTTGGATGAAGAATACC
This sequence comes from Megaustenia siamemsis, assembly GCA_032433765.1. NCBI lineage: Eukaryota > Metazoa > Mollusca > Gastropoda > Stylommatophora > Ariophantidae > Megaustenia > Megaustenia siamemsis. The sequence goes on along the minus strand of JAVIAB010000117.1, from coordinate 40,504,378 downwards.
TGCAAGATCTATGGATCAGCACAGAATAGAGTAAAGAATGAGGAAGCATAGAGTACCCAAAAGAAGAATGTTGAAAGAAGATGAGAACATCTTCATTCCTCTTCTTAGCTGTCCATGGTACCATGGTACCATTTCAATATTCTTCTGTAAAACCACATTTCTACAGACTCCAGTGATTTTCTTGTCTGTTTATTCGCATCCATATGTTAAGACTGGCTCTACATAACATTTCTCTCTCTCTCTCTCTCTCTCTCTCTCTCTGCGATCAGGACTCAATCATAGTAGGATTCCAGACTCTCACATGAAGTCAGCTGTCAGGTTAAGTGTGTTGATCGCCCCCACAGACATAACATTTAAGAACTCTTTTTTCTTGTTTCTATTGTCAAAAATGGATTGCATAGTATCTTCCTCATTTTTTGGAAAGTTTCTTTTGCCTGAGCTATTCAGTGACCTCCAGAGAAGTCGAAGCAAAAAGAGAGCTAATATTAGAAAGAGACAATCATCATTTTTTGGCCATGTAATGAGAAGAGAACAACTTGAATATATTGTAACAACTGGAAAAATTGAGCGACGAAGAGATAGAGGGAAGCAAAGAGAAAAAATAACAGATGGCTTAAGAGAATGGCTTGGCAGAAGGTCAACAACAGAAATTATAAATAGCTGCCGAGATCGAAAGTTGTGGAGAGGCATGATCACCTACGCCAGTGGCCCGGTACTTGATGATGATCTTAGATTATTGATAATATATCCATTGATGTTTAGTCCTCGCATCCCCATATGTTCTTGAAAATCTGCTCAGTGTGTAAGTTAAACAGCCATGGTGATATTATTTAATTCTGTTTTTTTATTCCTCTGTTTATATTAATAGGTGTAGAGTTCTCATTGTTGCATTTTATCATAGCTGTTTGTTCCCAGTATAAATTACATATCAGTCGTGTATATATATATATATATATATATATATATATATATATATATATATATATCGGCGATCAGGACTCAATCAGAGTAGGATTCCAGACTCTCACATGAAGTCAGCTGTCAGGTTAAGTGTGTTGATCGCCCCCACAGAATTCTGCCAGATCCACTCTCCCGTTAAAACGTTGCACTGTGTTCTGCGCCAGTGGCCCAGTGCATCCGATTTCAGCCAGCATTTTATTCATTCCTTAGCCTTTGATTGTCCCCAATCTTCCTGCAAGGCAGCAGATGATTTTTTCTGTAGGGGAATTCTGCCCTTAGATGGTCGGTCCTACCAGGTTTACGAGCACCATCTGCCCGAGTCACTAGACGTGACTAACACAGACAATGCAAACACAAAGATAGGAGATGTGACCAACACAGACATGCACACAACGATACGAGGCATGACTGACACACATCACAATATATGACACATAAACATACACATAAAGAAATGAAATATGATATATATATATATATGAGATGTTAGTATCTCTCACAGTTGTTCTCTGTTTACTCTGTCGAATGCTTTTTCCTGGTCAATGAAGGCTATGTATAAGTTTTGATTGTGTTCTGTCCTTTTTTCTGCAAGCTGTTTTAGTGTGAATAGTGCGTCGGTACATCCTCTGTTTTTTCGGAACCCCCATTTGAGAATCGCTTAACTGTAGTTCTATTATTGGTCTCAGCCTTTTTTCCAAGATTTTGGCGTATAGCTTTCCTTCATGTCTGAGAAGAGATATACCTCTAAATTGATTGCAGTCTCTTTTGCTACCTTTCTTTTTCCATATTTCTCCAAACATGTCTAGAGGTGCTCAGATCCACTTCTCAGCAAGTCCTGCATACCCATTAAGTTACTCATTTCTGGCTGTGCCCATCTTAACTTCCATCTTTTTCATCCGAGAGAGTGACGAGGACTCATGGTTGTCGAAGCCCTGTGCCCTACCCACATCTCGGAGGCCATTGATAATGTCCGTCCAATCCATTCGTTGACCGTCCTCAATGACAGTGCAGCTAGCCAACCTGACCAGTCTTTAATTTCCCCGGACTCCCAAATGTCCTGGAACGTAGACCAGGCAGTGATGGAGTGTGTCTTGGAACTACAGCTAAAGAAAAACTATTGCAGATCTACAATATTTGTTGGATTACAGGTAGAGAGAGAGTACCATACCTATGGAGAGAAACAATTACAATATCATTACTAAAGCCAGGAAAAGATGATTCTATAACATCCAGCTATCAACAAATCAGCCTTACAAGCTGTTTGTGTAAAGTCCTAGAAAGTGAAAACTTCTTTGTCCCACAGCAAACAGGCTTTAGACAGTGTTACTCTACCGAAGATCTAGCGACCTATCTTTACCAGGAAATTAATGATGCATTTCAAGAAAAGAAACTGGTACAGCATGGATGAAAGCATTTGATAAGATATGGAAGGTAGGGCTTTTGAAGAAATTACGGAGTAAATGGCAGGATGTAGAAATGGGTGAAAGCATACCTGTATAACAAGAAAGACAGAGTGCAGCTGGATAGTCTTAGAAGTAATAAGGTTCTACTGTGCCAGGGCGTCCTACAGGGAGGGATACTATCTCCAACACTTTTTCTAGTCTACATATATCAAAGTGGCAATGTATGCAGATGACCTGGTAATATAGTGCACAGAAAAGTATGCAACAGTGGCCTCCAAATTGTTGCAGAGAGCTATGAATGCACTGAACTCACAAATAGATGATTTATCAGCATCAATAACAGACAAATGCAGTACTTGAGGACTTCCGTTTCAAAATGGTGAAACGTTTCACGTTCTCTCGATCGCTGCAGAATATACATCTGCTTAACTTCGGCTCTCTAATGCAATTTACTGTGTTGAACTCAAAATGATGTTCTATTTAGGAAATCTGCGCCGACGAAGTGGACAAATCTGCACCGCTGAGTACATACAGCAATGTTTCTTCTTGACAAGTCAAGTATTGTAAAAGCTAGCTTCACCGTCTAGTGTTGACATGCAGTTTACGTCATATTGAGTGCGGTTCAATGGCGACGTTGGAATTGTTTGACGCAAGCTATTTACATGCTGAAACGCAATGGATTGTTCCGTCAAGTCGACCGAAGATTTTCCTCTTTGGGGAATTTGCACCGTGTTTCGTTCGTTGCACGCTAACAGCAGGGTCTGTTGTTTGATTCGACGACTAACTGTGTGTTTAAATGTTCGGTTGGAGTCAAGAACGGTGTCCTAACATCATCAAGCGCTATACATTTTTTCTTCTCAATATGACGATTATCATTTTCAGGAGGACGTGAACTTCAATGATATACGGTGGATAGGCGGCAGGAACCATTGAAGGCTATGTCTGAAAAGTGTTGCAGTTTCCTCATATTCCAAGTCCAGCTTGTTGCAGGAGCTATTGAGTGCTCTGTGCACACCGTGTGCTGTGTGTCTCATCCGTTTTGATCATGTTTCGATATTCCAATTGTTTACGATGAATGATGATATCGTATGACAGCGAACAGTTGGCTGTGTTCACTTTCTGCGCGGTTTCGCCTTATGTCTTTTTGTTTGGGAGATGAGAATTCGGATAATTACGCTGGCACGGGCGGTTGAGCAATTATGGATTTTAATTCATTTGCAGTGATACCGAGGCCTTCCATAACCAATAACAATATATGCAGTACTACCTACCCACCAACCCACCCTATTGTTTCCCACAAGAGGGCTTGCTTTGTTATTCGGTTATTATATCTCCTCATCACATGTCCAACATACGACCATTGTCTTTTCTTGATTACTGAAGATATTAGTGGTTGATTGGCGATTTCTCTAATTTCTTCGTTTGTTTTTTATTCGTTCCACGCTATACCAAGTATTTTCCTTAGACATTTATTTTCGAATGCGTTCAACTTTGTTTCTATGCATCTTGTTGTTTTCCAGCTCTCACATGCATACATAAGGGTAGATAGTACATTTGATTTGATTAGTCTACTACTTTTCAAGACTTCTGAAAGACATTGCTGCTTTAGCTATTCTGATTCTAATTTCTTTACTTGTATCCCCTTCCCGATCAATGGGACTTCAGAGGATAGATAAAGTGGTCTATTTCTTCCACTGGTTTATTTTCCATGTATATTCTGTCATCTTTTGGAATTAAGCTTTTCATGACTTTAGTCTTTTTATGATTGATCTCAAGCCCAATTTTACTGGCTATTGATGATAGTTCATTTGTGTTTTCCTGCATCGTTTTTATCTGACTGCTGATGAGGACTATGTCATCAGCGAAGTCGAGGTCCTCCAAATGGTCTCATTGTATCCATTTGATGCCTTTGTTACCTCTGCATCATTTCTTCATTATGAATTCCATTACAATTCTACTACACCTTTATACTGTCCCCAAAACAAAAAGCAGGAGCCATCTACATAAATAATGAGCCGGTGAAAGAAGAAATACAAACAAATTGTCTTGGAAACAGCAGATAAATAAGGCAACCCAAAAAGCAAGGAGGAAACTAAGAAAGCTGCGTGGAACCACATGGGGTAAAAAAAAAAAGTAAAGTAAAGAGCCCCCGTCACGCCAAGTGGCGTATAGGGAATATGGTGTTAGTGACTATAAATTTTACAGACCTTCGGCAAATGACTTTTGGGGTAATGTGGTCGGTATCATGTCCGTGTCGCTTTACTTTCTCAGAAAAAAATCCGGTACCCATTTAAGGCTGGGTGAACCCGGAAGCTGTCGGTTGAGATCAAACCGTACCTCTTGTCCTTTGTAGTCCAGTTCACTGAGCTATCGCGGCTCCCTACCACATGGGGTGCGAGTCGAAAAATACTGAGCAGAGTTTACCAACAGAGTATATACCCACATTAAGAATATGGATAATCTTCATGGTGATCAGCATCAAACACCACTCTGCAAGAACTGGATAAAATATGAAATCAGGCACTTATGGTCATCACAGGAGCAATGAAATCAACATCAATATTGGAGATGGAGAAATTGTAGAGGATACCAGCACTGAGAGAACCGAGGGACACAAAGGTGCTGATACAGGTAGACAAATTTTCATACACGCCGAGACATCCAATGAAGGACTGTTTCCACAATCTTGCATTCGGACGGCTTAAGAGAAGCAGTTTTATCCACCAAGCCAAGCAAATTTGTAGACAAACACCAGACATACCAAGAGTTGTTAGCCTCGTACTGTCCATACCAAAACTCACTCCCTGGACAGAGGAATCAGGATTGCCAATACAAATACGGACAGAAGTTAAAGGAATATTTGAGAAGGAGGAGCAGAATAGTCTACAGTAAAAAAGTAAAGTACCCCCCGTCACGCCAAGTGGCATATAGGGAAATATGGTGTTAGTGACCCTATATTTTACAGACCTTCACACATGATTTTTGGGGTAATGTGGTCGGTATTACGCCCGTGCTGCTTTACTTTCCCAGAAAAAATCCGGTACCCATTTTAAGGCTGGGTGAACCCGGAGCCGTCGGTTGGGATCGAACCCTACCCCTTGTCCGTAGTAGTCCAGTTCACTAACCACTGAGCTATCGCGGCTCCCACTAATTTTTTAGGGAATTAGTAAAACCCAGGTGTCCTCGCCAGGGTACGAACCCCGGCTGTTGCCGTGGTAAGCCAACCGCCTATCGATTGCGCTAACCGGACACCCTACAGTATTAAACAATAATTCTCAGTTTCTTGGATGAAGAATACCTGCAAGATCTATGGATCAGCACAGAATAGAGTAAAGAATGAGGAAGCATAGAGTACCCAAAAGAAGAATGTTGAAAGAAGATGAGAACATCTTCATTCCTCTTCTTAGCTGTCCATGGTACCATGGTACCATTTCAATATTCTTCTGTAAAACCACATTTCTACAGACTCCAGTGATTTTCTTGTCTGTTTATTCGCATCCATATGTTAAGACTGGCTCTACATAACATTCTCTCTCTCTCTCTCTCTCTCTCTCTCTCTGCGATCAGGACTCAATCATAGTAGGATTCCAGACTCTCACATGAAGTCAGCTGTCAGGTTAAGTGTGTTGATCGCCCCCACAGACATAACATTTAAGAACTCTTTTTTCTTGTTTCTATTGTCAAAAATGGATTGCATAGTATCTTCCTCATTTTTTGGAAAGTTTCTTTTGCCTGAGCTATTCAGTGACCTCCAGAGAAGTCGAAGCAAAAAGAGAGCTAATATTAGAAAGAGACAATCATCATTTTTTGGCCATGTAATGAGAAGAGAACAACTTGAATATATTGTAACAACTGGAAAAATTGAGCGACGAAGAGATAGAGGGAAGCAAAGAGAAAAAATAACAGATGGCTTAAGAGAATGGCTTGGCAGAAGGTCAACAACAGAAATTATAAATAGCTGCCGAGATCGAAAGTTGTGGAGAGGCATGATCACCTACGCCAGTGGCCCGGTACTTGATGATGATCTTAGATTATTGATAATATATCCATTGATGTTTAGTCCTCGCATCCCCATATGTTCTTGAAAATCTGCTCAGTGTGTAAGTTAAACAGCCATGGTGATATTATTTAATTCTGTTTTTTTATTCCTCTGTTTATATTAATAGGTGTAGAGTTCTCATTGTTGCATTTTATCATAGCTGTTTGTTCCCAGTATAAATTACATATCAGTCGTGTGTATATATATATATATATATATATATATATATATATATATATATATATATATCGGCGATCAGGACTCAATCAGAGTAGGATTCCAGACTCTCACATGAAGTCAGCTGTCAGGTTAAGTGTGTTGATCGCCCCCACAGAATTCTGCCAGATCCACTCTCCCGTTAAAACGTTGCACTGTGTTCTGCGCCAGTGGCCCAGTGCATCCGATTTCAGCCAGCATTTTATTCATTCCTTAGCCTTTGATTGTCCCCAATCTTCCTGCAAGGCAGCAGATGATTTTTTCTGTAGGGGAATTCTGCCCTTAGATGGTCGGTCCTACCAGGTTTACGAGCACCATCTGCCCGAGTCACTAGACGTGACTAACACAGACAATGCAAACACAAAGATAGGAGATGTGACCAACACAGACATGCACACAACGATACGAGGCATGACTGACACACATCACAATATATGACACATAAACATACACATAAAGAAATGAAATATGATATATATATATATATGAGATGTTAGTATCTCTCACAGTTGTTCTCTGTTTACTCTGTCGAATGCTTTTTCCTGGTCAATGAAGGCTATGTATAAGTTTTGATTGTGTTCTGTCCTTTTTTCTGCAAGCTGTTTTAGTGTGAATAGTGCGTCGGTACATCCTCTGTTTTTTCGGAACCCCCATTTGAGAATCGCTTAACTGTAGTTCTATTATTGGTCTCAGCCTTTTTTCCAAGATTTTGGCGTATAGCTTTCCTTCATGTCTGAGAAGAGATATACCTCTAAATTGATTGCAGTCTCTTTTGCTACCTTTCTTTTTCCATATTTCTCCAAACATGTCTAGAGGTGCTCAGATCCACTTCTCAGCAAGTCCTGCATACCCATTAAGTTACTCATTTCTGGCTGTGCCCATCTTAACTTCCATCTTTTTCATCCGAGAGAGTGACGAGGACTCATGGTTGTCGAAGCCCTGTGCCCTACCCACATCTCGGAGGCCATTGATAATGTCCGTCCAATCCATTCGTTGACCGTCCTCAATGACAGTGCAGCTAGCCAACCTGACCAGTCTTTAATTTCCCCGGACTCCCAAATGTCCTGGAACGTAGACCAGGCAGTGATGGAGTGTGTCTTGGAACTACAGCTAAAGAAAAACTATTGCAGATCTACAATATTTGTTGGATTACAGGTAGAGAGAGAGTACCATACCTATGGAGAGAAACAATTACAATATCATTACTAAAGCCAGGAAAAGATGATTCTATAACATCCAGCTATCAACAAATCAGCCTTACAAGCTGTTTGTGTAAAGTCCTAGAAAGTGAAAACTTCTTTGTCCCACAGCAAACAGGCTTTAGACAGTGTTACTCTACCGAAGATCTAGCGACCTATCTTTACCAGGAAATTAATGATGCATTTCAAGAAAAGAAACTGGTACAGCATGGATGAAAGCATTTGATAAGATATGGAAGGTAGGGCTTTTGAAGAAATTACGGAGTAAATGGCAGGATGTAGAAATGGGTGAAAGCATACCTGTATAACAAGAAAGACAGAGTGCAGCTGGATAGTCTTAGAAGTAATAAGGTTCTACTGTGCCAGGGCGTCCTACAGGGAGGGATACTATCTCCAACACTTTTTCTAGTCTACATATATCAAAGTGGCAATGTATGCAGATGACCTGGTAATATAGTGCACAGAAAAGTATGCAACAGTGGCCTCCAAATTGTTGCAGAGAGCTATGAATGCACTGAACTCACAAATAGATGATTTATCAGCATCAATAACAGACAAATGCAGTACTTGAGGACTTCCGTTTCAAAATGGTGAAACGTTTCACGTTCTCTCGATCGCTGCAGAATATACATCTGCTTAACTTCGGCTCTCTAATGCAATTTACTGTGTTGAACTCAAAATGATGTTCTATTTAGGAACTCTGCGCCGACGAAGTGGACAAATCTGCACCGCTGAGTACATACAGCAATGTTTCTTCTTGACAAGTCAAGTATTGTAAAAGCTAGCTTCACCGTCTAGTGTTGACATGCAGTTTACGTCATATTGAGTGCGGTTCAATGGCGACGTTGGAATTGTTTGACGCAAGCTATTTACATGCTGAAACGCAATGGATTGTTCCGTCAAGTCGACCGAAGATTTTCCTCTTTGGGGAATTTGCACCGTGTTTCGTTCGTTGCACGCTAACAGCAGGGTCTGTTGTTTGATTCGACGACTAACTGTGTGTTTAAATGTTCGGTTGGAGTCAAGAACGGTGTCCTAACATCATCAAGCGCTATACATTTTTTCTTCTCAATATGACGATTATCATTTTCAGGAGGACGTGAACTTCAATGATATACGGTGGATAGGCGGCAGGAACCATTGAAGGCTATGTCTGAAAAGTGTTGCAGTTTCCTCATATTCCAAGTCCAGCTTGTTGCAGGAGCTATTGAGTGCTCTGTGCACACCGTGTGCTGTGTGTCTCATCCGTTTTGATCATGTTTCGATATTCCAATTGTTTACGATGAATGATGATATCGTATGACAGCGAACAGTTGGCTGTGTTCACTTTCTGCGCGGTTTCGCCTTATGTCTTTTTGTTTGGGAGATGAGAATTCGGATAATTACGCTGGCACGGGCGGTTGAGCAATTATGGATTTTAATTCATTTGCAGTGATACCGAGGCCTTCCATAACCAATAACAATATATGCAGTACTACCTACCCACCAACCCACCCTATTGTTTCCCACAAGAGGGCTTGCTTTGTTATTCGGTTATTATATCTCCTCATCACATGTCCAACATACGACCATTGTCTTTTCTTGATTACTGAAGATATTAGTGGTTGATTGGCGATTTCTCTAATTTCTTCGTTTGTTTTTTATTCGTTCCACGCTATACCAAGTATTTTCCTTAGACATTTATTTTCGAATGCGTTCAACTTTGTTTCTATGCATCTTGTTGTTTTCCAGCTCTCACATGCATACATAAGGGTAGATAGTACATTTGATTTGATTAGTCTACTACTTTTCAAGACTTCTGAAAGACATTGCTGCTTTAGCTATTCTGATTCTAATTTCTTTACTTGTATCCCCTTCCCGATCAATGGGACTTCAGAGGATAGATAAAGTGGTCTATTTCTTCCACTGGTTTATTTTCCATGTATATTCTGTCATCTTTTGGAATTAAGCTTTTCATGACTTTAGTCTTTTTATGATTGATCTCAAGCCCAATTTTACTGGCTATTGATGATAGTTCATTTGTGTTTTCCTGCATCGTTTTTATCTGACTGCTGATGAGGACTATGTCATCAGCGAAGTCGAGGTCCTCCAAATGGTCTCATTGTATCCATTTGATGCCTTTGTTACCTCTGCATCATTTCTTCATTATGAATTCCATTACAATTCTACTACACCTTTATACTGTCCCCAAAACAAAAAGCAGGAGCCATCTACATAAATAATGAGCCGGTGAAAGAAGAAATACAAACAAATTGTCTTGGAAACAGCAGATAAATAAGGCAACCCAAAAAGCAAGGAGGAAACTAAGAAAGCTGCGTGGAACCACATGGGGTAAAAAAAAAAAGTAAAGTAAAGAGCCCCCGTCACGCCAAGTGGCGTATAGGGAATATGGTGTTAGTGACTATAAATTTTACAGACCTTCGGCAAATGACTTTTGGGGTAATGTGGTCGGTATCATGTCCGTGTCGCTTTACTTTCTCAGAAAAAAATCCGGTACCCATTTAAGGCTGGGTGAACCCGGAAGCTGTCGGTTGAGATCAAACCGTACCTCTTGTCCTTTGTAGTCCAGTTCACTGAGCTATCGCGGCTCCCTACCACATGGGGTGCGAGTCGAAAAATACTGAGCAGAGTTTACCAACAGAGTATATACCCACATTAAGAATATGGATAATCTTCATGGTGATCAGCATCAAACACCACTCTGCAAGAACTGGATAAAATATGAAATCAGGCACTTATGGTCATCACAGGAGCAATGAAATCAACATCAATATTGGAGATGGAGAAATTGTAGAGGATACCAGCACTGAGAGAACCGAGGGACACAAAGGTGCTGATACAGGTAGACAAATTTTCATACACGCCGAGACATCCAATGAAGGACTGTTTCCACAATCTTGCATTCGGACGGCTTAAGAGAAGCAGTTTTATCCACCAAGCCAAGCAAATTTGTAGACAAACACCAGACATACCAAGAGTTGTTAGCCTCGTACTGTCCATACCAAAACTCACTCCCTGGACAGAGGAATCAGGATTGCCAATACAAATACGGACAGAAGTTAAAGGAATATTTGAGAAGGAGGAGCAGAATAGTCTACAGTAAAAAAGTAAAGTACCCCCCGTCACGCCAAGTGGCATATAGGGAAATATGGTGTTAGTGACCCTATATTTTACAGACCTTCACACATGATTTTTGGGGTAATGTGGTCGGTATTACGCCCGTGCTGCTTTACTTTCCCAGAAAAAATCCGGTACCCATTTTAAGGCTGGGTGAACCCGGAGCCGTCGGTTGGGATCGAACCCTACCCCTTGTCCGTAGTAGTCCAGTTCACTAACCACTGAGCTATCGCGGCTCCCACTAATTTTTTAGGGAATTAGTAAAACCCAGGTGTCCTCGCCAGGGTACGAACCCCGGCTGTTGCCGTGGTAAGCCAACCGCCTATCGATTGCGCTAACCGGACACCCTACAGTATTAAACAATAATTCTCAGTTTCTTGGATGAAGAATACCTGCAAGATCTATGGATCAGCACAGAATAGAGTAAAGAATGAGGAAGCATAGAGTACCCAAAAGAAGAATGTTGAAAGAAGATGAGAACATCTTCATTCCTCTTCTTAGCTGTCCATGGTACCATGGTACCATTTCAATATTCTTCTGTAAAACCACATTTCTACAGACTCCAGTGATTTTCTTGTCTGTTTATTCGCATCCATATGTTAAGACTGGCTCTACATAACATCTCTCTCTCTCTCTCTCTCTCTCTCTCTCTCTGCGATCAGGACTCAATCATAGTAGGATTCCAGACTCTCACATGAAGTCAGCTGTCAGGTTAAGTGTGTTGATCGCCCCCACAGACATAACATTTAAGAACTCTTTTTTCTTGTTTCTATTGTCAAAAATGGATTGCATAGTATCTTCCTCATTTTTTGGAAAGTTTCTTTTGCCTGAGCTATTCAGTGACCTCCAGAGAAGTCGAAGCAAAAAGAGAGCTAATATTAGAAAGAGACAATCATCATTTTTTGGCCATGTAATGAGAAGAGAACAACTTGAATATATTGTAACAACTGGAAAAATTGAGCGACGAAGAGATAGAGGGAAGCAAAGAGAAAAAATAACAGATGGCTTAAGAGAATGGCTTGGCAGAAGGTCAACAACAGAAATTATAAATAGCTGCCGAGATCGAAAGTTGTGGAGAGGCATGATCACCTACGCCAGTGGCCCGGTACTTGATGATGATCTTAGATTATTGATAATATATCCATTGATGTTTAGTCCTCGCATCCCCATATGTTCTTGAAAATCTGCTCAGTGTGTAAGTTAAACAGCCATGGTGATATTATTTAATTCTGTTTTTTTATTCCTCTGTTTATATTAATAGGTGTAGAGTTCTCATTGTTGCATTTTATCATAGCTGTTTGTTCCCAGTATAAATTACATATCAGTCGTGTATATATATATATATATATATATATATATATATATATATATATATATATATATCGGCGATCAGGACTCAATCAGAGTAGGATTCCAGACTCTCACATGAAGTCAGCTGTCAGGTTAAGTGTGTTGATCGCCCCCACAGAATTCTGCCAGATCCACTCTCCCGTTAAAACGTTGCACTGTGTTCTGCGCCAGTGGCCCAGTGCATCCGATTTCAGCCAGCATTTTATTCATTCCTTAGCCTTTGATTGTCCCCAATCTTCCTGCAAGGCAGCAGATGATTTTTTCTGTAGGGGAATTCTGCCCTTAGATGGTCGGTCCTACCAGGTTTACGAGCACCATCTGCCCGAGTCACTAGACGTGACTAACACAGACAATGCAAACACAAAGATAGGAGATGTGACCAACACAGACATGCACACAACGATACGAGGCATGACTGACACACATCACAATATATGACACATAAACATACACATAAAGAAATGAAATATGATATATATATATATGAGATGTTAGTATCTCTCACAGTTGTTCTCTGTTTACTCTGTCGAATGCTTTTTCCTGGTCAATGAAGGCTATGTATAAGTTTTGATTGTGTTCTGTCCTTTTTTCTGCAAGCTGTTTTAGTGTGAATAGTGCGTCGGTACATCCTCTGTTTTTTCGGAACCCCCATTTGAGAATCGCTTAACTGTAGTTCTATTATTGGTCTCAGCCTTTTTTCCAAGATTTTGGCGTATAGCTTTCCTTCATGTCTGAGAAGAGATATACCTCTAAATTGATTGCAGTCTCTTTTGCTACCTTTCTTTTTCCATATTTCTCCAAACATGTCTAGAGGTGCTCAGATCCACTTCTCAGCAAGTCCTGCATACCCATTAAGTTACTCATTTCTGGCTGTGCCCATCTTAACTTCCATCTTTTTCATCCGAGAGAGTGACGAGGACTCATGGTTGTCGAAGCCCTGTGCCCTACCCACATCTCGGAGGCCATTGATAATGTCCGTCCAATCCATTCGTTGACCGTCCTCAATGACAGTGCAGCTAGCCAACCTGACCAGTCTTTAATTTCCCCGGACTCCCAAATGTCCTGGAACGTAGACCAGGCAGTGATGGAGTGTGTCTTGGAACTACAGCTAAAGAAAAACTATTGCAGATCTACAATATTTGTTGGATTACAGGTAGAGAGAGAGTACCATACCTATGGAGAGAAACAATTACAATATCATTACTAAAGCCAGGAAAAGATGATTCTATAACATCCAGCTATCAACAAATCAGCCTTACAAGCTGTTTGTGTAAAGTCCTAGAAAGTGAAAACTTCTTTGTCCCACAGCAAACAGGCTTTAGACAGTGTTACTCTACCGAAGATCTAGCGACCTATCTTTACCAGGAAATTAATGATGCATTTCAAGAAAAGAAACTGGTACAGCATGGATGAAAGCATTTGATAAGATATGGAAGGTAGGGCTTTTGAAGAAATTACGGAGTAAATGGCAGGATGTAGAAATGGGTGAAAGCATACCTGTATAACAAGAAAGACAGAGTGCAGCTGGATAGTCTTAGAAGTAATAAGGTTCTACTGTGCCAGGGCGTCCTACAGGGAGGGATACTATCTCCAACACTTTTTCTAGTCTACATATATCAAAGTGGCAATGTATGCAGATGACCTGGTAATATAGTGCACAGAAAAGTATGCAACAGTGGCCTCCAAATTGTTGCAGAGAGCTATGAATGCACTGAACTCACAAATAGATGATTTATCAGCATCAATAACAGACAAATGCAGTACTTGAGGACTTCCGTTTCAAAATGGTGAAACGTTTCACGTTCTCTCGATCGCTGCAGAATATACATCTGCTTAACTTCGGCTCTCTAATGCAATTTACTGTGTTGAACTCAAAATGATGTTCTATTTAGGAACTCTGCGCCGACGAAGTGGACAAATCTGCACCGCTGAGTACATACAGCAATGTTTCTTCTTGACAAGTCAAGTATTGTAAAAGCTAGCTTCACCGTCTAGTGTTGACATGCAGTTTACGTCATATTGAGTGCGGTTCAATGGCGACGTTGGAATTGTTTGACGCAAGCTATTTACATGCTGAAACGCAATGGATTGTTCCGTCAAGTCGACCGAAGATTTTCCTCTTTGGGGAATTTGCACCGTGTTTCGTTCGTTGCACGCTAACAGCAGGGTCTGTTGTTTGATTCGACGACTAACTGTGTGTTTAAATGTTCGGTTGGAGTCAAGAACGGTGTCCTAACATCATCAAGCGCTATACATTTTTTCTTCTCAATATGACGATTATCATTTTCAGGAGGACGTGAACTTCAATGATATACGGTGGATAGGCGGCAGGAACCATTGAAGGCTATGTCTGAAAAGTGTTGCAGTTTCCTCATATTCCAAGTCCAGCTTGTTGCAGGAGCTATTGAGTGCTCTGTGCACACCGTGTGCTGTGTGTCTCATCCGTTTTGATCATGTTTCGATATTCCAATTGTTTACGATGAATGATGATATCGTATGACAGCGAACAGTTGGCTGTGTTCACTTTCTGCGCGGTTTCGCCTTATGTCTTTTTGTTTGGGAAATGAGAATTCGGATAATTACGCTGGCACGGGCGGTTGAGCAATTATGGATTTTAATTCATTTGCAGTGATACCGAGGCCTTCCATAACCAATAACAATATATGCAGTACTACCTACCCACCAACCCACCCTATTGTTTCCCACAAGAGGGCTTGCTTTGTTATTCGGTTATTATATCTCCTCATCACATGTCCAACATACGACCATTGTCTTTTCTTGATTACTGAAGATATTAGTGGTTGATTGGCGATTTCTCTAATTTCTTCGTTTGTTTTTTATTCGTTCCACGCTATACCAAGTATTTTCCTTAGACATTTATTTTCGAATGCGTTCAACTTTGTTTCTATGCATCTTGTTGTTTTCCAGCTCTCACATGCATACATAAGGGTAGATAGTACATTTGATTTGATTAGTCTACTACTTTTCAAGACTTCTGAAAGACATTGCTGCTTTAGCTATTCTGATTCTAATTTCTTTACTTGTATCCCCTTCCCGATCAATGGGACTTCAGAGGATAGATAAAGTGGTCTATTTCTTCCACTGGTTTATTTTCCATGTATATTCTGTCATCTTTTGGAATTAAGCTTTTCATGACTTTAGTCTTTTTATGATTGATCTCAAGCCCAATTTTACTGGCTATTGATGATAGTTCATTTGTGTTTTCCTGCATCGTTTTTATCTGACTGCTGATGAGGACTATGTCATCAGCGAAGTCGAGGTCCTCCAAATGGTCTCATTGTATCCATTTGATGCCTTTGTTACCTCTGCATCATTTCTTCATTATGAATTCCATTACAATTCTACTACACCTTTATACTGTCCCCAAAACAAAAAGCAGGAGCCATCTACATAAATAATGAGCCGGTGAAAGAAGAAATACAAACAAATTGTCTTGGAAACAGCAGATAAATAAGGCAACCCAAAAAGCAAGGAGGAAACTAAGAAAGCTGCGTGGAACCACATGGGGTAAAAAAAAAAAGTAAAGTAAAGAGCCCCCGTCACGCCAAGTGGCGTATAGGGAATATGGTGTTAGTGACTATAAATTTTACAGACCTTCGGCAAATGACTTTTGGGGTAATGTGGTCGGTATCATGTCCGTGTCGCTTTACTTTCTCAGAAAAAAATCCGGTACCCATTTAAGGCTGGGTGAACCCGGAAGCTGTCGGTTGAGATCAAACCGTACCTCTTGTCCTTTGTAGTCCAGTTCACTGAGCTATCGCGGCTCCCTACCACATGGGGTGCGAGTCGAAAAATACTGAGCAGAGTTTACCAACAGAGTATATACCCACATTAAGAATATGGATAATCTTCATGGTGATCAGCATCAAACACCACTCTGCAAGAACTGGATAAAATATGAAATCAGGCACTTATGGTCATCACAGGAGCAATGAAATCAACATCAATATTGGAGATGGAGAAATTGTAGAGGATACCAGCACTGAGAGAACCGAGGGACACAAAGGTGCTGATACAGGTAGACAAATTTTCATACACGCCGAGACATCCAATGAAGGACTGTTTCCACAATCTTGCATTCGGACGGCTTAAGAGAAGCAGTTTTATCCACCAAGCCAAGCAAATTTGTAGACAAACACCAGACATACCAAGAGTTGTTAGCCTCGTACTGTCCATACCAAAACTCACTCCCTGGACAGAGGAATCAGGATTGCCAATACAAATACGGACAGAAGTTAAAGGAATATTTGAGAAGGAGGAGCAGAATAGTCTACAGTAAAAAAGTAAAGTACCCCCCGTCACGCCAAGTGGCATATAGGGAAATATGGTGTTAGTGACCCTATATTTTACAGACCTTCACACATGATTTTTGGGGTAATGTGGTCGGTATTACGCCCGTGCTGCTTTACTTTCCCAGAAAAAATCCGGTACCCATTTTAAGGCTGGGTGAACCCGGAGCCGTCGGTTGGGATCGAACCCTACCCCTTGTCCGTAGTAGTCCAGTTCACTAACCACTGAGCTATCGCGGCTCCCACTAATTTTTTAGGGAATTAGTAAAACCCAGGTGTCCTCGCCAGGGTACGAACCCCGGCTGTTGCCGTGGTAAGCCAACCGCCTATCGATTGCGCTAACCGGACACCCTACAGTATTAAACAATAATTCTCAGTTTCTTGGATGAAGAATACCTGCAAGATCTATGGATCAGCACAGAATAGAGTAAAGAATGAGGAAGCATAGAGTACCCAAAAGAAGAATGTTGAAAGAAGATGAGAACATCTTCATTCCTCTTCTTAGCTGTCCATGGTACCATGGTACCATTTCAATATTCTTCTGTAAAACCACATTTCTACAGACTCCAGTGATTTTCTTGTCTGTTTATTCGCATCCATATGTTAAGACTGGCTCTACATAACATTTCTCTCTCTCTCTCTCTCTCTCTCTCTCTCTCTGCGATCAGGACTCAATCATAGTAGGATTCCAGACTCTCACATGAAGTCAGCTGTCAGGTTAAGTGTGTTGATCGCCCCCACAGACATAACATTTAAGAACTCTTTTTTCTTGTTTCTATTGTCAAAAATGGATTGCATAGTATCTTCCTCATTTTTTGGAAAGTTTCTTTTGCCTGAGCTATTCAGTGACCTCCAGAGAAGTCGAAGCAAAAAGAGAGCTAATATTAGAAAGAGACAATCATCATTTTTTGGCCATGTAATGAGAAGAGAACAACTTGAATATATTGTAACAACTGGAAAAATTGAGCGACGAAGAGATAGAGGGAAGCAAAGAGAAAAAATAACAGATGGCTTAAGAGAATGGCTTGGCAGAAGGTCAACAACAGAAATTATAAATAGCTGCCGAGATCGAAAGTTGTGGAGAGGCATGATCACCTACGCCAGTGGCCCGGTACTTGATGATGATCTTAGATTATTGATAATATATCCATTGATGTTTAGTCCTCGCATCCCCATATGTTCTTGAAAATCTGCTCAGTGTGTAAGTTAAACAGCCATGGTGATATTATTTAATTCTGTTTTTTTATTCCTCTGTTTATATTAATAGGTGTAGAGTTCTCATTGTTGCATTTTATCATAGCTGTTTGTTCCCAGTATAAATTACATATCAGTCGTGTGTATATATATATATATATATATATATATATATATATATATATATATATATATCGGCGATCAGGACTCAATCAGAGTAGGATTCCAGACTCTCACATGAAGTCAGCTGTCAGGTTAAGTGTGTTGATCGCCCCCACAGAATTCTGCCAGATCCACTCTCCCGTTAAAACGTTGCACTGTGTTCTGCGCCAGTGGCCCAGTGCATCCGATTTCAGCCAGCATTTTATTCATTCCTTAGCCTTTGATTGTCCCCAATCTTCCTGCAAGGCAGCAGATGATTTTTTCTGTAGGGGAATTCTGCCCTTAGATGGTCGGTCCTACCAGGTTTACGAGCACCATCTGCCCGAGTCACTAGACGTGACTAACACAGACAATGCAAACACAAAGATAGGAGATGTGACCAACACAGACATGCACACAACGATACGAGGCATGACTGACACACATCACAATATATGACACATAAACATACACATAAAGAAATGAAATATGATATATATATATATGAGATGTTAGTATCTCTCACAGTTGTTCTCTGTTTACTCTGTCGAATGCTTTTTCCTGGTCAATGAAGGCTATGTATAAGTTTTGATTGTGTTCTGTCCTTTTTTCTGCAAGCTGTTTTAGTGTGAATAGTGCGTCGGTACATCCTCTGTTTTTTCGGAACCCCCATTTGAGAATCGCTTAACTGTAGTTCTATTATTGGTCTCAGCCTTTTTTCCAAGATTTTGGCGTATAGCTTTCCTTCATGTCTGAGAAGAGATATACCTCTAAATTGATTGCAGTCTCTTTTGCTACCTTTCTTTTTCCATATTTCTCCAAACATGTCTAGAGGTGCTCAGATCCACTTCTCAGCAAGTCCTGCATACCCATTAAGTTACTCATTTCTGGCTGTGCCCATCTTAACTTCCATCTTTTTCATCCGAGAGAGTGACGAGGACTCATGGTTGTCGAAGCCCTGTGCCCTACCCACATCTCGGAGGCCATTGATAATGTCCGTCCAATCCATTCGTTGACCGTCCTCAATGACAGTGCAGCTAGCCAACCTGACCAGTCTTTAATTTCCCCGGACTCCCAAATGTCCTGGAACGTAGACCAGGCAGTGATGGAGTGTGTCTTGGAACTACAGCTAAAGAAAAACTATTGCAGATCTACAATATTTGTTGGATTACAGGTAGAGAGAGAGTACCATACCTATGGAGAGAAACAATTACAATATCATTACTAAAGCCAGGAAAAGATGATTCTATAACATCCAGCTATCAACAAATCAAAAGTTTTTTTCTGTTGTTGTTTGTCTGTTAATTTTTCCGAGTGCTAACACATACTTATTTGTTCTATTATTCCCTATCAACAAATCAGCCTTACAAGCTGTTTGTGTAAAGTCCTAGAAAGTGAAAACTTCTTTGTCCCACAGCAAACAGGCTTTAGACAGTGTTACTCTACCGAAGATCTAGCGACCTATCTTTACCAGGAAATTAATGATGCATTTCAAGAAAAGAAACTGGTACAGCATGGATGAAAGCATTTGATAAGATATGGAAGGTAGGGCTTTTGAAGAAATTACGGAGTAAATGGCAGGATGTAGAAATGGGTGAAAGCATACCTGTATAACAAGAAAGACAGAGTGCAGCTGGATAGTCTTAGAAGTAATAAGGTTCTACTGTGCCAGGGCGTCCTACAGGGAGGGATACTATCTCCAACACTTTTTCTAGTCTACATATATCAAAGTGGCAATGTATGCAGATGACCTGGTAATATAGTGCACAGAAAAGTATGCAACAGTGGCCTCCAAATTGTTGCAGAGAGCTATGAATGCACTGAACTCACAAATAGATGATTTATCAGCATCAATAACAGACAAATGCAGTACTTGAGGACTTCCGTTTCAAAATGGTGAAACGTTTCACGTTCTCTCGATCGCTGCAGAATATACATCTGCTTAACTTCGGCTCTCTAATGCAATTTACTGTGTTGAACTCAAAATGATGTTCTATTTAGGAACTCTGCGCCGACGAAGTGGACAAATCTGCACCGCTGAGTACATACAGCAATGTTTCTTCTTGACAAGTCAAGTATTGTAAAAGCTAGCTTCACCGTCTAGTGTTGACATGCAGTTTACGTCATATTGAGTGCGGTTCAATGGCGACGTTGGAATTGTTTGACGCAAGCTATTTACATGCTGAAACGCAATGGATTGTTCCGTCAAGTCGACCGAAGATTTTCCTCTTTGGGGAATTTGCACCGTGTTTCGTTCGTTGCACGCTAACAGCAGGGTCTGTTGTTTGATTCGACGACTAACTGTGTGTTTAAATGTTCGGTTGGAGTCAAGAACGGTGTCCTAACATCATCAAGCGCTATACATTTTTTCTTCTCAATATGACGATTATCATTTTCAGGAGGACGTGAACTTCAATGATATACGGTGGATAGGCGGCAGGAACCATTGAAGGCTATGTCTGAAAAGTGTTGCAGTTTCCTCATATTCCAAGTCCAGCTTGTTGCAGGAGCTATTGAGTGCTCTGTGCACACCGTGTGCTGTGTGTCTCATCCGTTTTGATCATGTTTCGATATTCCAATTGTTTACGATGAATGATGATATCGTATGACAGCGAACAGTTGGCTGTGTTCACTTTCTGCGCGGTTTCGCCTTATGTCTTTTTGTTTGGGAAATGAGAATTCGGATAATTACGCTGGCACGGGCGGTTGAGCAATTATGGATTTTAATTCATTTGCAGTGATACCGAGGCCTTCCATAACCAATAACAATATATGCAGTACTACCTACCCACCAACCCACCCTATTGTTTCCCACAAGAGGGCTTGCTTTGTTATTCGGTTATTATATCTCCTCATCACATGTCCAACATACGACCATTGTCTTTTCTTGATTACTGAAGATATTAGTGGTTGATTGGCGATTTCTCTAATTTCTTCGTTTGTTTTTTATTCGTTCCACGCTATACCAAGTATTTTCCTTAGACATTTATTTTCGAATGCGTTCAACTTTGTTTCTATGCATCTTGTTGTTTTCCAGCTCTCACATGCATACATAAGGGTAGATAGTACATTTGATTTGATTAGTCTACTACTTTTCAAGACTTCTGAAAGACATTGCTGCTTTAGCTATTCTGATTCTAATTTCTTTACTTGTATCCCCTTCCCGATCAATGGGACTTCAGAGGATAGATAAAGTGGTCTATTTCTTCCACTGGTTTATTTTCCATGTATATTCTGTCATCTTTTGGAATTAAGCTTTTCATGACTTTAGTCTTTTTATGATTGATCTCAAGCCCAATTTTACTGGCTATTGATGATAGTTCATTTGTGTTTTCCTGCATCGTTTTTATCTGACTGCTGATGAGGACTATGTCATCAGCGAAGTCGAGGTCCTCCAAATGGTCTCATTGTATCCATTTGATGCCTTTGTTACCTCTGCATCATTTCTTCATTATGAATTCCATTACAATTCTACTACACCTTTATACTGTCCCCAAAACAAAAAGCAGGAGCCATCTACATAAATAATGAGCCGGTGAAAGAAGAAATACAAACAAATTGTCTTGGAAACAGCAGATAAATAAGGCAACCCAAAAAGCAAGGAGGAAACTAAGAAAGCTGCGTGGAACCACATGGGGTAAAAAAAAAAAGTAAAGTAAAGAGCCCCCGTCACGCCAAGTGGCGTATAGGGAATATGGTGTTAGTGACTATAAATTTTACAGACCTTCGGCAAATGACTTTTGGGGTAATGTGGTCGGTATCATGTCCGTGTCGCTTTACTTTCTCAGAAAAAAATCCGGTACCCATTTAAGGCTGGGTGAACCCGGAAGCTGTCGGTTGAGATCAAACCGTACCTCTTGTCCTTTGTAGTCCAGTTCACTGAGCTATCGCGGCTCCCTACCACATGGGGTGCGAGTCGAAAAATACTGAGCAGAGTTTACCAACAGAGTATATACCCACATTAAGAATATGGATAATCTTCATGGTGATCAGCATCAAACACCACTCTGCAAGAACTGGATAAAATATGAAATCAGGCACTTATGGTCATCACAGGAGCAATGAAATCAACATCAATATTGGAGATGGAGAAATTGTAGAGGATACCAGCACTGAGAGAACCGAGGGACACAAAGGTGCTGATACAGGTAGACAAATTTTCATACACGCCGAGACATCCAATGAAGGACTGTTTCCACAATCTTGCATTCGGACGGCTTAAGAGAAGCAGTTTTATCCACCAAGCCAAGCAAATTTGTAGACAAACACCAGACATACCAAGAGTTGTTAGCCTCGTACTGTCCATACCAAAACTCACTCCCTGGACAGAGGAATCAGGATTGCCAATACAAATACGGACAGAAGTTAAAGGAATATTTGAGAAGGAGGAGCAGAATAGTCTACAGTAAAAAAGTAAAGTACCCCCCGTCACGCCAAGTGGCATATAGGGAAATATGGTGTTAGTGACCCTATATTTTACAGACCTTCACACATGATTTTTGGGGTAATGTGGTCGGTATTACGCCCGTGCTGCTTTACTTTCCCAGAAAAAATCCGGTACCCATTTTAAGGCTGGGTGAACCCGGAGCCGTCGGTTGGGATCGAACCCTACCCCTTGTCCGTAGTAGTCCAGTTCACTAACCACTGAGCTATCGCGGCTCCCACTAATTTTTTAGGGAATTAGTAAAACCCAGGTGTCCTCGCCAGGGTACGAACCCCGGCTGTTGCCGTGGTAAGCCAACCGCCTATCGATTGCGCTAACCGGACACCCTACAGTATTAAACAATAATTCTCAGTTTCTTGGATGAAGAATACCTGCAAGATCTATGGATCAGCACAGAATAGAGTAAAGAATGAGGAAGCATAGAGTACCCAAAAGAAGAATGTTGAAAGAAGATGAGAACATCTTCATTCCTCTTCTTAGCTGTCCATGGTACCATGGTACCATTTCAATATTCTTCTGTAAAACCACATTTCTACAGACTCCAGTGATTTTCTTGTCTGTTTATTCGCATCCATATGTTAAGACTGGCTCTACATAACATCTCTCTCTCTCTCTCTCTCTCTCTGCGATCAGGACTCAATCATAGTAGGATTCCAGACTCTCACATGAAGTCAGCTGTCAGGTTAAGTGTGTTGATCGCCCCCACAGACATAACATTTAAGAACTCTTTTTTCTTGTTTCTATTGTCAAAAATGGATTGCATAGTATCTTCCTCATTTTTTGGAAAGTTTCTTTTGCCTGAGCTATTCAGTGACCTCCAGAGAAGTCGAAGCAAAAAGAGAGCTAATATTAGAAAGAGACAATCATCATTTTTTGGCCATGTAATGAGAAGAGAACAACTTGAATATATTGTAACAACTGGAAAAATTGAGCGACGAAGAGATAGAGGGAAGCAAAGAGAAAAAATAACAGATGGCTTAAGAGAATGGCTTGGCAGAAGGTCAACAACAGAAATTATAAATAGCTGCCGAGATCGAAAGTTGTGGAGAGGCATGATCACCTACGCCAGTGGCCCGGTACTTGATGATGATCTTAGATTATTGATAATATATCCATTGATGTTTAGTCCTCGCATCCCCATATGTTCTTGAAAATCTGCTCAGTGTGTAAGTTAAACAGCCATGGTGATATTATTTAATTCTGTTTTTTTATTCCTCTGTTTATATTAATAGGTGTAGAGTTCTCATTGTTGCATTTTATCATAGCTGTTTGTTCCCAGTATAAATTACATATCAGTCGTGTGTATATATATATATATATATATATATATATATATATATATATATATATATATATATATCGGCGATCAGGACTCAATCAGAGTAGGATTCCAGACTCTCACATGAAGTCAGCTGTCAGGTTAAGTGTGTTGATCGCCCCCACAGAATTCTGCCAGATCCACTCTCCCGTTAAAACGTTGCACTGTGTTCTGCGCCAGTGGCCCAGTGCATCCGATTTCAGCCAGCATTTTATTCATTCCTTAGCCTTTGATTGTCCCCAATCTTCCTGCAAGGCAGCAGATGATTTTTTCTGTAGGGGAATTCTGCCCTTAGATGGTCGGTCCTACCAGGTTTACGAGCACCATCTGCCCGAGTCACTAGACGTGACTAACACAGACAATGCAAACACAAAGATAGGAGATGTGACCAACACAGACATGCACACAACGATACGAGGCATGACTGACACACATCACAATATATGACACATAAACATACACATAAAGAAATGAAATATGATATATATATATATATGAGATGTTAGTATCTCTCACAGTTGTTCTCTGTTTACTCTGTCGAATGCTTTTTCCTGGTCAATGAAGGCTATGTATAAGTTTTGATTGTGTTCTGTCCTTTTTTCTGCAAGCTGTTTTAGTGTGAATAGTGCGTCGGTACATCCTCTGTTTTTTCGGAACCCCCATTTGAGAATCGCTTAACTGTAGTTCTATTATTGGTCTCAGCCTTTTTTCCAAGATTTTGGCGTATAGCTTTCCTTCATGTCTGAGAAGAGATATACCTCTAAATTGATTGCAGTCTCTTTTGCTACCTTTCTTTTTCCATATTTCTCCAAACATGTCTAGAGGTGCTCAGATCCACTTCTCAGCAAGTCCTGCATACCCATTAAGTTACTCATTTCTGGCTGTGCCCATCTTAACTTCCATCTTTTTCATCCGAGAGAGTGACGAGGACTCATGGTTGTCGAAGCCCTGTGCCCTACCCACATCTCGGAGGCCATTGATAATGTCCGTCCAATCCATTCGTTGACCGTCCTCAATGACAGTGCAGCTAGCCAACCTGACCAGTCTTTAATTTCCCCGGACTCCCAAATGTCCTGGAACGTAGACCAGGCAGTGATGGAGTGTGTCTTGGAACTACAGCTAAAGAAAAACTATTGCAGATCTACAATATTTGTTGGATTACAGGTAGAGAGAGAGTACCATACCTATGGAGAGAAACAATTACAATATCATTACTAAAGCCAGGAAAAGATGATTCTATAACATCCAGCTATCAACAAATCAAAAGTTTTTTTCTGTTGTTGTTTGTCTGTTAATTTTTCCGAGTGCTAACACATACTTATTTGTTATATTATTCCCTATCAACAAATCAGCCTTACAAGCTGTTTGTGTAAAGTCCTAGAAAGTGAAAACTTCTTTGTCCCACAGCAAACAGGCTTTAGACAGTGTTACTCTACCGAAGATCTAGCGACCTATCTTTACCAGGAAATTAATGATGCATTTCAAGAAAAGAAACTGGTACAGCATGGATGAAAGCATTTGATAAGATATGGAAGGTAGGGCTTTTGAAGAAATTACGGAGTAAATGGCAGGATGTAGAAATGGGTGAAAGCATACCTGTATAACAAGAAAGACAGAGTGCAGCTGGATAGTCTTAGAAGTAATAAGGTTCTACTGTGCCAGGGCGTCCTACAGGGAGGGATACTATCTCCAACACTTTTTCTAGTCTACATATATCAAAGTGGCAATGTATGCAGATGACCTGGTAATATAGTGCACAGAAAAGTATGCAACAGTGGCCTCCAAATTGTTGCAGAGAGCTATGAATGCACTGAACTCACAAATAGATGATTTATCAGCATCAATAACAGACAAATGCAGTACTTGAGGACTTCCGTTTCAAAATGGTGAAACGTTTCACGTTCTCTCGATCGCTGCAGAATATACATCTGCTTAACTTCGGCTCTCTAATGCAATTTACTGTGTTGAACTCAAAATGATGTTCTATTTAGGAACTCTGCGCCGACGAAGTGGACAAATCTGCACCGCTGAGTACATACAGCAATGTTTCTTCTTGACAAGTCAAGTATTGTAAAAGCTAGCTTCACCGTCTAGTGTTGACATGCAGTTTACGTCATATTGAGTGCGGTTCAATGGCGACGTTGGAATTGTTTGACGCAAGCTATTTACATGCTGAAACGCAATGGATTGTTCCGTCAAGTCGACCGAAGATTTTCCTCTTTGGGGAATTTGCACCGTGTTTCGTTCGTTGCACGCTAACAGCAGGGTCTGTTGTTTGATTCGACGACTAACTGTGTGTTTAAATGTTCGGTTGGAGTCAAGAACGGTGTCCTAACATCATCAAGCGCTATACATTTTTTCTTCTCAATATGACGATTATCATTTTCAGGAGGACGTGAACTTCAATGATATACGGTGGATAGGCGGCAGGAACCATTGAAGGCTATGTCTGAAAAGTGTTGCAGTTTCCTCATATTCCAAGTCCAGCTTGTTGCAGGAGCTATTGAGTGCTCTGTGCACACCGTGTGCTGTGTGTCTCATCCGTTTTGATCATGTTTCGATATTCCAATTGTTTACGATGAATGATGATATCGTATGACAGCGAACAGTTGGCTGTGTTCACTTTCTGCGCGGTTTCGCCTTATGTCTTTTTGTTTGGGAAATGAGAATTCGGATAATTACGCTGGCACGGGCGGTTGAGCAATTATGGATTTTAATTCATTTGCAGTGATACCGAGGCCTTCCATAACCAATAACAATATATGCAGTACTACCTACCCACCAACCCACCCTATTGTTTCCCACAAGAGGGCTTGCTTTGTTATTCGGTTATTATATCTCCTCATCACATGTCCAACATACGACCATTGTCTTTTCTTGATTACTGAAGATATTAGTGGTTGATTGGCGATTTCTCTAATTTCTTCGTTTGTTTTTTATTCGTTCCACGCTATACCAAGTATTTTCCTTAGACATTTATTTTCGAATGCGTTCAACTTTGTTTCTATGCATCTTGTTGTTTTCCAGCTCTCACATGCATACATAAGGGTAGATAGTACATTTGATTTGATTAGTCTACTACTTTTCAAGACTTCTGAAAGACATTGCTGCTTTAGCTATTCTGATTCTAATTTCTTTACTTGTATCCCCTTCCCGATCAATGGGACTTCAGAGGATAGATAAAGTGGTCTATTTCTTCCACTGGTTTATTTTCCATGTATATTCTGTCATCTTTTGGAATTAAGCTTTTCATGACTTTAGTCTTTTTATGATTGATCTCAAGCCCAATTTTACTGGCTATTGATGATAGTTCATTTGTGTTTTCCTGCATCGTTTTTATCTGACTGCTGATGAGGACTATGTCATCAGCGAAGTCGAGGTCCTCCAAATGGTCTCATTGTATCCATTTGATGCCTTTGTTACCTCTGCATCATTTCTTCATTATGAATTCCATTACAATTCTACTACACCTTTATACTGTCCCCAAAACAAAAAGCAGGAGCCATCTACATAAATAATGAGCCGGTGAAAGAAGAAATACAAACAAATTGTCTTGGAAACAGCAGATAAATAAGGCAACCCAAAAAGCAAGGAGGAAACTAAGAAAGCTGCGTGGAACCACATGGGGTAAAAAAAAAAGTAAAGTAAAGAGCCCCCGTCACGCCAAGTGGCGTATAGGGAATATGGTGTTAGTGACTATAAATTTTACAGACCTTCGGCAAATGACTTTTGGGGTAATGTGGTCGGTATCATGTCCGTGTCGCTTTACTTTCTCAGAAAAAAATCCGGTACCCATTTAAGGCTGGGTGAACCCGGAAGCTGTCGGTTGAGATCAAACCGTACCTCTTGTCCTTTGTAGTCCAGTTCACTGAGCTATCGCGGCTCCCTACCACATGGGGTGCGAGTCGAAAAATACTGAGCAGAGTTTACCAACAGAGTATATACCCACATTAAGAATATGGATAATCTTCATGGTGATCAGCATCAAACACCACTCTGCAAGAACTGGATAAAATATGAAATCAGGCACTTATGGTCATCACAGGAGCAATGAAATCAACATCAATATTGGAGATGGAGAAATTGTAGAGGATACCAGCACTGAGAGAACCGAGGGACACAAAGGTGCTGATACAGGTAGACAAATTTTCATACACGCCGAGACATCCAATGAAGGACTGTTTCCACAATCTTGCATTCGGACGGCTTAAGAGAAGCAGTTTTATCCACCAAGCCAAGCAAATTTGTAGACAAACACCAGACATACCAAGAGTTGTTAGCCTCGTACTGTCCATACCAAAACTCACTCCCTGGACAGAGGAATCAGGATTGCCAATACAAATACGGACAGAAGTTAAAGGAATATTTGAGAAGGAGGAGCAGAATAGTCTACAGTAAAAAAGTAAAGTACCCCCCGTCACGCCAAGTGGCATATAGGGAAATATGGTGTTAGTGACCCTATATTTTACAGACCTTCACACATGATTTTTGGGGTAATGTGGTCGGTATTACGCCCGTGCTGCTTTACTTTCCCAGAAAAAATCCGGTACCCATTTTAAGGCTGGGTGAACCCGGAGCCGTCGGTTGGGATCGAACCCTACTCCTTGTCCGTAGTAGTCCAGTTCACTAACCACTGAGCTATCGCGGATCCCACTAAATTTTTAGGGAATTAGTAAAACCCAGGTGTCCTCGCCAGGGTACGAACCCCGGCTGTTGCCGTGGTAAGCCAACCGCCTATCGATTGCGCTAACCGGACACCCTACAGTATTAAACAATAATTCTCAGTTTCTTGGATGAAGAATACCTGCAAGATCTATGGATCAGCACAGAATAGAGTAAAGAATGAGGAAGCATAGAGTACCCAAAAGAAGAATGTTGAAAGAAGATGAGAACATCTTCATTCCTCTTCTTAGCTGTCCATGGTACCATGGTACCATTTCAATATTCTTCTGTAAAACCACATTTCTACAGACTCCAGTGATTTTCTTGTCTGTTTATTCGCATCCATATGTTAAGACTGGCTCTACATAACATTTCTCTCTCTCTCTCTCTCTCTCTGCGATCAGGACTCAATCATAGTAGGATTCCAGACTCTCACATGAAGTCAGCTGTCAGGTTAAGTGTGTTGATCGCCCCCACAGACATAACATTTAAGAACTCTTTTTTCTTGTTTCTATTGTCAAAAATGGATTGCATAGTATCTTCCTCATTTTTTGGAAAGTTTCTTTTGCCTGAGCTATTCAGTGACCTCCAGAGAAGTCGAAGCAAAAAGAGAGCTAATATTAGAAAGAGACAATCATCATTTTTTGGCCATGTAATGAGAAGAGAACAACTTGAATATATTGTAACAACTGGAAAAATTGAGCGACGAAGAGATAGAGGGAAGCAAAGAGAAAAAATAACAGATGGCTTAAGAGAATGGCTTGGCAGAAGGTCAACAACAGAAATTATAAATAGCTGCCGAGATCGAAAGTTGTGGAGAGGCATGATCACCTACGCCAGTGGCCCGGTACTTGATGATGATCTTAGATTATTGATAATATATCCATTGATGTTTAGTCCTCGCATCCCCATATGTTCTTGAAAATCTGCTCAGTGTGTAAGTTAAACAGCCATGGTGATATTATTTAATTCTGTTTTTTTATTCCTCTGTTTATATTAATAGGTGTAGAGTTCTCATTGTTGCATTTTATCATAGCTGTTTGTTCCCAGTATAAATTACATATCAGTCGTGTGTATATATATATATATATATATATATATATATATATATATATCGGCGATCAGGACTCAATCAGAGTAGGATTCCAGACTCTCACATGAAGTCAGCTGTCAGGTTAAGTGTGTTGATCGCCCCCACAGAATTCTGCCAGATCCACTCTCCCGTTAAAACGTTGCACTGTGTTCTGCGCCAGTGGCCCAGTGCATCCGATTTCAGCCAGCATTTTATTCATTCCTTAGCCTTTGATTGTCCCCAATCTTCCTGCAAGGCAGCAGATGATTTTTTCTGTAGGGGAATTCTGCCCTTAGATGGTCGGTCCTACCAGGTTTACGAGCACCATCTGCCCGAGTCACTAGACGTGACTAACACAGACAATGCAAACACAAAGATAGGAGATGTGACCAACACAGACATGCACACAACGATACGAGGCATGACTGACACACATCACAATATATGACACATAAACATACACATAAAGAAATGAAATATGATATATATATATATATATATGAGATGTTAGTATCTCTCACAGTTGTTCTCTATTTACTCTGTCGAATGCTTTTTCCTGGTCAATGAAGGCTATGTATAAGTTTTGATTGTGTTCTGTCCTTTTTTCTGCAAGCTGTTTTAGTGTGAATAGTGCGTCGGTACATCCTCTGTTTTTTCGGAACCCCCATTTGAGAATCGCTTAACTGTAGTTCTATTATTGGTCTCAGCCTTTTTTCCAAGATTTTGGCGTATAGCTTTCCTTCATGTCTGAGAAGAGATATACCTCTAAATTGATTGCAGTCTCTTTTGCTACCTTTCTTTTTCCATATTTCTCCAAACATGTCTAGAGGTGCTCAGATCCACTTCTCAGCAAGTCCTGCATACCCATTAAGTTACTCATTTCTGGCTGTGCCCATCTTAACTTCCATCTTTTTCATCCGAGAGAGTGACGAGGACTCATGGTTGTCGAAGCCCTGTGCCCTACCCACATCTCGGAGGCCATTGATAATGTCCGTCCAATCCATTCGTTGACCGTCCTCAATGACAGTGCAGCTAGCCAACCTGACCAGTCTTTAATTTCCCCGGACTCCCAAATGTCCTGGAACGTAGACCAGGCAGTGATGGAGTGTGTCTTGGAACTACAGCTAAAGAAAAACTATTGCAGATCTACAATATTTGTTGGATTACAGGTAGAGAGAGAGTACCATACCTATGGAGAGAAACAATTACAATATCATTACTAAAGCCAGGAAAAGATGATTCTATAACATCCAGCTATCAACAAATCAAAAGTTTTTTTCTGTTGTTGTTTGTCTGTTAATTTTTCCGAGTGCTAACACATACTTATTTGTTCTATTATTCCCTATCAACAAATCAGCCTTACAAGCTGTTTGTGTAAAGTCCTGCAAAGTGAAAACTTCTTTGTCCCACAGCAAACAGGCTTTAGACAGTGTTACTCTACCGAAGATCTAGCGACCTATCTTTACCAGGAAATTAATGATGCATTTCAAGAAAAGAAACTGGTACAGCATGGATGAAAGCATTTGATAAGATATGGAAGGTAGGGCTTTTGAAGAAATTACGGAGTAAATGGCAGGATGTAGAAATGGGTGAAAGCATACCTGTATAACAAGAAAGACAGAGTGCAGCTGGATAGTCTTAGAAGTAATAAGGTTCTACTGTGCCAGGGCGTCCTACAGGGAGGGATACTATCTCCAACGCTTTTTCTAGTCTACATATATCAAAGTGGCAATGTATGCAGATGACCTGGTAATATAGTGCACAGAAAAGTATGCAACAGTGGCCTCCAAATTGTTGCAGAGAGCTATGAATGCACTGAACTCACAAATAGATGATTTATCAGCATCAATAACAGACAAATGCAGTACTTGAGGACTTCCGTTTCAAAATGGTGAAACGTTTCACGTTCTCTCGATCGCTGCAGAATATACATCTGCTTAACTTCGGCTCTCTAATGCAATTTACTGTGTTGAACTCAAAATGATGTTCTATTTAGGAACTCTGCGCCGACGAAGTGGACAAATCTGCACCGCTGAGTACATACAGCAATGTTTCTTCTTGACAAGTCAAGTATTGTAAAAGCTAGCTTCACCGTCTAGTGTTGACATGCAGTTTACGTCATATTGAGTGCGGTTCAATGGCGACGTTGGAATTGTTTGACGCAAGCTATTTACATGCTGAAACGCAATGGATTGTTCCGTCAAGTCGACCGAAGATTTTCCTCTTTGGGGAATTTGCACCGTGTTTCGTTCGTTGCACGCTAACAGCAGGGTCTGTTGTTTGATTCGACGACTAACTGTGTGTTTAAATGTTCGGTTGGAGTCAAGAACGGTGTCCTAACATCATCAAGCGCTATACATTTTTTCTTCTCAATATGACGATTATCATTTTCAGGAGGACGTGAACTTCAATGATATACGGTGGATAGGCGGCAGGAACCATTGAAGGCTATGTCTGAAAAGTGTTGCAGTTTCCTCATATTCCAAGTCCAGCTTGTTGCAGGAGCTATTGAGTGCTCTGTGCACACCGTGTGCTGTGTGTCTCATCCGTTTTGATCATGTTTCGATATTCCAATTGTTTACGATGAATGATGATATCGTATGACAGCGAACAGTTGGCTGTGTTCACTTTCTGCGCGGTTTCGCCTTATGTCTTTTTGTTTGGGAAATGAGAATTCGGATAATTACGCTGGCACGGGCGGTTGAGCAATTATGGATTTTAATTCATTTGCAGTGATACCGAGGCCTTCCATAACCAATAACAATATATGCAGTACTACCTACCCACCAACCCACCCTATTGTTTCCCACAAGAGGGCTTGCTTTGTTATTCGGTTATTATATCTCCTCATCACATGTCCAACATACGACCATTGTCTTTTCTTGATTACTGAAGATATTAGTGGTTGATTGGCGATTTCTCTAATTTCTTCGTTTGTTTTTTATTCGTTCCACGCTATACCAAGTATTTTCCTTAGACATTTATTTTCGAATGCGTTCAACTTTGTTTCTATGCATCTTGTTGTTTTCCAGCTCTCACATGCATACATAAGGGTAGATAGTACATTTGATTTGATTAGTCTACTACTTTTCAAGACTTCTGAAAGACATTGCTGCTTTAGCTATTCTGATTCTAATTTCTTTACTTGTATCCCCTTCCCGATCAATGGGACTTCAGAGGATAGATAAAGTGGTCTATTTCTTCCACTGGTTTATTTTCCATGTATATTCTGTCATCTTTTGGAATTAAGCTTTTCATGACTTTAGTCTTTTTATGATTGATCTCAAGCCCAATTTTACTGGCTATTGATGATAGTTCATTTGTGTTTTCCTGCATCGTTTTTATCTGACTGCTGATGATGACTATGTCATCAGCGAAGTCGAGGTCCTCCAAATGGTCTCATTGTATCCATTTGATGCCTTTGTTACCTCTGCATCATTTCTTCATTATGAATTCCATTACAATTCTACTACACCTTTATACTGTCCCCAAAACAAAAAGCAGGAGCCATCTACATAAATAATGAGCCGGTGAAAGAAGAAATACAAACAAATTGTCTTGGA
Organism: Megaustenia siamemsis; assembly: GCA_032433765.1. Lineage (NCBI taxonomy): Eukaryota > Metazoa > Mollusca > Gastropoda > Stylommatophora > Ariophantidae > Megaustenia > Megaustenia siamemsis. Next base: position 40,471,390 of record JAVIAB010000117.1, on the reverse strand, counting down.
AACAGCAGATAAATAAGGCAACCCAAAAAGCAAGGAGGAAACTAAGAAAGCTGCGTGGAACCACATGGGGTAAAAAAAAAAAGTAAAGTAAAGAGCCCCCGTCACGCCAAGTGGCGTATAGGGAATATGGTGTTAGTGACTATAAATTTTACAGACCTTCGGCAAATGACTTTTGGGGTAATGTGGTCGGTATCATGTCCGTGTCGCTTTACTTTCTCAGAAAAAAATCCGGTACCCATTTAAGGCTGGGTGAACCCGGAAGCTGTCGGTTGAGATCAAACCGTACCTCTTGTCCTTTGTAGTCCAGTTCACTGAGCTATCGCGGCTCCCTACCACATGGGGTGCGAGTCGAAAAATACTGAGCAGAGTTTACCAACAGAGTATATACCCACATTAAGAATATGGATAATCTTCATGGTGATCAGCATCAAACACCACTCTGCAAGAACTGGATAAAATATGAAATCAGGCACTTATGGTCATCACAGGAGCAATGAAATCAACATCAATATTGGAGATGGAGAAATTGTAGAGGATACCAGCACTGAGAGAACCGAGGGACACAAAGGTGCTGATACAGGTAGACAAATTTTCATGCACGCCGAGACATCCAATGAAGGACTGTTTCCACAATCTTGCATTCGGACGGCTTAAGAGAAGCAGTTTTATCCACCAAGCCAAGCAAATTTGTAGACAAACACCAGACATACCAAGAGTTGTTAGCCTCGTACTGTCCATACCAAAACTCACTCCCTGGACAGAGGAATCAGGATTGCCAATACAAATACGGACAGAAGTTAAAGGAATATTTGACAAGGAGGAGCAGAATAGTCTACAGTAAAAAAGTAAAGTACCCCCCGTCACGCCAAGTGGCATATAGGGAAATATGGTGTTAGTGACCCTATATTTTACAGACCTTCACACATGATTTTTGGGGTAATGTGGTCGGTATTACGCCCGTGCTGCTTTACTTTCCCAGAAAAAATCCGGTACCCATTTTAAGGCTGGGTGAACCCGGAGCCGTCGGTTGGGATCGAACCCTACCCCTTGTCCGTAGTAGTCCAGTTCACTAACCACTGAGCTATCGCGGCTCCCACTAATTTTTTAGGGAATTAGTAAAACCCAGGTGTCCTCGCCAGGGTACGAACCCCGGCTGTTGCCGTGGTAAGCCAACCGCCTATCGATTGCGCTAACCGGACACTATTAAACAATAATTCTCAGTTTCTTGGATGAAGAATACCTGCAAGATCTATGGATCAGCACAGAATAGAGTAAAGAATGAGGAAGCATAGAGTACCCAAAAGAAGAATGTTGAAAGAAGATGAGAACATCTTCATTCCTCTTCTTAGCTGTCCATGGTACCATGGTACCATTTCAATATTCTTCTGTAAAACCACATTTCTACAGACTCCAGTGATTTTCTTGTCTGTTTATTCGCATCCATATGTTAAGACTGGCTCTACATAACATTTCTCTCTCTCTCTCTCTCTCTCTCTCTCTCTCTCTCTGCGATCAGGACTCAATCATAGTAGGATTCCAGACTCTCACATGAAGTCAGCTGTCAGGTTAAGTGTGTTGATCGCCCCCACAGACATAACATTTAAGAACTCTTTTTTCTTGTTTCTATTGTCAAAAATGGATTGCATAGTATCTTCCTCATTTTTTGGAAAGTTTCTTTTGCCTGAGCTATTCAGTGACCTCCAGAGAAGTCGAAGCAAAAAGAGAGCTAATATTAGAAAGAGACAATCATCATTTTTTTGGCCATGTAATGAGAAGAGAACAACTTGAATATATTGTAACAACTGGAAAAATTGAGCGACGAAGAGATAGAGGGAAGCAAAGAGAAAAAATAACAGATGGCTTAAGAGAATGGCTTGGCAGAAGGTCAACAACAGAAATTATAAATAGCTGCCGAGATCGAAAGTTGTGGAGAGGCATGATCACCTACGCCAGTGGCCCGGTACTTGATGATGATCTTAGATTATTGATAATATATCCATTGATGTTTAGTCCTCGCATCCCCATATGTTCTTGAAAATCTGCTCAGTGTGTAAGTTAAACAGCCATGGTGATATTATTTAATTCTGTTTTTTTATTCCTCTGTTTATATTAATAGGTGTAGAGTTCTCATTGTTGCATTTTATCATAGCTGTTTGTTCCCAGTATAAATTACATATCAGTCGTGTATATATATATATATATATATATATATATCGGCGATCAGGACTCAATCAGAGTAGGATTCCAGACTCTCACATGAAGTCAGCTGTCAGGTTAAGTGTGTTGATCGCCCCCACAGAATTCTGCCAGATCCACTCTCCCGTTAAAACGTTGCACTGTGTTCTGCGCCAGTGGCCCAGTGCATCCGATTTCAGCCAGCATTTTATTCATTCCTTAGCCTTTGATTGTCCCCAATCTTCCTGCAAGGCAGCAGATGATTTTTTCTGTAGGGGAATTCTGCCCTTAGATGGTCGGTCCTACCAGGTTTACGAGCACCATCTGCCCGAGTCACTAGACGTGACTAACACAGACAATGCAAACACAAAGATAGGAGATGTGACCAACACAGACATGCACACAACGATACGAGGCATGACTGACACACATCACAATATATGACACATAAACATACACATAAAGAAATGAAATATGATATATATATATATGAGATGTTAGTATCTCTCACAGTTGTTCTCTGTTTACTCGGTCGAATGCTTTTTCCTGGTCAATGAAGGCTATGTATAAGTTTTGATTGTGTTCTGTCCTTTTTTCTGCAAGCTGTTTTAGTGTGAATAGTGCGTCGGTACATCCTCTGTTTTTTCGGAACCCCCATTTGAGAATCGCTTAACTGTAGTTCTATTATTGGTCTCAGCCTTTTTTCCAAGATTTTGGCGTATAGCTTTCCTTCATGTCTGAGAAGAGATATACCTCTAAATTGATTGCAGTCTCTTTTGCTACCTTTCTTTTTCCATATTTCTCCAAACATGTCTAGAGGTGCTCAGATCCACTTCTCAGCAAGTCCTGCATACCCATTAAGTTACTCATTTCTGGCTGTGCCCATCTTAACTTCCATCTTTTTCATCCGAGAGGGTGACGAGGACTCATGGTTGTCGAAGCCCTGTGCCCTACCCACATCTCGGAGGCCATTGATAATGTCCTTCCAATCCATTCGTTGACCGTCCTCAATGACAGTGCAGCTAGCCAACCTGACCAGTCTTTAATTTCCCCGGACTCCCAAATGTCCTGGAACGTAGACCAGGCAGTGATGGAGTGTGTCTTGGAACTACAGCTAAAGAAAAACTATTGCAGATCTACAATATTTGTTGGATTACAGGTAGAGAGAGAGTACCATACCTATGGAGAGAAACAATTACAATATCATTACTAAAGCCAGGAAAAGATGATTCTATAACATCCAGCTATCAACAAATCAAAAGTTTTTTTCTGTTGTTGTTTGTCTGTTAATTTTTCCGAGTGCTAACACATACTTATTTGTTCTATTATTCCCTATCAACAAATCAGCCTTACAAGCTGTTTGTGTAAAGTCCTAGAAAGTGAAAACTTCTTTGTCCCACAGCAAACAGGCTTTAGACAGTGTTACTCTACCGAAGATCTAGCGACCTATCTTTACCAGGAAATTAATGATGCATTTCAAGAAAAGAAACTGGTACAGCATGGATGAAAGCATTTGATAAGATATGGAAGGTAGGGCTTTTGAAGAAATTACGGAGTAAATGGCAGGATGTAGAAATGGGTGAAAGCATACCTGTATAACAAGAAAGACAGAGTGCAGCTGGATAGTCTTAGAAGTAATAAGGTTCTACTGTGCCAGGGCGTCCTACAGGGAGGGATACTATCTCCAACACTTTTTCTAGTCTACATATATCAAAGTGGCAATGTATGCAGATGACCTGGTAATATAGTGCACAGAAAAGTATGCAACAGTTGCCTCCAAATTGTTGCAGAGAGCTATGAATGCACTGAACTCACAAATAGATGATTTATCAGCATCAATAATAGACAAATGCAGTACTTGAGGACTTCCGTTTCAAAATGGTGAAACGTTTCACGTTCTCTTGATCGCTGCAGAATATACATCTGCTTAACTTCGGCTCTCTAATGCTCAATACTGTGTTGAACTCAAAATAATGTTCTATTTAGGAACTCTGCGCCGACGAAGTGGACAAATCTGCACCGCTGAGTACATACAGCAATGTTTCTTCTTGACAAGTCAAGTATTGTAAAAGCTAGCTTCACCGTCTAGTGTTGACATGCAGTTTACGTCATATTGAGTGCGGTTCAATGGCGACGTTGGAATTGTTTGACGCAAGCTATTTACATGCTGAAACGCAATGGATTGTTCCGTCAAGTCGACCGAAGATTTTCCTCTTTGGGGAATTTGCACCGTGTTTCGTTCGTTGCACGCTAACAGCAGGGTCTGTTGTTTGATTCGACGACTAACTGTGTGTTTAAATGTTCGGTTGGAGTCAAGAACGGTGTCCTAACATCATCAAGCGCTATACATTTTTTCTTCTCAATATGACGATTATCATTTTCAGGAGGACGTGAACTTCAATGATATACGGTGGATAGGCGGCAGGAACCATTGAAGGCTATGTCTGAAAAGTGTTGCAGTTTCCTCATATTCCAAGTCCAGCTTGTTGCAGGAGCTATTGAGTGCTCTGTGCACACCGTGTGCTGTGTGTCTCATCCGTTTTGATCATGTTTCGATATTCCAATTGTTTACGATGAATGATGATATCGTATGACAGCGAACAGTTGGCTGTGTTCACTTTCTGCGCGGTTTCGCCTTATGTCTTTTTGTTTGGGAAATGAGAATTCGGATAATTACGCTGGCACGGGCGGTTGAGCAATTATGGATTTTAATTCATTTGCAGTGATACCGAGGCCTTCCATAACCAATAACAATATATGCAGTACTACCTACCCACCAACCCACCCTATTGTTTCCCACAAGAGGGCTTGCTTTGTTATTCGGTTATTATATCTCCTCATCACATGTCCAACATACGACCATTGTCTTTTCTTGATTACTGAAGATATTAGTGGTTGATTGGCGATTTCTCTAATTTCTTCGTTTGTTTTTTATTCGTTCCACGCTATACCAAGTATTTTCCTTAGACATTTATTTTCGAATGCGTTCAACTTTGTTTCTATGCATCTTGTTGTTTTCCAGCTCTCACATGCATACATAAGGGTAGATAGTACATTTGATTTGATTAGTCTAAGTTTTGTTTTTGTGCTGATGAGTTTTGCTTTCCACAACTTTTCAAGGCTTCTGAAAGACATTGCTGCTTTAGCTATTCTGATTCTAATTTCTTTACTTGTATCCCCTTCCCGATCAATGGGACTTCAGAGGCTAGATAAAGTGGTCTATTTCTTCCACTGGTTTATTTTCCATGTATATTCTGTCATCTTTTGGAATTAAGCTTTTCATGACTTTAGTCTTTTTATGATTGATCTCAAGCCCAATTTTACTGGCTTTTGATGATAGTTCATTTGTGTTTTCCTGCATCGTTTTTATCTGACTGCTGATGATGACTATGTCATCAGCGAAGTCGAGGTCCTCCAAATGGTCTCATTGTATCCATTTGATGCCTTTGTTACCTCTGCATCATTTCTTCATTATGAATTCCATTACAATTCTACTACACCTTTACACTGTCCCCAAAACAAAAAGCAGGAGCCATCTACATAAATAATGAGCCGGTGAAAGAAGAAATACAAACAAATTATCTTGGAAACAGCAGATAAATAAGGCAACCCAAAAAGCAAGGAGGAAACTAAGAAAGCTGCGTGGAACCACATGGGGTAAAAAAAAAAGTAAAGTAAAGAGCCCCCGTCACGCCAAGTGGCGTATAGGGAATATGGTGTTAGTGACTATAAATTTTACAGACCTTCGGCACATGACTTTTGGGGTAATGTGGTCGGTATCATGTCCGTGTCGCTTTACTTTCTCAGAAAAAAATCCGGTACCCATTTAAGGCTGGGTGAACCCGGAAGCGGTCGTTTGGGATCAAACCGTACCTCTTGTCCTTTGTAGTTCAGTTCACTGAGCTATCGCGGCTCCCTACCACATGGGGTGCGAGTCGGAAAATACTGAGCAGAGTTTACCAACAGAGTATATACCCACATTAAGAATAGGCCTACCTGTTTTCTCTGCTTCGTGGGCAGACATTCTGCTTCCTGTAAGCACCGTCTCCATTGCCTTTGACTTGCCAATGACTCTTGCTAGTCTCTTTGTTCCCCCAACACCTAAGAATTATATTCCACAAAAGTCTGTATATCTTACAGCTAGTTTGTACAAAATGTTCCAACTCTTTGCACTTCAATTAATTTTTATTGAGTCATTAAATTTCTACAACCAAATATTATTAGCAAATGTTAGTGTCTGCATGCAAAACAAGGAGAAAATTCATGTATGTAAACTATCCTTAACACAGGGAAACTATTGTGGTACAAACATCAACGTTCATGGATTTAATCAAGCACTTAATCATAGATTATGATACTGTAGTAAAAATTACAGCATAAAAACACAAATTCTTCAAAATTTGACATTTTACTTTGGTTAAAAATTATCTAATCAAAACTCATCAGCACAAACACAAAACTTAGACTATTCAAATCAAACGTACTATCTACCCTTATGTATGCATGTGAGAGCTGGAAAATAACAAGAGACATAGAAACAACGTTGAACGCATTCGAGAATAAATGTCTAATGAAAATATTTGATATAGCATGGAACGAATAAAAAAAAATTAAGAAATTAGAGAAATCGCCAATCAACCACTAATATCTTCAGTAATCAAGAAAAGCGCCCGTGCGCTGCCAGGGCCCAAAAGGGGAGTAAAGAATAGCGGCACTGTACCCTACCAGGCATGTTCGTAAGAGGCGAGAAAGGAGGGTGGGCATGGGACTGGCTATCCCATACTGCTAACAAAAATAAGCTGAAAAAACTTCACAAGTCAAAGAGAGAAAAAGTAAAACTTGATGGGAGACCTAAATGCTAAAATAGGATCAGACAACAGAGGCTTCGAAAAGATTATGGGAAAACATGGACTTGGAGGTATAAACGAGAATGGAGAGATATTTGTGAATTTCTGCGCCCTTAATCAAATGAGCCTAGGAGGAACAATATTCCAACATAAAAGAATACACAAAGCTACATGTGTGTCACCAGATCATAGAACGGAAAATCAAATTGATCACATATGTATTAATAATACGTTTAAGTCATCCTTTCAGGATGTAAAGGTATATAGAGGGACAGATGTAGCTTCTGATCATTATCTTCTGACAGCCAAACTTAAAAGTAAATTAAAAAGGTATACTACAGCGAATAAGGGTAGAAAGTATTTCAATGTAGGTTTCTTAAAGAACAAGCAATTAAAGATAAATTCGCAGTCACAATATCAAACAAATACCAAGTCCTCCAACAACTAGAAAATACAATAAATATAGAAGATCATTGGAAACAGGTAAAGGATATATGGAAAGAAACATGCTAAGAACGCCAGAATAAGGCATGGATGACAGCAGAGACCCTGGATAAAATTAAAGAAAGAAATAACAAGAAAGCAGACATAAAAGCAAAACGAGAAGTTATAAAGCCAAGACACAGGAAGCTTACACAGAGGTGAACAAAGAAGTGAGAAGATGCATTAAAAGGGATAAGAGGAAATATATAGAATAGATGAACTAGCTAAAGAGGCAAAAGAAGCAGCAAATAAAGAGAATATGAAAGAACTGTACAATAGCACAAAGAAATTAAGTGGAAAATACAAACAGATTAATGCCTTTATTAAAGATAAGAAAGGAAATCTGTTTAGTAATATAAGGGAACAAATGGAGAGATGGAAAGAACATTTTGAAGAACTTTTGAACAGACCCGGCTCAAATAATCCTCCAAATATACTACCAGCAGAAGAAGAGTTACACGTTAACTGTGGAAAACCAAGCAAAGAAGAAATAATGAAAGCCATCAAACTATTAAAAAATGGTAAATCCACAGGACCAAATGAAATTCCTTCGGAAGCCATCAAAGCAGATATTAACACCTCTACCAAGATGTTACTACTAGATAAAATTTGGGAGAGGGAAGAAATACCTAAAGACTGGAAAGAAGGTTATATGATCAAACTACCAAAGAAAGGAAGTTTACAGGAGTGCACAAATTACAGAAGAATTATGCAACTATCAGTGCCAGGAAAAATACTAAGCAGAATCGTTCTGGAGAGACTAAAAGAGGCTATAGAGAAACATTTGAGAGATGAACAAGCAGGTTTTAGGTAGAACAGATCATATATCAAGTTGCTGAGTCATTACGGAATCCCCATAAAGTTTATTAACCTGATAAAAACAATGTATGACGGAACGCAATGTAGTGTGGTGCATGAAGGACAGCTTACAGAAGCATTTGAAATAAGAACAGGAGTAAGGCAGGGATGTCTTCTGTCTCCATTTCTCTTTCTACTGGTCATTGATTGGATTATGAAAATAACTAACAACAGAAATGGAATCCAGTGGTCACTGACTAAACAACTTGATGATTTCGACTTTGCTGATGACATAGCTCTCCTATCACACAGCCATCAACAGATGCAGGATAAAATGAGCATACTTGATGAGAGATTACAATAGCTAGGACTGAAGATTAATAGAGATAAGACCAACATTATGAGAATTAATACAGTTGGCAATAACCAAATAAAACTAGGAGAAATACCTCTACTAGACGTACAATCTTACATATATCTGGACAGTAATATAGATAAAGAGGGAGGAACAGAAAATGATACCAAAATAAGGATATCAAAAGCAAAAGGAGCTTTCATTGCACTGGGAAACATATGGAAATCCAAAGAAATTAGGTTAAATACAAAAATACAAATTTTCAACTCAAATGTTAAGTCGGTCCTATTATATGACAGTGAAACATGGAGAACAACAAAACTGACAATCACGAAGATACAGACTTTCATTAATGGATGCTTACGCAGAATAAAAGGATAGAAATGGCAGGACAAATACACTAACATAGAATTATGGAAATGTACCAGTCAAATGCCAGTGGATAAAGAGATACAGCGAAGACGATGGCGGAAGTGAGGACACACACTACGGAAGCCAACTGAAAATTACACAAGGCATCTTTTGGAATCCCCAGGGGAAAAGACAAAGAAGAAGACCAAGGAATTCTTGGAGAACACAGATAGAAGCAGAGATGAAGATGATGGGGAAGACATGGAATGATCTTAAAAAAATGGCAAAAAACAGAATGACTTGGAAAATGTTTGTTGAATACCTATGCTCTACTGGGAGCTAAAAAGGTAGAAGAGATATTTTGGACATGTGATGAGGAGAGATAATAACCGAATAACAAAGCAAGCCCTCATGTGGGAAACAACATGTAGGAGGAAAAGAGGCCGACCCAGAGAGACACTGAGAAGAACATTGATGAGAGAGGCAAGAGCAGCAGGAATCAGCTCACTCAATGAGATAGAGCTACTTACACAGAACAGAGACAAATGGCGAGATTTAATAAAAGATCTTTACAGGGATTGAAAACTGCTAGAATACAAACTTAGCGAAAAACACAGCGAATAACGCTATGAAGTAGCCAAACATACTGATGGGCTTACGTGACCATACCGATAGACATTGTAACACGTCCGGCCAATGAGATAAAACTCAGGTCGTAAATCAAGCTGGGCCAGGAATTCCAACCCCCCTGTCCTTGCCTAGTGTGAACATATGGCTGTGTGTCAAAAGTTCAGAGAAATTACTATATTTAGAGCTCCTAATATTACCTTTAAGTGGTAGTAATTTTTACTATGGTCTCATAAATGGAAGAGTTATCATAATCTAGGGTTAATCTAATTATCACGTGTAATAAATTTGTTATTGAAACAAATATCAACTTTAATCTTGAGAAGAAGGTGGTCCTATTTTTACCATGTCATGAGAAGAGACAACAAGAGAATCTCAAAGCAGATCTTCAGATGGGAACTAGAGAGTAAAAGAAAAAGTGACGACCTAAAGAAACACTAAAATGAACACTGAAGCAAGAGACAACAACATGAGGCATCAGCTCCCTGGCCAAAATTGAACAATTTACCCAGAACAGAAATGTGCGGCAAGATACAATGCAGGTCCTGTGCAGCGTCATTGCTTGATAACAATGACAGTCACACACAGAGAGTCTAGATTTTCTGCCATTTTTACTGTCATCGGCTAGAAAGGACAACAGAAATAGAATAGAATAAGCTTGAGAGCATATTTACTTGCAAAGACATTTTATTTCAATTATATGCTTTATATGTACATCACTATCTGCCTAGATATTTTTAACTCCTTTACTTAATAGAACTATTATTGTTGTAAATATTTAATTGATATTTGTACCCTTCATCTTCCTTATGTGAGAATCTATAGAATTATGGAAACCATCTGGCAATATGAATGTGTGAACATAACACTCAATTATACTGTCAACCTAAAAATCCTCTTAGAACCATTAATTAGAAAAAGTATTTCCTTTCGAGCCAAAGACATAGGGTAGAAATTCTAGAATCTTTGTATCCAACAATTTTTGCTATCAAGCATCAGACCTTGCACAAGACCCGCATTGCATGTCACAACACAACTCTGTTCTGGGTGCATAGTTATAGTTCAATCTCAGCAAGGGAGTAGAAAAAACACTTCTTTCCTTTCTCATTTGCCTTTCAGCATTGAGGGAAGATATAATTTGCGGTCTGTTGCGCTTCTGTTTGTGCCTCTGCTGCTGTTACATTTCCTAGTGTTTCTAATATTCCGTCAATCCATCTTTTTCATGGCTGGTCCTTGTGTCTGGTGCTCTTGCAACGATTACTGAAGGCTTGTTGTATAATGTTTTGATTTTTCTGCCTTGTCACATGGCCAAAACATTTTATTTGTTGTTTCCCATTGGCGTGAGTGCGTGGCATCCTGATTGTTATAGTGCGCCTTTTGGCTGGTTACCTCCGACTTCAGCACTTAAACTTGCTAGAGCAGACTGTGGTCTTGCTCGGTTGTAGGAAGGCCTGGCCAGTTTTCAGTCCCTGGTGACTGTTAAGCCCCGCCCCCACGACAAGGAGCTGGCCTTGATGAGGTTTGTGGTTTTCGTATTAAGAAACAGATAATCAAATCAATCAGAAGACCACAAACTCCAAATCAGGATGCCTTTCATAATATGAACAGATGGGAACAGGTTATCATTATACGCTTTAGAACAGGACACAATTGATTACACAGTCACATGTATACAAAATTCAAGATCGGCACCTCAACTACATGTACATGTGGACAGGCTGCTGAATACATACTTCAAGACTGCACTGAATATAGTAGACTGAGAAAAATTCATTGGCCCATAGATGCAGACAAAACTATATGGGCCACTGCAAGAATTACAAAAGACAGTAAAATTTATACAGGAAACGACATTGCAGATACAGACAATACTTCAGGCGAATGATAAGATAAGATTAGATAGACGGGATGGGACGGGACAGGATGGGACCAGGCAGGCAGGCGGGCGGGCAGGCAGACAGACAGACAGATAGATATGTTGTTTCTTTATACATTCTTTGGTGGGGATTATTCCTAGCTTTTTTCTCAGTTCTTCACTTCTAATCTTATCTCTCAGGCTGTTTCCTGTCAAGCATCTAATACATTTAATCTCAGCAGTGGTTATTTTGTCTTATTGTTCTTGCATCTAGGGTCCAGGACTGGCATTTATAGCACAATGTTGAGATGAAGATTTTTACTGTAGTTTTGCTTCTAGAGTTATTTCCTTGTTGGACAATAGTCATGATAGCTGTCCATTGATTTAATAAGCTTTGTTGCATCTTGAGTCTATTTCTGATGTTTGTGAATTGTCATTTGTCACTAGACTTCCTAGATATTTAAATTCCTTTTCTTATTAAATAGAAAAGCACTATCATAAGTTAATAAAAGAATATCAGGATGGATAAAATTGCTAGCATCAAAGGCACAATAACTTTCATGTTACAGAAAATATAAGAAATTATGCTCCAGTTCTTAGACAACTTATGATAAGAAATATATAAAATGCAGTCTCCTGCTCTTCTTTCTATCTATTGACCTTTTGAGCCATAGTCAGACCATAGGGCATAGTCTCAGATACTCTTTCCCTGTTTTAACATATTTTTCTAGCAGTCCTTGCAAAGATAATTTATCAAATCTAACCATCTGTCTCTATTCTGTGCAAGCATCTTGATCTCATTGAGGGAGCCAAATCCTGCTGCCTTTGCCTCCCTGATCAATGTTCTTCTCAGTGTTTTTCTGTGTCTGCCTCTTTTCCTCCTACCTGTTGTTTCCCACTCGAGGGCTTGTTTTGCTATTCAGTTATTATCTTTTCTCATCACATGTCCAACATATGTCCAATGTCTTTTCTTGATTGCTGATGATTTTAGTGGTTGATTGGGGATTTCTCTACTTTCCTCGTTTATTTTGAATTCGTTCCACCCTATAAAAAGTATTTTCCTTAGACATTTATTTTCAAATGTGTTCAACTTTGTTTCTGTCTTTTGTTCTTTTACAGGTCTCACATGCATACGTAAGGGTTGATAGTAAATTTTGATTTGATGTGAAGCATAGATCTTCAACAAACACTTTTCAAGTCATGCTGTTTCTTGCCATTCTTTTAAGATCATTCCTTGTTTTCCCCATCATCTTCATTTCTGCTTCCATCTGTATTCTCCAAGAATTCCTTGGTCTTCCTCTTTGTCTTTTTCTCTAGGGATTACAAAAAAGAGCCTGTTGTGTAATACTAATAAAGCCTCTGGCATAGATAAAATAACTGCAGAGATGCTGAAAGCATTTAATAATCAAAACCTATTCCACTTAAGAAAGTTATTTAATAAAATTTGAGATGAAGAAAAAGTTCCTACAAACTGGAAGAAAAGTATCATTATCAAACCACCTAAATAAGGCAATCTTTAAGATTGCTTTAACTGGAGAAGAGTTACGCTTTTATCAGTTGTCTCCAGGGTTTCTGTACAATCATGCTGAACAGAATAAAAGATGCTGTAGATAATTTTAACACCCTGTGTGTTACCGGGGCCTCATTATGAGGGAAGTAAAGAATAGTGACACTGTGACCTTCCAGGCATGTCGTAAGAGGCGACTAAGGAGATTGATTGATGGCTTGACAAGCTGTCATTGTAAAAAAGTATTGCTATGGAAACAGAGCCATAGATTTTAGAAGCAGCGATCTCTGCAATATGTGCCATTTTGGCATGCCAGGTTTCTGTTTTTGAGATTGGTGTTCTGCCCTAAGTGCCGTCTTCGGCTAGAAAGGACAATAGATAGAGATAGATAGATAATTTTATGTGTGAAGAACAAGCAGGATTCAGAAAGGGGAGAAGCTGTCTTGACCAAATATTTACTCAGAATAATACTAGAAGAACATACAGAAAAACAACAACCATTAATCTGCAATTTCAATGATTTTAAAAAAGCATTTGACAGCATACATAGATTGTCCTTGTGGAATATCTTGAAACATTACAGAATGCCACCAAAAATTACCAACATTATAAAAGACATATTGACAGCTATACTTGTGCAGTTCACACAGAGGAGGGAAAGAATAACTGGTTTGGAATTGAAACAGGAGTCAAACAGGAATGTATACTATCACCATTGCTATTTGGAATTACCATTGATTACATGATGAGTAAATCTTGCAAAGGCAATAATGACATTATTATTACATCGGATAAGAATTACTTGGAATATCTAGATTTTGCAGATGATATAGTGCTCCTAAGTAACAATATCAACAAGATGCAAAATATCACAGATATCTTATCATCCATAGTGGAAAAAATAGGACTTGAAATCAACAAAGATTTACAAACAAAAATAATTTTTAAATAACAATACCCCAGAAGGCAATATATATCTCAATCGCCAGGCATTGGAAATAGTGGATCACTATATATATTTTGGTAGTAATATAGATCAAGAAGGTGAAACAAAGAAAGAGATCACAAGCAAGATAGCAAAAGCAGCAATAAATTTTAAAAGCCTGCACAAAATATGGAAATTAAAAAAACTATACAAAAAAATAAAACTTAGAATCACCATTATTGAATGCCGTCTCCACATTGAAGGTTGGTCACCATGGAGCCCCATTCTGCAAACTTAGAATATTCAACTCAAGCGTATTACCAACACTTACCTATACAAGTGAAAACTAGAAAACATCAAAAGAGATTGAGAAAAACTAAACACCTTTGAAAACAAATGAAAATTACTCTGTGTACAATAGAATGAATTCAATACTAATATTGCAATAAGAGAAATGGCCATGCAGCCAAAGATGTCATCTACAATTAAGGAAAGGAGGACAAATGTTGGACATGTGCTGAGAAGAGACACCAAGAAAATTCCAAAACAGGCTCTTCTATGGGAAACATCAGGATACAGAAAAAGAGGAAGACCTAAAGAGAAACTAAAAAGTACACTTATAAGAGTAACAAAGTTGGCAGGCATAGACTCTAAGATTGAACATTTCACCAAGAATAGAGATGGATGATAGAGAGACAGGCAGACACAGAGAGAGAAAGAGAGAGAGATGGACAGATATAAGAGACACAAAGAGACAGACAGAGACAAACAGATATAGAGACAGAAAGACAGATAGGCGGATGAACAGACAAAGAAAGACAGACAGAGCGAGAGGCAGACAGAGAGAGAGAGACATATATGAGAGACAGACAGAGACACAAAGAGACAGACAGAGACAAACAGACATAGTGACAGATAGGCAGACGAACAGACAAAGAGAGGCAGACAGACAGAGAGAGAGGCAAATAGAAAGACAGGCAGACAGACAGATAGATAGATATATAATTATGGAATTCAACAAATTAAGAAACACCTATGGGAGCTACTAACAACATACAAAGTAAGTCAACATCTAACTAACCTATATAAAAGTCTCTACATCAACAGCAGCTGCACAGTCAGAACAGCATTAGGCTACACAGACCACTATGAAGTTAGAACAAGAGTAAGACAGGGACATTTACTATTTTTTCTATTGTTTATTACCTACATGGACAGCATATTAGTTAGCCAATCCATCAGAGACAGAGGAGATTAACAAACTTCTATTTGCAGATGATCAGGCTCTAATACATGGAAAAATAGAAGACCTACAAGAACACTTAAATAGACTTAACAGTACAGGCAACCAATACAACATGAAAATCAATATGAATCAAACAGAAGCCATGAATATTGCAAAAGAGAAGTAGAATGTCAATATTACAATAAACAGCAGACATTTAAACAAGTGGAGGAATTGAAATATCTAGGTTAAGGAAGTCTAGTGACAAACAACAATTCACAAGCAGCAGAAATAGACACAAGATGCAACAAATCATGTCAAATCTTCAAACAACTATCCAACAAGGAAACAACTCTTGAGGCAAAACAGGCACTCTACAACACAATCTTCATCCAATAGCAGACCTGGACTCTAGACTCAAGAACAACAAGAAAAATAACCATTACTAAGAAAAACACTGTTAGACGGATGACAAGAAACAGCCCGAGAGGTAAGATCAGAAAGAACAAAAAAATTGAGAAAAAAGCTAGGAATAATTTCCACTGTAGAAGGCATAAAGAAACAATAGATAAAATAGTTTGGCCACATGGTAAGACCAAAATACAACATAACGCCTTTAATACACATTGCAAGAACACCAGATTCAAAAGCCGATCATGAAAAAGATGGATTGATGGAATATTAGATAAAAAATACTAGGAAACATAACAGCAGCAGAGACTGAACAGAAGAGCAACAAATCACAAATTATATCTCCCTTCAATCAACGATGAAATGCAAATGAGGAAGGAAAGAAGAAAAAGACAAAACTAAGAAAGAATTTAGATCCCTTTATTTATAAAATTAAGTAGAATAAATAACAACATTGGTTAACAAATCACAAAATAAAAACTAGAAGTCATGTAACTTCTGTCCAGTTATTTTTAATGTATTTAGTTATTCTTCATATCTAAGAGCTGATATATTGCCCGAAAGACTTTTTCACTAAGTTTGTTTACATTTTTCTATCTTTGTGAAAACCTGTCATGGTCTGAACAATTGTGTTCCATCTTTCATTTCTTAGCCGACCTTTTTTTTTAAATATTAATTTAAACATATACATTTCTCTAACCTAAAAAAGTCACTATTTCCTGTAAAATAAGACTTACATCATATCCATTAACAGCTGCAAATAAAATTTGTTTGCACTTTTCTAAGGAAATATCAAATGCTGGGAAATTGCTGATCAATAAACCATGTATTGATTTCACATACATCTCTTTAGTGTCATCACCAACTGAAAAAAAAAAGAAAAAAAAAACAAATTTGTTCTCTATCTACAAGACTCTAGTTAAAAAAAAACCAAAAAAAAACATGTGACAAAATGCTGCATTCTTGTTTCTTCAACTTCCTCATTTGTCTTTTTAGCTATCCAGGGAACTTTCAACATTCTTCTGAGAAATCCCATCTCTTTGGCCTCTAATCGTCTTTTCATTTGTTTGTCTACTGTCCATGATTCGCTTCCATAGGTCAGAATTGGTTCCATATAGCACTGATTACTCTCTTTCTCATTTTTATTGACATGGATTTGTTGCATAAGATATTTTTCATTTTCAGAAATGCTATTTTGGCCTGATCTATTCTGCTTTTTATTTCTGTGGTGCATCTATACGGATCAGAAACTTGGACTACCTATGCAGGGCAGGAGAAAAGGCTAAACAGCTTTCATGTGCGTTGCCTTTGAAAGATTATGAACATCAAATGACATGACAAAGTAACCAACTCTAATGTGTAACAATGAGCCAAACTCCCATCCATCATGGCAACAGTTATGAGTCATAGACTATAGGTGGCTTGATCATGTGAGAAGAATGGCAAACATTCATATTTCTAAACAAATATTGTATGAACAACTTAAGGATGGAAAAAGACTAATTGGCAGACCACGGCTGAGATATAGATGTTTCCAGAACTTTCTTGGTGGAATTTTCTGTCAGTGAAAAAATACTGGGAAAATCTGGCTGCAGTTTGTAGCACATGGAGAACAAAAATAAAAAATGGCATAGCAACTTTCGAGACAGTGCTGATATCAAATTCAGAAGACAAAAGGCGCAGGAGAAAGGAGACAAGGTCAGGCACCACTAATACATCGTGTTCGTTTTGCGGATGGATCTGTCTATCCAACAATATTGGCAGATTCAGTCACGAGAGAAGCTGTTCAGCAAAGCAGCATCAAGCATTAGACACTAATATTTTTTTATTAAACTACTGACATATCATGCTTGCTACAAACCATCTGTCAAGATGCCAAAGGACATATTATTATTATTTATTCAATGGAAATTAATGGGATGAAAAACCCTGTGGATCAGTGACTTGTTCATTCTGTGGTCATGTGTGTTTGTCAAACATTGGTAGAATTAGCCACGAGAGAAAGCTGTTCGACAAAAACAAAACGTAAAAAAATACACAATAGACGCCACTAGACCGTCTGACAAGACGAAAAGGGCCATGCAATGGAAATTATATCATTAGAGAACTTCATTGTTTCCAATCAATGCTTGAATACACTTCTTTAAATGTTGAAAGGTAGTTAAATAATTTGAAAGGCTGGGTGGTCTAGAGGTAAGATGATGGGCTCTGGACAAAAAAGTTCCAGGTTTGAATTCTGCCCTAGACAGTGGGAATTTTTCTCATTGAATCCAGTCTCTTCATGGCATTACTCTCCCCTTGAAAAAAAGAGGTTTCCATGTGTACCACTCTACACATGTTAAAGAACCTATTCATCATAATTGAGTACTGCCTCAGCATCAAAGGTTGGCTACAATGGAATGCCATTCCGCTCTGTCCCTTGCTTTGATGGTGCAGGTTGTCATAGTCTGACTTTTCCATCTTTTGCTCTTACTCGTCAACGTTAGTCCTAGTCGGCCTCTTTTACTTTGTATTTTCTCTTCCAAGATTACTTTCAGTAGGCTACTGTCTTTTAACATGCCCCAAAAATCTCATTTGTCTCTCTCTCTCTGCGATCAGGACTCAATCAGAGTAGGATTCCAGACTCTTACATGAAGTCGGCTGTTAGGTTACGTGTGTTGCTCGCCCTCACAGACAAAACATCACAATTAGAGTCTGCCAGATCCACTCTGATTGAACACCCTTTAAAACGTTACACTGTGTTCTGCGCCAGTGCATCCGATTTCAGCCAGCATTTTATTCAGGTTTGCTTTCCTTAGCCTTTGATTGTCCCCAAGCAAGGCAGCAGATGATCTTTTCTGTAGGGGGATTCTGCCCTTAAATGGTCGGCCTTCCCAGGTTTACGAGCACCATCTGCCCGAGTCACTAGAGGTGACTAACACAGACATGCATACACAAAGATATGAGATGTGACCAACATGACACGCACCAAGATATGAGATATGACTAACATAGCCATGCACACACAAGGATATGAGATGTGACATAAACAGACATGCACACACACAGATATGAGATGTGACATAAACAGACATGCACACACACAGATATGAGATATGACCAACACAAACATGCACACAAAGATATGAGATATCACTAACCCAGACATGCACACAAAAAGACATGACACATGACTAACACAGTCACACATAAAGATATGAAACATGATTAACACGGACACACCAAGATATGCGATATGACCAACAAGACACGCACCAAGATATGAGCCATGGCCAGCACACACACACACACACACAAGCTAAGATATGAGCCATGGCCAGCACACACACACACAAGCTAAGATATGAGCCATGGCTAGCACAGACACATCAAGATATAAGCCATGGCTTCACGAAAAAACACCAAGAAATGAACCATGTCTAGCACAGAAACATATTAAGGTATCCATATGCTTGGGTTTGTTGTAGTCGGCAGACTCTTCTTAACGTGGGAATCATCGACATATGAGACTCATGCCCCGGTTAACTGTTCGCAGGTTCCGTTCAAACAGTTGTCCGGAGATTTGAGAGTGCAGTCTGACCCGTAGAACGTTCCCTTGCATGTGTACAGTTCCCGGTTGACTGTCCACAAGTGTCGTTGAAACAGTTGTCTGGACATTTGAGAGTGCAGTCTGACCCGTAGTACGTTTCCTTGCACGTACAGTCTGCACTTTCCGGATCACATATGATGTCACAGTCATCAGAACACGTCTGTTTGCACCGTCGCCCAAAATTACCATCGGGACAAGTGTCATTACAGGTATAGTCAGGTTGTTTACAATGTAGGTATTTTCCGGATTTTTTCTCACATAAAGAACAGACACTGAGACAAGACCTGGAGCAGTCGTGTCCATAGATCCCATGTGAACAGTTGCTGTGACACGTACCAATGATGACGTTGCAGCCTTTGCTACACCCACTACATACTTCACAAAACGATCCAGAATGCCCGTCCAGACAATAGGTGTCTGTAAATGTTTGCACATCACTCACCGCAGTGCACTGTCGGCCTGCGAAATGGTCGGTGAGAACTCAATCTTAATGTGTGCCATTGGCGTTTGTGTGGTGACTACAATAGTGTTTACAGAAAAATTAAGGTATGATATCTCATACTGGAACACTACGCCGCCACTGTCAGAGAAAGCCTTTAGAGTGGCATTCTTTACCCGAATCATAGTGCTAATTCGATGATAGATTCGAATGATGTGAATCTTCTGGGGCGTGGCAAAGTTCAGATACCAGTAAACAGGACTGGTTCCACTTCTCAATTTTGTGTGCGTGCAGTCATTGTCATAGAGATTGGTCTTTGTTTTACCATTAACTGCGGCCTCTGGTCCACATCCGTCTCCTGTATAACAAGCATTAAATGTGTCGGTCTGGTTTGTGTTCGAGAGCCACTTCCGACCCCCGCCAATGTAGATGGAGCAGATATTTGCAACTATCGCCCTTTCAATCCGTAACTTGTTGATCAGACCAGATCCAGAGCAAAAGACATCAATCTCGTGCTGACAAACCTTGATTCATTGTTACATGAGGCACAACCATTTAGTTTTACCGTGAAACTGTCCAGATCTGTTAAGTCATTCACACAAGTCCTAAACCTGGAGAACGGCAAAGATTGATTGAGAGTTGCCTCAACTAATTAGAGATTACATGTGGTGTCGTTGTTATCAAGCAGAAAAGTAGGTTCAGATTTTTGGGCGTATTTGTAAACGAGAGTAGTAGTATAGGTGCATGTTTACGCTCAACAAAAGTTAAAACACATTCACCGAAACTGCACCAAAGACAATGGATTTTGCACCGAAACCGCACCGTGCAAAATCGCGGCTTGGCGGGCGTGACGGCTTATCTCGGTGGTCGTGGCGTGCGGTGGGGCATGATGGCTTATCTCGGTGGTCGGGTCGTGGCGTCAGGAAAGGGGCGCTACAATGCTGACGTGTTATTATAGCGGTTCTAAAACTTGGGGAAAGGGTGCCTTATTGGTCGAAATGTAGTATCGTCGTTATCATCATGTGCCAGGTGTTATTATAGCGGTTCTAAAACTTGGGGAAAGGATGCCTTATTGGTCGAAATGTAGTATTGTCGTTATCATTATGTGCCAGGTGTTATTATAGCGGTTCTAAAACTTGGGGAAAGGGTGCCTTATTTGTCGAAATGTAGTATCGTCGTTATCATCACGTGCCAGGTGTTATTATAGCGGTTCTAAAACTTAGGGAAAGGGTGCCTTATTGCTCGAAATGTAGTATCGTCGTTATCATCATGTGCCAGGTGTTATTATAGCGGTTCTAAAACGTGAGGAAAGGGTGCCTTTATTGATCGAGTGTGTTATTAGTATCATCATGTGTCGATTGGCGTACGATTGTGCTAATAATCTAACATTAAATAGTGACGATCTCGCACTTTCATATTCAATGTAAAGCAAAATTCTCACTCTCTCTCTCTCTCTTTCACATTCAATGTAAAGCAAAACAAAATTCGTTCTAAATTTCACAGCTTTATTATTAATACAACACACATATATATTTTACTGTCCGGTTGTTGATAATTTTAATCGTCTGGGTTTCCTCCCTCCTGTTTTGGCGGTACTGTCTGCTTGTGTTAAATGTCCATCAAACACAGGTGCATAGGAAGTTTCATTAGCCTCCAAAACACAACCGCCCTCCATTTTGACAAAACCTTGATCAAAGCTGGAATACCTATTGACTCAGGTGAGTCTGCTGAAACACCCGGGGCATCCATATTGGCTGCCGGATCTGTCGTCTGATTAACAAGAGTTAGGTTCCCTTGGTTAACAAGAGGGGGCGTGTAGTTAATGAGATTCGGGTTAACACTGTCTGGTTTTTTAATTTGGCATCCACGGGCCCCTCGAAGCCGAAATAGCCACAGGGCGAGCAAACAATAAATGATACGGTCGTTTATGTGCTGTCTCGACGAAAAAAAGAATTCTGTTAAGTTTCGCGCCTCGACACTTAAGAAGTATATAATAAACACAATATAGACTGCACGTGCTGTTAAACAAATCTTGCAACACCCGCGGGTTGTAGCCGAATGGAACGTGTGAGTTTTGCTCTATAAAGTTTAAAATATCCACGTGTCTGGGAGGCAAACCGTAGGAATCGAAATACTCACATTCGCCGAGACCGTTGTAAAAGAGGGCCACCCAATGTTCACCAGGTTCGTGTGCCGGGTCGGTGTTTATGACAAAGGCTGCGGTCGCCGTTGGGTCGATGCTGGGCGGTAAGTGGTTTCATGGAATGACACTAACAAGGGAACAACGTCGAACGAAAATATCCGACATCAAAAGGTTGTAAATCTTCTTCGTGTTCATCTTCTTTCTCTCAAACGGCGAAGTCTGTTAGAATCTGCCTTGTCTTGGACACCTCGAGCACTGAGTCCAACTCGGCTTAGACGATAACTTGTAGGGGAGTAGTTGTGGGAGCTCTATCGACAAGGGCCCATTTGTGGCTAGCTCAAAATGGGAGCCGTCCAGTAGGCTGGACGAGAAGTCAAAACAAAATCCGTCCATGAACGCTCTATAATCAACGTTATTCCCAGCGTCTTTACCAATGAGACCCATGGCCAGATTTGTACCATAAAAAGCTCTCGCGTATTGATTTCGTTCAAAGTCCATAGTTAGAGGCTTTCCCGAGATACATTTCCCGTCGACCGTCAGGTTCATATAAATCAGACCAAAGTGTTGAAAATTGAACGGGTTAGCTGTATAAACACCATTAAACGCACTGGCCGTAATCAGACCTATCACTATACGGGTCGGTGTTTGAGACAAAAATAAATTGTCTTGACTGTGGGAGAACATCCCGCTAGCGATGGAAAATGTCTTGATGTTAACCCTCTTGATCGGGTACCGTGCATTCCCGCTTAAAAAAACCTTTTCGTGGGCCAGAGAAATCGCGGGGTTTAGCTTAGCTTTCCTGACCACGAGCGCGGTGTAGGTGATAACACTCTTATAACCCACAGAGCTATCGTGACCCGTGAGGTTGAACACATCCTTACAGGGCGTGAGTTTTATCTTTACATTGACTCTGTTTAACATGAAACGATCCTGCACAAAGACATCAGGTTGCAAACGACCCATCATTTCAACCTCTTTACTACCCGAAGCCAAATCGCGCCGTGTTTTAAAATCCTCATTTTCTTTCAAATCGTCATGGTGGCCATCTGTGTCTTTGTAGAACAGAGCGGCCGTCAAGTATCCCGTTTTCGCATCCTCCCCGTAGTTTAGCGTAGCCTCAAACACTGCTCTAAAAGGATAGGTATTCTCCGACGGTGTAACCAACGTGTCGCTTAGCGATACATCGACTTGTGAAAATAGACTGTGAAGATAATTGTTGACTAGTCCTACCTCAGCATCGGGTGGTACACTATCCCCATTGGGGAAGGTGATCTTGAACCGCAGATGAAAAAACGTGTTGAAAAGATCAATACTCCTCGCTGTTTCCAGAAATGAAAAACTCTATCGGTGCGCTATGCGACAAGGCTGCGATCGGATGAATTTCAATAAACTGGTCAGAGTCTAGAGATGTCTGTGTGTGTGGAACGCTAAATAAATCCAAACCAGAGTGAAGACATTCACACGATTTGGGGTGAATGAGGAACATTATTAAACGAAAATATCCTTTGCCACCCTCGTCTTCGTCTTCTTGTTGTGAACTGAATGAAGGGGGAACTGTCTATCTGTCGGTTTTATCCTCTTCGTAACGGGTTCTCCTGGTGGAGGTAACTTCATAACTCGCTTTCTGCTTTGTCGTAAACCATTTCATGATTGGTTGTTACCACTCAGGTGGTGTACGGCCCGTGTATCAAGCGCTGACCGGCCTTCTTAGCTCGTTCTTTGAAAGCTTAATCGACATTTTCCCCGGCTAATGCGTCCTGTGCGACCTGCAGACCGGTCCCCAACCCTTCTCGGAGCAAGGTCTTGCCGCCGGTTTTTAACCCTCCCGATTACACCAAAGAAACTACCGATTCCTCGACCGCTCTGACTTCAACTTCCTATAAACATGGGCATTCCATCACCCGCCTGACAGCAGTAAAGGTTTTCGTATAACTCAACACCTCGATGAAGTGGGGTGTGTCTCACCATTATACCACCTCGAGATGTTTCTTCACTCGAAAGTGTACCGTTAGCACCAACGTCCCTCTGGTGAATGGAATGGTTTTTCCGTGTTCGTTGGCTAAAAGGATTTCCACGGCATCGAAGGAAAATCTACTCAGACGTAGGTAGTGAGGCTTATCGTAAATCTGAAACACCACGGTGTGATTTCTATTGAGAACAGACACGCTCCTGACGAGAGGCACCATCACATCTCCGACCGGTCTGGGGGAAATGAGATCGCAGTAGACGTAGACATTCTTGGCAACACTTTCCCATTACGTCCACGCTGTAGATATCGGTAGTCGTGTCTGATATAGAGGTCGTGGGGAAGGCTAACATGTTTTTTCAAAGTGTCGCTTATGGTAACACTGACACCTTTTTCGTAAAGTTTCAAGATGGCCTTATTCACCTCGTTTGCGTTAATGAATCTCATTTTTTTCGCTTTCACATCCCCGTTCGACTCATCCTCCGCTTCCGCTTTTATGATCGACGCATTCAACGCGCCGATGAACGCATCGGGTATCTTGTATAACCCAGGCTCCAGGCTCACATTGAAATGAAATCTAGCGTCGCAAATATCGTCGTTAGCGAGAGATTCGTACCGAATCCAGACATC
Source organism: Megaustenia siamemsis (assembly GCA_032433765.1). Lineage (NCBI taxonomy): Eukaryota > Metazoa > Mollusca > Gastropoda > Stylommatophora > Ariophantidae > Megaustenia > Megaustenia siamemsis. Next base: position 40,447,064 of record JAVIAB010000117.1, on the reverse strand, counting down.
ACCCTCTATTACATTGAAATAATTTAGCGGAAACTGTATCTCCACCAGTGCGAGCTCATACTGCGTCGAAATGTCAATGGTCTGAGGGAGATTAACGAAAAAGTGGCCGGGGTTATTATCCTTAAAAAGTTCCAGAGATGCATTGCTGGGTAGGGTGACATAAAAACTCATTTTACTCGTTTTATCGTCGCCTCTCCAAGTTTGGATTCGGTCGGTAGCATGTAACCCAAACAGCTGCTCAGTAGGGCTATCCACAGTTTTCTCTCCTTTGCGTCTGGCTTTTCGGTGGTCAGATTGAACAGCGAGACCGGTTATATATACCGGATATATAACTACCACTTGACAAATAAAGACAAGTTCTAAGTAGGGGGATAGTTTCCCAAACACCGACCCCCAGCGTGGTTCGCTCTCTCTCCTCACTCCCGAGTTTACGGCTCGCAAATCGGGCTCTCCAAAAGTTTCCACTTCTTCCTCTTCTTCTCTCATCTCTAGTTTTTGTATCTGACAATGTCCTTGGTCCGTATCCAAGTGTTAAATGAGGAATCGTACCCAAACCATTTGACCAAACTCTTTTCGCCAAAATGATGTGCGACGCTCGATCATGATACTCTCAATTCTGTACTCGGCTTGTCTTCAACTTTTTGAATTTCTGGTGTGTAGAATGACCCTTCTATCTCATCGCCCTTATCGTCTTTCAACACATATGTAACGGTGTTTGTTTCATTTACTCGACTGATGGAAAACAGTTCCTCCGTCCAATCCGGGGCATAACCCTTTTTAAAATTGGCTCTGCCCGGACCAGTCTAACTCGATCACCGGGCTTATACAGGGGTCTTTCAAATTTAAAGTTGCGTTTACTATTATACAACGTGTTTTCCTTACCTGTTCATGATTGTCTGTGTTGACGTCGACCGGTGCCATTTTTATACTTCTGTGATACGAATGGTTATAACTTCGAAGTAGGGCGGGTAGAACTCGCACATAACACAGTTTATTGGATTTCGTGAAATATCGCCACATCCATTGTTTCAGGGTATTATTAAAGCGTTCCACCACGGCAACCTTAATATCTTCGTTCTGTGTAGTGAAAAAGTGAACGTTGTTGTCAGCGAGGAATTTCTGAAATGTTCTGTTCAGAAACTCTGACCCCTTATCCGTTTGAAAACTCGCGGGATTCCCATCGAGAAATATCTTACCGACGGCTTCCACTAAGGATTTCCCTGTTTTGGTTCGTATCGGTACAGACCACGCGAATTTACTGAAAACGTCCACGTAAGAAACCAAATAGGAATATCCATCGTTGTGGTTTTTCAAATGTCTCAAATCAATTAGGTCTGCCTGATATTGCTGTTGGAGGCCACTCGTTATAATGGGACGCCTTTCAAATCTGCAACGAATTGGTTTATGAAGGGTATAGGTATCCTGATGACTCAACCATTGTTTGATTTTTGCGAGTCATAGTTTGTGTTGCGCTGCAGGGCCGTTGCACCACTATACGCCCCTATAGCAGAGAAAATAGTGTGACAGGGAATTGCACACTAAAGGAAAAAAGAAAGGGAAGAAACAAGTTAAGCACAGAAATATACTGCCAATGAAGAAATATGACGATATTGTGAGTTGATGATTTTAATATAGTTTGTTTGGTTAGGGGTCTTTTGTCACATAGGTTTCACCGGAGTTGAGGAAGAATGACTTGAGTTAACGGTCAAGAAGAAGGTCAACGGAGGTTGTCGCGGCACAATAACGGAAGGAAGATAACGGCCTAAATTCAATATTCAAGTATCGCCTATAAAGACCTCCAAATGGATATCCACCGCCTTCAGTTGCACGGACATCAATTTACAAAGCCTTCAAGTAAAACGACTTCATACCGCCTTTAAATATATGCCGCCTTGCCATCAAATAATGCAACGTGTGTTAAAGCTTTACATCTCCAAATAAATAACACCACATTCAAAAAGCATTACATCTTCAAAATACCGCCTTCAAATGGAGCCGTGACTATTGTCGAGATCTGAGGCTGGCCTTATTGAGCAGACGTTGCCGTGGTGTGCTGAAGTTATTGAGCAGACGTTGCTGTGGCTGAAGTCCCTGTGCTGACTTTGCTGTGTGCTGAAGTTATTGAGCAGACATTGCTGTGGCTGAAGTCCCTGTGCTGACCTTGCTGTGTGCTGAAGTTATTGAGCGGACGGAAACATATGGAGTAGAGAAATCGTTAATATGCAGCGGTGAATTTGTTAATATGGAGCGGTGGAAACATTGACAAAGGTAGAGACTTCTCGATTGGCAGCGGAGATGAGCGGACGAAAACATATGGAGCAGAGAATTTGTTAATATGCAGCGGTGGATTTGTTAATATGGAGCGGTGGAAACATTGACAAAGGTAGAAGACTTCTCGATTGGCAGCGGAGATGAGCGGACGGAAACATATGGAGCAGAGAAATCGTTAATATGGAGCGGTGAAAAAATTGACAAAGGTAGAGACTTCTCGATTGGCAGCGGAGATGAGCGGACGAAAACATAGGGAGCAGAGAATTTGTTAATATGCAGCGGTGGATTTGTTAATATGGAGCGGTGGAAACATTGACAAAGGTAGAAGACTTCTCGATTGGCAGCGGAGATGAGCGGACGGAAACATATGGAGCAGAGAAATCGTTAATATGGAGCGGTGAAAAAATTGACAAAGGTAGAGACTTCTCGATTGGCAGCGGAGATGAGCGGACGGAAACATATGGAGTAGAGAAATTGTTAATATGGGCAGTGGAAACATTGACAAAGGTAGAAGTCAACTGAGATTGGATTACCACTGGTGGCCAGAGATGTAGAATGATTGGTATGGAACCAGACGATATTAACAGATCCGGAGTGGATCAGGAACAAGTAGAAACCAGAATTTAGTATTAGGAAGGTTAATTTGGGACGTTCGATGGTAACGGACCAGTATAGAATAGGGCATCATCAAGGTTAGAGTAAGTTAGCTCCATTTAGATAGAGTAGGATGAAAGTGTGAGACTGGAATATAAATAACTGCAATTGTAATAGACGGAAGAAAATTAAGTAATAAAGGCTGCCAATGAAGAGATATGACGATATTGTGAGTTGATGATTTTAGTATAGTTTATTTGGTTAGGGGTCTTTTGTCCACATAGGTTTCACCGGAGTTGAGGAAGAATGACTTGAGTTAACGATCAAGAGGAAGGTCAACAGAGGTTGTCGCGGCACAATAACGGAAGGAAGATAACGGCCATATTAATACGCAATATAGCACCGCCTTCAAGTAAAACGACTTCATACCGCCTTTAAATATATGCCGCCTTGCCATCAAATAATGCAACGTGTGTTAAAGCCTTACATCTCCAAATAAATATCCACCGCCTTCAATGAAGTAAGATTAAAAAGGCTTCAAAATATACCGCCTTCAAGGAACAAAGCCTTACATCTTCAAAATACACCGCCTCCACCCCTGGTCGACTAAAGTCAAAGTAATGACGTCTCAATATTGTCTCCACCGTTCCCATTTTGGTGTTGGGATTCCGATCATTCTTTTTTAGGTCTCAGTTTATACGTGGTTACGGGCGGAGTGGTTTCATTAACTATCTTTGGGGTTTCCGCTGCTGGTGGTGGTGGCTTGGTCTGCTCTGGTGATACCTCGATTGATGGTGGTGGTGGTGGTGGTGGGGAAGGTGTTTTTTTCTGTTGACGTGTTGTGTTGAATGCGATCGACCGAGCCCAATGAGCGTCGTTTATACTGCTCCAATCTAGTTAAATACTGATGCAGGGCACGTTGGTACACTCTGGCCTTTTCGGCGGGTCTAAATCATCGCGGAACAGGATTCGTTGCATTTAATCATCTAAATCTATCAAGTTGTCACCGATCGCCTCGGGTGGGGTATACGTGCTAGTAGTCTGTTTAAGACCTTCGAGGAATCGAGGATCCATCAAAATCATTTTTTGGCCATTGTTACGCACCTAGTACTCCACCGAGAATACTTAATATAGGACGGAGCAAAGCACCTATGAACCCACCGGTTTGTAGAATCTCTTTCCGCCGCTTAAGACTCGGTTTCTTTTTAGTGAGAAGTCTCAACTTGTTCTTGTGTCGACGTAGCCCACACTTTGTCGCTGAGTGAGTCTAACATTACCTTTTTATATGTTATGACAACACTCGCACAAAAAGTTGATGAGTTTGGGAGAGGCTGTTTTTAATATGGCTCTTAAACCGCTTGGCGGAGGCAGCGCGCATACATTTTAACAATTCACCGTGCTGTCTAAGTGATTCATCACACATCATTCTCTACTTTGGCACGTAGACGATTTGTGTCTCCCCTGGGAATAATTTTGTTCTCAACCTAAGATTATCAGGTGTGTCCTGGCGAAGATCGACCAGAAAATTACCGTGAGGAGACGCTTTCGCGTCCTTAAAACTATCTTGGAGGTACCCCACCTGTCCTGGGTATATTTGTTTAGCCAGATTGATAATTTGACTCCCATCTCTCGGGTAATTGAAAAGGACTAAATAGTGCGTATTGAGACTTATGGTTCGATATTCTTTATTTTTTCCGAATAGGTTTTTGAACAATGTACATCACACTAATATCTCTGTGATGACTACCTTTGGTGAATAATTTTGTTACCCGCTCGTCCGTCTCAGACATCAAGTCATCGATGATGATCAGTCTTCTCTTCTTACCACCTTCCAATTTATCGACGTCTGGTAGACCCTCGATAAATCTCACTGACCCCTAGTCTCGTATATCGGTTGCCATTCCGCATAACACCATATAACTTCCTCCAGTACGGGGACAGCTAACTCGTGAAGGTTCTGTAGAAAATTTTGCACAAATACCGTTTTCCCACACCCTGTAGGCCCGGCTATCAGAGCTGTGAATAGCGATTTCCATTGGGGATCCATCCTCACTAGTGATACTTTAGTGATTATACCACAGAAAAAATGACAAGTGATTTTCGGTTAGCACGCGAGGTTTTCCCTTTTCAACTCAGGCCGATTTTAAAATCCACATCCTATATAAACACTACAGGAGTTTCCTAGTCTCAAGCCGCATTACCTGAGACCGAATTGTTACACGCACATACATACACAATTATTTCACGCATCATATTTCCCACACATCATCCTATTGGTTCAGTTCCGGGGCCACTGAACATGTCGCAACATAACGTATTACCATGCCTGATAACTTATTGCGTTAGTACTATAATTAGACGGTCCTCGACCCGATAACCGTAAGAGTATAAAGCCCCAGTCGATCAGAGTACACACACATAGATAACCAGCGTTTGTTACCAGGTGACTTGTATTTGTTTTCTTTGAATATCGAGTCGTGTAGCTTGAATACGCCAACTTCGTTTGATGTCTGTGATCAGCGCATATTTATGTCACGTGGAAATGAGACTGTAGTTCCATTGTCAAAAGATGGCGTTAAGGCAGTCTCGGTTTGTGTTTTTCGTAACAGACCATTGATAAATATAAGGACATATAGCGTCCTTATATAGCGTTTTTTGAAGTTTCCTACCAGAACTGGGATAACACTATCGAGAGAGGAATTTATCACGTTAGTTGAGATGCGAGATGAAATTTTATCCACTTATGCTAACCTCAACTACACGCCACCTCTCGTTAACCAGAACTACACGCCGCCTGTCGTTAACCACCAGAACTACACGCCATCTCTCGTTAACCACCAGAACTACATACCATCTCTTGTTAACCACCAGAACTACATACCATCTCTTGTTAACCCGAATCTCATCAACTACACGCCCCCTTTTGTTAACCAAAGGAACCTAACTCTTGTTAATCAGACGACAGATCCGGCAGCCAATATGGATGCCCCGGGTGTTTCAGCAGAGTCACCGATTACCTATTCCAGCTTTGATCAAGGTTTTGTCAAAATGGAGGGCAGTTGTGTTTTGAAGGCTAATGAAACTTCATATGCACATGTGTTTGATGGACATTTAACACAAACAGACAGTACCGCCAAAACAGGAGGGAGGAAACCTAGACGATTAAAATGACAACCGGACAGTAATATATATATATATGTGTTGTATTAATAATAAAGCTGTGAAATATAGAACGAATTTTGTTTTGCTTTACATTGAATGTGAAAGAGAGAGATCGTCACTATTTAATGTTAGATTATTAGCACAATCTTACGCCAATCGACACATGATGATACTAATAACACACTCGACCAACAAAGGCACCCTTTCACCAAGTTTTAGAACCGCTATAATAACACGTCAGCATTGTAGCCCCCTTTCCCCACGCCGCGACGCCACGACCCAGAGCCGTCACGCCCCACCGCACGCCACGACCCGACCACCGAGATAAGCCGTCACGCCCCACCGCACACTACGACCACCGAGATAAGCATTCACGCCCGCCAAGCTGCGGTTTTGCACGGTGCGGTTTCGGTGCAAAATCCATTGTCTTTGGTGCAGTTTCGGTGAATGTGTTTTCACTTATGCGTAAACATGCACCTATACTACTAACGAGATCCAAGTACTGACACTGGGGTCCGAAATATTTGTACTGATCACTGTCATTGTTTGGGCATGTCCATGTAGTTTTGTTACAAGCTGAGTCATTATAACAGTGACCTTTGTAACTTACAGTTTGCCCCAAACCAACCGTCTGCACAAGTTAAGTCATAGCTTCCAAGGCCGCGAACGAAGCCAGCAGAATAAAGATTTAACCTACAGCGATGGTTAACGAACTGTGTACAAACATTTATTATCAAACCCGTGATTACATTTCTAAAAATCCGCCAACTCACTGTGATAACAGATAGCGTAATGTTCTCTAATAGAATGAGACAATCCGTTGGAGCCAAGCAAAGTCAACACTGTTTACATCATGGCTCGAACGCAAACAAGCGTCCATCTTGGTGCCTTACCTTATTATTCCCTTGAACACATTTTTGATATATACCCAACAACAACAAAATCAAACTCTTCCTCTTTTTTTTTTCTCTATCACTGTTCGGTATCGCTACCATGTGTGTCCTATTTTTCCTCTATTTGCTTCCTATTCCTATTCTCCTCTATCTTCCCTTTCCTTTAATTTCCCTACTTAAATTTCCCTACCTGAGAAATAAAACAAACTATTATGGACACACACGATTTCGATATCCTTCCTTGCACTCTACACCCCCTGTGGAAAGAATACATTTTTTTTATACATCATCGCATTTAATTGTTCTGCCTGATGATACTTCGAATTTGTCTATCTCCTCTCTTTGCTAACACCATATTTCCCTATGCGCCACTTGGCGAGACGGGGGTACTTTACTTTTTACTACACAATTCACCACTTGTAGTGTTCTACCCAGTTCATTGTGTCGATAACATGCAGTCTATAACCTTTTCGATTTTTTTTTTTTCGGTAGATCACTGTCCAAAATGTACCAGTTTTTTTGTGTGCCTGTTTCAGCATGTCAAGCACATTGCATTTCTCTTGCATCCACCCCTGCTTAACAAACAACTTGATTGAAGCACCGCATCGTGCCTCTTTCAGCATGTAAAGAACATTGGACTGCATTCAGTATGTAAAGAACATTGCATGTCTCTGGCATTCAATTGAATAACAACAACCTGTTGAAACACAGCATTGTGCCTCATTCAGCATGTAAAGAACATTGCATTTCTCCTTGCATTCACTTAATAAACAACTTAATTGAAGCACTGCATTGTGCCTCATTCAGGATGTAAAGAAATTGCATTCATCCTTACATTCAATTGATAAACAACAACTTGATTGAAGCACTGCATTTGCCTCCTTCATCACGTAAGAACATTGAACTGCATTCCACATGTAACGGAGATCGCATTTCTCTGGCATTCAAATTGAATAACAACAACTGAAGTTAACTGGTAGAGTTTCCTACTCACCACGTATTAACACCGAACACATCCTCCTCGGCCATGTTCCATCGAATCAAACGGTATTCACAAAAGAGTAACATTAACTTACTCTAACTGGCCTCAGTGGTCCACTACCACTGCACTCACAGCAGCTAATCTTATCAGACCTTATGAATGCTTCACTAATCACTTACTATGGCTGTTTTGCGCTGTCTGGCCTCTCCTGGGTTGAAGATCCTTCCTCGCCCAGAGCTGGCCCAACACTGACAAAATAAAACCCGAACTTCATCATTAACAACTGAACTTACTCATTATCTATCACTATGTACACTAGTTTTTAAGGGTTGTTAGCCATGAGCGGCTAACCTCCGGTAGGACATCTCGGGTCCACCGCTGTCTACAGACTGACCTTTCGTTCACTGAATATCCTCCTGTTCACTCTCTCCCACAATTCTCGTACGACATTCATCCCTTGAGTTGACTTCATGTATCCGCTTTTCACATTTTCTCTGTCATTCCTCTCGACCTACCCCTCTACCGTAATTTGACCTTCATTCTCTCCCTTCCTCTATTTTCTTTCTTTCTCCTCTGTCACACAGCTAGAAATGAGAAACTTGGTGGTCGTGTAAAAAGACTTATCAACCAACATAGAACTGGGGTCGTCAGTCACTGGACACTGCGGGACTTGCTGGGGAAGGGATCTGAGCACCTATGGACATGTTCGGAGTGCAATGATGATGACCCGCAAATAACTCAAAAGTCAACGGTCACAACATAAATAATTTGCGATATGCGGATGACACAGTCTTAATAGCAGAGACAGAGAACGAACTACAAGAAATGATAGACATAATAGTAAAAGAAAGCAACAAGAAAGGTCTCAGTCTGAATAGTAAGAAAACAGAAGTAATGGTTATATCGAAGTAACAATCACCACCACCAGGCAGCATAAAAATAAACGAGACATCTGAAACAAGTGCAACGTTTCAAATACTTGGGCACAATAATAACATCAGATGGGAGATGCGTAACAGAAATAAAAAGCAGAATAACTCAGGCCAAAATAGCATTTCAGAAAATGAAAAATATCTTATGCAACAAATCTATGTCAATAAAAATGAGAAAGAGAGTTCATCGGTGCTATATAGAACCAATTCTGACCTATGGAAGCGAATCATGGACAGTAGACAAACAAATGTAAAGACGATTAGAGGCCAAAGAGATGGAATTTCTCGTAAGAATGTTGAAAGTTCCCTAAAAGGACCAATGAGGAAGCTCTCAAAGAGGCCAACACAAAAAGGGAGCCCTTAAAAACATCAGAAAGAAGCAATCAACATTTTTCGGGCACATCATGAGAAGAGGAAAGTTGGAATACTGGCAAAATAAAAGGAAAGAGAGAGATCACGGACGACAAAGAGAGAAAATACTGGATAGCTTGGTGTCATGGCATGGAAAACAGTCAACAACAGAACTGATACGATGCACTGTGGATAGAAGATTGTGGAGGGACATGATCGCCTACGCCAACCGGTATGACACATGATGATTTTTCCTCAATCCAATTTGCTACTCATCTAATTCAGTATTGATTTTATTATGAATCCTTCCTTGTATAACTTTTAGCTTTTTTTTTTAACATGGCTCATTAGGCTTATTGTTCTAAAATCCCTGCATTCAACTGCAACATTCCTTTTAGGCAATGCAATGAAAGTTGTTTTTAGTTTTAAATTTATTTTTCCAAAATAATTTCTAATAATTGAAACCAGTATAGCTAAATAGCCCTCGAAGTGATTAAAACAATGATACCTGAATTATATTTCTACGACAATTAGGAAAAAAGTTATGATTTTTAAAGTGAATAATTACTCAAATTACTGTGTTAAAGAAGAAAAAACCATAGCGCCAGATTTGGCATGCAAAAAAAAGTCAAATTTTAAAGAAGCCAAATTTAAAAAAAATTAAATTAAAAATATTATCATTATATTTGGTGTACATTTTCAAAATAATCATTATATTATATTTGGTGTACACAAAAAAATAATACCTTTTATATGATTTGCGTAAAAAATAAGTCATTTAAATTGATATATATCAAAGTAACTGTCATTTTCAGGAATTGACGTCAAAATTAACAGTCATTCTCTGCAATTTATGTAAGAATAATTATAAATTTCTGTGATTCAATTCACATAAAAATAATACTAATGTTCTGCTAAAGAAGTCACATCATTATTGTTATTTTATTTATAAGAAGTATAATTTTATTATTAATTTTTTTTTATTCATTTAAAAAAAAATATGTGTTTACAATATAAAAATAAACCAATCAGGTATCAGTGAATTAGACACTTCAATAACTATTTATCATTGTTTTTTTAAACAGACTTCACAAACAAACAACAAAACAAAACAAAACAAACGTGCAAACAAAAGAAAAAAAAAGATCACATTTGGGGAAAAACATAACATTTTATTAAATAACCATTGTTTGATGTTATTCATCAAAAACCACAAAATGCACCATTATAGGAACATGCAATGGGCATTTTAAAAATGACATTTATTGAAAACAGGAAAATAATACAGCAGGCTCCAGCAACTGTGAGATATTTATCAATGAATTCGTTTCAAGAAATTTTATTATAAAGAACTATTTTATTATAAACACTGGACATAAAATGAAAAAAAAACACAATTAAAAGGTCTTTACAATCTTGTGAGCTGAGCGATAAACTGGGGGATGGTAATTAGACACTTCAATAGCAATTTATCATTAGTTGTTCAATAAACATACATGTTTTACCAGAGGTAGAAAAATTTATGGAGACTTTACAATATGAGGCAATCTGGGCATCAGAGGATGATTGTTTAAACAAACAAAAATATAACCATTGTTTGATGTTATTCATCAAAAACCACAAAATGCACCATTATAGGAACATGCAATGGGCATTTTAAAAATGACATTTATTGAAAACAGGAAAATAATACAGCAGGCTCCAGCAACTGTGAGATATTTATCAATGAATTCGTTTCAAGAAATTTTATTATAAAGAACCATAAACACTTGACATACAATGAAAAAAAAACACAATTAAAAGATCTTTGCAATTTTGTGAGCTGAGCGATAAACTGGGTGATGGTAACATAATTATTTAAATTCAATCTTAACGCTGCATAAATGCAATAGTTATCATTCTGAAATTTCCTTATAAACAATGACTCAAAAAATAATTAGACACTTCAATAGCTATTTATCATTAGTTGTTCAATAAACATACATTTTTTTCCAGAGGTAGAAAAATTTACGGAGACTTTACAATATGAGACAATCTGGGCATCAGAGGATGATCGTTTAAACAAACAAAAATATAACCATTGTTTGATGTTATTCATCAAAAACCACAAAATGCACCATTATAGGAACATGCAATGGGCATTTTAAAAATGACATTTATTGAAAACAGGAAAATAATACAGCAGGCTCCAGCAACTGTCGCTTTCGATGGCATTGGGACACACACTACTTAAGCCAACTGTGAGTATTACACAACAGGCCCTTTTTTGGAATCCCCAGGGGAAGAGACAAAGAGGAAGACTAAGGAATTCTTGGAGAAGACAGATAGAGGCAGAGATGAAGATGATGGGAAAGACATGGAATGATCTTAAAAGAATGGCAAAAAACAGAACGACTTGGAAAGTGTTTGTTGAAGACCTATGCTCCACTGGGAGCTAAAAAGGTAGAAGAAGAAGAAGATAAACACTATACACAAAGGAGCATGCAAAGGGCATTTTAAAAGCGTTTTTGAGCGTTTGCAATCTTTAATGAATATTTTTCACATAAAAACATAGTAGAAAAGATATAGGCTAATAGATATACGCTTTTGTGGTTTGCATAATTCAAATAAAGAAACAAAAGATCTTAACAACCTTGTGAGCTGAGCGATAAACTAGGGAATTTTAACATAATTATTTAAATTCAAATTTAAAGCTGCATAGATGCAATAGTTATACTTCTGAAATTTTTTGTAAATAAGAAGCAAAATAAACACAATTTTGTTAACTTAAAAAATCTGACCACTAATGATGTTGTCTGGTGAATAACAAGGATTATCTGTCAACTAAAAGACTGAACTTTTTACTAATGTCATTGTCAACATATAATGAACAATGTATGTCTAATGCTAATATGTATTATGAAAAACCACTTACATGGGATAATAACATACACTAAACACATACATACCATTTTTGACAATAGAAACAAAAAAAGAAACAGAATTATTAAATGTTACGTAGAGCCGGTTTTAACATATGGATGTGAATACTGGACAATAGGACAACAGACAAGGAAATCACTGGAGTCTGTAGAAATGTGGCTTTGCAGAAGAATGTTGAGAATACCATAGACAGTGAAGAAGAGTAATGAAAATGTTCTGAAAGATGTCAAAGCAAAAAGAGAGCTAATTTCCATTATTAAGAAGAAACAATCATCATTTTTAGGCCATGTAATGAGAAGATAATAACTAGAATATATTGTAACAACTGGAAACATTGAGGGACGAAGAGATAGAGGGAAATAATGAGAAAAACATACCAGACAACTTGAGAGTATGGCTTGAAAGAAGGTCGACAACAGAAATGATAAATAACTATTGAGACCGAAAGTTGTGAAGAGACATGATCACCTACGCCAGCAGGCCCGGTACTTGATGATTATGAAACATATGTGCCATATTGGTTTCTGTTTTAGAAATTGGGGTCCTGCATGCCATCGTCACCTCGAAAGGGCAGTAGATAGAAACATACTTACAAAAATACCACATAACCAAAAGCAAAATCTGCCAATAACTTAACTAATGGCATGTGGTATTCAGTCTCTATGGAATCTGGGTCATCCACTCTACACATGAGACACACACTCTGCTCTGCTAGATCCCCCTCCTCTGCATAGACAGACAAAACTGTTTCGGTGTATGTGACATCACATTCACCTTCTGTCCATACATGATGTAGTGTTTCACCTTCAATATAAGTGCTACGTCGCACAACTCCTTCCAATCTGTCCACTACACCTGCATTCACTGCACTGAATGCGTCTATGGTATTTAGGTGCTGATTGGTAGAGATGGCTGTCTTAATCAGTGCCTCTAGCCTCTTCCTGTGAGTATCCTCTACCTTTTGACGCCGTGCAGCTTGCTTCCTCAGTTGGACTTTATGGATAGTTTCTTCCTTGGCCACTGACTGCAACCTTACCTTAGCTCCATGATGGACAGCAAACTTCACAGCTTGGGCCTGCTCATGGTCAGAGAGTGTCTCAAGCCACTCAAGCATCCCATTCTGTGCCGCCCTATTCTTTCCATCAATGAAACCAATGGTTGCATTTGGAGCTCATCGCCAGAGAGCATCCATCATGCCCAGCACTCTCTCAGCTTTCATGTTATGTGCCGGTGCTGAGGCAGTGGCAATGAGCATTTCATCTGTAGGACTGGACAGATTACCACACAGATACGGACCTAACTGATGCTCAAGCTTTTTAATAAAAGCAGTTGCCAGGGCTTTTACTGTCTCATAAGGTTTGTCCAGATTTGATCCCAGTTCAAATTTCCTGAGGAGATCTATATCTTTATCTGCAGTGTTAAAGGGGAGGTCAAAAGCATTGTGTGTGCAGGTGTAGATATAAGATGGCTCTTCCATAATCTTTCTAAGGTACTCTAACAACTTCCCATACTTATCCTTAATTGCAAGATTGCTCAAGCCCTCCCGGTTCTTATAAATAACTTCCATCCAGGGTCCAGTCAGGAACTTGGAAAACATACCCAGTGCTTGAAGCTGAATCTGGGTGTCACCATCCATCAGCTGCTTATGGATAGAGATAAGTCAAGTGTCATTATTCATGCACTAGTCGACTAGGTCAGTTAAAATTAAGCCAGTATTCAATAAATTAAGTTTGGATGGCAATATGCTCTTCAATCAAAGTAGTACTACAAATGGCCATTGGAGCAGATCTTCTCACACCATGTGAAATATACACGGTCGGGTCCTACTATATATAATAGTAAAGTAGTAGTGTATGTTGAGCCTCTGACGGTCGGAACTGTCTTTGTTCAGGGTCCCAGGAATCACTTTCGTGGCAGGTACGGATTTAAATGACGAATGACGCCGTGGCAAGCACTCCATTCTCAAACTGACTCAATGATGAGTAAGTCACAACACAACAGTGTCAACAGTAACAGTCATAAGTAGTCTGCCTTACTTAGAGCCAACAGTCAGCATTTGTCATTAGACGACTCCTGGTGGTTAGGTTAGGGCAGGATTGTTCGGAGGAGGCAGTGACTCAATGTTAGGGAAAAAAAACTATTCACTGTTTTATAATTATTTAAATTTAATTTCACATGTAATCATGATCATTCATTCTTCTTAATCTTCATATCTAATTATTATAATAATAAAATAAAACATACATTTTCATTTGATACAGTGATTAAAAACAACATATAATTATAATTAAATAATTAATTATTATATTATATATATAATTATTCCCCCGTGTGTTACCGGGGCCTCATTATGAGGGAAGTAAAGAATAGTGACACTGTGACCTTCCAGGCATGTCGTATGAGGCGACTAAGGAGGTTGATCGATGGCTTGACAAGCTGTCATTGTAAAAAGTATTGTTATGGAAACAGCGCCATATATTTTAGAGCAGTGATCTCTGCAATATGTGCCACTTTGGCACGCAAGGTTTCTGATTTTGAGATTGTGGCTCTGCCCTATGTGCCGTCTTCGGCTCGAAAGGACAATAGATAGATATATAATTATTGTATTAATCATAATTAATGATTAATGTATTGTGTTTCAATTCAATAATTGGGAATATTTATTAATATTAGGCAACTGTAAATACTACATTTAACATTAACTATAACTAACTATAATAACAAAAAAACGTTGAGTGAATTAGGAGGCACATGATGATGGTTGAAGAGACGCCAAGTACCACCAAGCATGGGGGATATGGGGGAAAACCAGAAATTTCGGATAATGATGGTGTGGTCGTGGTCGTTCAAAGGCTGATAATTTCATTACGCGCTGACAGATCAATGTAAAATTTACCACAAATATGTAAAAATGGTTATAGAATCCGGTTATCTTATTATTTCAGCTACAACATAACAGCATTTTATTTTGCTACGATTTAAAGTTCAACAGAGGACATAATGACCATAGTCGCCAATCATAGCCCATGCTTATCAATGGGGAAAATGTATAATAATGGTGTGGTCGTTCAAATGTCGATACTTTCATTACACGCTGACAGATCAATTAAAAATGTCCCACAAATATGTAAAAATGGTTATAGAATCCGGTTATCTTATTATTTCAGCTACATCATAACAGCATTTTATTTTGCTATGACTTAAAGTAAAGTTCAACAGTGGAAATAGTCGCCGATCGCCCATGCTTGCCGATGGAGCAAGCATATTCATGAATTTTCGTGATTTTCGCATTATCCTAACACGGATCACTTTAAAATTTCACACACTTATGTAAAAATAGACGCTAAATCTAAATATCCATTTAATTTAACTCAATCTTACCTTATTTTGGCAGAAAATGTGATGAAACCTTAGTATGTCGCTGGAAAATTCAACAAAAACAAGTGGCAATCGTCGCCGATGATTTGGCGTCTGCTATTAAGCAAAATCAGCAGCAGAATTATATGTAAATTTAGATGACTTCACCTTGAGTGAAATAGAAACCACCTTAAAGCTAATGGCCAATAACAAGGCTGCTGGAGAGGGTAAGTTAACAGCTGAGATCCTCAAGGCAATTGATAGCCATAATCTAATACATCTCCAAAAAATGTTCAACATCATTTGGAAAACAGGGAAGACGCCTCATAAATGGAAAAAAGGAATGATTGTTAAGATCCCAAAAAAGGGCAATCTTAGAGATTGTAACGTAACAACTGGAGAGGCGTGACACTTTTGTCAATTGCCTCAAAGTTATTCTGTAAAATCATCCTAAATAGAATAAAGGATTCAATAGATACAGTAATGCGTGAAGAACAGGCTGGGTTTAGAAAAGGGAGAAGCTGTCTTGACCACATTTTCACTCTACGACTTATATTGGAGGAACACATTGAAAAGCAAAAACCTTTTGTACTTAACTTCATCGACTTCAAAAAAAGCATTTGATGGTATTCATAGAGATTCTTTGTGGAAAATTCTGAAGCAATATGGTTTACCATCAAAAATCATAAATATTATCAAAGACATGTAATATGGTTACACATGTGCAGTTCGAACAGAGGAAGGACTGAGCGAATGTTTCCCAATAGAAACTGGGGTTAAACAAGGATGTATTTTATCGCCCTTGTTATTTGGAATTGTTATGGACTTCATAATGAAGAAATGCTGCACTGGTAATAAAGGCATCGAATGGATACAAGGAGACCATTTGGAGGTCCTCGACTTTGCTGATGACATAGTTCTCACCAGCAGTCAGATAAAAACGATGCAAGAAAACACAAATGAACTATCATCAATAGCCAGCAAAATTGGGCTTGAGGTCAATCATGAAAAGACTAAAGTCATGAAAAGTTTAATTCCAACAAGTGACAAAATACACATGGAAAACAAACCAGTAGAAGAGATCGAACACTTTATCTATCTTGGAAGTCACATTGATCGAGAAGGGGATACGAGCAAAGAAATTAGAATCAGAATGGCTAAAGCAGCAATGTCTTTCAGAAGCCTTGAAAAGTTGTGGAAATCAAAACTCATCAGCGCAAACACAAAACTTAGGCTATTCAAATCAAATGTACTATCAACCCTTACGTATGCGTGTGAAAGCTGGAAAACAACAAGAGGTATAGAAACAAAGTTGAACGCATTCGAAAATAAATGTCTAAGGAAAATACTTGGTATAGAATGGAACGAATTCAAAACAAACGAGGAATTTAGAGAAATCGCCAATCAACCACTAATATCTTCAGTAATAAAGAAAAGACGATGGTCATACGTTGGACATGTGATGAGAAGAGATAATAATCGAATAGCAAAGCAAGCCCTCATATGGGAAACAACAGGTAAAAGAAAAAGAGGAAGACCCAGGGAGACACTGAGAAGAACATTGATGAGAGAGGCAAGAGCAGCAAGAATCGGCTCCCTCAATGAGATAGAACTGCTTGCACAGAACAGAGACAGATGGCGAGATTTGATAAAATATCTTTAAAAGAAAAGAAAACTGCTAGAACAAAAAATTCATATAGGAGAAGGTGTATCTTGGTCTACGCCCTATGGGCAGGTTACGGCTCGAAAGGTCAATAGTTTAAGCAAAAAGGAGCCTCGTTGTGAGAAAGCTAATTAATTTCCGTACAATGCGTCATTAAAACATCGTCGGAAAACAATTTACGTACGATGTTTATTCCAGAGCTAATAAAATTCGCGAAAAGGCAAAAAATGGCTACTTTGCCTGGAAACCGAAAATCTGGATAAAGGCGTCCATTGGATACCGAATTAAACTTAGTTCACTTGGTATGTATCCTGTATGGTATATGTCATTGGAAATGTATGTAATTACTTGAATGCCAAAATCTTCTAGTACCTGTATCATATCTGTTTGTATGAATGTATGCTGTCAGGTCCTGCTGCTTTTCCCTTTTTCATTGTTTCTATAGCTTTTTCAATCAGAATGGAGAATGTTAGGCAAGGTTGTGTGCTGTCACCAGATTGGTTATTGGTTATGGAAGGCCTCGGTATCACTGCAAACGAATTAAAATCCATAATTGCTCAACCGCCCGTGCCAGTGGAATCATCCGAATTACTAAAACATCACCCAAACAAAGAAAGGTAACTGTAGTGTAGTCCCCATCGTAGCAGTCTCAGCACACGCCAAAAGACATAAGGCGAAACCGCGCAGAAAGTGACCACAGCCAGCTGTTCCCTGTCATACGATATTATCATTCATCGTAAACAAGCGGGATATCGAAACAGGATCAAAACGGATGAGACACACAGCTCACGGTGTGCACAGAGCACTTAACTCAGTAACTCCTGCAACAAGCCGGACTTGGAATATGAGGAAACTGCAAGAAGGAACACTTTTCAGACATAACCTTCAATGGTTCCTGCCGCCTATCCACCATATACCATGGAAGTTCGCGTCCTCCCGAAAATGATGATCGTCGTAGCACTTGATGATGTAAGGCCATCGTTGATGACTCCAATTCCAAACATATAGACACACAGTGTCACCAGATTTGTTTAATATGTATAGGGAGATTATTTTAAGATCCATAAGGGGCCTGGAATAGCAATCGGATGTCATAATGTAAATAATTTAAGGCATGCTCTGCATGCTGATGATACAGTCTTAATCGTTAAGAGTGAAAATGAGTTAGTGAAGGAAAAAATGTTAGACATTATTGTTTAGAAAATGGTGTTAGTTATCCATTTTTGTTTTTTTTTGGTTCTTTTCTGGGTAAGGTGTCACAAGTTTCTTGTATGCTTTTCTTTATGCACTGCCATTTGGATGTGACTTTTTCATCAGGACTTTCTCTTCTGTATTGCTCAATTCCTTCTTCTAGCAGCTTCTGATATGTGTTCTTTACTTGTATTGTATAAGTATCTTTAATATTTTTTTTTATAAAAAAAAATATATCTTTTTGATTTAAAGCTGTTATATCTGTTATATCTAGTGGTATTGTTGACAAATTAGACTTTTTGTTTGTTTGTCTTTAGTTTGATTTTCATTTTAATCATTACAGAATTGTGATCTGAGTTAATATCTGCTCCTGGATAGGTTTTGGCTTTCTTTGACGCTGTTATGGAACCTGTCTTTTATCATGATGTAATCTATTGGATCTTCTTATCGCCAGGGCTTTTCCATGTCCGAAGATTTCACTTGCTTCATAACTTTATTTAGATCTTCATAGTATGCCTCTATTTGTTCTTCTGTGTAATCTTGAGTAGGTGTGTATGTCTGTATTATTGCTATGTCAAATGGTTTTTCCTTCATTTTTAATAGTATGATCCTATCATTGTATGCCCAGTGGGTACTTATATATTTTTGTAGCTCCCTTTTTATTAGTATTCCTACCCCCACTTCGAGGCAGTGCTGATATTAAATTCAGAAGACAAAAGGTGCAAGAGAACGGAGATGAGGCCAGGCACCACAAATACATCTTGTTCATTCTGTGGATAGATCTGTCTATCCAATATTGGCAGCTTCAGCTACAAGAGCAAATTGTTAAGCAAAGCAGCACCCAGCTAATATTTTTATCAAAACTACTGACTTATTATGATTGCTTGCTACCAATCGCCTGTCAAGACTTCAAAGGCCATATATGTGTTATCAAATGTTTATGCCAGTTTTAAATAAATTAAGCAGCTTATAAATATAACTTAAACTTCATAATGAATATATTTAGTTTCCTTCTGACAAATTGTTATATTTAGATTGCTGGTAGTAGAAGTGTGGTAGGTTTTAACAGCATGGTGTTTAACAGCACAAAATATTATTTAATCTGAAATATTTTCCTTCCTTTCTTCAGAGGAAGTGTCAGATGTATTCTCTGCATAATGAAGATTGTGAAGCCCATATGTATTATTAAACAATGTTAAACCGCACCACATAAATTTATATTAAACTAAACAACATAAAGATAAGACAAGGCTTTTGTCACGTTAAACATTTATTACTTTTGCAAATTAAAAAGAAAGAGGCAAAGTCTCTACATACATATCTATCTATCTATTGACCTTTCGAGCCGTAACCGGCCCATAGGGCGTAGACCAAGATACACCTTCTCCTATATGAATTTTTGTTCTAGCAGTTTTCTTTTAAAGATATTTTATCAAATCTCGCCATCTGTCTCTGTTCTGTGCAAGCAGTTCTATCTCATTGATGGAGCCGATTCCTGCTGCTCTTGCCTCTCTCATCAATGTTCTTCTCAGTGTCTCCCTGGGTCTTCCTCTTTTTCTTTTACCTGTTGTTTCCCATATGAGGGCTTGCTTTGCTATTCGATTATTATCTCTTCTCATCACATGTCCAACGTATGACCATCGTCTTTTCTTTATTACTGAAGATATTAGTGGTTGATTGGCGATTTCTCTAATTTCCTCGTTTGTTTTGAATTCGTTCCATTCTATACCAAGTATTTTCCTTAGACATTTATTTTCGAATGCGTTTAAATTTAGAAACCAACAGAAGAGGTCAATTACACATAAAATTGATAGTCATAAACTGAAAGATGAAGCCATAAAGGAAAAGTTTAACTACATACATAAGAACATGAAAATCCTTTTGACAACAGGGAAGGCCAAGTTCAAAAGAATCAAAGAAATGATCTGAAATGATAAAACATGTTAGGTAGAAAAAGAGAGAAGTATTTAAACGAGTGAAGTGCTAAAGAGAAAAGTATGATTAATAATACTACTAAGGCATGACACAAGATTGTTCATGAACCAGGAACAATATCATTCCTAACCAGAACAAAATGCCATGTTGCAAACAAATTAATATAATGACATTTTAATATCACAGACACATGACAAACATTAATATATATTTGAAGGAATATTATTGCTCAACCAGATGGCGCTAATATATTTGTTATTAAAAGATTATCAAAAGACATTAAAAATCTTATAAATAATAGTCTCATCGCAGATGTAAATAAACAAAATAGAAGTAATGTATGGTAACTGTATGTATACTAAAAAAATTATGTAATTATTGATCAATAAGGAATATTAATATATGCATGGTAATCAGCAGTTTAGATAAACATGTATGTACATACATGAGAGAGGCAAGAGCAGCAGGATTCGACTCCCTCAATGAGATAGAGCTGCTTGCACAGAACAGAGACAAATGGCGAGATTTGATAAAATAACTTTAAAAGAATTGAAAACTGCTGGAACAAAAAAATTCAGATAAGAGAAGGAGTATCTTGGTCTACGCCCTATGGGCCGGCTACGGCTCGAAAGGTCAATAGATAGATAGAAATACATGTATATAATATAAAAGATATGATCATGTGACCAGTTTAAAGTCTATGTAGATAAAAATAGGCTCTATGTTTACATCAGTTTATAAAGAGTAATTACTTAACAAAGCAATGGTAATACTTTCAGCATTTGCTGAAGTATAAGAAAATGTTATGGGTCAAAATATTTATCAACAGTTTGAAAACAATATTCTTTTTCCTCTTTGCAAGTTTAGTTGTGCAATGTGGATGTTTAGCATGTTGTAGCTGAGCACATCCATTTTCAGCACTTGCTTTCCTAGTCTTTAAGTTCATGTACCACTCTGCAAAGCAGCAATTAATTGTTTACAGTTATAAAGATATTGAAAGATCTTAAGCAAAAATTAAAATATAAAAGTTCTCCAGTATTTAAGGTATCATCATCAAGTACCGGGCCTGCTGGCGTAGGTGATCATGTCTCTCCACAACTTTCGATCTCAACAGTTATTTATCATTTCTGTTGTTGACCTTCTGCCAAGCCATTCTCTTCAGCTGTCTGGTATTTTTTCTCTTTGCTTCCCTCTATCTCTTCGTCCCTCAATTTTTCCAGTTGTTACAGTATATTCCAGTTGTTCTCTTCTCATTACATGGTTAAAAATAATGATTGTTTCTTCCTAATATTGGAAATTAGCTCTCTTTTTGCTTTGAACTATTTAAAAACATTTTCATTACTCTTCTTAGCTGTCCATGGTATTCTCAACATTCTTCTGTAAAACCACATTTCTACAGACTCCAGTGATTTTGTTGTCTGTTGTCCTATTGTCCATGATTCACATCCATATGTTAAGACTGGCTCTACAGAACATTTAAGAACTCTTTTTCTTGTTTCTATTGTCAAAAATGGATTGCATAGTATCTTCCTCATTTTTTGGAAAGCTGCTTTTGCCTGAGCCATTCTGCATCTCACCTTTTTTGTACATCTTCCGTTTGAGGTTACAAAGTTCCAAAATATTTAAATTCATTTACCTGTTTTAATATTGTTCCACTTGTCTTTATTTTGCACTGAGGTGAAGTCTTTTTCCTTCGTTGTTACCATTACTTCTGTCTTTTTGCTATTAAGGCTGAGTCCTTTATTTTTGCTTTCTTTCACTATAAAGTCCAACATTTCTTGTAACTCATTTTCACTCTTAGCGATTAAGATTGTATAATCAGCACACCTTAGATTATTTATATTATGACCTCCAATTGTTATTCCAGGCATGTCCCTTAAGGATCTTAAAATAATCTCACTATAAATATTATACAAATCTGGTGACAGCACATAACCTTGTCTAACACCCTCTTTTATTTAAGGTATAGATTTGTTTTAAAAAAAAACTTTCTATGCAATAACAAACAATTTCCCTTGCTAATTATGCTCACAACTGTTTCATGCAACCACCATGCAGCACAGTGTTTTAATTTAAGATTTGTATTTTGTATATGTAGTACAAATAATGTGAATGGAAAAAACAAACCAGAAATTGGACTTATGTATTTGGAAACTTTTTATCATAACTACTCAGGTAATTTCATTACAAAATGTAGTATGTTACTGTTACAGTGCTTTCAATTGTGTTTGTATTTTCAAACACCTTTTTTTGTGAACTAAGGCTGTAATATATGCATTGCATATGCAATATTACACATAAACAATCATACAACTTAAGGTTTTGTTAGCTATTTTTTAACATTTAATATCCAGTCGCAGTCGCAGTGTTTTTATAATTTGATCATTTTGAGTTATTTGCGGGTCATCATCATTGCACTCCGAACATGTCCATAGGTGCTCAGATCCCCTCCTCAGTAAGTCCTGCAGTGTCCAGCGACTGATGACTCCAGTTCTATGTTGGTTGATAAGTCTTCTTATACAGCGACTAAGTTTCTCATTTCTGGCTGTGCCCATCTTAACTTCCATTTCCATCATCTGAAGAAGTGACGTGGATCTGTGTTGAAGTCCTGTGCTCTTCCCACATCTCGGAGGGCATTGATGATGTTCGCCCGATCCATTGGTTGACTGTCCTCAAGGACAGTGCAGCTAGCCAACCTGTCCGCTCTTTCATTTCCCCATACTCCCGCATGTCCAGGGACATAGACAAAGGTGATCTTGCATATTTTGGACCTGCAAGGACTCTACCCATTGCATGCGTACAGAGCCTGCCTCCACTTTTTTTTATCATGCTCATCGAATCACTCAGTATACATGTGTGGGTGTAGTCTTGTGACTCTAACAATTTGAATGCCTTGGTCACTGCCATCGCCTCCATTGTCATGCTACTCATGGTCACTGCCATCGCCTCCATTGTCATGCTACTCGTGGTCTAGATGTATGCACCACTGTCTTCATTGATCATTCTGCCTGCCGAGCGTGCTGTAAATGCTCATGCACTTCTTTGGTGTCGTCTTACAGATCCGTCTGTATAGATGACTGCATCTTTCTCATCGGTGTTATTGCAGATGAGACCGTTGACCTCAGCATTAACCACGACCGGGTACTGTTCCCTACTTTTCCTGTTGAGTGTGACAATACACGAGAAAGTCCCCTTGAATAATGTAGGCATCGGTATCCACTCCTCACCAACACTGATATTGGTAAGCCCACAGACCTGTTTGATGATATCTTCTGCTCGGCCCACCCATGATTTGCCTCTTTTTAGCCTGGCACCTTTCTCTGTGTTGAGCACGTGGTGCAATGAATGCTCTGTATCTGTACTAATCTTCAGGTATGCTCGTGCTCTCCAAATCTTGATTCTGTCATCCATGGTTGGAAAGTCAAGAAGATACCTTATTGCTACACAGGGAGTGTCCCTTGTACATCCCAAGATAATGCACATGGCTTCATTTTGTATTTTCTCTAGCCTATCAATTTGAGTCGTATTGACAGTAAGAATTGCCAGGGTATACTTGATTGGTGCGAGGACTAACACAGACTGCGATCAAACTTAACTCCGAGGTATGTGATCAACTTGTCCCTGGTCACCTCATCAGCTCCCATTCATACTACTGGAGTGGTCGTAACGATATGATTGTTAAGGGAGAACCATGAAACTGATGATTTATTAGGATTAACCAAGGCACCTGAAACCCCACACCAGGAAGAAATGCGATTGAGTTCGTCTTGCATTGTGGAGGTGATTCCCCGTCTGTCTCTTCCCTGTTGATATACCAGAATATCATCAGCAAAAGTCATAGTTCTTCCTCTCCCATCCAGTTGTTGTTCCATTATCGTTATTGTGTACACATTAAATAGAACTGGTGACAATGGTGAGCCTTGTGGCAGCTCTGGACAAATGGATTTTGGTATTTGATCATTTATCATGATTAAGTATTACAATAGACAAAATAATTGTTCCTTGCTTTTCCAAATTGCATGGCTTCAGACCCAGAAGTAACACAATTTACTGGCACAGTGGTCATTTTAGCACAGTTTTGTGAAACACATGAAATCTTAAATCAACCAAGTGCCCTATTTTCATGATATTCCTAGAAGTATTTAAAAGAACCAACTTAAAAGTATTGTTAACCTCCTTTTCTTACTATATGTGGGAAGCTTTTGAAAAAAAGTGAAGAAGGATAGTTAAAAACTGGGGGCCTCGGTAGTTGGGAAAACCACCAGACTGGACTACCGACGTTCGGACAACCCGCGTTCGATTTCCGCTGGGAGCAGTGTGAATTGTACTCATGGTTGGAAAGAAAAAAATACCTCCACGGTCGACCCAGCCATTGGCAGAAATGGATACCAGGGTAATTACCCTGGGAAGGTGAGGAATATCGCTTCGCATCTGAGTTTCGATGCTTGAGGCTACACTATACAGAAATCTCTGAACATTTCTGGATAGGCGGCCGAGCACATATGGGTGTAAACTCGCGTGCTAAGACGCCGGTTCAAGTCTCGTATTTTACCTTTACCTTTTATTTAAAAACCATTTTCTTATATCTGAATTGAAAGATAGTTGAATGCATGAAGTCTCATTATAGTTATTGAGTTTTACTAAACATAACTTCTCTGGATTAATCATCATTTTAGAGATCATCATATGACCTCTCTTTTGAGCATTTATAATGAAATATGTACAGGGAAAAACTTGAAATTGTAACAAACAATGAATAACTGGGATTTGTAGTATCTATCAAAAGAGACTGCCAGAAAGATATCAAAAGAAGATTAGGAATATCAACACACAAATTTAATGCCATGAAGAACATGTGGCACAATACCAATAAGACAGTAAAATTAAAACTACTAAGGGCATGTATCTTCCTAATAACAAAATACAGTTGTGAATCATGGGCAATCTCGCAAACAGGAAGAAAATTGATTCATTCAAAACAAAATGATACAGAAAAATCCTTAAGATACCTCGGTTAATGAAAAAGAACAATGAAGACATATTAAAAGATTTACAAATTAAAAAGAAATTGGTTATAATCACCATTCTACAGAGGAAATTTAAATACTATCATCATCATGTGCCATACTAATTGGCATGGGCGAATATGTCCTTCCACAATTTTCTATCCACAGTGCATTGTATAAATTCTGTTGTTGGCTGTTTTTCATGCCTTGAAATACTATGGCCATGTCAAAAGACACAGCAGATGAGAAAGAATAAAATAAAGCAAGGAATGGATCCTGAGCGAAGCATTGAGGCAGACCAAGAAGAAGGTGGTTTTAAGACATCAAGGAGATCTTGAACATGACAACTGATCTGGCCAGATACTCTCATACTCATACAGATTCTCTCAGACAGGCTGTGGTGAATGCAACATCCTGCAAAGGACATGCAGCCTGATGATGTACAGGTCAATTCAGTTCTTTAATCTCTTTGAAAAATTAGAAATGAGGCTAATCTGTTAAAACTTTTATATGAACAAGCCTAGTTAATTTTAGCAAATGTATATCTGTTAGAAATATACAAATAAATTAAACACATTAGCAATTGTTAAAAATAAAATTATAGACATCATCACTCTGAATAATAAATTAAAAAGTAAGCATGTGGTATATGGTTTTATGAAAATAAAGAAGACATACCTTTCATATATTTTTTAGGCAAACCTGTACACCATACCAAAAACCCATACAAATTGAAAAAAGAAAATGTAAATTTTAAATATTAATTTATAATAATAGTAAATATTATTAATATAAATATAAATAATTAATAGTTTTCACAAAGTTCCGACTGGATAGGAAATTATGATTGTCACATTTCTTTCAAATTTTGCTGTTATGTTATGTTTACAAATAAATTTGTTCTAAATTTTAAAAATCCTTTATTTTTAAATATTATCTAGTAAGTTAATGATTAAATATAGAAAAATGCCAGAAGTTAGCAATTTGACTAACAATTAATATGGTTGGCACCTTGCTTTCGAAGTGAAAATGCTCCTTAAATTAATTTAAATTATTATTTGGATGTGGCTTAATTGGCAGATCACATTCAAATTTAGAAAAATGAAACGTATAATTATATTGGTCAGCTGTATTTAAATGGATGCTGAATAAAAAAATGCATTGTTTTACATCTCTGCACTAATAAATTAACAATAAAAAATATTGAAAAAAGCACACCTAGTGCGTTTTATAGTGAATCCAATATCTTGAAAGCTAGGAGACAAATAATAATAAACGTATATTATTGTGAACGGAAACTTTCCAAGGATGCAGATCAATGAAGCATTTCAGGAGAAGAAGTATGTTTACAACACTAGAAAAAAATCTCCAAATAATTAACAATGGAAAAAAAAAACAAAGCACATTAGACAACCCAAAGCAGGACCAAACTCATTCTCCTGAACACAGCATCTTGTCATGAGAGACTATGCATTACGGTACTCTGCCTAGTTGACAGCTATGTTACAGAGTACGGGTTTGATCCTGCTTCACCCTGTCTGTTGTTTTCTGTTGATTGTTTGTGGATTTTTTCTGAGTGTCATAGACATACCTCTTCCTTCCCCTGAAATTATTTGTTGATCTTGAAAGCTACCATGCGACAGTGATTATGCCAAAAATTATTTCATGGGCCCACAGCACGGTGGTGTACCATATTAGGTGTATTATATAACATCATACAAGAAACTGATCTGTGTCATTGTCTTGGGGGTTTTGCATAATTTGCCTACTTCTTGACGAGGCACGATCTATTTAGTGTTAGATTAAGTCTTCTAGGTTATATTAGACCACAATTGCCATCCAAAATTGAAAGTGAAAACTATGGGTTGGAGCCATGTGGCCACCGAACTGTATTGATTGCAATGTTATTTTTCTAACCTTTCACTGAAGTATATATATATATATATATATATATATATATATATATATATATAGTAAAACTAATCATGTGATATCACTGGTTAAATGCATCAAAATGCTTTTGACAATTTAACAATGTAGAAAAAGAAAATCAGTTTTGGCTTTTCACCACTTCCGAAAGCAGCTAATATACAGCTTAAAAAAAATTTTGTGTTGATATATTTTAAGAATTAAAAATTAATGGAGTTTCACAAAAATGGTCTTTACCAATATCAATTGGAAGTATGATTTGTATTAAAAAAACGCATAAAAACCATACTAAATATGGGTAACTTGTATAAAATGCAAGGTATGATTAATAGAAAAAGAAAAGTGACTGAAATAGAATCTACAACTTAGCTTATTTAGTTGTTAATTAATATTTTAAAATACTAATATAATCTCACTCTTGATATTGTTTTCACAAAATAAACACATAAAAATATATAAACATATGCATTATTGTTTTGTAATACCTTAAAGAAACTTAAACATTACTGAACTTTATGTGAGTACATCTTAATGGGAAAATTATTATTATTTGTAAATATTATCATTTGTCAATCTTTACATGTGCCTGCTGTGATTTTATTTAAAAAGAATTAGAAAAAAAAACTTTGATGATTTTAAAAAAAAGAAAAGAAAAGAGCTCTGTCACACTACATGGCATATTGGAAATATGGCATTAGTGCCAACATTTTTTCATCTAACCAGGAGTAGTTGTCACTAGAGCAATGTTTTAAAATTATATATGTATATATATATATATATATATATAGAGAGAGAGAGAGAGGATGAAAGTTGAACAAGATTACTTATCGTTCATTTATTGTCTACAGATTATAATTAATGTTTGAACAATTTAAAGTAATTAATATAAGTAAAAGTAAGTAAAGTAAAGAGCCCCATCACGCCAAGTGGCTTATAGGGAATATGGTGTTAGTGACCATAATTTTGACAGACCTTTGGTACATGATTTTTAGGGTAATGTGGTCAGTATTACGCCCATGCTGCTTTACTTTCTCAGAAAAAAATCAGGTACCCATTAAAGGCTGGGTGAACCTGGAAGCCGTCGATCAGGATCGAACTTGACCTCTTGTCCTTTGTTATTAATATACTCTAAACTTAATTGTATGCTATAATATCTTCACACTCTACAACACTGACTACATAGTTCACTTGCCATGTTCAGGTTATTATTAAATTATTTAAAAAATACATTTTCATTGTTTTATAAATATGTACAAGCATAAGAAAAAATCAGTGAATGAAGGTTCAAATGTCAGTTGAGATAACATTTATTTCTGACCTAAAAGACTCTTGGGGTTCACTCAGCCTTTTTAAATGGATACCAGAGATATTCTTTGGAATGGAAAGGCAGGGCATTAAGGGATTGGGCCACCCGACCTCGTGAAGCCAAGGCTTAGTTTAAAGAAATCGCTAACACTTCATTACTCAATGATAACTGCTATGGTATTACCTTAACTTTTTACAACCCTAAGATAACTTTAAAAAATATTTTTGAAAGCGTCTCTGAACATTGAAATCCTTGGAAGAGGGGAAGGGAAGAAAGCTAGTGTGGTAATCCTCTTAGCATGAACTTCAGTATTCTTAATCTTAAAGTCTTATAGAGATGAATCACACAATACTTTGAATCAAGATGATACCCATGGTACTGATTAAAAAGAAACACTAGTAAAAACTTTTATAACTCTACCCCTACAAACAAGTGCAAATTAATCATCAAGTTGACAGAGAGATGCAACTCCACGATTGATCCAGTGCCGCTCTGGCTTGTCAGATGGAAGCTGGATGTACATGACAAAATTGGTAGAGTGTCCAGTTGTGGAGAGTGTTCCACGCCTGGCACTTGTTTTATAAACTGGACAGGCATAACTTTGAATTTGTCTGAACATATCAAAACGATTTGGCTGTAACCAGATCTGAGAAACTTTGTTAAAGATTTGTTCTTCTTTAATTTGCAGTAATGAACAAATTAATCTTAAAACTTACTTATAACAAACATTTAAAAATACAAACAAATGATAACTGTAGAGTTACTAATTTAATCCCTAAAAACATATATATATATATATATCTCGCTTCTTTACTGTTTCAGATTATTGACTACTTTTAGTTCTGTTTTTGTTATTTCAAACATTTTTTATCATAAGTTGCAAAAAATGACCCTAGTAACTGGTGCGAGAAACCCAGGAGCTGCTTTTTTGTAGCTTTTAATTTATTGATCTTTCCAGTTATCTACATTAAAACCGTATAATTCTCTTATTTAACCTCTTTCTAATTTCCTGAGCAAATTGTTTGAACAAACTATGAGTTTTAGATTAATTTTAATTTATATTATTGCTGTTATTTGAAATTTTTAAAAAATTTGAAAAACAACCTGGCCACAGTGTAGTGAATGAGTTAATGTTTGTTTCCCCTAGATGTTCAGCATCTTTTTTTTTGTTTAATGTTTTTGCTTAAATGGATCAAATCAATCAAAGTTCTTTTAACTTTAACCCCTGTTTGGAGCATAGGCCATGGACAAGGTCCTTCCATTTATCTTTATTCCAGTGTTTTTCTCTACTTCTTTCCAATCTAGGCCAAAGCTCTTGAAGGTTTCCATGGTGTGTCTTCTGGATGTGTTTCTGGCCTTTCCTACTTTCTCTTTCCATATGGATTCCATGATAGTACCTGTCTTGTTAAGCTGGTATCAGGTTTTCTTGTGTGTTCAATCAAGTCTGACCTGAATGTTTGTCTAGCTTGCCACAATAGGGTAGAAAAATAACAAAGTTAGCCGAGTGGCAGTGTTCCCTAGTGTTTGGCTTTTCGTGGCAAGGCGCTGTGCCACTGAGTACGGGTTTGATCCTGCTTTGGTCCATATTTTTTTCTGTTGATTATTTGTCAATTTTTCCGAGTGCTGTAAACATACATCTTCCTCTGAATTGATTCATAGAAAAATAACACTATGACTATATATTTTATATTACGGTCCGTTTAATTTACTACATTTAATCTGTCTTATTAACATTAAAAGGCTATATTTGTTTATACAACAATACAATTTTATAGTTTCTGTGAGTAAAAATGAAAGTCATAATTTTTTGAGTGCTTCAAAATTTTTTAAAATTTGCATTGAGTAGATCTACGTTTTTGTGCATGACTAGTATGTCCCAACTAAAGAACATGCTGTAAACAAACGTGCGTCATACCATCTGACGTTGGGAATTGTACTCAAACAGTTGTTTACAAATGTCTGTAACTTTTGTTCAGCTGTATTATTCAACATCCATGTCTCTGAATCGTATAAAGAGGAACTGGGTTAAGCTTACCACAATCTTTTGCTGTTCAAGTTATAAAATAGTTTATTAACTA
Source organism: Megaustenia siamemsis (assembly GCA_032433765.1). NCBI lineage: Eukaryota > Metazoa > Mollusca > Gastropoda > Stylommatophora > Ariophantidae > Megaustenia > Megaustenia siamemsis. The sequence continues at coordinate 40,416,492 of JAVIAB010000117.1, read as the reverse complement.
ACTTTCAAAGAAAATGTGTTTAGCAACTAGACATTAGCTAGCACTAAAAAAAAATACTAAACAGAAAAAGTTAAGATTCAGAAGTTGTTGTGATTAATAACATACTGTGTTTACACATTGCTCTTTAGCAAGTAGATTATTTCTGATTCTGCTGATATTTTGAGCTAAATATATATGTATATGTGCATCTATCTACACACACATGAACACAAATATATGGCATACATAATAAATATCAAAATTCAACAAAATAATTAAATGAAAGGATACTGGAGGAATCTGATCAAATAATATCTTTGGTGCTGATTCTCCTACTACCATCTTGCTACGATCCCATTTGGCACCTTCCAAAAAGAGTCCCTGTAGGATTAAAAATATAACATTTTTTCTGAGCAATCATCATAATGTGCCATATTAGTTGGCATGGGCGATCATGTTGTTCCACAATCTACTATCTACAGTGCATCGTATCAATTCTGTTGTTGACTGTTTTCCATGCCATGACACTAAGCTATCTAGTATCTTCTCTCTTTGTCATCTGCGATCTCTCTTTTCCTGTGTTTTGCCAGTTGTAACCAAATATTACAAAAATTTAGATAAGAGAAGGAGTATCTTGGTTTATGCTCTATAGGCCAGCTACAGCTCGAAAGGTCAATAGATAGATAGAACCAAGTATTACAACTTTCCGCTTCTCATGATGTGTCTCAAAAATGTTGATTATTTTTTTCTGATTGTTTTTTAAGGAGTTCCCTTTTTGTGTTGGCCTCTTTGAGAATTTCCTCATTGGTCTTTTTTAGCTGTCCAGGGAACATTCTTCTGAGAAATCCCATCTCTGTGGCCTCTAATCGTCTTTTCATTTGTTTGTCTACTGTCCATGAATCACTCTCATTGGTCAGAATTGGCTTTATATAGCACCGATGAACTCTCTTTCTCACTTCTATTGACAAAGACTTGTTGAAAAGATATTTTCCATTTTCTGAAATGCTATTTTGGTCTGAGCTATTCTGCTTGTTATTTTTGTGGTGCATCTTCCATCTGATGTTATTAATGTACCAAAGTATTTGACGCATTGCACTTGTTTCAGATTTGTCCTGTTTATTTTTATGCTGCATGATGGTGTTGATTGTAACTTCGATATAACCATTACTTCTGTTTTCTTACTATTCAGACTGAGACCTTTCTTGTTGCTTTCTTTTACTATTATGTCTATCATTTCTTGTAGTTGTCTCTGATATTAAGACTATGTCATGTGCATATCGCAAATTGTTTATGTTGTGACTGCTGATTTCAATTCCTTTTTGTTTACTATTGATCTCATAATATTTTCGCTGTAAAGTGAAAACAAATCTGGTGACAGAACACAGCCTTGTCTGACTCCTTGTTTTAGATATTGAAGCTGTTCTGTTTGGTTGCTAACTCGTATGCCTGTACGTGTTTTTTATGATTCTCATATCCTTGTCATCAATGTTTAATTTCTCCAGCATATTTATTATTTCCACATGCTTTACTTTGTCAAATGCTATTGTGTAGTCCATAAAGCACATATTATAGCTCTTTCTATAAATGTTTTCCGGAAGTATATTGCATTATTGGTGCACTTTTCTTTCACAAATCCAAATTTTTCTCACTTATTTCTGGTTTTATTTTGTTACTTACATGTCTCATGATAATTTTTAGTAATATTTTCGTCATATGGCTCATGAGACTTCTAAGCAATCTATTGGCCTTTCGAGCCATAGCCGGCCCATAGGGTGTAGACAAAGATATACCTTCATCTGAATTTCTGTTCTAGCAGTTTTCTTTTAAAGATATTTCATCAAATCTCGCCATTTGTCTCTGTTCTGTGCAAGCAGCTCTATCTCATTGAGGGAGCCGAATCCTGCTGCTCTTGCCTCTCTCATCAATGTTCTTCTCAGTGTCTCCCTGGGTCTTCCTCTTTTTCTATAACCTGTTGTTTCCCATATGAGGGCTTGCTTTGCTATTCGGTTATTATCTCTTCTCATCACATGTCCAACATATGACCATCGTCTTTTCTTTATTACTGAAAATATTAGTGGTTGATTGGCGATTTCTCTAATTTCCTCATTTGTTTTGAATTCGTTCCACGCTATACCAAGTATTTTCCTTAGACATTTATTTTTTAATGCGTTCTACTTTGTTTCTATACCTCTTGTTGTTTTCCAGCTTTCACACGCATATGTAAGGGTTGATAGTACATTTGATTTGAATAGCCTAAGTTTTGTGTTTGCGCTGATGAGTTTTGATTTCCACAACTTTTCAAGGCTTCTGAAAGACATTGCTGCTTTAGCTATTCTGATTCTAATTTCTTTACTTGTATCCCCTTCTCGATCAATGTGACTTCCAAGATAGATAAAGTGATCGATCTCTTCTACTGGTTTGTTTTCCATGTATATTTTGTCATCTGTTGGAATTAAACTTCTTCATGACTTTAGTCTTTTTATGATTGATCTCAAGCCCAATTTTGCTGGCTTTTGATGATAGTTCATTTGTGTTTTCCTGCATCGTTTTTATCTGACTGCTGATGAGAACTATTTCATCAGCAAAGTCGAGGTCCTCCAAATGGTCTCCTTGTATCCATTCGATGCCTTTATTACCAGTGCAGCATTTCTTCATTATGAAGTCCATAACAATTCCAAATAACAAAGGCGATAAAATACATCCCTGTTTAACCCCAGTTTCTATTTGGAAACATTCGCTCATTCCTTCCTCTGTTCGAACTGCACATGTGTAACCATCATACATGTCTTTGATAATATTTATGATTTTTGATGGTAAGCCATATTGCTTCAGAATTTTCAACAAAGAATCTAAATAAATTCTGTCGAATGCTTTTTTTAAATCAATGAAGTTAAATACAAAAGGTTTTTGCTTTTCAATGTGTTCCTCCAATATAAGTCGTAGAGTGAAAATGTGGTCAAGGCAGTTTCTCCCTTTTCTAAACCCAGCCTGTTCTTCACGCATTACTGTATCTATTGAATCCTTTATTCTATTTAGGATGATTTTGCAGAATAACTTTGAGGCAACTGACAAAAGTGTCACGCCTCTCCAGTTGTTACAATCTCTAAGATTGCCCTTTTTTGGAATCTTAACAATGATTCCTTTTTTCCATTTATGAGGCGTCTTCTCTGTTCTCCAAATGATGTTGAACATTTCTTTGAGATGTATTAGATTATGGCTATCAATTGCCTTGAGGATCTCAGCTGTTAACTTATCCTCTCCAGCAGCCTTGTTATTGTTCATAAGCTTTAAGGTGGTTTCTGTTTCGCTCAAGGTGAAGTCATCTAAATTTACATCTAATTCTGCTGCTGGTGTTTCAGCTTCAAAATCTATTAAACTGTGGGGTAGTGGACGGTTAAGAATTTCTTTGAAGTATTCCGCCCAACAGACTTTAATAGTATATACCAGGCCATTTAACTGAAAGAGAGGAGACAAATAATAATAAATGAATATTATTATAGAGGGAAACTTAAGGCTACTTTAGTGTGACACTCCTGACCCACTGAGTACGGGTTCGATCCTGCCTTGGTCTATATTTTTTTCTGTTGTTGATTATTTGTCATTTTTTCCGAGTGCTGCAAACATACCTCTTCCTCTGAATTGATTCATTTAACTGAAAGCTTATTGTGCCATAGTGAGACTACTATTATTAATAGTAAATAATAGTTATGCTAGAAAAATGAACATCTTCCATCAAGTGGTGCCTGCAGATTGCTTAGGACAAAGTACCAGACAGTGAAGTCTTCATAAAAATTGAAATTTCAGGCACCTGCATGCTGCTGCAAAAAGGTCAAGTGAGTTTTGCGAGTTTTTTGTGTCACATGAAAAGAAATAGAACATCAACATAACGATAAATGGCAGACAATTAACACATGTTTTAAATATCTCAATTTAAATATCTAGGTAGACTAATGACAATTTACAAGTCATAAGTGGCAGAAATTGACTCAAAATACAACAAAGCTTGTAAAATCATCAGACAACTATCATCAATATTGTTCAACAAGAAAATAACTCTTGAGTTGAAATGGGCACTTCACAACACAATCTTTATTCCAATGCTGCGTTAACAATGCCAGACTTGGACCATAGACTTAAGAATTAGAAAAATAACCACTAGATGAATGATAGGAAACAGTCTGAGTGATAAGATCAGAAATCAAAAGCTGAGAAAAAGCTAGGAATGATTCCCACCATAGAATACATAAAGAAGCAAAAGATAAAATGGTTTGACCACATGATAAGACAGAAATACCAAAACACAACACAATGAGCCCTTCATAAATGTTGAAAGAACACCAGACTCAAGAGCTCATTGAAAAAGATGGATTGATGGAATATTAGAAACACTAGGAAACAGCAGCAGAGACCAACAGAAGAGTAAATGACTACAATTTATATTTCCCCTCTCGGCGTTGAAAAGCAAATGAGAAAGGAAAGAAGTAGTCCCATGGATGCATAGTGACTCAGCAGAGGCAAGTGAAGAACACATGAATAATGACATCAGAATAATTGTTTAAACCACAAGCTACATCAAACACACAGAGGTACAGAAAATAAAGTGCTTCAACTATCTCAAGAGAATGGAGCCTAACTAGCAACATTGCATGCCAACAATAGTGATGAACTGGCTTTAAGATGAAGAGGGTCAGGTGGGTTAGACAATATTATAGAAATCTTGCAGTTGCATAGTCTAACATCTTTTAGTGTGACACTCCTGACTCAGGTGCGATGACTACAGCTCACCACAGTCCTTCATGGACACAGACAGGATAATTAAGCAACATTATTATGGATGATTACTTCACCAAGAAGTTACTTCACTATGGACGTGGACAAAAAGGAAAGAACAATATGCTTATGATTAGCTACTACCATATAAATTCCAACTGTGGCTAGGAATTTTATACCAGAAAGGCTCCACAGACACTGGTGGTGTACAATTATATGGTATAATGTTATCATTGCTTGGGACTTCCGGTTCCAAGATGGTGGAATAGAGCTTGTATTCTGTCAATCACTGCAGGATTTCAGGATTTGCACTGCAGATTACTGTGTTAGAATCAATTCAATGTTCCACTTTATGGATTCCTGCCAGTGCTATGGAGTTCATGCACCTGGCAGAAGTCCTGTTTGGCAAATCAGGTGATGTAAATATGACCTTCCTCCACCGTGAAGTCAATATTTTTTTTTCTGTTCGCCAGTTTTTACTTCTGACAAAGTCCCTAGAGACTAGGAAATGAATTTTGCGTGTTAATTCATTTTTCCCTGACAGCTGTGTGCACAGGGGTCCCTCGCCACATGGGCAGATAACTCAGACTTCGGAGGTACTCATATTTTTTCCGTCAATGAGTAATTGACGTTTCAAACCAGGTCTCGCGGCTGAGACCAGGGGTGGTTGCAGAGAGAAATCATAAATAAAAATCCCAACTAGTGTAGTCGGGATTTGAACCCACAACCTCTCTGTCTCGAGGTCAGCGTCAAGGTGTGATTCCCAGATATTCATGTTCTTCAAGAAGGATGTTGCATAAATTCAGGAGAGCTATGAGAACAGTGGAGGACTTGTGAATGAGTTTATTGTTTCATATTGTTGGATTTGCAGGGAAGGAAATTTTAGTGCTTATAGACAGTTGTTCGATGTGCAATGAGGATAATTTGATGACTATCATTTCTTGTGATGGATCATCATCATGTGCCACATCGGTCGGCATTGGCGATCATGTCCTTCCACAATCTTCTATCCATAGTGCATCGTATGAGTTCTGTTGTTGACTGTTTTCCATGCCATGACACCAAGCTATCCAGTATTTTCTCTCTTTGTCGTCCGCGATCTCTCTTTCCTTTTATTTTGCCAGTTGTAACCAAGTATTCCAACTTTCCTCTTCTCATGATGTGCCCAAAAAATGTTGATTGCTTCTTTCTGATGTTTTTAAGAGCTCCCTTTTTGTGTTGGCCTCTTTGAGAACTTTCTCATTGGTCTTTTTAGCTGTCCAGGGAACTTTCAACATTCTACTGAGAAATCCCATCTCTGTGGTCTCTAATCATCTTTTCATTTGTTTGTCTATTGTCGATGATTCGCTTCCATAGGTCAGAATTGGTTCTATATAGCATTGATGAACTCTCTTTCTCATTGTGATGGATAGCAATTAATAATTATTTTCTTATAAGGGAAGGCAATTTAATCTCAATAAAAATATTTACAAAGCTGTATTTTAATGTTCTATTTTGTTCATTTCATTATAATGTATTTGAAAGGTGCCAACAAAAGGTACTCCCTTCTAGTGAATTAGACATAAATACTTAATATAATATAAGAATATAAAGTTGTAGTATCAAGTTACAACATACTACAGAATTGTTAATTTTTAGATAAAAGAAGGAACTGTTGAACCAGCATAAGCAAAACAATCTCCATTAATGTAAACTTTAACAAAAGATAAAATGTCAAAAATAATATACAGTCTTTATGTTAATGAAATAATATGATATTTATATTTGACTGTATGGATTTTAAAATGCTACATGAAGCACAAATGTTTTATATATTTGGTAATTGTGTCTCACATATACCACTCATTTCTTACACATGCATCTATCATGTCTTATGTATACAACAATCATGTCTTACATATATATATGCACCACTCTCTGGCTTTGTGTTTGGGTTGTCATTCATGACTTCAAATTCAAAGCCAACAAGATCTATTGGAGTTGTGGTCTTTCGGGCATAGTTTTGAGAAACGCCTGTGTTGAATGAAACAATAACTTTCTTCTATAATTTAACACCACCTAAGTTAATACCAAGAAAATTGTGAAGATTATTATTTAATTATTATATAAAAAGGGAGCCGCGATAGCTAAGTGGTAAGTGAACTGGACTACAAAGTACAAGGGGTAGGGTTCGATCCCAACAGATGGCTTCCAGGTTCACCCAGCCTTTAATGGGTACTGGATTTTTTTCTGGGAAAGTGAAACGGCACGGGCGTAATACTGACCACATTACCCCAAAAATCATGTGCCGAAGGTCTGTAAAATTTATGGTCACTAACACCATATTCCCTATAAGCCACTTGGCATGACGGGGGTACTTTACTTTATTTCACTTTTTATATAAAAAGTATTATCTTCACATCAACAATTGTGACAATGTACCTTACAAATTTTTAACTTTCAATCTTTTGTGCTAGTTTTTTAACTTATTCTCACTGATACTTTTATTTCAAGTTTTTTATTAAGTAGCCTGTCCAATCAAAGATCGCCTGATTACTGAGTGTAGCTGTAAGGTGCCTTTAATGTCTTGGCCCCATCATCTTTAACTCTTTCAGTGTGGACAGTTTTTATAAATGCAACGGAAGAGATTTCGGAGACAAAATTTTTCATGCACCTTATGGTTTTAAATATCAATCTACATGCCTTATCCTTATCTAACACATAATATACTGCATATGAATTTTCAGATAACTAAGCAAGGAATTATATTTCACCAATAAAAAGATGCTACAAGACTTGTAGTAAAAAAAATGTGGGAATAAAATATGACTAAACCTTAAATAAAAAAAAAAAAGAAAAGTACGTAACTTTTTACATTTAAGTTATTCATGTAAAATTTTGAACATATATTAGCAATTGGATTCTAAATACTCATTGGGCTTTACAGACATGAAGGTAAAGAATTATTTTTTTATTCTTATGTAACAAATTCTCACCTTCTCCTTTGTCCTTCACTTAGCATGTATAATTTCAGCAAAGGTGTCATTAAGCTTTTCATTCACAAAGAAAATGTCTCTTTTCAATAATATATAACAATACAGTGATCCCTGTTATTGTTTGTGGTCATTAAAATCCCATCAAGTGAATGAGGTGTGTGCAAAAAAATGGCCATTTACCAAACCCCTTGGTAGAAAATGTGCTAAAATCTCCTTTACCACTCTTTGCAAAGCTGGTCACTGGAACACTTCAATCTTCATAGGTGATGTGTATGCCCAATATTTACAATTGATATAGGAACATAGCAAACTCCGTCAGTCATAGTTGACTTTGGATTTTCCAGTGCCCCTAGAAATGTTATGTTTTCTTTCTCTATAAATCTGTCTGCTTCTTGTTTGAGTTGGAGCTTTAGAGTGTGTTTCCAAAGATTGCGGTATGCAGCTATTTCTTCTCAGGCTGCAGGGTTTATGTTCAGAGTCTTCATGTCACGTTTACACATGTCTACAAATCAAAGTTTTGGGCGCCCCCTAGTCTTTTTGCCATCTGCCGTAGAGTATATCTTTTGTCCGTATACCATTGTCCGTAGAGTATATCTTTTGGTATGCAGCCATCTTTCACACGGTGTACGTGGCCAAGCCAGCATAACCTATATTGTTTGAGCAACATGTAGATGTTCAGGAGGTCAGTGCGAGTCATGACCTACATGTTTGTCACTTTATCTTTCCAGGTGATACCAAGAATATTGCGTAGACATCACATATGGAATACATTTAGCCTTCTCTCCTTCTTTGAATAAGTTGTCCAAGATTCACTGCCATACAGGAGGATACTAATTATGCAGGCATTATAAACTGTGACCTGTGTTTTAATTGTCAGTTTGTTGTTTTACAGGTAATACAGGAACAAGGAGGTGTATTATAAAAATACACTGAAAAATTGATAAACATAGAAAATAATCACCAAGTACTGTGCCCGCTGGCATAGATGATCACATCCCTTAATAACTTTCTGTCCCTACAGATTATAATTTCTGTGACTTTCTACCAAACTATTCATTAAACCTCATCCCTTTCCTCTGTTTCCCACTTCACTATCTTTTCTTCTAGCTGTCAGAATATATTCCTGGTCCAATTACATGGCCAAAAAAATTATGATTGTTTCTTTCTGGCAGTAGCAATATTTTCTTTTTGCTTTGGCCTCTTTTATAAGATTCTCACTGTTCTTTCCATAAGTGTTTAAGCAGGAAATGTATAAGATGTAAGCAAGGGGAGGGAATTAATGAATTGGTTAGTAGTATGAAAAGTTGTCTCAACTTGATAGCCCAGAGACGGGCTATAGTGTGGATAATAGGATAAACATGAATCACAAATAAAAATGTACTGCAGGGAATCACTTGGTTTAAATTAGTGAGAGATTATAGTTAAGGAGAGCACCAGCGACCATCAAAGAGGTAACAACATCAGAGAGGGTCTTGGGCAGACAGAAGGCTTGTTGCAAGGATGGACTCTATCAGGGTTGAAGTTAGATAAATTTTCCATATTATATTTAGAATAGAAGGACATTTGAATTTTCATTCAAGCAAAGCAGTAATTAGTATAGTATAAGTGTATAGTGACATCCTATGCAAAAAACATATAATCATAAATTGGTATTGAGCAGCTAGACTAACAAAAAGACAAAACAAATTACTACAATGACAGCAAAAACCTTCATCAGGTGCTTCAAACAAATATACAAATTAAAGACAGAAATCCTTTTCCAAAAGAATAACAACACAGCTCCAAAGAAACGGCAGAAAGAATGGCTGTTAAGATGGTGGCCAGGATTTACGTAGAGTCTGGTTAAAAGATTAATACACAATAGAGCAGGTACACTGTTCACAGAAGATGGAAAACTAGACAGAGAAATTGACATGAGAATACAAAAAGCAAATGCTGTCACATAACAGCTTCCACCATTACTAAGACATCCAAACATTTCTATGCCAACTAAACAACAAATAATAAATAGCATTTTCATACCAACTTTGTGCTATGAAAGTCAAACATGGACCCTTTATAAATCCCATTTAAGAAAGATCGATACATGCGAGATGTGATGCTTGAGAAAAGTAACAAACAACACAAGAAGAGATAGAATACCAAATGAAACCATAAGAAAAATGGTAGGAACTAAACCCTGCCAAGAATATATAGAACAACAACTTAAATGGTTTGGCTACCTGGTCAGAATGAACCCTTACCGATCACCATCAAGGGCGTTCTTCTCGAGAATGCATGGAAAAAGACCAAGAGGAAGACTCAGAAGAAGATGGATAGATGCAGTGACAGAGACATTTAACAACAAAGGAAAATCACAAATTCAGATAGTTCGAGCAGCTCAAGAACAACAAATGATATAAACCACGACACCTTTTAGGTATCAGTGAAAAGAGAAAAGAAGAAGAAGAGCAGGTAGGATTTAATTGGATCAAAGGAACCAAACAATAAAAAATAGGAAAAATAAAAGGAGGTGTCCCATAGGGTACAAAGAAATTGAGAAGAAGAGTAAAGAGAGAGAGGATAGGGGTGGCAAAGGAGAAGAAGAGCAAGAGAGGTAATAGAGACAACGCAGGGAGGAATAAGACACAGGAAATAAATGAAGAGGAGACCAGTGATTCAAGAAAAGAGTGAAAAGAATTTAATTCTCTCAGTTGAAGAATATCAAAGCGAGCTATGAGTCAGTTCTTCAATGGGAAATGGCTATGGGTATCAGAGGAACAAGAGATGATGCCAGTAACAGAGGTATCATAGCCTGGCGTTATGAAATGGGAGGAGGCAGGAGTGCCAGAATCATGTTTAATGCTATAAAAGTGTTCACATATTCTGTCTTCTAGTCGTTTTCCTGTTTGATCAATATATATTTTGAGACAATGTTGGCAGATGATGGTGGTGTATATCAGATTCTGAAATGCATGTAAAGCTATCCTGGACATCAAAAGGGTCATATGGGAACAAGACTTTGTGAGTCTGTAGTACGAAAGGGTGTGAACTATATGATCTGCTGCAATGGGTTATACCCAGCAGGTTCTGGTCAGGGTGGTGGAGGCGGCTCCTAACCAAAATGTCATGAAGGTTCCTATCACATTTAAAAGGCAACAATGGTGATTCAGAGAATAGAAGGTGAGTAGTTGGGTCAGAGTGAAGGTTAGGTAGGAGTCATTTCAGGATCCGGAGTGCAGCCAGATTGTGAGAGTGATTGGTAAGAGAGAGAGAAGGAGGGTGGTTGTTGGGGGTAAGAGTTAGGGTGTGGATAATAGGGAGGACTGTTTGGAGAGCCGGAGTACAAGACAGATTCAGGGTAAAGACGGCGATGAAAGAATTCGAACATAGGGTGGGCCTGCTGGAGAAAGTCATCGTCTTGGTCACAGAGGCATAGGAGTGGAGAAGGATAGAATCACAATAAGGAGGTCAAGTCCACCATCTTTGATTTGATCAAAAGCAAAGCTCTCCCTTCCAATGCCAAAAACCCAATTATTTCTGACTGCCTTAGGTAAGCCAACCTTCTATATGCTACCTAAGTAAGATCCACAAACCTTGCACTGAAGTCCTGGACAATGTAGTTTGTAGTGCATTATAGCGATTCTTCTTCTTCTTTCCTTCCTCATTTGTCTTTCAGCATCGAGGGGAGATATAATTTGCGATATTTTGCTCTTCTGTTCTCCTCTGCTGCTGTTATTTTCCTAGTGCTTCTAATATTCCATTGATCCATCTTTTTCATGATTGACCCTTGGGTCTGGTATTCCCACAACGTTTATTGAAGGCTCGTTGTGTTGTTTTTTGATATTTCTGCCTTGTCACATTATAGCGATGAAACACATATTTAACAAGTTGTATTTGCTACTTAACTGTTGTTAGTAAGATTAAAAATCTGGGGAGGTAGCATTCTAACATCCATTCTGAGAACATGGCCAAGGTATTTTCAGCGTCACTTTCTAACATAATTGAATACACAGTCCTGTTTAGTTTCATGTCTTATATTTGTAAGTGGTTTGAAGTCTGACCAATGGATGTTTAGCAGTCTTCAAAGACATTTGCTCTTGAAAGCTTTTAGTCTTCGATCTAGAGCTTTTGTTGATTTCCAGCTCTTGCACCCACATGTTAATACTGGTATCACATAGGAATTAAAGATTTGAAATTTTGTGTGATTATTAAGTGTCTTTGAAATCCAAATATTTGAGAGCTTGTTAAAGGTGTTTGACACCAATGCGACTTGGGTTTTTATTTCAGTTGTTGTATTGTCTGTTGTTGACATTTTTCTATCAAGGTAAGGGACTTCTGGTTTCAAGATGGAGCGGTCATGTTTGTGTCAATGTTCACTGTTACGTTTTTTTGCTGGAAAGATGGTTAATTCTATCTTTCCAATGCAGATAAATGTATAGATAGGAAGTTCCACTGTTAGGATATTCGCTGGTGAAGCGGATTACGTGCACGCGATCTGAAATCCACACTGTGCACGAGTGTGTTCTGTGTTGATTGCTATATACGTTGTCATTGGAATACCGGTCAATATGGCAGATAGGCAGCAAGAGTAAATTGAGGGTCAGTCTGAAAAATGTTTCTTGTTGCAGTTTCCTTATATTCCAAGTACGACTTGCTGCCAAAGCTATTGAGTTTAGTGCTCTGTGCACACCGAGAGATGTGTGTTTAATCTTTTTTGATTGTGTTTCGATATTCCGATTGAGTTATTTGCGGGTCTTCATCATTGCACTCTGAACATGTCCATAGGTGCTTAGATCCCCTCCTCAGTAAGTCTTGCTGTGTCCAGCGACTGACGACTCCAATTCTGTGTTGGTTTATTAGTCTTCTTACACGCCCACTAAGTTTCTCGTTTCTGGTTGTGCTCATCTTACTCCCATCTCTTTCATCCAAATGAGTGATGTGAACTCAAGGTTGACAAAGTCCTGTGTCCTTCCCACTTCCCGGAGGGCATTAATGATGTCTGCTAATGGATACATTGGTTGACCGTCCTCAACAATAGCGCAGCTAGCCAACCTGTCTGCATGCCCTTTCATTTCCCCATACTCCAGCATGTCCTGGGATGTAGAAAAAGGTGACCTTACATATTTTTGACTTCTGCAATGACTCTACCCATTGCCTATGTACAGATCCTGCCTCCACTTTTCGTATCATGCTCATCGAATCACTCAGTATACAGGCGTGGGTGTAGTATTGTGACTCTAACCAAATGGATGCCTTGGTCACTGTCATCACCTCCATTGTCATGCTACTCGTGGTCATGACGTATGCACCACTGTCTTCCTTGACTATTCTACCTGCCGAGCGTGCTGTAAATGCCGATGCACTTCTTTGGTGTCATATTACAGATCCGTCTGTATAGATGACTGCATCTTTCTCATTGGTGTTATCGCAGATGAGACTGTTGACCTTCGCATTGACCACAACTGAGTTCTGTTCCCTACATTTCCTGTCGAGTGTGACAATACACAAGAATATCCCCTTGAATGACGAAGGTACCGGTATCCACTCCTCGCCAGCGTTGATGTTGGTAAGCCCACAGACCTCTTTGAAGACATCTTCTGCTTGGCCTACCCATGATTTGTCTCTTTTTAGCCTGACACCCTTCCCTGTTTCGAGCTCATGATGCAATGGATGATCTTTATGTGCACCAACTTTCCGGTATGCTCATGCCATCCAGATCTTGATCCTGTCATCCATGCTTGGAAAGTCGAGAAGATACCTCATTGCTACACAGGGAGTGTCCCTCGTACATCCCAAGATAATGAGCATAGCTTCATTCTGTATTTTCTCCAGCTTATTAACTTGTGTCTTAATGATAGTAAGAATTGCCAGGGCATAATCGATTGGTGCGAGGGCTAGTCCCTGAAACAGAAGGGTAAGTAGCCTCTTCTCGATGTTGGCAGCTGCCATGACCTTCAAGGCGGCTAATCCATTGCGGGATTTTGTTATCACATGGTCTACATGGTCCTGAAAACAAAGGCTATGATTAAACTTAACTCCGAGGTATGTCATCACCCTGTTTCTGGTCACCTAATAAGCTCCCATTTGTACCACCAGCGTTTCCATGTTACCGATATGATTGTTAAGGGAGAACCATGCAACTGATGCTTTATTAGGATTAACCAAAACACCTGATACTCAACACCAGAAAGAGATGCGATCGAGTTCGTTTTGAATTGTGGAGGCAATTTCACTTCTGTCTCTTCCCTATCGATATACCAGAATATCATCAGCAAAAGTCATAGTTATTCCCCTCCCATCCAGCTGTTGTTCCGTGATCGTTATTGTGTACACGTTAAATAGAACTGGTGACAATGGAGAGCCTTGTGGCAGCCCTGGACAAATGGATGATGGCTTGGATCTTACACATCTGAGTACCATCTTCCACTGAAACAGTGCTGCAGCGATCCATCTAATGAGGAAGGGGTGCACCGTCACTTGAGGAGCATATCTTCTACCTTTTAGCTCCCAGTGGAGCATAGGTCTTCAACAAACACTTTCCAAGTCGTTCTGTTTTTTGTAATTCTTTTAAGATCATTCCATGTCTTCCCCATCATCTTCATCTCTGCTTCAATCTGTCTTCTCCAAGAATTCCTTGGTCTTCCTCTTTGTCTTTTCCCCTGGGGATTCCAAAAAAGGGCCTGTTGTGTAATACTCTCAGTTGGTTTCCATAGTGTGTGTCCTATCCATCGCCATCGTCTTCGCTGTATTTCTTTATCCACTGGTATTTGACCGGTACATTTCCATAATTCCACGTTTGTGACTTTGTCCTGCCATTTCCATCCCTTTATTCTGCGCAAGCATCCATTAATGAAAGTCTGTACCTTCGTGATTGTCAATTTTGTTATTCTCCATGTTTCACAGCCATATAATAGAACCGACTTAACATTGGAGTTGAAAATTTGTATTTTTGTATTTAGCCTAATTTCTTTGGATTTCCATATGTTTCCCAGTGCAATGAAAGCTCCTCTTGCTTTTGATATCCTTATTTTGGTATCGTTTTCTGTTCCTCCCTCTTTATCTATATTACTGCCCAGATATATATAAGATTGTACGTCTAGTAGAGGTATTTCTCCTAGTTTTATTTGGTTATTGCCAACTGCATTAATTCTCATAATGTTGGTCTTATCTCTATTAATCTTTAGTCCTAGCTGTTGTGATCTCTCATCTAATATACTCATTTTATCTTGCATCTGTTGGTGGCTGTGTGATAGGAGAGCTATGTCATCAGCAAAGTCTAAATCATCAAGTTGTTTGGTCAGTGACCACTGGATCCCATTTCTGTTGTTTTGAGTTATTTTCATAATCCAATCTATGGCCAGAAGAAAGAGAAATGGAGACAGAAGGCATCCTTGCCTTACTCCTGTTCTTATTTCAAATGCTTCTGTAAGCTGTCCTTCATGCACCACACTACATTTTGTTCCTTCATACATTGTTTTTATCAGGTTAATAAACTTTATGGGGATTCCATAATGACTCAGCAACTTCCAAAGCATTCTTCTGTCTAAACTATCAAATGCCTTTTCGTAATCTATGAATCCAATATAAAGTGGGGATTTTAGTTCTAAACTTTGTTCAACTATTATACGTAGAGTAGTTATTTGATCAGCACATGATCTGTTCTTCCTAAAACCTGCTTGTTCATCTCTCAAGTGTTTCTCTATAGCCTCTTTTACTCTCTCCAGAATGATTCTGCCTAATATTTTTCCTGGCACTGATAGTAGCATAATTCCCCTATAATTTGTGCACTCCTGTAAACTTCCTTTCTTTGGTAGTTTGATCATATAACCTTCTCTCCAGTCTTTAGGTATTTCTTCCCTCTCCCAAATTTTATCCAATAGATTATGTAACATCTTGGTAGAGGTGATAATATCTGCTTTGATGGCGTGAAGTTTTTTCGGCTTATTTTTTTACAGTATGGGATAGCCAGTCCCATGCCTAACCCTCCTTTCTCGCCTCTTACGAACATGCCTGGTAGGGTACAGCGCCGCTATTCTTTACTTCCCTTTCGGGCCCCGGCAGCGCACGGGCGTTGAGGAGCATATGCATGAGGTATTTAAATGGTACTCTGTTGTATGCATCCTTGAGATCTATAGTAGCAGCACGTGTCCTCTCGTCTGTGGAAGCCTTCAAAGACGTCATAGGTGAATATTGTCGCATTGAGCCATGTCTCTTTGTTATATTTATAACCTTTGAGTGTGGGGTGGGAATGCGCGTATTACTCAAGGTAACAGGTGAAGACATGGGCAACTATTTCTCCAGTAGCTTGCTTGCAGTGTTCTGCATTATGATGATGCTGTAGGCACTGATCTGAGAATGGTCCTTGTTTGGCTTCAGTAGCGGTAGTAAGTAGCTGTGTAGCTACTCTTCCTTAATCTGGTCACTCTGAATGGTCATTAAACTCTTTGGCCAGTTTTCGCAAGTTATCATTGGCTAAATCACCTATGTTAGCGTACCAAACACCATCTGGACCAGGATCAGTGTTGTGTGACTTTTTAAGTGTTGTGCAAATTGTATCGCAAATTGTATCAGTTGCGATTGTGAGATCTTCTCCCAGCGCTACATCCTCACACAATTATGAAAGGGACCACCGTATCCTCATTCTTACAGCTTCATTTCTTTGGTAAGTCTGCTCAATGTAGCGGGCAAGCAGGGCCCTTTGCTCTCATCAGATTTGTGCCATATCTGGCCTAAGCTCTGGAGGTCTGGTATGCTTCTGTGTCATGTTGTGCCATTCATGCTCTGATGAAGGCGCCAGAATGTGGATAGCGATTTTTCTGAGCACACTTTTTTACAAAAATCATCCCACTTGGCATCCTTAGTCTTCTTCACGTATAGTTTAAAGTGCATCATTTTTTGGCCGACCTCTTCTTTCAAATGCTTCAAGATCTCAGGTTGTGTTCTTCCATTTCTTCTGGTATTCTGCCATATCTTGGCCGTTTATCTCTTGTTCCGCCAAGCTTCCTCAATTTCTGCGTTCCACCAGGGCGGCTGCATCCATCTCTCCTGCCTCCTGTGAGGGGCGCCCTGTTTCCTATGTTTGATTTTACTAATGATGACCTGGTCTGTGTTTGAAGCTTGCTTTTATTTCTGCCTTTCTCAATTAGGAAGACACATGGATAGTGATCACTTCCGTGAAATCCCAGTTACACTCCACCTGAAAACCGGTGTGAAGGCAGAAAACACCAGTGCCAGGTCTATGACACTGTCAGAGTCCCCTGTGGCCATTCTGGTTGCCCTTCTATCATTCATGCACACTAAATCGATGGACACCAGTGCATTCTCTAGGTCTTCTGCCTGCTTGTTGGTTATGATGTTACCCCAATGGCTTCTTCTAGTATTAAAGTCACAGCAGAAAATGAGGTTCTCCTCCTCAAATTGAAGAGATTCTGCCATTGTTGTGTGTCCACCTTAAAAATTCAGTTCCTAGAATTTGCCAAAAGTGAAAGCTGATGAAAGCAAGAAAAAAAAAAGATTGATTTGCACATTTTCAATTGATTAGCAGTTGTCAATGGCATTTGTTGAAAAATACACACATACCTGTTAGAAAAGACTGAGTGAAGTAGAAACCAGATACCCAAAAAGATATAGGTGTTCCATTGTCAATCCAATCTTGGAAAAACTTTAACCTGAAAAAATGATTCCTTTTATGACAGATGCTAGAGACAGATGCTAAATTTTCATCACTAAAGAATTCATAAATACACATTATTCCTGGCTCCTTAATTTATTATATAATATAACCTTAATTTATTCTATATGAATATTTTTTTAAAGAATATAATTGTTAAAAAAATTAGAAGATGGAGTATTTTTTATCATCATCATCATCAAATACCAAGCCTGCTGGCGTAGGTGATCATGTCTCTCCACAACTTTCGATCACTACAGTTATTTATCATTTCTGTTGTTGACCTTCTACCAAGCCATTCTCTTAAGCTGTCTGGTATTTTTTCTCTTTGCTTCCCTCTATCTATCCGTCCCTCAATTTTCCCAGTTGTTACAATATATTCCAGCTGTTCTCTTCTCATTACATGGCCAAAAAAATGATGATTGTTTCTTCCTAATATTGGAAATTAATTGTTTTTTTTATAGAATGCTATATTATTTAAACTTTTGTCATTTGAACAAACTAGAAACCATTTCTAATTGAAAATAAACACAATTTAATTTGGTCAAGTTCATAGCAAAATGTTATGGCTTTATTTAAGGTTCCACAGCTTCTTATTGATATTGTTTACCACTGATGCTTATGTTGGCTATTTTGTAAACACTTTAACCCAAGAATACAATATTTCACTGTGAATTATGCTATTACGAAACTTTCATAAAATTTACTACACAAAGAAAAACCTATTAACATAATAAATATTTGTATAAATCTTTGGAAGAATTATACTTTGGAAATACTTTGCTTGCTCACTGATGACAAAACTTACAAGAGAAAACAGATAGTGTTGATAAATTTGCTAACTCAATAGGACTGAAAATAAATTAAGAGAAAACTAAGATTATGATAGTAAGTGTCAAAAGTACAAAGAAAATTACATTCAGAGGAGTGGGATTAGAAGAAGTAGACCACTTTAAATACCTAGGAAGCTATATTTCATCAAATAGCAACATTGAGAAAGAAATTTCTGCTAGAATAGCCCAGGCATTCTATAGATTCAGAAACATTTGATGTTCACCAAGTCTCCATCTCAGCACCAAGCTTAGAATTTATAAGTACAAACCATACTCTTCTATGCAGTAGAAACATGGAGAATGAACATTAAAATAAAAAGCCAACCTAGAGGATTCAAAGGTCACTGTCTTAAAAAGATTCTTATTGTTGGGATCAACACATTACAAAGAAAGAAGTTGTCAGAAAATCAGGCATAAAAAATATCAATTTGAAGAAGTGAAAAAAAGACGTTGGAAATGGCTAGCCTATGCTCTATGAATGGAACGAACCACGCATCCACACCTAGCATTAACTTGGACACCACCTGGTAAATGAAGGAAAAGCAGACCATTAGGGACATGGCAACAAACCAAACATGATGAAATGAAAGGGGCTGGCAAGTCCTGTCCATGCCTGATCCGGATCGGATTTGGTGAAGATCACTTGTGAGTGCCTTATGCTCCGACTGTAGTTCAGAGGATAAAGAAGAAGAAAATCCATAAAAGACATACTTGGAATGTCATTCCAGGTCATAATTTAAACAACCTGGGGTATGATGTTGACACAGTCTTAATTGTTGAGAGTGAAATTGGTTTACAGAAAATGATTGACTATGGTGATGGAAAGTAAAAATAAAAGACTTAGACTCAACAGCTAAAAAACAGAAGAGATAGATGTAACAAAGAAAAAGGCATCCCCTAAAAGCACAATTAAAGTAAGCCAGTAATTAGCCAGTAGTGGGGTGTAGTGGACACTCCTATAAGGTATGATGACAGCTTTACAAAAAAGGAATACAACAAAATACTGATGTTTCAGCCTACATGTGGCCTTCTTCAGAAAACGAGGACAACAACAACAAACAGTGAGGCACAGATACCTATTACTACATCATGGATGATTAAGTTTTGGAGAAGTGGATCGAGGGACAACAGATGGGATGATGATGATATGGGAGAGAGATGTGTTAGAAGATAGGTGAAGTGTAGAGATATATAAATTTAAGTATAGAGAAATAATTGTAAATAAAAAATAAAAATTAGACTTTTATTAGAAATTAGCTGATGGCAGCCACTCCGCTAGAGAAAAAATCTATAAGGTATGGTGACAGCTTTACAAAAAAGGAACACAACAAAATACTGACATTTTGGCCTATATGTGGCCTTCCTCAGAAAACTATGCTCACCACAATTAAAGTAAACAGGGCAATATTAAAACACATAAATTAATACAAATACCTAGGAACAATATTAATTTTTGGATGTACAATAGAGGTAAGGTACAGAATAGTTTAGGCAAAGACTGAATTTCAAAGTATTAGAAAAAAATATTATCCAATTCATTTTTGACATAAGGATGTGAACCCTGGACAATCAAACAACAGATACAAAAACTATTGGAAGTTACTGAAACGTGGTTGTACATAATAATGTTGAGGATACCATAGATAGGTTAAAAAGAGAATGAAGACATTCTAAAAGAGGCTAAGGCAAAAAGAGAGCACATTTCCAACACCAGGAGAAAACAATCATCATCTTTTGGCAATGTTATGAGAAAAGAACAACTGGGATATATTGTGATAAGAAGACACATTTAACAAATAAGAGATAGAGGAAAACAGTGAAAAAATATACAAGACAGTTTAAGAGAAACATTTTTTTAGGAAGTCAAGAAGAGAACTGATAAGCAGTTATAGGGAAAAAAAATTGCAAAGAAACAAGAAACTATACCATTAGGCACAGTACTTGATGATATTACAAACTAAAATACTGAAATATTCACCTTAAAATTAAAATAAGCTATCATTTTACAAGTAAAATAATGAACTATATACCTTTTAATTTAAATAGTTCTCTACTTTGATCTTGATCCTTCCTGTACCGTTAGATGTCGCATAGGGCTTGTGTGTGTTTTTCGCCACCCATCTCTATTCTGGGCAAGAAGTTCAATTTTATCTAATGTGACTATGCCTGCCAACTTTGCTTCTCTTATAAGTGTTCTTTTCAGTGTCTCTCTGGGTCTCTTTTTCAGTATTCTGATGTTTCCCATAGAAGAGCCTGTTTTGGAATTCTCTTGTCTCCACCCAGCACATGTCCATCTTCTCTTCCAAATGGTAGATGAGATCATTGGTTGCATGGCCATTTCTCTTATCTCGATTTTAGTCTTGAAATCATTCCATTGTACATAGAGTATTCTTCTTAGGTATTTGCCTTCAAAAGTGTTTAGTTTTCTCTCAATCTCCTTTGTTGTTTTCCAGTTTTCACATGCGTAGGTAAGGGTTGATAATACATCTGAGTTGAGTATTCTAAGTTTGGTTTTCTTACTTGGTATTTTTTATTTCCATATTTTGTCCAGGTTTTTAAAATTCACTGTTGCTTTTGCTGGCCTGCTTCGGATCTCTTATAACACATGATTCTACAACCATGGATGGTTTACCTGCCTAGGATTGCCCCTAATTAAGTCTCAGGGTAAGGGTTATCAGCCCCACATCCAACAGCCCATCAAGTCAGAAAGTAAATACAGCCTCCAACTACCCACCTTACAACAAAAATGAGCAATTGTGCAAATTAAAATAACTGACTCCTGGAAATGACATAATTAAACATCCTCCTTACCTAAGAAATAATAAACCAAGTTTAAAATAAATACTTAACTATTATCGTGCAAAGTAATAAATTATTTCACAAACAAAATAGATATGATGATCAGCTACCTTGCAAGTAAGTCAGTAACATAACTGCCAAGAGGTTTTAGGCTTGGGTAGGATTTGGAGGCCCAGGGTGTTGGAACTTTACCAACCAACATACTGTTGAAAACATCCTCAAGCTCCGATGACATTAACACAAGACCTTGTAACAAAAATAGCAAATATTTACATATAAATACTATTATGTTTAGCTTCGTTACTAATCTAGATCTTGATCCTTCATCGTGGTGCCTTGTTACCGAACTTTCAGTTCTTTCTCTTGTTTTTGGCATAGCACTAACAATAAAAGCAATGATATTATCATTATACAGTCAGAAAAAAATAATTAAATTAGGTTTTAAGTAATTACAGATGATGTATTTTAAAAAAAGTTTTTGGTATTGTTTTTTTTTACTTGTCATTTTAAGTTGACAATCTTATGTTATTCTCTTAAATAATCTCTTTTATAGCACATTGAAAAAAAAGAGATCTTAAATGTTATGTACAGGGTATTAGGCAAGATTGTGTGCTGTCACCAGATTTATTTTATATGTATAGTGATACTATTTTAAGATCCATAATGGGCATGCCTGGAATAACAATTGGAGGCCATAATATAAATAATCTGAAGTATGTTGATGATACAGTCTTAATCGCTAAGAGTGAAAATAAGAGATACTAGAAATGTTAGACATTATATTGAAGGAAAGCAAAAATAAAGGACTCAGCCTTAATAGCAAAAAAATGGAAGTAATGGCAGCAAAAGAGAAAAAGACATCATCACTGCAATGCACAATAAAGACAAGTGGAACAATATTAAAACAGATAAATGAATTCATATATCTGGGAACAATGTTAATCTCAGATGGTAGATGTACAACAGAGGAGATTCAGAATGGCTCAGACAAAAGCAGCTTTCCAAAAAATGAGGCAATATACTGGGCAATCCATTTTTGATAATAGAAACCAGAAAAAAGAGTTCTTAAATGTTATGTAGAGCCAGTCTTAACATATGGATGTGAATCATGGCCAACAGGACAACAGACAAAAAAAATCACTGGAAGCTGTAGAAAGTGGTTTTATAGAAGAATGTTGAGAACACCATGGGCAGCTGAGAAGAGTAATGAAAATGTTCTGAAAGAGGCCAAAGCAAAAAGACAGCTAATTTACAATATTAAGATAAACAATCATCCATTTTTTGTCCATGCAATGAGAAGGGAACAGCTGGAATATATTGTGACAATTGGGAAAATTGAGAGATGAAGAGATAGAGGGAAGGAAAAAGAAAAGATACCAGATAGCTTAAGAGAATAGCGCGGCAGAAGGTCAACAACAGAAATGATAAATAACTGTCAGGATCGAAAGTTGTGGAGAGACATGATCACCTATGCCAGCAGACATGGCACTTGATAATGATGATAACATATAAAATAAATTAGAAATGATAGATTTTGTGTAGCAGCTGACCGTAATGTTTGCGCCAGCCACAAAGAATCAGGCTCAGCAGTGTACTCATTAATAGCTTGTTTACTGAGATTGTGTCAAATATTTGGATATAAAAACGTGTAAGTAAATAAACCTGGATTGTTTTTAATCTAGTTTAATGTAGCAATTGATAGTATAATAGCACATTCATATAGCAACAACATGTTTGCGCCAATGTGCAAGCAATGTGCACAACAATCAACAAATTAGTGAGACTGACCTTTGTAATTTACTGTAAAGCCTTAATAAGCTTTTTCTATCTATCTATCTATCTATTGTCCTTTTGAGCCAAAGACGGCACATAGGGCAGAACCACAATCTCAAAAACAGAAACCTTGCGTGCCAAAATGGCACATATTGCGGAGATCACTGCTTCTAAAATCTATGGTCTGTTTCCATAACAATACTTTTTACAATGACAGCTTGTCAAGCCATCGATCAACCTCCTTAGCCGCCTCTTCCGATATGCCTGGAAGGTCACAGTGTCACTATTCTTTACTTCCCTTATAATGAAGCCCTGGTAACACACGGGAAAATAAGCTTTTTACTGTATTGTAAAAGTAGACTTTATATTGTGGAATATTATAGTTGTTATGTTATGTATTATTAATTATATTGTTATTAATGTATTATAACTGTGATTTTGATGCTCTATTCAGCAAAGGTGTACACAAAGACAAGTTTAACTTTATTCATTCATTCAATGAGTGCTGTCCCTGCATAGAAGGTTGGCTACCATGGAGTGTCATTTCGCTCTGTATCTTGCTTTGAAGGTGAAGATTGTCATGACTTGTCCATCTTTTGATGTTACTCGTCCATGTAAGTCTTGGTCTGCCTCTGCCTATTTTACCTTGTATTTTCTTTTCCAAAGATTACTTTTTCCAGTAGGCTGCTGTGTCTTTTACATTGCTTCAAAAATCTTACTTGTCTTGTTTGAGTTGTGTTTAGTAGTTCTCTTTTAATTTTTAGATGTTTTAAGACTTCATCGTTTGTTTTCTTCTTTCCATCCAATTCTTCCTATTTTTCTATAAATCCACATTTCAAAGGCTTCAATTTTCTGTTGTTTTCTTGTCTAATGTCCATGTTTTTGCACCATATAGGAATGTTGAGAAGATATAACATTTTGCTATTCTTAGTTTTAGCCCTGGTGTTATTTATTTTTATGTTAGTATATTTTCCATGGCATTAAAATTACTTTTTGCAATTCCTGTTCTTTTGTTTATTTCAGTTTTATATTTTCCATCACTGGTTACAGTATATCCAAGGTAGTTGTAGCTCTGAATTGTCTCTATTCCTTCAACTTTGATATCCATTTCTAAGTTTGAGTATTATCTTTGTTTATGATCATAGTTTTAGTATTTTTGATATTCATTGGAGTCGTCGGTCACTGGACACTGAGGGAATTGCTGAGGAGGGGATCTGAGCACCTATGGACATATTCGGAGTGCAATGATGATGACCCGCAAATAACTCAATAACTCAATCTAATCCATATTTTTATAACTTTATTAAGTTATGATTAATAAAGTTATAAAAATATTAATTAGATATGAATATTATTAAGTTAATGTTAATTATATATGACTGACTTTTGGCAAACTCAGAGATAAGGCCTGGAACAACATGAAATTAACATTAAAGACCAAACTCTTAATATATCAGACCTGTGTGCTTAGCACACTGTTATATGGATCTGAAACCTGGACAACATACTCGAATTATGAAAAAAAGACTATATATGTTCCACAAGCGATGTCTCCGCAGAATAACGTTATGGTTATGGAAGGCCCCAGTATTATTGCAAACAAATTAAAATCCATAATTGCTCAACCGCCCATGCCAGTGGAACCATCCGATCCCAAACAAAGAAAGGTAGCTGTAGTCCCCATCATAGCAGTCTCAGCACATGCCAAAAGACATGAGGCGAAACCGCACAGAAAGTGAACACAGCCATCTGTTTCCTGTCATACGATATCATTCATCATAAGAAATTGATCAAAATGGATGAAACACACAGATCACAGAGTGCACAAATCACTTAACTCAGTAGCTCCTGCAACAAGCTGGAAATAATGCACATCAAATGGCAGGACAAACTAACCAACTTAACAGTCCTGTAATGTGCTAAGTGCTGAATTTATATATATATATATATTAAGATGCCGGCCTCGAGACAGAGAGGTTGTG
The DNA here is from genome assembly GCA_032433765.1 of Megaustenia siamemsis. NCBI lineage: Eukaryota > Metazoa > Mollusca > Gastropoda > Stylommatophora > Ariophantidae > Megaustenia > Megaustenia siamemsis. Next base: position 40,391,729 of record JAVIAB010000117.1, on the reverse strand, counting down.
GGTTCAAATTCTGGCTGTACCAGTTGAAATTTTTATTTGTGATTTCTCTCTGCAGCAACCACCCCTTGTCTCAGCAGCAAGACCCAGCTTGAAATATCAATTACTCATCGACAGAAAAGAAAAAATATGAGTACCTCCAAAGATGGAGTTATCTGCCTGTACGGCGAGGGACCCCTGTACACATGGCTGCCAGGGAAGAACGGATTAACACACAAAATTCAGTTCCTAGTCTCCTAGTTTTTTGTCTAAAAGTTCTTGTGGCTGATTCTTACCAATGTTTGAAACACACTCAGCCACAGAATGAACAAGTCAGGCCCACTGATCTACAGGGTTTTCTATCTTTTTTCATGAATCTTTTCTCTTCCATGTTTTGTCAAAGTGCAGCCTCAAATTATGTTATGTCACATTTTATACAGGCTCTCCATGATATGCAATCTCTTGCCAGATGTTCCCAGTCATTTTCACAGATGGAGAAATCATTCAGAGATGATTTACAAATATCTATATATTGTAGTTTAGATCTGCCGATTTGTCTTTTCCCATGTATTAGTTCACCATATAGTATTATCGCCAGCCATCTTAACCTTCGGTTTCTGAGCATTGACATGATTGTTAGGGACTTAGCACATTCTATCTATTGTCCTTTCGAGCCGAAGATGGCACATAGGGCAGAACCCCTGTGCCATTAAAGTATTATTAAATCTATTACTATACTATATCGAAGTTGTAAACATCATTGAAAATTTTTTCTTCTTATTTCCATTGACAAAATTGTTGCTGCAAGCCACTTGTATATAATATTCCATGTAAACTTAAAAAAATTTTCCCGAGTCTTTTTAATCCATTGACCTGTTTAATTCTGGTTCATTTACTTTAATTATTCATTCAAGATTTGCCCTTTGTTGTAACTATTACTTGTATTTCTGCTATTGAGACTTGATTTATTTTACGAAAATGTTAGTCTTTTCTATAACTAATTCCCCTCTTAGTGATTTTGACTGTGTCATCAGTATACCTCAGATTGTTTACATTATGATAGAATCTTTGAATAATCTCTGCATACAGAATCAACAAATCTAATGATAGCACATTAATTTTATTATTGTACTGTACCTCTTTTTTTAGAATTCATTTTTAATAGTATTTTTCTAACCCAAGTAATTCAGAATATTTTATTTCAACACGTTAGTTAAGTCTGGTTCATCTGATTGTTTGTATTCAATTTCACTGACTGCGAAGGTCCTCTAAAGTGAACTGATGTGGAAGAACTTTTGAAAATCGTACTTTATTTTACAAGTCCAATAACAATCTTTCAATGTTATATTATAATTATTGTGATTTTTACAGCCTATCTTATTGCAAAAAGAATTAGTGCTTTAAAAAATTAACTATGGCAGCGAGACACCATTTGAAGTGTAAATAAATCATTACCTTCCTGTTTTTTTAATATTATAATTTTTTATTCTCGCTGCCATGTAGCTTTGTCGTAACTGTAATTAATTGTGTAGGTCACATTGACTTTCAACCAACAAGCATTGAGATTTGCAGTGAGTAGTTTAAAATGTTTGTTTCTTAACCTAAATGAGCATTATCAGTGGTTAAACTTCACAGAACTATGAACGATATAATAAATTATTAATTCAGATAGTTTTTCTTGCTAGAAAAGCAAAAACATGCAAGAGTAGCAAGGAATTTCTATTTAAAAATTTTTTTTTAAAAACATTTTTGGATCTACCCCTCAGCGACGTGTTGTCGTATAAGAATTTGTGTTTCTAAATGCTCACAGAGTTATCCTTGAAAGCAAAACTAAAGTAGTGTTTGCTATATAAGAAACGTCGCATAGGGCTTGTAGTGTTTTTCGCCATCCATCTCTATTCTTGGCGAGATATTTGATCTTATTTAATGAGTCTATGTCTACCGTCTTTGTTTCTCTTATAAGTGTTTTTTTAGCGTCTCTCTAGGTTTTCCTATTGTTATGTATCTTAATGTTTCCCAAAGAAGAGCCTTTCTTTGAATTATCTTGTAGTGTTTTCTCAACAATGCCTGACATGTTCATCTTCTCTTCCTAATGATAGATGAGATCATTGGTTGCATGGTCATTTCTCTTATATATATATGTCTTATATACATTCCAAAGTACACAGTATTTTTATCTGTGTGTATAGAAATTTTCAAATCAAGCACAAGGGATGGTCAAAATAGCCTGGCAAGCCAGTTTTGGTCCGTGGGCCATAGACTACCAACTTCTGCTTTTCATTAAAAAAAAATAATTTAAAAAATCAACTTTTGCTTGACTTATACCTGCTTTAATGAAATGAAGAAATTAAATCAATACTTAGTTTCTTGCTCTTGATGTGTCACAACCCCATCAGCAAATTGACAAACCTTTTATTGCCTTTTGCATGTTAACCAATGTCTTTCTGACCACTGTGGTAAGATTATTGAATCGAATCAATTCTTGTCGTAAAACGGTATTCATTGACTCTTCATAGATTACTGGATACTTCTGCATGACCTAAACATAGTGGAAACATACTATATTTAGAAAAACCATAAAACAGGAGGTAAAGATTTAATACATATTTAAATTATGCTACAAATATTAAAAAAAGAAACTTTTGAAGTATGAATAGACTCAAAATAATGGTACACCATCAGCAGTCAATCTCTGTTCTTGAAATAAAAAAGGAACTAAAGTAGTAAAAAAAAAAATCAGTCCAGCATAGAGAAAGTGAATCATGCACAATATACAATCACAAATAAAACTGAAAAAAAAACCATATATATGATGTCTAATGAAATCTTCTCTTCAACTCCCCATCCTAGTGAATAATATGTTTACTATTATACTCTGTCCACAGAGTCAATGGTACTCACACTCACACATAGAAGAAATTACTGTATCAGTACTAGAGGTCATTATAGAGCAGGTTCAACTCTGTACACAATGAATTTGTTTTTGATTCTAGTCAAGAATCCCCAGTGTAATATCTTAACTTAGGGCATGGACTCTTCATTGTAAATAACAAAACTGCAAACTTCACTAGTGAAATGGTTGATGTGCTCATCTACTATACAAGTGGATGTGTAGTCAATTCTCAAATGTGGCAAGTTTATTTAAAGATGACATAGCTATTAAAATTGGTACCATGGATTTTCTATGAAAAAGGAAGGTGACTGATATGATACAAACCATAGCACCCATAAATGTGTCAGTGGTATTGTGGCAAAAATATGAATAAGATATGAATATCAAAAAGACAAAAATTATGATCAAAAACAAAGATAACACTCAAAACCTACAAGTGGATATCAAAGTGGAAGGTATAGACCTGGAGACACTTCAAAATTACATCTATCTTGGACATACTGTAACCAGAGATAGAACATGTACAACAGAAATAAACAAAAGATCATCATCATCATTTGCCATAGGTTGGCGTAGGTGATCTTGTCCTTCCACAATCTTCTATCTACAGTGCATCATATCAATTCTGTTGTTGACTGTTTTCCATGCCATGACACCAAGCTATCCAGTATTTTCTCTCTATGTATCAGCGATCTCTCTTTCCTTTTATTTTGCCAGTTTTCCCAAGTATTCCAACTCATGATGTGGCCGAAAAATGTTGATTGTTTCTTTCTGATGTTTTTTAGGAGCCACCTTTTTGTGTTGGCCTCTTTGAGAATTTCCTGATTGGTCTTTTAAATTGCCCAGGGAATTTTCAATATTTTTCTGAGAAATCCCATCTCTGTGGCCTCTAATCGTCTTTTCATTTGTTTGTCCATGATTTGCTTCCATAGGTCAGAATTGGTTCTATATAGCACTGATGAACTCTCGTTCTCACCTCTATTGACATAGATTTGTTGCATAAGATATAAAAAAAAAAATAGGAATGGCAAAAAGTAATTTTAATGCCATGAAAAATATATTAACATAAAGGCAAATAACACCAGGGCTAAAACTAAGAATAGCAAAATGTTATATCTTCTCAATATTCCTGTATGGTACAGAAACACGGACATTAGACAGAAAACAGAACAGAAAATTTAAGCCTTTGAAATGTTGATTTATAGAAGAATGGGAAGAATTGGATGGAAAGAAAAGAAAACAAATGATAACGTTTTAAAACAACTAAAAATGAAAAGAAAACTACTAAACACAACTCAAACAAAAATAATGAGATTTTTGGGGCATGTTAAGAGACACAGCAGCCTACTAAAAATAATCTTGGAAGGGAAAATACTAGGTAAAAGAGGCAGAGGCAGACCAAGACTAACATGGATAAGTAACATCAAAAGATGGACAAAGGCAGCCCATGACAACCTATACTATCAAAGCAAGAGACAGAGCAGAATGGTGCTCCATGGTGGCTAAACGTTGATGTGGAGATGGCATCAAGGATGATGAAGGTATTGAACAAAAATTATGGGTACTAACACTATAATCCTCAGATGCAGTGGCTCATAAAGGGGGATTTCATTTTTTTTTAAAAATCATCAGAAATGTCAGTTATTAACTGTTTGATGAAAACATATTCAGAGACATTCCTCAGTAATACAATTTTAACCCTAGATTACGATACCATCGTAAAAACTACTGCTTCAAAATACAATTTTTTTAAAATTTGACAGCCCCCCCCTCCATACTTTCCCAATTATTACTAACTGTGATCTCTGAGTGTTGGATATTTTTTGTTTGATGCTGGATTTTTTAATATCAATAAAATAGTAAAAATTACTATGGTATCATAAAAGACGCACAGTTTATAATTCAAATTCTGTAAATTTGTATAAAATTCTTTATTTTTTCTATTTTTTCTCTCATGACATGGGAAATCTCTTCAGCCGTTGACGTTAACATCAAAGAAATCTCTGTAACATGGGAGGGTCAGCGAACAACACCATGAGGGTGAACATATGGGCTGATCTGATGGTTTATGGCCGCCATATGAATAGTCGGTAGAACCTGGGCATTTGGGTGGGTGGTTGGGGGAAGCGTTTCTGGCTAAAAATCAACAGTAAAGCAGGAAATGATTACCACATCGGATCCCTGTGTTTTGTCTTGTGAAAACACACTGCTGTGTAGCAAAAGTTCAAAGAAAATTTGATTTTCCAAAATCAAAATGTTACATTTAAGTGGTAGTAATTTTTACTACGGTATCATAATAAAGTGAGTGACATACAGGTATCGTAATTGAGGGTTAATATAATTGTTGATCAAAGAATGCAAACTCAAGTATACAACATCACAGCCATAAACATCTACATATTTCTTTTGCTGTTGTTTTAAAAAAAATGCAAACTCACATATTCTATATCAAAGTTGCTAGGCAACTTCCCCATAATATCAGACGCAAGTCTTTGCATGGCTTCTCCTGAAGTTTGACCTCCGCCACCACTTTGGCGTGGCAATGTCAGTAATATACTCTCAAAAAGCTGAAGAGAAATTTATAGTCATAAACAATTTTGACAAAATATATATATTTGCAATAAATGTAACATGAAGGCTACACATAGCATTTATATGTCTATAAATAAAGTTTTCCGGTTGTTTCCAAAATGGAGGAATTATTTTTCTCCGGCTTGGTATAGAACCGTTGATCAGAGGTTTAACAAGCCGCTATCGTAAAAACGATGTTGTTAATGAAACGTAGACCTGATACAGAATGTGTAAATTAGCAGTAGATAGTAGTGATAGTTTTTTCGGCCCTAAAACAACAACAAAAATAGGATTCTGGAATGTGCGAACAATGGCCGCTCCGACGAAACATGCACAGGTCGCGAGCGAGATGGACAGATACGATCTAGATATTTTAGGATTAAGCGAAATGCGCTGGCCTGGAACAGGTAGGAGATCTATTGATAATAAAATAGTAGTTTTTTCTGGAAGGGAAGATGGAAAACACCGTGAAGGAGTAGGCATAATGATGACAGACAAAGCTGCAAGAAGTTTATTAGAATGGGAACCAGTAATTTGAGTAAATAGCCGTCTGATACGAACACGATACAAAACAAAACATGGAAGACTTTCAATTATTCAATGTTATGCGCCTACTAACGAAGCTGATGATGAAGTTAAGGATGATTTTTATAACCAACTGCAACAACTTATAAACAAAATACCAAAACACGATCTTTTAATTGTAATGGGAGACTTCAACGCCAAAGTAGGACAAGATAACGCAGGAGTGGAACATGTGATGGGGAGAGAAGGCTGTAATACAACAAGTCAGAATGGAGAAAGATTAATAGAATTATGTTTAATAGAAGATTTAGTTATAGGTGGGACATTATTTCCACACAAAAATATCCACAAAACAACATGGATATCTCCTGATGATAGAACATCAAATCAAATTGACCACCTATGTATTAAACAACAATTCAGATCATCATTAATAGATGTAAGAGCATACAGAGGTGCTGATGTTAATAGTGACCACAACCTGTGCATTGGGAAAATAAGATTAAAATTTAGAAACCAACAGAAGAGGTCAATTACACATAAAATTGATAGTCATAAACTGAAAGATGAAGCCATAAAGGAAAAGTTTAACATAGAGCTAAGTAATTGTTATTCAGCACTTGGTGAAATAGACTTAGATATCAATGAAATGTGGGACTCACAGAGCAAAATACTAATGACAGCAGCAGAAGCAAGTGCTGGACTGAAGAAAATGGAAAAACGAGCTTGGATCTCAGACACCACATGGAAATACATCAAAGAAAGAAGAGAAGCAAAGAGAGCCATGACTAATGTAAAGACAGATCTTGGAAAGGTTCTGGCAAAAGCAACATACAAAGAATTAGACAACAAAGTGAAAAGTTCGGCAAGAAGGGATACAAGAGCTTATATAGACAACTTTGCAGAGAAAGCAGAGACAGCTGCAATTACAGGAGACAGCAGAACTCTTTATACTGTACAAAAGATGCTGACAAACACCTATACATCCAGTGGAACACCAATTCTAGACAAATCTGGATTAATGCTAACAACAAGCGCAGACATAAAAGCTCGTTGGGCGGAACACTTCAAAGAAATTCTTAACCGTCCACTACCTCACAGTTTAATAGATTTTGAAGCTGAAACACCAGCAGCAGAATTAGATGTAAATTTAGATGACTTCACCTTGAGTGAAATAGAAACCACCTTAAAGCTAATGACCAATAACAAGGCTGCTGGAGAGGATAAGTTAACAGCTGAGATCCTCAAGGCAATTGATAGCCATAATTTAATACATCTCCAAAAAATGTTCAACATCATTTGGAAAACAGAGAAGACGCCTCATAAATGGAAAAAAGGAATCATTGTTAAGATCCCAAAAAAGGGCAATCTTAGAGATTGTAACAACTGGAGAGGCGTGACACTTTTGTCAGTTGCCTCAAAGTTATTCTGTAAAATCATCCTAAATAGAATAAAGGATTCAATAGATACAGTGATGCGTGAAGAACAGGCTGGGTTTAGAAAAGGGAGAAGCTGTCTTGACCACATTTTCACTCTACGACTTATATTGGAGGAACACATTGAAAAGCAAAAACCTTTTGTACTTAACTTCATCGACTTCAAAAAAGCATTTGATAGTATTCATAGAGATTCTTTGTTGAAAATTCTGAAGCAATATGGCTTACCATCAAAAATCATAAATATTATCAAAGACATGTATGATGGTTACACATGTGCAGTTCGAACAGAGGAAGGACTGAGCGAATGTTTCCCAATAGAAATTGGGGTTAAACAAGGATGTATTTTATCGCCCTTGTTATTTGGAATTGTTATGGACTTCATAATGAAGAAATGCTGCACTGGTAATAAAGGCATCGAATGGATACAAGGAGACCATTTGGAGGACCTCGACTTTGCTGATGACATAGTTCTCATCAGCAGTCAGATAAAAACGATGCAGGAAAACACAAATGAACTATCATCAATAGCCAGCAAAATTGGGCTTGAGGTCAATCATGAAAAGACTAAAGTCATGAAAAGTTTAATTCCAACAAGTGACAAAATATACATGGAAAACAAACCAGTAGAAGAGATCGATCACTTTATCTATCTTGGAAGTCACATTGATCGAGAAGGGGATACGAGCAAAGAAATTAGAATCAGACTGGCTAAAGCAGCAATGTCTTTCAGAAGCCTTGAAAAGTTGTGGAAATCAAAACTCATTAGCACAAACACAAAACTTAGGCTATTCAAATCAAATGTACTATCAACCCTTACGTATGCGTGTGAAAGCTGGAAAACAACAAGAGATATAGAAACAAAGTTGAACGCATTCGAAAATAAATGTCTAAGGAAAATACTTGGTATAGAATGGAACGAATTCAAAACAAACGAGGAAATTAGAGAAATCGCCAATCAACCACTAATATCTTCAGTAATAAAGAAAAGACGATGGTCATACGTTGGACATGTGATGAGAAGAGATAATAATCGAATAGCAAAGCAAGCCCTCATATGGGAAACAACAGGTAAAAGAAAAAGAGGAAGACCCAGGGAGACACTGAGAAGAACATTGATGAGAGAGGCAAGAGCAGCAGGAATCGGCTCCCTCAATGAGATAGAACTGCTTGCACAGAACAGAGACAGATGGCGAGATTTGATAAAATATCTTTAAAAGAAAACTGCTAGAACAAAAATTCATATAGGAGAAGGTGTATCTTGGTCTACGCCTTATGGGCCGGCTACGGCTCGAAAGGTCAATAGATAGATCAATAGATCATGATGACGTGCCACACACAACAATGGATGCACCCACAAATGCCTGGCAGTGAATGCAGTCAACAACGCACGAAACACTGTAATGGTGGTGCAAAATTCCTAAAGTGAAACCTTTCAGTTGACTTGGCAGAGCAGTCCATATTAATGCATTGTAAATTTGTAAATAATTGGCGTCAAACAATTCCAACGATGGCCATTGAACAGCACTCAATGTGTTGTTGTAAATCGCATATCAACTTCAAGACGGGGGAAGGTCGCATTCACAACACTTGACTTGCCAAAGAGGAACATTGCCATGTGTATGACTCAGTATCACCACTGCAAATCCATTAAGTGGAACATCAGGGTGACTTTATCGCAGAAATCTGCATTGTAGAGCTGAAATTAATCAGTTCCCAAATGCAATTCCTGCAGCGGTTGAGAGAATGTAAACTCTGTTCCACCATCTTGAAACCAGAAGTTTAAAGACATACAATGTAGTACTTTCCAAATTTTGAAAATATTTCACAAATAAAGTATGTTAGAGTTTTGATAGCAACAAGAATGTAGCATTTTTAATGATTGAAATAAAACTTAGAAAATTGAACACAAAGATACTTGTCCAAATATTGAGATATCAACTGTTATGTTTATGCTGTAGTCTTGAAAGTAATACAGAAAGTAGCATTATTAAAATGTAAATAGTTAAACTAAGACACTAAATATAGCAATGCCCATAAAGCTATGCTGGACATTTTGAAGAAAAAAAATCAAAGAAACATAATGATATTCATTTGAGATGAAGTTTCCCAAAACACTTGACACACTTGAGATTCGCATACAATTTTATCTTAAAGATTGTAATTATGAAACACCAAAACTTTAAACACTCAAATTTCACTTTATCAAATTTTGCATTATTAAGTTTCACATCAGAATTTATCTGAAAGAATGTATTTTAAAATAATTTTAATAATAACCTAATACAAAAGAACGCCAAAGTAATGGTTATATTACAATGCAAAATGAGAATATTGAGTTATTTGCGGGTCATCATCATTGCACTCCGAACATGTCCATAGGTGCTCACAGATCCCCTCCTCAGCAATTCCCTCAAGTGTCCAGCGACTGACGGCTCCAGTTCTATGTTGGTTGATAAGTCTTCTTACACGGCCACTTTCTCATTTCTGGCTGTGTCCATCTTAACTCCCATTTCCATCATCCGAAGAAGTGAGGTGGATCTGTGTTTGTCGAAGTTCTGTGCTCTTCCCACATCTCAGAAGGCATTGATGGTGTCCCTCCGATCCATTGGTTGCCCATCCTCAACGACAGCGCAGCTAGCCAACCTGTCCGCTCTTTCATTTCCTCATACTCCCGCATGTCCAGGGACATAGACAAAGGTGACCTTATGTATTTTGAATTTCTGCAATGACTCTACCCATTGCATGTGTACAAAGCCCGCCTTCACTTTTTTAATCATGCTCATCGAATCACTCAGTATACATTCGTGGGTGTAGTCTTGTGACTCTAACCATTTGAATGCCTTGGTCACTGCCATCGCCTCCATTGTCATGCTACTCGTGGTCATGATGTATGCACCACTGTCTTCCTTGACTATTCTGCCTGCCGAGCGTGCTGTAAATGCCCAAGCACTTCTTTGGTGTTGTATTACAGATCCGTCTGTATAGATGACTGCATCTTTCTCATCAGTGTTATTGCAGATGAGACCGTTGACCTAGGCATTAACCACGACCTGGTTCTGTTCCCTACTTTTCCTGTTGAGTGTGACAATACACGAGAAAGTCCTCTTGAAAGACGTATCCACTCCTCACCAACGCTGATATTGGTAAGGCCACAGACCTCTTTGATGACATCTTCTGCTCGGCACACCCATGATTTGCCTCTTTTTAGCCTGGCACCTTTCACTGTGTTGAGCATGTGGTGCAATGTATGCTCTGTATCTGTACTAATCTTCAGGTATGCTCGTGCTCTCCAGATCTTGATTCTGTCATTCACGGTTGGAAAGTCAAGAAGATACCTCATTGCTATACAGGGAGTGTCCCTCGTACATCCCAGGATAATGCACATAGCTTCATTTTGTATTCTCTCCAGCCTATCAATTTGAGTCGTACTGACAGTAAGAATTGCCAGGGCATACTCGATTGGTGCGAGGGTTAATCCCTGGAACAGAAGAGTAAGTAGCCTCTGCTCAATGTTGCCAGCTGCCATGACCTTCAAGGTGAATGAGAAAATATCTCACTCAAATAAAAACAAGTATTTTTTGGAATTAAATAAGATAAAACTATATAGCTCTGAAGTTGAAATATTAATCTCTTGATTAAAATTAGTTTAACAAATCCAAAATTATTACTTTCATTTGTGATACTTCTAAAGTTACAGAAATGTTATATTAGTAATTGAAATCATTACTCGTAGGAAATTACAAATAATAAATATGTAATTTAAATAATATATTTTCTGATTACAAAAAGAAACATCTAGAATATAAATTAAAATTTGGCATAAATGAGATTCTATAAATATATAAAACAAGCCCTAGCATATAAAATGATGATAAACAAAGCAAATATTTATTATGATGAATAAGTTAAGAAATATGTATTTTAGGTTTAACTAAAGTACAAATTTTGTGTTTGTTACAAAATATTTAAAATTGAAACAGCATATTGATATATCATAGGGATGAAAAATACAACATGAAAATCAACATCAACAAAACAGAAGTCATGAATGGCGCCAAAAATAAACAGAACATCAACATAACTATAGAAGGCAGGCAACTAAAACAAGTAGAGGAATTCAAATACTTAGGAAGTTTAGTGCCAAACGATAATTCACAAACAGCAGAGAGAGAATCAAGATGCAACAAAGCTAGTCAAATCATTGGACAGTTATCACCACTATTGTTCAACAAGGAAATAACTCTAGAGGCAAAACGAGCACTATCCAATACAATCTTCATCTCAACGTTGTGGTACCAATGCCAGACCTGGACCCTAGATGCAAAAACAATAAGAAAAATAATCTCTACTGAAATTAAATGTGTCAGACGAATTACTGTAAACAGTCTGAGAGATAAGATCAGAAATGAAGAACTGAGAAAAAAGCTAGGAATAACCCCCGCCATAGAATATATAAAGAAACAACAGATAAAATGGTTTGGCCACGTGACAAGGCAGAAAGATCAAAACACAACAAACGTTCAATAAACTTTGTGGGAATATCAGACCCAAGGGTCGACCACAAAAAATATGGATCAATGGAATATTAGAAGCATAAGGAAACATAACAGCAGCAGAGGTGAACAGAAGAGGAAAAGACCGCAAATTTTATCTCCCCTCGACACTGAAAGACAAATGAGGAAGGAAAGAAGAAGAAGAATTAAGATGAAATGAATGAGAGATGATACTTGTACAATTTGTGTATTCCAACAGAATAATGTACATGTAGGTGTGGTTGACTGCCACTAAGGATGAAGTCTCTAGCTAACAGTTCAAGTTTAATTGTGTTATGCAGAGATTATTGTTAACCTTGTGATGGAAGGGCAGCACTCCCCATTGTGTCTGCTATCAAGGATTATAGCTCTAATCATGTTGAGTATATCCAAAACTACACTCATTTTTATGTCTATTCCCAAAACTACACTCATCTTTATGATTATATCTATAATGCCAGCAATAATCATTATAGTTATAACTATATATCTATCTATCTATTGTCCTTTCGAGCCGAAGATGGCACATAGGGCAGAACCACAATCTCAAAAACAGAAACCTTGCGTGCCAAAATGGCACATATTGCAGAGATCACTGCTCTAAAATCTATGGCGTTGTTTCCATAACAATACTTTTGACAATGACAGCTTGTCAAGCCATCGATCAACCTCCTTAGTGGCTCTTACGACATGTCTGGAAGGTCACAGTGTCACTATTCCTTACCTCCCTCATAATGAGGCCCCGGTAACACACGGGATAACTATATATATCTATGTATATTTATTATATGGTATTATCTGTTTATGATATGAAGATAAAATGTCACTAAACCTTATATTAGTTTAATTGCAGTTGGGAGTCCCCCATATCTGCTCCACCTCATGTCACAGAATCCCCTGAAGTGTGTTGGAGATGTTAGAAAATTCTGTTGACAATGTTGCACTTTGTGCATGCCTTATTCACCTATACAGGCGTTGATTTCAAATATCTTCCATCAAAAAGAAAATGCATAGTCAATTCTTCACTTTAGTTCCCTTGAATAAACACATTAGAAGAAAAAAAAGAACCAAATGGTTTAAGTAACTATGCTGTTCTCTGCAAAAACAAGTTTACATGTGCAGCCCTTGTTGGTTATGATTTTAGCAAAGTCAAACTTTGTGCTAGCCATATTTGGTTGCAAGGTCAATTTCAAATGACATCACTGAAAAGCATCTATTGTCACATCCTTACTCCAGTACACCCAAAATAATAAAAAAATAATATACAAAAGATTATCAAAACAGCGAAAAAATGGTATTAGTAACTTCACTCTCTAAAGATCTGGATTAACATGGGGGCTATTTTCCCAGACGTTTTCCACTAAGCATTGAACAATTACAGTTAACAGGTGATTAGTGAAAAATACTAAATAAATGCATTAATCAATTGTAAGAATTGAGACACATAACTGGAATATGCAAATTTCTCACCAACTGAGTTTCCTGGTTGTCCTTAGTAATGTCTGCATTATCATGCAGACCAAACACCTCTGGGGTTGCTAACAGAGGCAAGGTTCTCAGGTAATCGAGATAATTTTGGTATGGTGCCTCTGGTGGAGCATAGTACTGTCCACTTGGTGAGAATCTGCATAAATAAATGTGAAGCAATAAATTATTTTTCCTGAACAAAAAAGGTACAGCTGCTTATTTTAATATCAAAGTGACACTTTAGTTATAATCATTTATGTGTGAAGATGCCCTGAGTCTACTTCACTTTGCTCAATCTTAAAAGTGATATTTTGTATAATTGTTCAAATTTCTGACACCATTTAAAAATGTCAATTTTCTAGCTTAATTAGTTTGTATGTTAGTGATACTTTATTAGATTCAAGTGCATGAGAAGAAACACCTCTTCAATGTTGGACAAATTTTATGTTCATTACCTACAATGACTACATTATAGTCCGTTCAGATTCGTTTGCCGAGATGTTATGATTTATAATTCAAAAAGTTCTTGATGATTTCACATGATTTTTGGCATACGGTGTTAAAATGTCCATGTCACGAGAACATATGTGTTACTCGATGTCTAGCTATAACGGTTTTCTTAAAGCGGCGAATTCCTTTGATCTTTGCCCATGTAACTATTATTTTGACCCTAATCAAAATGTTTTACAGTAATCTAGTGCAACGATGACCCATAGGCGTGTCCATAAAATTTTACTTGGTGGCAAGTATACAAATTTTAAATTATATATAGAACTTTTGTTCGTAGAGTCAATTTGATATAGTTCCATGCTCTTGGTGTGAGTTTCCCAAATGTTGTCGCTGCCTTTCAAATACGTACATTTAGTTCCTCATCTAAGGAAAGTGTGGCTGTAATAGTGGATCCAAGATAGCTGAACTTCTGTACTGACTCAAGCAGGCTTCCATTCAAAGTAATGGTTGTTGGTTTGCTTATAACATATTTTTGATTGCTTGGGTGGTCTTGAACAATAAACTGTTTAACAAATCAACTAGGAAATTTTGCAAATCAAACTATTTATCTGTAGACTTAATCAGAGTAATGATCATTCAGAATCAGACGAGTCAAATAGGTCGATTACTGCTTTCGGCTGAACAAACAACAAACCATCCTTTTTCCAATATTCCTCTTCTTGTCGTAACACATGATCCTCACATTTTACCCAGTAGTCTTTATTTATATTTGATAGAGCCTGATTTGTAAGTGTCTCAACATCGCATAATTTGAAAGTTTTATTTGTATATGCTACGTGTCCTTTAACTTTTGCCCAAACTAGTTCTATAGGATTTAAGTGTGCATGATATGGAGGTAGTCTCAAACATCTATGGCCATGTTCTTGAATTAACTTGTCTATTTTAAATATCTTTGTACGTTGTGTCTGTTTTACAAGGCTAAGCAATTCGGGTTTCAAGTAGCTGTCGTTAACTTGTATGTGTTCTTTTATGAGCCACGTTTTGATTGCATCTTTTGTACTTGATGATGTTGGGATTCTATCTTCTACGTTAACTACGTTATGGTATGAAGCATTGTCCATTATCAGACAAGAAGGTCGATCTAATATTGGAAGGATACTTTTCTCGATCCAGTCTTTAAATATGTGCCCATTCATTTCGGAGTGGTAGTCTCTATTGTCTATGGATTTTGAAATGAAAACGAGATGAGCATTCTGCAACAACCCATTATGTCTGCTACCTGCATGTGCAACTATCAAACGTTGCCCTTTACTGCTTGGTACTGATCTTTTAATACTTCCATCTGCTAACTGCCATTCCTTTTCATTTGTATGATGAGCGTTGATCCAAGTTTCATCTAAATAAACAATATCATAATCATTTTCGCGCATTTCCTTCACTTCACGTAAATACTTGCTTCTAAGAGCTACTAGATGTGGCTTCTCACAAATAATGTTTTTTCCACCAGCATACTTTCTAAAGGTGAAGCCTGCACTTCTTAATATTTTCCATAATGAAGTTTTTGATATTTCAATGTCGTTGTTAGTTTTCAGCCAAAGCTTCAACTTTCTAAGTGTCACTTCTTCGTTTATATCAAACATTCGACAGATTTCTCTTTTTACTAGGTCCTTATCAAAACTGTCTAACGTTTCTTTCCTTCCTTGCTTTCTTGCATTTGTTGGCAATAAATATCCGCTTCCTTTAACTATTCGATCAAATGAACGTTTACACAAACCTAAAATATGCATTGTTCTCTTCTCAGGGTTTGATAAAGAACAATAAAGATGTCCCTTTTTACGCTCTCTGCAGAAGTATTGATAAATCTTTATAGCAATGTTATGCTCAGTAAAATATTTTGCCTTTATATTCATTCTCACATAGACTTGCAGAAGATAATATGGATAGTGCCGCCTCCTTTCTGTAAATATTGAGATTTGCCTCTGAATTATGACTCGAACTCGAGTCTACGGCCGTGATTTTGATGTCACATAATTTCCGGTTTCGGCTAAAATGTCATTTTGTGCTAAATGGGAAATTTCATATGTAACATTTCTTTATAAAAATTTATAGTGGAAACATAACTATTTTAGGACGGTGCGCATTCAGCCGTGAAGGTCATGCCTATATGTTAAAGAATCAGCTGTGAGATGTAAGCATCTACATAATCCCGCCGGTGTTTATAATATCGATTAACTTTTTTTTAATATAGGTTAAATAAGGCATCTTTGAAACTGGATCACATTTCTTTGATAAAAAAATATTTTTATAGCGACATTAGTATTCTAAACCTAACTTCAAAAGATCAATGCAAATGAACAATAAGTTTTTGAAAAAAATAAATTAATGTCTAGGCAAACGAATCTGAACGGACTATAGTAAGTTAGCCAACCCATCGGAGACAGAGGAAATTGATGAGCTTCTATGTGCAGACGATTAATACATGGAAAATAGAAGACCTACAAGAACACTCAAATAGACTTAACAGCAATGGCACACAATACAACATGAAAATCAACACCAACATGTCATGAACATTGCCAAAGAAAAGCAGAACATTTTATATTCTAAAAGTAGAAACAAAAAAAAAAAAGAAACAAGAACAAATATTTTACACTTCCAGGGTTTCTAGGCACTTTAACATCAGGCTAAGATTTGAGTAATTAGATAAGCATCAATCATATTTTAAAATTTATACTCTTATATAATAAATATAATAGTAAACATTATTAAAATTTTAAAATATATATAACAAAGTTGAACAAACACCACAGAAAATTACTTGTATTTATCACTGAAAACAATAGATTCACAATAGAAAATGGAAAGAAGGGAATTCAGCAGACGTCTATCTTTGTCATCAGTTACACGACCACCATAGTTGCACTCTCCAGTCAAATAAGTTAAAGCCGGTAGTGGGAGTTCCTCATAGTCATTTAGGAACATCTGAAAGAAAGAATATCTTATTTCACAATCATCATCATTAAGTACCATGCCTGATGGCATAGGTGATCATGTCTCTCCACAACTTTCGATCTCGACAGTTATTTATCATTTCTGTTGTTGACCTTCTGCCAATCCATTCTCTTAAGCTGTTTGGTATCTTTTTCTCTTTGCTTCCCTCTATCCCTTTGTCCTTCAATTTTTCCATTTATTACAATATATTCCAGCTGTTAACTTCTCATTACTTGGCCAAAAAATTTATGATTGTTTCTTCCTAATATTGTAAATTAGCTTTCTTTTTGCTTTGACCTCATTCAGAATGTTTTCATTACTCTTCTTAGCTGTCCATGGTATTCTCAACATTCTTCTGTAAAACCACATTTCTAAAGACTCCAGTGATTTTCTTGTCTGTTGTCCTATTGTACATGATTCACATCCATATGTTAAGACTGGCTCAATATAACATTTAAGAACTCTTTTTTCTTGTTTCTATTGTCAAAAATGGATTGCAAATTATCTTCCTCATTTTTTGGAAAGCTATTTCACAATAAAAATTTAAAACATAAAAAAACTAACATAACAGTTTGCGTTTAAAGAATAATTCAGTGATTTCAGGAAAGAAAAGAGTCAGTCCAGAGACATATCATCTTTTAGGTAGGTTATGTGGAATTGTATGATGATATTACATGATGACATATGAAATATATAATAGTACTTGTCTTGTTCGTGGCCTTAACATATCTCTATAACTGTGCACAGTAATTGTAGCTACCCCACTGGTGCAAGGCACTTAATTGTGCACTTATTTATAGTTATGGAAGGCTTGAATTGCTGGATGAGAGCTTTCATTGATAGAGTTTCTGTTGGTTACTGGGGTGACTCAAATGGTACATGGATAGTACTTGAAACAGGCGTGTACTGCTTGGTGGATAATACCGCCTTGGTCATGTGGTGGATGGAATAACTGATATACAGTTCATCAAACCGTGGAAAGAACATACACTGTTCTTTCGTATTCTTGTAATAGCTTCGCCCTTCGTGGATGGTCGGTGTACAGCACTCTTTCCTGTTTTGCTGGCCATGGACTATTTTGTCCTTGAATTTCCGCGACAACTTCTAGCTGTTCGGTCCATCATGCATACTTTCCGTTGTTAGTGTGGTCTTGTACTGCCTAGCTTATTTCACATCCATCTTCGCTGTCTTTGGACTGTTATTCAGACTTAACTAGCATATACACACCGCCTTGGGTAAATAATTGCATACACAAGTCTCTCTTGGAATAAAAACTGTGTAAACGATTTATTACATAAAATACAACACGACACTTCTATAACACATAAAAATGCCCTGCGGTTTAGATATTCCAGCTCGGGTAATTATGTAAACTAACACTTCAGTTCTGGTACTTCTTCCAGAACCCGCTAGCTCTCTAAGTTCCACCTGTGATAAGACTATAATCCATCTTACTGGTACTAACTATTTACATAGACTGTCATTTCTACCACCGTAGTTTTCCAAACTTCTCTCTCTAACCTTCCAGTCTTTTCCTCATATACTAGTTGAAACATTCCACCTACTGGTGCTGATTATCACAGAGCTTGTGCTCATGGTTCTAACCTAAGTTCGAACATTTCACCTACTGGTGCTAACTATCTACGGAGTGTGTACTCCCTGCTGACCAGCGGGCCTTACGCCCTCATGGTGTAGCTACTCTGATGACACGTTAGTTCTACGTCTAAATCTCTTGTCTCGGACCTTCTACAATCCCTTATATATATCTCACCTTTTAATCAATCAACAGCTACTTCCTTAATTCAATCCAATGGGTTTTCTTCATGTCATCTTACCTATCTTACCTTGACCTTAACCCCCACATGACTCACTCTATCCGTGGTTATTACTTGTTCTCTAAACCCCATGAATCTCTTCCTACCCCCTTAGCACACAGTTCACTCCATTATCTCGTGCTTGACACTTCTTCATGCATCTGGTGTTTGTCACACCCTTCATTTCCTTACATTCTTACATTCACTGCTACATAATCAGACATAGAAAACAGCGCGCCCCTCGTAGGAGGCAGCCACTCTGGTGGAACGTAGATGTCGAGGAAGCTTGGTGGAGCAAGAGACAAATGGCCAAGATATGGCAGAAAGCCAGAAGGAATGGAAGAACACAACCTGAGCTCTTGAAGCGTCTCAAAATAGTGGTCGACCAAAAAATGATGCACTTTAAACTATGCGCTAAGCAGGCTCAGGATGCCAAATGGGATGACTTCTGTAAAAAAAGTGTGCTCAGAAAAATCGGTCGCCACATTCTGGCACCTTTATCAGAGCATGAATGGCACAACACGACACAGAGACATACCAGGCTTTCAGAGCACAGGCCGGATATAGCACAAATCTGATGAGAGCAAAGGGAAGGCCCTGCTTGCCCGCTACATTGAGCAGACAGACCAAAGAAATGAGGCTGTAAGAATGAGGATACGGGGGTCGCTGTCAAAATTGTGTAAAGATGTAGGGCTGGAAGAAGATCTCACAATCACAATTGATACCATTCGCATGACACTTAAAAGGTCACACAACACTGCTCCTGGTCCAGATGGTGTTCGGTACAATGACATAGGTGATTTAGCTGACGACGACTTGACAAAACTGGCCAATGAGTTTAATGCCAGTATTCGGAGTGGCCAGATTAAGGAGGATTGGCTACACAGCTATTTACTACCACTACCGAAGACAAACAAGGACCATTCTCAGATCAGTGCCTACATAATCATCACAATGCAGAACACTGTGGGCAAGCTGTTGGAAAAAATAGTTGCCCGTGTCCTCACCTGTCACCTTGAACAGAAACGCGTATTCCCACCCACACTCGGAGGTTATAGATATAACAAAGAGACATGGCTCAATGCGGTAGTCTTTGCCTATGATGTCTTCGAAGGCTTCCACAGACGAGAGGAGACATGCGCTGCTGCATATAGATCTGGAGGATGCATACAACAGGGTACCATTTGAATATCTCATGTATATGCTCCTCAAACTGGCGGTGTACCCCTTCCTTATTAGATGGATTGCTGCGGCACTGTTTCAGAGGAAGGTGATACTCAGATGTAGAAGTTGGTCTTCTGAGCCAATATCCATTTGTCCAGGGCTGCCACAAGGCTCACCATTGTCACCAGTTCTATTTAATGTGTGCACAATAATGATCACGGAACAACAGCTGGTTGGGAGGGGAAGAACTATGACTTTTGCTGATGATATTCTGGTATATCGACAGGGAAGAGACAGATGGGGAATTGCCTCCACAATGCAAGACAAACTCGATCGCATTTATTCCTGGTGTGGGGTTTCAGGTGCCTTGGTTAATCCTAATAATTCATCAGTTTCATGGTTCTCCCTTAACAATCATATCGTTAATACAACCACACCGGTAGTATGAATGGGAGCTGATGAGGTGACCAGGGACAAGTTGATGACATACCTCGGAGTTAAGTTTGATCGCAGCTTGTGTTTTTGGGACCACGTCGACCATGTGATAACAAAATGCCGCAAAGGATTAGCCGCCTTGAAGGTCATGGCAGCTGCCAACATCGAACAGAGGCTACTTACTCTTCTGTTCCAGGGATTAGTCCTCGCACCAATCAAGTATGCCCTGGAAATTCTTACTGTCAGTACGACTCAAATTAATAGGCTGGAGAAAATACAAAATGAAGCCATGTGCATTATCCTGGGATGTACGAGGGACACTCCCTGTGTAACAATGAGGTATCTTCTTGACTTTCCAACCATGGATGATAGGATCAAGACTGGAGAGCATGAGCTTACCTGAAGGTAAGTGCAGATAAAGAGCATCCATTGCACAACGTGTTCAACACAGTAAAAGGTGCCAGGCTAAAAAGAGGCAAATCATGGGTGGGCCGAGCAGAAGATGTCATCAAAGAGGTCTGTGGGCTTACCAATATCAGCGCTGGTGAGGAGTGGATACCGGTGCCTACATCATTCAAGGGGACTTTCTCGTGTATTTGTCACACTCAACAAGAAAAAGTAGGGAACAGAACCTGGTCGTGGTTAATGCCGAGGTCAAAGGTCTCATCTGCGATAACACCGATGAGGAAGATGTAGTCATCTATACAGACGGATCTGTAATATGACACCAAAGATGTGCATGGGCATTTACAGCAGGCTCGGCAGTGACAATGAGTTACAAGAAATGTTGGACATTATAGTGAAGGAAAGCAAAAATAAAGGACTCAGCCTTAGTAGCAAAAAGACAGAGGTAATGGTAACAACAAAGAAAAAGACATCACCTCAGTGCAAAATAAAGACATGTGGAACAATATTAAAACAGGTAAATGAATTTAAATATTTGGGAACTTTGTTAACCTCAGACAGAAGATGTACAAAAGAGGTGAGATGCAGAATGGCTCAGGCAAAAGCAGCTTTCCAAAAAATGAGGAAGATACTATGCAATCCATTTTTGACAATAGAAACAAGAAAAAGAGTTCTTAAATGTTATGTAGAGCCAGTCTTAACATATGGATGTGAATCATGGACAATAGGACAACAGACAAGAAAATCACTGGAGTCTATAGAAATGTGGTTTTATAGAAGAATGTTGAGAGTACCATGGGCAGCTAAGAAGAGTAATGAAAACATTCTGAAAGACGTCAAAGCAAAAACTAATTTCCAATATTAGGAAGAGACAATCATAATTTTTTGGCCATGTAATGAGAAGAGAACAACTGGAATATATTGTAACAACTGGAAAAATTGAGGGATGAAGAGATAGAGGAAAGCAAAGAGAAAAAATAACAGATAGCTTAAGAGAATGGCTTGGCAGAAGGTCAACAACAGAAATGATAAATAGGTGCAGAGATAGAAAATTGTGGAGAGACATGATCACTTTCGCCAGTAGGCACGGTACTTGATGATGATGAATACAAGCAATAAAGTTGGCAATAGAAAAACTGCTGAACAGTAATCCTAGCCCACAGCCTGTAGTGTTTTTGACATATGCAAGATCAGTGCTCCAGGCAATACAATCCAGAAAATTACCACATCTGCTGATCGTAATGACTGAACTCTGCAAGCACCACAGTGTTGCCGTGCAGTGAATCCCATCTCACTGTGGAATACCAGGAAATGAGAAAGCAGATCAGTTGACAAAGGAAGGTTCAACAGGCACACAACTAGATACACCGGTTACATATCATCATAAGAAACAGATAATCAAATCAATCAGAGGACCACAAGCCCCAAATCAGGATGCCTTCCATAATATGAATAGATATGAACAAGTTATCATTATACGCCTCAGAACAGGACACAATCGACTCCATAGTCACATGTATACAAAATTCAAGATCAGCACCTCAACTATTTGTACATGTGGACAGGCACCCCAGACTGCTGAACACATACTTCAAGACTGCACTGAATATAGTAGACTGAGGAAAATCCATTGGCCCATAGATACAACACTACAGAGAAAACTATGTGAGCCACTGCAAGAATTACAAAAGACAGTAAAATTTATACAGGAAACGACATTGCAGATATAGGCAATACTTCGGGCGAACAAAAGATAGATCTCTCTATAGGTTTAGCTGCCTAGTATCTTTTTGAATTTTTTTTTTCTACAAAAAAACAAAGTATATTGTAATTTGCCATAAACCAGTGATACATAACATTTATACTAGCTGTCCTTATAAGGGCAGATAATGAAAAGAAATAGGTGAAATTAGCAGCAGAAAAAGAATAATTAATGAACTTGCTTCTGATTTTGAAAAAATATAACAAAGACCAACAGTGCAAAATCACAGTCATAAAACAAAATGTCATAAGAATAATATTATGCTATGATTGATAAATTCTAGTGAACTAACCTGCATCTGTCTCATACTGATCCGAAGATCAGATTCATTGAATTCATAAGGAATATTCCACCCTAAAGGTCCAAATTTGCGTCTCTCCTGGACCAATGCATGGAAGAAGCACAGTCCAAATAACATTTTGTGCCATTTCTTAGGCTAGGGAAGTCAGAGCACATGATAAACAATGCAGTTTGTAATTTTACACATCATATAGCATAGGTTGACAAAGTTACATACATCATCCATGTAAGTAATAAACAATAGTGGTGATAGTAATATTAGGAAGAAACAATCATCATTTTTTGGCCAAATAATGAGAAGAGAAAAGCTGGAATATATTGTAACAACTGGAGAAATTGAGGGATGAAGAGATAGAGGGAAGCAAAGAGAGAAGATACCAGTCGCTTAAGAGAATGGCTTGTCAGAAGGTCAACAACAGAAATGATAAATAACTGTTGAGATTGAAAGTTGTGGAGAGACATGATCACCTACGCCAGCAGGCCCGGTACTTGATGATGATGGTGATAGTAAGAACCCGTTTTACTCCTGTTCTAACTTCAAATTGATATTAGTAGCCTGCGACTGTACTGACTATGCAGCTGCTTTTGATGTAGAGACTTCTACATAGCTTGGTTAAATGATTGTTGTCTATATGCTCTAATCTCAAATGTGACAAGAATTAGAGAGACATTCTGGTCAGGAGCCATCTCACTCGCTTCTACTATAAACACTTAGGTACAGACCCTTGTGGATGAACCTGTATTACCTGTGCCTATGTGTTCTACACCAACTCTGTCTTATTTCTTAACAGATGGTTTGAAATCAAGGATGGTATCACATGGGTGTCCCGCTATATCATTTGTGCCATTATATGCCAGTACTGTCAAATGACTTATATAGGCGAGTCTGGCGGATGCTTAGCAGACAGATTTTGTGAACACCTTTAAGATGTTAAACAGAATACTGGCACTCCAGTGGCTTCCCATTTCAATTCCTCAGACCACAAAGGCTAACATGACATCCACATCACGGGTATTGTCCTGTGCCACTCCAGTGATCACAGCCTAGAGAATCATTTTATAGTCCAGTTTGGTTCACTGTCCCCATGAGACATGAATATATCACACTCATACATATAGGGATTATCAATCCCTTGGATTGCTCCCCAACTATTGCATATTGTACTCTTATGCTCATGTATGTGTATACTAGTAAACTATTCTCTGCTCCTCTCAACCTGACCACACTGCGATACTCATGCAGTCTCTTATATTTCTTCTGTCTAGGCTGCTTACCTTTACACATGGCAATATCATTTCCATCTGCACCACATAGTACCTCACCCTACATGTTCTTAGGGAACTCCATTCTAACACATTTGACTTGTTTGGGTACCCTTTATTCTTTCTGGTTTATTCTTTGTATATGCACACTGACCTATGTGTGGACGCTCCTGGGTATGTGTTTGTATATATGTGTATGTGTTCATAAATACATATATGTGCATAAATATGAATAGGTGTAGTCATATGTGTGTGTGTATATATATATATATATATATATATATATATATATATATAATCATCATGTGCCATACCAGTTGACATAGGCGATCATGTCCTTCCACAAACTTTTATATACAGTGCATTGTATCAGTTCTGTTGTTGACTGTTTTCCATGCCATGACACCAAACTATTCAGTATTTTCTCTCTTTGTCATTGGCGATCTCTCTTTCCCTGTATTTTGCCAGCTGTAACCATGTATTCCAACTTTCCTCTTCTCATGATGTGCCTGAAAAATGTTGATTGTTTCTTTCTGATGTTTCTTAGGAGCTTCCTTTTTGTGTTGGCCTCTTTGAGAATTTCCTCATTGGTCTTTTTAGCTGTCCAGGGAACTTTCAACATTCTTCTGAGAAATCCCATCTCTGTGACCTCTAATCATCTTTTCATTTGGTTGTTTACTGCTTCCATAGGTCAGAATTGGCTCTATATAGAACTGATGAACTCTCTTTCTCACTTCTATTGAAATAAATTTGTTGCATAAGACGTTTTTTTATTTTCTGAAATGCTACTTTAGCCTGAGCTATTCTGTTTTTTATTTCTGTGGTGCATGTTCCATCTAATGTTATTATTGTGCCCAAGTATTTGACACGTTGCACTTGTTTCAGATTTGTCCTCTTTATTTTTATGCTGTATGATGGTGATGATTGCTTCTTTTATAAGACCATTACTTCTGCTTTCTTACTATTCAGACTTAGACCTTTCTTGTTGCTTTCTGTTTACTATTATGTCTATTATTTCTTGTAGTTCATTCTCTGTCTCCGCTATTTAGACTGTGCTATCCGCATATTGCAAATTGTTTATGTTGTGACCGTTGACTTCAATTATTTTTCTGTCTACTATTTATCTCATAATATTTTCGCTATAAAGTAACATATATATATATATATATATATATATATATATATATATATATATATATATATATATATAGTTTTGAGTGTTCTTGCACAATTGCATATACAGAGGACACACAGGCATTGCTCATGGCATTATAGTAAGGGAACCTATACTATCCCCCTCCACATATTTTGAACCCTTCCAGTAGAGTCAACCTGTGCTTAGGCCCTCCCATCATGCTGGCTAGGTACACTGAGCAAAGCAGCGAGACTTGTTTTTTTTTCTGACCTGGTCACAGCATATGGAAGGGAAGGAGTTTTTCCTTATTCTAGTTTTATAATATTTTGTTTCAGATATTGTAGTATTAATTAGCTATGTAATGTTAATTTTATTTACTTATATATCTGTGTATATGTTGTTTACTGTTCCTGCTAAAAGCCTTATGAGCCGCAACGTCATTTGATTTTGTGTTGTCCATTACTTATCTAAAGCTGTAACCATACCAGCAAATCATAGGAGGAAGAGGTATGTTTTACAGCACTCAGAAAAAACAACAAATAAATAACGACTGAAAAAAACAAAGAACAATATATGGTCCGAAGCAGGATCAAACCCGTACTCCTTGGCACTGCGCCTTGCCACGAGAAGCCGAACGCTAGAGTACACTGCCACTTGGCTAACTAAAAAAATTAGCTATCGTAGACGATGTCTTTCATGCAGGTGTTCTCATGACTATAGCATAGAGTTATGATCACAGCTCGGGAATAAATTGTATTTCTGTACTTTCCTATTAAGACAAGTATCTCCCAGTAGGGCTGAATACTTCAGTTGCAGACAAAAATTTATAGGATGAAACTGCACGAATAGTAGTTTCCAGTGGTTTTTCATCGTCCATGATAGCTAAACATTTTTTTACTTAGCTGAGTTGCAGAGTTCCATAGCGTTCGGCTTCTCGTGGCAAGGCGCAGTGCCAAGGAGTACGGGTTCAATCCTGCTTTGGACCATATATTGTTCTTTATTTTTTTTCTATTGGTGTTTATTTGTCATTTTTTTCTGAGTGCTGTAAAACATACCTCTTCCTCCTATGATTCGCTGAATTATCGCCTCGGAAATTTCCCTCTATAATAATATTCATTTATTATTATTTGTCTCCTGTAACAGTACCACTTTTTCCTCTATCTTTTGTTTAATTTTTCCTTTACCTTACCATACCATTAGCTTTAAAGCAGCTTCATATTTTTATAAATTGATATACATTTCTATGCCTTAACCCCTTATGTGAATTAGACGTGAATTATCCAATGTCACAATGTAAAAATTTTGTTATTAAATAAAGCATACCATATCATATATCAAATTAAAGATGGAACATTATACAACATGAAGATAATATTTGTTTGAATGACATAAAATCATTGGAACAAGCATTTAAAAAGTGAAGAAAGATAAAAATGAGAGTTGAAAAATTGAAAATGTTACTCACCAAATTATGAATCCAGATCAATTTTCAATAAAATCAGGTGCAAATTTGAATCCATGTGTTATTTTATTGTGAGCTATATTCATTAATTTGTGTGCATATCCCATTCAGAATGTTCAATATAAAAGTGGAATTCACATTTGGTGTAGACACAGAATGCAGTAAAACAGATGCAGAAAAATTTAATATCCTATGAGTATTATATTGCAGCCTGTAACTGTAAGACTCTGGACTAACAACAAAGCTGCAGGTGAGGATGATATAACATCTGAGATGCTAAAAGCAATGGATAACCATAACTTAAATCACCTGCAGAAAATATTTAACACTATATGGAAGGCAGAAAAAGTATTACATAGTGAAAAAGAGGTATAACTGTCTAGATTCTTAAAAAGGGCAATCTCAAGGATTGAAACAACTGGTGAGACAAACAGCAGCTATACAAATTAACAACCAAACAGGACAATTCCAATATATAAAACAAGGAGTCAGACAAGGCTGTGTTCTGTCGCTGGGCTTGTTTTCACTTTACAGTGAACATATTATAAGGTCAATAGTAGACAAAAAAGGAATTGAAGTCAACGGTCACAACATAAATAATTTACGATATGTGGATGACACAGTCTTAATAGTAGAGACAGAGAATGAACTACAAGAAATGATAGACATAATAGTAAAAGAAAGCAACAAAAAGAGTCTCAGTCTGAATAGTAAGAAAGCAGAAGTAATGGTCTTATCAAAGAAACAATCATCACCATCATACAGCATAAAAATAAACAGGATAAATCTGAAACATGTACAACGTGTCAAATACTTGGGTACAATAATAACATCAGACAGAAGATGCACCACAGAAATAAAAAGCAGAATAGCTCAGGCCAACCAAAATAGCATTTCAGAAAATGAAAAATATCTTATGAAACAAATCTATGTCAATAGAAGTGAGAAAGAGAGTTCATCGGTGCTATATAAACCAATTCTGACCTATGGAAGCGAATCATGGACAGTAGACAAGCAAATGAAAAGATGATTAGAGGCCATAGAGATGGGATTTCTCAGAAGAATGTTGAAAGTTCTCTGGACAGCTAAAAAGACCAATGAGGAAATTCTCAAAGAGGCCAACACAAAAAGGGAACTACTAATAAACATCAGAAAGAAACAATCAACATCAGGCACATCATGAGAAGAGGAAAGTTGGAATATTTGGCTACAACTGGCAAAATAGAAGGAAAGAGAGATCGCAGACGACAAAGAGAGAAAATACTGGATAGATTTGTGTCATGGCATGGAAAACAGTCAACAACAGAACTGATACGATGTACTGTGGATAGAAGGTTGTGGAAGGACACAATTGCCTATGCCAACCGGTATGGCACATGATGATGGTGAGACAAGACTCTTCTATTGGTTGCCTCTAAAGTATTCTGTAATATCATCATGAACAAAATCAAAGATGCAGTCGATACCGTTATGCATGAAAAAACAAGCAGGATTTAGGAAAAGAAGATGCTGCCTTGATTATATTTTCACCCAAATAATTATATTAGAAAAACTTATAGAAAAGTAGAAACCACTTCTTCTAAATTTCATTGATTTCAAAAAAGGCTTCCGACAGCATATGTAGAAACTTATTGTGGAGAATACTCAGACAATATGGAATACCACAAAAAATTATTAACATTATCAAAGATCTGTACAATGGCTTCTCATATACAGTTCGCACAGAGATAGAACTGAGTGAA
Source organism: Megaustenia siamemsis (assembly GCA_032433765.1). NCBI lineage: Eukaryota > Metazoa > Mollusca > Gastropoda > Stylommatophora > Ariophantidae > Megaustenia > Megaustenia siamemsis. Next base: position 40,363,403 of record JAVIAB010000117.1, on the reverse strand, counting down.
TGGTTTCAGATTGTATCTTGATGTTTCCCATAGAAGAGCCTGTTTTGGAATTTTCTTGTTGTCTCTTCTCAGCACATGTCTGACATATGTCCATCTACTTTCCTTAATTGTAGATGAGATCTGTGGTTGCATGATCATTTCTCTTATTTCAATATTTTATTTTGTATACCAAATACTATATGGATCCGAAACCTGGACAACATACTCAAACCAGGAAAAAAGACTAAATGTCTTCCACATGCAATGTCTCCGCAAAATAATGCACATCAAATGGCAAGACAAAATAACCAACTTAACTGTCCTGCAACGTGCTAAGACCCTAACAATCATGTCGATGCTCAGAAGTCGAAGGCTAAGATGGCTGGGGCATGTCCAACGGATGGAAGAAAAACGCATTCCTAGGCAAATACTATATGGTGAGCTAAAACACGGAAAAAGACAAATCGGCAGACCTAAACTACGATATAGAGATATCTGCAAATCATCTCTGAAAGACTTTTCCATCTATGAAAACGACTGGCAACATCTGGCAAGTGATCGCACATCATGGAGAGCATGTATAAGGAACGGTATAACAACATTTAAGACTGTGCTAAGACAGGACTTAGAAGAGAAGAGACTCATGAAAAAGGATGGTAAACCCTGTGGATCAGCGAGCCTGACCTGTTCATTATGTGACCGCGTGTGTTTGTCAAACATTGGTAGGATTAGCCACGAGAGAAGCTGTTCGGCAAAAACAATACCTCAAAAAAATACGCAATAGCCTCCACTAGACCGTCTGACAAGACGAAAAGGGCCATATACATATATATATATACACACACACACATATATATATATATACACACACATATATATTTTATATAATTTTCTTAGGCATTTGTCTTCAAAAGTGTTTAGTTTTTTCTCAATCTCTATTGATGTTTTTCAGCTTTCACGTGTGTAGGTAAGTGTTAATAATATGATTGAGTTGAATATTCTAAGTTTGGTTTTCTTGCATAGTATTTTTGATTTCCATATTTTGTCCAGGTTTTGAAAATTTGTTGCTGCTTTTGCTATCCTGCTTCTGATCTCTTTCTTTCTTTCACATTCTTGATCTATATTATTACCAATATATATATAGTGGTCTACTCTTTCCAATGCCTGGCAATTAAGATATTTATTGTTCTCAGGGGTATAGTTATATTTATTATTTCTGTTTTATCTCTATTGATTTCATGTCCTATTTTTTCTAACATGGATGATAAAGTATCTGAAATCAAAATGACTAAATACAAAAACAAAGCTCAGGATTTTCAAATAAATCCATTATACACCCTTACTTATGCATTTCAGAGCTGGAAAAAAACTAAAGAAATAGAGAATAAATTGGATGCGTTTGAAAACAGATGCTTCAGGGAAATACTTTGTATACCATGGAATGAATTTAAGACTAGTGCAGAAATAAGAGAAATGATAGAGCATCCAAAAATATCTATAATCAAGAGAAGAACATGTTACATGTTGGCCATGTGCTGAGATGAGACAACAATCTCAAAGCAGGTCCTCAAATTGGAACCAGAGGGTGAAAGAAAAAAAGGCTGTATTAGAGAAACACTGAGGTGAGAGGAAGCAACATCAGGCCTGTTAGCTCCCTCACTGAGATTGAACAACTCACTCAGAACTGGGACATGTGGCGAGATACAATGTGGGTCCTGTGCAAGGTCTAATGCTTGATAACAAAGATTGTCAGACATAGAGTCTAGAAATTCTGCTCTATGCACCATTGTCAGCTCAAAAGGACAATAGATAAATGAGTATTATAACCTATCCAGGCCTTATCTTTTGACAGACTGCTCAATCAGAATACAATGAAATAAATTAATGTAAATATACTATTTCTTACAGAAATTTAGTATACTTATTTTCACAGCTGTTGTATAATTTTTTTTAAATAATCCATTGGGAACTATGGTTTCACCTGTTTTTCATTGGAAGCCATGATAACATGGCATAAAAAACACAAAACACACGCAATAAAAAAGCGCAACCTGAGGTACACTTAGATCAAATGTATGTGGCTAATTTAACTTTCGAAAGTGAATTTGTAGCAGGGGAAAGCTATTAAATTCTATTCAATAAACTTCTGTAAAAATTATAAAAAAAGATACAGAAGAATCATTGAGACGCAAGAGCCAGAGAGAGAGCATTACTGAGTAGCTAAAGGCACTGCTGCTGTGTGAGAATTTTTACTAGGAAGGCTAAGAGTTAATAAATACAACATTGACATAAAAAAACTATTTAATACTACAGAAATAATGTTATGTAAGAAGCAATGTGCTGCAATTCTCTGCAATTATATGTCATACTGTTGTCATGTAACTCACCAATTTACAATTTCGCCTCTCTTTTTACCAGGATGTACAGATTAGATTAATTATTGCATATATTAGTGCCAGATAGTGCAGTGTTACCAGTTATTTTTCATTTCATAATATCTGGCCTATCTGTATTTCCTGCCAAAGTCATGATGTAACTTTTGGTATTTTGCTTTTCTTTTCACTATTGTTTCATTTATTTTCATTAAACACATTTCCAACAGTGATCACCTGCGCTCTCTGCACAAGACATGAGCAAAATTTCTGTTGTGCTTTTTGTGTAGCTGACACCATTATTTATATATGTTGACTGTTTATCATTGATAATTTGCATTTAATAAATGCTTTCAAATGGACCAGACTATGCTTTATCTTATTTACAGGAGACTAGTCTGAACCTTCATGTTAGTATGTTTTTAATGTATCCTTTTGTCAACAGAGGCTTCTTAATTTTTTATGATTCTCCATGTTTATACCATGACTCCAAAAGTGTGCAAGTGTACAGCAAATAACAAGCCATTAAAAGATTCTTCTGTAGTAAAGCAGACTCCAAGTTTAAAGCTACCATTGGTTTGATATCTTTTTAAACATAATAGTATTTGTATAAAAGCTATAATAAACTTTTGCAAATAAAAAACATTTGGAGATCCACTCAGCACACCATAAACATTAAATTAAGGATACTGGAGAGCTGTGTAACCTCATTGCTTTTTATATGGATCTTAATGATGGAGAACAACAGAAAGGAAAACATGAAGATGAAAGTTTAAGGAATATTTTGGTGAAACAAAATCAACATCAAAGAAATACTCAAAAAATGCAATCAACGGAATAGACACAGTGATAATAGGCAGATACATATTATAGTCTCATGTGATCATAGGGGATCAAAAATTTACCACAAGAACTGCCATGCAATGGGCTTTAGAGGGATGGCAAAGGAGAGGCAGACCAAGGACAATTTGGCAAAGGATGATGGAGATAGAGATAAACAGTGTTAACCAGACATGCAGCACCCTGTAAAGGATGGCCATGGAGATACAACATGAAGGAACTTTAATGTCCAACAAGATGTAATAAGGTATAAATGTCAGTGATTGTATTGTCAGTCTGTGAAGAAAGAAAGAAGTAGTATTTGTTATATCAACAAGGCATTTGTATAGCAGTCTGTGGTTAAACATAGCTGCAAAATTACTCAGTCTATCATATAACTATTGCAAAATAAAAACAGAACATAAACATAACGACAGATGGCAGAAAACTAAACCAAGCAGAGGAATTTAATTATCTAGGGAGTCTAGTGTCAAAGAACAATTCACAAACAGCAGAGAAAGACTCAAGATGCAACAAAGCTTGCCAAATCATTGGACAGCTATCGTGGTGATAGCTATTGTCCAAGAAGAAAATAACTCTAGAAGCGAAACAGGCACTCTACAACCTTCATCCCACCATGTGCTACCAATGTCAGACCTGGCCCCTAGATGCAAGAACAATAAGAAAAATAACCAATATTGGGATGAAATGTGTTAGATGAATGACAGGAAACAGACTGAGAGATAAAATCAGAATGAAGATCTGAGAAAAATGCTAGGAATAATCCCTGCTATAGAATATATAATGAAACAATAGATAAAACGGTTTTACAAGAGAAAGATCAAAACACAACAAGCCTTTAATAAACATTGCTAGAACACCAGACCCAAGGGCCGATCATGAAAAAGATGGCTTAATGGAATATCAGAATCACTAGGAAACATAACAGCAGAGGCCGACGGAAGAGCAAAAGACTACAAATTATATCTCTCCTTGATGCTGAAAGGGGAATGAGGAAGGAAAGAAGAAGAAGATTCAAAATAATGTTTCTTTAACAGTGTTATATGCCTTAGAGTAAAATGATAATGGTATATTTTGCAATATTTATTGTGTATACCTTATTGCAACCATCCCAGAAGCTTGGGTCAGATATTGGGTCATTCAAATATGACCTGAGTAAATTGGCTCTGAGACCCTTTGGTGGTTCATTGGTCATCTTTACACCTAAAGAAGTTTAAGGGTAATGTATAATTATGATTACATTAAAAGAACATTAGGACAGCAGAAAGAAAATTATATACTATATATCACTCAATGAGGCTGCAAAAAGATCTAAAGAAGATTAGACACATTGAGTAAATTAAAACAACTGGACAACACATGGCTGGGAACTGACATAGCAACAAAATATAGGTTTTTAACTTTTTTGCACGTTTCGCCGCACTGTGCGTCATGCCAATTTCGGCCGCATATGTTTTGTCGCATAGGGCACTATTCTCAATTTTATTATTGTGAACCGTTATGAAACCATATTCTTTTTATATGTCTTGTATCATCTTGGTATTGGTGAAATCTAATACCTTATTCAATTATCTAAAAATTCATATGTAATATTTTATATGTTAGATAAATATAAATATGTAGATTGATTCTTAAAACCATGAAAAATTTTGTCTCTGAAATTTCTTCCATTGCATCGATAAAAAGCTACCTGATGGAAAGAGTTAAGACCCTGTATTATTTTCATAGCAATATATGACTGTGAAACATGGATTATCAACAGATCTGCTAAAAAATACATAGAAAATAAACATAAAATGGTATTGAGCAGCTAAACTAACAGAAAGACAAGATAAGCTACAACGTTTCATCAAAAACCTTCATCAGGTATAACACACAAGCTATTCACATTAAACGCAAAATTCTGAGTAAGAAAGCACAGCAACTACTCAGCTCTAAAAATGGTGAAAAAGACAGTGGTCAGGATTTTCACATAGTCTGGTTAAAAGATTAATAGACAATAGGGCAGATATAATTTAATTAGCCTAAAGGAACCAAAGGGTTAGCGGGGTAGAGTTCTGCCCAACCAAAGGAGGAGTAAGACGTCTCCTTTCCTCCACTAGTCTTTGGGACACCCTTGGGCAAGGTAGAGATCCCATTTAGCCCCCCTATCAGGGTTACATGAAGCCATTGGAGCAGGTGGTGGATGGTGTTGTGGGAGCAACCGACAAGTAGTACCGGTTATGGTTCCAATTCTGTGATGGCAGCCAGAGGATCTCATGTATAGAGACAATGGCTGCGATCTCTGACTAATACAGTCAGTGCCATGAAGGAAAGGAATGGCAAACTACCTTCTTATATTGCCTAGAATAATTGTCAAAACACAACTTAATATCTACAGCTAACGATGTTAATGGGGACTCAACAGCTACCTCGTCCTGTAGGGAGCATCATGTGCTACAGGTGACACCCAATTGTCATCAAGCTACTGTATGTAAGATCAAAAATAAAGAGACACTACCAATAGGAACTTGGAAAATCAGATCAGCACTCCAGGTTGGCAAACTAGAAAACATCAGTCAAGAAATGAAGAGAATGAAATTGAACATATTGGGACCATGTGAAATGAGATGAAAAGGAGCAGGATTATTACAACGCGACAGAGGAAATATAATTTACTCTGGGGGAACCACACACGAAAGAGGAGTAGCATCATGTTAGACAGAGAAAGAAGCAAAACAGTGAAAGGATTTTGGCCAGTATCAGATAGAATTCAGCTAGTAAAATTGAGAGGTAGACCAATGGATATCAACATAATTCAAGCTTATGCACCAACAAGTAATAGCGAAGAAGAAGACATTGATACTTTTCACAATGAGCTAAAGATGACCATGGAACAGTGTGAATCCTAAGAAATAACTATTATATTAAAGGATTTCAATGCAAAGGTAGGAACAGCTAAAGTGCAAAATGTGACTGGAGGACATGGCCTTGCAGAGACGAATGACAGAAGGGATAGATTGATAGATTGGGCAAAGACACATGAAATGGTAATAGGTAGCACCTAGTTCAAACAACACCCTAGACGACTATGGACATGGCAAAGCCCAGACAACAAAGTACACAATCAAATTAATTTTATACTGGCAAAGAAAAGATTCAGAAATGGGCTAACTTCTGTTGAAACAAGGCCAGGAGCAGATTGCAATAGTTACCATGTACCAGTAGTTGGAAGGATAAGAATAAAACTGTGGAAGACACAGAAATCCCCAAGAAATATGAAATTAGAACTAGATTTACTTAGAGTAGATAGACAGATGAATGATAAGTACACCACTATAGTACAAAATAGATATAATGCTCTTGAGAAAATAAAGAACATCGAAGAACAGTGGGAAATGCTCAAAATTCGATTAAACAAACATCAAAAGAAGTAATACTAGCGACTAAAAGAATTAACAAAAAGAAACGGATGACAGAAGAAATATTGGAAGTAATGGATGAAAGATGAAAACATAAGAAAGAAGAACAGACATACTAAATATTGCACAAAGAGATCCAAAACAAATGCAGAGAAGCAAAGGAAGGATGGTTAAAGCAGAAATGTGAAGAAATGGAAAAACAACAAAAGAAAGACTCACAATTTATGCACAATCAATTAAATTAATTAACAGGAAGAACAGAAGTCAAAGTTTCAGGATATATGAAATCAAAGGAAGAAAATATAATAATAAAGGGACAGGAGAAGATAATGGAAAGATGGACAGAATATATCAGTCAACTCTATGATAATGAAAGACCGGAGCTAAACAATTCAAACAAAGACACAGGACCACCAATAATGTAGAGTGAAGTGGAGGAGGCAATTCAACATATGAAAAGAGGCAAAGCTCCAGGTCTCAACAATATAACAATCAAAGAGGTAAATGTATTAGGAGAGCTGGGAGTACAAGTCATAACAAAACTACTCAATGACATATATAACACTGGACACATACCCGAAGATCTACTAAAATCTATCTTTGTAGCCATACCGAAGGAGTCAGGCGCCACTGATTGTAAGGACCATCACACTATTAGTCTCATGAGCCATATGACGAAAATATTACTAAGAATCATCATGAGACATGTAAGGAACAAAATAAAACCAGAAATAAGTGAGAAACAATGTGGATTTGTGGAAGGAAAGGAATAATGCAATATACATCTTAAGAACATTGATAGAAAGAGCTATAGAGGTAAAGAAAGATCTATATATGTGCTTTATAGACTACACAAAAGCATTTGACAAAGTAAAGCATGTGGAGATAATCAATATGCTGGAGAAATTAAATATTGATGGCAAGAATTTGCGAATCATAAAAAACATGTACTGGCAACAAACAACAGCTATACGAATTAGCAACCAAACAGGACAATTCCAATATATAAACCAAGGAGTCAGACAAGGCTGTGTTCTATTGCCAGATTTGTTTTCACTTTACAGCGAACATATTATGAGATGAATAGTAGACAAAAAAGGAATTGAAGTCAACGGTCACAACATAAATAATTTACAATATGCGGATGACACAGTCTTAATAGCAGAGACAGAGAATGAGCTACAAGAAATGATAGTTATAATAATAAAAGAAAGCAACAAGAAAGGTCTCAGTCTGAATAGTAAGAAAACAGAAGTAATGGTTACATCGAAGAAACAATCATCACCATCATGCAGCATAAAAATAAACAAGACAAATCTGAAACAAGTGCAACGCATCAAATACTTGGGCACAATAATAACATCAGATGGATGATGCACACAGAAATAAAAAGCAGAATAGCTCAGGCCAACCAAAATAGCATTTCAGAAAATGAAAAATATCTTATGAAACAAATCTATGTCAATAGAAGTGAGAAAGAGAGTTCACCGGTGCTATATAGAACCAATTCTGACCTATGGAAGTGAATCATAGACAGTAGACAAAGAAATGAAAAGACGATTAGAGGCCACAGAGATGGGATTTCTCAGAAGAATGTTGAAAGTTCCCTGGACAGCTAAAAAGACCAATGAGGAATGTCTCAAAGAGGCCAACACAAAAAGGGAGCTCCTAAAAAACATCAGAAAGAAACAATCAACATTTTTCAGGCACATCATGAGAAGAGGAAAGTTGGAATACTTGGTTCTATCTATCTATCTGTTGACCTTTCCAGCCATAGCCGGCCCATAGGGCATAGACTCAGATACTCTTTCTCTTATCTAAATTTTTATTCTAGCAGTTTTCAATCCTTCTAAAGATATGTTATCAAATATTGCCATTTGTTTCTGTTCTGTGCAAGCAACTCTATCTCATAGAGGGAGCCAATTCCTGCTGTTCTTGACTCTCTGATCAATGTTCTTCTCTGAGTTGGCAATACTTGGTTACAATTGGTTAAAAAAAAAGGAAAGAGAGATTGCGGATGACAAAGAGAGAAAATACTAGATAGCTTGGCGTCATGGCATTGAAAACGGTCAACAACAGAATTGATACAATGCACTGTGGATAGAAGATTGTGGAAGGACATGATTGCCTACGCCAACCGGTATGGCACATGATGATGATGATGAAAGGAACCAAATAATGAAAAATTAAAAAAAAAGGAAAGGAGGTTTCCCATAGGGTACAAAGAAAATGGGAAAAAAGAGTAAAAGAAAGAGGATAGGGGTAGCAAGGTGGTAAGAAGGAGCAAGAGAGGTAATAAAGATAACACAGGGAGGAATAGGGGATAGGTTGTAGAAAGATCATGGATAGGATACCAGAGACAGGGCCGTCTTTACACGATTATGGGCCTCTGGGCATAGAAATAGTGTTGGGCCCTTGGGCAAAGAAAGAGTGCTGCCCCCCCGGAATAAAAAATAAATGGTTGATAAAATTAAAAATGATGTATTATTTATTTTATTGTCACTATACTAATTTCAACAAAATTGTTGTTAAAACATGCTGTACAGCTGCAACTATAATCAACATTAAACATGAAAAACAGAGAAAAGAGATTTTATTTGCACGTTTTAACCCTACAACATATTCGCATGGGGCCCCTATGATCGTGGGCCCCCGGGCAAATGACCAACGAGCCTATGGGTTAAGACGGCCCTGACCAGAGATTAAAAAAAAAAGTGAAAAGAGTTTAATCCTTTCAGTTGGAAAGTACCAAAGCGGGCTATGAGTTGGCTCTCAATGTAAAATGGCTATGGGTATCAGAAGAACAAGAGATAATGCCAGTAACACAGAAGTCATCAGAGGTATATGTTATGGCAATCTAAAATGGGAGGAGACCAGAATAATGTTTGATGTTATCTAAGTGTTCACATATTCTGTCCCCCCAAGCATCAACTTGTTTGGCAAATATATATTTTGAGACAATGTTGGCAGATGAGGGCGTATATCAGATTCCATCAGGGTCTTCAAGTGGAAATATTACATAAGAATACTCAGAATACCACGGACAGAGAAAAGAATAATAATGGTAATTTTATAAGAACTTTAATAATATAAGAAAACTGGTTGAATAAGAACATAAAAACAAGAGAAATAAAATATTTTGGTTATGTAAAATGACATAATGACATAGAGAAGATAATTATGGTGGCATAGTTCCAGGTAAACATGAAAGAAAGGAAGATCTAGAAAAATTATGGTGTAAGAAATCACAGACAGGTTGGTATTGACTGCTGTGATGCTAACCATTTCACACAGGACAGAGAAATTTAAGAAACTTCAGAGTAGCTATCATGAAAGTAATCTCCCTTGACCATTGAGGATTGTTCAGGTATTGGTATCTGCAACCAATGACCTTGATATCTCTCACAGCTGCCTGGGAGTCAGCAAAACCAAAACCATACTGATACCAATTATCACATGGAAGACGCATATTTCTTTACTTTAATTCAGTGTATATAATATGATCTTGCTCTTGTATATAGATTGTCCATCAATGTACGAGGGCAGCATCCCTTCCCTTAGTATTTTCTTCCTGTTCACAAAAAAATAACAAAGAGCAGACTCCTTAGCACTGAGATGGATAATGTGAACAATTAAAAACAATTTAAATAAGAATTTGAAATAATATGACTTACCATTCTGTAAAACAGACACTGGAAAGTTCTCTGAAGGATAGCTTGTTAGCCACAGTCGGAAGTCATCATTTGTGGATTCTGGTATAATTACCTAGCCGAAAGAAATTTATTATATAAAGAGGTAGAATACTATACTGAAGGTCATATTATAGTGCAATATTAAAGACAAACAAGACAAGAAGAAGACAGCACTGTAGATGGGAGAGTAACGTGAAAAGATGGACAAATAACAATCTTTCAAGATTTAAAAGTTCATGAGATAGTAAACAATGGAAGTGAACCACAACTAACATTTTTGGACATTTGGCAGCAGTAACCACAAGCAATAATACAAAACAGAGAACATGCAGAAAAACCAAGCTATAACAAAAGATTGTCTGAAACATTTCCTATAAAATTTAAAGAAGTAAACCTGTGGTTTCCAACATACAGAGACTTAGTGCTAGTGAAATTATACATAAGGCCTGTTCAAATGAAACCCATCCCAGTGGCTTTATTACACACATATGTATGGTACATCAACAGGTGTGGCAGAATTAAATAAAACAATTTTTATGAGGCAAGTACTCACCAGGGTTCTTTAGAAAAAGTCACCAGACATTTACACATGCATCCCACTGCGTGGATAGACAGCAGTTGTTTTTCTTGCTAATGTTTCCTGCACTGTGTTCGTGACATGTGGACAAGCATTGTTGTGCATCAGAATCACACCACAAGATAGCATGTCAGTCTCTTATTGATGGCTGTTTGCGGGTTCTCTAGTGTATCTTTGTAGTGGATTCCATTTATATCAGCCATTTTTCCAACGGTCTTAGCAAAACCAATGAATACTACACGAAGAATGAACACATACACAATTGCACATTTGGTGTGTGCTTATTATGTCAATTGTGACATCATCATGCCTCCTATGTATGTCCACTTGGTGCAGCTCAGAAGGGTTTCATTTGAACACACTTCATGGAAATGACAAAGCAGAGGTGACTGGAGAATTAACAGGCTGATATCAAACCCGAGCAACATTTGCAAAAAAACTAACATCAAGGTTTTAACCACACACTAATTTTGGCACAGTGTTCATTAATACTAATCCTATCCAATGTTTTATGTGAAATGAGTGAGTTAGTACACCTATGTAACTTGTCTGTCAAGTATTTAAACCTAAATATGAAAGTACCATTACAATCAGAAGTTCTGAGCACTTTGGATGCCGACATCAACTTATGCTGTTATTGAAGGTAGATTTGAGATAGATAACTGTTATGTGGTTGTGGCTAGATGTGAGCATTGCTAAATTTAATCAGGATGTTTTGTGCAAGTTGTAGTTTGAACTAAAATAGATTGTAATATATTCTGATAGTATTGGGACATTTAGCAAATGTTCAGTCCCAGAATGCAGCAGTGAAGATGACACATGGGGAATCCTGATCCAGATAGGCAAGCCTCAATTAAGTTTAGAGTATATTAATAACAAAGGACAAGAGGTAGGGTTCGATCCCAACCGACGGCTTCCAGTTCACCCAGCCTTTAATGGGTACCGGATTTTTTTGTGGGAAAGTAAAGCGGCACGGGTGTACTACCGACCACATTATCCCAAAAATCATGTGCCGATTGTCTGTAAAATTTATGGTCACTAACACCATATTCCCTATACGCCACTTGGTGTGACGGGGTACTTTACTTTTTTTTTTTTATAAAGTGCTGAAGGTTAGAGAAATTTAGGCATTAATACCATATTTCTTATGCTTCAATGGTGTGATGAATGTCTTTTTAAAAAATTATAATAACGATGGCAGTAGAAATCAGTTGTTATGTGATGATCATGGCCCTGTAAAATAAAAAAAAATAAAAAATACATGCAATAAAAATGAAAAGACAATGTAAAAAAAATGATAATGAGTGTAAAAGTATCAAGCAATGGAATATATCATCATCAAGTACCAGGCCTGCTGGCATAGTTGATCATGTCTCTCCACAACTTACGATCTCAAGTGGAATATATAGTGATAATAAAAAGCCACTAAAAAGATTACATTTTCTGGCCACACAAACCTCTTCACAAATTTTCTCCAGAGTGGGCATCCAACTAGTTGCTAGATGGCAGTTCTGGAGGACAACCCAAGTTCCATCACTGATGGCTTTATCAATCATTTTGGATGCTATTGGTCCCTGCGGATATTGTGTATAATAAAATAACATTAAGATCTTTCAGATAGACTGGAAGTTCTCAAAATGTGTAATGCATCTAAATAAAGGATTTTAAGATTAAAATATATGACGCATATCCAAATAAAACCCAACTGAGGTGTGCCATGTGGACATATGTAGCAGACATGATAATGTCACATCTGACGTAATAAACACACACCAATGTGCAATTGTGTATGTATTCATTCTCTATGTAGTATTCATTGGTTTTGCTGCAGACCATTGTAAAAATGGTCAGTGTGATACTGAATCCATCCAAGGTTAATCAGCAAGCTGTGATTCAGTTCCTAACAGCTGTAGGATGTTGACCAGTCGACATTCATCACTGAATGCAAGCAGTGTATGGTAACAAAAGTGTGTCTAAAACTACAGTGAAGACTGTGCATGAATGTTTAGAGAAGGATGTGATTTAACAAAAGATCTTCTGTGGCCAGGTCAGGTGCATATTGTTGCGATAGAAGAAGCTATTACCAACATTGATGCAGCAATATGGGTGGACCATCATTAGCGCTTACTTTCACTTGCAGAAGAATTCAGTTATTATTGAGTTATTTGCGGGTCATCATCATTGCACTCCGAACATGTCCATAGGTGCTCAGATCCCCTCCGCAGCAATTCCCGCAGTGTCCAGCGACTGACGACTCCAGTTCTATGTTGTCTACTATAAGTCTTCTTACATGGCCACTAAGTTTCTCATTTCTGGCTGTGCCCACCTTAACTCCCATTTCCATCATCCGAAGATATGACGTGGATCTGTGTTTGTCGAAGTCCTGTGCTCTTCCCACTCCTCGGAGGGCATTGACAATGTCCGCCCGATCCATTGGTTGCCCATCCTCAACAACAGCGCAGCTAGCCAACCTGTCTGCTCTTTCATTTCCCCATACTCCTGCATGCCCAGGGACAAAGACAAAGGTAACCTTACGTATATTGGATTTCTGCAACGACTACCCATTGCATGTGTACAGAGCCCGCCTCCACTTTTTTCATCATGCTCATCGAATCACTCAGTATACATGCGTGGGTGTAGTCTTGTGACTCTAACCATTTGAATGCCTTGGTCACTGCCATCACCTCCATTGTCATGCTACTTGTGGTCATGACGTATGCACCACTGTCTTCGTAGACTATTCTGCCTGCCGAGCGTGCTGTAAATGCCCATGCACTTCTTTGGTGTCGTCCTACAGATCTGTCTGTATAGATGACTGCATCTTTCTCATCAGTGTTATCGCAGATGAGACCGTTGACCTCAGCATTAACCACAACTAGGTTCTGTTCCCTACTTTTCCTGTTGAGTGTGACAATACATGAGAAAGTCCCCTTGAAAGACGTAGGCACTGGTATCCACTCCTCACCAATCCTGATATTGGTAAGCCCACAGACCTGTTTGATGACATCTTCTGCTCGGCCCACCCATGATTTGCCTCTTTTTTAGCCTGGCACCTTTCTTTGTGTTGAGCATGTGGTGCAATGGATGCTCTTTATCTGTACTAATCTTCAGGTATGCTCGTGCTATCCAGATCTTGATCCTGTCTTCCATGGTTGGAAAGTCAAGAAGATACCTCATTGCTACACAGGGAGTGTCCCTCGTACATCCTAAGATAATGCACATGGCTTCATTTTATATTTTCTCCAGCCTATCAATTTGAGTCATACTGACAGTAAGAATTTCCAGGGCATACTCGATTGGTGCGAGGACTAATCCCTGGAACAGAAGAGTAAGTAGCCTCTGCTCAATGTTGGCAGCTGCCATGACCTTCAAGGCGGCTAATTCTTTGCGGGATTTTGTTATCACATGGTTGACGTGGTCCTGAAAACACAGGCTGCGATAAAACTTAACTCCGAGGTATGTCATCAACTTGTCCCTGGTCACCTCATCAGCTCCCATTCGTACTACCGGTGTGGTCATATTAATGATATGATTGTTAAGGGAGAACCATGAAACTGATGCTTTATTAGGATTAACCAAGGCACCTGAAACCCCACACCAGGAAGAAAGGCGATCGAGTTCGTCTTGCATTGTAGAGGCAATTTCTTGTCTGTCTCTTCCCTGTCGATATACCAGAATATCATCAGCATAAGTCATAGTTCTTCCCCTCCCATCCAGCTGTTGTTCCGTGATCGTTATCGTGTAAACGTTAAATAGAACTGGTGACAATGGTGAGCCTTGTGGCAGCCCTGGACAAATGGATTTTGGCTCGGAATACCAACTTCCACATCTGAGTATCACCTTCCTCTGAAACAGTGCCGCGGCGATCCATCTAATGAGGATGGGGTGCACTGCCAATTTGAGGAGCATATGCATGAGATATTCAATTGGTACCCTATTGTTTGCATCCTCCAGATCTATAGCAGTAGCACATGTCTCCTCTCGTCTGTGGAAACCTTAGAAGACGTCATAAGCAAAGACTGCCGCGTTGAGCCATGTCTCTTTGTTATATCTATAACCTCCGAGTGTGGGCAGGAATGCGCGTTTCTGTTCAAGGTGACAGGTGAGAACACGGGCAACTATTTTCTCCAGCAGCTTGCCCGCAGTGTATCATTGTGATGATTCTGTAGGCACTGATCTGAAGAATTCAGTGTGTCACTTCAGATAGTTGAAATAGTGATTAAGAAGAAACTGAATTATCAGAAGGTGTTTTCATAATAGGTTCCATGGACGCTGATTGACTACCATAAGGAACATATGGGGTGGAGTTTGAACCACCTGCTGCATTAAAAAGAGGAGGGTAATGCATTTATGTTGCACACTGTGGCAGGTGATGAGTTGGTGCCATTACTTTGACATGTGCAGCAAAATAGCAAGCATGCAATAGAAACATCAAGGATCACCAAAACCCAAAATATTCAATGCACAGACCTCAGCTAGTAATATTATGCTGACTATATTTTTTGTCCATGAAAGGCTTCTATTGGCAGACTAATTATACAGCCTGGTGTGAAGATCAATTTTATCTACTACAAAGACAAAGTTGGGAAGTTCTGCAACATTCAGCGTGCAGCCCTGATCTGTCACCATGTGACATTCATTTATTGAGATCCTTAACAAAAATCTCTACATGGACAACAATTTGACTCTGATGCAGATGTTCTGGCCTTAGTGACAAAATGGTTCAATGAGGAACCAAAAGGAACCAGGAAGTAATTTTTCTCGGATGGTATTCGCTGTTTACTCAAGCAGTGGGATGCATGTCTAAATGTCTATGGCGACTGTATCTAAAGAACCCTGGTGAGTATATAAAAAAAAAAAAAGTAAAGTACCCCCCGTCACACCAAGTGGCGTATAGGGAAATATGGTGTTAGTGACCCTATATTTTACAGACCTTCAGCACATGATTTTTGGGGTATTGTGGTCGGTATTATGCCCATGCTGCTTTACTTTCCCAGATGGTGAGTACATGCTTCATAATAATTGGGTTATTTCATTATGCCAAACCTGCTGAGGTACCTTACATATATTTGTAATAAGGCTACTGGGATGGTTTTCACATTTCATTTGAACATGTCTCGTGTATATATATATATATATATCTGTTAAAAGCTTCAACAAACACTTTTCATGCTGTTCTGTTTCTTGCCATTCTTTTAAGATCATTCCATATCTTCCCCATCATCTTCATCTCTGATTCCATCGATCTTCTCCAAGAATATTTTGGTCTTCCTCTTTGAATTTTTCCTTTGAGATTTTGAAAAAGGGCCTGTTGTGTAATACTCTCAGTTGGCTTCAGCGGTGTGTGTCTTATCCAGCACCATCATCTTTGTTGTATCTCTTTATCCACTGGTATTTGAATGGTATTTTACAACTGGCAAAATAAAAGGAAAAAGAGATTGGGGACGACAAAGAGAGAAAATACTAGATGGCTTGGTGTCATGGCATGGAAAGCAGTCAACAACAGAACTGATACGATGCACTGTAGATAGAAGATTGTGGAAGGACATGATTGCCTACGCCAACCGGTATGGCACATGATGATTTGACTGGTACATTTCCATAATTCTATGTTAGTGATTTTGTCCTGCCATTTCCATCCTTTTATTATGAAGGGCTGTATCTTTATGATTGTTATTTTTGTTGTTCTCCATATTTCACAGCCTATTATTAATATAATAGGACTGACTTAACATGAGAGTTGACAATTTTTATTTTTGTATTTATTCTAATTTCTTTGGATTTTCATATGTTTCCCAGTGCAACAAATGCTCCTCTTGCTTTTGATATCCCTATTTTGGTATCATAAGAGGGGTTCCTCCCTCTTTGTTTATATTACTGCCCAGATATATGTAAGATTGTACATCTAATAGGGGTATTTTTTCTATGTTATTTAGTTATTGTTAACTGCATTAATTTTCATAATTTTAGTCTTATCTCTATTTATTTTCAGTTCCAGCTGTTATGATCTCTCATCAAGTATGCTCATTTTAAATTGCTTCTGTTGCTGATTATGTGATAGGATAGCTATGTCATCAGCAAAAGTCTAAGTCATTAAGTTGCTTGGTCAGTGACCAGTGGATTCCATTTCTGTTGTTTTGAGTTATTTTCATAATTCAATCTATGGCCAGTAGAAAGAGAAATGGAGATAGATGGCATCCCTGCCTTACTCCTGTTTTTATTTCAAATGCTTTTGTTAGCTGCCCTTCTTGCACAACACTAAATTTAATTTCTTCATGCATTGTTCACCCATGCCAGAACACTAAAGGCAAATTCAAACAAGCAAGAGCAGAAGTACAATGGAATTGAGGAGATGTGCAAACGAGTACTGGTAAAATCTTGCTATATGATCCAGATAGCTTCTGAGCTGGGCAATTCAGGAACTATGTGTAACAACATTAAGATTGATCAAATTGTTTTAAAGTGCCTACATTAACTGGCTGATTTTATCCTTCCTGAGTCCAGTGTGGGTTTAGAGCTGGACGGTCAACCACGGATATGATTTTTACTTTCTCCCAACTGCAGGAAAAATGCAAGGAACAAAGAAGACCTTTATTTATAGCCTTTGTTGATCTCACAAAGGGTTTTAACACCATGAGCAGAGCAGGTCTATACAGAGTGCTGGAAAATGTTGACTGTCCTACATTACTTAAGATAATCAAGTCGTTTGACAACAATATGTCTGCCACCATCAAGTTCAACGGTAGATCTTCCCACCCCTTTCAGATGAACTGTGGAGTCAAACAAGGATGTGTCCTTGCCCCTATTCTATTCAGAATATTTTTTGCTGCTCTCCTACACAATGCATTTAAAACCATCTCAGGAAACATCTACTTTCGTACAAGATCTGACAGCTCATTAAATCTAGCACGTATGAGGTCAACATTTTAACCAACTGAGAACCTAATCAAGGAGCTTCTATTCGCTGATGATGCTAAACTGGTTGTTCACAATGAATCTGTCCTGCAGTCAATGACTGACAATCTAGATAGATCATGTGATTTATTCTCCCTGCCAATAAGTATACAGAAGACTGTGGTGCTTCAACAAGGTGTAGCCAGTCCTGCAGTTATATCTTTAAATAACACACCCCTTGAATCTGTGAGATATATACATAGCATCATCATCAGGTCACATGTCCTTTGCAGATATTCATAGTTTGCTACAATTTTAAGTTCTTCACTTTTGATGGTGATTTTTGGCTAGCTTTTTGTTTTGTCAATAGACATTATCTTAGTTTTCTTTATGTTTAGATAGAGGTTTTGCTCTTCACTATGTTTTTTAACACACTCAGTTGTCTCTTTAAATCCTTCTGCACTGTCTGAGATGAGGACTGTGTCATCAGCATATCTGAGTTGTGGAATTATGTTGCTATTTATTGTGAAAGGGTAGAACTTCAGAAATCTGTCATTGTTTCTGACATTTCTCATGATATTCTCAGCACAGATTTTGAACAGGTATGGAGAGAGGATGTATCCCTGCTTCACCCCTTTTAGTACTTCACACCAATTTGTTTAGCCAGCTATTCTGATAGCTGCTTGCTATTTGTGATATAGTAATTTGATAAGTTGTATTAGGTGTGTTGGAAAACCCATATCTTTCATGATGTTCCAGTTTCTGATGTTGTATGCAGTCAAAGGCCTAGCGGTATCTATGAAGCACATGTGTAGTTCTACATTGTATTCCCTAAATTTCTCAAGGATGTTTCTCATGTTAAAGATGTGATCCCCGGATGCCTCTGCTATGTCTGAAACCTACTTGAATTATATGAAGTTCCTGTTCTAACTTTCTTGCTATCCTGTTCGTGATGATCTGCAGGAATATTTTACTGGCATGGCTTCAAGGGGCAATAGTTCTGTAGTTGGAACACATCTTCAGATTTTCTTCCTTTAGAATGAAGATGTACACTGATAGCTTTTGGCCAGTGCATTTTTCCAGATGTTCACACATAGTAAATGGTAAATATGAATGCTGGTTTCCCTCCAGCTTTGATGAATTCAGGTGGAATATCATCACTACCTGATGACTTCCCTCTTGTTCAGATTTTTTATTGCAGAACAAGCTTCATCTAGCATAAGCTCTGGTTCTTTTTCTTCACATTCTATTAATGAACTTGATTGTTTTAAAGTATTTTCCTAAATTGCTGTACAGTATTCACTCCATCTTTAAAATATATCCTTTTGTTGGGTTAGGGTGTTGCCATTGTGATCATTAATTACTTGGAATAATGATCTAAAATTGCCTGTTATCATTCTAATTTCTCTAAACATTTCTCCATTTCTCCCTTGCTGATAGAGCTCTTCAATTCTGCCACAGGCATTTATAATATAATTCATTTGGTATTTTCTGATCTCTATTCTAACTGTAATCTTTGTGTGTGTCTGTGTTTAGTCATATCTCATATCTTAGTGTGTATCTGTCTTAGTCATGTATCATATCTTTGTGCGTGCATGTCTATGTTAGTCATATCTCATATCTTTGTGAGTATGTCTATGTTAGTCACATCTCATACCTTTGTGTGTGCTTGTCTATGTTAGTCATATCTCATATATTTGTGTGTATGTCCATGCTAGTCACATCTCATCTTCGTGTGTGTCTGTCTATGTTAGTCATGTCTCATATCTTTGTGTGTTTGTGTTTAGTCATATCACATATATTTGTGTGTGCATGTCTATGTTAGTCACATCTCCTATCTTTATCTTTGTGTGTGCATGACTGTGTTTAGTCATATCTCATATCTTAGTGTGTGTATCTGTGTTAGTCATATCTCATATTTTAGAGTGTGTCTGTGCTAGTCACATCTCATAGCTTAGTGTGTGTGTGTGTGTGTGTTAGTCATATCTCATATTTTGGTGTGTGTTAGTCATCTCTCATCTCATTGTGTGCATGTCAGTGTTAGTTACATCTCATATCTTTGTGTGTGCATGTCTGTGTTAGTCACCTCTAGTGACTTGGGCAGATGGTGCTCGTAAACCTGGGATGGCAGACCATCTAAGGGCAGAATCCCCCTACAGAAAAGACAATCTGCTGCCTTGCAGGAAGATTGGGGAGAATCAAAGGCTAAGGAAAGCAAACCTGAACAAAATACTGGCTGAAATCGGATGCACTGGGCCACTGGTGCAGAACTCCGTGCAACGTTTTAACAGGTATTCAAGCAGAGTGGATCTAACACTCTAATTGACTTTAATTATGATGTCAATTCACTTAAACAGACAGCTGTCTTCATGTGAGAGTCTGGAATCCTTCTCTGATTGAGTCCTGATCACAGAGAGAGATATATATATATATAAGGGGCTCTTCATCCCCTTTGAAATAGTCTTCTTGGGAGTATAGGTAGAAATCCCATTGATCTTATTATTGCTAGAATACCTTCTGACATCACAATTATCAGGTTCTATTTCCACAGTTATCGTTTCCTCTTGAATCTCCTTTAATGTGACACTTTTCCATTTGCAACCAAGAATTTACATTCTAGTTAGGAGAAATAAATTCCAGATGGCTAAGCCACAATAATGGAAAGGGTGTGGAGTGATACTCAAGTTGTTTTGGGTTAAAAACTGACATGTTCTTGAGCTCTTGGCAGATCCAACAAATGTTCATTTTATTCCTATGTCAGAAGACATTGCACAAATTTCATAGCAATTTGACACATGTACATATTTTCAGTTAGAATCATCTGAACTGAGCCATAACTAACATCAAATGTTCCAGCAATGTCTGAAATTGTTTTTGGTGATCTTTGTGAATTAAAGTGTGAACTTTCTCAACATTTTCCTGTGTGAGGCTTGTTGAAGGCCATCCAGAACATTCATTGTCTTTGAGTGACTCTTGGTCATGTTTGAAACAACCATGCCATTCACTTCACAAATATGTTTTTTATCTAGAACATGTTCACCAAATGCCTGTCAAAGCAAATTCTGGGTTTCAGAAGTGTTTTTACCAATATTAGCACATAGTATGCAGTTCAACTTTCTTGTTCATTTTGAGCAGTAAGATAATGTTGCAAGTCATCACAAAGCAGTGCTGTGATAGCACCTCCTACATTAGGGTAAGATATCACAAGAATTGGCAAAGAAAGTTCTTGATGAGCACCTTGTGAGAGTAAGCCCAAATTAGTAGGTGTATGATGATGTAGTAAGTTACTGTATATACAATGTCATTGTGAAGTAACCAGAAATAGATTCCAAATAAATGCACGTTAAAAATCTAAGAATGAAAGTGACAAAAAACAGGTAATTGTCTTGAAGAATAAGTTTTTTCACTTTCAAAATGAAAATGAGCAAGAAAAGAGAATTGTCTAGAAAATAAGAAGTTTCTAAAACTTCGGAATGAAAATGGTCAGAAACAGAGAATGATCAAGTAGAAGAAGAACTAATGTATATAAAAGTAGTGAACACATAAATAAATGGATCAAAAAAGTAAATATGAATGTGTGTGACAGCCAATACAAAGTAATACAAAATAATATACATGAGGATGCACAATAATTTATACATAGAAAATTAATTACTTATAATATTTTAATGAAACACTTCTTAAATGAATAAGTAATATAACAGTAATTTTACAATAACACACTGGAAACATGTAAAAATAAGTTATTAGCAAAGAAATTTAAATAAAAGTTGCCACATCAGGAGCTAGGGGAATATAAATAAAAAAGCAAAGAAACTATGGCAGATGAACATAAATAATTTATTTGCTAATAAGTTAAAAGGATACACAAATAAATTAAGAGGAACTAATAAAATAAAAGGTAAATAAAACTAAATATAAAAAAGCAATAAAATTGCCTTAATTTGTAAATTAAAAAATAAATAGAATGAACTGACCTGTCCTTGACCTAGTGATATTGTCTGTATCATATTGCCCTTGTAACCTCGATCCTCCCCAAACTTCAAAAGAGCCATCATAGGATCTGCACCAGGAGAGAGAACAAATATTAATGGAGCACAGCAGTTTGAGTCAGCAAATGACCCTGGGAGGTCAAAGGTTGGTGGTTCAACATAGCTCTGACCCATATTCTGCACAATGAAATTTTGGACAGCTGGAACAATCTTGTCTGGGCGGAAGCATCTCAGAACAACCATGGTGTCAAGACTTTCAAGTTTATTCCATGGTGCTTGCAGTTTGTAGTCATGTGGAGTAGAACTGTCATAGAATTTTTTCCATGTGTTTGGATCTTTTTCAATGTCTGTGAGAAGATACAAGAAATAGTTATTTTCTATACTTTTAAAAAAAAAAAAATGCATGGCAGTGATAACAATTAAGCATAAGCAAATAAATGGTTGCTTCATTTATATTATCATGGGCTTTACTGTTTGAGCAGATCTCTATAGGAGATTCAAGAGGAAACGACAACTGTATAGGAGAACCTGAAATAGGAGGAATCCAAATTGGGGTTTTAACACCACTAAAATGTCAATTGTGTGATTTTGTATGCCACTGCATACCTTGGTATTCTCAGCCCACAATAGTATAAAATCACTTGACTGTTGTTTTAGTGACGGCAAAACCACAATTTACATCTACTATACCACGCACCCTCTAGCAATGTGGGTTAGATTCCTGTTTTTCATCTAGAGAGCTGGGCCAGACCCCAGTCTACATCCTCTAACAAGATGGTTAGGCCCATAGTGAACTGTTTGCCTATTAGACATATCTTTTCCCTTAGATTATATCATCTATGAGTAAAAATACATGCCATTACTTATTTTGAACCCTACAGAGCTATGTGGTTATAGGTGTATGAGGGAATATTGTGGTGTTTATCTTTACAGATTTCAAAAAGAGGCTGGCACAAAACTTGTATTAAATGTGAGAAGGGATTACTCAGACTACTTATCTTTATGCCGAGATTGTGGCTGTGATAATAAGAAAGTTAAAGGTAGATATAAAAAAATGAAGGTATTCCATAATGAGATTCAATGATTGGACATACTAGAGCTCTGTTTACTATTTTTTTATTTTACTAATATTTATAATTAGATAATTGCGACAACTATGGATCATAAGTGTAACTGGTTGATGTGTGGTAAATCTACAATAAGTGAAAAGGATGCCAAAGATAAATTCTGTGAGCAGCATAACTTTCAGATTAGAAATAGTAAAAGTAAGTAAAGTACCCCCGTCATGCCAAGTGGCGTATAGGGAAATATGGTGTTAGTGACCCTATATTTTACAGACCTTCAGTACATGATTTTTGGGGTAATGTGGTCGGTATAGCGCCCGTGCTGCTTTACTTTCCTAGAAAAAAAAGCAGGTACCCATTTTAAGGCTGGGTGAACCCGGAAGCCGTCGATTGGGATCAAACCCTACCCCTTGTCCTTTGTAGTCCAGTTCACTAACCACTGAGCTATAACGGCTCCAGATTAGAAATAGATTACAACACCACAAATGTGATGCCAAAGAAAATACCAAGTATGTAATAAATGTGGTTGTAATGCAATAGATACCTGCTTTTACAAGATTGAGGAAAAGGCAAAGAAAGACTATAAGTTGGTATTCAACAAATTAGAACAACAGATCAGACTTGAATATCTATTTAGAGAAATAAATCACTAAGATAGAGAAGTGTGATGTCATATCTATGTGAGGTTTCCCTATTAGAGAAATATGTACTGTATACATCCTGAAAATGTGAGTACCATATATCACTTACATCAACATTAAAATGCTGGAAGGTCTAGAGAGGCCCTGATTACTATCTGTTATGATGGAGAAACTAAAGCTCAGCAATTGTATAGGGGAGAGTACACCATGGAACATTTTTTCAAAATTTTTCTCAAACAAAGAAGCGTTCTGAAATCAAGATTTAGACTTCAGAATGGAAGGAATGCCTTCACTGCAGGTAGGACATTACCATATCTGCTCAGCCCACATACCAGCAATCAACAAAGTGTTCATCCCTATCGTCCATACAGTTCTATTGAACATGTTGTGTTCTGTAAAATTGAGCATTTTTAGATTCATAAAAACTGTTCTTTTAAATGTGCTGCATTAAACTGGATAAATGGTGCACAGCTCAAATAGGACACTACTGGGTTGCCGTAACTGGCAGCATAATCTCCAGTTGTTCCTGCGAATTCCAGTGTAGACTTCATGATCAGTAGGTGTGTCTCAAGAATTGCTGTCCCAACAAATGAAATCAGGCCTCCTTTTAAGTCAAACATTCAATCTGACCGCAGTCCAGCTGGTGGCAAATTTGCAGCCAAACACAAATCACACATCCCATCCCAGGGCAAAGCTGGGACCTGGTAACATTCCACTAACATTTCATGGCCAGTTGCCTGCAGCACTATCTCAGTGCGCAGGTGCCAAAAGCATGTTGATTTTGTGGTCAGGTGAATGTGATTGGACTACTGCTGTCTCCACAAATGAAAATTCAAACTGGAAAGTAACACTCAAAGCCACATTACAACAAATACACCACTAGTCCTGAACTTGATATTCGACTAAGCGGCGATCCTAGCCAGAGTTCACGATGAATGAAATTAAATACACTGTTTACAAAAAGTCACAAACATCAAGGTAGGATCCAGATGACACACAGTGATTGGTGGTTATACTATACCACTCAAGAGTGCCACATCTGCGGTAGTAAAAAAAAAAGTAAAGTACCCCCATCATGCCAAGTGGCATATAGGGAATATGGTGTTAGTGACCATATATTTTACAGACCTTCAGCACATGATTTTTGGGGTTAATGTGGTTGGTATTACGCCTGTGCCGCTTTACTTTCCCAGAAAAGAATCCAGTACCTATTAAAGGCTGGGTGAACCGGAAGCCGTTGGTTGGGATCGAACCCTACCTCTTGTCCTTTGTAGTCCAGTTCACTAACCACTGAGCTATCGCGGCTCCCACATCTGCGGTAGGGGACTTACTAAAGGCAGAGTGCATGAATGTTGCCACACGACAGGGAATTTTTGCAGGGCAGCCCATAATGAATGTAATAATTACCCAGAAAACATGAAAGTGCTCTTGGTCTTACATAACCTAGGCTTTGGTCACTTTTTGATGATGTAGGCTCTAGGATATTGGGGAAAGGTGAGATATTTAATGATTGAAGGTGAATTAAAACTGTATTCCAAAGGAGAAGTATATAAAACTATCTAACAGACAACTACAGTTCATCGACTGCACACAATTCTTGAACTGCCCCCCTTGATAAGTTAGCTGTAAACCTCAAAACAAAAGACTGCAAGATCTTGAGATGAAAGAAGTGAGAAAAAAAACTTTAGTAACCATGAAACAGGTGCTTACTAAACTTTTTTTTTAAAGCAGATTTTCCCACATGTTGAAAGCCAATTTTTGAGAACCCTTAGGCCCACAGGGCATAGACCCAGATACTCTTTTCTTATCTAAATTTTTATTCTAGCAGTTTTCAATCCTTCTAAAGATATTTTATCAAATTTTGCCATTTGTCTCTGTTCTGTGCAAGCAACTCTATCTCATTGAGGGAGCTGATTCCGGCTGCTCTTGCCTCTCTGATCAATGTTCTTCTCAGTGTCTCTCTGGGTTGGCCTCTTTTCCTCGTACCTGTTGTTTCCCAAACTGCTCTGGGCAGCAATTAAATGTGGTTTTTCACAAATAATATATTATAAATAATATAGGCCCTATATAAAATAATATAATATTCCTGCAGCCTACAGTATTCCTGAAAGTGAAGCCGGTGGCTTGTACAATTTTCCAGAGTACTTTTAGAAATTTCAATACTGTAGTCTGCATGCAAAATTAATTTAATTTTTCTGAGAGTAACAATTTGTAGCAAACATTTAAAATGTATAGCGTCTTATGACATATACATCAAAGTTGTCAACTTTCCTTTGCCTTCCTTGCTTGGCATGAGTGCACTCTGAGCCTTGTTTAATCTATCAGAAAAAGGATGATCTATCCAGACCAAGTGCTAATTGCGTTCGTCTCTTTGGGTCAAGAATATGACAATATAAATAATCTATCTTCGATTACACGTGGAAGTGCTGGTATAGCAAAATGGTAACCTTCTGCATAATTATAAATTTGCATTTCAAACTCATGATGCTGATATAAATGCCACTTTTTAGAAGCCAACATTATACCACAATAACTTCACAATAATAACTGGATACACCTTTAACATGAACAGCTGTGTCACATTATTACATAACTTGTTTTTTGGTTTAAACTGAAAGTCAAATTGTTTTCACTGGAAAATCAAGAATTTTTATTTCTTCTGCCTATTTCAATGTGAAAACAAAACTATTTTTGAAACAAAACAACTGAGCACAATAGATCTGCTAAAATTATCTTTAATTCCGTGAGGTTGATTTTAATATAGCCTAAAGAAGAAATCTTGCAAACTAGATCAAATGTCTAAGAGCAAAAAATATTTGTATAATGTCATGAGTATTCTTGGGTTACATGCAAAAAAACACTGCGATTTAACAGGTAGTTTTCACGCAAATTGAAAGCAAACATGTTCACCAACCTATTTCCTCACTCAGTCCCACAACACTTCTCTTGTAGAGGGTGGTATTTTTGATGTTGTGTGTTCACACACATTTTATCTCAGTCAGCGCTGCAATGGTCCCATGATTTATCAAACTTTGTAGTTTTTTTAATGCTTAATTGCATCTCAGATGGTCTCTATGCCATCTTTGTGATATTTTATTTGCTTGAGTGAAATTTTTTTCTAGCCTTTTCTAATGGGTGTTGATCTCATACCACCAGTTTTGGAGTTTGTTGATCTGCAAAAAATTTGACATTGTTGCTGTTGTCCATGATGCAAAACCATACTAGAACTGACTGGTCTCACTTGTCCTACATAAAGCTTCTTTAGCACACTCCCATCTGCTCCCCATGTTACGCCAGATAATTTTTTAATGATTGCCATCCTTTGTCTTGCAATTTGTTTAGCTTTGTCTATCTGAGCTTTCCATGTCAAAGATATTTTAGCTTTCGCCCAGATGTAGATTTTTACCACCTAGTTTTAGTTTGGGACACTGAGGTTTGTTTGAGAGAAAATACTGTGTGTTTTGCATCTTCCTTCATTATTTTAACAAGCCAGTCAAGTGCTCACTTTTCCGTTTTGCCAGCTGCAATCGGGTACTTGATGTCACAATGTATTCTTTAGAGGCCACAGAGCTAAGTTATTAGTAAATATAGCACTCTGAACTCTTTTTGGGATGCTCTCTGCAATGTTATTTTTATGTATAAATATAAAATAAATAATGTTGGTGGCAAAACTACTTGGGGGATGCCCTGCTCCAGAGTTCTTTTTCTGCTGGTGTGACCATTTACTTGTACTCTGGCTGTTCTGATTTCAAGGTAGTGATTAATCTATTTGCACATTCTCCCACAAATATTTCTTTGCATCTTGACTTTCAATACCTCTTTTCAAACTTTATCAAATTCTAAGTCTTCCCAGACTGTTAGAGTATATTTTTTCTTTCAGAACGCATCTTCTATTTTTTGGACTACGTAGATGACCTGGCCATCAGTGTTGGAAGTCAGTTTGCTGTGGTATAAGGAGTTTATTTTCTTCTGGTGTAGGTCTGGTGTTAATTATGCATTCCATTTGTTTCCGACACAGCTGAGCAGACTGACAGGTCTAGAGCCAATTAAGTCTGATGGGTCTTTCTCCTTCTTTGGTATTGGGATTAATATTGCCTCTTTCCATGCTTGGGGCACAATTCTTCTATTCTAGCTGGAACTCAGGACATACAGTAGCTTCTGTTTTGCTTTTGTGCCCAGTCCTATTAGCATTTCACTTGTAACTCCATCTTTTCCCAGTGATTTCCTTCTATTCAGCAATCTCATTGCCTCTTCCATTTCCACCATGGTTAAATTTGTTTTGAGTGTTCCTCTGCTACAGAGTTAGTGTTGTCATAGATTTTGTGCTCATCACTTATCACATTTTCCTATCTGCTAGTATATCAATGTGATTTGCATAGGCAGAGTGACCTAACAATATCTTTGCAGCTCTTTCCTGAAAGCATGTTGCTTTGTTTTATAGTGATTTGTCTGTTGCTGTCCCCTTCACTACTGAAGGCTTCCTTTTTTTCTGATTCATTGTATATTTGTATTTTGCAGCAATTGTTTCAAGTGAATTATTTGCTTCAATGGTTTGTTCCCCCTCCACTAGATCTATGACTTCACACATTTTGTTTTCAAGTTCAAGAGCTAGTTCTCCTGTCCAGTACAGTTTGTAGTTTTTCCTTGCACCCTGAGAATCGACTCAACAACGATCTATAATATTGCTTTGTTGAGGTTTTTAATCATTGGCTTAATTTTGCTGCTGCACACATTGGTAGCTTCTCAATACTGGTTAGATAGCATTGCAAATTTGTTCAGTCAGCTTTCTTATGATTCTAACGTGGCAACGGTTTTATTTCCTTGGGGACATGTTCCTCGTTTATCTCCATCTTAATTGGCCTATGGACACTACCAGCTAGTTGATCAAGGACTTTTCTGCTAATTTTGTTTTGTAGCTACCCAATTGCAAAGGCAAGATCTGGAGTGGAAAAGTATGCCACCATCTGGAGTAAACTGAATTTGTCATCTGTCCAGTTTATCAAGTTGAGATTTGCATCTATCTCCTAAACATCTACTTCATCACCCCTACCATCTGTTTCTGGATATGCCCATCTTTCAGACCAGCTGTGAAATCGACAATGACTAAACACTTGAAGCTTGTTGTTTCCATATTTGATAGTGACAGACCCTTGTTTGGTGGGATATAAGTTGAAAATGCAAATATTGGTATCCTTTATTAATATGTTAACTCTTATGATTTAAGAACTATTTTTTGTATTTAATGATACTTCATTGCTAGGTATATTGTTGCATGTTAGTATTAGTTCTCCTTCTTTGAGCCCCTCTTGGTCAAGTTGGAATGTCTGGTATCTAGTGATACAAGTGATGTCAAGCAAGAAGCAGGACAGATTCATTCAGGAAATAAATAACAGCATATGTTCGCTGTTAGAAAAGAAAAATCTAGTCCTGCAGTAGATTCCAGCACACTGTGGCATCCCTGGAAACAAGAAAGCAGATGAACTTGCAAAAGCAGGTTGGAGCCTTCAACAATCCAATCAACTCCAGAGCCTCCAAGAAGTTAAGACAATCATGAAACAAGCTAGGTAAACAGAATGGAGAGATTATATCAATTCCATTTCCCAGCCCTTCAACCTGTCCAGCTCGGGTGATTCCTTTGTAAGCATTGTGGCCACTAGAACAGCTCTTATGAGCACACAAGGTTCTCTACCACTTTATGGTGGTGACATGTTAGAAGAGCAAATTTGTACAGGTGCTCTACTTCTTCTTCTTCTTCTACCTTTCAGCTCCCTGTGGAGCATAGGTCTTCAACAAACACTTTCCAAGTCATTCTGTTTCTTGCCATTCTTTTAAGATCATTCCATGTCTTCCTGATCATCTTCATCTCTGCTTCTATCTGTCTTCTCCAAGAATTCTGTGGTCTTCCTCTTTGTCTTTTCCCCTGGGGATTCCAAAAAAGGGCCTGTTGTGTAATACTCTCAGTTGGATTCCACAGTGTGTGTCCTATCCAGCACCATCGTCTTCGCTGTATCTCTTTATCCACTGGTATTTGACTGGTACATTTCCATAATCCTACATTCAGGTGCTCTACTGGTAAGGTTTTAATGCATAAATCTAATTTTATAGTAGACCATCTATTGAGATATGATAGATGGTGTAAGATCTGATCGGTCATAGCTGAGGCCGTCAAAGTTAGTTCATGCTGCAGTTCCAATAAAAACACAATCTTCTAATAATCACAATTTCCTATAATGTTGCACTTTCAATTCAAGCAGCTTATGCCTTCATTTTATTCTCTCACCCGTCAGTGTATTAACTCTTTCCATACGTTTTGACACAATGTATGTCATGCCGATTTCGGTCACGTACGTTCAGCTGCAGAGTGTGTCACTAACAATTTGATTCGTGTAAACTCTCTTCAAACCATATTCTTTTCACATGTCTTGTATCATCTTGGTAAAAAGTAAAGTACGAGACTTGAACCGGCGTCTTAGCACGCGAGTGTATACCCATATGTGCTCGCCCGCCTATCCAGAAATGTTAGGATATTTCTGTATAGTGTAGCCTCAAGCATCGAAACTCAGATGCGAAGCGACATTCCTCACCTTCCCAGGATAATATACCCTGGTACCCATTTCTGCCAACGGCTGGGTCGACCGTGGGGGTATTTTTTTTTTTCCAACCACGAGTACAATTCACACTGCTCCCAGCGGGAACTGAACACGGGTTGTCCGAACGTCGGTAATCTAGTCGGGTGGTTTTCCCAACTAGGCTACCGAGGCCCCCTATCATCTTGGTATTCTATCTATCTATCTATTGACCTTTCGAGCCGTAGCTGGCCCATAGGGCGTAGACCAAGATACACCTTCTCCTATCTGAATTTTTATTCTAGCAGTTTTCTTTTAAAAATATTTTATCAAATCTGTCTCTGTTCTGTGCAAGCAGCTCTATCTCATTGAGGGAGCCAAATTCTGCTGCCATCTGGTATCTTGGTATTGGTGAAATACATCTTGGTATTGGTGAAATCTAATTACTTGTTCAATTATTTAAAAATTCATATATAATAAGTTATGTGTTAATAAATATAAAGCATGTAGATTGATATTTAAAACCATGACAAATTTTGTCTCTGAAATCTCTTCCATTGCATTGATAAAAACCTTCCTACTGAAAGAGATGGGAGCTGTGATAGCTCAGTGGTTAGTGAACTGGACTACAAAGGACCAGAGGTCAGGTTCGATCCTGATCTACGGCTTCCAGATCCAACCAGCCTTAAGTGGGTACCGGATTTTTTTCAGTTAAGGGGTTAAATTTCTTTATTTTAAATATAATATCAACAATACATTTTTAGAACATACCTTCTCGTAGTCCTTTAAGATTTTTCAGATTTGAAGCCCTCACAATCTCAGACCAAGCTTTATCTGATAACCATTCTGAGGCAGGGTTTGGAATGGGGTTTTCTAGGGCCACTCCTCCTGTCAGCAGAAATCTCCATACACTTTCATCAATCTTTCCTCTAGTAAAGGGATACAAAGAAATAAATTAACAAAGTATAACAAACAATAGTTAGACTGGGAGCCAGTAGTGGGGTGTAACATACACTCCTACAAGGTTTGGTGACAGCTTTACAAAAAAGGAACACAACACAGTACTGACATTTCGGCCTACAGTTAGATTGCATTATAGTTCCTATAGATAAAAAAAGTAATTTTAACAATTAGCTATGTTACAAAAGGAGCTTAGATAGCTGAGTGGTTAGTATGCTCGCTTCCTGATCCGAAGTGTCTGGGTTCGGTCCCCAGAAGTAACAGAAATATTTTTTAGACCACAATGTTCCCAGGTTCACCTGAATTTTTTATGGGAATTAAAGGTGGTCTGGCCCGACCACATCACCCAAAAATGTGCAGTGTCATAGAAAAATATGGCCACTATCAGCATATTCTCCATATGCTTAGCAGGGCATGGAGGGAACTTTTACTTTTATGTTACTAAGTCTATAAAGGAAAAACAAATGTTACAATAGAACTTAACCCCTTCCCTCCTATAAATGAGATAAATCGCGCATATTTATCTTTAGCCCTATGCCAAAGACGAGTTATCTTATCACTCATCTAAACTGTTATCGTTCATTTATTAAGTGATGCAACCAATACTTATTGCCATGATTTTTCTCAATTATATCTCTTCTATTGGTTTTACAGTTTTACATATTTGAGTTTTTTTCGGCTGTATTCAGGAAAATGTAGTAAAATAGTGATTTTGTGGGCCTGCCCGCCTTTTTCACAAAAAATGGTGTCAGGTGTAAAGCAATTGTTATTTTCTGCTGATGAATGTCGTGAAATAATTGGGAATGAAGAAATGTTTTGTGATTCAGATAGTGAGAAGTTGGATTTGCATTACTCTGATTATGTGTAAGTGCCTTTGGAAGAGGAATTAAACATTTTAGACAGTGATACATGACAGTGATTTCAGTTGGCGTGTTACTATTCACAGTTACTATCTACTGTTTTGTCAAGTTCTAGAGTCACAACAGTGCCTGTCAGTAGTGTTAGTTGCACATGAAACTACTGTTGGGGCAGATACACCGTCTGTTAGCACAGGAATGATTCCTTAATCAGGTTGTGGTAGACAAAGTCTTTGCGAAGTTCAATTACGTAGTGGGAGTGGAAGAGGGCATGACCACGAAACACATGTGCCAGCTTGTATAAGTAATGAGGTTTTCAAGAATTTATTGTAAAAAAATTAATTGGTAAATAAAGTTCACATATTGTTAAATACATTTTGTCTTTGTTGTGGCTTTTTTTTTACACCTAAGCAGAAGACATAAGAATAAAAACAACAAAGGGTTTTCAATTTTGCCGCATTAAAAAATTTTTTTTTTTTTCATTTACTTATTAATAGAACAGCAGAAGACCACACAGACTATTTCAAAGTTAAATTAGGTGTAAGACAGGGGTGCGTACTATTCCCCCTACTGATTTTTACATACATGGACTATATTTGTCATTTGCCTTAAAGTTATTCTGCAAAATCATCATGAATAGAATAAAGGATTCAATAGATACAGTAATGCGTAAAGAACAGGCAGGGTTTAGAAAAGGGAGAAGCTGCCTTGACCACATTTTTACTCTACGACTTATATTGGAGGAACACATTGAAAAGCAAAAACCTTTTGTATTTAACTTCATTGATTTAAAAAAAGCATTCAACAGAATTTATTGAGATTCTTTGTTGAAAATTCTGAAGCAATATGGCTTACCATAAAAATATCATAAATATTATCAAAGACATGTATGATGGCTACACATGTGCAATTTGTACAGAGGAAGGACTGAGCGAATGTTTTCCAATACACACTGGGGTTAAACAAGGATGTATTTTATTGCCCTTGTTATTTGGAGTTGTTATGGACTTCATAATGAAGAAATGCTGCACTGGTAATAAAGGCATTGAATGGATACAAGGAGACCATTTGGAGGACCTCGACTTTGCTGATGACATAGTTCTCATCAGCAGTCAGATAAAAACGATGCAGGAAAACACAAATGAACTATCATCAATAGCCAGCAAAATTGGGCTTGAGATCAATCATGAAAAGACTAAAGTCATGAAAAGCTTAATTCCAACAGATGATAGAATATACATGGAAAACAAACCAGTGAAAGAGATTGATCACTTTATCTATCTTGGAAGTCACATTGATCGAGAGGGGGATAAAGAAATTAGAATCAGAATAGCTAAAGCAGCAATGTCTTTCAGAAGCCTTGAAAAGTTGTGGAAATCAAAACTCATCAGCACAAACACAAAACTTAGACTATTCAAATCAAATGTACTATGAACCCTTATGTATGCATGTGAGAGCTGGAAAACAAAAAGACACATAAAAACAAAGTTGAACATATTTGAAAATAAATGTCTATGGAAAATACTTGGTATAGCGTGGAACAAATTAAAAACAAACGAAGAAATTAGAAAAATCGCCAATCAACCACTAATATCTTCAGTAATAAAGCAAGCCCTCATGTGGGAAACAACAGGTAAGAGGAAAAGAAACTGACCCAGAGAGGCACTGAGAAGAACATTGATCAGAGAGGCAAGAGCAGCAGGAATCGGTTCCCTGAATGAGATAGAGTTGCTTGCACGGAACAGACACAAATGGCGAGATTTGATAAAAGATATTTCTATTTATCTATTGACCTTTCGAGCCATAGCTGGCCCATAGGGCGTAGACCAAGATCTCTTATCTAAATTTTAGTTCAAGCAGTTTTCAACTCTTTTAAAAATGTTTTATCAAATCTCGCCATTTGTCTCTGTTCTGTGCAAGCAGCTCTATCTCATTGAGGGAGACGATACCTGCTGCTCTTGCTTCTCTCATCAATGTTCTTCTCAGTGTCTCTCTTGGTTTTCCATTTTCCTCCTACCTACTGTTTCCCACATGAGGGCTTGCTTTGCTATTCAGTTATTATCTCCTCTCATCACATGTGCAACATATGACCATCGTCTTTTCTTTATTACTGAAGATATTAGTGGTTGATTGGCGATTTCTCCAATTTCCTTGCTTGTCCTGAATTTGTTCCATGCTATACCAAGTATTTTCCTTAGACATATAGCTTCAAATGCGTTCAACTTTGTCTCTATATCTCTTGTTATATAACTGTTGTTTTCCAGCTTTCACACGCATACATAAGGGTTGATAGTACATATTTACAAGGATTGAAAGCTTCTAGAATAAAAATTTCGATAAAAGAAAGAGTATCTGGGTCTATGCCCTATGGGCCGGCTACAGCTCGAAAGATCAATAGATAGATAGATAGATAGATAGGACTATATATGCAAGTTAGCCAACCCATCAGAGATAGAGGAGATCAATGAGCTTTTATTTGCAGACAATCAGGTACTGATACATGAAAAAATGGAAGACCTACAAGAACACTTAAATAAACTCAATAGCACAGGCACAAAATACAATATACAATATAAAAATCAACATCAACAAAGCAGAAGTCATGAATGGCGCCAAAAATAAACAGAACATCAACATAACTATAGAAGGCAGATAACTAAAACAAGTAGAGGAATTCAAATACCTAGGAAGTTTGGTGACAAACGACAATTCACAAACAGCAGAGATAGACTCAAGATGCAACAAAGCTTGTCAAATCATTGGACAGTTATCACCACTATTGTCCAACAAGGAAATAACTCTAGAGGCAAAACAGGCACTTTACAATACAATCTTCATCATAGCACGATGTGCTACCGATGCCAGTCCTTGACCCTAGATCATCATCATCATCAAGTACTGGGCATGCTGGCGTAGGTGATCATGTTTCTTCACAATTTTCGATTTCGGCAGCTATTTATCATTTCTGTTGTTGACCTTCTGACAAGCCATTCTCTTAAGCTGTCTGTTATTTTTTCTCATTGCTTCCCTCTATCTCTTTGTCCCTCAATTTTTCCAGTTGTTACAATATATTCCAGTTGTTCTCTTCTCATTACATGGCCAAAAAATGATGACTGTTTCTTCCTAATATTGGAAATTAGCTCTCTTTTTGCTTTGACCTGTCTCAGAACATCTTCATTACTCTTCTTAGCTGTCCATGGTACTCTCAACATTCTTCTGTAAAACCACATTTCTACAAGACTCCAGTAATTTTCTTGTCTGTTGTCCTACATTCGCATCCATATGAGACTGGCTCTACGTAACATTTAAGAACTCTTTTTCTTGTTTCTATTGTCAAAAATGGATTGCATAGTATCTTCCTCATTTTTTGGAAAGCTGCTTTTGCCTGAGCCATTCTGCATCTCACCTCTTTTGTACATCTTCCGTGAGATTAACAAAGTTCCCAAATATTTAAATTCATTTACCTGTTTTAACATTGTTCCACTTGTCTTTATTTTGCACTGAGGTGATGTCTTTTTCTTTGTTGTTACCATTACCTCTGTCTTTTTGCTATTAAGGCTGAGTCCTTTATTTTTGCTTTCCTTCACTATAATGTCCAACATTTCTTGTAACTCATTTTCACTCTTAGCGATTAAGACTGTATCATCAGCATACCTTAGATTATTTATATTATGACCTCCAATTGTTATTCCAGGCATGCCCCTTATGGATCTTAAAATAATCTCACTATAAATATTAAACAAATCTGGTGACAGCACACAACCTTGTCTAACACCCTGTTTTATTTGTTGAAACATTCCCAATTGGTTTCCAGTTCTTATGGCCACTGTTTGTTGCCAGTACATGTTTTTTATTATTCTTAGATCTTTACTGTGTACGTTTATGCTTTCTAAAATTTTGATTATTTCTTGGTGCTTTACTTTGTCAAATGCCTTGGTGTAATCTATGAAACATAGGTAAAGATCTGTTTTCACCTCTATGGCTCTTTCTACTAAAGATCTTATGATATAAATGGCATTGCTTGTTCCTTTATCTCTAACAAAACCACACTGATCATCGCTAATTTCTGGACTGATTTTGTTTCGCACTCTTCGCATGATGATTCTTAGTAATATCTTAGTCATATGACTCATAAGGCTTATTGTGCGATGATCATCGCATTCAATCGCACCCGATGATCATCGCATTCAATCGCACCCGATTTCATTGGTAGGGCTATGAATATTGATTTGAGCATGTCGTTTGGTATATATCCGCTTTTGTAGATATCATTCAATATTTTTGTTATTATTTCTATTTAAAAATCACCCATGGGTTCAATCTCTTCTTTAGTTATATTATCTGGTCCAGGAGCTTTGTCTGCTTTCATATTGCGCTAGGCATCTTCCACTTCTTCTCTGAGTATTTCTGGTCCTTCTCCATTATCCTTTATATTGACCCTAGATGCAAGAACAATAAGAACCTTTACGGAGATGAAAAGTGTAAGATGAATGATAAGAAACAGCCTGAGAGACAAGATCAGAAATGAAGAACTGAGAAAAAAAGCTAGGAATAACCCTCGCCATAGAATATATAAAGAAACAACAAATAAAATGGTTTGGCCACATGACAAGGTAGAGTGATCAAAACACAACACAACGAGCCCTCAATAAACGTTGCGAGAACACCAGACCCAAGGATAGATCATGAAAAAGATGGATCAATGGAATATTAGAAGCACTAGGAAACATAAGAGCAGCAGAGGGAACAGAAGAGCAAAAGATCATAAATTATATCTCCTCTTGACGCTGAATGGCAGATGAGGAAGGAAAGAAGAAGAACTTATTAATAAATCACCACACACACATGTTTATATACTAAAATTCCTCATCCATTTTGCTTCATCAAACTTATATAAATTAACCCTTAATTATGATACCTATCTGTGGCTAACGTGTTTATGATGCTGTAGCAAAAATTACTACTACTTAAAATGTTATTTTCACACCTGAATGCTTGCTCTTTAAAACGTCTACCTTAGTTTCATGTTGTTGTGATGTCAAGTATGGAATTCTCTAATGCAAAGTCTGACTGGAATGTTTGTTTAGGCTGTGATTCCCATAAAAATTACACCACGAGTATATATTTTATATTACTATCCACTTAATTAATTACATTTAATCTCTCATGTCATTAACAGCTATATTTGTTTATAGAGAAATACAATTTCATAATTTCTGTGAGTAAAAGTGAAAGTCATCATTTTTTTAATCATTTCAGTTTTGTGAATTCTGCCATAGAAGTTGAACCTTTTGTGAATTCTGCCTTTCTGTGCTCATGGTGCTGGTAAAAGTGGTAGTCATAAACACTGGATTATAAGGATGGCAGTTGTTATTTTAGCAAATTTGCGAGATGAGAAACAACAGACACGGCAATGTCGGCGACGTTACATAAGCAATAACTATTTTCATAGAGGAAAAGCGAGAAAGATAATGAAAGCTACGCAGACAGCAATCCTAAATGTAAGTTAGAAACATCAGAATTTTTTACAAGGGAAGGGCTTCATTTCTGTCATTTTAGGGTCTCATTTGCGTCATTGTGACATAGGTCATTTCAGCTAAAAGAACGTTTCCTGAAGAGGCGTGCATTTTGTACTCTAAATATAGTATTTTCTTTGAACTTTTGACACACAGCTTTCTGTTTACACTAGGCATGACACTGGGACTTGGATTTCCTAGCTCAGGTTGATTTATGACCAGAGCATGACCAAATGGACCAGATGTATTACAATGTCTATTGGTAAGGTCAATGAAAAGGGGAAAATTAGCAGGACCTGAAAGCATACAGATAGAGATGATACTGGCCCTTGAAGATTTTGGCATTGAAGTGATTACAGACATATGCAACGACATATACCACACAGGATACATACCAAATGAACTAAAAACATCAACTTTCATTGCATTGCCTAAAAAGAATGGTGCAGTTGAATGCAGTGACTTTAGAACAATAAGCCTAATGAGCCATGTTACAAAAATCTTGCTAAAAGTTATACAAGGAAGGATTCAGAATAAAATCAATACTGAATTAGATGAGCAGCAATTTGGATTTAGGAAAAATAGCGGGACAAAAGAAGCCATATTCTGCATGAGAACATTAATTGAAAAATACACAGAAGTAAACAAACCAATATATGCCTGCTTCATAGACTACACCAAAGCTTTTGATAGAGTACACCACAAACAACTTATAGAATGCCTAAAAGAGATACATCTAGATGACATGGATATACGACTAATATGCAATCTATACTGGGAGCAAACAGCAATAATAAAATATAACAAAGAGTTCTCTACACCCATTGATATAAAAAGAGGAGTAAGACAAGGATGCATCCTATCACCAAGCTTGTTCAATCTATACACTGAGCAAATCTTTAAAAACATCATAGAGATGCCAGGCCTACAAATTAATGGAAAGATAATCAATAACCTAAGATATGCTGACGATACTGTACTACTAGCAGAAAATCCTAAAGACCTACAACAATTACTTAATGAAATAAACACGACAAGCAAAAAATATGGACTAGATATGAATATCAAAAAGACTAAAACTATGATCATAAACAAAGAAAATACTCAAAACCCACAAGTGGATATCAATGAAGGAATAGACCTTGAGACAGTTCAGAACTATAACTACCTTGGACATACTATAACCAGTGATGGAAAATGTACAACTGAAATAAACAAAAGAATAGGAATGGCAAAAAGTAATTTTAATGTCATGAAGGACATACTAACATCAAAACAAATAACACCAGAGCTAAAACTAAGAATAGCAAAATGTTACATCTTCTCAATATTCCTATATGGTGCTGAAACATGGACATTAGACAAGAAAACAGAACAGAGAATTGAAGCCTTTGAAATGTGGATATATAGAAGAATAGGTAGAATTGGATGGAAGGAAAAGAAAACAAACGACAAAGTCTTAAAACAACTAAAAATGAAAAGAGAACTTCTGAACACAATTAGAACAAGACAAATGTGATTCTTAGGCCATGTTAAAAGACACAACAGCCTACTGAAAGTGATCCTGGAGGGGAAAATACAAGGTAAAAGAGGCAGAGGCAGACCAAGATTAACATGGACGAGTAACATCAAAAGATGGACAAATCAACCGATGACAACCTGCACCATCAAAGCAAGAGATAGAGC
The DNA here is from genome assembly GCA_032433765.1 of Megaustenia siamemsis. Taxonomy (NCBI): domain Eukaryota; kingdom Metazoa; phylum Mollusca; class Gastropoda; order Stylommatophora; family Ariophantidae; genus Megaustenia; species Megaustenia siamemsis. The sequence continues at coordinate 40,324,366 of JAVIAB010000117.1, read as the reverse complement.
AAAATGGCGCTCCATGGTAGCCAACCTTCGTTGCGGAGACGGCACTCAATGATGATGATTGGTAAGGTCGGTGTAAGTCTGTCACTATGTTAGACTATCTTATAGCTTTATTTGCTGCATTTACCGAGTTACAAAGGGTTATTTGATGTCAGCCAATGACCTAGAAAATTTCTCTGGTCACAGCAAAAAAATACTAATTTCGTGAAAATTTGCAATTTTTTTTCATTAAATGAGATTGTATGTCACGAAATGGGGGAAAAAACATCCTACATCAATAGGAACAAATCCAGCACTCGGGGGGTAACCAGAAGTAGTAATTAGGAAGGTATACAGAGAGAAGAAATGTTTGACCATAGTAAACTGTCAAATTTTGAAGAATTTGTGTTTTGATGCGGTAATTTTTACGGCGATATCGTAATCTAGGGTTGAGCATTAAGTACAATTGATCCAGAGATATGCCTCTCTAAAGAGTACATGTTATTATCCTAATTTTTTCTCTGGTACTGGGTGGAAAAAAACATCAACTTTCATTGCATTGCCTAAAATGAATGTTCAATACAGTGATTTTAGAACAATAAGCCTAAAGAGCCAGGTAACAAAAATCTTGCTAAAAATTATACAAGGAAAGATTCAGAATAAAATTAATAATAAATTAGAGGTGTAGCAATTTGGATTTAGGAAAAACAGTGGGACAAAAGAAGCCATATTCAGCATGAGGACATTAATTGAAAAGTACATAGAAGTAAACAAACCAATGCCTGCTTCATAGACTACACCAAAGTTTTTGATAGGATGCACCATATTCAACTTATAGACTGCCTAAAAGATATCCATCTAGATGACACAGACATACGACTAATATGTCATTTATACTGGAAACAAACACCAATAATAAAATATAACAAAGAGAACTCTACATCCATTGATATAAAAAGAAGAATAAGATAAGGATACATCCTATCACCAAGCTTGTTCAAATTTATACACTGAGAAAATCTTTAAAAACATCTCAGAGATGCCAGGCATATATATAAACAACAATGGAAAAATAATCAATAACCTAAGATATGCTGATGGTACTGTACTACTAGCAGAAAATCCTAAATATCTACAACAATTAATTAATGAAATGATCATGACAAGCAAAAGATTTGGATTAGATATGAATATCAGAAAGAGTAAAACATTGATCATATGCAAAGAAAAGGCTCAAATCCTACAATTGGTTATTGGTTATGGAAGGCCTCGGTATCACTGCAAACGAATCAAAATTCATAATTGCTCAACCGCCCGTGCCAGTGGAATCATCCGAATTACTAACTCATCTCCCAAACAAAGAAAGGTAACTGTAGTCCCCATTGTAGCAGTCTCAGCACACGCCAAAAGACATAAGGCGAAACCGCGCAGAAAGTGAACACAGTCAACTGTTCCCTGTCATACGATATCATCATTCATCATAAACAATTGGGACATTGAAACATGATCAAAACGGATGAATCACACAGCTCACGGTGTGCACAGAGCACTTAACTCAGTAGCTCCTGCAACAAGCCGGACTTGGAATATGAGGAAACTGCAACAAGGAACACCCTTCAGACATAGCCTTCAATGGTTCCTGCCGCCTATCCACCATATACCATGGAAGTTCACGTCCTCCCAAAAATGATGATCGTCATATTGAGAACAAAAAATGTATAGCGCTTGATGACGTTAGGACATCGTTCTTGACACCAACCGAACATATAAACACACAGGTAGTCATCGAATTATCCCCGTCACACATCAAACAGACCCTACGGTTAGCGTAACAATGAAAGAAACACGGTGCAAATTCCCAAAGAGGAAAATCTTCGGTTGACTTGACGAAGCAATCCATTAATGCGTTTCAGCTTGTAAATAACTTGCGTCAAAAATCCCAATGTCAGCCATTGAACAGCACTCACTGTGACGTAAACCGCATGTCAACACTAGACGGTGAAGGTCGCCGTTACAGTACTTGACTTGTCAAAAAGAAACATTGCTGTATGTACTCGCCGATGCAGATTTGTCCACTTCGTCACGCAGATTTGCTAAGTAGAACATCATTTTGATTTCAACACAGAAAATTACAATCAGAGAGCCGAAATTAATCAAACCCCAGATGCATTGTCTGCAGCAATCGAGAGAACGTGAAACGTTCCACCATTTTGAAACGGAAGTCAGATCCTACAAATAAATATCAAAGTTGAAGGAATAGACCAGGAGATAGTTCAGAGCTACAACTACCTTGGACATACTATAACCAGTGATGGAAAGTGTAAAACTAAATAAAGAAAAGAATAGGAATGGCAAAAAGTAATTTTAATGCCATGAAAAATAAACTGACATAAAAAAAATAACACGAAGGCTAAAACTAAGAATAGCAAAATTTTATATCTTCTCAACTTTTCTGTATGGTGCAAAAACATGGACATTAGACCAGAAAACAGAACAGAAAATTGAAGCCTTTGAAATGTGGATTTATAGAAGAATAGTTAGAATTGGATGGAAAGAAAAGAAAACAAATGATGAAGTTTTAAAACACCTAAAATTTAAAAGAGAACTACTAAACACAATTACAACAAGACAAATAAAATTTTTGGGGCATGATAAAAAAAACGCAACAGCCTACTAAAAGTAATTTTGGAAGTGAAAATACAAGGTAATAGAGGCAGAGGCAGACCAAGACTAATATTGACAAGTAACATCAAAAGATGGACTGGTCAACCTATGACAACCTGCACCATCAAAGCAAGAAACAGAGCAGAATGGCGCTCCATAGCAGCCAACCTTCGATGCAGAGACGGCACTCAATGATGATGATGATGACTGTGTGGTACTTATTTTTTATAAAGTTAGGTAGTAAAGGTATTAAATAACATTTCCTGAAGAAGTTGGATATGACTGTTACCACTATAAGGAAGGATATAACTGTGTTTCATCCTTAATAAATTAAAAGAAGAGACAAAAGGACAAGTAAGACATTACAACAAATTACTTCAACAGAATTAGAAATAATAGACATTTTTATCAAATCTTTCTCAAGAACTGATGTTTTCCAGTGTTGAGAAATTATAAAAAATGAGGGACAGTAAAAATTAAAGATATATATAGAAATACTGAAATAAAGATAACTTACTGTCCTTTCATAATTCCAATGCACAATAAGAAAGAAAAGAGTAATTTGTCCTTCTCAAAAAGTGACCGACAGACATTGTTGTATATGCTATTAGTAAAATGTTCATTAAGGTTGATGATCCTCTCCTGCAAGTTATCTGAGCGTTCACTGTTGACAATGGACTGAAATGTAAAACAAAACATACCATTAATTGGCAATTATTCTATATTTCTTTTCATGAAACTTTTTAATGTTCCAATTATCTGAAAATGTAAAATAAACACAAAATGGTATAAAGCAGTTAAACTAATTGAGAAGAGATAAACAATAACACTCCAGCAAAAGCCTTCATCAGGTACAAAATACAAACTATTCTAAAATAAACACAGAAATCAAAACACGAAAACCACACAGTATCGAGTTATTTGTGGGTCATCATCATTGCACTCCGAAATGCCCATAGGAGCTCAGATCCCCACCTCAGTAATTCTTGTAGTGTCCAGCAAATGATGACTCCAGTTCTGTGTTGGTTGATAAGTATTCTTATATACCCACTAAGTTTATAATTTCTGACTGTGCCTTTAACTCCCAACTCTTTCATCCGAAGGAGTGACATGGACTCATCGTTGTCGATGTCCTGTGCACTACCCACATTTCAGAGGGCATTGATAATGTCTGCCTGATCCATTGGTTGACCGTCTTCAATGATAGTGCAGCTAGTCAAACTGTCCGCTCTTTCATTTCCCTGTATTCCTGCATGGCCAAGGATGTAGACAAAGGTGACCCTACATATTTTTTACTTCTGCAATGACTCTACCCATTGCCTGTGTACAGAGCCCGCCTCCACTTTTCTTATCATGCTCATCAAATCACTTAGTATGCAGGGGGTGGGTATAATCTTGTGACTCTAACCAGATGAATACTCTGGTCACTGCCATCACCTCCATCATCATGCTACTCGTGGTTATAATGTATGCACCACTGTCTTCTTTGACTGTTCTGCCCGCAGAGCATGCTGAAAATACCCATGCATTCATTTGATGTTGTATTACAGATCCATCTGTATAGATAACTGCATCTTTCTCATCAGTGACAATACACGAGAATGTGCCCATGAATGACGTAGGCACTGGTATACACTCCTCGCCAGCATTGATATTGGTAAGCCCACAGACCTGTTTGATGACATCTGCTCAGCCCACCCATGATTTTCCTCTTTTAAGCCTGACACCTCTACCTCTGTTGAGCTCATGGTGCAATGGATACTCTTTATCTGCACTTATCTTCAGGCATGCCTATGCCCTCCAAATCTTGATCTTGTTATTTATGGTTGGAAAGTCAAGAAGGTACCTCATTGCTACACAGGGAGTGTCCACGTACACCCCAAGATAATGCGCATAGCTTCATTCTGTATTTCCTCTAGCCTGTCAATTTGTGTTGTACTGACAGTAAGATTTGCTTGGGCATACTCGATTGGTACGAGGACTAGTCCCTGGAACATAATGGTAAGTAGCCTCTGCTTGATGTTGGCACTGCATAACATTCAAAGTGGCTAATCCTTTGAGGGATTTTGTTATCACATGGTTGACATGGTCCCGAAAACACAGGCTAAAATCAGACTCCTAGGTATGCCATCAACCTGTCCTTTGTCACCTCATCAGCACCCATTTGTACTACCAGTGTTTCTGTGTTAATGGTATGGTTGTTAAGGGAGAACCATGCAACTTATGCTTTATTAGGAACCAATGCACCTGATACTCAAGACCAGGAAGAGATGCAATCAAGTTAAATTTGTAGTGTGATGATGATTTCCTGTCTGTCTCTTCCCTGTCAGTATACCAGAATGTCATCAGCAAAAGTCATAGCTCTTCTCCTTCTATCCAGCTGTTGTTCCATGATTATTATTGTGTTCACATTGATTACACAGATTTTTCGCTAGCCATATTAATTATTTTCCCGTGTGTTACCGGGGCCTCATTATGAGGGAAGTAAAGAATAGTGACATTGTGACCTTCCAGGCATGTCGTAAGAGGCAACTAAGGAGGTTGATCGATGGCTTGACAAGCTGTCATTGTAAAAAGTATTGTTATGGAAACAGACCATAGATTTTAGAAGCAGTGATCTCCGCAATATGTGCTATTTTGGCACGCAAGGTTTCTGTTTTTGAGATTGTGGTTCTGCCCTATGTGCCGTCTTTGGTTCGAAAGGACAATAGATAGATATTAATTATGTCAAATCGCTCACTTCTGCCAATAGCTCTGGATTTTTCAATGTTAAATAATTCATTTATTGGATAATTCTTAAAAGAAAAGGGATTTTTGAATTTAGTACTAATTTAAACATAACCTGAATGGAAAATTTGAAAGAAATCCGAATATCACTAGGTTAAGGCTAGCTGGAACTTATTAAAACAATAATTATTAATTGTTATTTTTATTATATTATTAATTTTATTATTAATAATATTTATTAATATTACTAATTTACACTTGAAATTTACATGTATGTTTTTTCTATTTGTACAGTTTTTTTTTGGTCTGGTGTACAGGTTCGTCTAAAAAATATATGGAAAGTATGATGTCTTTGAATTATTATCTAGTTCAATCCTTTTTTTTGTTTACCTTCAATTACTGCTACATCAAAGTCATAATGACATTTGATTTGGCCAAATATGTAAATTTTCTTTATTTTTCATGAAAAAAATTAAATTTAACAGCCAATTTGTATTGATATTCAGTTAAATTACTTTTGTATTTTATAAAAGTATTTCGTTTATAGATTTTCCTGAGTTTGTGACTTAGTTTTTAATTTGTAAGCTGCATTTTGAAAGATATAGACCTTGAATAGCTGCAGCTTGACAAAAATATTGTTTTGACAGTATTGTTTAAACTTGTTGACAGTGTTTCCAGCTTCTTGTTTTTTTTCAATTTGAATTGTTCTATTATCATTTTAACTGATTAAATTTACAACGGTCGCAACATATAAGTTTAAGAAAGTACAGTTAGTTACTTTATGCATTGATTGCATACTAGACTTGCTTAACTCTTTCAAGACTTTTTTTTTTTAGGTTTGGACCAAATTAATTTTTGTGTATATGCGAACAAATTATTATCATTTACCTTTTTCCTTTTTATACTTCACACTATAATATAGATAAATAGTTTATATGTTAATAGTTTAAGTTAATAGTTTATGCTTCGATAATAATTAAGAACACTAGTGTGCATCCTGGCTTTTATGGGCTGCCAAGCAATTTAATCCATGAAATCCAAAGGATGTATAAATGTTTTCTACGGTTATGACCAATTATCATATGACTAATAGAAAACCAAATGTGTTTTCACTCAAGGATAGGTTTGTCCTCTATTCTATAAATGGAGACCGTGATAGTTTCTGGTGGCTTATTTTTTAAACATGTTTTTCAGATTAATTAGGATTTTTTCTTTAATTTCCTACCAGTTAACTGTATTCTTTGGCAAAATGGAATGGATATTTAGATTCAACATTCATTTTTATATGTGTAGGGTATTTTAAGGTGATCTGTTTATCCAATTAGTTGCTATCAGCAATTAAATGACTGCCACTGATTTTCAAGATGATTATGATTGATAATGATTTGCGTTATCTGCCGCAGAGTGTCATTGAATTCATAATCACTGTCAATATATCAGCTAATCGTTAGTTAAATGGCACATATATTTCAACTCGGCATCCATTTTTACATAAGTGTAGGATATATCAAGGTGATATGTTCATCCAATAAGTTGCTATTGGCAAGTAAATTACCCCACCATCTTCAATATTTTTTTCTATTATGCCATTACTTAACTTTCATTATGTGCGTCTTGACCCTACGCATGAGGGCATGACTTGGTTATGACCTAGATGCTATTTTTTGCTTAGAGTGGCCAATATGTCATATTAACTTAAACAGTACATAAGTTTTTTTTTCAATACAATGGAAGAGATTTCAGAGAGAAAAGATATCTAATCCACCTCTTCTTTTCCTTTTAAGAAAAAAAAAGCTGTATTAGCTTGTGTTACTGTGTATTATTAAGTTTATTTTTATTTCACTGTTCATCTGATATATATCTTGAAAAGTTGTAGAAATCAAAACTCATCAGCATAACCACAAAACTTAGACTATTCAAATCAAATGTACTATCAACATATGCATGTGAAAGCTGGAAAACAACAAGAGACATAGAAACAAAGTTGAACACATTCGAAAATAAATGTCTAAGGAAAATACTTGGTATAGCATGGAACGAATTGAAAACAAATGAGGAAATTAGAGAAATCGCCAATCAACCACTAATATCTTCAGTAATAAAGAAAAGACAATGGTCATATGTTGGGCATGTGATGAGAAGAGATAATAACCGAATAGCAAAGCAAGCCCTCAAGTGGGAAACAACAGGTAAGAGGAAGACCCAGAGAGACAATGAGAAGAACATTGATGAGAGAGGCAAGAGCAGCAGGAATCGGCTCCCTCAATGAGATAGAGCTACTTGCACAGAACAGAGACAAATGGCGAGATTTGATAAAATATCTTTAAAAGAATTGAAAACTGATAGAACAAAAATTTAGATAAGAGAAGGAGTATCTTGGTCTATGCCCTATGGGTCGGCTACGGCTCGAAAGGTCAATAGATAGATAGACATATTGAAGACACTATGTGAAAGTCTGTGTGGTTTACTTTGAATATACTGGTAGCAAGACATGTCTCCAAGGAACAAAGTGGATTTACATTGATCAACTCAATATTCTGTTCTGGTGAAAATATAGATAATGATTTGTGTCAATACAGTTTCAATATAATATATATAATATAAATTGACTATGCTATGTTAATTCACATTCAGTGTTTACGTTTTAGTTTAATCTATGAAACATTCAAATTAAATAAAAAGTGCAATATTATTTAGTTATCTAGTCACAAAATCATTACTAGATAATGCTTATCATTTAATACAATACCAGTCTTTTGTTTACTTGTAATATTTGTAGTTCTGACATTGCCTCATAAAAAAAATCCACTTTTAGCAATAAATTTAGTCTAATGTAAATAAAAAGGAACAACATAGTTACAATTATTATTATTGAATGTCAATAGTTTTATACTGGCCTTTATTTTCCTATCTCCTCATTAACCTCAGAAATTGGAAGCATAAGATAATCTTAACACAGTTCTAAGAAAATGAAATAAATAATTATTTTCCCGTGTGTTACCGGGGCCTCATTATGAGGGAAGTAAAGAATAGTGACATTGTGACCTTCCAGGCATGTCGTAAGAGGCAACTAAGGAGGTTGATCGATGGCTTGACAAGCTGTCATTGTAAAAAGTATTGTTATGGAAACAGACCATAGATTTTAGAAGCAGTGATCTCCGCAATATGTGCTATTTTGGCACGCAAGGTTTCTGTTTTTGAGATTGTGGTTCTGCCCTATGTGCCGTCTTTGGTTCGAAAGGACAATAGATAGATATTAATTATGTCAAATCGCTCACTTCTGCCAATAGCTCTGGATTTTTCAATGTTAAATAATTCATTTATTGGATAATTCTTAAAAGAAAAGGGATTTTTGAATTTAGTACTAATTTAAACATAACCTGAATGGAAAATTTGAAAGAAATCCGAATATCACTAGGTTAAGGCTAGCTGGAACTTATTAAAACAATAATTATTAATTGTTATTTTTATTATATTATTAATTTTATTATTAATAATATTTATTAATATTACTAATTTACACTTGAAATTTACATGTATGTTTTTTCTATTTGTACAGTTTTTTTTTGGTCTGGTGTACAGGTTCGTCTAAAAATATATGGAAAGTATGATGTCTTTGAATTATTATCTAGTTCAATCCTTTTTTTTGTTTACCTTCAATTACTGCTACATCAAAGTCATAATGACATTTGATTTGGCCAAATATGTAAATTTTCTTTATTTTTCATGAAAAAAATTAAATTTAACAGCCAATTTGTATTGATATTCAGTTAAATTACTTTTGTATTTTATAAAAGTATTTCGTTTATAGATTTTCCTGAGTTTGTGACTTAGTTTTTAATTTGTAAGCTGCATTTTGAAAGATATAGACCTTGAATAGCTGCAGCTTGACAAAAATATTGTTTTGACAGTATTGTTTAAACTTGTTGACAGTGTTTCCAGCTTCTTGTTTTTTTTCAATTTGAATTGTTCTATTATCATTTTAACTGATTAAATTTACAACGGTCGCAACATATAAGTTTAAGAAAGTACAGTTAGTTACTTTATGCATTGATTGCATACTAGACTTGCTTAACTCTTTCAAGACTTTTTTTTTTAGGTTTGGACCAAATTAATTTTTGTGTATATGCGAACAAATTATTATCATTTACCTTTTTCCTTTTTATACTTCACACTATAATATAGATAAATAGTTTATATGTTAATAGTTTAAGTTAATAGTTTATGCTTCGATAATAATTAAGAACACTAGTGTGCATCCTGGCTTTTATGGGCTGCCAAGCAATTTAATCCATGAAATCCAAAGGATGTATAAATGTTTTCTACGGTTATGACCAATTATCATATGACTAATAGAAAACCAAATGTGTTTTCACTCAAGGATAGGTTTGTCCTCTATTCTATAAATGGAGACCGTGATAGTTTCTGGTGGCTTATTTTTTAAACATGTTTTTCAGATTAATTAGGATTTTTTCTTTAATTTCCTACCAGTTAACTGTATTCTTTGGCAAAATGGAATGGATATTTAGATTCAACATTCATTTTTATATGTGTAGGGTATTTTAAGGTGATCTGTTTATCCAATTAGTTGCTATCAGCAATTAAATGACTGCCACTGATTTTCAAGATGATTATGATTGATAATGATTTGCGTTATCTGCCGCAGAGTGTCATTGAATTCATAATCACTGTCAATATATCAGCTAATCGTTAGTTAAATGGCACATATATTTCAACTCGGCATCCATTTTTACATAAGTGTAGGATATATCAAGGTGATATGTTCATCCAATAAGTTGCTATTGGCAAGTAAATTACCCCACCATCTTCAATATTTTTTTCTATTATGCCATTACTTAACTTTCATTATGTGCGTCTTGACCCTACGCATGAGGGCATGACTTGGTTATGACCTAGATGCTATTTTTTGCTTAGAGTGGCCAATATGTCATATTAACTTAAACAGTACATAAGTTTTTTTTTCAATACAATGGAAGAGATTTCAGAGAGAAAAGATATCTAATCCACCTCTTCTTTTCCTTTTAAGAAAAAAAAAGCTGTATTAGCTTGTGTTACTGTGTATTATTAAGTTTATTTTTATTTCACTGTTCATCTGATATATATCTTGAAAAGTTGTAGAAATCAAAACTCATCAGCATAACCACAAAACTTAGACTATTCAAATCAAATGTACTATCAACATATGCATGTGAAAGCTGGAAAACAACAAGAGACATAGAAACAAAGTTGAACACATTCGAAAATAAATGTCTAAGGAAAATACTTGGTATAGCATGGAACGAATTGAAAACAAATGAGGAAATTAGAGAAATCGCCAATCAACCACTAATATCTTCAGTAATAAAGAAAAGACAATGGTCATATGTTGGGCATGTGATGAGAAGAGATAATAACCGAATAGCAAAGCAAGCCCTCAAGTGGGAAACAACAGGTAAGAGGAAGACCCAGAGAGACAATGAGAAGAACATTGATGAGAGAGGCAAGAGCAGCAGGAATCGGCTCCCTCAATGAGATAGAGCTACTTGCACAGAACAGAGACAAATGGCGAGATTTGATAAAATATCTTTAAAAGAATTGAAAACTGATAGAACAAAAATTTAGATAAGAGAAGGAGTATCTTGGTCTATGCCCTATGGGTCGGCTACGGCTCGAAAGGTCAATAGATAGATAGACATATTGAAGACACTATGTGAAAGTCTGTGTGGTTTACTTTGAATATACTGGTAGCAAGACATGTCTCCAAGGAACAAAGTGGATTTACATTGATCAACTCAATATTCTGTTCTGGTGAAAAATATAGATAATGATTTGTGTCAATACAGTTTCAATATAATATATATAATATAAATTGACTATGCTATGTTAATTCACATTCAGTGTTTACGTTTTAGTTTAATCTATGAAACATTCAAATTAAATAAAAAGTGCAATATTATTTAGTTATCTAGTCACAAAATCATTACTAGATAATGCTTATCATTTAATACAATACCAGTCTTTTGTTTACTTGTAATATTTGTAGTTCTGACATTGCCTCATAAAAAAAATCCACTTTTAGCAATAAATTTAGTCTAATGTAAATAAAAAGGAACAACATAGTTACAATTATTATTATTGAATGTCAATAGTTTTATACTGGCCTTTATTTTCCTATCTCCTCATTAACCTCAGAAATTGGAAGCATAAGATAATCTTAACACAGTTCTAAAAAAATGAGCCAATACCTGTAGATACAGATTAATAAACCACGTAAGAGAGTACTGATACATAGGTTCTATGTTGGCCATATCTGAGATACAGAAAAACAAAATTGAGGAATGAACAGCAACTGGTTTGTATCCATTTCTTGTTTCATCAATCTCCTGTTCTGTTGCCACAGCAATTTCTTGTTTTGCTGAGATCTCCTCTGAAAGAACTTTGGAAGATGATAGAACCTTGATTGCAGTCTCATCTTCAAGAATGTTTCCCTGAATGATAAGACAAGTGGTGCAATGTTTGGATTAAAATGTAATGAACAAAATGTTAAAAAAAACAGCAAATTTGAGTTAAAATACATTTTTATGTGACATTTTAAACTCAATACATGATGAGATGAAAATGACATAGTGATTACTTAACTATTTTAATATTATGGCTAAAAAATAAAATGATGTAATTTTAATGCAAAGTTATTAGCAACCATTTCATCATATGATATTTTAAGGACAGCAATTTTCTAAAACAATAAAAAAAATTTAGTTCATTAAACAAGCTACTAAATGCTCAGCAGACATGAGCAGACCAAGATTATCAGACTCAGAACAGGTTACTGTAGTTTCAGAGCACACCTAGACAAAATAGGACTTAGTGACACAGCAACATGTGATTGCTGAGACCCAGACTCCAGAGCATACCTTAAAGTACTGTACTGATCCAAATACCTTAAGAAAAAAAAAACCACAGAAGCATCACTGCAAAAAAAATTCAGGGTAACTAGTGATGACCTCAAATATATCATTATGTTTGTGACCCATACAGTTCTACCTTGAAAACCATCTTGGGGCTGTCAACATTAGAGGCAGAGCAATTACCAACCTACATTTTGTGGATGATATAGATGGACTGGCTAGCAGTACATTGGGGCTCGAAGAACTCTTGGAACTCCCAAATAGCGCTGCTAGAGCTTACGGAATGGAGATCAATGTTGACAAAAACAAATTAATGACAGACAAAACACTATGTAGTAGAAGAACAATATACATATATGGAGAAAATCTTGAGGAGGTCAGCAAATTCAAATATCTGGGCTCTATTGTTGTTAATAAAGGATCAAGACCAGAAATACTAGCAAGAATAACACAAGCAATGGTAGCCATGACAAGATTCAACCATATATGGAGAATCAAAAACATCTCAACATTGAAGATCAGACTATTATGAACAGTAGTTATATCTGTACTTATGTATGCCTGAGAAATGTGGATTTACTGCTGATCTCCAAAGAAGAATACCAGGCTTGGTGAAGAAATGATATAGAAAGATATTACACATATCATACAGAGAACATATCACCGATGAAGAAGTACTCAAAAGAATCTAACGCTCCCCTGGACCAATAAAAGACATAGTCAATAATAAAAGGGTAGAAAGTGACCTGGTGTATACATGTCACATAGTCCACAGGCCTTGCCTAAACCATTTTACAAGGTTCAGTACTAGGTAAAATAAGGCAGAGAGGACAAAAGAAAAGAGTAAGGGTGGATAACATCAAAGAATGGACAGGAATGTCTTTCATGTTATCGCAGAGAGCTGATCTAAATAGTGATGATTGAGAGCAAATTGTGAAAATGTCATTCATCTATGGACCCCAACGGCAGACAAGTTTATAGGATAGCTGAAAAATTGAATTGACAGGTCTATGCCAAGATATCTCACTTCTGGTGGTTATCTGATTAGGAAATAGGCAAATAATTGCATTGCTGTGGTAAAGTTGGTGACAGGGGACAAGTTGAGCCCAATGTATTGTAACAGTTTTACAAAGGAAAACTATAAAACCATGTTTCGACCTACATAGTTTCCTCAGAATACAACACCAACAACAACAAATAATCGAACACATAAGAGAAATGTATAGAGGCTAACTACATTATAGAAAGTAACTAAAACTAGATATTGATTCGCATACAAAGACCAAGGACAAGAAATACAATTTTTGTCAACCAAGGTATGTTTACTGAAGTCATACCATACAAGGCAAGCGCACAGATGGAAGGACACAGAGCAGGCAGTTCAAGACTATATTGTTGGAGTGACAGCATCATAAATCTAAGTAAAGACATCAAGTGCCAATGGCTGAGGTTGCCAGAAGAGCAAGAACCAGAACTTCGTATTCCCTTCCTCATCTGAAGAAATAGAAAAATAATTTCTGTCTATCGCAGATATGCAGGCCTTTCAGCCAGGGAAACAGTGGATTTCGATTCATGGCCACACGCTCCTCAATATATATATATATATATATATATATATATATATATATATATATATATATATATATATATATATATATATATATATATATATATATATATATATATATATATATATATATATATATATATATGTGCAATGTACTACCTACTTGTTGTGTAGTACATTGCATGTATATAATCTCCCCACTAAGAAGATAAACATGATGTTTTAGTTTAGAAAACTGTTTCTAGTCACTGAAAAGTGATAATTTTTACTTTTTTTTCCATTAACAAATGAGCACAAGTATTGTTTGTCGGTATGTTGTGTGTATGCACGAGCGTAGATTTATATAAGTATATATATATATATATATAAAGAGTGAGAGATAGTTGTGTGCTACGTCATCGTAATGGTTCATCGTATATCCCTAGACCGGCCGTACGCTAATCTTACGGTCTGTTGTTTGATGTGCGATGAGGATAATCTGACGACTACCTGTATGTCTATATGTTGCATATATATATGGAATTGGAGTCAACAACGATGGCCTAACATCATCAAGCGCTATACATTAAAAAAAAATATGATGATCATCATTTTCAAGAGGACGTAAACTTTCAGTATATGGTGGATAGGCGACGGGAACAATTGAAGGCTAGGCATGAAAAGTGTTCCTTGTTGCAGTTTCCTCATATTCCAAGTCCGGCTTGTTGCAGGAGCTACTGAGTTAAGTGCTCTGTGCACACCGTGATCTGTGTGTCTCATCCATTTTGATCATGTTTCGATATTCCAATTGTTTACGATGAATGATGATATTGTATGACAGGGAACAGTTGGCTGTGTTCACTTTCTGCGCTGTTTCACCTTATGTCTTTTTGTGTGTGTTGAGACTGCTATGATGGGGACTACAGTTACCTTTCTTTGTTTGGGAGATGAGATATTAATTCAGATGATTATGCTGGCATGGGCGGTTGAGCAATTATGGATTTTAATTCGTTTGCAGTGATACCGGGGTCTTCCATAACCAAATAACTAAAACTAATGAAAATAAGTAAGAAAATATAAGACTTAGCTGCTTGTGAGACCCTAAAACCTCGCTGTACGAGGAAATGACACAGAGTGACCACAAGTCAAGAGACCAGAAAAAATAATGGGTATAAAAGGGGGAGAGTAGTGAAAGTTGATCCACCCATTGATCATTAAGGGAATGAGGGTTAAAGGGGGAGATGAGGGAAGCGAAGTGGAGAAAGAAAGTAGTGCAAGTTGTGGGGGTTTCAGAGAAGAGTGTGAAATCAACAGACACAGTTCTTCAACCTCCTCATCAAATCTGAAGACATCGTCTCAACACTTGAAGAAAATCACTAGGTACAAATGTAACAGTTGCACATGAGTGAGTACACACATACATCCACTGATACATGTATATGCCCACCAACACTAACATACATATATTATATGCAGATATAAATATGAAAACACATGCATACATATATATGTAATAGTTAATACATCTCAAATCTCAACAGTGTGTATACTCACAGAGAAAGAGAGAGAGATAATCTATTGTCCCTTCGAGCTGAAGGTAGCACCGAGGGCTGAAAATCTAGACTCTGTATGTTTGGCGTTCTTAGTTATCAAGTGTCAGATCTTGTACAGGACCCAAATTGTATCTCACCATATCTCTCTGTTCTGGGCGAGCTTTTCAATCTTTGGACTCTTCTTTTTCTTGTAAGGGAGCCTATGCCAGCTGTTGTCGCCTCTCACCTCAGTTTTCTTTTCAGTATTTCATTAGGTCACCTCTTTTTAATTTACTGTCTGGTTCCCATTTGAGGGCTTGCTTCGAGATTCTCTTGTATAAATATATATATATATATATATATATATATATATATATATATATATATATATATATATATATATATATATGCATGCCTATTTTCGTCTTGTCAGACGGTCTGTCTAGGAGGCTATTGTGTATTTATTTATTTTTGAAGTTTTTTATTATTTTTTTTAGGTTTTGTTTTTGTCGAACAGCTTCTCTCGTGGCTAATTCTACCAATGTTTGACAAACACACACGGCCACAGAATGAACAAGTCAAGCCCACTGATCCACAGGGTTTTCCATCCTTTTTTATGAGTCTTTTCTCTTCTAAGTTTTGCCTTAGCACAGTCGCAAATGATGTTATACCATTCCTTATACATGCTCTCCATGATGTGCAATCACTTGCCAGATGTTCCCAGTCATTTTCACAGATGGAGAAGTCATTCAGAGATGTTTTACAGATATCTTTATATCGTACTTTAGGTCTCCCCATTTGTCCTTTTCCATGTAGTATTTCACCATATAGTATTTGCTTGAGGATGCATTTTCTTCCATTTGCTGGATGTGCCCCAGCCATCTTAGTCTTTGACATCTGAGCATCGACATGATTGTTGGGGTCTTAGCATATTGCAGGACAGTTAAGTTGGTTATTATGTCCTGCCTTTGATGTGCATTATTCTGCAGAGACATCGCATGTGGAAGTTATTTAGTCTTTTTTCATGATTTGAGTATGTTGTCCAGGTTTCAGATCCATATAATGGTGTGCTAAGCACACGAGTTTGATATATTAAGTGTTTGGTCTTTAGTGTTAGTTTTGTGTTGTTCCAGGTCCTTTTTGTGAGTTTGCCAAAAGTTGTAGCTGCCTTACCAATTTGGCTGTTTATTTTATCATCAAGAGAAGTGGTTTGCGTAATCGTCGATCCATTGTATACATACATCCACACATAAATACATGCACACACATGTCAAATATGCATACACACATACATAACTATACACATGCATGCATACAATATTACTGCATAGCAAATATATATCAAAATAAAACATCTGCCCAACAGATATATATGTGGCTGCGAATCGAAGCACATGGAGAGCAAACGTAAAAAATGGCACAGCAACTTTCGAGACAGTGCTGATGTCAAATTCAAAAGACAAAAGATGCAAGAGAAAGGAGACAAGGCCCGGTTATCACGGGTACACCTTGCTCGTTCTGTGGATGGATCTGTCTGTCCAGGATTGGCAAATTCAGCCACGAGAATAGATATTCAGTAAAGCAGCACCCAGTATGAGACACTAATGCTTTACCAAACTACTGACTTATCATGATTGCTTCTACCAACCGTCTGTTAAGACGCGCAAGGCCATCTATCTATCTATTGACCTTTCGAGCCGTAGTCAGCCCATAGGGCGTAGACCAAGATACTCCTTCTCTTATCTAAATTTTTGTTCTATCAGTTTTCAATTCTTTTAAAGATATTTTATCAAATCTCGCCATTTGTCTCTGTTCTGTGCAAGCAGCTCTATCTCATTGAGGGAGCCTATTCCTGCTGCTCTTGCCTCTCTCATCAATGTTCTTCTCAGTGTCTCTCTGGGTCTTCCTCTTTTCCTCTTACCTGTTGTTTCCCACATGAGGGTTTGCTTTGCTATTTGGTTATTATCTCTTCTCATCACATGTATACTATGTAAAATACTTGGTATAGAATGGAACGAATTCAAAACAAACGAGGAAATTAGAGAAATCGCCAATCAACCACTAATATCTTCAGTAATAAAGAAAAGACGATGGTCATACGTTGGACATGTGATGAGAAGAGATAATAATCGAATAGCAAAGCAAGCCCTCATATGGGAAACAACAGGTAAAAGAAAAAGAGGAAGACCCAGGGAGACACTGAGAAGAACATTGATGAGAGAGGCAAGAGCAGCAGGAATCGGCTCCCTCAATGAGATAGAACTGCTTGCACAGAACAGAGACAGATGGCGAGATTTGATAAAATATCTTTAAAAGAAAACTGCTAGAACAAAAATTCATATAGGAGAAGGTGTATCTTGGTCTACGCCCTATGGGCCGGTTACGGCTCGAAAGGTCAATAGATTCATCACATGTCCAACATATGACCATCGTCTTTTCTTGATTACTGAAGATATTAGTGGTTGCAAAGGCCACACACACACACACATATATATATATATATATATATATATATATATATATATATATATATACACGCACATAAACACACACAGGCATGTGTATGTAAATGTATGTATATATACACACACATTTACACACACCTTTACATATACTGTACACATGTGCCCACATGAAATAGTAAGGTGGAGTACAGTAGCAAAGAAACCAGAAAGAGAAGGGGAGTGAAGGGGGAAGGCTACCTGTAAAAGAGAGTTATGTTGATCCCATGTGGGATGAGGCAGTCAATATGAGCAATAAGACAATTCTCCAAGGCAAAGCAGCTCTGTTTGTGTCAGAAGAGCATGACAACATACCAGTTATATAGATGCCACACCTTGATCCATATCACTTCTCCAATTTCCACCTCTTCCATCTCCTTTCTGGGAATGACAGTTTCCTTGGGCTCATCTAGCCTTATCACCCCTGTCTTCTATGAACACACTGACTCTCACAGTTACCTCCTCTATGGTTCTTCCCATCTGGTGTCGTAAGAAATCCCTTTCTTTGGACTTACTTAACACTATTAGAAAAATAGTTGTGGGTTGGATTGTAATTTATTGTCATTACAGTAGACTCTCGATTATCCAGAATGAATGGAAAATTGGAAATACTGGATAAAAAAAATCTGGGTTAAACCATTATATATTCAAAACAGAAAGAGTAGGTACAATATTTTAAAAGTTAGCGCTTAGCGCCCAAGTTATCGAAAGAACGACTCTTTCACGCTTCAATATTATAACCACTACATGTTTACAAAATTTTTAAAAACATTATTTAACGTCTTAAATATTGGTAATGCAGGAGAGACGTCCCCTTGAATCTTAATCTAGAAACACACTGCAATCACGTCATGTGATCTCATGTGCTATCACGTGAACTCACTTCATGGGTAACATTGTATTTCAATATACAAGTATCTATCTATCTATTGTCCTTTCGAGCCGAAGATGGCACATAGGGCAGAACCACAATCTCAAAAACAGAAACCTTGTGTGCCAAAATGGCACATATTGTAGAGATCACTGCTTCTAAAATCTATGGTTCTGTTTCCATAACAATACTTTTTACAATGACAGCTTGTCAAGCCATCGATCAACCTCCTTAGTCGCCTCTTACGACATGCTTGGAAGGACACAGTGTCACTATTCTTTACTAATAATGAGGCCCCGGTAACACACAGGAAATACAAGTATACATATACATTAAAAAAAACACTGTAGTTATATCACTGACTTCAGATGCGATATGTACATACATATAACAATTTTATTTTCTGATAAATTACATCTTTGGTCAGACATGAGCTAAAGATTTGTTTCAGTTTGATATATTTATGTAAAAATGGAGGGATTAAAAATAAAATTTTTATTTTTAAGTTTTTGATAAAGGTCTCCAGGATAATCCACTTCACGGTTAATCCACTTCCAGTTAATCCTCTCCCAGATAATCGAGTCTACTGTATTTCTAACAATGCCATTACTACATACTATTATCATTAGCAAGAAATCACTAACACCATTTCAATGACTAATTTGGTGAAATTAAAACATTAAAATGAAATGAAATTAAATTAAAAGAATTGAAGTGTTTCAATGTTGTTAAAAATTATAATAAAAACTCATTGAAATTTAGTTTTGGCAAGGCACACAGCATAATAGATATGGCTGGGCCAAGTTTTCTTGGAACAGTGTAAGGTATGTTGCAATTAGTGTGTTAAGTTCATAACATAGTATTCAACATTTACAAAATAAATAAAAATGTTTTTTCTTAGTTTTTCAAATGATTTGCATGGCAGAGTAATGCAATGTTTTCTATTTTTTTCAATACCTTAATCCATATTTATAAGTAACACAATGTTAACATAGCAAAAAAGTAAAGTACCCCCGTCACGCCAAGTGGCGTATAGGGAATATGGTGTTAGTGACCATAAATTTTACAGACCTTCGGCACATAATTTTTGGGGTAATGTGGTTGGTATTACACCCGTGCCGCTTCACTTTCCCAGAAAAAAATCCGGTACCCATTAAAGGCTGGGTGAACACGGAAGCCGTCGGTTGGGATCGAACCCTACCCCTTGTCTTTTGTAGTCCAGTTCACTAACCACTGAGCTATCGCGGCTCCCTAATGTTAACATACTATACAGATAATATACCTGTGAAGATGACAACACTTCTAGAATTTTGTCCTCAATCTCTTTAAGCTGTTTTCTGTTAGCCGCACTTTCCAGAATCAGCTGGTTTTTCTTCTCTTCTAGTTCAGGTTTCTCCTTAGCAGCCACTATTCCTAAGAGTTGGTCTTCCAGACCTTGTGGGGTGATCATAAAGTTCAGCAGGCAGACCTTGACAGAGATCTCTGGCAAGTAGTGTGGATTTCTTAGTACCGTTGTGATATACATCTGTAAGAAGTAACAGAAATAAGATTAATAAGATTTATTATTTTGCTTGCCAATGAATTTAACAGTCCTTCAACTTAAACATTCTAGATTTAACTACAATAGATAATTTTGTTCTTAAAAAATATGTTCTTTGCTTGTTTACCTGTCTTCATGACTATATGATTTTATCATTTTCTCCAGTTCCTACTAGGGGAATACATACATGTTCTTCTCATCTGTCTCACAAGTAAATTTTGGTACTAGTTTTGAGAAGCTTTGTGGAAGTAGTAGACTTCTCAAGTCTTCCAGTTTCAAGCAGCTAATGGGAGTAACTTTCTTTGGTAAACATACATATTATGGACTTTTCTTACAAACTCAAAGGACAACCCAAACTCAAAATAACCTTGAACCCAGATCACATTCTTCTTCCTCCTTTCAATTTACTGTGGAGCATAAGTCTTCAACAAATACTTTCTTAGCTATCCTGTCATTCTTTTAAGTTATCTTTGCCATTCTTTTAAGCTATCCTTGCCATTCTTTTAAGATCATTCCATCTCTTCCCCATCCTCTTCATCTCTGCTTCCATCTGTCTTTTCCTAGTATATTTTTACCTTCCCCTTTGTCTCCTCCCCCAAGGATTCCAAAAAAAGGGCTTGTCATGTAATACTTTCAGTTGACTTCCGCAGTGCCATCATCTTTGTTGTATCTCTTTGTCCACTGGTATTTGACTGGCACTTTTCCAGCTAAGTCATACTCAATTGGTGTGAGGACCAGTCCCTGGAACAGAAACGTAAGTAGCCTCTGCTCAATAACCTGTCCTGACCTTCATTGAGATTCTTCTTTGTTTAGAATCTTCTTAAGATAGTGACCTTCAAATCCCTTTAGTCGACTTTCTATCTTATGGTTCAATCTCCATGTTTCTGATGCATAAAGGAGTAATGATTGCACATTTGACTTGTAAATTCCAAGCTTGGTGCCATGATGGAAACTGATTGAACACCAAATATTTCTCATATTCCTGTAGATATCTTTTTCTAGATGTCGCTCTTTGATGAAATATAGCTTCCCAGGTATATAAAGCAATCCACTTCTTCCAGTCCCATTCCTTTTAATGTAACTTTCTTTGTACTTTTGGCATTTATCCTCATAATTTTAGTTTTCTCTGTATTTATTTTCAGTCCTACTGAGTTAGCAAACTGATCTACACTACCTGTTTTCTCTTGTATATCTTGGTGACAGTGGGCATGCAATCCAACATGATCTGCAAAGTCAGTATCTTCAAGATGTCCAGTGAGACACGATGTAATTCCTCTTAGTCTGTTGCCAACAACCATTCGCATGATCCAGTCCACAAGGAAAAGGAGCGGTGACAAAATACATCCTTGTCTAACTTCTTTTATGACTCTGGACCAAGCTGTTTGCTGTCCTTCATGTCTTACACACTGGTTGCTGTTAAACATGTCTATTAGAATATTAATAATTTTATTCAGGAAGCCATATGCATATAAGATTTTCCAAAGCTATGGATGATGGATGCTATCAAATGCCTTCTCAAAGTGTAAGAAGTTTATATATAAGGATTAATTCCATTCCAGTGACTGTTCTACAAAGGTTTGCAAGAGAAGATTTGATCAGTACATGATCTCCCACTTCTAAAGCCTGCCTGCTGTTCTCTGAGCTTTCGTTTCACACTACTCTTTATGCATTGGAGAAGCACTTGGCAAAATATCTTCCCAGGTACTGACAGCAGGTTTATATTTCTCCAATTATCACAATGACTGTGGTTCCCTTTACCGAATAACAAAGCAACCCTCATGTTGGAAACAACAGGTAAGAGGAAAAGAGGCCAACCCAGAGAGAGACACTGAGACATTGATTAGAGAAGCAAGAGCAGCAGGAATTGCCTCCCTCAATGAGAAAGAGTTGTAAAAGGGGGGTAATAGAGAAAAGTAAGAAAGAAGAAAAGGATAACAATGAGTGAGTAAGTAAGGAAAATTGTGAAAGGGTCACGAGAATAGAAGGGAGAAATTAGTTTTGAAATCAGCTCAGGGAACTAAGTGGTTCTTGGGACTTTAGGAGAGTTCACGGGTGACGATTGATTGAATACAAAGAATATACATTCAGAGGGGAGTTGCTCAAGTGGTGTGTCAGTGAGCAGGTGTTCGCAAGAAGGTGGTAGCCGGTTGGCTACCAACCTTCCGATAGTTTTTAGTTGACAGTTGTTAGTGGTGTGAGCCAGTTGGCTACCAACCTTCAAACAGGTGAGCTCTTTTGAAGTTAAATTCCTGGTGGAAGAGTTACCACGGTTCCTGTGAGGCCATGTGACTTGGCCAGGGACTGAAGGAAGTAAAACAAGGAACATGTTGATTTTTCAGTGGTCAGAGGTGTGAGCAGAGAGCTGATTGTGTTGAAGTGGTTTGGCTAGTTGGATTGTGATATCCTTTATGTGTAAGCCATGGGCTCGCAGCCTATTTCCAGTTTCGTGAAGAACAAGTCATTTGGAGATAATAGTTAGGAGGTGGAGACATATTTTATAGAAGTGAACATGTTGTTCTATTTTATGTGTAAGCCAGGGGCTTGCAGACTGTTTCTAGTTTCATGAATAAGTCCCTTGTAGATAGTTGCCAGGTGCGAGCTAAGAAGCTCACCAATCTTGTAGTACAACTTGTGGAAGTAAACATTGCATTATTATTCTTGTAGAAGTAAACATTGCATTATTATTCTTGTGGAAGTAAACATTGCATTATTATTCTTGTGGAAGTAAACATTGCATTATTATTCTTGTGGAAGTAAACATTGCATTAGTATTCTTGTGGAGGTAAACATTGCATTATTATTCATGTGGGAGTCGACGTCAGAAGTGATTGAATAGACGGCGAAGTCTAGCTGCCATGACAAGAGAGCCTAATTGTTTGCCTGTGTTTAGGTGTGTATGCAGATTGAACATTGTCACAGACATGAGTGTGCCAGCTGTGCATCAAAATTGTTCCGCTCGAGTGGCAGAGTGGAATGTGGCAGCTGAATAAAGTTATGTCTATTTTATAACTGCACTGTCTTGTTCAGTAAATTATGACTCACTGTTGTGGTTACAAGTGGGTTGGCGACGAACGAGTTTGGGGTAGAAAAAAACAGTCTAGAGATCAGAAGATTGGCATGACTGATCATTAGAAACCAACGCGAAGTACTACTATCACCAGGGCAAGATCAAAACAGCAACAGAATGAGAATCGGCCATCTGTCAAACCAGGGTATATCACAAGCCGGGCAGACATCGTTTCACTGCTGTGGTGAAGAACACAGATAAGAAGAGTTTACAGAGATGCTTGCACAGAACCGAGACAAATGGCGAGATTTGATAAAAGATCTTTACAAGGATTGAAAACTGCTAGAATAAAAATTTAGATAAGAGAAAGAGTATCTGGGTCTATGCCCTATGGGCCGGCTATGGCTTGAAAGGTCAATAAATAGAGGTCCCCTTTCTTAGGGATTTTGACAATAATGCCCCTTTTCCGCGCATTTGGTACTTTTTCATCTTCTCATATTTTATTACAAAATTTTCTAACACGTTTGTGCTCAGTCCTGGGTTTGCCTTTAACATGTCTGCATAAATTCTATCTTCACCAGGTGCTCTGTTACTTTTGGTCTGTTTGATAGCAGTTTCAATTTCATGGCATGTAATCTTCCCTTTCTTAATTTCAAATTGGGCAGGCATTGGGGAAATATAAACTTCTATTACTACTTCTGGTCTGTTGTTTCTTTGAAGTATTCTTTCCATCTTTTCAGTTTTTCACTTTCTTTAACTAATGGTTTTCCATTTTTACTTCGCACATTGGTAGTAACAAATTTGAAGCCTCCAGAAAGGATCTTTGTGATGTTGTAAACAGTTCTGCTATCTCCATGCTCTCCTGAGCTTCAGTTGCCAATCTCAATATACTGTCTTTTATCTTCCCTCATGCTCTTCTTAATTAGTTTGTTCTCTGTATAATGGGAGCCGCAATAGCTCAGTGGTTAGTGAACTGTACTACAAAGGACAAGAGGTTGGGTTTGATCCCAACCGATGGCTTCCGGTTTCACCCAGCCTTAAATGGGTACCAGATTTTTTCTGGGAAAGTAAAGTGGCATGGGCGTAATACCGACCACATTATCCCAAAAATCATGTGCTGAAGGTCTGTAAAATTTATGGTCACTAACACCATGTTCCCTATACACCACTTGGCGTGACGGGGGCTCTTTGCTACTTTCTCTCTGTATAATCCTCCATTATCTTGGTTTTATCATCCTCCCTACAGTTTAGCATTAGTTGTTTAAAAGTCTTTTCTTTTTGAACCACGTTCCATGGCTCTTTCGTGATACAATCCTTCCTTGCTTTAGGACGATATCCAAGGACTTCCTGACTGACATATTCATATATATTGTGTAAAATTTGGAACTGTTCATCTACCTCTTCTTCTGGTATATCCAAAAGGGCTTGGAAATTTTTTAGTAATGTTTATAGTGAATTGTGCCTTGATTGTGTTCACAGTCTACCGCTGTGAATCAAATATCTGTTTTTGGTTTTGTCTTGTATGTGTCTTTTTCAATTTTAACTTTATTTTGCATAGCAGCATAGTGTGATCGCTTCCAGCATCTGCGCCTTCTGATTGCTATGACATCATGAAATGATCTTATTAAGCAGATAAGGCCTAAATGACAACATCAAAGAAGGAAAAAAAAAAAAAAGGCAAACACACAAGAATGTGTAAGAAATGGTTGAAGTGCGAGAGGCTAGGCCTAAATTATGTGCATGTTACATACTGGAACTGTGCCTCAATAAATCAACAACGGCCCATTCTTGATAAGCTATTGTGTGGCGCTGATATAATGATTTTGCAAGAAACACTTCTTGGCAATAGGACAGTTCCCTTCACTTTTCACATGGGATTTCACTTTCTACAATAGATGACACCTTGGACAGACTATCCTTGTGAGAAACAACATGGTGGCAACTGAGGTTTATGTCTGCGTGGGACAGTGAAGACTTGCAGGTTAGGGTGCAGGCCCCAGTTTCTTTCATGGTTGTAAATGTGTATGACTGTAATGGGAAGGTAGATGCACAACAATGGCATAATCTCTTCGCATTCAAGGAAGAGAATGCCATTTTCTGTGGAGACTTTAATGCTAGAGGCAACCAGGTGGATCACTGCGGCCCTTTTTCAGAGGAAGAGGATACTCAGATGTGGAAGTTGGTCATCCAAACCAACATCCATTAGTCCAGGGCTGCTACAAGGCTCACCATTGTCACCACAACAATAATGATCACGGAACAACAGCTGGATGGGAAGGGAAGAACTATGACTTTTGCTGATGACATTCTGGAATATTGACAGGGAAGAGACAGATGGGATATTGCCTCCACATTGCAAAACGAGCTTGATTGCATCTCTTCCTGGTGTTGAGAATCAGGTGCCTTGGTTAATCCTAATAAAGCACCAAAAGCACCAACTGCATGGTTCTCCCTTACCAATCATATCATTAACATGGAAACACCAGTATAATGAATAGGAGCTGTTGAGGTGACTAGGGACAGATTGATGACGTACCTAGGAGTTGAGTTTGATCGCTGCCTGTGTTTTAGGGACCACGTCGGCCATGTGATAACAAAATCCTGAAAAGGATTAGCTGCCTTGAAGGTTGTGGTAGCTGCCAATATCAAGCAGAGGCTACTTACCATTCTGTTCCAAGGAGTGGTCCTCGCACCAACTGAGTATGCCCTAGCAATCTTACTGTCAGTACAATGCAAATTGACAGGCTGGAGAAAATACAGAATGAAGCTATGCACATTATCTTGGGGTGTACGGGGGACACTCCCTGTATAGCAGTGAGGTATCTTCTTGACTTTCCAACCAAGGATGACAGGATCAAGATCTGGAAGGCACGAGCATACCTGAAGATAAGTACAGATAAAAAGCACCCATTGCACCATGAGCTCAACACAGGGAGGTGACAGGCTAAAAAGTGGCAAATCATGAGTGGGTCGAGCAGATGTCATCAAACAGGTCTGTGGGCTTACCAATATTAACTCTGGCGAGGAGTGGATACCAGTGCATTCGGGGGCACATTCTCGTGTATTGTCACACTTGGCAGGAAATGTAGGGAACAAAACTCACTCATGGTCAATGCAGAGGTCAACGGTCTCATCTGGGATAACACCGATGAAGAATATGCAACCATCTATACAGACGAATCCGTAATATGATACCAAAGGAGTGCATAGGCATTTACAGCACACTCGGCAGGCAGAATAGTCAAAGAAAACAGTATTGCATAAATTATAACCATAAGTAGCATGACGATGGAGGTGATGGGAGTGACCAGGGCATTTATCTGGTTAGAGTCACAAGACTACACCCATGCCTGCATACTATGTGATTCGATAAGCATGATAAGAAAAGTGATGGAGGGCTCTGTATGCAGGCAATGGGTAGAGTCATTACAGAAGTAAAAAAAAAACATAGTCACCTTTGTCTACATCTGCGTGGATTTATAGGTTCCCACTCTAAGAGGCTTTTCTCTGTCTGTTTATTCACAACTATAGCAATTTCTTTAAGATGTTGGTCATCACTTCTCCCAGAATAATATATTTGTGTTTCTTCAGTTCTTGTTCTGTATCTCCCATTGCCAGCCCATCTTATCTCACTCAGTCCTAAAATATCAAGGTTGAATCTCTTCATCTCTTTAATAACCTGAGCTGTCCTGCATACATAGACTCAAATGGTACTCTGTTGTAATCATCTTCCAAATCTATCGCAGCTGCATATGACTCCTCTCATCTGTGAAATCCCTCAAAGACCTAATAGGCAAAGATTACAGCATTGAGCCATGTCTCTTTGTTAGATCCATAACCTACAAGTGTGGGTGGGATTGCATGTTTCCATTCAAGGTCACAAGTGGAATACGGGCAACCATTTTCTCCATTAGCTTGACTGCAGTGTTTTGCATCGTGATGATTCTGTAGTCACTGATCTGGGAGTGGTCTTTGCTTGGCTTCAGCAAAGGTTGTAAGTAGTTGTACAGCCACTCCTCCTTAATCTGGCCACTCTGAATGCTGGCATTAAACTCTTTGACCAGTTTCCCCAAGTTATCAGCTAAATCGCTTATGCCATCATACCGAGCACCACCTTGACCAGGAACAGTGTTTGTGATCTTATAAGTTTTGTACGAATGGCATCGGTTGTAATCATAAGTTCTTCTCCCAGTACAACCTACTCACACAATTTTGAGATTGACTCCCTAAAAGTCATTCTGACAGTCTCATTTCTTTGCTCAATTTAACATGCAAGCAAGGCCTTCTCTTTACTCTCATCAGATTTGTGTTATTTCTGTACTCTGGAAGTGATGCCCCGATCACGGATACCCCTGCGCCATAAGGACAAGAAGTCGGGTTTGATCCTGATCGATGGTTTCTGGGTTCACCCAGCCTTAAATGGGTACCAGATTTTTTCTGGGAGAATAAAGTGGCACAGGCGTAATAACGACCACATTATCCCAAAAATCATGTGCCGAAGGTCTGTAAAAATTATGGTCACTAACACCATATTCCATATACGCCACTTGACGTGATGGGGCTGTTTACTTACTTTACTTTACATGCTGTGCCATTCATGCTCAGATGAAGGCGCCAAAATGTGGCAAGGAATTTCTCTGAGCACACTTTCTTGCATAAATCATCCCACTTGGCATCCTTAGCCTGCTTAGCACATAATTTAAAGTGCCTCACCTACTTTTCAACCTCTTATTTCAGACTCTTTAAAATCTCAGATTGTGTTCTTTCATTCTTCCTGGCTTTCTGTCATATCTTGGTTGCTGGCCTATTGTTCCACCACACTTCCTTGACCTCTTTGTTCCACCAGGGTGGTTGCATTCATTACTCCTGCCTCCTGCAAGGGGCGCTATGTCTTATTTTGCTATATGTCTATGTTTGCTATGTCTTATTTTGTCAATGATGTCTTGTTTCATGTTCACATAATTTAAGGTATTAAGCTTGTTTTTCTGGTTTCTATTTCTGTCCATTTCGATTAGGATGACACATGGATAGTGATCACTTCCATTGAATCCTAGTACACTCCATATGCATACAGGTGCAAAGGTGGAAGACAAAAGTGCCAGGTCTATGCCACTATCAGAGTCCCTAGTTCAGGTAGCCTTTCTGGTTGCCCTACCAGTATTCAAGCACACCAACTCAGTTGATACCAGTGCATTCTTTAGGTCTACTCCCTGCCTGTTGGTTATGACATTACCCCACTGGTTACTTCTAACATTAGTCTCAGAAGAAAATGTTGTTCTCTTCGAGCGCAAAGAGATTCTGCAATAATTGTGTGTCCAGGTTCCCATTACAGGCTAACACATTTACAATTAAAGGAACTAGAGTTTGTACCTAACCTCATGTACTTGAAAGTCTTCACTGTCCCAAGCAGATATATTAACCTCAGATCACACATATTGTTTTGTATGAGGATGGTCTGTTCAAGGTCTTGTCTACTGCAGAAACTTTAAAATTTATGGGGCACTAACTGTCCTATTACCAAGAAGTGTTTCTTACAAAATCATTATATAGGTACTGCACAGTAGCTTATCAAGTATGGGCCATCTTAGATTTATTGAGGCATAATTCCAGAATGTAATGTGTACATACTTTAGACCTAGTCTTTTGCACTTTTACTGTTTTTACACGTTCTGGTGTGTTTGTCTTTTTTGTTTTCCTTCTTAAAAGTCATCATTTCAGCATTATCTGTATTGTTTCACTAGTTGTCGACTTTGCGGATTCATCACTGAAAGTCAGCAGATGGTCGAGACCCATGTACACTCATTTGGTTACACGGCCCAGAACCCATTTCCACATTAAAGACTGGCTAACCACTGTCATAGAGCTCTTCAGCATGTGGAGACACTTTTAAACTTGGTATATTCTGGTGAAAAATCCTCATTCAGAATCAAACAGCATGGAAAATACACTTTCAGTTGACAAAAAAACTGCCATCATACCATGTTAATCTATCAGGGAAATCATGACTTATAATGCCTAAATATGAGAAATACACACACACACAAAAAGAATATTGCCATCTTGTGCCACATTGAAAGCACAACTCATCTCAGTGCATGATATATTTTTCCTAAAGGCATCTTGTTCATCTCTGAAATGTTTTTCTATGGCCTCTTTTAGCCTCTCCAGAATGATTCTGCTTAGCAATTTTCCTGGTATTGCAAGCAGCATGTTTCCTCTGTAATTTATGCACTCTTACAAATTTCCTTTATTTGGTAGTTTAATCAAAACAACCTTCTTACAAAAAAAAAAAAAAAAAAAAAAAGTAAAGTACACCCCATCACGCCAAGTGGCGTTTAGGGAATATGGTATTAGGGTATTCTATCTATTGTCCTTTCGAGCCGAAGACGGCACATAGGGCAGAACCACAATCTCAAAAATAGAAACCTTGCGTGCCAAAATGGCACATATTGCAGAGATCACTGCTTCTAAAATCTATGGTCTGTTTCCATAACAATGCTTTTTACAATGACAGCTTGTCAAGCCATCGATCAACCTCCTTAGGGTATTAGTGACCATAAATTTTACAGAGATCGTACATCCCTAGACCAGCCGTACGCTAATCTTATGGTGTGTTGTTTGATGTGCGACAAGGATAATCTGACTACTAATTGTGTGTCTATATGTTTGGAATTGGAGTCAACAACGATGGCCTAACATCATCAAGCGCTATACATTTTTAAAAAATACGACGATTATCATTTTCAAGAGGACGTGAACTCCTGGTACACGGTGGATAGGTGGCGGGAACAATTGAAGGCTATGCATGAAAAGTGTTCCTTGTTGCAGTTTCCTCATATTCCAAGTCCGGCTTGTTGCAGGAGCTACTGAGTTAAGTGCTCTGTGCACACCGTGAGCTGTGTGTCTCATCCGTTTTGATCATGTTTCGATATTCCAATTGTTTACGATGAATGATGATATTGTATGACAGGGAACAGTTGGCTGTGTTCGCTTTCTGCATGGTTTCGCCTTATGTCTTTTGGCGTGTGCTGAGACTGCTACGATGAGGACTAAAGTTACCTTTCTTTGTTTGGGAGATGAGATTCGGATGATTACGCTGGCACGGGCGGTTGAGTAATTATGGATTTTAATTCATTTACAGTGATACTGGGGCCTTCCATAACCTTCTTCTTCTTTTCTCTTTACACTGATTCCTAAAAGGTGTTGTGGTTTATATCATTTGTCATTCTTGAGCTGCTCAAACTGTCTGAATTAGTGACTTTCCTTTATTGTTAGATGTCTCTGTCACTGCATCTATCCATCTTCTTCTGGGTCTTCCTCTTGGTCTTTTTCCATGCATTCTCGAGAAGAACGCCCTTGATGGTGATTGATAAGGATTCATTCTGACCAGGTGGCCAAACCATTTAAGTTGTTGTTCTATATATTCTTGGCAGGGTTTTGTTCCTAATATTTTTCTTATGGTTTCATTTGGTATTCTATCTCTTCTTGTGTTGTTTGTTACTTTTCTCAAGCATCGCATCTCACATGTATTCATCTTTCTTAAATGGGATTTAGAAAGGGTCCATGTTTGACTTTCATAGCACAAAGTTGGTATGAAAATGCTATTTATTATTTGTTGTTTAGTTGGCATAGAAATGTTTGGATGTCTTAGTAATGGTGGAAGCTGTTATGTGACAGCATTTGCTTTTTGTATTCTCATGTCAATTTCTCTGTCTATTTTTCCATGTTCTGTGAACATTGTGCCTAAATACTTGAATTCCTCTACTTGTTTTATTTCTTTATCTTTGATCTTAATGTTTAATGGGTATCTTAATTTGCTTATTCTTATAGCCTCTGTTTTTGCTGTGTTAATTTTCATACTGTAGTTTGTGCAGCTTTTATCTAGAGATGTTAAATGCTGTTGTAGCAGGTTTTTATCCTCATATATTAGGCATTGGTTATCTGCGAAGAGTAGCTCATTGATGTTGGCGTTTTCTACCTCTATGTTATTATTTGATTTTTCCTTATTGTTGGTTGTTTCCTGATTTATTTTGTCCATATATATGATGAAGAGGAGTGGTGAGAGGACGCATCCTTGTCTTACACATGTTGTAACCTGAAACCATTTTGACAGACCTTCCGATGTTCTAACGGCACTTTGACTGTTTTTATATAATGCCATTATATTATCTAGTAGTTGTCCTGCTACCCCGTAGGATTCTAAAGTTTGCCAAAGTTTGTTCTTGTCCACACGATCAAACGCTTTTTCCTGATCTATAAACACTATATTTAGGCTTCAGGCAAAATTATATATTTATGGCTCAGGCAAAAGCAGTTTTCAAAAAAATTAGGAAGCTACTGTGCAATCCATTTTTGACAACAGATACAAGAAAATGAGTTCTTAAATGGTTTGTAAAACCAGTGTTAACATTTGGATGTGAACAGCTGGAATATATTGTGACAACTAGGGTAATTGAGGGATGAAGAAATAGAGGAATGTAAAGAGAAAAGATACCAGACAACTTAAGAGAATGGCTTGGCATGAAGGTCAACAACAGAAATGATAAATAACAGATTGAAAATTTTGGAGAGACATGATCACCTATGCCAGCAGGCATGGTACTTGATGATGATTTATTTTTCATCTTATATTAAAAGAAATTATATGAATAGCATAAAGGAGAAGGAAAATTTGCAAGTAAGTTAAAAACCTGTAAATTCATTTTTTAATAAGGATGCCCTCTCAGTCTGCTGTTTTTTGCAGTATTTGTTAATAGCTATGTGGATCATGTGTGTAGATGTCTTGGCACGTGGACTGACTATTTGTTTGTTTCATACATACTACTTTTTAACTTTTATCTCTCAAGGTGACTTGTTTTAGACACATTTAATTTTGGTGGTATCTATCTAACTGACAGTTTTAAGACTAGTGTTGAAGTCTGACAGTGATAACCACAACATTGGAAATTGTTCTTCTGTTGTTTTCAAAGACTGAAGATGATTTTTTTTTCAGTGTGACTCAGAGTAGTTTATATTTCAATGATATTAAGTGTTATCAAATGTGGACTCCCCACAAACTGTGTTTCTGAGTATATCATAGGATCAATTGTTTGTTTGGAACAATGCAAGAATGAAACTATAATAGAAAACATTGGAGGTAAGTTAACAACAAACTAGCAACTCACTCAGCTACTCTGAGCTAAAATAAGACTTAAACCAGCTGCAGACCTAGCAATTTAGAAGGGAATACATTCCATGAGGAAGCCAAGGATGAACAAACTAAACACCACAAGTTTACAATTCATATTACAGTTATTATTATAACCTTGTATTAGAAAAAAAATTTATAATTAGGTTTTGATTTACATTATTCTGTAGCCACACATGACACATCATACATACTTTAAAATCATTTGAATACTCAATGACACTGTCTCCTAGTTTAATGTAATCCACTCCCTGCTGCTTGTATATAAGCTTCTGTAGTACAGGTTCCAGGATAGGGTCAAGTTCTTCTGCAACATTTTCAAGTAGTAAAGGAGAGCCAAACTGAATGCAGTTTTCTAGTGTACGTATGTAATTGGAATCTGAAAGCTTGATAATGGATAACTTGTTGCCTTTCTCCATATTCTTGATCCATTTATTGGCTTGGCCTGTAAATATGTTTTTTTTTTTTATTTAAGACATCAGTTAGGGAGAATGTTGGTAGGAAACTCTGACTATGGGTTATAGTAATAATAATGAAAATAATAGAAATAAAAAATAATATAATTTATATCTAGAGAGATAAATCAACATGTTACAGCAGATCACTAGAGTGTGAACATACTGTTTATTATGACTAAATATTTTTAGTTTACAATGACAGTCATGTTCACATATAGAACAGATGTAGTTGGATTATGATGCATATATTGGAGCTTTCACTGCATCTTCATTTGTGCATCTTCTCTTTCCTTATCATGTATCCATAATATAAGCCTAGGCATAATTTGTGGAGATTCTCTGTTGCCCAAACCTTAAAATCTTCCTTTCAGCCTTTTTGGTTGATTCAAAAGTAACACAAATGTGCTAAGTTTAGCACGAATCTGACTGAGAAATGCCAGAAAAATTTGTAACAGATAACAAATCATCTTAGCTTCTCTGCTCGAAATTTTCTATTTGAGGTTTACTCCTCTAATTTTTTTTTTTCAGAAACCTTTCACAAGGCAGTAGGAACATGAAGCAGGCTCTACTGCTCACCTGGTTACTTTAGGTTAAAACCTGCTCTTATGAGCTCTACTCCCCTTTGCTCCCGCCAACAAATATTTTTGTTTGTAGTGAAACGTTATTATCCACAGTTAATGACTATATCACCATCATGTGCATTCTCTATCCACAGTAAATTGCATTCATTCTGTTGTTGACTGTTTGCCATGCCGTGATACCAAGCTATCCAGTATCTTCTCTCTTTGTTGTCCGTGATCTCTTTCCCTGTATTTTGCCAGTTGTAACCAAGTATTCTAAATTTACTCTTCTCATGATGTGCCCGAAAAATGTTGATTGTTTCTTTCTGATGTTTCTTAAGAGCTCCCTTTTTAGCCTCTTTGAGAATTTCCTCATTGGTCTTTTTAGCTATCCAGGGAACTCTCAAATTTCTTCTGAGAAATCCTCTCTCTGTGGCCTCCTATCTGTCTATCTTTCGTTCACCTGAAGTATTGACTATATCTGCAATGTCATTTCCTGTATAAATTTTACTGTTTTTTGTTATTCTTGCAGTGGCCCTAAAGTTTTGTCTGTAGTGTTGTATCTATGGGCCAAAGGATTTTCCTCAGTCTACTATATTCAGTAGTCTTGTAGTTTGTGTTCAGCATTCTGGGGCGCCTGTCCACATGTAGTGGAGGTGCCGATCTTGAATTTTGTATACATTTAACTATGGAGTCGATTGTACCCTGTTCTGAGGTGTATAATGATAACTCGTTCCCATTTATTATGAAAGGCATCCTGATTTGGATCTTGTGGTCTTCTGATTTATTTGATTATCTGTTTTTTCTGATGGTATGTAACTGGTGCATCTGGTTGTGTGCCTGTTGCGCACGAAAAATTTGTCAACTGATCTGCTCTCTCATTTCCTGGTATTCCACAGTGTCTGTGGCCTCTAATTGTCTTTTCATTTATTTGTCTACTGTCCATGATTCACTTCCATATATCAGAATTGGGTCTATGTAGTACCACTGAACTCTCCTTTGCACTTATATTGACATAAACTTGTTGCACAAGATGTTTTTCATTTTCTGAAATCCTATCTTGGTCTGAGCTATTCTATTTTTTATTTCTGTATATACATCCCTACTAAAAATCATACTGCATTCTGTAAAGGGTGTAACCAATAATTATTGTTATTAATTTTCTTGATTGCTTACCTTCCACAGTTTATCTACTCTCAGTTATTTCAGCCATTTTGGGAAAAATACAGTAAATAGTGATTTTGAGACTTTACATGCACTTTCATAACAATGGCATTGGGTGGAAAATGGTACCCTCCTTTGAATTGTACCATACAAAACTGAACTACTTGGAATAACAATGTAATAAATAATACAGCATATAAAGTTCAATGTTTGTTAAATATATTTTGTCACTGTTATATTATTCTGTAGCTGTGATTCTTTTTGGCATTAGTAAAATACATAAAAACATTAGAAGATTTTCAAATTCTCCTTCCTTTGTAAAACTGAAAATAAACCACATCATTTTTTTTTATTTACTTATTTCTAAATCATCACAAACACACATGTTTATTCAAATTTCTCACATATTTTGTTTAACCCTAGATTGAGTTACCTATCTGTGAGTCATGTTTTCACAAGACCGTAGTAAAAATTACTATCACTTAATTGTTACATTTGAAGTGAGAAAAATAGATTTTCTTTGAACTTTTCCTACAGTGTTTACCCAAGCTGAGAAATGGAAATTAGATGCTGTAATCAACTCCTGGATTACGTTAGATCTATGGCCTGAAATTCTAACCCATCACGCTGTGGCCACCAGAGATGGTACATTGTCCATTGACATGAAGACCATCAGTTCATCAATCCAGCAGTTTGTTCAGCTCCCTTTTAGCGTTGTTTATTGCTATCCCTTGTTGTAAAGGTTTGTTTGATGTCTCGTTGACAGCCTAAGAGATTTCCCCATTTATAAGAAGAAAAAAAAGGAAAGAAAGCCAAATTTCTTGAGGCTTAGCAAAATAAAAAAAAAAACTGGCCCTTTTGTACAAGACAGTAGTATTTTTTACAGTACCCATGTTTTTGTCTGAACAACATCAAAAGAAACAAATTCAACACTCAAGGAAGTAGTGCTTGCTGGCTTGCTTGCGTTCGCCCGATGACTAAAGTATTCTAGAGTATTCGTAGACTGTAGAATTCCTCTTCATCATCCGTCCTTAAAAGGACATTAAGTGGGCGTGTCTGTGTTGTGTTGTGGTTTGCAGTATAACTGTTATATTTGTGCCTTTCGGCCCAACACATCCGACTTCAGCACAAAGGAAGTAGTAAAAAGGAAGGTAAAAAGGTGAGGAGGGGGGGGGGGGAAGGAGGATGTTTGCCTGTGGCAAACTGTCAAATTTCAAGAATTTCAAGAGATATGTCGCTCTAAAGAAAACATGTGATTGCCCCCATTTTTTGTCCGGTACCAGGTAGTACTTTATCTTTTAAAAGTCCAGTAGAGAAGGGGTTAAACATAAACATGCTTATATACGTCCGTTTCCAAGATGGTGGAATGGAGTTCACGTTCTCTTGACCGCTGCAGGAAATGCATTTGGAGATTGATTAATTTCGGCTCTCCAATGCACTTTTCTGCATTAAAGTCAATCTGATGTTATACTTAACAAATCTGCGCCAATGATGCGGTGTCGTGCACATGGCAATATTCCGTTTTGACAAGTCAAGTGTTGTGAATGCGACCTTCCACTGTCTAGGGTTGATATGCGGTTTACATCAACACATTGAGTGTTGTTCCAAGGTCGTTTGACGTTAGAATTGTTTGACGCAAATTATTTACAAGTTACAGCTCATTAATGTGGACTCTGCCAAGTCAACCTACATTATTTTCACTTTAGGGATTTTGCACCGTGTTTCGTTTGTTGTAGGCTGAATTCACTAGAGTAGGCGGGAATATATGGGCGCAACCATTGTTGTGTGTGCAACATCATCATAATGGCTCAACGTAGATCCCTAGATCGGCCGTACACTAATGTTGGCATTGCAGGAAGATCTTAGGGTCTGTTGTTTGATGGGCGATGGGGATAATCTGAAGACTAACTGTGCTTCATGTGTTTGGATTTGGCATAAAAAACGATGTCCTAACATCATCAAGTGCTATACATTTTAAAAAAAATATGATGCTCATCATTTTCAGGAGGACGTGAACTTCCGGTCAATGTGGTGGATAGGTAGCAGGAACCATTGAAGGCTATGTCTGAAAAGTGTTCCTTATTGCAGTTTCCTCAAATTCCAAGTCCGGCTTGTTGCAGGAGCTACTGAGTTAAGTGCTCTGTGCACACCGTGTTTCAGCACAGCACAGCTGTGTGTTTCATCTGTTTTGATCGTGTTTCGATATTCCGATTCTTTACGATGAATTATGATATCATATGACAAGGAACAGTTGGTTGTGTTCACTTTCTGTGTGGTTTTGCTTATGTCTTTTGGTGTGTGCTGAGACTGCTATGATGGCTCTTTCTTTGCTTGGGAGATGAGTTAATAATCTGGATGATTCCACTGGCACTGGTTGAGCAATTATGGATTTTAATTCGTTTGCAGTGATACCGGGGCCTTCCATATAAATAACAATGCTTATATGTTTTATAAAGTATGATTTGTACTGCTTTCTTGTATTAATGTTGTTTATTTTTTTACATAGATATTTGTTATTAGAATATTGCAACCAAGGAAGTTTTAGGATATGCTTTAGGTTTTACCTGTTGGCTAAAAAAATGAGACAACCAACCAGCATTAATTCCACGATAGCTCAGTGGTTAGTGAATTGGACTACAAAGGACAAGAGGTAGGGTTCGATCCCAACCGATGGCTTCTGAGTTCACCCAGCCTTAAATGGGTACCAGAATTTTTCTGTGAAAGTAAAGCGGCACGGGTGTAATACCAACCACATTACCCCAAAAATCATGTGCTGAAGGTCTGTAAAATTTATGGTCACTAACACCATATTCCTTATATGCCACTTGGCGTGACGGGGCTCTTAACTTTTTTTTTTTTTTTTTACAGACATCACAGTGTCAGTAATTCTAAGTTCTCTGAATACATAGGATGATCATATTGCACCACCAATTTGTGAAGCATTAAAGGAAATAATAATCTAATGAATCATTTGATGAAAAACTTAAATACACATCCTGAAGAATTGATTCTGAGTTTTGTCTGATTTTCATTGTTCTCATAATCCAGTCTAGGGCCAACAGAATGAGAAATGGAGATAACAAGCCTTCTTGTCTTTCTCCTGTTTTCATATAAAATGCTGCTGTAAGCTATCCTTCGTGTGCCACACTATATTTCATTCCATCATACATTGTTTTTATCAAGTTGATAAACTTTGTAGGGATTCTGTAATGACTCAGGAGTTTCCAAAGCATACCTCAGAACAGCAGAAATGGAATCGAGTGGTCACTGACCAAGGAACTAGACTTAGCTAAAGATATAGCTCTCCTATCATACAATCATCAACAAATTCAAGGTAAAATGAGCATATTTGATGAGCGATCATAACAGCAGGGACTGAAAATAAAAAGTGATAAGACCAAAACCAAGAGAATTAATGCAGTTGGCAATAACCAAATGCACATGATGATGCTGATGAATAACCAAATAACACTAGGAGAAATACCTCTACCTGATGTAAAATCTTATATATATTTAGACAGTAATATAAACAAAGAAGGAGGAGAGAGAATGATACAAAATTAGGATACAAAAAGCAATAATATTTCATTGCACTAGGAAACATGGAAATCCAAATAAAATAAGCTAAATACAAAATAAAAATTGTCAACTCCTATGTTAAATCAATCCTAGTACTGAATTATTGGTCATCATCATTGTACTCCGAACGTATCCATAGGTGATCAGATCCTCTCCTGAGCAAGTCCCAAAGAATCCAGTGACTGACAACTTCTGCATTGGTTGATAAGTCCTCTTATACACTCACAAAGTTTCTTGTTTCAGGCTTTGCCCATCTTAACTTCCATCTCTTTCATCTGAAGGGGTGATGTGGACTCATGGTTGTTGAAGTCTTTTGCC
Source organism: Megaustenia siamemsis (assembly GCA_032433765.1). NCBI lineage: Eukaryota > Metazoa > Mollusca > Gastropoda > Stylommatophora > Ariophantidae > Megaustenia > Megaustenia siamemsis. Next base: position 40,285,828 of record JAVIAB010000117.1, on the reverse strand, counting down.
CTTCCCCCATCTCAGGGGGTATTGAAGACATCTGCCCAATCTATTGGTTGACTGTCTTCAACAACAGCATAGCTAGCCAACTTATCCGCTCTCTCATTTCCCTGTACTCCCGCGCAAGTCCAGGGATGCTGACAAAGGTGACTCTACGTATTGTTGACTTCTGCAATAACTTGGCTGCATGCAGAGCACGCCTCCACTTTTTTTTATCATGCTTATCGAATCACTTTGTATACAGGCGTGGGAGTAGTCTTGTGACTCTAACCAGATAAATGCCCTGGTCACTGCCATTACCTCCATCGTCATGCTACTCTTGGTTATAATGTATGCACCACTGATTGCTTTACTGTTCTACCTGCCGAGCATGCTGTAAAATTCCATGCACTCATTTGGTGTTTTATTACAGATCTGTCTGTATAGATGACTGCATCTTCCACATCTGTATTATCCCAGATGAGACCATTGACCTCTGCATTGACCACAACTGGATTCTGCTCCCTACATTTCCTGTCGAGTGTGACAATACATAAGAATGTGCTCCTAAATGATGTAATCACTTGCAATGACAGACAATGCACTGGTATCCACAGCTTGCCAGTGTTGAATTGGTAAGCCCACAGACCTGTTTGACGACATCTTCTGCTCAGCCCACCCATGATTTGCCTCTTTCTAGCCTGTCACCTTTCCCTGTTTTGAGCTCTTGGTGCAATGGATGCTCTTTATCTGCACCTATCTTCAGGTATGCTCACGTCCTCAAGGTCTTGATCCTGTCTTCCATGGTTGAAAAATCAAGAAGATATCTCAGTGCTAAACAGGGAGTGTTTTTCATACACCCCAATATAACACGCATAGCTTCATTCTGTATTTTCACCAGCCTTTCATTCTGCATCATACGGACAGTAAGAATTGCTATGGCATGTTCAATTGGTGCCAGGACCAGTCCCTGAAACAGAAAGGTAAGTAGCCTCTACTTGATGTTGGCAGCTGTCATGATGATCAAAGATGTGGTCCTTAAAACACAGACTGCTATCAAACTAAACTCCTATGTATGTCATCAACTTGTTCCTGGTCACATTATCAGCTCCCAGTCATACAACCAGAGTTTCCTTGTTAACGATATGACTATTAAGGGTGATATGACTATTAGCGAATCAATTCAGAGGAAGAGATATGTTTACAGCACTCAGAAAAATTTACAAATAATCAACAACAGAAAAAAATATGGACCAAAGCAGGATCGAACCCGTACTCAGTGGCACAGCGCCCTGCCACGAAAAGCCAAACGCTAGGGAACACTGCCACTCAGCTAACTAAAAAATTAGCTTCGTAGGCAATGTCTTTCGCGCAGCTGTTCTCATGACTATAGCATAAGGCCACGATCACAGCTTGGAAATACATAGTGTATCTGTTTTTTTTATCCCCCGGATAGGGAAGGGCTGAATACTTGCGTTGCAGACAAACATTTAGGACGAAACAGCACGAATAGTAGTTTCCAGTGGTTTAGGCTGGAGACAAATAATCTATCTATCAATCTACTGACCTTTCGAGCCGTAGCCGGCCCATAGGGCGTAGACCAAGATACTCCTTCTCTTATCTGAATTTTTGTTCTAGCAGTTTTAAATTCTTTTAAAGATATTTTATCAAATCTCGCCATTTGTCTCTCTTCTATGCATACAGCTCTATCTCATTGAGGGAGCCGAATCCTGCTGCTCTTGCCTCTCTCATCAATGTTCTTCTCAGTGTCTCTCTAGGTCTTCCTCTTTTTCTCTTACCTGTTGTTTCCCATATGAGGGCTTGCTTTGCTATTCGGTTATTATCTCTTCTCATTACATGTCCAACATATGACCATCATCTTTTCTTTATTACTGAAGATATTAGTGATTGATTGGCGATTTCTCTAATTTCCTCGTTTGTTTTGAATTCGTTCCACGCTATACCAAGTATTTTCCTTAGACATTTATTTTCGAATGCGTTCAACTTTGTTTCTATATCTCTTGTTGTTTTCCAGCTTTCACATGCATACGTAAGGGTTGATAGTACATTTGTTTGAATAGTCTAAGTTTTGTGTTTGTGCTGATGAGTTTTGATTTCCACAACTTTTCAAGGCTTCTGAAAGACATTGCTGCTTTAGCTATTCTGATTCTAATTTCTTTGCTTGTATCCCCTTCTCGATCAATGTGACTTCCAAGATAGGTAAAGTAATCGATCTCTTCTACTGGTTTGTTTTCCATGTATATTTTGTCATCTGTTGGAATTAAACTTTTCATGACTTTAGTCTTTTCATGATTGATCTCAAGCCCAATTTTACTGGCTATTGATGATAGTTCATTTGTGTTTTCCAGCATCGTTTTTATCTGGCTGCTGATGAGAACTATGTCATCAGCAAAGTCGAGGTCCTCCAAATGGTCTCCTTGTATCCATTCGATGCCTTTATTACCAGTGCAGCATTTCTTCATTATGAAGTCCATAACAATTCCAAATAACAAGGGCGATAAAATACATCCTTGTTTAACCCCAGTTTCTATTGGGAAACATTCGCTCAGTCCTTCCTCTGTTCGAACTGCACATGTGTAACCATCATACATGTCTTTGATAATATTTATGATTTTTGATGGAAAGCCATATTGCTTCAAAATTTTCCATAAAGAATCTCTATGAATACTGTCAAATGCTTTTTTGAAGAATAGAGACAAATAATAATAAATGAATATTATTATAGAGGGAAACTTTCGAGGCGATAATCAGCAAATCAATTCAGAGGAAGAGGTATGTTTACAGCACTCGGAAAAATTGACAAATAATCAACAACAGAAAAAAATATGGACCAAAGCAGGATCGAACCCGTACTCAGTGGCACAGCGCCTTGCCACAATATGACTGTTACATGCAACTGAAGCTTTATTAGGATTCACCAAGGCACCTGATACTCCACACCAGGAAGAGATGCGTTCAAGTTCATTTTGTAGCGTGAAAGCAATTTCCTGTCTGTCTCTTCCCAGTAGATAGATTAGAATGGCATCAGCAAAAGTAATAGTTTTTCCGCTCTCACTCAGCTGTTGTTCCGTGAACGCTATTGTATACATGTTGGATTGAACTGGTGAAAATGGTGAATATTTTGGCAGCCCTGGACAAATTAATGTTGGTTCGGACAACCAATATCCACATCTGAGTATCAACTTCCTCTGAAACAGTGTTGCAGCTATCCAGCTGATGAGGAAGAGGTGCATCGCCAGTTTGAGGAGCTCTTGCATGAGGTGTTCAAACAGTACTCTGTTGTATGCATCTTCCAGATCTATAGCAGATGCACATCTCCTCTCATCTAAGAATCCTATGGAGACATGATAGGTGAAGACTGCTGCATTGAGTCATGTCTCTTTGTTATAACCTCTGAGTGAGGGTGGAAATGCGCGAATCTGTTCAAAGTGACATGTGAGTATACAGTCAACCATTTTTTCCAGTACTTTGCCCACAGTATTCTGCATTGTGATGATTCTGTAGGCACTGATCTGAGAGTGGTCCTTGTTTGGCTTTGGTAGTGGTAGTAAGTAGCCACTCATTATTAAATCTGAACCTTCTGAATGTTGGCATTAAACTCTTTGGCCAGTTTTTTCAAGTTGTCATCTAGATCACCTATGTCGTCATAGTGAACATCATCAAGACCAGGAGCAATGTTGTCTGACTTTTTAAGTGTTTTGCCAATGGCATCAGTTGTGATCATGAGATCGTCTACAGCACAACCTCCTCACACAATTCTGAAAGTGACTCCCTAATCCTCACATTGTTACAGCCTCATTTCTTTGGTCAGTCTGCTCAGTGTAGTGCACAAGCAGGTTCTTCCCCTTGCTTTCTACAGATTTGTGCCATGTCTGGCCAGTGCTCCCTGAAGTCTGGTAAGCCTCTGTGTTGTATTGTGTGAATGGCACTGGCTGTGATCATGAGATCTTCTCTCAGCCCAACCTCCTCACAGAATTCTGAGAGTAAAGTAAACTAAAGTACCCCCGTCATGCCAAGTGGCGTATAGGGAAATATGGTGTTAGTGACCCTATATTTTACAGACCTTCAGCACATGATTTTTGGGGTAATGTGGTTAGTATTACGCCCGTGCTGCTTTACTTTCCTAGAAAAAAATCCGGTACCCATTTAAGGCTGGGTGAACCTGGAAGCTGTCGGTTGGGATCGAACCCTACCCCTTGTCCGTGGTAGTCCAGTTCACTAACCACTGAGCTATCGCGGCTCCCGAATTCTGAGAGTGAATCCCTATTACTCATTGTTACAGCCTCATTTCTTAGGTCAATCTTCTTAATGTAGTGCACAAGCATGGCCCTCTCCTTGTTCTCATCAGATTTGTGCCATATCTGGCTTGTGCTGTGTAAATCTGGCATGCCTCTGTGTCATGTTCTGCCATTTATACTCTCATTTGGCCAGCAATTTTTCTGAGCACACTTTTTTGCATAAATGATCCCTCTTGTGATCCTTAGCCTGCTTAGCACATAATTTAAAGTGCATTTTATGGTCAACTGCTTCTTTCAGACTTTTCAAGAACTAAGGTTGTATTCTTCCATTCTTTCTGGCTTTCTGCCATGTTTTGATTGCTTGTCTATCATTCCACAATACTTCTTCGACTTCTTCATTCCATCAGGATCGCTGCATCTATCTCTCCTGCCTCCTGCAAGGGGCGCTATGTTTGCTATGTCTGATTTTGCCAACAATGTTCTGGTCTGTGCTCTCATAAAGGAATGTGTTGAGCTTGATTTTCTGGCTCTATTTCTGCTTTTCTCAGTTAGGATGACACAGGGACAATGATCACTTCTGTGGAATCTCAGTACACTAAACCTGCATGCTGATGCAAAGGTGGAAAAAAAAAAGTGACAGATCTATGATACTATCAGAGTCCAATGTTCAAGTGGTCATTTTGGTTGCCTTTCCATTATTCTATCTATCTATCTATCTATTGACCTTTCGAGCCGTAACCGGCCCATAGGGCGTAGACCAAGATACACCTTCTCCTATATGAATTTTTGTTCTAGCAGTTTTCTTTTAAAGATATTTTATCAAATCTCGCCATCTGTCTCTGTTCTGTGCAAGCAGTTCTATCTCATTGAGGGAGCCGATTCCTGCTGCTCTTGCCTCTCTCATCAATGTTCTTCTCAGTGTCTCCCTGGGTCTTCCTCTTTTTCTTTTACCTGTTGTTTCCCATATGAGGGCTTGCTTTGCTATTCGATTATTATCTCTTCTCATCACATGTCCAACGTATGACCATCGTCTTTTCTTTATTACTGAAGATATTAGTGGTTGATTGGCGATTTCTCTAATTTCCTCGTTTGTTTTGAATTCGTTCCATTCTATACCAAGTATTTTCCTTAGACATTTATTTTCGAATGCGTTCAACTTTGTTTCTATATCTCTTGTTGTTTTCCAGCTTTCACACGCATACGTAAGGTTATATTATTAAGAAAACACATTCTAATTCCAAAAAGCATTTACACTAAACAGAAGTTCATCCAAACCATCATTTTTCCAATATTCCTCTTCCTGTTTTAAGATGTGGTCTTCACATTTATTTCCATTATTCAAGCACACTAAATCAACCGACACCAGTGTGTTCTCTAGGTCTTCTCCCTGTTTCTGGGTAATGTTGTTACCTCTAGCAATAAAGTCTCCACAGAAAATGGCATTCTCCTCCTCAAATGCAAAGAGATTGTGCCATCATTGTGTGTCCACTTTCCCATTGTAAGCAACACATTTACATCCATGAAAGGAACTGGGGTCTGCATCCTAACCGCATGTACCTACAAGTCTCCATTGTCTCATCCATACATATCAGCCATGTTGTTTCGCATGAAGATGGCCCATCTAAGGTATCATCTACTGTAGACAATGAAATCCAGGGGAGCTAACTGTCCTATCACCAAGATGTGCTTCTTGCAAAACCATGATATCGGCGCCACACAGTAGCTTATCAAGAATGGGCTGTTGATTTATTGAAGTACAGTTCCAGTATGTAATACTTTAGGCCTAGCCTCTTGCACTTCAACTGATTTTTACACATTCCGGCATGCTTGCCTTATTTTTTTCCCCTCTTTGATGTTATTGTTTCTACCTTATTCTGTTTTGTTCCACCTCTAATCTCCTTGGCCGTCGATGAGACAACAAACAAACCTTTCTAACATGGGAGAACCAGCAAATGACACTTTGAGAGAGCCAAACATATGGCTTGATTGACGGGCTTATGGTGGCCGTATGAATAAACAATGTAACACCTCTGTAACCACAGTGCAATGTGTTAGAATTTCAGGTCTTTTATAGGAAAGTAAAGCAGCACGGGTTTAATACAGACCACATTGCCCCAAAAATCATGTACTGAAGGTCTGTAAAATTTATGGTCACTAACACCATATTCCCTGTACGCCACTTGGCGTGACGGGGGCTTTTTACTAACTTTACAAATCTATATATGCGTTGATTAATTCTTAGAAGTCTTTAGTTTAAAAAAAAAATATTTTGGGATATTTCAGGTTCCTTTTGTGGACAACCACAGTAGTTAATCTTTGGTTTGAACCTAGGCTTCGTATATTATTGAGAAAAGGTTTGGATGAACTTCTGTTTAGTGTAAATGCTTTTTGGAATTAGAATGTGTTTTCTTAATAATATAACCTAATTTCCTTGTTACTAAAAATAAACACTGACCTAAAACATGCAACATAAATAGTTACCAACAAGGACAAATGGGACAAAAATAAGAAGATTATTAAAAATCTTTAATACAGTCATTTACAACATTAATTTTTACATAAATTAATGAAAATAAATTGGAAAAGAATTAAAAAATGAGATAGTACACATTTAAAAAAACATATAAAATTGGCAAATTATAGTCAAATTGCTCTCTATTTTATACAGACAAATTTTCAACAACACATCTAATGTTAGAAAGGAAGGATACCATAATTATAGCTCGTTTCAAATCATGTGCCCAACTTCAAAACGCTATTACGCAGTAAACATTTGCTAAAAACTGTTGAAATTTTCCAAATGTTATTAGAATGCAAAAGACCCTTTAAATGTATATTTAACAAATATCTTGCAGCTGCAGTTTTCTTAAAGCGGCGAATTTCTTTGATGTTTGTCACAATTGTAAATTGTGAAGCCCTAAATAATAGAAATTACCGTAGTTGCTGGTCTATGATTAATTTTCACTAGGTAAAGGCCTGGCCGTAATGGGGAAATAACCTAATAAGACAAAACACCAGGAGAATTATTGTCTGCTCAGTTCGAGGACGGACGATAATATCAAGGTATACCTGTATGTCCAATTTTCATAGTTGTGTGGTCCTGAAAAGGACCGTTTGTTGAACTAATTTAAGGTAATATAGGGGCCAACATTGTGGGGGCTATATACTTTCATTCTGAATCAGACGAGTCTAAAAGATTAATAACTGTTTGGGGTTGAACATTCCACAAACCATCATTTTTCCAATATTCCTCTTCCTGTTTTAAGATGTGGTCTTCACATTTAGCCCAATAATCTTTGTCTATATTTAATAAAGCGAGATTAGCAAGAGTCTTTACATCGCATATTTTGAATGTCGTATTTTCATCTGTCACTTGTCCTTTTAATTTTGCCCAGATTAGTTCTATTGGATTTAAATGAGCATGGTAAGGTGGCAGCCTCAAACTTATATGACCGTGCTCTTGGATAATCTTATCTATTTGAAAAATCTTTGTCCTCTGTTTTTGCTTTACTAGAGATAGTAATTCAGGTTTTAAGTACATGTTATTAAATTGTATGTGCTCCTTTGTGAGCCATATCTTAATAGCATCTTTTGTACTGGATGACGTCGGGACTTTATCTTCAAGTGCAACAATGTTGTGGTATGCTGCATTGTCCATTATAAGGCAAGATGGTCGATCTAGTGATGGGAGAACAGAATTTTCAATCCAATGTCTAAATATGTGACCATTCATCTCAGAGTGATAATCCCGATTGTCTATGGATTTTGAAAGAAAAATGAGCTCTGCATTCTGTATTAGTCCATGTTGTCGACTACCTGCATGAGCAATTATCAAGCGCTGTCCTTTGCTGCTAGGTATTAATCTCTTAATCTTTCCATGACTGCCATTCCCTTTGGTTAGTGTGGTGAGCATTGATCCATGTTTCATCCAAGTACACAATATCATAACCTTGCTTGCGCACCTCTTTTACTTCACGTAAGTACTTGCTTCTCATGACTACTATATGTGGCTTCTCACAGATGATGTTTCGTCCATTGGAATACTTTCTGAATGTAAAAACTGCAGCTCTCACATTCCTCCATAATGTAGACTTTGATATTTCAATACTGTTGTTCTTTTTCAGCGATACTTTTAATTTTCTTATTGTAACAGTTTCATTCATACCCAACATTTTGCGAATTTCACTTCTAATAAGTTCACTATCGAAATTATCCAACATTTTTGCTCTTCCTTGTGATTTTGTATATTTTGACATTGACGGTCACGTGCTTGAATCCAGCGATTAAATGACCGTTTAGATAAATCCAAAATGTGTCTTGTCCTATTCTCAGGGTTTTCTAAAAAATGAAATAATCTTCCTCGTTTAGCCTGTTTGCAAAAATAGTCATACATTTTTATTGCGATGTTTTGTAAACTGCAGAATTTCATTTTAAGACTCATGATAAATGTTATCGTTCCACGTCTTCGCCGCTGAATCAACGGAAATGGAACACACAATGCCTCGTGTTTTCTACAAGTGTCTAATTGTGTCAGAAAACCCACGTTAAAAAAGCGTGCAATCACGTCAATTGTACCGTGTATGGATTTTTAATCGCTATTTTTAACTTAAAATACTGTAAACATTAAGTTTTGACTACATCAATGGGTCGTTATAAATTTATATAAATCAAATAAGCAACAATAATAACCAAATGTTTTTTTTTAATGAAATTAATTCCCTGTTGGGTTCTAATCATTATAACTTTACATGCAAATTTTGAAAAGCTTATAAAAAGCGGTTTAAAAGATATCGATTTTAAAAGTTGGGCACGAGTTATGAAACGGACTATAATTAAATTTTGTTAAATCATATACATAGTGTTATCATCATCATCATCAAGTACAGTGTCTGCTGGCTTAGGGGATCATGTTTTTCCACATCCTTCGATCTCAACAGTTATTTATCATTACCGTTGTTGACATTCTACCGAGACATTCTCTTAAGCTGTCTGGTATCTCTTCGCCCCTAGATTTTTCCACTTGTTACAATGTATTCCAGCTGTTCCCTTCTCATTACGTGGCCAAAAAATGATGATTGTTTCTTCATAATATTGGAAATTAGCTCTCTTTTTGCTTTGGCCTCTTTCACAATGTTTTCATTACTCTTCTTAGCTGTCCATGGTATTCTCAACATTCTTCTGTAAAACCACATTTCTACAGCCTCCAGTGTTTTTTGTGTCTGTTGTCCAATTGCCCATGATTTGCATCCATATGTTAAGACTGGCTCTACATAACATTTAAGAACTCTTTTTCTTGTTTCTATTGTCAAAAATGGATTGCACAGTATATTTCTCATTTTTTGAAAAGCTGCCTTTGCTTGAGCCATTCTGCACCTCACCTCTGTTGTACATCTACCATCTCAGGTTAACAAAGTTCCCAAATATTTAAATTCATTTACCTTTTTTTAATATTGTTTCAATTGTCTTTATTGTGCATTGCAGTGATGTCTTTTTCTTTGTTGTTACCATTACTTCCATCTTTTTGCTATTAAAGCTGGGTCCTTTATTTTTTGCTTTCTTTCCCCATAATGTCTAACATTTCTTGTAACTCATTTTCACTCTTAGCGATTAAGACTGTATCATCAGCATACCTTGGATTATTTATATTATGACCTCAAATTGTTATTCCAGGTATGCCCCTTATGGATCTTAAAATAATCTCACTATACATATTAAGCAAATCTGGTGACAGCACACAACCTTGCCTGATGCCCTGTTTTATTTGTTGAAACATTCCCAATTGATTTCCAGTTCTTAATACCGCTGTTTGTTGCCAATAGTTTTGGTAATTTCGTATAATGAGTTTGTGCTTTTATTACTTCGTGTTGTGTTTGACTTCTATTATTTTTATTATTAGCCACTCTTGACTTCCTGGACACTTTCTTATGTTAAATATCATACCTTCAACAATATTTAAAATTGACAAGGCTGGAGGTGCATTACAACACCAACTTCTGTTTATCTACACAAGTTTAATTGAGTACATAACTCTTGAATACTTAGATTATCTTCTAATTCTAAGTTACATATTATGTCAAGTCTACTTGGTGGTTTGGACAGCTGCACACTCACAAAATCCTAAACATACATATTGACACAAATTAAAAAATAGATCACCTTTTCACAATCCTAGCAAGTATATGAATCGCACACATCATGGAAAGTTTCACAGTTTCTGTCCAGGCTATCTCTACTTGGTTACGGAAGTGATCCTATAATAAGTGAAACTTTACACGTGTATTATATGGTTCTGGCTAGACTATCTTCCTCTAGCTAAATAATTCTGTCTTTCTCTCAGTGTGCTTGAGAGTGCATTTCTCTCTCCAAGCGTTTCCTTGTCTCTGGTTGACTTAGCTTATTGCCATTCCAACAGTTCTTCTACTTTTCTATTGTTGATCGCTCTTCTAAGCTCTAGTCTCTGGTTGACTTAGCTGAATGCCATTCCGGCAGATAGCTCCCTCAGATGTCTGAGTATTCCACTTCATCTGAGGGTCCAGGCTCTCGGTCCTTCTAAGGGTCTGGGCTTAATGCCCTCTTGGTGTTACCCGACCTCTCTCTTTCCCAAGTGGCTGTGTTCTTCTGAGTCTGGAGTTTATATATAACCCTCATATCTGGTCTTTGTTTATCCTCCTACGCAATATTTTTCTATTTTGATGTGGTGTCTGACGCCTATGCCTGTCTGGCTCATCCTAACCTATTTCTTTATATTCATCCACTCATGCATGACCTTGACCACCTGGTCAGTCTGTAGTTATTTTTAACCATTCTTCTCTACTTTTCTATACCAACCGACGGCTTCCGGGTTCACCCAGCCTTAAATGGGTACCGGATTTTTTTCTGGGAAAGTAAAGCGGCACGGACGTAATACCGACCACATTACCCCAAAAATCATGTGCCGAACGTCTGTAAAATTTATGGTCACTAACACCATATTCCCAATACGCCGCCACTTGGCGTGACAGGGGTACTTTACTTTTACTTTTTTACTTCTTCTCTAGTTGCTCAGAAACCATCTAAAAATACATTGCTATGACCTTGACTTTAATAAGTTCCCTTCTATAAAATCAGATACAGCTGGGATAAACTGAAGGCAGTCATTTATTTTCTTTACAAATTCAAACTATGGGTCAGTAATAGTTTTATCTATACCAACAAGTTTCTTTTTGAGCTCTTTAGTGATTTGAAGTTGTCATACTTCTTAGACTATGCCAAAGCTGTATATCTGGATGCTGTTTTTTATGTTCTTGAAATAATATAAAAGCATTAACTCAAAAATAATTAAAATGCTGCACTGGTAATAAAGGCATCAAATGGATTCAAGGAGACCATTTGGAGGACCTTGACTTTGCTGATGACATAGTTCTCATCAGCAGTCAGATAAAAACGATGCAGGAAAACACAAATGAACTATCATCAATAGCCAGCAAAATTGGGCTTGGATCAATCATGAAAAGACTAAAGTCATGAAAAGTTTAATTCCAACAGACGACAAAATATACATGGAAAACAAACCAGTGGAAGAGATCAATCACTTTATCTATCTTGGAAGTCACATTGATCGAGAAGGGGATACAAGCAAAGAAATTAGAATCAGAATAGCTAAAGCAGCAATGTCTTTCAGAAGCCTGGAAAAGTTGTGGAAATCAAAATTCATCAGCACTAACACAAAACTTAGACTATTCAAATCAAATGAACTACCAACCCTTACGTATGCGTGAGATAGCTGGAAAACAACAAGAGATATAGAAACAAAGTTGAATGCAGTCGAAAATAAATGTCTAAGAAAAATACTTGGTATAGTGTGGAACGAATTCAAAACAAACGAGGAAACTAGAGAAATCGCCAATCAATCACTAATATCTTCAGTAATAAAGAAAAGATGATGGTCACATGTTGGACATGTGATGAGAAGAGATAATAACCGAATAGCAAAGCAAGCCCTCATGTGGGAAACAACAGGTAAGAGAAAAAGAGGAAGACCCAGAGAGAGACACTGTGAAGAACATTGATGAGAGAGGCAAAAGCAGCAGGAATCGGCTCCCTCAATGAAATAGAGCTGTTTGAACAGAGACAAATGGCGAGATTTGATAAAATAGCTTTAAAAGAATTGAAAACTGCTAGAACAAAATTCAGATAAAAGGAGTATCTTGGTCTACGCCCTATGGGCCGGCTATGGCTCGAAAGGTCAATAGATAGATATTCTGCTTTTTATTTCTGTGGTGCATCTTCTATCTGATGTTATTATTGTGCCCAAGTATTTGACACGTTGCACTTGTTTCAAATTTGTCCTGTTTATTTTTATGTTGCATAATGGTGATGAGAGAGGCAAGAGCAGCAGGAATCGGCTCCCTCAATGAGATAGAACTGCTTGCACAGAACAGAGACAGATGGCGAGATTTGATAAAATATCTTTAAAAGAAAACTGCTAGAACAAAAATTCATATAGGAGAAGGTGTATCTTGGTCTACGCCCTATGGGCCGGTTACGGCTCGAAAGGCCAATAGATAGAGATAATGGTGATGATTGTTTCTTTGATATGACCATTACTTCTGCTTGCTTACTATTCAAACTGAATAGTAAACTTCTTTTACTATTATGTGTATCATTTCTTGTAGTTCATTCTCTGCCTCTGCTATTAAGACTGTATCATCCGCATATCGCAAATTATTTATGTTGCGACCATTGACTTTAATTCCTTTTATATCTACTATTGATCTCATAATATGTTTGCTGTAAAGTGAAAACAAATCCGGCAACAGAACACAGTCTTGTCTGACTCCTTGTTTTATATATTGGAATTGTCCTGCTTGGTTGCTAATTTGTATAGCTGCTGCTTGTTGTTTTTTGCCAGTACATGTTTTTTATGATTTGTATTTCCTTACCATCAATGTTTAATTTCTCCAGCATTTTGATTATTTCTACATGCTTTACTTTGTCAAATGCTTTTGTGTAGTCTATAAAGCACATATATAGATCTTTTTTTTTTTTATCTCTTTAGCTCTTTCTATCAATATTCTTAAGATGTATATTGCATTATTATTTAGAAACATAGCAGAACAAAAAAACATGCTTTCATTTGCCACACACACACATATACTTGTGATGTCAACATACCTCGTTCCAAGTATTGAGTTGTCAAATCAAGACCAATATCTCTGTCGTCCTTAGTTAACAATTCCTCATCTATGATGATATCTCACTATCGGTACTTAAATCCAAAACATGGATGTAGTCACAATAATTAGATGACACTTTATTAGTAAAACAATTAAATTTAGACATTCGAGATGAAGAGAACTGTCAGTTTCCCAAATGCCATCATGTCAGACAGAAATTTAGTGTGGTCTTAAGATTAAATTCAAATAAACTAAATTTGAAAAATATCACATTTTTTTTACATTTGATTAAAGTCTTACATTTTAATGTCGATATTATGTGATTTCTCATAATTTTTTCACGCCAAAAAACAGGCAAACTTTGTATTACCGATGGCTAAAATTTCTACAAAATTCATATAGACGTTTGGAAGTTAATTTTAAGAAGTTAAAAGAATGCATAAAGTCATGCAATTGATCCGTTTCCTGTAAAATTGTATTGTACAGCATAAATGTTTTTTAAAAAAAAATCAGATTCATTACAAATTACATGGATTCCATAACATATAGAAGTTATGGTGCGAGGCATACAGACAAACTCAATTTGGTAATGAAAGATTCATACAGGTAATGCAATATGACTAAGAGTCAACATAACATAAGTTAGTTCCATTTTAATAAAATATTAAGACAGTTAAAGACATTTTCTAAAAAAAAAAAAAAAATGGAAATTACGTTCAAACAAAGAGAGAGGAGAAAAGCTGTTTGAAATGACCAACATAATACAAAATAAGTGAGCTAAAAGTTAAAACAATCTTTCAAAAATAGATAAATAGTAAAAGTAAAAGTAAAGTACCCCCGTCATGCCAAGTGGCGTATAGGGAAATATGGTGTTAGACCCTATATTTTAAAGACCTTCAGCACATGATTTTTGGGGTAATGTGGTTGGTATTACGCCTGTGCTGTTTAACTTTCCCAGAAAAAAATCCGGTACCCATTTAAGGCTGGGTGAACCCGGAAGCCGTCGTTTGGGATTGAACCCTACCCCTTGTCCATTGTAGTCCAGTTCACTAACCACTGAGCTATCGCGGCTCCCAAAATAGATAAATGGACACTATAAATTGAACATGAAAGAATAAAATTTTAAAAAGCTGAAAAGAAACCATATAAGATCTATAGACATTATTGTACAAGAGAACCATAGGGTTTTGAAGTTTTATAGTAAAGGCAGAAAGATGTACATAAGATAATGACAGTTCATGAATAACTATCATAAGTTAACAGTGCACAAAGAATCACATTTAGCCCCCAAAATCTTACCTTGTGGATCAATCATTAGAGGCCATCTCCTAGATTTTGATACAATTATTCCATTGTCAACACTAAATGCATCAACAGGAAGGCCAGCAATATTCCATGCCCGAATTTGTACTGGCTCACCGAGCGTTGCATTGAGGGAGAACACCTTTGAACATGGAATTTTCCGCTTAACACACTGCTCGTGCCACTCTTTAGTCATCATCTGGACATGGAAATGAAAATTGAAGCTTTCTCTAAAGACTGGAATGTATTACATAAATAATTTATATGAACAGGAAGAAGACAAGACTAAGTTTATAGTTGATATTGGAATCAGAAAATAAAATGTAGGCATTAAAATAAAGCCGCTTTGGCACGCAAGGTTTCTGTTTTTGAGATTGTGGTTCTGCCCTATGTGCCATCTTCGGCTCGAAAGGACAATAGATAGATAGATTAAAAATAAAGCCTTTGATGTTGAAAACTTAAAAATTGAAGGCTATATTATGTCACCATCTAAGGTAAATTTTGAAAAATAACATTCATGTCATCATTGAAGTGATAATGAATCAACCATATATACTTCAACCTAGGAATTCCTGTTAACTATTTCCATCTGGTTCATCTAATAATAGCTGGGAATAGTGTACCCATCAGTTACAGCCTATCTAATATTAGTTGTTTGAAAGTTAAATCTTTAATTTAGGAGTTTAAATTGGAGTTGAAATTTAAATCTTTTTGTACTTCATCCAATCCACACTTTTGAAAATCTTTACCAGGTTTGTAACTAATCATGCCTGTGTTATTAGAAGCAGTTTTCATTGTGTTTTTAATCTGTTTCAAACGTGTGTTATTCCAAGTGATTGAATTTTAACTGATAAGAAAATGCCTTCCTTATAAACATAATTAATGGTTTACGACCAAACAAGTCTCAAAATTAATTTAGTCATGGATTATAGTTAAAAATGTAGAAGATGTATTTATCCACCACAAGGATGGAAGTTCGGATTCAGATTTTTCATTAAGTGATAATTTTTATCATCAGAACATATATTGCCAACATGAATTAACAACATGGCGGAAGTAAACAAACACGGGGTCGGTTTCATTATTGAAAGTAATACTGCCAAAAACATACTAGAAACAGACTACATCTCGGAAAGAATAATAAGTATCAAATTAGCAGAAAAAGGAGGAAATACCACTTACATTCAAACATATGCTCCATGCAACGACACATATAGTGAGGACAGCAAACAAGAATATTTTGATGAACTCTCAGTCACAATAAATAAAGTCAAAGACGCAGATAAATTGTTTGTACTAGGAGATTTCAACAGTAGAGTAGGACAAAGGAGAACACCATGGGAATTATACCTAGGACCATTTAGTGACATTAGAACAAAGTGTAACAGTAATGGCGAACACCTACTCAATATTTGTGCAGAACATGATCTTTATATAATAAACACGTTTAATCAGCACAATTGTAACCAAATACTTACTTAGTATAAATGGAATGACACGGACAAGGCCTCCCAAATTGATTTTATTTTGACTAGCAGACATCAAAGGAGGGACATAACAGACTCAAGATCTATACCAAATGCAATATTAGATACCGACCATAAGCCTGTTTTACTATGGCAAAAAAAATGGGTTAGGAAACAACAGATTGCAAGACCTCGGGCACAAAGAATAGATCTAAAAGCAATAAAGGATGTAAACGTACAAAAAGAAATAGAAGAATCCGTAACCAACAAATACCAAACCCGAATACAACCAACAAACGTAGAGGAAGCATGGAAACAGTTTAAAGAAGATGTAATAGAGTCAACACAAGAGAAATGCGGTCTGAAAAATATAGGAAAGAGCAGAAAGAAACTTACAAGATGGTGGAATGAAGTAGTAAAATCAGCAGTGAAACACAAGAAAGAAAAGTATAAAACGTGGCAACAGACAAAAACAACAGAAGACTACAATCACTATAGACAAGCCAGAAATGATAGCAAAAAGATCATAGAACAACAAAAGCAGACTCTTGCAAAGCATTTGGTGAAGAATTGGCAAGAACATGTAGAGAAGAACTAAGAGAATTTTTCAAAAGTGTAACAGCAATAAGAGTAAGAAATAATGATTATAACCCAACCACTATAATAAACGACATGAACGGTGGACCAATCAGCAGCTGGAAAAACATAATAATCAGATGGAGAGAATACTTTAAGGAACTATTAATCAGGGAAATACAAACGGAAACACAGAGTTTAAACATAGGCAGTACGACGAACCAGAACCAAATATTCTTAAAGCAGAAGTAGAATGGGCATTGAAGCACAATAAAAAGAACAAAGCAGCTGGTATAGATGGAATAACAACAGAAATGCTACTAGCCTGTAAGAAAACAGCTATAGATTGGCTTACTATAATATTCAATATGGCATGGGAAGAAAGAAAAGTCCCAGACGATTGGCAAAAAGCTATCATTGTCCCATTTTGGAAGAATAAAGGAAGCAAAAGGGGGTGTGAAATGTACAGAGGAATATCCCTATTGAGTCAAGTTGGTAAAATGTATGCTAAAATATTGGAGAGGAGAGTAAGATACATAATAGAACCTCAATTAAGTAATAATCAATTTGGATTCAGAAAAGCAAAAGCTGTACTGATGCTATATTTACATTGAGACAACTATGTGAAAAAAACAATAGAATATGACAGAAACCTAAATATAGTGTTTATAGATCAGGAAAAAGCGTTTCATCGCGTGGGCAGGAACAAATTTTGGCAAACTTTAGATACCTACGGGGTAGCAGGACAACTACTAGATAATATTAATGGCATTATATAAAAACAGTCAAAGTGACGTTAGAACATCGGAAGGTCTGTCAGAATGGTTTCAGGTTACAACAGGTGTAAGACAAGGATGTGTCCTCTCACCACTCCTCTTCATCATATATATGGACAAAATATATCAGGAAACAACCAACAATAAGGAAAAATCAAATAATAATATCATCATCATTGAGTGCCGTCTCCGCAACGAAGGTTGGCTACCATGGAGCGCCATTTTGCTCTATCTCTTGCTTTGATGGTGCAGGTTGTCATCGGTTGATTTGTCCATCTTTTGATGTTACTCGTCCATGTTAATCTTGGTCTGCCTCTGCCTCTTTTACCTTGTATTTTCCCCTCCAGGATCACTTTCAGTAGGCTGTTGTGTCTTTTAACATGGCCTAAGAATCGCATTTGTCTTGTTCTAATTGTGTTCAGAAGTTCTCTTTTCATTTTTAGTTGTTTTAAGACTTTGTCGTTTGTTTTCTTTTCCTTCCATCCAATTCTACCTATTCTTCTATATATCCACATTTCAAAGGCTTCAATTCTCTGTTCTGTTTTCTTGTCTAATGTCCATGTTTCAGCACCATATAGGAATATTGAGAAGATGTAACATTTTGCTATTCTTAGTTTTAGCTCTGGTGTTATTTGTTTTGATGTTAGTATGTCCTTCATGACATTAAAATTACTTTTTGCCATTCCTATTCTTTTGTTTATTTCAGTTGTACATTTTCCATCACTGGTTATAGTATGTCCAAGGTAGTTATAGTTCTGAACTGTCTCAAGGTCTATTCCTTCAATTTTGATATCCACTTGTGGGTTTTGAGTATTTTCTTTGTTTATGATCATAGTTTTAGTCTTTTTGATATTCATATCTAGTCCATATTTTTTGCTTGTCGTGTTTATTTCATTAAGTAATTGTTGTAGGTCTTTAGGATTTTCTGCTAGTAGTACAGTATTGTCAGCATATCTTAGGTTATTGATTATCTTTCCATTAATTTGTAGGCCTGGCATCTCTATGATGTTTTTAAAGATTTGCTCAGTGTATAGATTGAACAAGCTTGGTGATAGGATGCATCCTTGTCTTACTCCTCTTTTTATATCAATGGGTGTAGAGAACTCTTTGTTATATTTTATTAAATAATAATATAGAGGTAGATAATTCCAACATCAACGAGCTACTGTTCGCAGATGACCAATGCCTAATATATGAGGATGAAAACCTGCTACAACAGCATATAACATCTCTAGATAAAAGTTGCACAAACTACAGTATGAAAATTAACACAGCAAAATAGAGCTATGAGAATAAGTAAATTAAGACACCCATTAAACATTAAGATCAAAGATAAAGAAATAAAACAAGTAGAAGAATTCAAGTATTTGGGCACAATGTTCACAGAAGATGGAAAACTAGACAGAGAAATTGACTTGAGAATACAAAAAGCAAATGCTGTTACATACCAGCTTTCACCATTGCTAAGACATCCAAACATTTCTATGCCAGCTAAACAACAAATGATAAATAGCATTTTCATACCAACTTTGTGCTATGAAAGTCAAACATGGACCCTTTCTAAATCACAATTAAGAAAGATCAATTCATGTGAGATGCGATGCTTGAGAAAAGTAACAAACAACACAAGAAGAGATAGAATACCAAATGATACCATAAGAAAAATGGTAGGAACAAAACCCTGTCAAGAATATACAGAACAACAACAATTTAAATGGTTTGGCCACCTGGTCAGAATGAATCCTCACCAATCACCATCAAGGGCGTTCTTCTCGAGAATGCATGGAAAAAGACCAAGAGGAAGACCCAGAAGAAGATGGATAGATGCAGTGACAGAGACATGTAACAGCAAAGGAAAATCACTAATTCATACAATTCAAGCAGCTCAAGAACGACAAATGATATAAAGCACGACACCTTTTAGGAATCAGTGAAAAGAGAAAAAAAGAAGAAGTAAGGGAGCATTGCCCGTTCCTTCCTCTAGCTCTAGAAATAGCAGGTCAATCATGTAATTTTTTATTTTTAACTTTGGTAAAAAAAATATTATTGTGAATACTTTTTATAAGGCATTAATTTAATTCTAAACATTTTTTTAATGACTTCCAGTCGATATGGCGGATAGGCGACAGGGATATGTTGAGGCACTGTCTGAAAAGTGTTCCTTGGTGCAGTTTCCTCATATTCAAGTCTGGCTTGCTGCCGGAGCTACTGAGTAGTGCTCTATGCACATCGTGAGCTGTGTGTTACATCCGGATGGTGTTTCTATATTCAGATTGCTTACAATGAATGATGATATCATATGATGGACAGTTCAGATGTGTTCACTGTCGGTGCTATAATATGCGATGGGTCTTTTGACATGTGCTGTGTTTGCTATGATGGGAACTCCAATTGCCTTTCCTTGTTTGGATATTCAATAAGATGTTAATTTGGAGGATTCCACCGCCATGGACAGTTGAGCAATTATGGATTTTCATTCATTTGCAGTGATACCGGGGCCTTTGAATAACCATAACCATAAAAATTTGGTATATGATACATAACAGTAATATGTGGATTAAAAAAAATATATTGTCACATTATGGTGTGAACGTTGTCTCATGTTTTTTTTGTGTGCTGAAATTGGCATAAGATCATAACAATAAAAAAAAAAATTACAAACATTTTATTTTTAACTCTTTCAGGTCCGGCGCCAAGTCCTCGGCATGATCCGTTTGGACAACACCGATATGTCGGACATTTTGGATGTAGCTGAATATTTGTTTCGTTTTCACCGAATTTCATTTTTGTTTCAACCAATACTTGATTTCAAGTCGTGAGAGTTATTTTCCTTGATCTTCCGGTGCGGACCATCGTGTTTCGACGATTGATTCTTTAAAAATTATTCATTTATATTGATTGTTTATTTTTCTGAAATTTCTGTCACAAAATGGCCACGCCCACTGCTGGTAGTTCTTGCAGTACATCTCGCCCAAAACGATATAGTACAGAACAAGCGAGATCTATGTTCGAAACATTGTTATTTAGTGAATCAGAAATGGACTATTCAGATTCAGACGAGAGTTTTAGTTTTTGTGGTGATAGTCATGATAATCGTAGTGGTAAGTCGAGTGGTAAGAAACCAAGACTCGCTAACTCTTGTTTATTTTTAGCTGGTCGATGCCTCCAGTCCAGCACTATCAGTGACTCAGAGGAATTTAGTGGCAGTGATTCTGACGATGAAACTGATACTATTCTGTCAGTCAAAGCTGACAGGACAGATGTGGCTAGGAAGCCTGCTGATGGGTGGCATCAAGCCAGAGATGGAGATACCATAGGAAAATCTAGCTTCCAAAATATAAATTCTGGATGTAAGTTAGATCTTCCAGAAAATGCTTCACCTTCCAAGTATTTTCTGAGCCTGTTGACTGACACAATTGTTGACAATCTGATTCAAAATATCAACAGTTATGCTCAGCAAAAAATGGAATTGAGTACTCCTGTACGCAGGTATTCCAGTTTTGCTAAATGGACACCGCTGGACTTTGCGACTCAATCACTGGATACGTTTTCAACCTCCTGGTATATTTTGGTACGGACGCAGCTTACAGGCCTGAAACAGACCCACATTCATCACATGCTGTCAAAGTTTTCGACATGTTACTGGAAGGCATCACAGATCATCATCATTTGTTTGCTGACCAGTATTATACTTCCCTGCCACTTGTTAATTTCTGCGGCAGAAAAATCACAACTACACTGGAACGCTAAATTCTAACAAACGCAGATTTCCAGCAGAAGTCAAAAATAAAAAAATATCAGTGAATCAGGCAGAGTGGTTCATCAATTATGAGGAGCAAGTTATGTGTGTCAGCTGGAGGGATAAAAAATCCAAAAAGCCCTGCCAATTGGTGACAACACATGGAAGTGTCACATATGTGGTCAGAAATGAAGGTAAGAGTCAAGTCAGGAAGCCATCACCCATCCATAGCTACAACCACTCAATGAATGGATGTGACAGAGTAGACCAGATGATCTCATATTATGGGAACCACACAAGGAAGACAGTCAAGTGGTGGAAGAAAATATTTATGTGGATGATTGATATCACACAATTCAATGCTCATATTTTATATAACTTGAGCCGCCCTAACACCGAAAAGCCTATGCCTTTTGCAGATTTCAAGGAGCTGCTTATTTATGATTTGTGTAGCATAGTAGGAGCAGAGACACCTATTCCTAACAACCTTCTTCAAGTTGATTTATCCAAGCCGGGGAAAAAATGGAACATGAAGCCGCAGAGATATCAGGGTGCCATCCATCTCATTGATTTTGATGGGAAAGACCTGCAGTGTGTTCATTGTTCGGAGCAGCGGAAAGTAAGAAAACGAAGCAGCTATTATTGTACAGGTTGTCCGGATAAGCCACATCTGTGCGCTAAAACATGCTTTAGGGAATATCACACACAATAAGTACATATGTGTCAATAAAAATACTAAACTTGATTTGTAAATAATATTGCTGTGATGTACAAAAATTTGAAAATTTTTTATTCTGGGATCATTTATAAAAATGTGCATAATTTTGTTATTTCTGGACATAAATTCATCAAATAAACTGTATTTTCGAGGAATTTGGATTATGTTGTGTAATATTTCAAGACAAATGGATAGCAACACATATCTGGATGGAAATGGGTAAGTGAAATACAATATTTTAAATTTAAAATTATCTACCTTGAATATTTTTTGTGTGTTTAATATAACTATTCCTTTAAATAATAACATATCAGAAATATATTGCTATTTTCATTCTCTGTATCCATTTCCCTTTCCAGTGATATATAACACATGTCACATTTATCTCAATTATTGTGTGAAGTAGTCAAATGAAAAAGGTATAAGGTAAAATTTCTGGAAACAGGAAAAAAAATCGAGTTTTCTGGTCCAAATCTGAAAATTCCTGTTTCCTGTTCTGGTCCTGAAAGAGTTAAACATAAGCATTGAAAACTTGATGAGTTTGTTTTTAAATGAATATATTTTACAAAAAACAACATTTACTGTGCTACTGATGGGCTTAAACATGTAAATATCATTTCAAGTGCAGTGTTTGTTTTTATACTTTTCAATTTTATTTGTTTCTTTATCAGGTTTTTCAGTTACTTTTTGCACTTTTCTAGAAAAAAATGCATTTGTAAATATGTTTTATAAAAAATTCATTTAAATAAACACATTTTAATATAAAATACATCTTATTAATGTTTGAGGTAAAAAAGTTGTTATGATATAAATATATGCACCTATGCCCTAATTTTTTTTCTTAAAAATTCTCTGTAAAAACTGATTTTTTTAGCTAGTACAGTAAGAGTTGAATAGCAGTGACAGAGCATGAGAAACAAGATATGATAGATATAATAGTAAAAGAAAGCAACAAGAAAGGTCTCAGTCTGAATAGTAAGAAAACAGAAATAATGGTTATAATGAAGAAACAATCATTACCATCATGCAGCATAAAAATAAACAAGACAAATCTGAAACAAGTGCAACGTTTGAAATACTTGGGCACAGTGATAACATCAGATGGAAGATGCAACACAGAAATAAAAAGCAGAATAGCTGAGGCCAAAATAGCATTTCAGAAAATGAAAAATATCTTATGCAACAAATCTATGTCAAAAGAAATGAGAAAGAGAGTTCATCGATGCTATATAGAACCAATTCTGACCTATGGAAGCGAATCATGGACAATAGACAAATAAATGAAAAGACAATTAGAGGCCACAGAGATGGGATTTCTCAGCAGAATGTTGAAAGTTCCCTGGGCCGCTAAAAAGACCAATGAGAAAGTTATTAAAGAGGCCAACACAAAAAGGGAGCTCTTAAAAAACATCAGAAAGAAGCAATCAACATTTTTTGGCACGTCATGAGAAGAGGAAAGTTGGAATACTTGGTTACAACTGGCAAAATAAAAGGATAGAGAGATCGCGGACGACAAAGAGAGAAAATACTGTATAGCTTGGGGTGTCATGGCATGGAAAACAGTCAACAACTGAACTCATACGATGCACTGTGGATAGAAGATTGTGGAAGGACATAATCGTCAACGCCAACCGGTACGGCACATGATGATGATGATGACAGTTAGAGTTAATATAAAAGACTGACCCCAGCACACAATAACATAAGATAAATAGCATTTGTGGTACAGATATCAAGTATCAACTGGAATGATAAAAAAAAAACAATGAATTTTCTAATGTCTAAATAAACAGAAAATTAAAAATGAAAATGACTAAAAGTTATATTTACTTAACACTACTCTACAGGGTGTTAGGCAAGGTTGTGTGCTGTCACCAGATTAATTTAATATGTATAGTGAGATTATTTTAAGATCCATAAGGGGCATGCCCAGTATAACAATTTGAGGTCATAATATAAATAACCTCAGGGACACTGATGATACAATCTCGATCACTAAGAGTGAAAACGAGTTACAAGAAATGTGGACATTATAGCGAAGGAGAGCAAAAATAAGTGACTCAGTCTTAATAGCAAAAAGACAGAAGTAATGGTAGCAACAAAGAAAAAGACATCACCACAATGCACAATAAAGACAAGTTGGACAATATTAAAACAGGTAAATGAATTTAAATATCTGGGAACAATGTGAACTTCAGATGGTAGATGTACAACACAGGTGAGATAGCTCAGGGAAAAGCAGCTTTCTAAACAGTGAGGAAGATACTGTGCAATCCATTTTTGACAATAGAAACAAAAAAAAAAAAAAGTTCTTAAATGTTATGTAGAGCCAGTCTTAACATATGGATGTGAATCGTGGACAATAGGACAACAGACACAAAAATCACTGGAGGCTGTAGAAATATGGTTTTACAGAATAATGTTGAGAATACCAAAGACAACTAAGAAGAGTAATAAAAAGATTCTGAAAGAGGCCAAAGCAAAAAAGAGAGCTAATATCCAATATTAGAAAGAAACAATTATCATTTTTTGGCCATGTAATGAGAAGGGAACAGCTGGAATATATTGTGACAACTGGGAAAATTGAGGGATGAAGAGATAGAGGGAAGCAAAGAGAAAAGATACCAGAAAGCTTAAGAGAATGGCTTGGCACGAAGATCAACAACAGAAATGATAAATAACTGTAGAGATCGAAAGTTGTGGAGAGACAGATCACCTATGCAAGCAGGCATGGTACTTGATGATTATGATTCTATGGTACATAGGCTTTGGCGCTGAAAAGTTGATGAAAGACAATGGAGATCTTAGTAATTTAGTTATATAGTTAAATAGGAGACTGAACTCATGGAAGGAAAATAAATAAATCAATTTGAGAAAATATAAGGAGATGATACATTTTGAAAAAGGTAAAGATTAGACAAGTTAAACATCTTGTAAATATAACGAGATCTGACATCATGTTAGAGATCATATATCAGAGAAAGGTAGACAGAACATGAGCAAGATATTGGTGGGAGAGTAACATTAAAAGGTGAACCTTTAACAGTCTTAGGAACGTTGGTGGCTGAGTGGTTTGAGCTACTGTGACATTTTTTTTTCCGACTGTCAAGGTTTTATGGTTCACCCAGCCTCTAAAAATTGGTACAAGATATTTTTGGTAGTATTTAAAAAATTAAAATATGTAAATACATGATCCCACTATTTATAGCAGCTATAAATAAAACAGGTTGAATTAAATGACTGATACAGTTAGAATCTTTTGAATTTTCATACATGAAGACACAACAATTATACCTGTCTGAAGTCCACAGTGAAGGCCCCTTGATAGGCAACTACGCCGGAAGCAATAAGAACGTCACCGGTAATGTTGATGTAAAGTTCTCCAAGTGAATGTGCAGCTTCTGTCCACCTGTCTTTCTCACCTCCTAGGCCCCCAATCAACTTTTCTGCTCTGTCTAGCTTTTTTGAACAAAGGTCAATGTTATCTTCAAGGTCTTTCTTCTTCTGGGTCATCACTTCAAACTCGTCATTCAGGGCTTGGAGCTTGTCTGTCACCTAAAAGCGACATTAAAAGTCAAAAGTGATTCAATTTAAAAACTTGTACTTCTTAACTCTTTATCTCTTAAGAAATACAACCAGTAATTAATCAGTTAAATAGTATAAATAGATTTATTTTGTTTCCATTCAGATTATTTGTTTCTTTTTTTCTGAAACACTAGTTTATTTTAATATAAAAAAGAAAGTAGTAGTAAAAAAAGAAACAGTTCTTGATGTATGTATTTATGAAAAGAAGTAGTTCTAATTTTATAGATATTAATTATACTTGACTGACCTAGCTGTAAAATGTATTTTTATATTTCATCAACAATATTAATTTTCTTTTGTATAATTGACAGCTTTTGATTCATAAGGCCACTAATAGAAATTACCAAAAATAAGAATTTGTTCAGAGCAAATTTCTCAACCCCGGCTAAAGTAAAGCTATTCTTTTTAAATTCGTTATTAACTATTTTATACCATGTCATTCTTGGCCTTCATCTTGTTTTTTTACAATCTGAAGTCCAGGGAAGGGCTATCTTTGACATAATTTTTTGTAGGTGTTATGAAAACATAGAAAGACATAGCATAAAAAAATATAATCTTTAATTAAGAGAAAAATGTAGAAACATGTTTGTCATGTGATGAGAAGAGACAACAAAGAATCCCAAATCAAGTCCTTAAGTTAAAATGCACACCTACATAAACTAAACTAAGATTTAGATAATCTAAACTCACAGTTAGATACTCTAAACTCAAAGAAAGAACAGCTAAATTTAGATTATAAATGTTAACAAAATATGATAAAAATAATTAAATTAGAAAATGATTCTTTGTAACATGACAATAATGATTGAAATAACTTATTAGGATCTAACTAATTAAGAAAAAAAGAGATTCTAATTAGCAAGACCAAAAAGTAGTAGATATTAAAAAAAATAAGATAGTTATCTAAAAACTGAATTTGCAATAAAGGCATGATTGATTTTTGTCCAGAATGATTGTCAGCAAACTAAATCATTGATATTAACTAAAACAAAAAACCTTGAATGAAGTTTAAGGTTAAAAAATAAATAATAAATTAAAGAAAACAAAAATACATATTATGTTTACCGCTTGCAATTGTGATCTTTTTGCATTAAGTTTTTCCATTTGCATGCCAAGTTCTGCTTCTGCCTCTGCCAGTTTGGCTTTCTTAGGTGCTACAACTCTGCACACTTTATCATAGATATCCATGGCACGAACCCACTTGCATAGACCTTCGCATGCAGTTGAGGCATTTCTAATCAAAGCTGGGTCAAATTCTGGATTGGCTATATATCTGCAGAAAACATTTAGTATTCAATCAAATCAGAGAAAATTATCAAGATTATTTTTATCAACTATGGCAGAATCAATTTCTAAACTGGTCCCAAATTCTAATGAAATAGATACTACCATTTTTAAAGCAATTTACTTTGAAATTGTGTCAGGTTGGGTAATTTTACCTGCTACTGTATGCAGCAGACAGTGCAACCTGCAGCTGCCCTGCTGCCTTGCAGGTATGCTCAGGAGAGTAAAAGGCTAAGGGAGGGTAAAGTAAAACAATCCCACTGCCTTGTGGGTGAGACTTTTAAAGGCTAGCAGAGTCAACCATAAACAAACTGATGGAAGGCAACAGAAAACTACCATCATAACTTCCTTGTATAACCTACAAGCTAGGTTCATCAAGCTACTGTAAGCAAGATAAAGATAAAACAGACACTGAGAATAAGAACTTGGAACATTGGAAAACCCATACAAAAGGGAAAACTGTAAAACATCAAACAGGAAATGAAAAGAGCAGATTTACATTTATTGGAACTGTGTGAAATGAGATACACTGGATCAGGGGAGATATATTCTGATGAACATAATATTGTCTATTCTGGATGTACTGAATACCAAAGAGGAGTAGATATCATCTTGGATGGAGAAAGAGCAAAAACAGTTAAAGCATTTGGGAAATATCTGATAGAGTCCTTTTAGCAAAATTGAATGGAATGAAAATAGATATTAATCTCATACAAGTTTATGCACCAACAGCAGTCTAGAGGAAATAATTGATAACATTTTACCATGAGCTTAATATGGCACTGCATCAATGCAAACCACATGAAAACACCATAGTTCTAAGGGATCTCAACGCAAAAGTAGGAAAGGAAAGAGTTGAATAAAGGGTTAGTTACTATGGCTTAGGAGAGAGAAATGAAAGAAGTGACAAACTTGTTGATTAGGCAAGAACATACAACATGATGATAGGAAACACCTGGTTTAAACAACATCCAAGATGTCAGTGGGAGCCGCGATAGCTCAGTGGTTAGTGAACTGGACTACAAAGGACAAGGGGTAGGGTTCGATCCCAACCGACGGCTTTCGGGTTCACCCAGCCTTAAATGGGTACCGTATTTTTTTCTGGGAAAGTAAAGCAGCACGGGTGTAATACCGACCACATTACCCCAAAAATCATGTGCTGAAGGTCTGTAAAATATAGGGTCACTAACACCATATTTCCCTATACACCACTTGGATTTGACGGGGGTACTTTACTTTTTTACTTTTACAAGACGTTTGTGGACATGGAAAAGCCCATGAGATAATGCACATAATCAAATCAACTACATAATGATAAATAATAGATTTATAAATAGTCTGGTATGTGTGAAAACTAGACCAGGAGCAGATTACAATAGTGTTCATGTACCGGTTGTGGGAAAGCTTAGAGTAAAACTAAAAACAGTAAAACAGAGCCTCAGTTAATATCAAGTTAAATTTAGGTCTACTCAAATCAGACAAAAGGTTACAAGACAAATCTAACATCACAATACAGAACCAGTACAATGCATTAAAGAAGATATCAAGCATCGATGAACAGTGGAAAATGCTAAAAGTACCAATGCAGCAAACATCAAAAGAGTTCATCTCACCAGTAAGACCAACTTCAAGAAAGATATGGATGATAGATGCCATTTTACTGCTAATGGATACAAGAAGAAGAAATAAGGATAACAAAAGAGTAAAAGAGATTAATTAAAGAAATTGTAATAAAATTCAATAAAGCAAATGAAGCATGGCTAAAACAGAGAGATGCAAGGAGATTAAAATGCGAAAAAGAAAGAGATGCCAAAGATATATACAAACAAACTGATGAATTAGCAGGAAGAAAAACACAATAAAAAACAGGATGTTTAAGATCAAAGGAAGGAGAACTGTTGATTGAACAAAAAGGCATAAGGAAATGATTGACAGAATACATTAAATATCTTTATGATGATGAATGAACAGAAGTAAATATTAAGGATAATGGGGAAGGACCATCTATACTCAAAGAAAAAGTGGAAGACACCTTGCACAATATGAAAGCAGGAAAAGCCCCAGGACCAGATAATATAACTAAAGTAGAGATTGAACTCAGGGGTGATTTTGGAAAAGAAATAATAATAAAAATGTTTAATGATATATATATACAGTGGATATATACCAAACGACCTATTAAAATCAATATTCAAAGCACTACCAAAGAAATCTGGTATAACTGAATGTGATGATCATTGCACAATAAACCTTATGAGTTACATGACTAAGATATTACTAAGAATCATCATGCGAAGACTGTAAAACAAAATCAGTCCAGAAAATCAACTGGACAATAGTGATGAACAGTGTGGTTTTGTTGGAGGTAAAGGTACTAACATTGCCGTATACATCATAAGATCTTTAGAAGAAACAGCCATAGAGGTGAAAACAGAACAATACCTATGTTTAATAGATTATAACAAAGCATTTGACAGAGTGCTACAACTCTGAACAACGTTAAGAAATAATACGAATTTTAGAAGGCATAAACATTGACAGCAAAGATCTATGAATAATAAAGAACATGTACTGGTAACAAACAGTGGCCATAAGAACTGGAAAACAATTGGGAATGTTTTAACAAATAAAATAGGGTGTTAGACAAGGTTGTGTGCTGTCACCAGATTTATTTAATATGTATAGTGAGATTATTTTAAGATCAATAAATGACATGCCTGGAATAACAATTGGAAGTCATAGTATAAATAACCTCAGGGACACTGATGAATTGCTAAAAAGAGATGCAGAATAGCTCAGGCGAAAGCAGCTTTTAAAAAAATGAAGATACTGTGCAATCCATTTTTGACAACAGAAACAAGAAAAAGAGTGAAGAAGAATGTTGAGACTATCATGGACAGCTAAGAAGAGTAATAAAAAGATTCTGAAAGAGGCCAAAGCAAAAAAAGAGAGCTAATTTCCAATATTAGGAAGAAACAATCATCATTTTTTGGCCATGTAATGAGAAGGTGAAATGACCTTGATAGAAATGAACTATCATCAATAGCCAGCAAAATTGGGCTTGAGATCAATCATGAAAAGACTAAAGTCATGAAAAGTTTAATTTCAACAGACGACAAAATATACATGGAAAACAAACCAGTGGAAGAGATCAATCACTTTATCTATCTTGGAAGTCACATTGATCGAGAAGGGGATACAAGTAAAGAAATTAGAATCAGAATAGCTAAAGCAGCAATGTCTTTCAGAAGCCTTGAAAAGTTGTGGAAATCAAAACTCATCAGCACAAACACAAAACTTAGACTATTTAAATCAAATGTACTATCAACCCCTAATATGCGTGTGAAAGCTGGAAAACAACAAGAGATATAGAAACAAAGTTTAATGCATTTGAAAATAAATGTCTAAGGAAAATACTTGGTATAGCGTGGAACGAATTCAAAACAAATGAGGAAATTAGATAAATCGCCAATCAACCATTAATATCTTCAGTAATAAAGAAAAGACGATGGTCATATGTTGGACATGTGATGAGAAGAGATAATAACCGAATAGCAAAGCAAGCCCTCATGTGGGAAATAACAGGTAGGAGAAAAAGAGGAAGACCCAGAGAGACACTGAGAAGAACATTGATGAGAGAGGCAAGAGCAGCAGGATTCGGCTCCCTCAATGAGATAGAGCTGTTTGCACAGAACAGAGACAAATGGTGAGATTTGATAAAATATCTTTAAAAGAATTTAAAACTGCTAGAACAGAAATTCAGATAAGAGAAGGAGTATCTTGGTCTACGCCCTATGGGCCGGCTACGGCTCGAAATGTCAATAGATAGATAGATAGAAAGAATGAGAAGGTAACAGCTGGAACATTGTGCAGTTGAAAAAATCGAGGAACAAAGAGATAGAGGGAAGCAAAGAGAAAAGATACCAGACAGCTTATGAGAATGGCTTTGCAGAAGGTCAACAACAGAAATAATACTCTGAACTCACCTCTTCACATTCTTCCTGTGAAGTGTCCACCTGCTCCCCATCACTCACTCACCTCACTTCTCACCCCCACTGTTACACATTTTCACCTCCACTGTTACAAAAGATATGTTATTAGCAAAGCCTAAATCATCAAGTTACTTGGTCAGTGACCAGTGGATTCTATTTCTGTTGTTTTGGGTTATTTTCATAATCCAATCTATGGCCAGTAGAAATAGAAATGCAGACAGACGGCATCACTGCCTTACTCCTGTTCTTATTTCAAATGCTTCTATAAGCAGCCCTTCATGCACCACACTACATTTCATTCCTTCATCCGTTGTTTTTATCAGGTTAATAAACTTTATGGGGATTCCATAATGACTCAGCAACTTCCAAAGCATTCCTCTGTCCAAACTATCAAATGCCTTTTCATAATCTATGAATCCAATATAAGGTGGGGGCTGTAGTTCTAAACTTTGTTCAACTATTATACGTAGAGTAGTTATTTGATCAGCACATGATCTGTTCTTCCTAAAACCTGCTTGTTCATCTCTCAATTGTTTCTCTATGGCCTCTTTTAGTCTCTCCAGAATGATTCTGCTTAATATTTTTCCTGACACTGATAGTATCATAATTTCCTTATAATTTGTGCACTCCTGTAAACTTCCTTTCTTTTGTATTTTGATAATATAACCTTCTTTCCAGTCTTTAGGTATTTCTTCCCTCTCTCAAATTTTATCTAATAGAGTATGTAATATCTTGGTAGAGGTGTTAATATCAGTTTTGATGGCTTCTGAAGGAATTTCATCTGGTCCTGTTGCTTTACCATTTTTTAATAGCTTGATGGCTTTCATTATTTCTTCTTTGCTTGGTTTTCCACAGTTAATGTGTAACTCTTCTTCTGCTGGTAGTATATCTGAAGGATTATTTGAACCGGTCTGTTTCAAAGTTCTTCAAAGTGCTCTTTCCATCTCTCTATTTGTTCCCTTATATTACTAAGCAGATTTCCTTTCTTATATTTAATAAAGGCATTGATCTGTTTGTATTTTCCACTTAATTTCTTTGTGCTGTTGTACAGTTCTTTCATATCCTCATTATTTTTGCTTCCTCTGCCTCTTTAGCTAGTTCATCTATATATTTCCTCTTATCCCTTTTCATGCATCTTCTCACTTCTTTGTTCACCTCTGTGTAAGCTTCCTGTGTCTTGGCTTTATTACTTCTCGTTTTGCTTTTATTTATGTCTGCTTTCTTGTTCTTTCTTTCTTTAATTTTATCCAGGGTCTCTGCTGTCATCCATGCCTTATTCTGGCATTCTCTTTTCCTCAGCATTTCTTCGCATGTCTCTTTCCATATATCCTTTACCTGTTTCCAGTGATCTTTATTTATTGTATTTTCTAGTTGTTGGAGGACTTGGTATTTGTTTGATATTGTGACTGCAAATTTATCTTTAATTCCTTGTTCTATAAGAACCACTACATTGAAATACTTTCTACCCTTATTTGTTGTAGTATATCTTTTTAGTTTAAGTTTAAATTTTGCTATCAGAAGATGATGATCTGAAGCTGCATCTGCCACCTCTATATACTTTTTACATCCTGTAAGGATGACTTAAACTTATTATTAATACATATGTGATCAATTTGATTTTCCATTCTACGATCTGGTGACACCCATGTAGCTTTATGTATTCTTTTATGTTTAAATATTGCTTCTCTTAGGCTCACCTTGATTAAGGGCACAGAAATTCACAAATATCTCTCCATTCTTGTTTATATCTCCAAGTCCATGTTTTCCCATAATCTCTTCGAAGCCTCTGTTGTCTTATCCTACTTTAGTATTTAGATCTCCTATCAAGATTATAATATCCTTGGCTTGTCTTTCATCCATCTGACATTATAACTATTATAGAATTCATCTTTAACTAAATCATTCTTATCATTGGTTGGTGCATAGCATTGGATAATGTGTAATTTTATTTTGTTTTTTGTTGTTTTAAATGTTGCTCTCATTAGTCTTGGCCCTACTGCTTCCCATTCTATTAGTGTCTTCTTTGTATTCCTTGATAACATTATAGCTACCCCTTCACTATATTGTGCTTCAGGTCCCTGGTGTCTTGATGATAAAATAATCTCTCCTGTATTTAGTTTTATTCTTTCCGTTCCTAGCCATTTTGTTTTGCACATTCCCAGAATATCTATTTTGTAATTTCTCATTTCTGCTGCTACCTGTGCAGCTTTTCCTTGTTCATTTTGGGTATATACATTCTAGGTGCCAATTCTGCAGGGTTTCCTGGTAGACAAAAGGTGGGTCAGCAACCCGGACTCCTTACGGCTTTCTCTGTCTTGCGTCATATGTCTCTTAGATAGAGAGCCTTTATCTTTCCTGGATTGCGGATTTACTTTTATTCTTTTCTTTGATTTGTCAATGTTTCTGTGAAGTTTTTTGGCTTATGTTTTTACAGTATGGGATAGCCAGTCCCATGCCCAACCCTCCTTAGTCGTCTCTGATGAACATGCCTGGAAGGGTACAGCACCACTATTCTCTACTCCCCTTTCAGGCCCCGGCAGCACTTGGGTGAATTTCCATAGGAAACAATCATCATTTTTTGGCCATGTAATGAGAAGAGAACAGCTGGAATATATTGTAATAACCGGGAAAATTGAGGGATGAAGCGATAGAGGGAAGCAAAGAGAAAAGATACCAGACAGCCTAAGAGAATGGCTTGGCAGAAGGTCAACAACAGAAATGATAAATAACTGTCATGATCGAAAGTTGTGGAGAGACATGATCACCTACACCAGCAGGCACGGTACTTGATGATGATGATTGATATAAAAAGAGGAGTTAGACAGTGATACCTCCTATAATAAAGTTTGTTTAATCTATGCATTGAGCTAAATCTTTAAAACCATCACAGAGATGCCAGGACTAAACATTAATGGAGAGATAAACAATAACCTAACATATGCTGATAATTTTGTGCTACTAGCAGAAAATCCTAAAGATCTACAATAATTACTAAATAAAATAAACATGACAAGCAAAAAATATGGATTAGATATGAATATCAAAAAGACTAAAACTATGATCATAAACAAAGAAAATACTCAAAACCTACAAGTGGATATCTTGGAGACAGTTCAGAACTACAACTACCTTGGACATACTATAACCAGTGACGGAAAATGTAAAAGGAATAGCAAAAAGTAATTTTAATGCCATGAAAAATATATTAATATCAAAACAAATATAACACCAGGGCTAAAACTAAGAATAGCAAAATGTTATATCTTCTCAACATTCATGTATGGTGCAGAAACATGGACATTAGACAAGAAAACAGAACAGAAAATTGAAGCCTTTGAAATGTGGATCATCATCATCATCTAGTGCCATCTCCGCAACGAAGGTTGCCTACCATGGATCACCATTCCACTCTGTTTCGTGCTTTCATGGTGCAGGTTGTCATAGATTAACTTGTCCATCAAACTTTGATGTTACTCGTCCATGCTAGTCTTGGTCTGCCTCTGCATCTTTTACCTTGTATTTTCTCTTCCAATATTACTTTTAGTAGGCTGTTGTGTCTTTTAACGTGCCCCAAGAATTTAATTCGTCTTGTCTTAATTGTATTTAGTAGTTCTCTTTTTATTTTTAGTTGTTTTAAAACTTCATCGTTTGTTTTCTTTTCTTTCCATCCAATTCTACCTATTCTTCCATTAATCCACATTTCAAAGGCTTCAATTTTCTGTTCTGTTTTCTTGTCTAATGCCCATGATTCTGCACCATGCAGGAATATTGAGAAGATGTAACATTTTGCTGTTCTTAGTCTCAGCCCTACTGTTATTTGTTTTATTGTTAGTATATTTTTCATGGCATTAAAATTACTTTTTGCCATACCTATTCTTTTGTTTATTTCAATTTTACATTTTCCATCATTGGTTATAGTATGTTCAAGGTAGTTGTGGCTCTGAACTGTCTCCAGATGTATTCCTTCAACTGTGATATTTACTTGTAGATCTTGAGAATTTTCTTTGCTTATGATCATAATTTTAGTCTTTTTGATATTCATATCTAGTACATATTTTTTGCTTGTTATGTTTATCACATTAAGCAATTGTTGTAGGTCTTTAGGATTTTCTTCTAGTAGAACAGTATCATCAGCATATCTTAGGTTATTGATTTTCTTTCCATTAATGTTTAGGCCTGGCATCTCTGAGATGTTTTTAAAGATTTGCTCAGTGTATAGATTGAACAAGCTTGGTGATAGGATGGATGCATCCTTGTCTTACTCCTCTTTTCATATCGATGGGTGTAGAGTTCTCCTTGTTATATTTTATTATTGCTGTTTGCTCCCAGTACAAATTACATATTAGTCGTATGTCTGTGTCGTCTAGATTTATATCCTTTAGGCAGTCTATAAGTTGATTATAGTGTATTCTATCGAAATGTGGATATATAGAAGAATAGGTATAATTGGATAGAAAAAAAAGGAAACAAACAACAAAGTCTTAAAACAACTAAAAATGAAAAGAGAACTACTCAAACACAATTCAAACAAGAGAAATGCAATTTTTTTGGGGTATGTTAAAAGACACAACAGCCTACTAAAAGTAATCTTAGAAAATATAAGGTAAAAGATGCAGAAGCCGACCAAGACTAACATGGATGAGCAACATTAAAAAATGAACAAGTCAGCCCATGATAACCTACACCATCAAAGCAAGAGACAGGGCAGAATGGCACTCCATGGTAGCCAATCTTTGATGTGGAGATGGCACTTGATGATGATGATGAATGAAATTATATAAATTGAAACCAGTAACAGAAACATCAAGTGAATAATAATTATTATTAAATTTTTGTTTAGATATGCAGATCCCTAATTAATAGTTATTCTTCAATCTAGATAAAGGTAAAGTATGAGACTTGAATCTGCATCTTAGCACGCAGGTTTTCATCCGTATGTGCTCAACCACCTATCTAGAAGTGTTTGGAGACTTCTAGATAGTGTCACTTCAAGCATCAAAACTCACAATGCGAGGTAGTATTCCTCACCTTCCCAGAGTACTACCCTGATATTCATTGCTGCCAGCAACTGGGTCGACCGTGGGGGTATTTTATTTCCAACCACGAGTACAATTCACACTGCTTGCAGTGGGAATCAAACATGGGTTGTCTGAACATCGGTAGCCCAGTTGGGTAGTTTTCTCAACTAGGCTACCAAGGCCCCCTATGAATCTAGATATCTTATTGCACTGAATAACTTGTAAATCCTGAAGAGATCCCCACTCTTGCATATTTCTTTATCAGAATCATAAACTTTGTTTCACTGCTGTTGCCTTCTCTCTTTATATGTATGTCCTGACCACTGTTTCAACGACACATGTGAACAGTCAACCGGGATCTGTTCATGCAAGGGAACGTTCTACGGGTCAGACTGCACTCTCAAATGTCCTGACCACTGTTTCAACGACTCCTGTGAACAGTCAACCGGGGTCTGTTCATGCAAGGGAACGTTCTACGGGTCAGACTGCACTCTCAAATCTCCGTACAACTGTTTGGACGATATCTGTTAACAGTTCATGGGGGCCGGCGTCTCGTATGTCGATGATTCCCACGTTAAGAAGAGTCTGCCGACTACAACAAACCCAAGCATATGGATACCTTAATGTGTACTGGATATTTTCTTTCTGTGCTGGACATGGTTCATTTCTTGGTGTGTTTCATTGCTAGCCAAGGCTCATATCTTGGCTTGTGTGTGTGTGTGCTGGCCATGGCTCATATCTTGGTGTGTGTCATGTTAGTCATATCTCGGAGTGTCCGTGTTAATCATGTCTCACATCTTTAAGTGTGTATGTGTTTAGTCATATCTCATATCTTAGTGTGTATCTGTGTTAGTCATGTGTCATATCTTTGTGTGGGCATGTTTGGGCTAGTGATATCTCATATCTCTGTGTGTATGTTTATGTTAGTCATATCTCATATCTTTGTGTGTGCATGTCTGTGTATGTCACATCTCATATCATTGTGTGTGCCTATCTATGTTGGTCATATCTCATATCTTTGTGTGCATGTCCATGTTAGACATGTGTAATTTCTTTGTGGGTGCATGTCTATGTCAGTCATATCTCTTATCTTTGTGTGCATGTTTATGTTAGTCATATCTCATGTCTTTGTGTGTGCATGTCTGTGTATGGCACATCTCATATCATTGTGTGTGCCTATCTATGTTGGTCATATCTCATATCTTTGTGTGCATGTCCATGTTAGACATGTGTAATTTCTTTGTGGGTGCATGTCTATGTCAGTCATATCTCATATCTTTATGTGCATTTTTATGTTAGTCATGTGTCATATATCTTGATGTATGTCAGTGTTAGTCATGCCTCGTATCGCTATGAGCATGTCTGTGTTTGTCACATCTCATATCTTTGTGTGTGCATGTCTGTGTTAGTCACCTCTAGTGACTCGGGCAGATGGTGCTCGTAAACCTGGGAGGGCTGACCATCTAAGGGCAGAATCTCCCTACAGAAAAGATCACCTGCTGCCTTGCAGGAAGATTGGGGACAATCAAAGGCTAGGGAAAGCAAACCTGAATAAAATGCTGGCTGAAATCGGATGCACTGGGCCACTGGCGCAGAACACAGTGCAACGTTTTTAACGGGTGTTCAATCAGAGTGGATCTGGCAGACTCTAATTGTGATGTTCTGTTTGTAACACACCTAACCTGACAGCTGAGTTCATGTGAGGAGATGGAATCCTACTCTGATTGGGTCCTGATCGCAGAGAGAGAGAGAGAGAGAGAGATATGGTTGAGAATTATTGACATTTTTTATGGACATCTACATTCTTCAACCTTTTCTGACTATCCTTTATCTTAAAGTCTCTTAAAGACACTTATAATTATAGATCTTCTGGTAGTTGCATCCTTCAATTTCTTTATTATATATTTTTTGTTGTTGCTTTGTTTTGATATATTTGAACTTGTGTGTGTCTGCTCTGTTTCACCTTTCTTCTATAGCTGGATGGCAGTACCTTCCTACATCTGTTCCTCTTCACATTTTGTGCAGTCTTCATTTCCTCTTAATCATTAAGTGGACTATCTGATTGCTGTCAGAATGATGATTCAATATTAGTCTGTGAATTTCTTTAAATGGAAAGTACTTCCAATAACCATGATATTTATAACAGAAATATTTCAGTTAATCATCACAATCTAACAAACAATCATTTTAACACAGTCTTACTTTTCTCTAATTTTTCTTGATTATTGGAGGAGAAATGTTGTCCTTGTCATAAGTCTTGAGTCTATCTAGAAACTTGAGGTCTCCCAATAGCTTCATGGAAGGTCCCCAGAAGTCCTCCATCATTTTGCCAGTGCCACTTGGATCAGGTTTACGCTCTGATTTAATGCCCAACATGACACATACAGACTCCATCACCAACTTCACAGCATTTGGAGGATTCTGATGAAAACAGTGTTCTTTGACAAAAAATTCTGCAGTTGCATATGTTGAATCTGTTAATCTCATGATTACCATTAGATAAAAGAATCCCTAGACTCTGAGGTGTTATAAGTTCAAAGTTCTTTTTAATTTAAATTTGTATTGCAATCTTGACACATATTGTAATTCTTGAAAGATTATGATATGATGTTTAAACAGGGAATAAGCTAATCATATAACAAATACCAAAAGATACACAAGAAAATATTAGCATTGGATTCCATTTGCCACGCCTAGTACACAGATGTTTGCATTATGCTCTTTAGATCGGTAGATCTAGGTCAGAAAATCCTGCAGTAATTGCAGGACATATTGCCCTGCTCTGTTTTTGCAACTGTCATCTAGGATAGGAACATACAGCAGGATACAGAACCATTTGTGTAGATGACAGAGTCCTGAGGTGATGACACATTATCTATGGATTTCTGTATTATGACCTCGGCAGTCCCATAATATATATATATATATATATATATATATATATATATATATATATATATATATATATATATAAAAGACTTTAAATTATTCAATGCTATGCGCCTACAAACGAAGCTGATGATGAAGTTAAGGACGATTTTTATAACCAACTACAACAACTTATAAATAAAATACCAAAACACGATCTTTTATTTGTAATGGGAGACTTCAACGCCAAAGTGGGAAAAGACAACGCAGGAGTGGAACATGTAATGGGGAGAAAAGGGTGTGATACTACAAGTCAGAATGGAGACAGAGTAATAGAATTATGTTTAATAGAAAATTTAGTTATAGGTGGGACATTATTTCCACACAAAAATATACACAAAACAACATGGATATCTCCTGACGCTAGAACCTCAAATCAAATTGACCACCTGTGTATTAAACAACAATTCAGATCATCATTGATAGATGTACGAGCATACAGATGTGCTGATGTTAATAGTGACCACAACCTGTGCATTAGAAAAATAAGATTAAAATTGAAAAGCCAACAGAAGAGAACTACACATAAAATTGATAGTCGTAAACTGAAAGATGAAGCCATCAATAAAAAGTTTAACATAGAGCCAAGTAAATGTTATGCAGCACTCGGTGTAATAAACATAGATATCAATGAAATGTGGGACTCAGATAGCAAAATACTAATGATAGATCCAGAATCAAGCGCTGGACTGAAGAAAATGGAAAAACGAGTATGGATTTCAGACACTGTATGGAAATACATCAAAGAAAGAAGAGATGCAAAGAGAGCCATGACTAATATAAAGACAGATCTTGGAAAGGTCCTGGCAAAAGCAACATACAAAGAATTAGACAACAAAGTAAAATGTTCAGCAAGAAGAGATACAAGAGCTTATAACGACAATTTGGCAGAGACAGCTGCAATTACAGGAGACAGCAGAACTCTCTATACTGTACAAAAGATGCTGACAAAGACCTATACATCCAGTGGAGAACCAATTCTAGACAAATCTGGTTCAATGCTAACAACAAGCGCAGACATAAAAGCACTTTGGGCTGAACACTTAAAAAAAAGAAATTCTTAATCATCCACTACCCCACACTTTAATAGATTTTGAAGCTGAAACACAAGCAGCAGAACTAGATATAAATTTAGATGACTTCACCTTGAGTGAAATTGACACCTCCTTAAAGCGTATGGACAACAACAAGGCTGCTGCCGAGGATAAGCTAACAGCTGAGATCCTCAAGGCAATTATATGGCCCTTTCTTGTCAGATGGTCTAGTGGAGGCTATTGTGTATTTTTTTGAGGTTTTGTTTTAGTCGAACAGAGAACAGCTTCTCCTGTGGCCAATTCCACCAGTGTTTGACAAACACACACGGCCACAGAATGAACATGTCAGACCCACTGATCCACAGGGTTTTCCATCCTTTTTCATTAGTCTTTTCTCTTCTAAGTTTTGCCTTAGCACAGTCTCATTATGATGTTATACCATTCCTTATACATACTCTCCATGATGTGCGGATCACTTGCCAGATGTTCTCAGTCATTTTCATAGATGGAGAAGTCATTCAGAGATGATTTACAGGTATCTCTATATCGTAGTTTAGGTCTGCCGATTTGTCTTTTTTCGTGCTTTAGTTCACCATATAGAATTTGCCTGGGGATGCGTTTTTCTTCCATTCGCTGGACATGCCCCAGCCATCTTAGTCTTCGATATCTGAGCATCAATATTATTGTTGGGGTCTTAGCACGTTCAGGACAGTTAAGTTAGTTATTTTGTCCTGCCATTTGATGTGCATTATTCTGTGGAGACATCACATGTGGAAGACATTTAGTCTTTTTTTGTGATTTGAGTATGTTGTCCAGGTTCAGATCCATATAATAGTGTGTTAAGCACACACGTTTGATATATTAAGAGTTTGGTCTTCAGTGTTAGTTTTGTGTTGTTACCAGGCCCTTTCTGTGAGTTTACCGAAAGTTGCAGCTGCCTTACCAATTTGGCTGTTTATTTCATCATCAAGAGAAGTGGTTTGCATAACTGTGGATCCAAGATATGTAAATTTCTGAAATGATTCTAGTGGACATTCCTTTAAAGTGATTAATAAAGGTTTGATGTTGCCTTGACTTAGTACTACTGTTTTCTGAACACTAAATGACAGTAAAAAAAAGGTTGCATGCTTTGTCCAGGTTGTTGATCAGTGATTGTAGGGTGGCTTCACTACACTATGAGTGACTTGGGCTGCATCGTCAGCAAATAAAAGTTCTTTTAGTAGGGCAACATTTGTTTTTGTTTTTGCTCTTAGTCGTGCTAAGTTGAACAGTGAGCTGTCTGATCTTGTGCGAATGTAAACATCTTCTGAGCTGTTTTCGAGGCATAATTTAGAAGGGCAGCAAAAAATATATAAAAAAGGGTGGGGGTGAGGACACATCCCTTTTTAACTCCGTTGTTGACTTTAAAACCCTCTGATGAACTCCCATCAAAGTGGATTTTAGCATTTATGTTTTCATGAAAGGACATAATCAGCTTAAGTAATTTAGGTGGGCAGCCTATGCTTTTTAACACCCTGTAGAGCCCATCTCTATTTACTGAGTTGAAGGCCTTTGTGAGATCCACAAAGGCAATATAGAGCGACATATTTTGTTTCCAGCATTTTTCTTGTAATTGTCTGAGTATGAAAATCATGTCTATAGTTGATCTCCTTGCTCTGAAGCTGCATTGAGACTGGGGAAGAATACGTTCTGCAAGCCTATGCAGGCGTTTTAGTATTACTCTTGTAAAAGCCTTGCCGGCTGTGCTAAGGAGAGAGATGCCTCTGTAGTTATTGCAATCACCC
This sequence comes from Megaustenia siamemsis, assembly GCA_032433765.1. Lineage (NCBI taxonomy): Eukaryota > Metazoa > Mollusca > Gastropoda > Stylommatophora > Ariophantidae > Megaustenia > Megaustenia siamemsis. The sequence continues at coordinate 40,244,242 of JAVIAB010000117.1, read as the reverse complement.
GTCTCCTTTGTTTTTTGTATAATGTTATGATCTTAGCATTTCTCATATCATGTGATATTTCTCCTTATCTCCAGCATTTGATTAACAGTTTGTATAGATGTGGAAGTTGTGCATTTAAGTTTTCCTTTAGTATTTCTATGGGAAGGTTGTCATTTCCTGCAACTTTTCCTCTTGATAGGGCATTTATGGCGTCAGCAAGTTCGTTCATAGTAGGCTCGGCGTCCAGCTCAGACATAGTAGGATATTTAGGTATTGACTGTGCTAGAAGTGTGTTTGCTGGTCTGTCATCATGGTATAAGTTGGAGTAGTGTTCTACCCATCTTTCTATTTGTTGTCCTTTGTCAGTAATAGGTTCTCCAAACTTGGATTTTAAAGGGGCTAATTTGGTTATTTTTGGTCCAAGGGCCTTTTTTATATTGTCATGTATGGTTTTTGAGTCGCCCCTGTCTAAGGCTTTCTGTATTTCAGAGCATTGTTCCAGTATTCATTTGCGCATCTTCTTGCTTCGCGTTGTAGAGTGGCTTGTGCATGTATAAGTTGGCCCTGAATATATTGTAACAACCGGGAAAATTGAGGGACAAAGAAATAGAGGGAAGCAAAGAGAAAAGATACCAGACAGCTTAAGAGAATGGCTTGGCAGAAGGTCAACAACAGAATGATAAATAACTGTCGTGATCAAAAGTTGTGGAGAGACATGACCACCTACGCCAGCAGGCATGGTACTTGATGATGATGTTGATCTTGGTTGCTGAAGGCTCTCTTGATTTGTAAATGCGACTACTTCTAGCTTTAATCTTACTTATGACGAGAGCGTGGTCTGTATTGCAGTCTGCACTGTGATATGCTCATGTTATTCTGATGTTATTTAACAACTGCCTGCATGTTAGAACTAGGTCTAGTTGGTGCCAATGACCACTTCTAGCATGACGCCATGTTAATTTATGTTTATGTTTTACATTAAAGTAGGTATTAGTTACACATAGATGATTATATGAAAATAATTCTAGGAGTCTCTGGCCATTTTCGTTGATTTTTCCAATGCCGTGATGGCCTAGGCATGTTGGTCAGATCCTGTGTGTGCGTTGAAATCACCAAATATATATAATAGCTCTTCCTTTGGAAGTAAGTCTATGATCATTTATTCGATCCCAACCGACGGCTTCCGCTTCACCCAGCCTTTAATGAGTACCGGATTTTTTTCTGGGAAAGTAAAACGGCACAGGCGTAATACCGACCACATTACCCAAAAAATCATGTGCCAATGGTCTGTAAAATATAGGGTCACTAACACCATATTTCCCTATACGCCACTTGGCATGACAGGGGCTCTTTACTTTTTTTTTATTTTTTTTTTTTTTTTAAAACTTTTCTTGATGATGAAATAAACAGCCAAATTGGTAAGGCAGCTACAACTTTCGGCAAACTCACAGAAAGGGCCTGGTAACAACACAAAACTTATACTGAAGACCAAACTCTTAATATATCAAACATGTGTGCTTAGCACACTATTATATGGATCTGAAACCTGGACAACATACTCAAATCACGAAAAAAGACTAAATGTCTTCCACATGTGATGTCTCCACAGAATAATGCACATCAAATGGAAGGACAAAATAATGAACTTAACTGTCCTGCAACGTGCCAGGACACCAACAATCATGTTGATGCTTAGATGTCGAAGACTAAGATGGCTGGGGCATGTCCAGCGAATGGAAGAAAAACGCATCTCCAAGCAAATGCTATATGGTGAAATAATACATGGAAAAAGACAAATCGCAAACCTAAACTACGATATAGAGATACTTGTAAATCATCTCTGAATGACTTCTCCATCTATGAAAATGACTGAGAACATCTGGCAAGTGATCACACATCATGGAGAGCATGTGTAAGGAATGGTATAACATCATTTGAGACTGTGCTAAGGCAAAACTTAGAAGAGAAAAGACTCATAAAAAAGGATGGAAAACCCTGTGGATCAGTGGGCTTGACTTGTTCATTCTGTGGCCGTGTGTGTTTGTCAAACATTGGTAGAATTAGCCACGAGAGAAGCTGTTCGACAAAAACAAAACCTAAAAAAAATACACAATAGTCTCCACTTGTCTGACAAGAAAAAAAGGGCCATATAGTGTTCTGAGTGTCTCTTGAGTAAATTTTCATTTAAAATTAATATTGCATTCATTCATAATAAAGATTTCCTATTTGTAATTTTCAATTATTCAAGTGTAACCAAACAGAATATTTAAAACGGCATGAGAAGCTATTTGTTTATTTTAAATACATTATAGTTATATAAAATTGCAATAACATTAGCGATGAACAAAGCTTCTTATTACTGGTTCTACTAATTATCAACAGTATTAGTAACTTCTCATAAAAAAATGAATCACTATTCATATAGTATCAAAAGTTTATCAATATAAACTTGTAAAAAAAAATTCATAAAACCAGCTTTATGGCATTTATTCCATTTCTTGGGTCTGTCAGGTATATCATGGTACTGGAGAATAAAAGCATTATATCCTGTGCAGTCATCATCAGATATTCAGTCCAGAATTTAATTTTATCTCCGACCAAAAATAAAAAAACTATTTGACCTTATCATAATTTGAACCTGCAGTCTTCTGATTTGGAGCACGACACATTATCCACTCGGTTACCTGGTCTCTGAATTTTCATAATGAGGTAAAATATTATTTAAAATAAACACCATTATAATGAAAAATAAATGGCACAATTCATGAATGTCACCAGCGCAGTAACTGATGGTGTCACTGCTCAGAAATAGAGCCTGTAAATGTTTAATCTATCATCATCATCATCAAGTACCGGGCCTGCTGGCATAGGTGATCATGTCTCTCCACAACTTTCGATCTCGGCAGCTATTTATCATTTTTGTTGTTGATCTTCTGCCAAGCCATTCTCTTAAAGCTGTCTGTTATTTTTTTATTTGTTTCCCTCTATCTCTTCGTCCCTCAATTTTTCCAGTTATTACACTACATTCCAGTTGTTCTCTTCTCATTACATGGTCAAAAAATGATTGTTTCTTCCTAATATTGGAAATTAGCTCTCTTTTTGCTTTGACCTCTCTCATAACATCTTCATTACTCTTCTTAGCTGTCCATGGTACTCTCAACATTCTTCTGTAAAACCACATTTCTACAGACTCCAGTCATTTTATTGTCTGTTGTCCTATTGTCCATGATTCACATCCATATGTTAAGACTGGTTCTACATAACATTTAAGAACTCTTTTTCTTGTTTCTATTGTCAAAAATGGATTGCATAGTGTCTTCCTCATTTTTGGAAAGCTGCTTTTGCCTGAGCCATTCTGCATCTCACCTCTTTTGTACATCTTCTGTCTGAGGTTAACAAAGTTCCCAAATATTTAAATTCATTTACCTGTTTTAATATTGTTCCACAAGTCTTTATTTTGCACTGAGGTGATGTCTTTTTCTTTGTTGTTACCATTACCTCTGTCTTTTTGCTATTAAGGCTGAGTCCTTTTTTTTTGCTTTCTTTCACTATAATGTCCAACATTTCTTGTAACTCATTTTCACTCATAGCGATTAAGACTGTATCATCAGCATACCTTTGATTATTTATATTATGACCTCCAATTGTTATTTCAGGCATGTCCCTTATGGATCTTAAAATAAGCTCACTATAAATATTAAACAATCTGGTGACAGCACACAGCCTTGTCTATCACCCTGTTTTATTTGTTGAAACATTCCCAATTGGTTTCCAGTTCTTATGGCCGCTGTTTGTTGCCAGTACATGTTCTTTATTATTCTTAGATCTTTGCTGTCTACATTTATACTTTCTAAAATTTTGATTATTTCTTGGTGCTTTACTTTGTCAAATGCCTTGGTGTAATCTATGAAACATAGGTCTTCCTACCTACTTGACTTATACCGGCTTTCTTATTCTTCCTCTCCTTATCTCTTCCTCTGGTATTCACTTCCCCCCTCTTCTTCCCTTCGTTGACCTACCTCCCAACTCTTCCAGTCCCGAGCCATCCATTCTGTAGAGTCTATCTCTCTCACCCATCTCCCAGTTCACTACTTTGTCTTTTCATTCACTCTTTCTTTCAACCTCTCGCGGAATCTCTCACTTACATTGTCCGAGTGATTTATTGACCACATTTCTTCTTCTCTCTCCCTCCCCCCCGGTCTTTGTTTGCTGGCAGTTTGGCCCCTCCAGGCCTTTAGTTTTGAGCCTCTAGTTTTCCTCTCACCATTGACCATCTTTTTCATAGTAGTTTGACAGCTTCGCCTATCTTTTTTCCCCCACCCATCTTTCCCTCTGATTTGTTTTCCCGCCACACACGTCCTCTTGTCCTTCTAAACTTGCGTGTTTCAGTCACATGTTACTTTCTAGACACATCCTTAAAACTCCAAGTCATTCTGATGTGTTCCAGCATGGAGGGCAGACTTGCTGTTTTAAGCTAAGTGCATTTTATTATACATTTTTTTCTTTATTTTATATTTTTCTCTTTTATATATCTTGACGCCCATCCTACCTCTCCTCATGTAGTATTAATTTCTCTCTTCCCTCTCCTTTCTTATTTCAACATCCTGCTTTTGTCGCCCTCCACTTGATCATCAAACATATTCTTTCCCACATTGTGCTACCAAAGCCAAACATGGCCTTTTATGGCCAAGCATAGAAGAAAGCATGTCACCAGAGAGATGAGATGCCTGAAAAAAGTTCTTCAAGTGACCAGAAAAGACAGAATCTGAGATGATATTATAAGAACAAGAGTAGACCCTGAACCAATCCTAAGTTACATACAGAAACAACAAAAAACAGGTTTGCCTATCAAGAAAGAATGTTGTGCGATTACTTACCTGATATATTATATATATTATCTTATATAAAGAATATATTAAAAGAGGAGAAGAGAGACGAGCAAGAGGCAGACCCAGAGTAAGAGAGTAAGATGGACAGACAACCTCAAAGAAACATTACAACATCAACTGGCAATGATTGAAGCCATCATAAGGGCAAGAACCAGAAATTTGTATCTCTCTCGACACCCAAACAGGTACAAGAGGAAGTGAAGAAAGAGAGAGAGAAAACTATATTTTTATTGTTATGTTTATCCATGTAGCATGGTTGGCCTCAGTATTTATAGTCCATTTCAAATATAGAATTAGTATGATTTGTTTGCTAGTATATGTATACACATAGAGCTATTTTTACAATACTGCTTAAATTATATTTTCATAAAATGTTCACCAGTAATTTCCAACAACTGCAGAGGTGGCTATGAGAGAGCGATGGACTCAGTTCATGAAGGAGGTGATGGCAGACAAAAAGCACTCTGTCAGTTTTTGTACCTCTGTGCATACATGAAGATAACAACAACATGCCCTGGAGCTAACAATATCATCAAGGATAATGAGGGCAGAATGCATGGCCTTGATGGAGAGGTACATTACACAAATAGATCATAGCAACATAGATTCACATCAGATGGTTAGAAGCATACTTTCAAAATTATTGGGACAAATACTCCCCAAGGACAAAATCAGTTTTGAGGATGTAGTTCGCATAATCACAAAAGCCACAGACAGTGCTCCAGGCAGGATGGTATAAGTTACAGTCTTTTAAGGAGGCAGAAACTAATATTACAATTAAAATTACTGCAGACTTCAATCAGAGCATCAGAATTGGGACACCACAGAAGAATGGTTGCATAGCTATCTGGTTCAGCTCTCTAAACCAGGCAAAAATAAATCCGCACTGAGTGGATATCACTCTATTACAAGCAGTATGTTTATGAAAAGGCTGTATAAAAAGTCATCTCCAAAAAGCTAGTGGCACATCTTGAGATATAAGGATTGTTGAAGCACACTAAGTGGCTATAGGAAGAACAGATATACTGCCTCTAATCTCTCCATCCTTGCATACGACGTTTACGAATCCTTTAACAAAAATTAGGAGTAGGCACTGTAAGTCTTTGATCTTGAGGAATCAAGTGGACTATGCACACTTGTATATATATACTTAGTGAGACAGGCTTTTACAAACAGCTCATGGGCTGGGTGACATCAGTGCTGATGCAAAGAAAATTAGCACAACATTTTGTACCTGGACATGAGCTGTGATATATATTGCTGGGGTTGCCTCATAGATTACAGTTGATACCTGCTTTGTTTAATATATACACTGCTATGGTAGTGCAAATGAATAGTATTGGTGAATAGTATTAGTACTCGTGTGGACACTTCTGTCCTTTCCACATACACACATACAGGGAAGACTTCATTCTTACTTTCCTTTCATTTCTCCTTCTAGTTTGATTTTAAATGATTGATTTTTATTTTAAATACATATGTGTGTGTGTGTTGTATGTTTGTTCCTGTTGAAGGTCTATTGTGCCGAAACATCATTCTGATTTGTGTAGTCCACTAGTTACGTGAAGCTTTAACCATAATGTTTATTTCTATTTTTTTGTCTATATATTTTTCATTTCTCCTGAATAGTATTGGACCAGATCACACTCTCACCTTTGCAGATGACATTATGACATATACAGTCAACAAGAGCAAAAATGACTAGGCAATTGCAAGAAAATGTGAATCAGATAACAACTTAGTGCAATAACTACGAAGCACTCATTATCTCAAACAAGACTTCTGAAAAGTAGTGTTTGCTGAACAATGGAATAGTTAAGACACTCTCCCAGTCATAAACTGCAATTGTGTAACCATCATCAGGAGTCTAAATATTAAGTATTTGGGAATATCATTTGGTGGGGCCCTTTCTTCCAATCAACCTGTGTCATTAAATGTCATTAAAAAAGCAAGGAAAGGTGTCAGCATGATCAAGACCATGACCAGAGGAAACCTCCAGCAATCATTACTATTCTTGCTCATGCAGGATGCGGTGCTCTCAACACTAGAATATAGTTTTGATATGCATACTCTCTCGTCAAATCAGATCACAAGGTTGGAAAGGATTCAGAATCAGTACCTTTGGACAGTTCTTGGATGCACCAGAGATACATCTGTTCAATGAGGTGCTTCCTTGACTTACCAAGTATTAGAGTGTGACATAGATCTGCCCAGGTCTGGGCTTATTTGCACAAGGTAAGAAACATAAATAATCCCTTGCATTCAGAATTGGATGTGACCAAAGGCAGGTGCCTCAGGCATGGAAAATCCTGGATGGAAGAGTCGGAGTTCATAAGGAGAGTATGTGATCTGAATGACATTAGGGCTGGTAAAGATTGATAAGAAATAACACTGGAAAAATATAAAAAGGCTAACAAAAGTAATCATTCAGCTCGGCAGGGAGTGTCGTAACTGGGACTACAGAGCTACCGAGGGGAATCTATAGAAATGGTGTTGTCACCTCAGAATACTATCATCTATATATATATGGTTCTGTATCCTGCAGACAGTACAGTGCTTGGGATTTTGTGGCATATCAACATGACAGAGAAGTGGCTAGGGAATCTGGCAAGTGTAGCATTATGATATCCAGCATGAGAATGGAGATTGAAGCAGTAATGGTGGCAATATTATGGCTGGTTGCACAGAATATAGTTCATGCAGTCTTGGTGACGGACTCGCAAAATATGCTGCAAGACAGGCAGTATCTGTGACAGGAGTGGATGCAGCTCTTGGATGACTCTACGGTGAATGTGTTAACCTGGGTGTACTATCCAGGGCATGCTGGCGTACATGGCAATGAAGTAGCAAATAAGCTTGCCAGCAGCTCTGGCACTTATTGTGGCCTTATATCAGACAAAGAGGACATCACCAAGTTTGTTCTTCATTCCTTAAGAAAAGAGGAGAAGAATTGGTGGGACAATGTTATATGCATTGAGAGACTGAGGAGTCTAATGGCAGAAAAAGTGTCTGGTCAATCAGGAGTGCTCAATGGGAAAAGCAGATGTATCTACAATCAACACCTTACAGGAACAGTCAGGCTGTATATGCTTTGACAAATACTGAGATGGGCGGTGGAGTAGTTATGGAGATGCTCCTACTGCAATGAAACTTATTCCATGTATAGTATAGAATAGAATCATAAAATGTTACGTGTAGATTCATTTTAATGAAAAGAAAAAAAAAAGATTCATAAAGTTGCAAAAAAAAATCTGTTTTCCCTTAAAAATTGCTTTACAATGCTTGCAAGTCCATTTTTAAGTAAAATGCAAACAAATTAACGAAAACCCTTACAATATTGAAGATATACATTGAAGATATACATATTCTTTACCTTCATGCTTTTCACCATGGAAATGTCATTAGGTTTTAAGGGTATTGAGGGCATTTATGGCAGCTTCCAAAGCAGGAATTGCTTCAGCCAAATCTCCTTCACAATCATCCTTTATGGCTTGGGCTGCCGCTGCGGCCTCATTGGCTACAGCTTCATCTGCTGCCACTATCTGGGTCACAATAAATTAGAAAGATAATTACAATGGTTACTTATCACTTTACATTTAAATAAAGCAAGATTTTGTAAAAATATAAACAAAAGTTTGCTAAAATTAAAAGAAAATACAAAATAAACAATTTTTAAAGTGATTTTTGCGATTTTTAGGGTTTATCCAAAACGTGAAATAATAAGATAATGAATAAAAAATTATTTATATAGTAATGTATTCATTTATATATTAATTCTTAAGAAGTCAGTTTTCAGTTTTCCAATTACCAACTCAAAATGCAACAAAGTTTATTAAATCATCGGACAACTATCATCACTGCTGTACAACAAGGAAATAACACTAGCTGCAAAAATGGACACCCTAGAATATAATCTTCATCCAAACTTTGTGTTACCAATATCAGACCTGGATTCTAGACTGAAGAACAATAGGAAAAATTATCACCACCTGAAATGAAATGTGTTAGAAAGGAAACAGCCTAAGAGATAAGATCAGAAATGGAGAGCTAAGAAAAAAGTTAGAAATAATTCCTGCCACTGAATACATAAAGAACAGATAAAATGATTTAGCCACATGATAAGAAAGAAAGATTAAAACACAACAAAATGAGCCTTCAAAAAACACTATGATAACACCAGACTCTAAGGTAGACTACAAAAAAGGTGGATTGATGAAATATTCTATCTATCTATCTATTGACCTCTTGAGCCGTAGCCGGCCAATAGGACGTAGACCAAGACACTCCATCTCTTATCTGAATTTTTGTTCTAGCAGTTTTCAATTCTTTTAAATATGTTTTATCAAATCTCACCATTTGTCTCTATTCTGTGCAAACAGCTCTATCTCATTGAGGGAGCCGATCCCTGCTGCTCTTGCCTCTCTCATCAATGTTCTTCTCAGTGTTTCTCTGGGTCTTCCTCTTTTCCTCTTACCTGTTGTTTCCCACATGAGGGCTTGCTTTGCTATTCGGTTATTATCTCTTCTCATCACATTTCCAATATATGACCATCGTCTTTTCTTGATTACTGAAGATATTAGTGGTTGATTGGCGATTTCTCTAATTTCCTCGTTTGTTTTGAATTCGTTCCAAGTATTTTCCCTAAACAATTTATTTTTGAATGCGTTCAACTTTGTTTCCATGTCTCTTGTTGTTTTCCAGCTTTCACACACATACGTAAGGGTTGATAGAACATTTGATTTGAATAGTCTAAGTTTTGTGTTTGTGCTGATGAGTTTTGATTTCCACAACTTTTCCAGGCTTCTGAAAGGCATTGCTGCTTTAGCTATTCTGATTCTAATTTCTTTGCTTGTATCCCCTTCTCAAATGGTTAGAGTCACAAGACTACACCCACGCATGTATACTGAGTGATTCGATGAGCATGATTAAAAAAGTTGAGGCAGGCTCTGTACGCATGCAATGGGTAGAGTCGTTGCAGAAATCCAAAATACGTAAGTTCACCTTTGCCTATGTCCCTGGACATGCGGGAGTATGAGGAAATGAAAGAGCGGACAGGTTGGCTAGCTGCGCTGTCATTGAGGACGGGCAACCAATGGATTGGGCGGACATCATCAATGCCCACCGAGATTTGGGAAGAGCACAGGACTTCCACAAATGCAGATCCATGTCACTTCTTTGGATGATGGAAATGGGATTTAAAATGGGCACAGCCAGAAATGAGAAACTTAGTGGCCGTATAAGAAGACTTATCAACCAACATAGAACTGGAGTCGTCAGTCGCTGGACACTGAGGGAATTGCTGAGGAGGCGATCTGAGCACCTATGGACATGTTTGGAGTGCAATGATGATGACCCGCAAATAACTCAATAACTCAATAACCCCTTCTCGATCAATGCGACTTCCAAGATAGATAAAGTGATCATTGAAATATTGGAACACTAGGAATTGTTTTCACTTTACAGTGAAAATATTATCAGATGAATAGTAGATATAAAGGAATTGAAGTCAACAGTCACAACATTAACAATTTGTGATGTGCGGATATGATAGACATAATAGTAAAAGAAAGAAACAAGAAAGGTCTCAGTTTGAATATGAAGAAAATAGAAGTAATGGTCATATCAAAGAAACAATCACCATCATGCAGCATAAAAATTAACAGGACAAATCTGAAACAAGTGCAACGTGTCAAATACTTGGGCACAATAATAACATCAGATGGAAGATGTGCCACAGAAATAAAAAGCAGAATAGCTTAGGCCAAAATATCATTTCAGAAAATGAAAAACGTCTTATGCAACAAATCTATGTCAATTGAAAAGTGAGAAAGAGAGTTCATCGGTGCTATATAGAGTCATTTCTGACATATGGAAGGGAATCGTTGACAGTAAACAAACAAATGAAAAGATGATTAGAGACCACAGAGATGGGATTTCTCAAAAGAATGTTGAATGTTCCCTAGATAGCTAAAAAGACCAATGAGGAAATTCTCAAAGAGGCCAACACAAAAAGGGAGCTCCTTAGAAACATTTGATAGCTCAGTGGTTAGTGAACTGGACTACAAAAGACAAGAGGTTAGATCCCAACCAATGGCTTCCGGTTCACCCAGCTTTTAATGGGTACCAGATTTTTTTCTGGGAAAGTAAAGTGGCATGGACATAATACCGACCACATTACCCAAAAAATCATGTGCCGAAGGTCTGTAAAATTTATGGTCACTAACACCATATTCCCTATACGCCACTTGGCATGACAGGGGTACTTTACTTTTTTTTTTTTTTTTACTTTTAGAAACATCTGAAAGAAACAATCAACATTTTTCAAGCACATCATGAGAAGAGGAAAGATGGAGCGCTTGGTTACAACTTGCAAAATACAGGGAAAGGGAGATCATAAATGACAAAAAGAGAAAATTTTAGATAGCTTGGTGTCATGGCATGGAAAACATTCAAAAACAAAATTGATTTGATGCACTGTGGATAGAAGATTGTAGAAGGACATGATTGCCTATGCCAACCGGTATGGCACATAATGAAGATGATGAAGAAACATAACAGCAGTGGAGGTAAACAGAAGAGCAAAAGCCAGAAGAATTTATCTCCCCTAGATCCTGAAAGGAAAATGAGGAGGAAAAGCAGAAGAAGAACTACTAACAGATTTTAGGAGTTTCAATTTTTACCCAATGCTTTTGGTAATAAAAATTAGTTTTTTTTTCATATTTACTTTTAGAGAATTACAAATACTTCAATAGCAATTGGTATAGCTATTTCATACAATCAGCTTGTTTTTTTTCCCCACATATTGTCCAGCTGTATTGGGCTTGTTTAAAAAAAACACAAAATAAATATATAATTAAAAAACATTATAACCAGCCATGCATGCATAACATTCTGCACATCTTGGTTAACAACAAATTAGTTTATGAATTAATCTCAAGCATATTTTATGGAAGAGGCAAGAGCAGCAGGATTCGGCTCCCTCAGTGAGATAGAGCTGCTTGCACAGAACAGAGACAAATGGCGAGATTTGATAAAATATCTTTAAAAGAAAACTGCTAGAACAAAAATTCAGATAGGAGAAGGTGTATTTTGGTCTACGCCCTATGGGCCGGCTACAATTCGAAAGGTCAATAGATAGACAGATAGATATTTTATGGAAGCTTATGATAACTGACAAAATCTTAGAAAAAATGGAAGAAAGAAAACAAGCGAAAAACACTGCCAGATACAAGGATATAGACAATGAAATACTGAGAACGTGCAAAAAGGCAAAAGAAGACTGGCTCAACCAAAAATGTCTAGAAGTCGAAACTATGGAAAGTAAACAAAACTTAAGAGAGATGCACACAGAAATAAAGAGGATGACGAATAAAGACAAAAAAGCTACAGGAAATGGATGTATTGCAAACAAAGAGGGAAGAATGCTAACAGACAAAAAAGATATAATAGATAGATGGCAAGAATATATAACAGAATTATTTCATGACAAAAGGGACAAAAAGCCAGACATAAAATGTACATACAACTATAAAATCCTGAAATCTGAAGTAGAAAAAGCTATAAAAACAATGAAAAAGGGAAAAGCAGCAGGGCCTGACAATATACAGATAGAGATGATACAGGCTCTAGAAGAGTTTGGCGTCGAAGTGATCACAGACATATGCATTGGCATATACCCTGCAGGATACATACCAAATGATCTAAAAACATCAACTTTCATTGCATTGCCTAAAAAGAATGGTGCAGTTGAATGCAGTGACTTCAGAACAATAAGCCTAATGAGCCAGGTAACAACAATTTTACTAAAAGTTATACAGGGAAGGATTCAGAATAAAATCAATACTGAATTAGATGAGCAACAATTTGGATTCAGGAAAAACAGTGGGACAAAAGAAGCCATATTCAGCATGAGAACATTGATTGAAAAGTACACAGAAGTAAACAAACCAATATATGCCTGCTTTATAGACTACACCAAAGCTTTCGATAGAATACACCATAACCAACTTATAGACTGCCTAAAGGATATAAATCTAGACGACGCAGACATACGACTAATATGTCATTTGTACTGGGAGCAAACAGCAATAATAAGATATAACAAGGAGAACTCTACACCCATGGACATAAAAAGAGGAGTAAGACAAGGATGCATCCTATCACCAAGCTTGTTCAATCTATACACTGAGCAAATCTTTAAAAACATCTTAGAGAAACCAGGCCTAAACATTAATGGAAAGAAAATCAATAACCTGAGATATGCTGATGATACTGTTCTACTAGAAGAAAATCCTAAAGACCTACAACAATTGCTTAATGTGATAAACATAACAAGCAAAAAATATGGACTAGAAATGAATATCAAAAAGACTAAAACTATGATCATAAACAAAGGAAATTCTCAAGACCTACAATTAGTTGAAGGAATACATCTGGAGACAGTCCAGAGTTACAACTACCTGGGACATACTATAACCAATGGTGGAAAATGTAAAACTGAAATAAACAAAAGAATAGGTATGGCAAAAAGTAATTTTAATGCCATGAAAAATATACTGACAACAAAACAAATATCAGCAGGGCTGAAACTAAGAATGGCAAAATGTTACATCTTCACAATATTCTTGTATGGTGCAGAAACATGGACATTAGACAAGAAAACAGAACAGAAAATTGAAGCCTTTGAAATGTGGATTTATAGAAGAATAGGTAGAATTGGATGGAAACAAAAGATAACAAACGATGAAGTTTTAAAACAACTGAAAATAAAAAGAGAACTACTAAATACAATTAAGACAAGACAAATGAAATTTTTGGGGCATGTTAAAAGACACAACAGCCTACTAAAAGTAATATTGGAAGGAAAAATACAAGGTAAAAGAGGCAGAGGCAGACCAAGACTAACATGGACGAGTAACATCAAAAGATGGTCAAGTCAATCTATGACAGCCTGCACCATCAAAGCAAGAAACAGAGTAGAATGGCAATCCATGGTAGCCAACCTTCGTTGCGGAGAAGGCACACAATGATGATGAATGTATCTGACAGAAAAAGAGAGGATTCTTGATCCAGCATTGCTGTCATTTTCTGTCAAAACAAAATTTAACAGATCTGCAGGGCAGTAAATGAAGAACAAATCTAGAAAGAGGATTATTAGAAATGATGTGTTAAACTGCCAAAAACCAGAGCCACTACTAATTTGAACAATAACACTGGTCCAAGACCAAAATGCTTGACATGAAAACAGTTAATCTTAACTAATTTTGTGAAAACAAAAATGACATTAACATTTTTTTATTGGCTATAGTTTCTGAGATATACGCTCCAGATTATGTATTTGAGGTATAAAGAAATGTGTTTAAAGCAATTTTAGTGGCAGATTGAATAAAATTTACCAATGACAAATAAAAACTTAACTGGAAATAGATGATGTAATCATACTTATGTTTGCATGACTTATCAGTATAAATAACCCTGCTCTCATAATTAAACAAGTTTTGTTTCTTTCCATATCAAATGTAGTTCAGAAATGCACATAAGGACACGTGTTAACGGTGCAGTTAATTTCTGCCATATTTGTAGTGAAGTAACTTTTGCATCACAAAGATGAAATATGACTGCAGTGATTAAGAAAGCCTACAATTTGTATTATGGCTGCAAAATAGGAAATGAGAATAAGAGCTGGGTGCCATACATGTGCAACGAATTCAAAGCAGTGGATGAATGGTGAAAGGAATGCTATGCCTTTTGCAGTCCCAAAGATTTGAAGAGAGCCCAATGATCATGTCAGCAATTGTTATTTTTGTATGATATCTCCAGTTTGGAATGGTATGGGAAAGAAAAAATTGGATGGTGAAATATCCAAACATTCCCTCTGCAATATGTCCTGTACCACATGGCGTGTGATCTACTAGTTCCTAAAGTGCTCATAAGTCTTTTCTGCTGATTCAACTGAGGTAGCAGAAAAGGTTTATAGTCCTGAACCATCAACTTTCACATCACCCATATTTTATGCAGTTTACCACCACATCTAAAATTCAAATGGAACTGAATGACTTTATCAGAGAAATCTTGCACATTAAATTGGGTTTCAAGAAATGTTTTTGCTAAGACAAAGTATAAAACAAGAAAAGCTTTCTACTACATCATCAGAAAATGCTCATGACTGAATGTAGCCAAAGTAAAGAAGGGAATATTTGTAGGTCCCTAAATTCATAAGAAATGCTGCACTGGTAATAAAGGCATCGAATGGATTCAAGGAGACCATTTGGAGGACCTCGACTTTGCTGATGACATAGTTCTCATCAGCAGTCAGATAAAAACGATGCAGGAAAACACAAATGAACTATCATCAATAGCCAGCAAAATTGGGCTTGGATCAATCATGAAAAGACTAAAGTCATGAAAATCTTAATTCCAACAGACGACAAAATATACATGGAAAACAAACCAGTGGAAGAGATCAATCACTTTATCTATCTTGGAAGTCACATTGATCGAGAAGGGGATATAAGTAAAGAAATTAGAATCAGAATAGCTAAAGCAGCAATGTCTTTCAGAAGCCTGAAAAGTTGTGGAAATCAAAATTCATCAGCACAAACACGAAACTTAGACTATTCAAATCAAATGTACTATCAACTCTTACGTATGCGTGTGAAAGCTGGAAAACAACAAGAGATATAGAAACAAAGTTGACCGCATTAGAAAATAAATGTCTAAGGAAAATACTTGGTATAGTGTGGAACGAATTCAAAACAAATGAGGGAATTAGAGAAATCACCAATGAACTACAAATATCTTCAGTAATAAAGAAAAGATGATGGTCATATGTTGGAAATGTGATGAGAAGAGATAATAACCGAATAGCAAAGCAAGCCCTCATGTTGGAAACAACAGGTAAGAGAAAAAGAGGAAGACCCAGAGAGAGACACTGTAAAGAACATTGATGAGAGAGGCAAAAGCAGCAGGAATCGGCTCCCTCAATGAAATAGAGCTGTTTGAACAGAGACAAATGGCGAGATTTGATAAAATAGCTATAAAAGAATTGAAAACTGCTAGAACAAAATTCAGATAAAGGAGTATCTTGGTCTACGCCCTATGGGCCGGCTAAGGCTCGAAAGGTCAATAGATAGATAGATAGATAGAAATTCATAAACTGACTTGCAGATGTTGAATTCCTTTCCTTGTTGCATGGCCGAGAAAAGACCGGATGGGTAGCATTCCAGTCAGTATTAAAAAAATGTTAAATTGGAAACATCAGAGCTGTTAACTACTATGAAATTGTAGAAAAACTCCCTGTGATATATTTTGTGTATATAAACATTAGGCTTGGCAACAATATGTCTCTGAAGATTAATTTCTTGCACTCACGTCTCAATTTCTTTCCAACAAACTCTGGAGCAGTGAGTGATGAGCATGGTGAGAGATTTCATCAAACATTTCTGCTATGGAAATGGGGTATTAGAGCAATTGGTGTAATAAATGCTTGCAGATTATTGCTGGATAGTGACAAGAGAAACATTATTGCTTTAATATAAGAAACAAGTAGATAGGAGTTGAATAGCATCATCATCATCATTGAGTGCAATCTCCACATTGAAGGTTGGCTACCATGGAGCGCCATTCCACTCTGTCTCTTGCTTTGATAGTGCAGATTGTCATAGGCTGACTTGTCCATCTTTTGATGTTACTCGTCCATGTTAGTCTTGGTCTGCCTCTTTTACCTGGTATTTTCCCTTCCAATATTACTTTTATTAAGCTGTTGTGTCTTTTAACATGCCCCAAAAATTTCATTTGTCTTGCTGTAATTGTGTTTAGTAATTCTCTCTTCATTTTAAGTTGTTTTAAAACTTCCTCGTTTGTTTTCTTGTTGATTAGCACAGAATTATAATAGAAAAGGTACAAATGTCATTGAAAAAATATTTTATGTGAAATTTAAATACTGATTTGTTTTTCTTCTCTCATTTTATATTGGAAATATAAATTAAAAGAGCATGCAAGTGAAATTTGTATCAAGCCTAGTTTAGAAACACTAATTGTTCACCCACATGAATTGAAGATGCATGCATTATTCATATTAGTGTGATGTACATTTTTTAATATCGTAGAAACAAGAGTCAATTGTGAATTTCATTATGATATATTTGAAATTAGCATGTTAAAACCAATAAGAAATGGTAGAATTTATTTCAAAAGCAAGCAAGAGTATTAACAGGTGACTGCACAAGACTGTGAAGGTGGTGAGAGATTTTGAACATAAACAAACGGAGAAGCACATACCTTCCATATAATACGGGTAACTGGTGTTCAGTATGTTTTTATGTGTTTCTCTGTTAATATATGGCCATATGTCCAATTTATATGAGCAAAGACCATTTTTATGAAAACTCCGCTATTCCTTTCTCCTTCAAATTTATCTTCACATAACATTTTTCAAAAACTGTATTATGGCTACTTCCGGAAGTGATGAAAACTAATTTTTTTCTACAGTCAGGAACTTTCTGAGAACTATAGAAGGGACACTCACTTTAACGCATTTACCAAAAGATATAGATATCATGTGATTAGTGTTACTATATATATAATACAGCAGGTGAAAGGTCAGGAAAATAACTTTGCAGTACATTTTCATGCCCATGGGCTTCAGCCCTTTCATTTTTGGATCGCAAGTTTAGTGACAAACGACAATTCACAAACAGCAGAGATAGACTCAAGATGCATCAAAGCTTGTCAAATCATTGGACAGCTATCACCACTATTGTCCAACAAGGAAATAACTCTGGAGGCAAAACGGGCACTGTACAACATAATCTTCATCCCAACATTGTACACCAATGCCAGTCCTGGACCCTAGATGCAAGAACAAATTATAATAATAACCTCTACTGAGATGAAATGTGTTAGACGAATGGCAGGACACATGACAGGAAACAGCCTGAGAGACAAGATCAGAAATGAAGAACTGAGAGCAGGAAACAGTCTGAGAGACAAGATCAGAAATGAAGAACTGAGAAAAAAACTAGGAATAGCCCTCACCATGGAATATATAAAAAGCAACAGATAAAATGGTTTGGCAATGTGACAAGACAGAGTGATCAAAACACAACACAACGAGCCCTCAATAAACGTTGTGGGATACCAGAATCAAGGGCCGACCATGAAAAAGATAGATCGATGGAATATTAGAAGCACTAGGAAACATAACAGCAGCAGAAGTGACATAAGAGTAAAAGACCACAAATTATATCTCCCCTGAAAAGGCAAATGATGAAGGAAAGAAGAAGAAGAGCACTAATTTAAAGTTGAACACAACAATATGTGAAATTTGAAAGAAATCTGATGACCACATCACAATCTTGCGATGTCGAGTCCAGTCTCAGAGTTGGAACTTTTTGCGGAAACTATTAATTATTGTATAAAATAAATAATTAGTACGTTTAAATAAAAAAAATAATGAACAATATTATAATAAATATTTATTATAAATATTAATAATATTTCTATGGCCCTTTTCGTCTTGTCAGATGGTCTAGTGGAGGCTATTGTGTATTTTTTTTTAATTTTGTTTTTGTCAAACAGCTTCTCTCGTGGCTAATTCAACCAATGTTTGACAAACACACGCAGTCACAGAATGAACAAGACAGGCCTAATTGTCCACAGGGTTTTCCATCCTTTTTCATGAGTCTTTTCTCTTTTAAGTTTTGCCTTAGCACAGTCTCAAATGATGTTATACCGTTCCTTAAACATGCTCTCCATGATGTTTGATCACTTGCCAGATGTTCCCAGTCATATTCACATATGGAGAAGTCATTCAGAGATGATTTACAGGTATCTCCATATCGTAGTTTAGGTCTGCCGATTTATCTTTTTCCATGTGTTATTTTGCCATATAGTATTTGCCTGGGCATGCACTTTTCTTCCATTTGCTGGACATGCCCCATCTATATTCAACATCTGAGCATCGACATGATTGTTGGGGTCTTAGCACAGACAGTTAAGTTGGTTATGTTATTCTGCCATTTGATGTGCATTATTCTGCGGAGACATCGCATGTGGAAGACATTTAGTCTTTTTTTTCTGGTTTGAGTACGTTGTCCAGGTTTCAGATCCATATAATAGTGTGCTAAGCACACAAGTTTGATATATTAAGAGTTTGGTCTTCAGTGTTAGTTTCATGTTGTTCCAGGCCCTTTCTGTGAGGCCTACTCTGCCTGGGCACAGAATATGGAGATAGTGCTTTACCCAGTCGCCCAGAAGCCCTCTGGACTTCATATCAAGGATTTCCGGAGGGACAAAGTCCATACGTTCAGATTTGAAAGAAGATGCAGGGGATGCCAGAAAGACGGTTAACGCCGTCTACTGCCTTAGGGTCCTTCCCTCGCATTTTTACTCTGAGTGTACTCCCATAACCTTCGATTCTAACTAGAATCTAGTCCACAAGGTAGTGGAGGGTTTTGTGGTTGAAGTTTCCCTTTATCTAGATGGGTTGCCAGCCAAGGTTTACGAGTCCCGTCTACCCGGAGCGATATCTAAAGATACACCTTTGTCAGGCACAGGTGCCCGGACGTCCGAGAAAACACTTTACCAGTCAATGCTAGGCTAGAAATTACTCTAATGCACAAGTACCATATCCGTGAAAAACACATCACTGAAACAGTACATAATCAATCCATTTAAAGAATTAAACATCCATAGAATGAATTGTCGGCATAGAACTTCTCCTCTTGATAGCAATAATTAATAATAATTATTATTTTTACAAATAAACACTTTAAAAAATTGACATGTACATGTTTTTCCCCTTTTGTAAGGCTTTTTTTGGTCTGGTGTACCAACCTTATCATCCATAATAAAAAAATAGGACTTTAAATCAAAGTTGGACTACAAAGGACAAGAGGTAGGGTTCGATCCCAACTGATGGCTTTCGGGTTCATCCAACCTTAACTGGGTACCAGATTTTTTTCTGGGAAAGTAAAGTGGCACTGGCGTAGTACCGACCACATTACCCCAAAAACCATGTGCTGAAGGTCTGTAAAATTTATGGTCACTAACACCATATTCCCTATACTCCACTTGGTGTGACTGGGCACTTTACTTTTTTTTTTTTTTTTTTACTTAAATCAAATTAGATAAAAGAAAAAAACAATGAAAAAATATTAATACTCCAGAGGGCAATATTCTCAAACGCCAGGCATTGGAAAGAGTAGACCACTATATATATATATATCTTGGTAGTAATATAGATCAAGAAGGTGAAACAAAGGAAGAAATTAGAAGAAGAATAGCAAAAACAGCAGCAAATATTAGAAATCTGGACAAAATATCGAAATAAAAAATACAAAGCAAGAAAGCCAAACTTAGAATATTCAACTCAAACGTATTAACACTTACCTATGCAAATGAAAGCTGGAAAACAACAAAGGAGAGTGAGAAAAAACTAAACACTTTTGAAGACAAATGCCTAAGAAAAATACTCTTGTGTACAATGGAATGAATTCAAGATTAATATAGAGATAAGAGAAATGGTCATGCAATCAACGATATCAACTTAACTAGAAAGAGAATTTGGACATATAGCGAACACGTGTTGAGAAGAAACAAGAAAAGAATTCTAAAACAGACTCTTATTTGGTAAACATCAGGATACATAAAAAGAGGAAGACCCAGAGAGACACTGAAAAGAACACTTATAAGAGAAGCAAAGTTGGCAGGTATAGACTCATTAGATAATATTAGACATCTAGCCCAGAATAGAGATGAGTAGTGAAAAACACTCCAAGCTCTATGTGACGTCTAAAATCATGGGAAGGATCAAGATCAAGTACAGGTTTGCAAAAATATATGGAAGGCATGGAAGCACCATATTTGGCTAAAGAAAAGCAACATCTTACAACACAAGCAGGCCTATTATTATTATTAATCCTTACAGGATAGTTGTGTACATTGCAGATATAATAAGACATGACACTACCCATTAGACAGGTGTAATCAGTGGTAACTGTAGTTCCTAATGTAATCATTAGTGTTCACACACTTTATCAAATCTTGAAAGTGACTTAGCACCTATAGGTTTGCCTAGAGTGCTGTGATGTCGACTCTAATAACAATCAGCAATAAAATATATAGCCTACTATACAAAGTAATGTTTGTGGAAAGGATTAGCAGAGGCGTTGAATAGACAGATATTCAAACAGTTGTAGACTTGTGCATCATCAATAAACAATCAACACATTCCGGATCATAAATTGACACATTGGTTCACTAATGAAGCTACATCAGTTTTAATGGGTACGGTTGAATATTTTAAAGTAAAGAGCAGTTTTGTATTTATATTCGCCAATTCTTGTATTTGACACCTAGAAGAAGCTTTATAATTACTTCCTGTCGATTACCACATTGCGTTTACATGTAAAAAGTCAAGAGTTTTAATTTTAAAGCTATTTTTATTTTTGAGAAACAATGGCCTACTATTTCTACTTCAAGAGTATATTTTCATTATTTGTGGACATAAATTCATCAAATAAACTGTATTATGAAGTACTTTGATTATTTTATGTCAAATTTAAAGAAAAATGGATACTGATACATCTAACCCTGGGAAAAATAGAAGTATGGGAAATACCATATTATGAATTGAATATTATCTGCCTTTGAATATTTTATAATATTTTTTCCTTCAGATCATCACATATCATCAATATATTGCCATTTTCATTTTCTGAAACCATTTTCTTCTCCAGTGATGCATAACAGATGCCACATTTGATTATATTATTGTCTAAAACTGTAAAATGAAAAAAAGCATGTGATGGAATTTTTCTGAACTTAAAAATTAATCTGGTCCAAACCTAAAAAAGACCAAGGATGGAAAGAGTTAACACTGTTCATCATTAAATTATACAAAGGTATTTAACATGCACCTTGTGTGAAGACAGTGCTGTTAATAGTGTTGTTTATCTTATGTGGTGTCTGTCATGAGTGAGCCAATGTGGAAACTGTTTTAAATGAGGAGGTAACAAAGAACTCCTGATTTACTGGTGGAAGAACACTCTCTACTGACAACAAGATATCAGAATCCAAGTGATAAAATATTACAACTATATATATATATATATATATATATATATATATATATATATATATATATATATATATATATATATATATATATATATATATATATATATGGAGCTGCGATAGCTCAGTGGTTAGTGAACTGGACTACAAAGGACAAGAGGTAGGGTTCGATCCCAACCGACGGCTTCCAGTTCACCCAGCCTTTAATGTGTACCAGATTTTTTTTCTGGGAAAGTAAAGCGGCACGTGCATAATACCGACCACATTATTCCCCACTTCCCTAAAAACATGTGCCGAAGGTCTGTAAAATTTATGGTCACTAACACCATATTCCCTGTATGCCACTTAGCGTGTGGGGTTACTTTACTTTTTAAAAATAAATATATATATTTCTCACAAATACAAAGTGGGGCCACTGCCGTAGAGAGTCCCGTGCTGAAAAAGAGCAATGACCCATAGATGACCACTATGTGTGAAGATCAATAATCATAAATTAATGAAGATCCCATTCCACTTTCTCATGGTGGTTTTGAAACAGCCTAACAGTCAGGCCAAGTGATTAGGAATTGAAGACTGACCAAGCAAGTAGGGATCAAAGAGGGAAGTCAGCCTGATACCAAAATTCCTTACTGAAGTTGTATGTGTTGAACTGATAAACACAAATATTGCCTGTCTAACACTACAACATAATATGACTAAATTAAATTAATGCTCTTTTACAGAAGGACTAGAAAGATCAGCAATTGCCAGGAAACAGACAACAAAAGCACACATAGTGCAACAATCCCAAGTAAACCATTCTTTCATGCAACTAATCAGGAAAGCAATGCTCTCTTACCTCTTTCTTTGCTTCCACTTCCACTGTATCTTGTTCAATCTTAATCATCAGTTTCTCAGTGTCAGCAGAAGTTTTAATCAGCTCAGGCTGCAGGTCTGTCAGTTCTTGTTGCATGACAGAGACCTGTGAAGCAGCAAACTCCAGCTTTTCCAAGCCAATCAAGTAACGATTCTTCATTTTCATCAACTCGTCTCGTTTCACAGTCAGAAGGGACTTGAAGGTTAGTATTAGTTCCAGGTATGATGTTGGTGTAACATAGTTCTTTCGCCTCAGCATTTCGTAATATCTGAGGAAGGAAAAGTAACATGGAATACATTAAACTTTCATGTTTCTAAACAAACAAACAAAAATCTTTCTTAAAAAAAAAGTATGGTTATGATAAGCGAAGTTTCATCCCTACAATCAGTCTCTTACCATGGTAAAATTAAAATTTTCTAATTGTCTGTTTCTTCTGCCTTGCTAGTGTGTGGCCAAGAAAAAGAAGAAGATAAAAAAATTAAACCCATCTATTTATGCTATGGCATGTCGTAAGAGGCGACTAAGGAGGTTGATCGATGGCTTGACAAGCTGTCATTGTAAAAAGTGTTGTTATGGAAACAGGGACATAGATTTTAGAAGCAGTGATCTCCGCAATATGTGCCACTTTGGCACGCAAGGTTTCTGTTTTTGAGATTGTGGTTCTGCCCTATGTGCCGTCTTCGGCTCGAAAGGACAATAGATAGATTTATGCTATTCTCCTATCTGAAGTGCTGTCTTTCTCTTGTTGGTTTGTCTTCAGTACATTTCTTTATACAAAATAAAGCTATAACAGATGCCCCAAAAATATTTGTCCAAGGCTGTGTCTATTGTAAAGTGCACTGCATAAAAAAATGAGTTGTCATATAAACTATAGTAAGAAGGATGATATAACTATATTCTTCTTTTTCCTTTCAACTCCCTGTGAAGCATGGGTCTTCAACAAACACTTTCTAAGCTGTTTTGTTTGTAGCCATTCTTTTAATATCAACCCATGTCTTCCTCATCATCTTTATCTCTGTTTCCACCCGTCTTCTCCAAGTATATTTTGGTTTTCCACTTTGTCTCTTCCCCTGAGGATTCTAAAAAAGGGCCTGTCGAGTAATACTCTCAGTTGACTTCTCTAGTATGTGTCCAATCCATCGCCATCATTGTATCTCTTTGTCCACTGGTATTTGACTGGTACTTTTCCATAATTCTATGTTAGTGATTTTGTCCTGTCATTTCCATTCTTTTATTCTGTGCAAGCAGCCATTAAATAACTATATTAATGCTTGAATATATTATTTTCCCTTGTTGGGTCATAAGATAAGAAGAGTTTTACTTTAAAATATATTTCTCCATTATGTAAAATTGTAAACTAAAATCAGAATAATATTTCTTATGACTTTCTTCTTTTTCATATAAAGAAGGAACTTTCAAATTCATTTCTTAATGTCTCAGCAAGAGGTTTTATTTCTCGTATATTATTAGGACTGCTTTAATTTGATCACATTCAATTCTTAGACGGTGATATTGTTACCAAGAACTTGTTGATGGATGACTACCCTGGTAACACTGTCATCAGCTGATTGACCCGTCATCAATTGCGAACGGAAGCCTATCCCTCCTGGTAAATGTTACACTGGTGGTAGCACTACTTCTGAATGGGACTGCCAGACATGTTGTTTACTTCCCCGATCTCTTGTAGTGCAATTTGATAAATGGCAACTCACACTCACATGTCGCCCGTAGCCCTGATCTCATGACACTTGGATACTCTGTCATGCACGAGACCGTTTGCTTGGGAATCGAGACGTCTACTACCTGTCCTGTGGTTAAGTATAGTATTTTGTTGAGTTGTGCCCGGGACTTTTTTTCTTTTGCCAAGTCTCACTCCACCTGGCATGATCAGCTGACTGTTAAAACACACAACACCAGACCAATTTGAGCGAACAAGTCTTTATTCACTGACCCAACACACGGGCGACTTATTCCAACATATGTACAAATAATTTACATGACCAACTGTCTGTGCCATATGGTCGATCACACTGCCCAGTAGCAATATCACTCACCACTGGGCCCTAGGCTCTCACACACGTAACTAAGCAAACTTAATATTTGGGAACAGTTCTCCACTGAATAATTCCCGAATATATCTCTACTCTAATCTACTCGTGTCGTTTGACTCTTTTTCTCTTGAACATTACTGGCTACCTTGGGCCATTGTCAGCCCCTATCTAATCCTAGGGGTGTGACATCTCTCTCATCAGAGCTCTCTAGGTCTAACATTCACTTCCCTAATGCTTAAGCTCTACTTACTAATTTGGGCCTGTTTCAGCCCCTTGGTGTGTGACGCCTCTGTCATCAGAGCCAACCTTCCTCGCATTTCTTTGTGTCCCGTCTTCAAATACTCCTTGTATCATCCAATCAAAAACTACTTCCTCTGCTTTCCTCCAATCAACTCAACCCACGTGCCTATTTACTCGTCTACTAGACCCTCTCACTTATCTTGAGATTCACCCTTCACATATTTTCCCAATTTCTCGTGGACTTCCCACTTCCGGCTACCTTATCACCTGTCCCGAGACTCATGCTTTCCCCTACTCACCCTTATTTCTCGTGTTCTTCCCCTACTCGCGGCTACATTAAAACTTATAACATTTTAGGATTATTATTAATTAATAATATTGTTAGTGTAGATGCACTGCATGAAAAATAATCATAAAATGATATAAAGCATTCAAACCTATAGAGAGATAAGGCAAACTATAATGTTTTGGCCAAGGACTTCATCAGATACATAACAAGAAATAACAAATACACAGAATACTTAATTCCCTTCAAATCATGGTGATGCTGATCAATTGAAGAAGTAAGTCCTAAAGGAGAGATTTACTACTTCAGACAACAAGGGGAAGACTGGCCAGATCTCATGTGCCAGAGGATCAAAGGGGCAGATAGGACTAGGGCCAAAAAGAAGCAAGGAAATGCAATAAAGGTGAGAATGATTCCCTGAAGACAAGAAAGGAAAGATACCAAAGTGGTGAAGGGAAAAACAAAGATATCAGATGAGGGGTGGGAGTGTGTGTGTGTGGGTGAAAAATAGAGTGAAAGTGACAATGATAATATCACAAGGAATGAAAATAAGATAGAGGAGACAGTGAAAGAGGAAGGAGATCAAAGATTAAAGGAAAGAGTAAAAAGAATTCAATCCTCTTAGATGGTGATTTTCGAAATGGCTATGAGTCAGATTAACTTTGCCTTCTGATTTAGCAACTTGATACAATTTTATGTTATTTTTCATGTTCTCTACAGCTTTACTTGTGGCCCTGCAATATATTTGATATTTAACATTTTACATCTGCGCTTATTGTTAGATGTGTTATATTTGATACAATTCTTGTACATTAGAGAATCAAAGGATAAAACATTGATTTCTTACAGTTCAAATCCTTATTTAAAAAAAAAAATCAGTAAAGGCATTGTGGCATATGTGGGGAAAATAATGCCAGTAAAAAAAAAAAAAGTAAAGTGCCCCCGTCATGCCAAGTGGCGTATTGGGAATATGGTGTTAGTGACCATAAGTTTTACAGACCTTCAGCACATGATTTTTGGGGTAATGGGGTCGGTATTACACCCGTGCCGCTTTACTTTCCCAGAAAAAAATCCGGTACCCATTAAAGGTTGGGTGAACCTGGAAGCCGTCAGTTGGGATCAAACCCTACCTCTTGTCCTTTGTAGTCCAGTTCACTAACCACTGAGCTATTACAGCTCCAAATAGTGCCAGTGCTCATATTATTTTATTTGACTGACCAAAAGTATATTTATGGATCATGTGTATTATGGTAGGCTATACCCACATTCAAAGGTTAGGCAAACCCTGAAGTTATGAAGGTCAAAAAATTTTCAACAAATTTGGGAATTGACCCATCTAATGAGCTGATGAGAGCACTAACCACTTTGTTACAATTTTTATAACAATTTTCATATTGAGCTCAGTTCTTCATTTAATTATGCATTAGTCTGTATAACAATTAGTCTGTATAACTTGTATTCCACATCCAAATCATCAGAAAAATACTATCATAACAACTGAAGCTCAACACATTAGAATACAAAAATTAAGAGAACAGCAAAGAAATAGAGTGAGAGTGAGAGCACAGACTGCTTGACTATTCTATCAAAATTTCAACACAAAATAAGTGAATACATATCTTCCCTATTATATGAGTATTTAGTACAGATTTATCATTTCAAGTGGTTATGGTTAGTCGAAGACCCAGGTATTACTGCAAATGAACTAAAATCCACAATTGCTCAACCGACTGTGCCAGTGGAATCATCTGAATTAAAACTCATCTCATTGAAGGATTAAAACAAAGAAAGGCAGCTGCAGTCCCCATCATAGCAGCTACAGCACATGCCAAAAGACATAAGACCAAATGGCACCAAAAGTGAACACAGCTGAACTGTCCTTCATCATATGATATCATTGCTCATCGTAAGCAATCAGAATATCGAAACACGATCCGGATGAAAAACACAGCTCATGGAATGTACAGAGAACTAACTCAGTAGCTCTGCCGCAAGCTGGACTTGGAATATGAGGAAACTGTAACAAGGAAAACTTTTAAGACTGAGCCTCAATGGTCCTTGCCGCCTATCCACCATATTGACTGGTATTCCAGTGATGACATATAATGCAATCAACACAACACACTATTGCGCACAGTTGAGAATTTCAGATCACATGCACATACTCCACTACGTGGACGAAGATCCCAACAGTGGAACCTCTGCTATACACTTTTTGGCATTGGAAAGATAGAATTAACCATCTTTCCAGCAAAACACATCACAGTGAATGTTGATGCAAACATGACTGCGCCATCTTGAAACTGGAAGTTAAGTGGTTTTTTTGTTAACTCGAGCTATGGGTACTGGTTGGCCTCGAGGCAAGATGCCGGCCTCAAGACAGAGAGGTTGTGGGTTCAAATCCCGGCTGCACCAGTTGGGATTTTTATTTATGATTTCTCTCTATGTCAACCAACCCTGGTCTCAGCAGTGAGACCCAGCTTGAAACGTCAATTACTCATGGATGGAACAAATATGAGTACCCCCGAAGACGGAATATTCTGCCTGTGGAATGAGGGACCCCTGTGCACACAGCTGCCAGGAAAAATACAGATTAATATGCAAAATTCAGTTCCTATTCTCTAGGAACTTCGTCAGAGGTAAAAATCTGGCAAAAAAAAAAAAAAAAGAGCTATAAATTCAATTTATATGAGTAAGGACCATTTCTGTAAAACTTTGCTTTTTTTCCTCATGCAATTTATGCAACATTATCTGATGCAAATTTATCTACATATAAGATTATTTTAAAAATGTATGTTGTTACTTCTGAAAGACCAAAACTAATGTTTCTAAAACTACAATCAGGAAGTTACCAAGAACAGCCGAAAGGACTCACATTTAAATTCCTTTAATCGGAGATATCACATAATTAGTGTTACTATATAAAAATATATATATATATATACATACACACACACACACACACATATATATATGTATGTATGGCCCTTTTCGTCTTGTCAGACGGTCTAGTCTATTGAGTATTTTTTTAGGTTTTGTTTTTGTCGAACAACTTCTCTCGAGGCTAATTCTACCAATGTTAGACAAACACACACGGCCACAGAATGAACAAGTCAGGCCCACTGATATATACTATATATATATATATATATATATATATATATATATATATATATATATATATATATATATATATATATATATATATGGCCCTTTTCGTCTTGTCAGACGGTCTAGTGGAGGCTATTGCGTATTTTTTTGAGGTATTGTTTTTGCCGAACAGCTTCTCTCGTGGCTAATTCTACCAATGTTTGACAAACACACGCGGTCACATAATGAACAGGTCAGGCTCGCTGGTCCACAGGGTTTACTATCCTTTTTCATGAGTCTCTTCTCTTCTAAGTCCTGTCTTAGAACAGTCTCAAATGTTGTTATACCGTTCCTTATACGTGCTCTCCATGATGTGCGATCACTTGCCAGATGTTGCCAGTCGTTTTCACAGATGGAGAAGTCTTTCAGAGATGATTTGCAGATATCTCTATATCGTAGTTTAGGTCTGCCGATTTGTCGTTTTCTGTGTTTTAGCTCGCCATATAGTATTTGCCTAGGAATGCGTTTTTCTTCCATCCGTTGGACATGCCCCAGCCATCTTAGCCTTCGACTTCTGAGCATCGACATGATTGTTAGGGTCTTAGCACGTTGCAGGACAGTTAAGTTGGTTATTTTGTCCTGCCATTTGATGTGCATTATTTTGCGGAGACATCGCATGTGGAAGACATTTAATCTTTTTTCCTGGTTTGAGTATGTTGTCCAGGTTTCGGATCCATATAGTAGTGTGCTAAGCACACAAGTTTGATATATTAAGAGTTTAGTCTTTTGAGTTAGTTTCGTGTTGTTCCATGCCCTTTTTGTGAGTTTGCCGAAGGTCGTAGCTGCCTTACCAATTCGACAGTTTATTTCTTCATCAAGAGAGATGGTTTGCGTAACTGTGGATCCAAGATATGTAAATTTCTGTACTGATTCTAGTGGGCAGTCTTTTATATATGTATATATAAATATATAAATATATATATATATATATATATATATATAGATTATGCCTTGCACAATATGAAAGCAGGAAATGCTCCCGGACTAGATACAAAATCAGTTCAGAAATTAGTGATGAACAGTGTGGTTTTGTTAGAGGTAAAGGTGTGAACAATGCCATATACATCATAAAATATTTAGTATAAAGAGCATAAATGTAGACATCAAAGATCTAAGAATAATAAACAACATGTACTGGCAACAAACAGTGACCATGAGAACTGGAAATCAATTGGGAATGTTTTAACAAATAAAGCAGGGTGTTAGGCAAGGTTGTGTGTACTGTCACCAAATTTGTTTAATATGTACAGTGAGGTTACTTTAAGATCAATAGGTGACATGCCTGGAATAACAAATGGAGGCCATAATATAAATAATCTAAAGTATGCAGATGATACAGTCTTAAACGCTAAGAGTTAACATGAGTCACAAGAAATATTATAGTGAAGGAAAGCAAAAATAAAGGACTCTGCCTTAATAGCAAAAAGACAAAAGTAATGGTAGTAACAAACAAAGAAAAAGACGTCACCGCATTGCACAATAAAGACAAGTGGAACAATATTAAAACAGGTAAATTAATTTAAATATCTGGGAACATTGTTAACCTCAGATGGTAGATGTATAACCGAGGTGAGTTGCAGAATGGCTCAGGCAAAAGCAGCTTTATAAAAAATGAGGAAGATACTGTGCAATCCATTTTTGACAACAGAAACAAGAAAAAGAGTCTTAAATGTTATGTAGAGCCAGTCTTAACATATGGATGTGAATCATGGACAATCGGACAACAGACAAGAAAATCACTGGAGGCTGTAGAAATGTGGTTTTAAAGAAGAATGTTGAGAATACCATGAACAACTAAGAAGAGAATTTCCATAGGAAACAATTACCATTTTTTGGCCATGCAAGGGAACAGCTGAAATATATTGTAACAAGTGGGAAAATTGAGGGACGAAGAGATAGAGGGAAGCAAAGAGAAAAGATACCAGACAGCTTAAGAGAATGGCATGGTAGAGGGTCAACAACAGAAATGATAGATAACTGTTGAGATTGAAAGTTGTAGAGTGACATGATCACATACACCAGCAGGCATGGTTCAGGTGAAAGGTCAGGAAAATAACATCACTATACAAATCGCTGGCATGCACATAAGCTATAGCTCAAAGTAGTTTTCTCTTTCATTTTTGTATGGCAATTCCTGTCTGAGATCGAACGGATCATGTCTCATCAAGACATAGGCAAAAACTCCCAAGACAAAGATATATGGAATCACACTGTTTTCGTATGGGATGAAAGCAATTGATCTTTCTATCTATCTATCTATTGACCTTTCGAGCCGTAACCGGCCCATAGGGCGTAGACCAAGATACACCTTCTCCTATATGAATTTTTGTTCTAGCAGTTTTCTTTTAAAGATATTTTATCAAATCTCGCCATCTGTCTCTGTTCTGTGCAAGCAGTTCTATCTCATTGAGGGAGCCGATTCCTGCTGCTCTTGCCTCTCTCATCAATGTTCTTCTCAGTGTCTCCCTGGGTCTTCCTCTTTTTCTTTTACCTGTTGTTTCCCATATGAGGGCTTGCTTTGCTATTCGATTATTATCTCTTCTCATCACATGTCCAACGTATGACCATCGTCTTTTCTTTATTACTGAAGATATTAGTGGTTGATTGGCGATTTCTCTAATTTCCTCGTTTGTTTTGAATTCGTTCCATTCTATACCAAGTATTTTCCTTAGACATTTATTTTCGAATGCGTTCAACTTTGTTTCTATATCTCTTGTTGTTTTCCAGCTTTCACACGCATACGTAAGGGTTGATAGTACATTTGATTTGAATAGCCTAAGTTTTGTGTTTGTGCTAATGAGTTTTGATTTCCACAACTTTTCAAGGCTTCTGAAAGACATTGCTGCTTTAGCCAGTCTGATTCTAATTTCTTTGCTCGTATCCCCTTCTCGATCAATGTGACTTCCAAGATAGATGAAGTGATCGATCTCTTCTACTGGTTTGTTTTCCATGTATATTTTGTCACTTGTTGGAATTAAACTTTTCATGACTTTAGTCTTTTCATGATTGACCTCAAGCCAAATTTTGCTGGCTATTGATGATAGTTCATTTGTGTTTTCCTGCATCGTTTTTATCTGATTGCTGATGAGAACTATGTCATCAGCAAAGTCCAGGTCCTCCAAATGGTCTCCTTGTATCCATTCGATGCCTTTATTACCAGTGCAGCATTTCTTCATTATGAAGTCCATAACAATTCCAAATAACAAGGGCGATAAAATACATCCTTGTTTAACCCCAGTTTCTATTGGGAAACATTCGCTCAGTCCTTCCTCTGTTCGAACTGCACATGTGTAACCATCATACATGTCTTTGATAATATTTATGATTTTTGATGGTAAGCCATATTGCTTCAGAATTTTCCACAAAGAATCTCTATGAATACTATCAAATGCTTTTTTGAAGTCGATGAAGTTAAGTACAAAAGGTTTTTGCTTTTCAATGTGTTCCTCCAATATAAGTCGTAGAGTGAAAATGTGGTCAAGACAGCTTCTCCCTTTTCTAAACCCAGCCTGTTCTTCACGCATTACTGTATCTATTGAATCCTTTATTCTATTTAGGATGATTTTACAGAATAATTTTGAGGCAACTGACAAAAGTGTCCCCCCTCTCCAATTGTTACAATCTCTAAGATTGCCCTTTTTTGGGATCTTAACAATGATTCCTTTTTTCCATTTATGAGGCGTCTTCTCTGTTTTCCAAATGATGTTGAACATTTTTTGGAGATGTATTAAATTATGGCTATCAATTGCCTTGAGGATCTCAGCTGTTAACTTATCCTCTCCAGCAGCCTTGTTATTGGTCATTAGCTTTAAGGTGGTTTCTATTTCACTCAAGGTGAAGTCATCTAAATTTACATCTAATTCTGCTGCTGGTGTTTCAGCTTCAAAATCTATTAAACTGTGAGGTAGTGGACGGTTAAGAATTTCTTTGAAGTGTTCCGCCCAACGGGCTTTTATGTCTGCGCTTGTTGTTAGCATTAATCCAGATTTGTCTAGAATTGGTGTTCCACTGGATGTATAGGTGTTTGTCAGCATCTTTTGTACAGTATAAAGAGTTCTGCTGTCTCCTGTAATTGCAGCTGTCTCTGCTTTCTCTGCCAAGTTGTCTATATAAGCTCTTGTATCTCTTCTTGTCGAACTTTTCACTTTGTTGTCTAATTCTTTGTATGTTGCTTTTGCCAGAACCTTTCCAAGATCTGTCTTTACATTAGTCATGGCTCTCTTCGCTTCTCTTCTTTCTTTGATGTATTTCCATGTGGTGTCTGAGATCCAAGCTCGTTTTTCCATTTTCTTCAGTCCAGCACTTGCTTCTGCTGCTGTCATTAGTATTTTGCTCTGTGAGTCCCACATTTCATTGATATCTAAGTCTATTGATCTTTGGCATAATAATAATCACTGTCACATAGTAATTTTCAAATTTCAAGATAGGGGTTTTGTGATTGAATAGGTGTGCTATTTTTCAATATTTTAAAATTATTAATTTACTAGTGCAGAGTTAAAAATAATGAATTTTAAAATTCAGCATCCATTTTAGAGTTGTCAAATACAATTTTATAACTGTTTTTTACAAAATTTGAAAGTGACCTGTCGATTAATTCATCAAAATAATAATTTAAGGCAGAGGAGCTAAGAAACTTTCTTAGAAAGCAAGGCACCAGCCACATTAATTATTAGTCAAATCGCTAGCTGCTGTCAATAGTTCTTTATTTTTTAATATTTAATAATTAATTTGACATATATAACTGAAATAAATTCACATAACACTTCTCTACAATTTGAGGTGCACTTCAATACTTAGGTTTGTTTATTATTTAACAGATATAATACTGACCTCTCAGAAGTAATCCTGACAGATTCATGGAAATGCTTGCACATGCTGACTGTTTCCAATTTCATGTTGTCATCCATTTCAATTTCTTCTAGGAATTTGTTTGCTACCATTTCAAGAGCATCCTCAGGCCATGCCTAAAATTAGCATTTCTTGATTAAAGTAAGTAACCTTTGCTGAGTTTCAGTAACTAAAATAAATATTTCTATTTAATCTAATCCTCTCCTTGTTAGAAGCATCAGTTAATTAAAAAAATACACATTATTCCTCAAATATCTAAAACCCTAAAATTATGTCTACAAATCAATTTATCACTTCTATCTTCATTGCTAAAATAGTTTTTTTTTTCATTCCAAAAGTTGGTTTTCAAACCACGTTTCTGTCTAAAAAGAAATAGATGCAGCTTTAAAGTGATAGCTCATATTTCCTTTTTCCTGAAATATTAAAAACACTTGAAAATGTGACAACAGAAGTAACCAGCCAGAAAGTAAAAGAGTGCAATATATTTCTCCCTATCTTATAATGGTGAGAGGTAAATAATGGATGAAAGTAAAAGAAGTGATGTAGTCAATAACATGCCTGGCTGCACTACTTTCCCATAAGTAATATTAATACCAGTAGCCGCAATAGCTCAGTAGTTTGTGAACTGAACTACTAAGGACAAGAGGTTGGGTTTGATCCTGATTGACGCTTTTCAGGTTCATGCAACCTTAAATGGCTACCGGATTTTTTTCTGGTAAAGTAAAGCATCATGGGCATAATACTGATCACATTACTCCAAAAATAATATGCTGAAGGTCTGTAAAAATTATGGTCACTAACACCATATTCCCGATATGCCACTTGGTGTGATGGGGCAAAAAGAGAAATATTAATCCCATTTTTTAAAGACTCGGCAAACCCCAAAGCAGTGTCAGTTAAAAAAAATTAACTGCAAATGGAAGTTGAACCTCAAACCACCTGGTCACCAGATGAGTTTTTGAACCACATTACCATGGCATCATTATTATGTGCCTGTTACATATTGGAATTGTGGGTCCATAAATCAACGACGGCCTATTCTTGATAAGCTACTGTGCGGCGCCGATATAATGGTTTTGGAAGAAACTTTTCTTGGTGAAAGGACAGTAAGTATTCCTGAATTTAATTGTTTCTACAATAGGCGACACCTTGGGCAGGCCATCCTTGTGCGCAACAATATGACAGCAGCTGAGATATGTCTGCGTGGGACAGTGCAGAATTGCAGGTACATGCAGTTAGGGTGCAGACCTCAGTTCATTTTGTAATTGTAAATGTGTATGCCTGTAATGGGAAGGTGGACACACAACAATGGCAGAATCTCTTCGAGTTTGATGACGAGAACATCATTTTCTGCTGAAACTTTAATGCTAGAGGCAACCGAACAAGGGACTCTGATAGTGTCATAGACCTGGCACTGGTGTCTTCCACCTTCGTACCCGTTTGCAGGTGGATTGCACTGGGGTTCCATGGAAGTGATCTCCTCCTAATTGAGAAAAGCAGAAATAGAAGCCAGAAAAGAAAGCTCCACATATTCCACTACAAGAAAACAGACCAGGACGTCATTAGCAAAATCAGACATAGGAAACAGGGCGCCCCTTGTAGGAGGCAGGAGAGATGGACACAGCCACCCTTGTGGAATTTAGAAGTCGAGGAAGCTTGGCTGTACAAGAGACAAATGGCCAAGACATGGCAGAAAGAATGGAAGAACATAACCTGAGCTCTTGAAGCGTCTGAAAGAAGAGGTCGACCAAAAATGAAGCATTTTAAACTATGTGCTAAGCATGCTAAGGATGCCAAATGGGATGACTTCTGTAGAAAAGTGTGCTCATAAAAATTGTTAGCCACATTCTGGCACCTTCATCAGAGCACGAATGGCACAACACGACACAGAGGCATACCAGACTTTCAGAGCACAGACCGGATAAGGCACAAATCTGATGAGAGCAAAGGGAAAGCCCTGCTTGCCCGCTACATTGAGCAGACGGACCAAAGAAATGAGGCTGTAAGAATGATGATATGGGGATTGCTGTAAAAATTGTTATGGTTATGGTTATGGTTATTGAAGGCCCCGGTATCATTGCAAAAGAATTAAAATCCATAATTGCTCAACCGTCCGTGCCAGTGGAATCATCCGAATTACTAACTCATCTCCAAAACAAAGAAAGGTAGCTGTAGTCCCCATCATAGCAGTCTCAGCACACGCCAAAAGACATAAGGCGAAACTGCACAGAAAGTGAACACAGCCAACTGTTCCCTGTCATACGATATCAGCATTCATCGTAAACCATTGGAATATCGAAACATGATCAACACGGATGATACACACAGCTCACGGTGTGCACAGAGCACTAAACTCAGTAGCTCCTGCAGCAAGCCGGACTTGGAATATGCGGAAACTGCAACAAGGAACACTTTTCAGACACAGCAATTAAAAGTTCCTGACGCCTAACCGTTATATTGACCGGTATTCCAACGATGACGTATATTGCAATCAACACAGAACACACTATCACGCACACTGTAGAGGATTTCAGATCACATGCATGTACTCCGCTTCACCGGGGAAGTTCCCAACAGTGGAACTTGTTATCTATACACTGATCAGCATTGGAAAGATAGAATTAACCATCTTTCCGGCTCAAAAAACGTAACAGCGAACGTTGACGCAAACATGACCGCGCCATCTTGAAACCGGAACTCCTGTAGTGTATCTGTAAAAATTGTGTAAGGATGTAGTGCTGGAAGAAGATCTCACAATCACAACCAATACCATTCGCACAACACTTAAAAGGTCACACACAACACTGCTCCTGGTCCAGATGGTGTTTGGTACGATGACATAGGCGATTTAGCTGACGACAACTTGACAAAACTGGTCAATGAGTTTAATGCCAGCATTCAGAATGGCCAGATTAAGGAGGAGTGGCTACACAGCTACTTACTACCACTACCGAAGTCAAACAAGGACCATTCTCAGATCAGTACCTACAGAATCATCATAATGCAGAACACTGCGGGCAAGCTGCTGGAGAAAATAGTTGCCCATGTCCTCACCTGTCACCTTAAACAAGAAGCGCGCATTTCCACCCACACTCGGAGGTTATAGATATAACAAAGAGACATGGCTCAATGCTGCAGTCTTTGCCTATGATGTCTTCGAAGGCTTCCGCAGATGAGAGGAGACATGTGTTGTTGCTATAGATCTGGAGGATGCATTGTTATTGAGTTATTTGCGGGTCATCATCATTGCACTCTGAACATGTCCATAGGTGCTCAGATCCCCTCCTCAGCAATTCTCTCAGTGTCCAGCGACTGATGACTCCAGTTCTATGTTGGTTGATAAGTCCTCTTACACGGCCACTAAGTGTCTCTTTTCTGGCTGTGCCCAACTTAACTCCCATTTCCATCATCCGAAGAAGTGACGTGGATCTGTGTTTGTCGAAGTCCTGTGCTCTTCCCACATCTCGGAGGGCATTGATGATGTCCGCCCGATCCATTGATTGTCCGTCCTCAACGACAGCGCAGCTAGCCAACCTGTCTGCCCTTTCATTTCCCCGCACTCCCGCATGTCCAGGGACATAGACAAAGGTAACCTTACGTATTTTGGATTTCTGCAACGACTCTACCCATTGCATGCGTACAGAGCCCGCCTCCACTTTTTTATCATGCTCACCGAATCACTCAGTATACAATGCGTGGGTGTAGACTTGTTACTCTAACCATTTGAATGCCTTGGTCACTGCCATCGCCTCCATTGTCATGCTACTCGTGGTCACGACGTATGCACCACTGTCTTCGTAAACTATTCTGCCTGCCGAGCGTGCTGTAAATGTCCATGCACTTCTTTGGTGTCATCTTACAGATCCGTCTGTATAGATGACTGAATCTTTCTCATCGGTGTTATCGCAAATGAGACCGTTGACCTCAGCATTAACCACGACCGGGTTCTGTTCCCTACTTTTCCTGTCGAGTGTGACAATACATGAGAAAGTCCCCTTGAATGACGTAGGCACCGGTGGAGGATGCATACAACAGGGTACCATTTGAATACCTCATGTGTATGCTCCTCAAACTGGC
Source organism: Megaustenia siamemsis (assembly GCA_032433765.1). Lineage (NCBI taxonomy): Eukaryota > Metazoa > Mollusca > Gastropoda > Stylommatophora > Ariophantidae > Megaustenia > Megaustenia siamemsis. Next base: position 40,206,790 of record JAVIAB010000117.1, on the reverse strand, counting down.
GGTGCACCCCTTCCTCATTAGATGGATCGCTGCGGCACTGTTTCAGAGGAAGGTGATACTCAAATGTGGAAGTTGGTCATCCAAGCCAACATCCATTTGTCCAGGGCTGCCACAAGGCTCACCATTATCACCAGTTCTATTTAACGTGTACACAATAATGATCACGGAACAACAACTAGATGGGAGGTAAAGAACTATGACTTTTGCTGATGATATTCTGGTATATCGACAGGGAAGAGACAGACGGGGAATCACCTCCACAATGCAAGACGAACTCGATCGCATTTCTTCCTGGTGTGAGGTTTCAGGTGCCTTGGTTAATCCTAATAAAGCATCAGTTTCATGGTTCTCTCTTAACAATAATATTGTTAATATGACCACACCGGTAGTACGAATGGGAGTTAAGTTTGATTGCAGCCTGTGCTTTCAGGCAGAATAGTCAAAGAAGACAGTGGTGCATACGTCATGACCACGAGTAGCATGACAATGGAGGTGATGGCAGTGACCAAGGCATTCAAATGGTTAGAGTCACAAGACTACACCAACGCATGTATACTGAGTGATTCGATGAGCATGATAAAAAAAGTGGAGGCAGGCTCTGTACGCATGCAATGGGTAGAGTCATTGCATAAGTCCAAAATACGTAAGGTCACCTTTGTCTATGTCCTTGGACATGTGGGAGTACAGGGAAATGAAAGAGCGGACAGGCTGGCTAGCTGCGCTGTTGTTGAGGATGGGCAACCAATGGATCGGGCGGACATCATCAATGCCCTCCGAGATGTGGGAAGAGCACATGAATTCGACAAACATAGATCCACGCCACTTCTTCAGATGATGGAAATGGGAGTTAAGATGGGCACAGCCAGAAATGAGAAACTTGGTGGCCGTGTAAGAAGACTTATCAACCAACATAGAACTGGAGTCGTCAGTTGCTTGACACTGCGGGACTTGCTGAGGAGGGGATCTGAGCACCTATGGACATGTTCGGAGTGCAATGATGATGACCCGCAAATAACTCAGTACCATGGCAGCTTTTTATACCTGTCATAAAACCTGGTTACACAACTTAAATATAACAAATAGCATTCAACATTTTTTTGAAACAAGTGTTCAAATCTATACTTTGCCCTTGATAAATTTAGTTATACATTGTTACAGCCATGTTTTTGTCTTTGAGGGAGTTTCAGAAAAAGAGTTTAAGAGTGACAATTATGTTGGAGTTAGTCAATGTGCAGACAAGTATAAAACTGTTGTTTGTAGTATAAGTTTATAACATATAGAATTACCTTAAACCCTTAATAACTCATGTGACTTTAGTGATCAGGTCATGTCACTGTGTTATACAAAAAATTTTATGGACTGTCCTCAAAGATTTTCATGGCATGATCAGTGGTCACAGAAAAGATAATACTTTCAAGGCCATTAATGATTTATGAAAAAGATAATTGTAGCCGTTGGCAAGAATAGAGGCCTAAGACTATGATAATGTAAAATACAATAATGAACAAGTAGGAATATAACCTCCAAGTGTGAGCAATGTAATATTTACAGTGTATACTTAGCAAGTTAGTAGACTAGTAGAATAATTATAATGCACACCCTTATTTATTCTATTAATCCTAGATTACGATACAGTAGGAAAATTACAGCATCAAAACTCAAATTCTTAAAAATTTGATAGTTTGTGTGTTCAAACATTACACACACCCCCCCCCCCCCCCAAACCTTCCTAATTACTACTTCCGGTGAGCCCTGAATGTTTAATTTGTTTCTATTGATGTATGATAAATTTGCCAAATTTCAACAAATTGGTCATTTTCATTATTTTTCCCTTTGACCAGGGAAATTTTCTCAGTCATCTGTGACATCAAACAACCCTCTGGGAACTCAGCAAATAACACTACGAGGTAGCAGAACATACTGATGAACTTACAGCGACCGCCTGAATAGATAAAATACTGGTCCGGTCAAAGCATTCAATTTCGAGTCATAAATCAACCTGAGACAGAAGATCGGAGTTCCCCATGTGTCTAATTGGTAAACACAGTAGTGTGTCAAAATTTCAAAGAAAATACTATTTCTAGTGCTCCTAATGTTACAATCATGTGGTAGTATGGAATGTAATGAAGTGCTTCACAGGTAGGTATCATAATTAAGGGTTCAAGTTATTTTGACTGGAGTACTGTGATGTTATTTCTAACAACAATAAATAATAACAGGCCACAATAACATATGATCACACCTGAAACCAGTCTATTGTGCAGCAATTGATTAGTGAAGGAAACATTCTAAGTCTGTTCCTAAATGCATCCCCAATGGGGGACATTGCAAGCACAACATGCAAGTGCTTTTTGACACGATCAGTGAAGAAATTGTACATGGCTAATGGAGTGGCTTCCATTTTGCGACCCTGCAGAAAGATATTAACAATGTTATTTTATTAAATACTTTGAAGACAAGGTTCTTGACATTAACAATTCTACTGAACTTATGAGGAGAGGTAGTCAATAAAGTGCATACACAAATGTTTTCTGTTGTTTAAAAAAATTATATTCAGCATTAGTGAAGTAAAAATGATTGAAAGTTTGTATATATTTATATCATCGTCAACCTTGTATCACAATTTTTGTCTTTCCTATCAAGTATTAAAAAAATATTTGTATTTCTTCAAGATATAGAAATATATCTTAATAGAACACAAAACCTACAAGTAGATTTCAAAGTTGAAGGAGACAGTTCAAAGCTACAACTACTTTGGACATACTATAACCAGTGATGGAAAATGTAAAACTGAAATAAACAAAAGAATAGGAATGGCAAAAGGTAATTTTAATGCCACGAAAAATATACTAACATCAAAACAAATAACACCAGGGCTAAAACTAAGAATAGCAAAATGTTATATCTTCTCAACATTCCTGTATGGTGCAGAAACATGGACATTAGACAAGAAAACAGAACAGAAAATTGAAGCCTTTGAAATGTAGATTTATAGAAGAATAGAAAGAATTGGATGGAAAGAAAAGAAAATAAATGAAGTCTTACAACAACTAAAAATTAAAAGAGAACTACTAAACACAATTCAAATAATAAAAATGAGATTTTTGGGGCATGTAAAAAGACAGTAGCCTACTAAAAATAATCTAGGAAGGAAAAATACAAGGTAAAAGAGGCAGAGGCAGATAAAGACTAACATGGACATCATCATGTGCCATACAGGTTGGCGTAGGTGATCATGTCCCTCCACAATCTTCTATCTACAGTGCATCGTATCAGTTCTGTTGTTGACTGTTTTCCATGCCATGATACCAAGCTGTCCAGTATTTTCTCTCTTTGTCGCCCGCGATCTCTCTTTCCTTTTATTTTGCCAGTTGTAACCAAGTATTCCAACTTTCCTCTTCTCATGATGTGCCCGAAAAATGTTGATTGCTTCTTTCCGATGTTTTTTAAGAGCTCCCTTTTTGTGTTGGCCTCTTTGAGAACTTTCTCATAACATGGACAAGTAACATCAAAAGATTAACAAGTCAGCCTACACCATCAAAGCATGGGACAGAGCGAAATGGTGCTCCATGGTAATCAACTTTCAATGCGGAGACTGCACTCAATGATGATCTTAATAGATATATATACTAATCCACACTTGGCCACTATTTATGAGTTTTACAGATCATATTTACCCGGCTGTTCAAAATAATGTATTTCATATTTCTTTTAAGAAAATCTTGAAAGAAAATGCGCATAAAAGTAAAAAAAAAGTAAAGAGCCCCCGTCACGCCAAGTGGCCTATAGGGAATATGGTGTTAGTCACCATAAATTTCACAGACCTTCAGCACATAATTTTTGGGGTAATGTGGTCGGTATGACACCTGTGCCGCTTTACTTTTCCAGAAAAAATCCTGTACCCATTTACGGCTGGGTGAACCCGGAAACCATCAGTTGGGATCGAACCTGACCTCTTGTCCTTTGTAGTCCAGTTGACTAACCACTGAGCTATCATGGCTCCCTGAACATGCACATAATGAATGTGAATTTTCAGAAATATTAAAAAAATTATGTCGATGTCTTGTTCCTGGATTCTGAGTTTGTAGTATTCAGAGGTGTTTCATAACTCAAAACTTGTGGTTTCATTCGAATGGTGTTGAAACTTAGAATTGTTACTTTGATTTGATGCTAAAATGGCGACGAAACAAAGCAGACAATCCAAAGAGCAAATTATAACAAACCTTTTGAAAATAACAAAACTTTCCAGGGAAGAAGTTGGTCATTTGATAGATAGATTTAATGACCTATGCCGAAAAGAAGAGGGTAAACTCCACAGAGTAGAGTTTCGTGATGAACTAAACAGATTCTTCAACATTACTGATGATATTTTGATGGACAGAGTCTTCAGAGCTTTTGACAAGAAATCAACTGGGACACTAAAACAGGATGACTATGTAATAGGCATTGCTAAGTTTCTTAATGGGACACTAGAAGATCATGTAAACTTGTGCTTTGATGTTTATGACCTTAACAATGATTGCTACATTGTGAGGGAAGAGATGTTCCAGCTACTAAAGTCCTGCCTTGTTAAGGTCCCTATTGAAGAGGATCCTGATGAACTTGTTGATATTGTCATGAAGAAAATGGACCATGACCATGATGGCAGGGATTCTCTTGGTGATTTCCAAACAGCAGTGGCTGATGACAAGCTTATGTTAGAAGCTCTTGGAAAATGTCTGCCAGATGACAAGTGTAAATTAACTTTCCAAGAGATGATACAAATGTTTGGAGATGGCTAGCGCAGTTCCTCTGGATCAGTCAGCATAAGTGAACAACGAGAATACCAAAGCAGTGGCAGGTGTGTAGGAGCAACAGTTTAGTTGGATGTAGGAATGGAAATCTGTAGAATCGGGAAATGTTTATTGCATTATTGATGATTTAAATTTTGTATTCTACTTAAAGATGAGTTCTAACTGGTTTTAAAAAGATATAACACTAGGAGAATTGTATTCTTAAGAATATGAGTAATCTGTAAATGTTTGAGCTATTTGGCTTCAAATTAAGATTAGTCTGTGTCACTGGTTCACGTAACAGTTTCCATATCAGTGTGACTGTTTCACCATTTTTACATCAGTGTCACCGTTTCACCATTTTCACATCAGTGTGACTGTTTCACCATTTATCAGTCTTGCCATTTCACTATTTTCCTATCAGTGTTTCATACCCTGTAGTACCAGAAAGTTACACAATTTATCATTTTTATGTTTAGGACAACTGAAAGCCTGTATTTCAAAATGAGATTTCACTACTACAGCTTTAGACTGTTGTGTTACTTATGTTAATGTTATATCATAACTGACATTGTTGTACTTCTAAATTATTATGGTGACAAGATACAACTATGGATGTTCAAATAACCATTCTTTATCATTCCATTTTTTTTCTTGAAATAATGTTAACTTTTTTTTTTTTTTTTGAATGATCATGTATCTTTATTCCGACAACCCTAACAATGGCAACTATGTACAATTATTCACAGCGGCCAGCGATCACACATCTCGCTCGGCCAGTGACACACCTTATTACGGAATTCACATCTCTACTGGATACTCTTGCTTCTGTGCGTCTGCCTACTCAGGCTTATTTTACTTAATGTTTCAGAAATAGATTATAAAGAATGAGACACCAATAATTCTAATAAGTACATATGTCATTAAACAGGTCTGAGGATTTACCAACGCTGGCGAGGAGTAGTTTACCTGTGCCTACGTCATACAGGGGCACATTCTCGTGTATTTTCACACTCCACATGAAATGTAAGGAATAGAAGTTAAGGGGATAACCATTCATGTCATTTGTGTAAATGGAAGGGCTGCTGCCCCCAGGATCCCCACCTCACTAGGACTGATGCCCTAGGCTAGAGCTGCCTAGCTAGTGGAAACTAGCCCAGATTCAACAGCACACAGATATGCCGATTGCAATCTCGACACTAAGGACATGGGGTATTACCTTGGTCCGACCACGCATCTTCCAGCTCTGATCAGAGCACCATAGACTAAATGTCCACCTATACAAAATGCAAATTACCACATTCCTATTGAAGCCTGAGTGGTTAGTGTATTTACTTCCTGATAAAGAAGGGTCTGGGTTTGATCCTCAGAAGTGGCAGATTATCTTTTTTTTAATTTATTTTTTTTTGACTGACAAGGCTCTGAAGTTCACCCAGCCTCTAAAATTAGGTACCAGAGACTTTTCACTAAAAGGTGATTAAAGGTGGCCTGGTGTGATACCGATCACATCACTAAAAAATGTGCTGTGGTCATAGAAAAATATGGTCACTAACACCATATTCTCCATACACCCAGCAAGTCATAAGAGAGTACTTCATGATCTTCTGCTAACAATTAAATTCATAGAGACAACTCCACTTTCCTTGTGATATGCTGAGTATCTATCTATCTATCTATTGTCCTTTCGAGCCGAAGACGGCACATAGGGCAGAACCACAATCTCAAAAACAGAAATCCTGCATGCCAAAATGGCACATATTGAAGAAATCACTGTTTCTATAATCTGTGGCTCTGTTTCCATAACAATACTTTTTACAATGACAGCTTGTCAAGCCATCGATAAACCTCCTTAGTCGATTCTTATGACATATCTGGAAGGTCACAGTGTCACTATTCTTTACTTCCCTCATAATGAGGTAACACACGGGAAACACACATGCTGAGTATAGTATATAATTAAACCCTAAGAAAGAAAAAAGAGCACCCAATTTAGTGTTGACCTGAAAGTTAACCTGTCAACTCTCATTGTCTGGACTCTTGCATGTCAGGAACATTTTACTAATGAAGCTTAAAGCCTTTAATCTCTCTCCACTCTCACTCCAATTTCAACCTCTATTAAGACAATTATTGTTACTGTAGCTAAAAATAGTAGTTGCTTACTGTAAGTGTTTCACTGATATTGTTTCTATCTATTGACCTTTCGAGCCGTAGCTGGCCCATAGGGCGTAGACCAAGATACACCTTCTCCTATCTGAATTTTTGTTCTAGTAGTTTTCTTTTAAAGATATTTTATCAAATCTCGCCATTTGTCTCTGTTCTGTGCAAGCAGCTCTATCTCATTGAGGGAGCCGAATCCTGCTGCTCTTGCCTCTCTCATCAATGTTCTTCTCAGTGTCTCCCTGGGTATTCCTCTTTTTCTCTTACCTGTTGTTTCCCATATGAGGGCTTGCTTTGCTATTCGGTTATTATCTCTTCTCATCACATGTCCAACATATGACCATCTTCTTTTCTTTATTACTGAAGATATTAGTGGTTGATTGGCGATTTCTCTAATTTCTTCGTTTGTTTTGAATTTGTTCCACGCTATACCAAGTATTTTCCTTAGACATTTATTTTCGAATGCGTTCAATTTTGTTTCTATATCTCTTGTTGTTTTCCAGCTCTCACACACATATGTAAGGGTTGATAGTACATTTGATTTGAATAGTCTAAGTTTCGTGTTTGTGCTGAAGAGTTTTTGATTTCCACAACTTTTCAAGGCTTCTGAAAGACATTGCTGCTTTAGCTATTCTGATTCTAATTTCTTTGCTTGTATCCCCTTCTCGATCAATGTGACTTCCAAGATAGATTAAGTGGTCGATCTCTTCTACTGGTTTGGTTTCCATGTATATTTTGTCATCTGTTGGAATTAAACTTTTCATGACTTTAGTCTTTTCATGATTGATCTCAAGCCCAATTTTGCTGGCTATTGATGATAGTTCATTTGTGTTTTCCTGCATCGTTTTTATCTGACTGCTGATGAGAACTATGTCATCAGCAAAGTCGAGGTCCTCCAAACGGTCTCCTTGTATCCATTCGATGCCTTTATTACCAGTGCAGCATTTCTTCATTATGAAGTCCATAACAATTCCAAATAACAAGGGCGATAAAATACATCCTTGTTTCACTATTAATTTTATTGTAGAAACAGTAGAATTCATTCATTGGGTGCCATCTCCACACCAAAGATTGGCTAGCATGGAGTATCATTTCACTCTGTCTCTTATGTTCATTATCTTCATGGTACACATTGTCATAGGTGTGATGTGCAACATACTTTCCTACAAGGTATGGTGATAGCTTAACAAAAAAGGAACACAACAAAATACTAATGTTTCGGCCTACATATGGCCTTCATCAGAGAACGAGGACAACGATAACAATGAGCCACAGATAAATGCTACTTCATCTAGGATATAAGGACTGGTAGGTGTTCCTTGTTGCAGTTTCCTCATATTCCAAGTCCAACTTGTTGCAGGAGCTACTGAGTTAAGTGCTCTGTGTACACCGTGAACTGTGTGTCTCATCTGTTTTGATCATGTTTTGATATTCCAATTGTTTACGATGAATGAGGATATTGTATGACAGGGAACAGTTGGTTGTGTTCACTTTCTGCGCAGTTTCGCCTTATGTCTTTTGGTGTGTGCTGAGACTGCTATGATGGGGACTACAGTTACCTTTCTTTGTTTGGGAGATGAGATATTACGATGGTTACGCTGGCACGGGCGGTTGAGCAATTATGGATTTTAATTCATTTGCAGTGATACCGGGGCCTTCCATAACCAAATAAGGACTGGTAAGAGACTTCTGGTTAATATGGCGGATAGGAGGCAATGAACCATTGAGGCACTGTCTGAAAAGGTTCCTTTTTGCAGTTTACTCATATTCCAATTCCGGCTTGCTGCAGGAGCTACTAAGATTAGTGCTTTGTGCACACCTTGAGTTGTGTGTTTCACCGGATAGTGTTTCTATATTCAGATTGCTTACAATGGATAATGATATTGTATGACAAAGGACAAGCTCAGTGGTTAGTGAACTAGACTACAAAGGACAAGAGGTAGAGTTCGATTCCAACTGATGGCTTCTGGTTCACCCAGTCTTTAATGGGTACTGGATTTTTTTCTGGGAAAGTAAAGCGGCACGGGCGTAATACCGACCACATTACCCCAAAAATCATGTGCCGAAGTTCTGTAAAATGTATGGCCACTAACACCATATTCCCTATACACCACTTGGCGTGACGGGGGTACTTTACTTTTTTTAATGACAAAGGACAGTTCAATTGCATTCACTGTCGGTGCTACTATGACTTATGTCTTTTGATGTGTGCTGTGTTTGCTGTGATGGGGATTGCAGTTGCCTTTCTTTGTTTGGATATTTGATGAAATGTTAATTCTGATGATTCCACTGGCACGGGCAGTTGAGAGCAATTAAGGATTTTCATTCATTTGCAGTGATAACGAGGCCTTTTAATAACTATAACATTGTCAATTGCTTATGCGCATTGTGGTAACTAGGTGGACTCAGTGCTCATGAGGTTATTGAACATCTTCCTCTCATTCACAATCTATCCAGTAACATTTACAAAAAAAGTCTAGTTCTCTGAAAATATGTTGCTGTATTGAGTTCTTCAATGCCTCCAAATAGCTTTGCATTGGTGTGAGTTCCTATAGATTATTGTTCAATCCATAAATGATTAAATATGTGGCAATATTGCAAATGTATGTTAGGGTATCTGTATGACCTGAGTAATGGAAGCTGTTGGAAAGTGTGCTTGATCTTAGGATGAAGTTATGAGATATTGAGTTATTTGTGGGTTACCATCATTGCACTCCGAACATGTCCATAGGTGCTCAGATACCATTTTCAGCAAGTTCCACAGTGTCCAGTGACCGACAACTCCAGTTCTATGTTGGTTGATAAGTCTTCTTATATGTCCACTAAGTTTTTCATTTCTGGCTATGCCCATCTTAACTTCCATTCCTTGCTTACATTCGAAGGAGTGATGTATACTCATGGTTGCCAAAGTCCTGTGTCCTTCCCACATCTCGGAAGGCAGTAATTAGGTCCGCCCAATGAGTTGGTTCACTGTTTTCAATGACAGCACAGCTAGCCAACTTGTCCGCTCTTTCATTTCCTCGTACTCCTGCATGTTTAGGAATGTAGACAAAGGTGACCCTACGTATTTTTCACCTATGCAATGACTCTACCCATTGCATACAGAGCCAGCATCCACTTTTCTTATGCTCATCGAATGACTTAGTATACAGGCTTTGGATGTAGTCTTGTCACTCTAACTAGATGAATGCCCTAGTCACTGCCATCACCTCCACTGTCATGATACTATAGGTCATAATGTATACACCACTGTCTTCTTTGACTATTCGCCTGCAGAGTGTGCTGTAAATGCCCATGCACTTCTTTGGTGTCGTATTACAGATCCGTCTGTATAGATGACTGCATATTTCTCATCGGTGTTATCCCAGATTAGATCATTGACCTCCACATTGACAATGACTGAGTTCTGTTCCCTACACTTCCTGTCGAATGTGACAATACACGAGAATGTGCCCCTGAGTGACATAGGCACCACTATCCACTCCTCACCAGCGTTGATATTGGTAAGCTCACAGATCTGTTTGATGACATCTTCTCCTCAGCCTACCCATGATTTGCCTCTTCTTAGCCTGACACCTTTCCCTGTGTTGAGCTCATGTTGCAATGGATGCTCGTTTATCTGCACTTATCTTCAGGTAAGCTCGTGCTCTCCAGATCTTGATCTTGTTATCCATGGTTGGAAAATCAAGAAGATACCTCGTTGCTACACAGGGAGTGTCCTTCATACACCCCAAGATAATGTGCATAGCTTCATTCTGTATTTTCTCCACCACCAGCGTTTCTGTGTTAATGATAAGATTGTTATGGGAGAACTGTGCAACTGATGCTTTATTAGGATTAACCAAGGAACCTGATACTCCTCGCCAGGAAGAGATGTGATCGAGTTCGTTTTGCATGGTGGTTGCTATTTCCCTTCTGACTCCCTGTCGATATACCAGAATATTAACTGGAAATCAATTGGGAATGCTTCGACAAATAAAACAAGGTGTTAGGCAAGGTTGTGTGCTGTCACCAGATTTGTTTAATATCATCGTCATCATCAAGTACCGGGCCTAACGGTGTAGGTGATCATGTCTCTCCACAAGTTTTGATCTCGGCAGCTATTTATCATTTCTGTTGTTGACCTTCTGCCAAGCCATTCTCTTAAGCTGTCTGTTATTTTTTTTCTTTCCTTATCTCTATCTCTTCGTCCCTCAATTTTTCCACTTGTTACAATATATTCCAGTTGTTCTCTTCTCATTACATGGTCAAAAAATGATGATTGTTTATTCCTAATATTGGAAATTAGCTCTCTTTTTGCTTTGACCTCTCTCAGAACATTTTCATTACTCTTCTTAGCTGTCCATGGTACTCTCAACATTCTTCTGTAAAACCACATTTCTACAGATTCCAGTGATTTTCTTGTCTGTTGTCCTAGATTCGCATCCATATGTTAAGACTGGCTCTACATAACATTTAAGAACTCTTTTTCTTGTTTCTATTGTCAAAAATGGATGCATAGTATCTTCCTAATTTTTTGGAAAACTGCTTTTGCCTGAGCCATGCTGCATCTCACCTCTTTTGTACATCTTCCGTCTGAGGGTAACAAAGTTCCCAAATATTTAAATTCATTTACCTGTTTTAATATTGTTCCATTTGTCTTTATTTTGCACTGAGGTGATGTTTTTTTCTTTGTTGTTACCATTACTTATGTCTTTTTGCTATTAAGGCTGAGTCCTTTATTTTTGCTTTCTTTCACTATAATGTCCAACATTTCTTGTAACTCATTTTCACTCTTAGTGATTAAGATTGTATCATCAGCATACCTTAGATTATTTATATTATGATCTCCAATTGTTATTCCAGGCTTGCCCCTTATGGATCTTAAAATAATCTCACTATAAATATTAAACAAATCTGGTGACAGCACACAATCTTGTCTAACACCCTGTTTTATTTGTTGAAGCATTCCCAATTGGTTTCCAGTTCTTATGGCCGCTGTTTGTTGCCAGTACATGTTCTTTATTATTCTTAGATCTTTGTTGTCACGTTTATGCTTTCTAAAATTTTGATTATTTCTTGGTGCTTTACTTTATCAAATGCCTTGGTGTAATCTATGAAACGGAGAGATCTGTTTTCACCTCTATGGCTCTTTCTACTAAAGATCTTATGATATAAATGGCATTGCTTGTTCCTTTATCTCTAACAAAACCACACTGTTCATCGCTAATTTCTGGACTGATTTTGTTTCGCACTCTTCGCATAATAATTCTTAGTAATATCTTAGTCATATGACTCATAAGGCTTATTGTGCGATGATCATCATAATATGTATAGTGAGATTATTTTAAGATCCTTAAGGGGCATGCCTGGAATAACAATCGGAGGTCACAATATAAATAATCTAAGGTATGCTGATGATACAGTTTTAACCGCTAAGAGTGAAAATGAGTTACAAGAAATGTTGGACATTATAGTGAAAGAAAGCAAAAATAAAGGACTCAGCCTTAATAGCAAAAAGACATAAGTAATGGTAACAACAAAGAAAAAGACATAAGTAATGGTAACAACAAAGAAAAAGACATCAATTAGTGCAAAATAAAGACAAGTGGGACAATATTAAAACAGGTAAATGAATTTAAATATTTGGGAACTTTGTTAACCTCAGACGGAAGATGTACAATATAGGTGAGATGCAGAATGGATCAGGCAAAAGCAGCTTTCCAAAAAATGAGGAAGATACTATGCAATCCATTTTTGACAACAGAAACAAGAAAAAGAGTTCTTAAATGTTACATAGAGCCAGTCTTAACATATGGATGTGAATCATGGACAATAGGACAACAGACAAGAAAATCACTGGAGTGTGTAGAAATGTGGTTTTACAAAAGAATGTTGAGAATACCATGGAGAGCTAAGAAGAGTAATGAAAATGTTCTGTAAGAGGTCAAAGCAAAAAGAAAGATAATTTCCAATATTAGGAAGAAACAATCATCATTTTTTGACCATGTAATGAGAAGAGAACAGCTGGAATATATTATAATAAATGGAAAAATTGAAGGACAAAGAGATAGAGAGAAGCAAAGAGAAAAGATACCAGACAGATTAAGAGAATGGCTTGGCAGAAGGTCAACAACAGAAATGATAAATAACCATCAAAATCGAAAGTTGTGGAGAGACATGATCACCTACGCCAGCAGGCCCGGTACTTGATGATTATGATGATATCTATAATGGACGCTGAAAATTGTATGAAGTCATGCTCTGTATAATTTCTAGTTATCATTATCATTATGTGTCATACCAGTTGATGTAGGCGATCACGTCCTTCCACAATTTTTTATCCACAGTGCATCACATCAATTCTATTGTTGACTGTTTTCCATGGCATGCTACCAATTTAACTAGTATCTTCTCTTTTTGTCATCGGTGATATCTCTTTCCCTGTATTTTGCCGGTTGTAGCCAACTACTTCAAATTTCCTCTTTATTGACATCAAGAAAATTCTTTCTCATTTGGTTTTAGCGTCATCAAGGGAGGGGGGGAGAAAGAAAGAGAGAGAGAGCGAGAGAAAGTATGAAAAATGTGATGTTAATGACTATATATATATATGTATATGTATATAAATATATATATATTTAAATTGACTCAAGATGCATCAAAGCTTGTCAAATCATTGGACAGCTATCACCACTATTGTTCAGCAATGAAATAACTCTAGAGGCAAAATGGACACTCTACAATACAATCTTCATCCCAATGTTGTGCCTCCAATGCCAGTCCTGGACCCTAGCTGCAAGAACAATAAGAAAAATAATCTCTTCTGAGATGAAATGTGTTAGATGAATGACAGGAAACAGCTTGAGAGATAAGATTAGAAATTAACAACTGAGAAAAAAGCTAGGAATAACCCCCGCCACAGAATATATAAAGAAACAACAAATAAAATGATTTGGCCACGTGACAAGGTAGGAAGATCAAAACACAGTGAGCATTCAATAAATGTTGCAAGAACACCAGACCCAAGGGCCAACTATGAAAAAGATGGATTGACAGAATATTAGAAACACTAGGAAACATAATAGCAGCAGAGATAAACAAAAAAGAAAAAGATTGCAAATTATATCTCCCTTCGACGCTGAAAGGCAAATGAGGAAGGAAATAAGTAGAAGAAGATTTATACATCTCTAAAATATTTACGAGAACATCTTTTTGTTTAATTAACTTTATTTTCCCAATATCCCTATATTAGAAAATTATAAGAATAATAACTAAATCTGTTGTGCAATAAAACAGGGACTATTTTAGTATTTACAGTCAAAGATTTTATAAAATTTATTTGAAACCTATACTTTCTGCTTTCTATTTTATTAACCATGCACTTTTACTTTCACTCCTTCACCCTCCCTATCTAATTTAGCTAAATTAATTTCTAACATTTACTCACAAAGTTTTAATGTTAGAGTTGCTTGCATTTTTTGTTATTTTGAAATACTGTAAATACCGATTTTAAATTTAGTATTCATGATTTGTTTTTTAATTGTTATATATATAATGAGAAGGTACTAAAAAAGGTGGTAGATGAAAAGAGGTAGATTGCAACATAAATGAGGAAAATGTGGTCCAGGTTTGTAGGGCATTTGTGAAGAGGTGGATTGGACTATATAATAACTGGAGGAAAAAATAGAAGGCAGGACAGACAGGGGCAGATAATGGGAAAAGATCCTGAAAGGTTTGAAGATGTGGCATGCAATGGTGTAGTTGTTGCACTGAGCACATGATCCAGAGTTACGGAAGAATATAATATTAACACCTCTATGTAAAGACCATGAAGGAATAAATGAGTTACGATATGTTGTTTCTGTGCTATTTAATATATTACCACTACTATTATTTGCTAAAATCACTAAAACTGCTATTATTACATTACTATTGTTTATTTTTATAATGTTGTATTTATTTCCATTATTATCATCACCACAATAACAACCACTGCTGTTATCACAATTTCATTATTACACAATGCTTCTTCTATTATTATTTTTATTACTACCACTAGAACCAATACAATCACAACCATCACTAGTTTACTATTAAAACTACTGTTACTACTACTATTGCTACATTTAACACTACAATTGCTATAACATGTAATTTGTAATATTTCATGATTACCCTTAGTGATATTATTATTGCATGGAACCCAAGATCTCTATCGTACGTTTTTGAACATAAATATTAATAAAGTTGTTAAATGATATCTACAACAGGGGATATTCACTGAATGATGTACTAAAATATCTGGTCAGAACTTTACCAATAAAACCAGGTACTGTATTATGTGATATTTATCATACAATAAGTATCAGTCACTTGACCAAAATCATTGGAGCTAAATCAGATGTGTAATTATGTTTATTGTTAGGTCGGGTAATTGCATACCTGCTACTGCATGCAGTAGACAGTACAACCTGCAGCTGCCCTGATGCCTTGTAGGTATGTTCAGGAGAGTGAAAGACTCAGGGAGGGTACCCTGAAGAAAAACAACCCCACTGCCTTGTGGGTGAGACTATTTAGTCAAAGGCTAGCGGAACCACTTGTAAACAAACTGACAGAAGGCAACAGAAAACCACCAAAGTAAATTCTTTGTATATTCATCCACCGCCACAATTACAGAATTCATGATAACAACGTTAAGGGGAATTCAAATAGAATACATTTGTTCGGTAGGTAATATAATGTGCTAAAGGTGATACCCAATATTCATCAAGCTACTGTAAGCAAGATAAAGATAAAACAGAATCTGAAGATAGGTACTTGGAATGTAAGAACACTCATGCAAAAGGGAAAATTGGAAAACATCAGACAGGAAATGAAAATGATGGGTTCACATTTATTGGGACTATGTGAAATATGTATAAATATGTATAAATATATGTCAGATATAATTATTATGAACATAAAATCATCTATTCTGCAGGTACTGAACACCAAAGAGGAGTAGGTATCATCTTGGATGCAGAAAAAGCAAGAATAGTGAAAGGCTTTTGGCCAATATCTGATAGAGTCCTTTTAGTGAAATTGAATGGAAAGCCAATAGACATAAATCTTATACAAGTTTATGCACCAACAGCAGACAGTCTAGAGGAAACAATTGATAAATTTTACGAGTTAAATGTGGCACTTCATAAATGCAAGCCACATGAAAAAACCATAGTTCTAGGGGATTTTAACGCAAAAGTAGGAAAGGAAAGAGTTGAGGAAGTAGTTGGTCATTATGGCTTAGGCGAGAGGAATGAAAGAGGTGAGGAACTTATTGACTGGGCAAGAACACACAACATGATGATAGGAAACACCTGGTTTAAGCAACATCCAAGACGTCTGTGGATATGGAAAAGCCCAGGGGACAACGCATGTAATCAAATTGATTATAAAATGATAAATAACAGATTTAGAAACAGTTTGGAATGTGTGAAAACTAGACCAGGGCAGATTGCAATAGTGATCATGAATCAGTTGTGGGAAAGTTTAGAGTAAAATTAACTCTTTCTGTACATTTCATCGCACTGTGAGCCATGCCGATTTTAGCGGCATACGTTTTGCCACATAGTGTGCCACTCTTAACATAATTTAATTTCTGTGGTGAGCTTCTAAATGCAGAAAATCAAAAGCTCATGGTGTCTCCATGTGCCAAAGAGCTAATTGACTGGAGTTGGTCAGTCTATAATGTGGAAATGGGTTCTGGACCGTGCGACTGAATGAGTATAAGTGAGTCTAGACCATCCACAGCATCGACTTTAGCAATCAAATAAAAAATTATAACAGTAAGTATTCAGATGAAGCCTAAATGATGTCTTCAAAGGCGTCCACAGACGAGAGGAGACGTATGCTGCTGCTATAGATCTGGAGGATGAATACAACAGGGTACAATTTGAATACCTCATGCATATGCTCCTCAATCTGGTGATGCAACCCTTCCTCATTAGATGGATAGCTGCAGCATTGAGAGGAAGGTGATACTCAAATGTGGAAGTTGGTCATTCGAGCCAGCATCCATTTGTACAGGGCTGCCACGAGGCTCACCATTGTCACCAGTTCTATTTAATGTGTACACAATAATGATCATGGAACAATAGCTGGATAGGAGGGGAAGAACTATGACTTTTGCTGATGATATTCTGGTATATAGACAGGGAAGAGACAGAAGGGAAATAGCATCCTCCATACAAAATGAACTCGATCACATCTCTTCCTGGTGTGGGGTATCAGGTGCATTGGTTAATCCTAATAAAGCATCAGTTGCATGGTTCTCTCTTAACAATCATATCGTTTACAAGGAAACACCGGTGGTGCGAATGGGAACTGAAGAAATGACCAGGGACAGGTTGGTGACATACCTTGGAGTTAAGTTAGATCACAGCCTGTGTTTTCAGGAACACGACAACCATGTGATAACAAAATCCTGCAAAGGATTAGTCACTTTGAAGGTCATGGCAGCTACCAACATTGAGCAGAGGACCTTTCTGTCCTAGGAGCTAGTCCTCACAGCAATAAAGTATGCCCTCACAATTCTTACTGTCAGTAAGATGTAAATTGACAAGCTGGATAAAATACAGAATGAAGCTATACTCATTATCTTTGTGTGTATGGGGGACAATCCCTGTGTAGCAATGAGGTATCTTCTTGACTTTCCAACCATGGATGACAGGATCAAGATCTGGAGGGCATAAGCATACCTGAAGATAAGTGCAGATAAAGAGCATCCATTGCACCACTAGCTCAACATAGGGAAAGGTGTCAGGCTAAAAAGAGGTAAATCATAGGTGGACAGAGCAGAAGATGTCATCAAACAGGTCTGTGGGCATACAAATATCAATGCTGACGTGGAGTGGATACTGGTGCCTACATCATTCAGGGTGATATTCTTGTGTATTGTCACACATGACAGGAAATGTAGGGAACAGAACTCAGTCATGGTTAATGCGGAGGTCAATGGTCTCATGCTTTGTTATTCGGTTATTATCTCTCCTCATCACATGTCCAACATATGACCATCGTTTTTTTTTTATTATTGAAGATATTATTCTTTGATGTGTCATGATTATTCAAGGCAATTTAAGAAGGTAGTTTGCCATTCCTTTCCTTCTTGGCAGTGACTGTACTAGTCGGTGATCGCAGCCATTGTCTCTATACATGAGATCCTCTGCCTGCCATCGCGGTGTGGGGACCAAAACCGGCACTACTTGTCGGCTGCTCCCACAACACCATCCACCACCTGCTCCACTGGCTTCACATAACTCTGATAGGGGGGCTAAACGGGGAACTCCACCTTGCCCAGGGGTGTCCCGAAGACTAGCGGAGGAAAGGAGACGTCTTACTCCTCCTTTGGTAGGGCAGAACCCTACCCCGCGAACCAGCAGATGTTACTACCAAAGTCAAAAGTTATAAGCTATATAGAACCAATTCTGACCTATGGAAGCGAATCATGGACAGTAGACAAACAAATGAAAAGACGATTAGAGGCCACAGAGATGGGATTTCTCAGAAGAATGTTGAAAGTTCCCTGGACAGATAAAAAGACCAATGAGGAAGTTCTCAAAGAGGCCAACACAAAAAGGGAGCTCTTAAAAAACATCAGAAAGAGGCAATCAACATTTTTTGGGCACATCATGAGAAGAAAAAAGTTGGAATACTTGGTTACAACTGGCAAAATAAAAGGAAAGAGAGATCGCGGACGACAAAGAAAGAAAATACTGGATAGCTTGGTGTCATGGCATGGAAAAAAGTCAACAACAGAACTGATACGATGCACTGTAGATAGAAGATTGTGGAGTGACATGATCGCCTACGCCAACCGGCAGGGTACATGATGATGATGATGAGTGGTTGATAGGCGATTTCTCTAATTTATTCGTTTGTTTTTAATTCGTTCCACACTATACCAAGTATTTTCCTTAGACATTTATTTTCAAATGCATTCAACTTTGTTTCTATGTCTTGTAGTTTTGATTTGCACAACTTTTTAAGGCTTCTGAAAGACATTGCTGCTTTAGCTATTCTGATTCTAATTTCTTTACTTGTATCCCCTTCCCGATCAATGTGACTTATAAGGTAAAGTGGGCAATCTCTTCCACTGTTTTATTGTCCATGTATATTCAGTTGAACATGTGCAGTTCGAACAGAGGAAGGACTGAGTGAATGTTTCCCAATAGAAACTGGGGTTAAACAAGGATGTATTTTATCGCCCTTGTTATTTGGAATTGTTATGGACTTCATAATGAAGAAATGCTGCACTGGTAATAAAGGCATCGAATGGATAAAAGGAGACCGTTTGGAGGACCTCGACTTTGCTGATGACATAGTTCTCATCAGCAGTCAGATAAAAACAATGCAGGAAAACACAAATGAACTATCATCAATAGCCAGCAAAATTGGGCTTGAGATCAATCATGAAAAGACTAAAGTCATGAAAAGTTTAATTCCAACAGATGACAAAATATACATGGAAACCAAACCAGTAGAAGAGATCGACCACTTAATCTATCTTGGAAGTCACATTGATCGAGAAGGGGATACAAGCAAAGAAATTAGAATCAGAATAGCTAAAGCAGCAATGTCTTTCAGAAGCCTTGAAAAGTTGTGGAAATCAAAACTCATCAGCACAAACACGAAACTTAGACTATTCAAATCAAATGTACTATCAACCCTTACACATGCATGTGAGAGCTGGAAAACAACAAGAGATATAGAAACAAAGTTGAACGCATTCGAAAATAAATGTCTAAGAAAAATACTTATAGCGTGGAATGAATTCAAAACAAACGAGGAAATTAGAGAAATCACCAATCAACCACTAATATCTTCAGTAATAAAGAAAAGACGATGGTCATATGTTAGACATGTGATGAGAAGAGATAATAACCGAATAACAAAGCAAGCCCTCATATAGGAAACAACAGGTAAGAGGAAAAGAGGAAGACCCAGAGAGACACTGAGAAGAACATAGATGAGAGAGGCAAGAGCAGCAGGATTCGGCTCCCTCAATGAGATAAAGCTGCTTGCACAGAACAGAGTCAAAAGGCGAGATTTGATAACATATCTTTAAAAGAATTGAAAACTGCTGGAACAAAAAATTCAGATAAGAGAAGGAGTATCTTGGTCTACGCCCTATGGGCCAGCTATAGCTCGAAAGGTCAATAGATAGATATTCTGTTGGAATTTTGGTTTTCATGATTGATGTCAAGCCCAATTTTGCTGTCTATTGATGATAGTTCATTTGTGTTTTCCTGCATTGTTTTTATTTGACTGCTGATGAGAACTATGTCATCAGTAAAGTCGAGGTCCTCCAAATGGTGACCTTGTATCCATTCTATGTCTTTGTTACCAGTGCAGCATTTCTTGTTTATGAAGTCCATAACAATTCCAAATAACAAGGGTGATAAAATATAGGGTTAAGGCATAAAAATGCGAATCTGCAGTAAAGCTGAATGTGAGGAAAAATTAAAAAATAGAAAAAAATGGTATGTAAGAAGCTTTATGTGATAAATGACAGACTAAACACAGACTAAACGACGTTTCGGTCCAATAGGCCTTCAGCAGGAACAAAAAAAAAAAAAAAAAACACACATAAAACTAATAACGAAACAACCAAAACAAAAACAATTGAAATGTGTTAAAAGAAAACAAAATTATCTATCCTGTGTGTAAACTGATGTCAAAACGAAAAGGAAATAGCAACCAAGTGCGGCTGTCGTAAACATACAGAAATGTGCAGAAATGTGCGCAAATGCACACAGAACCAGAGGAGTTCACACAGGGGCCAGTGTGCAAACACAAAGGAGAAAGAGAAGAACAGAAGACTAACAGGTGCTCAAAAGGCAGCAAGAGTGAGATGTCCGAGAGTGGGGTACAATAAAAACAAATTAGGGGTAAGGAGCACAGAAAAAAGGTATAGAGGAGAACACTGAAGTGTCTCATTAGGGACTCGAGGAGGAGAACTATAAATAGCATGGCATAGTAAGTAGACCAAAGAACCCAAATATGTGCAGTAGAGAAGGCTATGCAAAAGGGAAGGAGCAACCAAAAAGAAACTATGTGTATGAGTGTGATACATTCATACCTCGTGGGGTCAGCGAACCATACTGGACTATGAGGCGATTTTCCAAAGTATAACGGTTGCGGTCGCCAGAGTGACAAAGGACAATACCAGTGACACGGATGTCGTCTTTGCCCTTGTGATCAGGGGAGTTGAAGTGGGAAGACACCGGAGTACCAGTATTCTGTTGGACATCACGTAGATGTTCACAAAATCTTTCCGCTAATCTTCTCCCAGACTCACCAATATAGGTCATGTGGCATCGTTGACATATAACGGCATAAATGATATTGCGGGACACACATGTGAAGCTATGCTTGATCTCGAACCGTCCATTAGGGAACAAGACTGAGTCAGTAGGGAGCACATAAGCACAGGTGATACAGTTACGACCGCAAGGGACCGTAATGAAGTGTTGAGGGTCAGAGCAAGGGAGATAACTCCTAACCAAAATATCTCTCAGATTCCTGTCGCGCTTAAAAGCGATCATCGGGGGATCACTAAAAAGTAGACGGGTAGTGGGATCAGAGAGGAGAATGGAACGGTAGCAGTTGAGTATCCTCACAGCAGCTAAGTTGTGAGGATGATATATGAGGGTGAGTATAGTTCTCTCAGAAGGGGGGCGGTTGGAAGGAGTGAGTTCCTTGGGACAGGAGATAAAGAGGACCCGCTTGAGGGCAGACTGGAGGATTGAGTCTGGATAAAGCCGGCGGCTGAAGAAACCTAACATGAGGTGAGCCTGTAGGAGGAAATCTTGGGCATCCTGGCAGATGCGATGGAGACGCAATAACTGGGAGAACGGAATAGAATCACAACAAGAAGGTGAATGGGATGAAGTGTAGAAAAGATAACAATGGGCGTCTGTGGGTTTATAGAAAACCGAGATATGGAGGCTTGAAGTACCCAAAGAAACGATAAGATCTAGGAAGGTGACAGAGGAAGTGGATATACAAGATGTGAACTTGATAGCTTTGTGATAGCCACCAATGTGGTCGATAAACCTGGAGAGGTCATCCTCAGGTAGATCGGTAAGTCTGAAGCAGTCATCAATGTACCGAAGGTATATGATGGGAAGGGGACCTTGATATGAATTGAGAATTTGGTACTCAAGGGTAGCTGGGGCCCATCTTGGTGCCCATGGCTACTCCACTAACCTGGTCATAAAAGTTACCATCGAACTCAAAGGTGTTGAGGTTGAGTACAAGCTCAGTAAGGTGGAGAAGGGTGGCAGTATCCACAGAGGGGTGTTGTCTCTGGTCAAGAAAGAAACGTAGAGCTAAGAGGCAGTCGGAGTGAGGAATAGAGGTATAGAGGGAGCAAACATCAAGGGTAAAAAGTATGAGCGACCATGGGAGAGAGATAGAAAAGAAGATATTAAGTGCATGGTTTGTGTCCTTGACATATGAGGGAAGACTGGCAACCATGGGCTGGAAGACACTGTCTAGATAGTCAGATATGTGTTCAGTCGGGCAAGCACACGCAGACACGATGGGGTGTCCTGGATAGTCAGTGATAAAATATATCCTTGTTTAACCCAAGTTTCTATTGGAAAACATTCGGTCAGTCCTTCCTCTGTACGAACTGCACATGTGCATCCATCATACACGTATTAGATAATAATTATGATTTTTGATGGTAAGCCATATTGCTTCAGAATTTTCCACAAATAATCTCTATGAATGCTGTTGAATGCTTTTTTGAAGTCAATGAAGTTAAGTACAAAAGGTTTTTGGATTTCAATGTGTTAATATTCTATCTATCTATTGTCCTTTCGAGCCGAAGACGGCACATAGGGCAGAACCACAATTTCAAAAACAGAAACCTTGGGTGCCAAAGTGGCACATATTGCAGAGATCACTGCTCTAAAATATATGGCGCTGTTTCCATAACAATACTTTTTACAATGACAACTTGTCAAGCCATCAATCAACCTCCTTAGTCGCCTCTTACGACATGCCTGGAAGGTCACAGTGTCACTATTCTTTACTTCCCTCATAATGAGGCCCCGGTAACACACAGTTAATATTAGTCATAGAGTAAAAATGTGGTCAAGGCAGCTTATCCCTTTTCTAAACCCAGCCTGTTCTTCACGCATTACTGTATCTTTTTTAATCCTTTATTCTATTCATGATGATTTTGCAGAATAACTTTGAGGCAACTGATAAAAGTGTCACACCTCTCCAGTTGTTACAATCTCTAAGATTGCATTTTTTTGGGACCTTAACAATGATTCCTTTTTTCCACTTATGAGGCACCTTCTCTGCTTTCCAAATGATGTTGGACATTTTCTGGAGGTGTATTAAATTATGGCTATCAATTGCCTTGAGGATCTCAGCTGTTAACTTATCCTCGCCAGCAGCCTTGTTGTTGTTCATACGCATTAAGGATGTCTCAATTTCGCTCAATGTGAAGTCTATAAATTTATATATAATTCTGCTGCTGGTGTTTCAGCTTCAAAATCTATTAAATTGTGGGGTAATGGATGGATAAGAATTTCTTAGATTTATTGCACAAGTAAAATACATATGATCACCTTTATCAACGTCGCTGACATGTGAGAGTACGGGGAAATGAAAGAGCGGACAAGTTGTGCTATTGTTGAGGACGGTTAACCAAATGGATTGGGCGGACATCATCAATGCCCTCCGAGATGTGGAAAGGGCACAGGACTTACATATAAATCAACACAGAACTGGAGTCATTAGTGGCTGAACACTGCGAGACTTGCTGAGGAGGGGATCTGAACACCTATGGACATGTTCGGAGTGCAATGATGATGACCCGCAAATAACTCAATAACTCTCAATTTGATTAGTGTGAAACCGTCATCAAATTATATTTTTAAAAATATGTCTAGTATCATCTTGGTAGTGGTGAAATGTAATACCTTGTTCAATTATTTAAAAATTCAATATATATAATATGTTATATGTTAGATAAATATAAATATGTAAATTGATTCTTACAACCATGAAAATTTTATTTCTGAAGTCTCTTCCTTTGCATTGATAAAAAGTTTCCGTACGGAAAGCAACAAAAAATGCTCAGATAATATGAAGTTAAATTTATATTTACTCAAATCAGATTAGAGATTACAAGACAAAAATGTCACTGCTATAATGACTATAGGTAATGATATAATGACTATATAATGATTATATTATTATGTCACTGCTATAATGACTAAGTTTGTGACAAAACTACAGGGACATGCCCAAACAATGACAGTTGTCAGCACGAATATTTCGGACCCCAGTGTCAGTACTTGGATCTCGTTTACAAATATGACCAAAAATCTGAATCTACTTTCCTGTTTGATAACAACGACACCACATGTAATCCGGACACAGATTCTACATCATTTGAGGCAACTCTCAATAAATCTTTGCCGTTCTCCTGGTTTAGGATTTATGTGAATGACTTAACAGATCCAGACAGTTTCACGGTAAAACTAAATGGTTCTGCCTCATGTAACAATGAATCACAGTTTGTAGTTAGTTCGCACAAGATTGATGTCTTTTGTCTGATCAACAAGTTACGGATTGAAGGGGCGATAGTTGCAAATATCTGCTCCATCTACATTGGCGGGGGTCGGAATGTGGCTCTCAAACAGAACACAAACCAGACTGACACATTTAATGCTTGTTATACAGGAGACGGAGCCGCGATAGCTCAGTGGTTAGTGAACTGGACTACCACGGACAAGGGGTAGGGTTCGATCCAGACCGATGGCTTCCGGGTTCACCCAGCCTTAAATGGGTACTGGATTTTTTTCTGGGAAAGTAAAGCAGCATGGGCGTAATACTGACCACATTACCCCAAAAATCATGTGTTGAAGGTCTGTAAAATATAGGGTCACTAACACCATGTTTCCCTATACGCCACTTCGCATGACGGGGGTACTTTACTATACAGGAGACGGATGTGGACCAGAGGCTGCAGTTAATGGCAAAACAAAGACCAATCTCTATGACAATGACTGCACACACACACAATTGAGAAGTGGAACTAATTCTGTTTACTGGTATCTGAACTGTGCTACGCCCCAGAAGACTCACACCATTCAAATTTATCATCGAGCTAGCACTATGATTCGGGTAAAGAATGCTACTCTACAGGCTTTCTCTGACAGTGTAGTGTTCCACAATAATGATATATCATACCCAAACATTTCTGTGAACACTATTGTAGTCACCACACAAGCGACAATGGCACACATTAAGATTGAGTTCCCACCGACCATTTCACAGGCTGACAGTGCACTGACGGTGAGTGAGGTGCAAACATTTACAGACACCTATTGTCTGGATTTCGCGTGTGTTACCGGGGCCTCATTATGAGGGAAGTAAAGAATAGTGACACTGTGACCTTCCAGGCATGTCGTAAGGGGCGACTAAGGAGGTTGATCGATGGCTTGACAAGCTGTCATTGTAAAAAGTATTGTTATGGAAACAGACCATAGATTTTAGACGCAGTGATCTCCGCAATATGTGCCATTTTGGCACGTAAGGTTTCTGTTTTTGAGATTGTGGTTCTGCCCTATGTGCCGTCTTTGGCTCGAAAGGACAATAGATTGTCTGGATGGGCATTCTTGGTTATTTTGTGCAGTGTGTAGTGGGTGCTGCAAAGGCTACAACGTCATAATTGGTACGTGTCACGGCAACTGTTCACATGGGATCTATGGACATGATTGCTCCGGGTCTTGTCTTAGTGTCTGTCCTTTATGTGAGGAAAAATCCGGAAAATGCCTACAATGTAAACGTCCTGGCTACACCTGTAGTGACACTTGTCCTGATGGTAATTTTGGGCTACAGTGCAAACAGACGTGTTCCGATGGCTTTGACCCGGAAAGTACAGACTGTACATGCAAGGAAACGTATTACGGATCAGACTGCACTCTCAAATGTCCGGACAACTGTTTCAACGACACCTGTGAACAGTCAACCGGGAACTGTACATGCAAGGGAACGTTCTACGGGTCAGACTGCACTCTCAAATCTTCGGACAACTGTTTGAACGAAACCTGTGAACCAGTTAATCGGGGCCTGCGTCTTGTATGTCGATGATTCCCACGTTAAGAAGGGTACTACAACAAACCCAAGCATATGGATGCCTAAATGTATTTCTGTGCTGGACATGGTTCATTTCTTGGTGTTTTTCCGTGAAGCCATGGTTCATATCTTGATGTGTTTCTGTGCAGCCATGGCTCATATCTTAATGTGTTTCTGTGCTGGACATGGTTCATTTCTTGGTGTTTTTCCGTGAAGCCATGGTTCATATCTTGATGTGTTTCTGTGCAGCCATGGCTCATATCTTGATGTGTTTCTGTGCTAGCCATGGCTCATATCTTAGCTTGTGTGTATGTGTGTGCTGGCCATGGCTCATATCTTGGTGTGTGTCATGTTAGTCATATCTCATATCTTGGTGTGTCCGTGTTAATCATGTATCATATCTTTATGTGTGTATGTGTTTAGTCATATCTCATATTTTAATGTGTATCTGTTTTAGTCATGTGTCATATCTTTGTGTGTGCATGTTTGGGTTAGATATCTCATATCTTTGTGTGCATGTTTATATTAGTCATATCTCATATCTTTGTGTGTGCATGTCTGTGTATGTCACATCTCATATCCTTGTGTGTGCATGGCTATGTTAGTCACATCTCATATCTTTGTGTGTGCATGTCTATGTTGGTCATATCTCATATCTTTGTGTGCATGTCTATGTTAGGTATGTGTCATATCTTTGTGAGTGCATGTCTATGTCAGTCATATATCATATCTTTATGTGCATGTTTATGTTATACATGTGTCATATATCTTGATATGTGTCAGTGTTAGTCATGCCTCGTGTCACTGTGTGCATGTCTATGTTGGTCACATCTCCTATCTTTGTGTGTGCATGTCTGTGTTAGTCACCTCTAGTGACTCGGGCAGATGGTGCTCGTAAACCTGGGAGGGCCGACCATCTAAGGGCAGAATCCCCCTACAGAAAAGATCATCTGCTGCCTTGCAGGAAGATTGGGGACAATCAAAGGCTAAGGAATGCAAACCTGAATAAAATGCTGGCTGAAATCGGATGCACTGGGCCACTGGTGCAGAACACAGTGCAACGTTTTAATGGGTGTTCAATCAGAGTGGATCTGGCAGACTCTAATTGTGATGTTCTGTCTGGGGGGGGGGGGGGAGATCAACACACTTAACCTGATAGCTGACTTCATGTGAGAGTCTGGAATCCTACTCTGATTGAGTCCTGATCGTAGAGAGAGAGAGAGAGAGAGAGAGAGAGAGAGAGAGAAGACAAAAATAACATCACAGTTCAGAACCAGTACAATGTAATAGAGAAGATACAAAGCATTGATGAACAGTGAGAAATGATAAAAGAATCAATGCAACGAACATCTAAAGAGTTCATAACACCAGCAAGGACACATTCAAGAAATAAATGAATGCCACATGATATTTTACAGCTAATGGATGCAAGAAGAACAAATAAGGATAACAAAGATGAGTATAAGAAATTAAATAAAGAAATTGTAATAAAATGCAATGAAGCAAAACAAGCATGGCTAAAACAGAAATGCAAAGATATTGAAACGCAACAAAAAGGAGATGCCAAAGCTATATACAAACAAATTGAAGAATCAACAGGAAGAAAAACACAATAAAAAAACTGGATGTTTAAGATCAAAGGAAGGAGAACTATTGATTGAACAAGAAAGCATAAGGGAACGATGGACAGAATACATTAAAGATTTTTATGATGATGAAAGAACAGAAGTAAATAGTAAGGATAATGGAGAAGGACCAGAATCAGTCAAAGAAGAAGTGGAAGACCCCTTTGCGCAATATGAAAGCAAGAAAAGCTCCTAGACCAGATAATATAACTAAAGAAGAGATTGAAGACATGGGTGATTTGACAATATATGTAATAACAAAAATATTGAATGATATCCACAACAGCGGATATATACTAGATGACCTGCTAAAATCAATATTCATAGCACTACAAAAGATATCTGGTGCGAATGAATGCGATGATCATCGCACAATAAGCCTTATGAGTCACATGACTAAGATATTACTGAGAATCATCATGCGAAGAGTGCGAAACAAAAAAAGTCCAGAAAATAGTGATGAACAGTGTGGTTTTGTTGGAGTTAAAGGAACGAGCAATGCCATATAAATCATAAGATCATTAGTAGAAAGAGATAGAGGTGAAAACAGGTCTATACCTATGTTTCATAGTTTATACCAAAGCATTTGACAAAGTAAAGCACCTAGAAATAATCAAAATTTTACAAGTCATAAACGTAGTCAGCAAAGATCTAAGAATAATAAAGAACATGTACTGGCAACAAACAGCGGCCATAAAAAATGAAAACCAAATGGGAATGTTTCAACAAATAAAACAGGGTGTTAGACAAGGTTGTGTGCTGTCACCAGATTTGTTTAATATATATAGTGAGATTATTTTAGGATCAATGTGGGACATGCCTGGAATAATTAATTGGAGGTCATAATATAAATAATCTAAGGTATGCTGATGATACAGTCTTAATCGCTAAGAGTGAAAATGAGTAACAGGAAATGTTAGACATTATAGTGAAAGGAAAGCAAAAATAAAGGACTCAGCCTTAATAGTAAAAAGACAGAAGTAATGGTAACAACAAAGAAAAAGACATAAGTAATGGTAACAACAAAGTAAAAGACATCACCTCAGTGCAAAATAAAGACAAATAGAACAGTATTAAAACAGGTAAATGAATTTAAATATTTGAAACAATGTTAGCTTCAGATGGTAGATGTACAACAGAGGTGAGATAGCTCAGGCAAAAGCAGCTTTGTAAAAAATGAGGAAGATACTTTGCTATCCATTTTTGACAATAGAAACAATAAAAAGAGTTCTTAAATGTTATGTAGAGCCAGTTTTAAATAGCATTTCAGAAAATGAAAAATATTGTATGCAACAAATCTGTCAATAGAGGTGAGAAAAAGAGTTCATCAGCGCTATATAGAACCAATTCTGACCTATGGAAGCGAATTATGGACAGTAGACAAACAAATGAAAAGACAATTAGAAGCCACAGAGATGGGATTCCTCAGAAGAATGTTGAAAGTTCCCTGGACAGCTAAAAAGACCAATGAGGTCAATCTCAAAGAGGCCAACAAAAAAAGGAAGCTTAGACAAACATCAGAAAGAAACAATCAACATTTTTCGAGCACATCATGAGATAAGGAAAGTTGGAATACTTGGTTACAGCTGAAAAAAAATAAAGGGAAAGAAAGATCACGGACGAGAAAGATATATATATATATGTAAAGCACTATCTCCATATCCTGTGCCCAGGCAGAGTAGGCAAAGTGAAATGAGGAAGAAAGCACCAATGTTTAAACTTGGCACATGGAACGTAAGGACCATGTGCCCTGGACTTATTAAAACAAGCACACTGAAAGAAGGACAAATTAGAACAACAGCACTCATAGATAAAGAACTAAATAGGCTACATGTCGATATTGCTGCCCTACAAGAAACAAGACTCTCAGACTGTGGTTCTGTAAAGGAAGAAAACTATACCTTTTTCTGGCAAGGCCTAAGCCCCGAAAAACCACGTATACATGGAGTAGGCTTTGCTGTACATAACAAACACATAAACTCCATAACCACGCAAAAGGAGTGTCTGAACGCTTGATGATACTCCAGCTACATACGAAGAGTGGATCAATAAATATCATTAGTGCCTATGCACCAACGTTGGCTGCATCAGACGAAGAGAAAGACAACTTCTACCAACAACTGCAAATGACCATTGACTCACTTCCAAAAGAGGAACTATTATACTTACTCGGTGATTTCAATGCACGCACAGGATCTGATCAGCAATATTGGCCAACATGTCTAGGTCACCACGGCATTGGAAAATCAACGGAAATGGCCAGCGACTCCTAGAATTCTGCTCAAATAACCACCTATGTGTAACAAATACATACTTTAATGTGAAACACAAGCATAAAGTAACATGGCGTCATGCTAGAAGTGGTCACTGGCACCAACTAGACCTAGTTCTTACACGTAGGCAGTCTTTAAATAACATCAGAATAACACGAACATATCACAGTGCAGACTGCAACACAGACCACGCTCTAGTCATTAGTAAGATCAAAGCCAGAAGTAGTCGTATCTACAAATCAAGAGAGCCTGCAGCAGCCAAGATCAACATCACAGCGACAAAAACCACACCAACCGAAGATATTTTTAGATCCAAGTTTGATGAACTGGTAGAAGAAGTAGAAGATGCATCAAGTGTGGATGACAACTGGTGCGCCCTGAGAACACACATCTATAACTGCGCTCTATCTACCTACGGCCAGAAACGGTTCTCAAAGAACGACTGGGTCGAAGAAAATGCAGCAAGACTAGACCCACTAATAGCTAATAAGAAAAAGGCTTTACTGAACTTCAATAATAATCCCAATCAAATCACCAAGGATCAGCTCAAACATGCGCAAGCCACCCTACAACGCGAAGCAAGAAGATGCGCAAACGAATACTGGAACAATCTATGCTCTGAAATACAGAAAGCCTCAGACAGGGGCGACTCAAAAACCATGCATGACAATATAAAAAAGGCCCTTGGACCAAAAATAACAAAATTAGCCCCCCTAAAATCCAAGTTTGGAGAACCTATTACTGACAAGGGACAACAAATGCAAAGATGGGTTGAACACTACTCTAATCTATACAGTGACGACAGACCAGCAAACACAGCTCTAGCACAATCAATACCCAAATATCCTACAATGTTTGAACTGGATGTTGAGCCTACTATGAACGAACTTGCTGACGCTATAAATGCCCCCTCAAGAGGAAAAGCTGCAGGAAATGACAACATTCCCACAGATGTACTAAAGGACAACCTAAGCGTACTACTTCCACACCTATACAAACTGCTAATTAAATGCTGGAGAAACGGAGAAATACCTCATGATATGAGAAATGCCAAGATTATAACGCTGTACAAGAATAAAGGAGACAGGGGTGACTGCAACAATTACAGAGGCATTTCTCTCCTTAGCACAACAGGCAAAGCTTTTGCTAGAGTCGTACTTAATCGCCTGCATAGACTTGCAGAACGGGTGCTTCCCGAGTCCCAATGCGGTTTCAGACCCGGGAGATCAACCATAGATATGATCTTCACTCTTAGACAACTGCAGGAAAAATGTCGGGAACAAAATATGCCGCTCTATATTGCCTTTGTGGATCTCACAAAGGCATTCGACACAGTAAACAGAGATGGTCTCTACAAGGTGTTAGAAGGCATAGGCTGCCCTCCTAAATTACTTAGGCTGATAATTTCCTTCCATGAAGACATGAATGGCAAAGTCCATTTTGATGGGAGTCCATCAGAGAATTTCAAAGTCAACAAAGGAGTGAAACAGGGATGTGTCCTCGCCCCCACCCTTTTTGGTATATTTTTTGCTGCCCTCCTAAATTACACCTTCGAAAACAGCTCAGGAGATATTTACATTCGCACTAGACCAGATGGCTCACTGTTCAACCTAGCACGACTAAGAGCAAAAACCAAAACAAATGTTGCCCTACTTAAAGAATTTTTATTTGCTGACGATGCAGCCCTAGTCGCTCATAGTGAGGCCACCCTACAGTCGCTGATCAACAACCTGGATAAAGCATGCGACCTTTTTTCACTGTCAATTAATGTTCAGAAGACAGTAATACTAAATCAAGGTGACTTCAAACCTATATCTATTACTCTAAAAGACTGCCCACTAGAATCAGTACAGAAATTTACATATCTTGGATCCACAGTTACGCAAACCATCTCTCTTGATGAAGAAATAAACTGTCGAATTGGTAAGGCAGCTACGACCTTCGGCAAACTCACAAAAAGGGCATGGAACAACACGAAACTAACTCAAAAGACTAAACTCTTAATATATCAAACTTGTGTGCTTAGCACACTACTATATGGATCCGAAACCTGGACAACATACTCAAACCAGGAAAAAAGACTAAATGTCTTCCACATGCGATGTCTCCGCAAAATAATGCACATCAAATGGCAGGACAAAATAACCAACTTAACTGTCCTGCAACGTGCTAAGACCCTAACAATCATGTCGATGCTCAGAAGTCAAAGGCTAAGATGGCTGGGGCATGTCCAACGGATGGAAGAAAAATGCATTCCTAGGCAAATACTATATGGCGAGCTAAAACACGGAAAACGACAAATCGGCAGACCTAAACTACGTTATAGAGATATCTGCAAATCATCTCTGAAAGACTTCTCCATCTGTGAAAACGACTGGCAACATCTGGCAAGTGATCGCACATCATGGAGAGCACGTATAAGGAACGGTATAACAACATTTGAGACTGTTCTAAGACAGGACTTAGAAGAGAAGAGACTCATGAAAAAGGATGGTAAACCCTGTGGACCAGCGAGCCTGACCTGTTCATTATGTGACCGCGTGTGTTTGTCAAACATTGGTAGAATTAGCCACGAGAGAAGCTGTTCGGCAAAAACAATACCTCAAAAAAATACGCAATAGCCTCCACTAGACCGTCTGACAAGACGAAAAGGGCCATATATATATATATATATATATATATATATATATATATATATATATATATATATATATATATATATATATATATATATTTCCCTTGTGTTGCCGGGGCCTCATCATGTCGCAAGAGGCGACTAAAGAGGTTGATTGATGGCTTGACAAGCTGTCATTGTAAAAAGCATTGTTATGGAATCAGAGCCATAGATTTTAGAAGCAGTGATCTCTGCAATATGTGCTATTTTGGCATGCAAGGTTTCTGTTTTTGAGATTATGGTTCTGCCCTATGTGCCGTCTTCAGCTCGACAGGATTATAGATAGATAGATAGATATATATATATATATCATCATCATCATCACGTGCCACACCGGTTGGCGTAGGAGATCATGTCCTTCCACAATCTTCTATCTACAGTGCATCCTATCAGTTAGGTTCTTGACTGTTTTCCATGCCATGACACCAAGCTATCCAGTATTTTCTCTCTTTGTCGTCCGCGATCTCTCTTTCTTTTTATTTTGCTAATTGTAACCAAGTATTCCAACTTTCCTCTTCTCATGATGTGCTCAAAAAAATTTGATTGTTTCTTTCTGATGTTTTTTAGGAGCTGCCTTTTTGTGTTGGCCTCTTTGAGAACTTCCTCATTGGTCTTTTTATCTGTCCAGGGAACTTTCAACATTCTTCTGAGAAATCCCATCTCTGTGGCATCGTCTTTTCATTTGCTTGTCTACTGTCCATGATTTGCTTCCATAGGTCAGAATTGGTTCTATATAGCACCGATGAACTCTCTTTCTCATTTCTATTGACATAGATTTGTTGCATAAGATATTTTTCATTTTCTGAAATGCTATTTTGGCCTGAGCTATTCTGCTTTTTATTTCCGTGGTTCATCTTCCATCCGGTGTGATTATTGTGCCCAAGTATTTGACACGTTGCACTTGTTTCAAATTTGTCCTGTTTATTTTTATGCTGCATGCTGGTGATGATTGTTTCTTCGATATGACCATTACTTCTGTTTTCTTACTATTCAAACTGAGACCTTTCTTGTTGCTTTCTTCTACTATTATGTCTATCATTTCTTGTAGTTCATGGGAATGTTTTAAAACACAATTTATATATATATATATAAAGAATATTTCCATAATCTCTGGCTAAACAACAATGAATTCCATTGATTCCTAGATTTAAATGATTTGATCATATAATAAATAAAGCAGTTTCTTAATGTTTAAAAATCATCAATAGAATTTTATACTGCCCAAAAAGCATTTAATTTATATTATTTATATAAGTTAATGAAATATTTAACAAAAGCAGCGAATATGGTTTAAATAAATATTAAGAAGACCAAAAACTATATTGATAAAAAGAGATGTCAACATAAAGTTAAGTGGAAGAGACTAGACAGAGTTTAAGAATATCATGAATCTTGGCCATGTCATAACTAGTAATGGAAAATGATGGCATAGACATGAGAACACATGCAACAGTGGTAACCTGTTGTCAGTATATAATTAACAAAATTATCCATTTATCAGCTGGGTCAATGTTAGTGACATATCGATTTTGCATGTCGGCAAGGCTTATCTCTGGTTTGTAATTAACACTCTGACCTGAGGAGTGTATAAGCTTTGGTAAGTGCAAATGTAAGTTTAAGAAATACATTTACTGATAAATTTATTTGCATTTTCTTTCATATATAAATATGTCTGTCAATGTCTGTGGAATACCTACAATATGCTGACTCATGCCACTATCCTTTTCCATTAGTCACTTTTGGTTTGCCTTTTCACCTAATATCTTTTCCTCCACAATTTTTTCCCCACCACAGCTCCCTACTGCCGAGCTCCATCCCAGCCCAGTTCAATTTATTGTGTCCCACTCTGTGACAGAACAGAATCATCTGTTGATGGAACAAACTGATGAATGTCTTTCTATGTGTCGGATGCAGAGTGTAACACAGTATGATGCCAACATTTCTAATTCTGTCTCCACTGGTAATGTCAATGGTTTTTGTAAAATATGTAAAATAATTAAATTCACAAGTTGAAATCTTCCTCTTTAGCAGTCTAAATATGGATCATGATAAAAAAGAGATATAATAAGTAAGAATTTGTTATTTTATTACCATTTTAATATACACCAACAATGTTGAACTAAATTAGGAAAATGCTTAAAAAAAGCTCAGACTCTACCTCATTTCGGACAACTAATTGCATTTTTTCAATAACATCAGCTTTTTCATCAGGAGGAAAGATGTTAGGGACATCCCCCGTGTTAAGGATCATACTGATATCCTCCATAAAGGACTCATCCTTTATCTGGTTGTCTGAAAACAAGAACACTGTCTGTCTTCCATCAGCTCCAGTTTTCAAGAGTAGCTGTGGAATTATAAATTAACATCACTGAAATGCATATGAGCACTGTGGAAATAAGTAATTAATATGACATTAGTATGAGTATGTTGTCCTGAGGAAAATAACATAGTAGAATTGAAGTGGGGCTTTACAATCTAGAGATAATTGTAATCATTAGCCCATTCATAACAAGGGTTTGTAGTTTTCTGTCGGTGTAAAGCTGCTGAGAATGTAAAATATACATAAAATTTCTTTCTTTTTAGATTTGTGTTGTGTTTTCTGGCTTTGTAGTTTGTTTGTTATAACTGATAACAGCTTTTGATGAAATATCCTAGTTTGTCTTGTCTTTCTTTAAGTTTAGCTGCTCCATACCATTTCATGTTTATTTTACATATTTACTGATGCTTGTATGCTATCTCTTGTCAATATCTAATATATTAAGTTGTGTGATTATATAGAAAAAATATTCCAGAGATTATATCCTAAAGAGACATTAAAAATGCAATAACCATGTTAACTCTTTTATTTTCATAAACCACTATAACAGAAAGATCCAGAAGACTGGCAACAGACAGTCATCCTATCAATAAGAAAAAAGAGTTATTGAGTTATCATAATTGCACAACATCTCCATAGGTGCTCAGATCCCCTCCTCAGCATGTACAGCAGCATCCAGTGACTGACGACTCCCATCTGTCTCTTCCCTGTCATTATACCAGAATGTCATCAAAAAAAGTCAAAGCTTTTTCCCTCCCATCCAGCTGTTGTTCTGTGATCATTATCATGTACAGGTTAAATAGAACAGGTGACAAGGGTAAATTGTGCGGTAACTGTGGACAATTCGATGTAGTCTCGGATGACCAATATCCACATCTGAGTTTCACCCTCTGAAATAGTGCTGAAACGATCCATCTATCTATCACAGCTGCATATATCGCCTCTTGTCTGTGAATTCCTTTGGAGATGTCATAGGCGAAGATTGCTGCATTCAGCCATGTCTCTTTGCTATATCTTGGTTATTGGTTATGGAAGGCCCCGGTATCACTGCAAATGAATTAAAATCCATAATTGCTCAACCGCCCATGCCAGTGGAATCATCCGAATTACTAACTCATCTCCCAAACAAAGAAAGGTAACTGTAGTCCCCATCGAAGCAGTCTCAGCACATGCCAAAAGACATAAGGTGAAACCACGCAGAAAGTGAACACAGCCAACTGTTCCCTGTCATACGATATCATCATTCATCGTAAACAATTGGAATATCAAAACATGATCAAAATGGATGAGACACACAGCTCACGGTGTGCACAGAGCACTTAACTCAGTAGCTCCTGCAACAGGTCGGACTTGGAATATGAGGAAACTGCAACAAGGAACACTTTTCAGACATAGCCTTCAATGGTTCCTGCCGCCTATCCACCATATACCGGAATTTCACGTCCTCCCGAAAATGATGATCGTCATATTGATAACAAAAAATGTATAGCGCTTGACAATGTTAGGATATCGTTCTTGACTGCAACCAAACATATAAACACACAGTTAGTCGTCAAATTATCCCCGTCACACATCAAACAACAGACCGTACGGTTAGCGTACAACGAACGAAACACGGTGCAAATTCCCCAAAGAGGAAAATCATCGATCGACTTGACGGAGCAGTCCACATTAAATGCATTTCAGCATATAAATAACTTGCGTCAAATAATACCAATGTCGGCCATTGAACAGCACTCAATGTGACGTAAACCGCATGTCAACACTAGATGGTGATGGTCGCTTTTACAAACAATACTTGACTTGTCAAAAAGGAACATTGCTGTGTGTACTTGGCAGCGCAGATTTGCTAAGTAGAACATCATTTTGATTTCAACACAGAAACATACGTCAGAGAGCCTAAATTAATCAAACCACAGATAC
Organism: Megaustenia siamemsis; assembly: GCA_032433765.1. Classification (NCBI taxonomy): domain Eukaryota; kingdom Metazoa; phylum Mollusca; class Gastropoda; order Stylommatophora; family Ariophantidae; genus Megaustenia; species Megaustenia siamemsis. Next base: position 40,169,924 of record JAVIAB010000117.1, on the reverse strand, counting down.
ATTTTGCAGCAGCGATCAAGAGAACGTGAAACATTCCACCATTTTGAAACGGAAGTCCAAATGCTATATCTATAACCCCCAAGTATTGTCGGGAGAACCCACATATCCATTCAATATCATAAGTTAGTATATGGGCAACCATTTTCTTCAGTAGTTTGTCCGCAGTGTTCTGCATCACGATTATTCTGTAGGCACTGATCTGAGAGTGGTCTTTGTTTGACTTCGGCAGAGATAACTCAATCAAAATAAACAAAGAGAATGGAAAAATGAATGATATTTAAATCCATAGTTCATATTTGAAATTACATATCGAATTATAAAAAAGTGAGTAATGTTTGGAATTTAAAATGTATATTTATAAAACAAAGGTTACCAAAATAGACAGCACTATACTAAAAGAAGATTTTTTTTTGCATTTAAGGTGTCAACATATGCTACTCATTCACCAATTCAACCACCCTTGCATTCACAAATAAACATAGTACAACAAAGAATCAAACAGATTAGTGAGAATACCTTCTTTAAGTCATCTCTCCAGTCAGATGTTGTATAGTTTTTAGTAATTTCTATTTGGAAAAGGTCAAAGTCTGCCATGAATGTTGACAATTTAGCTGCACTCTGGCGTCCAGATCCTCCAATTCCTATAACAAATTTTTTTTTAATTCAAAAGGATATACGTTCTGAAGAACAAATAAAATCACTAAGACAAATGCAGAAATCGTGTCTTATTGTGTTCTATCTATATATACTGTGAAATTTCATATGCCTTAAAACACCACAGACTGCTGACTTTTTCTGTCTTAGAATATGTGTTCTACAAAGAATATTGTCAAATTGTGCTGTTGTACTACTACTAATCCATCTTCTTCCTTGAACACTTATTAGATATTACAAAATTACTTATTACAAAAATATGTAAAGGTTACTTATTACCTTGCCTTATTGAGTTATTTGTGGCTCATCACCATTTCACTCCAAACATCTCCATAGGTGCATAGATCCCCTCCTCAGCAATTACCGCAGTGTCCAGCAACTGACCACTCCAGTTTTGTGTTGGTTGATAAGTCTTCTTATACATCCACTAAGTTTCTCATTTCTGGCTGTACCAATCTTAACTCCCATCTCTTTTGTCAGAAGGAGTGACGTGGACTCAAGGTTGTTGAAGTCCTGTGCCCTACCCACATCTCAGAGGGCATTGATGATGTCATTGACATGACCTCCATGACAGATAAATGATTAATATAAAGTCTTGCTAGGCTTATGGCAATTTGATGTTAGTGATCATATGTTTCTATGACCACGGTGCATTTTTGGGTGATGTGGTCAGAACAAGAAACAAAACCACATCACAGACAAAACACTGACCTTCATAGAAGAAAACTGAAGCACTTAGGAGCAAAATGAAACAGCAATGAATATAGAAACTACACAAAAGCAGTTAGAACAGAGATCAGATGAGACAAAAATAATAATATTATGAACGCCTGTGGCATAATTAAAGAACTCTATCAGCAAGGGAGAGACGGATAATGTTCAATGAAATTAGAATGATAACAGGCAATTTTAGACCATCAGTTAAAGTAATTAATGACCAAGGTGACAATAGACTAATCGAACAAAATGATATTTTGCAAAGATGGAGTAATCACTGCACAGTATTGTGTGAAGATACTTTAAAAACAACTCAAATATATTAATAGAAAGTGAAGAAAAATAACCAGAGCCTATGCTAGATGAAGTTTGTTTCGCAATAAATAAAATGAGAAGAGAGGGAAGTCCCCAGGAAGTGATGATATTCCAGCTGAATTCATCAAAGCTGTAGGTGAGGCCAGCATTCATATATACCATGCACTGTGTGTATTCTTTGGAATGGGGATGTACACTAATCTTTTTCAGGCTATTGGCCAGTCTGCATTTTTCCAGATCTTCATGTAGAAAAATTCAGACTGGCCAATAGCCTTGAAATATCATTGTTCTTCTCCATTTCAAAGAAAGGAAATCTGAAGCTGTCTTCCAACTACAGAAATATTGTCCTAATAAGTCTTTCCAGAAAATACTCTTGCAAATCATCATGAATAGGATATCAAGAAAGTTTCAGACATAGTAGAGGTACCTGAGACCACATCTTTAACATGAGAAACATCCTTATGAAGTGTAGGGAATACAACATAGAACTGCATACATGCTTCACAGATTGCAAGACATTGACTGCATAACATCATAAATTGGAAAATCATGAAAGATATGGACTTTCCAGCACACCTAATACAACTTATCAAATCTCTATATAACCAACAGCAAGCAGCTGTCAGAATAGTGGGCGCAACATCAAATTGGTTTGAAGTACAAAAAGGGGTGATTGAGGAGGCATCATCCTCTCTCCATACCTGTTCAACATTTATGCTGAGAACATCGTGAGAATTGTCAGAAATGATGACAGATTGTGAAGTTTTATCCTTTAACAATAAATGGCAACATAATCCCAGAACTCAAGTATGCTGATGACACAATCCTCTCAAATAGTGTAGAAGGATTAAAAGAGACAATTGAGAGTATTAAAAACACAGCAAAGTGCAAAACCTCTAAAACTAAACATACAGAAAACTAAGATAACGCTCATTGACAAAACAAAAAGCCAACCAAAAAATCATTGTTAACAGTGAAGAACTTAAAATTGTAACAAACTATGAATATCTCTCTCTCTCTGTGTGATCAGGACTCAATCAGAGTAGGATTCCAGACTCTCACATGAAGTCAGCTGTCAGGTTAAGTGTGTTGATCACCCCCACAGACAGAACATCACAATTAGAGATGCACACAAAGATATGAGATATGACCAACATAGACATGCACACACAAAAATATGAGATGTGACTAACATAGCCATGCACACACAAGGATATGAGATGTGACATACACAGACATGCACACACAAAGATATGAGATATGACTAACATAAACATGCACACAAAGATATGAGATATCTAACCCAAACATGCACACACAAAGATATGACACATGACTAACACAGATACACACTTAGATATGAGATATGACTAAACACACACACACACACATAAAGATATGAGACATGATTAACATGGACACACCAAGATATGAGATATGATTAACATGACACACACCAAGATATGAGCCATGGCCAGCGCGCGCGCACACACACACACACACACAGACACACACAGACACAGACACACAGACACAGACACACACACACAGACACACACACACACACACACACACACACACACACACACACACACACACACACACACACACACACAAGCTAAGATATGAGCCATGGCTAGCACAGAAACACATCAAGATATGAGCCATGGCTAGCACAGAAACACATCAAGATATGAACCATGGCTTCATGGAAAAACACCAAGAAATGAACCATGTCCTGCACAGAAACACATTAAGGTATCCACATGCTTGGGTTTGTTGTAGTAATCTTCTTAACGTGGGAATCATTGACATACGAGACGCAGGCCCTGATTCACAGGTTTCGTGCAAAAAGTTGTCCGGCGATTTGAGAGTGCAGTCTGTCCCGTAGAACGTTCCCTTGCATGTACAGTTCCCGGTTGACTATTCACAGGTGTCGTTGAAACATTTGTCCGGACATTTGAGAGTGCAGTCTGATCCATAGTACATTTCCTTGCACGTACAGTCTGTACTTTCCGGGTCACATATGATGTCATAGCCATCAGAACATGTCTGTTTGCACTGTAGCCCAAAATTACCATCAGGACAAGTGTCACTACAGGTGTAGCCAGGACGTTTACATTGTAGGCATTTTCTGGATTTTTCCTCACATAAAGGACAGACACTAAGACAAGACCCGGAGCAGTCGTGTCCATAGATCCCATGTGAACAGTTGCTGTGACACGTACTGATGATGACGTTGTAGCCTTTGCAGCACCCACTACACACTGCACAAAACGGCCAAGAATGCCTGTCCAGACAATAGGTGTCTGTAAATGTTTGCACCTCACTCACCGTCAGTGCACTGTCAGCCTGCGAAATGGTCGGTGAGAACTCAATCTTAATGTGTGCATTGTCACTTGTGTGGTGACTACAATAGTGTTCACAGAAATGTTTTGGTATGATATATAATTATACTGGAACACTACACCGCCACTGTCAGAGAAAGCCTGTAGAGTGGCATTCTTTACCCGAATCATAGTGCTAGCTCGATGATAAATTTGAATGGTGTGAGTCTTCTGGGGCGTGGCAAAGTTCAGATGCCAGTAAACAGAATTGGTTCAACTTCTCAATTGTGTGTGTGTGCAGTCATTGTCATAGAGATTGGTCTTTGTTTTGTCATTATCTGCGGCCTCTGGTCTACATCCGTCTCTTGTATAACAAGCATTAAATGTGTTGGTCTGGTTTGTGTTCTGTTTGAGAACCACATCCCAACCCCCGCCAATGTAGATGGAGCAGATATTTGCAACTATTTGCCCCTTCAATCCGTAATTTGTTGAGTCTGTTAAGTCATTCATATAAATCCTAAATCAGGAGAATGGCAAAGATTTATTGAGAGTTGCCTCAACTGATGTAGAATCTGTGTCCGGATTACATGTGGTGTCGTTGTTATCAAACAGGAAAGTAGGTTCAGATTTTTGGGCGTATTTGTAAACGAGATCCAAGTACTGACACTGGGGTCCGAAATATTCATGCTGACAACTGTGATTGTTTGGGCATGTCCCTGTAGTTTTGTCACAAACTTAGTCATTATAACAGTGACATTGTAACGTACAATTCGCCCCAAACCAACTGGCTGCACAAATTAGGTCATTAACTTCCAAGGTCGCGAACGAAGCCAGCAGAATAAAGACTTGATCTACAGCGGTGGTTAATGAACTGTGTACAAACATTTATTATCAAACCCATGGTTATATTTATAAAAATCCGCCAACTCGCTGTGATAACAGATAGCGTGATGTTCAAATTCAACATTGTTTACATCATGGCTTGGATGCGAACAAGCTTCCATCTTGGTGCGTCCCATGACGTCAACGTCCCTATGAATATCTGGGATCTATAGTAACTAACAAAGGACTGCCAGAAAGAAATCAAAAGAAGATTAGCAAAAGCAACACAAAAATTAAATGCCACGAAGAACATGTGACACAATACCAGCAAGGCAGTAAAATTAAATTACTGACATGTGTCTTCCCAATAGTAACATAAGGCCATGAATCATAGACAATCTCATAAAATGAATCATAGGCAATCTTGCAAATAGCAAGGAAGAAAATTGATTCAAAACAAAAAGCTATAGAAAAATGCTTAGGATACCTTGAATAATAAAAAAGAGCAATGAAGACATATTAAAAAGATTTGAACATTAAAAAGAACTATCATATAAACACCATTCTACAGAGGATATTAAAAATACTATCATCAACATGTGCCATAGTGGTTGGCGTAGGCGATCATGTCCTTCCACAATCTTCCATTACAGTGCATCATATTAGTTCTGTTTTCCATGCCATGACACCAAACTATTAGTATTTTTCTCTTTGTCGTCCGCAATCTCTCTTTCCTTTTATTTTGCCAGTGGTTACAAAGTATTCCAACTTTCCTCTTCTCATGATGTGCCCAAAAAATGTTGATTGTTTCTTTCTGATGTTTTTTAGGAGTTCCCTTTTTGTGAGATTCTTCTGAGAAATCCCATCTCTGTGGCCTCTAATAATCTTTTCATTGTCTACTGTCTATGATTCGCTTCCATAGGTCAGAATCTTGTTCTAATAGCACCGATGAACTCTCTTCGTCACTTCTATAGACATAGATTTGTTGCATAAGATATTTTTCATTTTCTGAAATGCTATTTTGGCCTGAGCTATTCTGCTTTTTATTTCTGTGGTGCATCTTCCATCTGATGTTATTATTGTACCCAAGTATTTGACGCGTTGCACTTGTTTCCATAACATAATAACAATATTCCATAATAACAAAGCTTAATGTGATAAACATAACAAGCAAAAAATATGGACTAGAAATGAATATCAAAAAGACTAAAACTATGATCATAAACAAAGAAAATTCTCAAGACCTACAATTAAATATCACAGTTGAGGGAATACATCTGGAGACAGTTCAGAGCTACAACTACCTGGGACATACTATAACCAATGATGGAAAATGTAAAATTGAAATAAACAAAAGAATTGGTATGGCAAAAAGTAATTTTAATGCCATGAAAAATATACTAACAATAAAACAAATATCAGCAGGGCTGAAACTAAGAATAGCAATATGTTACTTCTTCTCAATATTCCTGTTTGGTGCAGAAACATGGACATTCGACAAGAAAACAGAACAGAAAATTGAAGCCTTTGAAATGTGGATTTATAGAAGAATAGGTAGAATTGGATGGAAAGAAAAGATAACAAACGATGAAGTTTTAAAACAACTGAAAATAAAAAGAGAACTACTAAATACAATTAAGACAAGACAAATGAAATTTTTGGGGCATGTTAAAAGACACAACAGCCTACTAAAAGTAATATTGGAAGGGAAAATACAAGGTAAAAGAGGCAGAGGCAGACCAAGACTAACATGGACGAGTAACATCAAAAGATGGACAAGTCAATCTATGACAGCCTGCACAATCAAAGCAAGAAACAGAGTAGAATGGCGATCCATGGTAGCCAACCTTCATTGTAGAGAAAAGGCACTCAATGATGATGATGATGATGCACCTGTTTCAGATTTGTCCTGTTTATTTTTATGCTGAACGGTGGTGATGATTACTTATTTGATATGACCATTACTTCTGTTTTCTTACTATTCAGATTGAAACCTTTCTTGTTGCTTTCTTTTACTATTATGTCTATCATTTCTTATAGTTCATTTTCTGTCTCTGCTTTTAAGACTGTGCCATATACATATCGCAAAATAATTAATGTTGTGACCATTGACTTCAATTCTTTTTTTGTCTACTCATCATTATCAAGTACCGAGCCTGCTGGCATAGATGAGAGATCTCAACAGTTGTTTACCATTTCTGTTGTTGACCTTCTGCCAAGCCATTCTCTTAAGCTGTCTGTTATTTTTTCTCTTTGCTTACCTCTATCTCTTCATCCCTCAATTTTCCCAGTTGTTACAATATATTCCAGTTGTCCTCTTCTCATTACATGGCCAAAAAAATGATGATTGTTTCTTCCTAATATTGGAAATAAGCTCTCTTTTTGCTTTGGCCTTTTTCAGAACGTTTTCATTACTCTTCTTAGCTGTTCAAAGTATTCTCAACATTCTTCTGTAAAACCACATTTCTACAGACTCCAGTGATTTTCTTGTCTGTTGTCATATTGTCCATGATTTACATCCATATGTTAAGACTGGCTCTACATAACATTTAAGAACTCTTTTTCTAGTTTCTATTGTCAAAAATGGATTGCATAGTATCTTCCTCATTTTTTGGAAAGCTGCTTTTGCCTGAGCCATTCTGCATCCCACCTCTTTTGTACATCTTCCATCTGAGGTTAACAAAGTTCCCAAATATTTAGATTCATTTACCTGTTTTAATATTGTTCCATTTGTCTTTATTTTGCACTGAGGTGATGTCTTTTTCGTTGTTGTTACCATTACTTCTGTCATTTTGCTATTAAGGCTGAGTCCTTTATTTTTGCTTTCTTTCACTATAATGTCTAACATTTCTTGTAACTCATTTTCACTCTTAGAGATTAAGACTGTATCATCAGCATACCTTAGATTATTTATATTATGACCTCCAATTGTTATTCCGTCCTTCCAAGCATGTCGTAAGAGGCGACTAAGGAGGTTGATCGATGGCTTGACAAGCTGTCATTGTAAAAAGTATTGTTATGGAAACAGAACTATAGATTTTAGAAGCAGTGATCTCTGCAATATGTGCCATTATGGCACGCAAGGTTTCTGTTTTTGAGATTGTGGTTCTGCCCTGGTTCGGCTCGAAAGGACACTAGATAGATAGATAGAATTGTTATTCCAGGCATGCACCTTAAGGTCTCACTATACATATTAAACAAATCTGGTGACGGCACATAACCTTGCCTAACACCCTGTTTTATTTGTTGAAACATTCCCAATTGGTTTCCAGTTCTTATGGTCGCTGTTTGTTGCTATTACATGTTCTGTATTATTCTTAGATCTTTGTTGTCTACGTTTATGTTTTCTAAAATTGTGATTATTTCTTGGTGCTTTCCTTTGTCAAATGATTTAGTATAATCTATGAAACATAGGTATAGATCTGTTTTCACCACTATTGCTCTTTCTACTAAAGATCTTATGATGTATATGGCATTGCTCGCTCCTTTACCTGTAACAAAACCACACTGTTCATCACTAATTTCTAGTGTAGAACTATAACTACTGATACATTTGAAAAAGGCAAAGCTTCCAACACCTTTATAATAGACATATATCTGCCATGGAGGTCATTGCATGCATATTTTACATTTAAAAAAATGTTGTGGTACAGATTGATACCCCAGTCTATTGTTTTCTGTGCACAAACAGATGCTTGTGAGTTGATAATGTTTAGTGATGTGTATAATTCTATTACATTTATTATAGTTCTATAACAATTGGAGGTCATAACATAAATAATCTAAGGTATGCTGCTGATACAGTCTTAATCGCTAAGAGTGAAAATGAATTACAAGAAATGTTGGACATTATAGTGAAAGAAAGCAAAACCGGCTTGTTGCAGGAGCTTCTGAGTTAAGTGCTCTGTGCACACCGAGAGCTGTGTGTTTCATCTGTTTTGATCATGTTTCGATATTCCAATTGCTTTCGATGAATGATGATATCGTATGACAGGGAACAATTGGCTGTGTTCACTTTCTGTGCAGTTTCGCCTTATGTCTTTTGGCGTGTGTTGAGACTGCTATGATGGGGACTACAGTTACCTTTCTTTGTTTGGGAGATGAGATTTGGATGATTACGCTGGCACGGGCGGTCGAACAATTATGAATTTTAATTCATTTGCAGTGATACCGGGGCCTTCCATAACCAAATAACCAAGAAAGCAAAAATAAAGGACTCAGCTTTAATAGCAAAAAGACAGAGGTAACAACAAAGTAAAAGACATCACCTCAGTGCAAAATAAAGACAAGTGGTACAATATTAAAACAGGTAAATGAATTTAAATATTTGGGAACTTTGTTAACCTCAGATGGAAGATGTACAAAAGAGGTGAGATGCAGAATGGCTCAGGCAAAAGCAGCTTTCCAAAAAAATGAGTAAGATACTATGCAATCCATTTTGAGAATAGAAGCAAGAAAAAGAGTTCTTAAATGTTACGTAGAGCCAGTCTTAACATATGGATGTAAATCATGGACAATAGGACAACAGACAAGAAAATCACTGGAGTAGTAGAAATGTGATTTTACAGAAGAATGTTGAAAGTGCCATAGAAAGCTAAGAAGAGTAATCAAGATGTTCTGAGAGAGGTCAAAGCAAAAAGAGAGCTAATTTCCAATATTGGGAAGAAACAATCATCATTTTTTGGCCATGTAATGAGAAGAGAACAACTGGAATATATTGTAACAACTGGAAAAATTGAGGGACACAAAGAGAAAAAATAACAGACAGCTTAAGAGAATGGTTTGGCAGAAAGATAACAACAGAAATGATAAATAGCTGCCGAGATCGTTGTGGAGAGACATGATCACCTATGCCAGCAGGCCCGGTACTTGATGATGATGATGATGATAATTCTATTGTTAGAGAGCTCATTCTTCTATTGTGAGTCTTACTTCTTCTTTATTACCTAAAATATTACATCTTTTTGCAGCATAAGTTCAATCTTTCTAGTGAGTTTATCAGGTCTCTTAGCTATTTCATTTTGGTGTGTTGGTTCTTTGAAACCTTTATTAATGAGAGTGTAAATATAAATATGTTGCATTTTCTACTGTTCTGCTGGCATTTAGTGTTAGATCAGGGTTTGTGATCCATGTTCCGATGATACACAAGTTGGTTGAGATATTTGAGTTAATTTTTTTTCTTTCTGGTGTGTTTGTGTTGATACAGAGTGCTACTAAAAATGTTTCTGATGCTATACTCTCTTTCTCCACTCTCTATCATCCCTCCTCTGGTGATGTTAATGGTTTTTTTTCTTAAAAGAATATTGCCTCACAGTTGAAATCTTCCTCATTAACATTTTAAATGGGAACAATATTTGACACTGATAACAGAGAGATGAAAGGAATATAATTTTACAATTCATTTTCTTCCTATTTTTATGTTTGTGAGTTGCTGTCTTGGATATGATTATTTTTCTGTGGTGTATTTCAAAACTGACATAAAAGCTCTTCTACCTTTTAGCTCCCAGTGGAGCATAGGTCTTCAACAAACACTTTCCAAGTCGTTCTGTTTTTTGCAATTCTTTTAAGATCATTCCATGTCTTCCCCATCATCTTCATCTCTGCTTCAATCTGTCTTCTCCAAGAATTCCTTGGTCTTCCTCTTTGTCTTTTCCCCTGGGGATTCCAAAAAAGGGCCTGTTGTGTAATACTCTCAGTTGGTTTCCGTAGTGTGTGTCCTATCCATCGCCATCGTCTTCGCTGTATTTCTTTATCCACTGGTATTTGACCGGTACATTTCCATAATTCCACGTTTGTGACTTTGTCCTGCCATTTCCATCCCTTTATTCTGCGCAAGCATCCATTAATGAAAGTCTGTACCTTCGTGATTGTCAATTTTGTTATTCTCCATGTTTCACAGCCATATAATAGAACCGACTTAACATTGGAGTTGAAAATTTGTATTTTTGTATTTAGCCTAATTTCTTTGGATTTCCATATGTTTCCCAGTGCAATGAAAGCTCCTCTTGCTTTTGATATCCTTATTTTGGTATCGTTTTCTGTTCCTCCCTCTTTATCTATATTACTGCCCAGATATATATAAGATTGTACGTCTAGTAGAGGTATTTCTCCTAGTTTTATTTGGTTATTGCCAACTGCATTAATTCTCATAATGTTGGTCTTATCTCTATTAATCTTTAGTCCTAGCTGTTGTGATCTCTCATCTAATATACTCATTTTATCTTGCATCTGTTGGTGGCTGTGTGATAGGAGAGCTATGTCATCAGCAAAGTCTAAATCATCAAGTTGTTTGGTCAGTGACCACTGGATCCCATTTCTGTTGTTTTGAGTTATTTTCATAATCCAATCTATGGCCAGTAGAAAGAGAAATGGAGACAGAAGGCATCCTTGCCTTACTCCTGTTCTTATTTCAAATGCTTCTGTAAGCTGTCCTTCATGCACCACACTACATTTTGTTCCTTCATACATTGTTTTTATCAGGTTAATAAACTTTATGGGGATTCCATAATGACTCAGCAACTTCCAAAGCATTCTTCTGTCTAAACTATCAAATGCCTTTTCGTAATCTATGAATCCAATATAAAGTGGGGATTTTAGTTCTAAACTTTGTTCAACTATTATACGTAGAGTAGTTATTTGATCAGCACATGATCTGTTCTTCCTAAAACCTGCTTGTTCATCTCTCAAGTGTTTCTCTATAGCCTCTTTTAGTCTCTCCAGAATGATTCTGCCTAATATTTTTCCTGGCACTGATAGTAGCATAATTCCCCTATAATTTGTGCACTCCTGTAAACTTCCTTTCTTTGGTAGTTTGATCATATAACCTTCTCTCCAGTCTTTAGGTATTTCTTCCCTCTCCCAAATTTTATCCAATAGATTATGTAACATCTTGGTAGAGGTGATAATATCTGCTTTGATGGCTTCCGAAGGAATTTCATCTGGTCCTGTGGCTTTACCATCTTTTAACAGTTTGATGGCTTTCATTATTTCTTCTTTGCTTGGTTTTCCGCAGTTAACGTGTAATTCTTCTTCTGCTGGTAGTATATCTGGAGGATTATTTGAGCCAGGTCTGTTCAAAAGTTCTTCAAAGTGCTCCTTCCATCTCTCCATTTGTTCCTTTATATTACTAAGCAGATTTCCTTTCTTATCTTTGATAAAGGCGTTGATCTGTTTGTATTTTCCACCTAATTTCTTTGTGCTGTTGTACAGTTCTTTCATATTCCCTTTATTTGCTGCTTCTTCTGCCTCTTTAGCTAATTCATCTATATATTTCCTCTTATCCCTTTTAATGCATCTTCTCACTTCTTTATTCACCTTTGTGTAAGCTTCCTGTGTCTTGGCTTTATTACTTCTTGTTTTGCTTTTATTTATGTCTGCTTTCTTGTTCTTTCTTTCTTTAATTTTATCCAGGGTCTCTGCTGTCATCCATGCCTTATTCTGGCGTTCTCTTTTCCCCAGTGTTTCTTCGCATGTCTCTTTCCATATATTTTTTACCTGTTTCCAATGATCTTCTATATTTATAGTATTTTCTAGTTGTTGGAGGACTTGGTATTTGTTTGATATTGTGACTGCGAATTTATCTTTAATTCCTTGTTCTTTAAGAAACCCTACATTGAAATACGTTCTGCCCTTATTCGTTGTAGTATACCTTTTAATTTAATTTTAAGTTTGGCTAACAGAAGATGATGATCAGAAGCTATATCTGCCCCTCTATATACTTTTACATCCTGTAAGGATGACTTAAACTTATTATTAATACATATGTGATCAATTTGATTTTCCGTTCTATGATCTGGTGACACCCATGTAGCTTTGTGTATTCTTTTATGTTGGAATATTGTTCCTCCTAGGCTCATTTGATTAAGGGCGCAGAAATTCACAAATATCTCTCCATTCTCGTTTATATCTCCAAGTCCATGTTTTCCCATAATCTCTTCAAAGCCTCTGTTGTCTGATCCTACCTTAGCATTTAGGTCTCCCATCAAGATTATAATATCCTTGGCTCGTCTTGCATCCATCTGGCATTGTAGCTGTTTATAAAAATCATCTTTAACTGAGTCATCTTTATCGTTGGTTGGTGCATAGCATTGTATAATGTGTAATTTTATTTTGTTTTTGGTTGTTCTAAATGTTGCTCTCACCAGTCTTGGTCCCACTGCCTCCCATTCTATTAGTGTCTTCTGTGCATTCTTTGATAGCATTATAGCTACCCCTTCGCTATGTTGTGCTCCTGGTTCCTGGTGTCCTGATGATAAAATCATCTCCCCTGTATTCAATTTTATTCTCTCCGCTCCCAGCCATCTTGTTTCACACATTCCCAGAATATCTATCTTGTAGTTGTTCATTTCTGCTGCCACTTGTGCCGCTTTTCCCTGTTCGTTAAGGGTACGAACATTCCAGGTGCCAATTCTGACATAAAAGCACTTCAACAAAATTATTAACCATCCACTACCCCATGATTTAATTAATTTTGAAGCTGAACACCAGCAACAGAATTAGATGACTTCACTGGAGCGAAATAGAGGCATCTTTAAAAAAGTATGGCCAACAACAAGGCTAAAGGTGAAGATAAGTTAACAGCTGAAATGCCAATTGAAAGCCATAATTTAATACACCTCCAGAAAAAGTTCACTATCATTTGGAAAGCAGAGAAGGTGCCTCAAAAGTGGAAAAAGGGAATCATTGTTAAGATTCCTAAAAAGGGCAATCTCAGAGACTGTAACAACTGAAGAGGTGTGATTCTTTCATCAGTTGCCTCAAAGTTATTCTGCAAAATCACCATGAACAGAATAAAGGATTCAATAGATACAGAAATGTGTGCAACACAAGCTGGGGTTAGAAAAGGAAAAAGCTGCTGATGTGACCACATTTTTACTCTAAGCCCTATATTGGAAGAACACATTGAAAAGCAAAAACCATTTGTGCTTAACTTCATTGACTTCAAGAAAGCATTCAATAACATTCATAGAGATTTTTTGTGGAAAATTCTGAAGCTATATCTATCTATCTATCTATCTTTTGACCTTTCCAGCCGTAATCGGCCCATAGGGCGTAGACCAAGATACTCCTTCTCTTATCTGAATTTTTGTTCTAGCAATTTTCAATTCTTTTAAAGATATTTTATCAAATCTCACCATTTGTCTCTGTTCTGTGCAAGCAGCTATATCTCATTGAGGGAGCTGATTCCTGCTGTTCTTGCCTCTCTCATCAATGTTCTTCTCAGTGTCTCCCTGGGTCTTCCTCTCTTCCTCTTACCTGTTGTTTCCCACATGAGGGCTTGCTTTGCTTTTCAGTTATTATCTCTTCTCATCACATGTCCAACATATGACCATCGTCTTTTCTTGATTACTGAAGATATTAATGGTTGATTGGTGATTTCTCTAATTTCCTCGTTTGTTTTGAATTCGTTCCACGCTATACCAAGTATTTTCCTTAGACATTTATTTTCGAATGCGTTCACCTTTGTTTCTATATCTCTTGTTGTGTTCCAGCTTTCACAAGCATACATAAGGGTTACAATAATCATTTTTTGGTCATGTAATGAGAAGGGAACAGCTGGAATATTTTGTAACAGCTGGGAAAATTGAGGGATGAAGAGATAGAGGGAAGCAAAGAGAAAAGATACCAGACAGCTTAACAGAATGGCTTGGCAGAAGGTCAACAACTGAAATGTTAAATAACTGTTGAGATTGAAAGTTGTGGAGAGACATAATCACCTACGCCAGCAGGCCTGGTACTTGATGGTGATTATCACCCATGTTATTTGGAATTGCTGTGGACTTCATAATGAAGAAATGCTGCACTGGTAACAAAGGCATCGAATGGATACAAGGAGACCGTTTGGAGGACCTCGACTTTGCTGATGACATAGTTCTCATCAGCAGTCAGATAAAACCAATGCAGGAAAACACAAATGAACTATCATCAATAGCCAGCAAAATTGGGCTTGAGATCAATTATGAAAAGATTTAAGTCATGAAAAGCTCAATAATTTATATATAATCAAACACTTATAAATAATAAATAGAAATAGAAATATAAATAAATTATAAATAATCAAAGAGTAATTCCAACAGATGACAATACATGGAAAACAAAACAGTGGAAAAGTTTGATCACTTTGTTTATCTTGAAAATCACATTGATCGGAAGGGGATACAAGTAAAGAATTTAGAATCAGAATAGCTAAAGAAGCAATATCCTTCAAAGAAGATGTGGAAATCAAAACTCATCAGCATAAAAACAAAACTTAGACTATTCAAATCAAATGTACTATCAACCCTTACATATGCATGCGAGAGCTGGAAAACAGAAGATATAGAAACAAAGTTCAACGCATTTGAAAATAAATGTCTAATTAAAATACTTGGTATAGCGTGGAACAATTTAAAAATAAACAAGAAAATTAGAGAAATCATCAATCAACCGCTAATATCAACAGTAATTAAAAAAAGAAGTTGGTCATATGTTGGACATGTGATGAAAAGAGATAATAACCAAATATCAAAGCAAGCCCTCATGTGGGAAACAACTGGCAGAAGGAAAAGAGGCCGACACTGGTTCAAAACACTGAGAACATTGATCAGAGAGGCAAAGACAGCAGGAATTGGTTCCCTCAATGAGATCGAGATGCTTGAACAGAACAGAGACAATTGCCGAGATTGGATAAAAGATCTTTGCAAGGATTGAGACTGCTAGAAAGAAAATTTAGAAAAAGAAAAAGAGTATCTGGGTCTATTCCCTATGGGCTGTCTATGGCTCGAAAGGTCAACAGATAGATAAATATTTCAAAGCATATTGAGAGCAGTTTCATTATTATACTATCTATCTACCTATTGACCTTTCGAGCCGTAGCCGGCCCATAGGGCGTAGACCAAGATACACCTTCTCTTATATGAATTTTTTGTTCTAGCAGTTTTCTTTTAAAGATATTTTATCAAATCTCGCCATCTGTCTCTGTTCTGTGCAAGCAGTTCAGACCTCTCATTGAGGGAGCCGATCCCTGCTGCTCTTGCCTCTCTCATCAATGTTCTTCTCAGTGTCTCCCTGGGTCTTCCTCTTTTTCTTTTACCTGTTGTTTCCCATATGAGGGCTTGCTTTGCTATTCGGTTATTATCTCTTCTCATCACATGTCCAACGTATGACCATCGTCTTTTCTTTATTACTGAAGATATTAGTGGTTGATTGGTGATTTCTCTAATTTCCTCGTTTGTTTTGAATTCGTTCCATGCTATACCAAGTATTTTCCTTAGACATTTATTTTCGAATGCGTTCAACTTTGTTTGTATATCTCTTGTTGTTTTCCAGCTTTCACACGCATACATAAGGGTTGATAGTACATTTGATTTGAATAGCCTAAGTTTTGTGTTTGTGCTGATAAGTTTTGATTTCCACAACTTTCCAAGGCTTCTGAAAGACATTGCTGCTTTAGCTATTCTGATTCTAATTCTGATTATTATACTGCTTATCTTTATTTACAAATATTAACTCTGATCTTCTGCAAAAAAGTTGAAATCGATATTGCATTTATAAGTTTTCCCAATTGACATCTAGCATGTTAACCAAATGTCCAGGTCATTCCAGCTGCTATCTACACAGCACAATGAATACATAAACACTGGTAAACTATGAGTTTACTTTATAAAAGAATGACTTGTGGGTGAATTTAATTTCAGTGAGAACAGCTATGCAACTTCAACCTCAATCTCTCATCCATGGACCACTAGATTGAGTAGTCAAGACAACTAGGGTGGGTAAAAAATGCAGCATATGTTTATCACAATTTTTAATGTGCTCACGATATAGATTAGTAATAAATAAATAGTGTTATTAGTGATTACAGTTAAAGGTGTGCCAAATGGCAACTTTCATCTGCAAGACAGCAATGTCCATAAATGTTGAGAAAGTCAATATGGATTCTAACTTTATGAATTATAATAAAATCTATATAAATAAGTGTTGTTTGGAGAATATTTTGATTAAAATTAACAAAACATAGTGACTACTAGATCTAAAAAAATGTTAGTAAAGTCTGAAATGTGGTAATTTTTTGAAACTTCTTTTAATATGTAAGTCAACAATCTCTCTTAAAAAATTATGAATAGGTTAGAACTGTATCTTTCATCTTAATTTTGGAAAATATTAACTTGAGTGGAGTCTAATTAACACTCCCAACCACTCACCAACTAGAAGAGCATGTCCATTATCTTGAAGAAGCACACGACTGACTCTAGATATGTGCTCTATAGCAAACTTGAACATGACCAATTTCATTGGGGCCTTGCTTACAATATTGAATTCCTCTAAGTAACTGTGAAGGTTTGTGAATGCAAAAGTGTTACACACAAAATGAATGCAGGCTCATGTGATGGTGATGATTAAAACATAATTTTCTACAGGATTTACTACTGTGTTTGCAGTTCACATTAGAATAAACAAAAATTGTGACGATCAAAACAGCAATCAAAGTGCACATATAGTAAAAATATGTGATTGTATTCAGTCTAGAGGTCATAATATTAGCATAATCATTGAAATCATTAGTTACAACACATCAGAGCAAAAAATTCTGCACGAAGAGCCACTGATGTAGTCTGTTCCAAAATTCATGCCCTCAAACTTTATAAAATACCTCTGGATGGATTACCATGATTTTTTGCATGTGGTCTTACATTGTCCATGACATTTCAAATGTATAATTTAGAATAATGTAGGTAATATTTTATTTACTTAAGATAGCTGGTTTCTTTGATCTTTGTCAATGCAGCAATTATTGATTGCACCCCTAAAAATATAATTAACAGTAAGCTTAATAATTATTTCTTGATTTTTGATAAGCTATAGACATACTATCAAAATCTATTTCATGATTGATTCTTTCAGAGTAATGATTCTCATTCAGAATCAGATGAGCCTAACAGGTTGATTGCTGCTATCCTTCTTCCAATATACCTCTTCTTGCTTCACGTAAGAGATGGTCCTCATATTTTGACCAGTAATCTTTGTTTATCTTTGATAGGACATAATTTGTAAGTGTCTTAACATTGCATATCTTGAAGGTTTTATTTTCAGCTGCAATTTGTCCTTTGACTTTTGCTCAAACTGGTTCTATTGAATTTATGTGTGAAGGTAAGGTGGTAGTCTCAAACACCTATGACCATGCTCTTGTATTAACTTATCTATATGAAATATCTTTGTCCATTAAGTCTGCTTTACAATGGAAAGCAATTCAGGTTTCAGGTACATGTCATTAAATGGTATGTATTTCTGCGTGAGCCACTTCTGTGTTTCATCTTTTGTACTCAATGATGTCAGGACTTTAGCTTCTTGTGGTATGATGCATTGTTCATTATTAAACATGAAGGCTGATCTAATGTTGGAAGAACAGTATTCTTAATCCACTCTCAAATATGTGACCTTTCAATCTCGGAGTGATTGTTCCAAATGTCTGTTGACTTTGAAACAAAAACAAGTTCAGCATTCTGTAACAGCTCATTATGTCTGCTTCCTGCATATGCAACTATCAAGCACTGTCCTTTACTGCTAGGTACATAATTTGTAATACTTCCATCTGATAAATGCCATTCCTTTTCACTTATGTGGTGTACTTTGATCCATGTTTCATCTAAATATACAATATCATAGCAATCTTTACACATTTATAAATACTTACTTCTCACAGCTACTAGATGTGATTTCACACAAATGATGTTTTTTTTTTTCACCAGTGTACTTTCTAAAGGTGAAGCCTGCATTTCTCACAACTCTCCATAATGTAGATTTTGAAACTTCAATGTCAATGTTTTGTTCTCAGCTAGTCTTCAATTTTCCAAGTGTCATTGCTTCGTTCAAAGCAAACTTTGGAAAAATTTGTCTGTATAAAGTTTTTATCAAAATTACCTAATATTTCCTGTCTTCCTTCTTTTTTTGTATTCCTTGGACATAAATACCAATATTCTTGGACCCACGAATAAAATGATAATTTACTTAAATTCAAAATATGCACTGTTCTCTTCTCAGGGCTTGATAAAGGATGATAAAGAATCTCCCGTTTACTTTCTCTGCAGAAATATTGGTAAATCTTCATCGTGATCTTTGAACTATAACAAATTTCATCTTTAGACTCATTGTAATTACTCCCAGTCCACCATGATGAGTTTTCTTTTACAATGCCTTTGTAAATTAATTAGAACACACAGGAAATTTAGGCTTCGTTATTCAGTTCAAAGTGCAACATCGTTCATGCATGAGAAAAGTGTGCAAAAATAAGGAATTAAATTCTTCATGTAATCTATGTCAGTAGAAACTGAAAACATTTGATTTCACTAGTATCATTTTGTGTGTCTGTTTTTATATACCACAAATAAACCAAAATAAAAACCATTTGTTGTTTCCAATGATTTAAAAAAAAATATAATGTTGTGGCAAACAATTTACATGCAACATTTCAACAATTGAAATCAAACAGTTATTAAGTTATATCATTTTGAAGAGGGGCATGCATTTTGGAGTGGACTAATAACATAATTTTTTTCATTAATTAAGGTTTACCCATGATGCAGTCAGATTTTCAAAGTGGTGGTTAATATATTATTGCAGCTATGGAGTCAGCAAAAAAAAAAAAAAGAAGCCTAGGACATAGACATTTTTATATTGTCTCACACCACTATATATTAGGTTTCATAATTCATGATAATATGAGAACTGTGTACTTTCAGTGCTCCTATATGAATGGAAAAGATAAATACATTAGCAAAAGTAAAATCTTTAACAGAGAAAAATGTATGGTAAATTAAACTTTATTGTGAATATCATTTATAATTACCATGCAGATGTCAAGGAAAACCAGAGACTACAAAAAATAATACATAAATTACTGCAAGTTGAAGATGGATGCACTGGACAACAAAATGAATAAACACAGTGCAATAGAGCTTGCTGTGTAGCAAAACAGAAAGATTGCAAATGGTATTTGACCAGTGACAAGCAACATGTTAAGACAATGTGAATTTGAAAATAGTTAGTTTTGAAAAAGTAAGAAAATTGAAATAAAGAGTCACAATATTTAAAGCTGGAGGATCTTCATTTTCTTATTTTTTTAAAACTTGCCCTTACACTAACACTATTAACACTGATATCAAAAGTATTGCATGTGTGGTAAAACATCAGTCGCCTGCCTCACATATGTGATTATGTTAAGCCCTTAACCTATGATAGGCTTTGCAGGGCAGTAGGGTATAAACATTATATATGGCCTTTGGCGTCTTGAAAGATGGTTGGTAGCAAGCAATCATAAGTCAGTTGTTTGGTAAAGCATTAGTGTCGCATACTGGGTGCTGCTTTACTGAACATCTTCTCTCATGGCTGAATTTGCCAATACTGGACAGACAGATTCATCCACAGAACGAGCAAGGTGTATTTTGCGGTACCTGGCCTTGTCTCTTTTCTCTTGCATCTTTTGTCTTCTGAATTTGATATCAGCACTGTCTCAAAAGTTGCTGTGCCATTTTTTATGTTTACTCTCCATGTGCTACAATCCGCAGCCACATTTTCCTAGTTTCTTTCACTTATAGAAAATTCCCGCATGGAAGCCCTGCAAACATCCTTATATCTCCAGTTTATTTTTATGTTGCATGGAGGTGATTGTTTTTTCAATATGACCATTACTTCTTTTTTCTTACTATTCAGACTGAGACCTGTCTTGTTGCTTTCTTTCATTATTATGTTTATCATTTCTTGTAATTCATTCTCCATCTCTGGTATTAAGACAGTGTCATCTGCATATTGCAGATTGGTTATAGTGTGACCGTTGACTTCAATTCCTTTTTGTTTACTATTGATCTCATAATATTTTTGCTGCAAAGTGAGAACAAATCCAGCGAAGGAACACAGCCTTGTATGATTCTTGTTTGAAATTTTGGAATTGTCCTGCTTGATTACTAATTCTTATGGCTTCTAATTCTTATTCAAATAACTATAACTATCTTATAGCTGCTGTTTATTGCCAATACATGTTTTTTTTATTATTCTCAGTCCATGCCATCAATGTTTAATTTATCCAGCATATTAATTATTTGCTTTATTTTGTCAAATGCTTTTGTATAGTCTATGAAGGACATTGAAAAAATCTTTTTGGATGACATCTTCTGCATGTCTCACCCATGGATTGCCTCTTTTTAGCCTGTGATCTTTTCCTGATTAACAGTATAGACACTCAATACAACACAAAAATTAACACCAACAAGACAGAAGTCATGAACATTGCAAAAGAAAATTACAACCTCAACATAACGATTGATGGCAGACAATTAAGAAATTTAAATACCTAAGAAATCTAGTGACAAATAGCAATTCACAAGCAACAGAAATAGACTCAAGATGAAACAAAGCTTGTCAAATCATTAGATAAATGTTATTGTTGCTAACCAACAAGGCAATAACACCAGAGGCAAAATAAGCACTCTGCAACAGTCTTTATCTCAACATTCTGCTACCAATGCCAAACTTGGAACAAGTCAAGAACAATATTCAAGAACAACGAAAATAACAACTACTGAAAGGAAATGTTATTAGATGAATGACAGGAAACAGCCTGAGATATAAGATCAGAAAATGAAGAAATAAAAAAAAAAGTTATGAATATTTCCTGCTACTGAATAGATAATAAACAACCGATAAAATGGTTTGGTTAAATGATAAAACAGATATACCAAAACAAACAAAAGAAGCGAAAAGAACAGACAATAAAAATAAAACAATTAAAAGATC
This sequence comes from Megaustenia siamemsis, assembly GCA_032433765.1. Lineage (NCBI taxonomy): Eukaryota > Metazoa > Mollusca > Gastropoda > Stylommatophora > Ariophantidae > Megaustenia > Megaustenia siamemsis. The sequence goes on along the minus strand of JAVIAB010000117.1, from coordinate 40,148,322 downwards.
AAGAAACAAGGAAAACCCTAGAAGAAAAACTAACAGAGGAATTCAAGAAACTCCCTAACGAAGTATGCACAGTAGAAGAAGAGTGGAAACAATTTAAAGAAACAGTAACCAAACATCTCTAAAACAGTTTGTGGAACGAAGCTAAGAACAAGAGAAGGGAAAAAGAGCACCCCGTGGTGGAACGAAACAATCAAAGAAGCAATTAAGGAAAAGAAGAAACTATTTAAAAATTGGAGGGAGAACAAGAACCAAGAAAAATATGCCTTAGTTCGAAAAAGAGTTAAAATGCTGATCAAAGAAGCTAAGCAAAAGAATTGGACAGAATTCGGACAAAACATGAGCAGGGACTTCAAGACAGCCACAAGAGATTTCTACAAAGCAGTAAAAGCCACAAGAGCGAGAAAAGAAAACCATGATCCTACTGAGCTGATAAATGACAAAGACGGACAGCCAATATCAAATAACCAATGTACGCAACAGAGATGGAAAGAATATTTTGAAGACCTGTTAAACATACCAACTACCAATAAGACAACAAAAACCACACCAGAACTCACAAATACTGAACCCAACATCATGAAAGAGGAAATCGAAGAAGTAATCAAATATGCACCAAGAAATAAAGCACTGGGGATAGATAACATACCAATAGAAATAATAGCAGCAGGAGGAGAAACAGGAGTGCAATGGCTGCACAGAATATTTAATGCAGTATGGTACCAACAACAAGCCCCAGAAGACTGGCAACAGGCAATCATCATACCAATATGGAAAAAGAAAGGTAGCAAAAGAGACTGCAATCAATGTAGAGGTATACCTCTTCTCAGACATGTAGGAAAGCTATACGCCAAAATCTTGGAAAAAAGGCTGAGACCAATAATAGAACTACAGTTAAGCGATTCTCAAATGGGGTTCCGAAAAAACAGAGGATGTACCGACGCACTATTCACACTAAAACAGCTTGCTGAAAAAATGACAGAACACAATCAAAACTTATACATAGCCTTCATTGACAAGGAAAAAGCATTCGACAGAGTAAACAGAGAACAACTGTGGGAGATACTAACAACATACGGAGTAAGCCAACATCTAACCAACCTTATTAAAAGCCTCTACGTCAACAGCAGCTGCAGGGTCAGAACAGCAGCAGGCTACACAGACCACTTCGAAGTTAGATCCGGCGTAAGACAGGGGTGCGTACTATCCTCCCTACTGTTTATTACATACATGGACCATATATGCAAGCTAGCCAACCCATCAGAGACAGAGGAGATCAACGAGCTTCTATTTGCAGATGATCAGGCACTAATACATGAAACAATAGAAGACCTACAAGAACACTTAAACAAACTCAACATCTCAGGCACAAAATACAACATGAAAATCAACATCAACAAAACAGAAGTCATGAATGTCGCAAAAATAAACAGAACATCAACATAACTATAGAAGGCAGACAACTAAAACAAGTAGAGGAATTCAAATAGCTAGGAAGTCTAATGACAAACGATAATTCTCAAACAGCAAAGATAGAATCAAGATGCAACAAAACTTGTCAAATCATCGGACAGTTATCACCACTATTGTCCAACATGGAAATAACTCTGGAGGCAAAACGAGCACTATACAATACAATCTTCATCCCAACGTTGTGCTACCAATGCCAGACCTGGATCCTAGATGCAAGAACAATAAGAAAAATAACCTCTACAGAGATGAAATGTGATAGACGAATGACAGGAAACAGTCTGAGAGATAAGATCAGAAATGAAGAACTGAGAAAAAAGCTAGGAATAGCCCCCGTCATAGAATATATAAGGAAACAACAGATAAAATGGTTTGGCCACGTGACAAGGCAGAAAGAACAAAACACAACACAATGAGCCTTCAACAAACATTGTGAGAACACCAGACCCAAGGGTCGACCACGAAAAAGATGGGTCGATGGAATATTAGAAGCATTAGGAAACATAACAGCAGCAGAGGCGAACAGAAGAGCAAAAGACAGCAAATTATATCTCCCCTCGACGCTGTAAGGCAGATGAGGAAGGAAAGAAGAAGAAGAAGAGGAAGAAGACAACACAACAAGCCTGTAATAAATGTTACAAGAACAATAGACACAAGGGTTGACCACAAAAAAGATGGATTAATTAAATATTAGAAACACTAGGAAACATAACAGCAGGTGAAGCCAATAGAAGAGCAAATTATCATAAACTATATCGCCCCTGGATTTTGAAAGACAAATTAAAAATGAAAGAAGAAAAAGTATAATTTATTAATGTAATTTTGTTTCGTTTCAGTAATTAACAATGATCTAACATGTTAATTCATTTGCAAGTTTTAGTTATGACTATTTACTAAAAAAAAAAATAAAAATTTTCAACTCAAATGTTAAGTCGGTCCTATTATATGGCTGTGAAACATGGAAAACAGCAAAATTGACAATCACGAAGATACAGACTTTCATTAATGGATGCTTATGCAGAATAAAAGGATGGAAATGGCAGGTCAAAATCACTAACATAGAATTATGGAAATGTACTAGTCAAATAACAGTGGATAAAGAGATACAGCGAAGACGATGGCACTGGATAGGACACACACTATGGAAGCCAACTGAGAGTATTACACAACAGGCCCTTTTTTGGAATCCCCAGGGGAAAAGACAAAGAGGAAGACCAAGGAATTCTTGGAGAAGACAGATAGAAGCAGAGATGAAGATGATGGGGAAGACATAGAATGATCTCTCTCTCTCTCTGCGATCAGGACTCAATCAGAGAATGATCTTAAAAGAATGGCAAAAAACAGAATGTCTTGGAAAATGTTTGTTGAAGACCTATGCTCCACTGGGAGCTAAAAAGGTAGAAGAAGAAGAGATTTACTAAAGAATTTGTATATCATTATCTTGAATATTGATTTCTCTATATTTAATATATTACATAATACTTTTGTTCCTCTTGTAATTTATAAAAATAGGTCTGTAATAGGACACCAAAGGAGAGCATAGGCATTTATATCACACTCTGCAGGCAGAACAGTCAAAGAGCATGGTGGTGCATACATTTTGACCACCAGTAGTATGATGATAGAAGTGATGGCAGTGATCAGGGCATTTTTCAGTGACCCACGCCTGTATTCTAAGTGATTTGATGGGCATGATAAGAAAAGTGAAGGTGGGCTCTGTATGCAGGCAGTGAGTTGAGTCATTGCAGAAGTCAATGATATGTAGAGTCACCTTTGTCTACATCCCTGGACACATAGGAGAATGGGGAAATGAAAGAGTGGACAGGTTGGTTAGCTGTGCTGTTGTCGAAGATTCTCAACCAATGGATCGAGTGAGCATCATCAATGCCCTCTGAAATGTGGGAAGGGCATAGGAGTTCGATAACCATGAATCAACATCACTCCTTCTGACGGAAGAGATGGATCTTAGGATGGCACAGCCAGAAACAAGGGACATAGTGTGTGCATAAGAAGACCTATCAACCAACACAGAACTGGAGTCATAACTCAGGGATTACCTTTAGTGATAATTAGGAAGGTATAGGATTGGTGGTAATGTTTGCTCATGGCCATCTGTCAAATTCCAAAACAAAAAAAAATGCTTTGAGACGGTAATTTTTACTACTGTATCATAATCTAGGGTTAAGGACTGTTATATTTTAGTGTTGTGTACAAATTTGTATATGGATTTAGATGATCACAAAAATTAGTAAGTACATTTCTTTTTCTATCATATTTGTTATTTGTTATAATTTGTTTTCTCTTCATTCCAGCTTATTTTGCATGCCACTTTCTTTATACTGATATCTTATACTATTTTTAGACACAAAAAGCTGTCACTCTTGAACATTTTGATATAGAATACATAACAAAACAATTAAAAATGAGTCCTTCAGATTATTGTTTCCTACTTTTCACTGGTGTCTAGTAAGGGTTAAAGTGAAAAAGTGAGTATTGATTAATATATTAATCACAAAACAAATGGATGCAGGATATATAAGAGGTGATTTGTGTAGAAACTGCCACACAGTCATAGCAAAAGCAACAATTATAAGATTAAATTAGGAAACAGTACATGCAATCCTTACTGTTCCATAACAGCTGTAAGCTCCTTCAGGTCAGTTATCTCAGTGTACACTTTATTCTCTGGGTTAAAAAAATCACCAAAGAAAAGACTGCGAACATCTGTGTCTACAACTTTCCCACTCTTTGACAGGTGACCAAGAACTTTGTCAACATTCTGTTTAAAGCTATCCTGACAATTGTTTCTCACAATCTTGAAGAACATGTTTCTGGTCAACAAGAGGCAAAGGAAGCACAGTTATTTATGTTTTCAATTTTATCTTAACTCTTTCCATATGGAAGCTTTTTATCGATGCAATGGAAGAGATTTCAGAGACAAAATTTCTCATTGTTTTAAGAATCAATCTACATATTTATATTTATCTAACATATAACATATTATATAATAATTTTTAGATAATTCAACAAGGTATTAGATTTCACCAATACTAAGATGATATTTGACGTGTAAAGAGAATATGCTTTGATGACAGTTCACACTAATCAAATTGAGAGTGGCGAACTATGCAGCGAAACGTACATGGACAAAATCGGCATGGTGCACAGTGCGGCAAAACGTACGGAAAGAGTTAAATACCTGATTTATTATACAGTAGAATCCACTTATAACGAGATCGGTTATAATGAGAATCATGATATAACATCAATTTTAACAAATCCCTTAACTATTCTTCTTCTTTAACCTATATTTGAAAAATTCTTTTATAACAGTATTACCAAGCCTGCAAATTGGTTATAACACATTCTAAGAAATTTGTTGAGCCGAAAAAAAGGGTGTGCACTTTTCTTGTCTGTGTTTAAATTGTGAGGCCATACAGGCTAGAAAATGAACATTCACATGGCAGTGGAAGAGAGAGGTATGGTTTAGGAAAACAAAGCACATAGCACAAGTTGTGCTGCAATTGGAGAGATGGCTAGTTTTTGATTGCATAGGTAAGTGGTAAAAGTAGTTAAAAGAAATGTTAGATATTATAGCAAAAGAAAAGGTAGCCATGATAGTTTAGTGCTTAGTGAACTGGACTACAAAAGATAAAAGGTAGGGTTCGATCCCAACTGACGGCTCTGGGTTCACCCAGCCTTTAATGGTTACCGGATTTTTTTCTGGGAAAGTAAAGCGGCACAGGCGTAATACCGACCACATTACCCCAAAAATCATGTGCCAAAGGTCTGTAAAATTTATGGTCACTAACACCATATTCCCTATACGCCACTTGGCATGACGGGGGCACTTTACTTTATAGCGAAAGAAAGCAAAAATAAAGGACTCAGCCTTAATAGCAAAAAGACAGGAGTAATGATAATATCAAAGAAAATGACATCACCTCAGTGCACAATAAAGACATGTGGAACAATATTAAAACAGGTAAATGAATTTAAATATTTGGGAACATTGTTAACCTCAGATGGTAGATGTACAACAGAGGTGAGATGCAGAAAGGCTCGGGCAAAAGCAGATTAAAAAAAAAAATGAGGAAGATATGTGCAATCCATTTTTGACAATAGAAACAAGGAAAAGAGTTTTTAAATGTTACGTAGAGCCAGTCTTAACGTATGGATGTGAATCATGGATAGTAAGAAAATAGAGTAGCTAAGAAAATAGAAGGAGGCCGTAGAAATGTGGTTTTACAGAAGAATGTTGAGAATATCATGGACAGCTAAGAAGAGTAATGAAAACATTCTGAAAGAGGCCAAAGCAAAAAGAGAGCTAATTAAAAATATTAGGAAGAAACAATCATCATTTGTTTTGGCCATGTAATGAGAAGAGAACAACTGTAATACATTGTAACAATGGGAAAAATCGAAGGGTGAAGAGATAGTGGGAAGCAAAGAGAAAAGATTTCAGACAGCTTAAGAGAATGGCTTGGCAGAAGGTCAACAATGGAAATAGTAAATAACTGCTGAGATTGAAAGTTGTGGAGAGACATGATCACCTATGCCAGCAGGCACAGTACTTGATGATTAGGTAAGTGGCCAATATGCTTTCATCATAAAGACTGAGTAATGGTGCATATCTACATGCTTCTCAAATCTATTCGCAAGTCATTAAATTTGTTAATGTAATGGCTTCCAATCCTGGCAAAAAATGCAAGAGCATATATCACTTGAAACGAAAGTGATGTTAATAGAGAAAGTGGATAAAAAGTTAAAATCAAATGCAGAAATATGCAAAGAGCATGATATTTCCTCTTGCACACTACATACAATCCTGAAGGGCAGAAAAAATATTATGGCGTAGTGTTATTATGTCATAGTGCTAATATATTATTTCATTATGTGCAGTGTTTTTAAATAATAACTAAGAATTACAATACCGACTTTCACAATAACAGACATTAACTAATATTTTCTTTTCCAGAATTTTAAAACCGTTAACTCCTGACAGACATAGGCCCATAAAAGAAATCTCTAAATCTTGAATCCCAAGTAAACTCTTGTTTCTCTGTCCATCCTCCACTGTAATGTTCTCTGCCTGATCTCCTTCTGCTCCTGATTTTTATCTGATCTTCTTCTTCTGAGATTGCTGCTCATTCAGACTAGGATTCTGGACTCTCTTTTGAAGGCTGCTGTTTGTTTCAGTGATTTGGGTGCCCCATAGAGTGATGAGTGTGACCACCTGTAGGATGTTTTTTGTTGTCATTGTACAGTGGCATTGGCTGGCAGTTCCTATTTTGAGTCTGATGAACATATGGTTTCTCATTTTCTTGTGGCCAGTGCGTAGGCAAAGTATGATGACTTGATCCCTCCTTGATAGTGTATCCATCGCTCTTGTTATGCTTTGGGTGTTGTTTTTTTCCATTTTTCATTGTACTGACCTTTAATGATGGATGTGGCTTCATCATAGCTTCATCAATGACCAAGTGGTTCTCTTGTGGTAATCTTCCTCTCTTCTTGGCTAGTTTGTTTGCGCATTCATTCCTTGTATATTACAATGAGATGGTATCTACTGGATGATCCCTCTCTGGAAGTTATTTAAGTTGCTCTAGAGTTGTTCTCAGGTCATCTAGCTTGCTGTTCCTGAGGATTTTAAGTGCTTTTAGTACTAACAGTGGATCAGTCAGTATCACAAATTTCTTGTGCACATTATTTTTGTGCTGAATAGCTAATTTTGCAGCATCTTTCAGGACTTCAGTTTCAGCTTTATAATTGTTTGAGGATTTCCCTGTGGCTATTGATTGGAAATCATTTCCAGGTTGTGCAGCTGCAGGAACACACTCCATTTCTGGTGGTATTTGTGGCAGAGCCATCCTTGTATGGCCATGAGTCCTGTGGGTTGTTGTTATCTATGTAATTTTCTGATATGTGCTTTTTCTCTGTTTGTTTGGGTGCCTTATTTCATGATTCCTATTATGTCTTCCTTAAGTTCTGGTATTTTATTTTCCCGTAGGGAGTCACATTGGACGGGCAGGGAGTCACATTGGACGGGCAGTGAGTTTTGGCTTTGTCTGGGACAGTACTGAATTGCTAGTTGTCTATACTTTAGAGTTTGTTGTGAAGTTTCTCCTCTTTACTTTTCTTTTTCTGAAGCTGGTTATTCTTTGGTGCATAGGGTGGTTAGGAAGCCTTTTGTATTTCTCCGCTTGTTGCATTACTGTTGTTTTTTGTCTTTCTTTCAAAGGTTGTAGACGAGGCAGTGTTTCCAATTTTTCTATAGTTGTGGATTTCATAGCACCAGTGATGATATGAGCAGCCTGGTTTTGTGTTGTTAACTTTGTTAAACTATGATTGGAAGCCGTAGCCCAGGCTGTGACTCCAAACTCAAGGACTGGTCTTACTCTTCCTGGGTATAGTCATTTCAAGATATTGCTGTCTGCTACCCAGTCAGTTCCTGCTAATTTCTTCATAATATCTATTCACTTTCTGGCCCTTTTGTTTGCTTTGTTTATCTGATTTAATAATGTCATTTTGCAATTCATGGTGACCCCAAGATATGTTGGGTTTTGGTCAATAGGGAGTGTGTAGCCGTTTATCTTCAAATTTGTTGAGAGTGTGCTTCTTTATAGGCTGAAAATTGTATATGTGGTTTTTTTTAAATTAATGGACAGCAGCCAGGTGTTTATTTATCTTTCAAGTTTTCCTAGGGTATCTTGCATTCTGGAGCTAGCCAATGGCATAGATTCTTCTCTTGCACCCCTATTGCTAGGTCGTCTGTGCATAGTGCAGAGTGTATTCTAGGTGGAATGTCCTCTACGATGTCAATTATGAAGATTAGAAAGAGCAATGAGGATAGTACACCTTGTTAAATGTTGGTTTTTTTGCTAGTCAGATCTAATCTGTCTTAGCTAATTACTGTTTCCTTTAAATAGTGTGGGAACTAATTTTGGCTCCTGCCATGTTTCTCTAATCGTGTGCAAATGTTTCACTTCAAAGGCAAGTCCAAAACCAAACATTCTAATAACTCAATATTCAAACATTTTGCCTTTAATTCTTCTTGTACAATATCTGAGATGTGTTGCATAAGTAGTACTCAAGTTTACTTTAAATAACATTTGGCTCCATTATTTGTTTTCAATTATGTCAGGTAATAGAACTAGGTCCGATGTAATCAATGAGGTCAGTGAGATAGTATTACAAAAGAAATTAAACAAAAATGATTTGGTCTAAACTATTTTAATAAATCATTGGATCTGCTCTTAATTTTATACTGAAATTGTGTTTAAATTGTAGCTTAGACATTTGGAATTTACAACAATGGACTTAAGAGCACAAAATATACCTGTCATAATCATCAATGAGGCGATCATAAAACACCCTGTAAACCTCATGAATCCAGAGTTTTATCAGCTTCTCCAGATCAGTCATCTCAGGTGGAGGCATAAGCAGCACACCACGAATTACACGAGAAAAGTCTCGCAGGTTGAATATGTAGTGGGACTTTGAAGGTGTTGGAAGAAAACTGGCAATAGCATCCTTGTACACTCCCATGGTGGCTGATACTAGCAACTTGTTGGGGTAGACATAAAGAAACATGCAAAAGAATATAAAAAAAGCACACTCCCAATAAATAAATTAAAAAATGACAAGAAAATCTTGGATACATTTTTCTGTGAGTAAGGGCTTCTGATAATATTAAAAGGACTCTAGTATACACAAACTTTGCACAAAATTTAACAAACAATAAACTACAATGTGAAAAAAGTTTTATGACATGTAGCTTTAAAAGTGATAAGAGACTGTTAAAACAAATTTTTGTATCAATGACTTAACTCTTTCTGTACATTTCGCTGTAGCCTGCATCACGCTCATTTTTACCAAGTCTGTATCAATACATTCTGCATCATCCTGTGCTATTCTCAATTTAATTCATGTAGACATATTCCTATTTTTACATTCAGTTATTTTATATAGTCTCTTGTAAGCAATCTTTACTGGAGTGTTCCTTCCACATGTTGTGTTTACAAAGAAATTGCATAAAAGAGTATGATTTTCTATTTGGATTAGCAGTGTTTATCATCAAACTATGGAAAGTAAACAAAACTTAAGAGAGGTGCACACAGAAATAAAGAGAATGACTAATAAAGACAAAAAAGCTGCAGCAAATGGATGTATTGCAAACAAAGAGGGAAGAATGCTAACAGACAACAAAGACATAATAGATGGCAAGAATATATAACAGAATTATTTTATGACGAAAGGGACAAAAAGCCAGGCATAAAATGTACATACAACTATAAAATCATGGAATCTGAAGTAGAAAAAGCTATAGAAACAATGAAAAAGGGAAAGGCAGCAGAACCTGACAATATACAGATAGAAGTGATACAGGCTCTAGAAGAGTTTGGCATCGAAGCGATCACAGACATATGCAATGACATATACCATACAGGATACATACCAAACGATCTAAAAACATCAACTTTCATTGCATTGCCTAAAAAGAATGGTGCAGTTGAATGCAGTGCTTTCAGAACAATAAGCCTAATGAGCCAGGTAACAAAAACTTTACTAAAAGTTATACAGGGAAGGATTCAGAAGAAAATCAGTACTGAATTAGATGAGCAACAATTTGGATTCAGGAAAAACAGTGGGACAAAAGAAGCCATATTTAGCATTAGAACATTGATTGAAAAGTACACAGAAGTAAACAAACCAATATATCCCTGCTTTATAGACTACACCAAAGCTTTCGATAGAATACACCATAATCAGCTTATAGACTGCCTAAAGGATACAAATCTAGACGACACAGACATACGACTAATATGTAATTTGTACTGGGAGCAAACAGCAATAATAAAATATAACAAGGAGAACTCGACACCCATGGACATAAAAAGAGGAGTAAGACAAGGATGCATTCTATCACCAAGCTTGTTCAATCTATCTATCTATCTATTGACCTTTCGAGCTGTAGCCGGCCCATAGGGCGTAGACCAAGATACACCTTCTCCTATATGAACTTTTGTTCTAGCAGTTTTCTTTTAAAGATATTTTATCAAATCTCGCCATCTGTCTCTGTTCTGTGCAAGCAGCTCTATCTCATTGAGGGAGCCAAATCCTGCTGCCCTTGCCTCTCTCATCAATGTTCTTCTCAGTGTCTCCCTGGGTCTTACTCTTTTTCTCTTACCTGTTGTTTCCCACATGAGGGCTTGCTTTGCTATTCGGTTATTATCTCTTCTCATCACATGTCCAACATATGACCATCGTCTTTTCTTTATTACTGAAGATATTAGTGGTTGATTGGCGATTTCTCTAATTTCCTCGTTTGTTTTGAATTCGTTTCACGCTATACCAAGTATTTTCCTTAGACATTTATTTTTGAATGCGTTCAACTTTGTTTCTATATCTCTTGTTGTTTTCCTGCTTTCACACGCATACGTAAGGGTTGATAGTACATTTGATTTGAATAGCCTAAGTTTTGTGTTTGTGCTGATTAGTTTTGATTTCCACAACTTTTCAAGGCTTCTGAAAGACATTGCTGCTTTAGCCATTCTGATTCTAATTCCTTTACTTGTATCCCCTTCTCGATCAATGTGACTTCCAAGATAGATAAAGTGATCGAGCTCTTCTACTGGTTTGTTTTCCATGTATATTTTGTCATCTGTTGGAGTTAAACTTTTCATGACTTTAGTCTTTTCATGATTGATCTCAAGCCCAATTTTGCTGGTTATTGATGATAGTTCATTTGTGTTTTCCTGCATCGTTTTTATCTGACTGCTGATGAGAACTATGTCATCAGCAAAGTCGAGGTCCTCCAAATGGTCTCCTTGTATCCATTCGATGCCTTTATTACCAGTGCAGCATTTCTTCATTATGAAGTCCATAACAATTCCAAATAACAAGGGCGATAAAATACATCCTTGTTTAACCCAGTTTTTATTGGGAAACATTTGCTCAGTCCTTCCTCTGTTCGAACTGCACATGTGTAACCATCATACATGTCTTTGATAATATTTATGATTTTTTATGGTAAGCCGTATTGCTTCAGAATTTTCCACAAAGAATCTCTATGAATACTATCAAATGCTTTTTTGAAGTTGATGAAGTTAAGTACAAAAGGTTTTTGCTTTTCAATGTGTTCCTCTAATATAAGTCGTAGAGTGAAAATGTGGTCAAGGCAGCTTCTCCCTTTTCTAAACCCAGCCTGTTCTTCATGCATTACTGCATCTACTGAATCCTTTATTCTATTTAGGATGATTTTGCAGAATAGCTTTGAGGCAACTGACAAAAGTGTCACGCCTCTCCAGTTTCAATCTATACACTGAGCAAATCTTTAAAAACATCTCAGAGATGCCAGGCCTAAACATTAATGGGAAGATAATCAATAACCTAAGATAAGCTGATGATACTGTTCTACTAGCAGAAAATCCTAAAATCCTACAACAATTGCTTAATGTGATAAACATAACAAGCAAAAAATATGGACTAGAAATGAATATCAAAAAGACTAAAACTATGATCATTAACAAAGAAAATTCTCAAAACCTACAATTAAATATCACAGTTGAGAGAATACATCTGGAGACAGTCCAGAGCTACAACTACCTGGGACATACTATAACCAATGATGAAAAATGTAAAATTGAAATAAACAAAAGAATAGGTATGGCAAAAAGTAATTTTAATGCCATGAAAAATATATTAACAACAAAACAAATATCAGCAGGGCTGAAAATAAGAATGGCAAAATGTTACATCTTCTCAATATTCCTGTATGGTGCAGAAACATGGACATTAGACAAGAAAACAGAACAGAAAATTGAAGCCTTTGAAATGTGGATTTATAGAAGAATAGGTAGAATTGGATGGAAAGAAAAGATAACAAATGATGAAGTTTTAAAACAACTGAAAATAAAAAGAGAACTACTAAATACAATTAAGACAAGACATGACATTTTTGGGGCATGTTGAAAGACACAACAACCTACTAAAAGTAATATTGGAAGGGAAAATACAAGGTAAAAGAGGCAGAGGCAGACCAAGACTAACATGGACGAGTAACATCAAAAGATGGACAAGTCAAATTTTGACAAATCTATGACAGCCTGCACCATCAAAGCAAGAAACAGAGTAGAATGGCGATCCATGGTAGCCAACCTTCATTGCGGAGAAGGCACTCAATGATGATGATGATCCTCAACAAAAATCAGCTGATCAAAAAGGCATTGATTAATATTGACTTTAATGCTAGAATTCAATTGATGATGGCTGAAATAGCCAGTAAATGAACTACTTTTTATTTTTAATGTTTCGAGTAGTGATAATATTTAAGCAACAACCGGAGCAGTTATTTGAACGATTTTGATCTGGATTTAGAAAAAAAATAGTCTCATACTGGATACTCTTGTAATCAATAAACCAATATGATTACAGTGAAGAGGAAATCAATATATTGTGATTGTTGATGACAAAAGATAAGTTATTTTTATACTAAATCAATAAAAAAACTTTCAAGTCTGCTTGAAGACCTATTGCTAATTGCTTTTTTTTTCATAAAAACAGTTCAAATTGGATTACTCTGACCTGATATTTATGATGACAATTATGGTCTCAATGTTTTCATTTTTTTTGGGTTTTGGTCATTTATCCCCCTATTTTACTTTCTACATATCTTGCAGCATCTTTTTATTGCTGAAATATAATTTCTTGTTCAATTATCTAAAAATTCATATACAGTATGCTATGTGTTAGTTAAAGGATGTAGATTGATATTTAAAACCATAAGGTCCATGAAAAATTTTGTCTTGGAAATCTCTTCCAATGCAATCATAAAAACCTTACGTACAGAAAGAGTTAAGTTCAGTTATTGTTATATGATGAAATAGCAATGTTATTGATTTTACTTGAAAAAAAATGTTATTGCTGAAAATGCAGATGCATGCTGTTGCCATGGTAACCAAAATAAACAAAACCACCATACTGAAATTTGAAAATTCACAGCAATACAATATATAGGTACATTTGTACATTATATCTAATTAGGTTTATTTTATAGAATTTTTAAATTAGTGTGATTTAAAATATGAGTGGTAGTATGGTAATAACTCATTGAATAGAAGAATCCTATGACTATAAAGTCTCAATATTTAACCATACAAGACTTGAAATGTGCCAGAACAGATTTTATAAGAATCAAAATGAGGATTTCTAGAAATCCAATATCCAGTTGGTTTACATACTAAAAATAACTGAGTAAAAAATGTGATGCTTAGAGATTCAAAACAGAGACAAAATTTGATTGAAAGTTTTAATTACAAATTGTAAAATAAAGTAAAAAGTAAAAGTGTGATAGGTTACGGCTTCACTGCACCAAATCGTGCCATGTGGTAGGTTATGACATTATGGCACCAAATCATGCACTGTATAGCAATTCAGGGTCATGCACCAATCATGTCCTGTGTGGTAATTTAGGCACCCAATTGTACCCTTATGTGACGGGTTGAATCGCATTTCGCCAATTCATACCCTCAGGTGTGAAGCTCATGGGACAACACCAACGCTTTGCTATCATCGGCGGCCGGTCTCTTAAATGTGTAGTTAGTACTTCTGCTTTGTACCCATTGGGCTGCTTCATTGATACTTCGTATACTTAGAGGTGACACAAATGGACGAACAACACAATAAACAATACAAATTCCGATTAAACTCTGCAGAGACCAGTTACCACTACATGGTACTCCACGGTATTTGTTGTCATTGCACGTCAATATATTACAATATCAATACATGATAACTCTAAGAATAGGGTTCTCTATATCAATGTCCCAATCACAAAACTATTTACCTTTCCTAACATAGCTATCTAACACTGTTTGAATATCATCTTTCCTTTGGTTGCTAAATAATTGTCTAGGATTCTCAGTTGCTAATTATCCAACTACATCTTGTCTTCTTAACTATCTAACTTCATCAAACTGCTTTAGTCTTGGTAGGAGAATATCTAACTACATCTCATATCTCTAACTGTTGTGTGCGTGACTGACTAAAACCTTTGCCGCTCTCTAGTTTCTTATTTCCAATTACTTTCAGAAGGTTCAGTCACTTTCCATTGGCTATCTCAAGACTCATGACCCTCTCTCGATCCCCTAATTCATGAGGGTCTTGCTAAACTTACGATCCTCTTATCTCAAGAATAACTTGTTAACTACCCTGCTTGTCTCTAGGACTTTGCACCTTCGTCGAAATGGCTTGTTCTAGGTTACTGCCTATTGTCCACTCGGGTCAAACAGTACACTCTCCTTCTTCCTTACATCATGTAATTTATGGCCTACTTACACCCTACTCTGTGTTACAAAAGCAGCTCCCACCACACTTTGCTAGACATATGAGGAATATGGTGTATAATCTATTCATTAACTCGTGGTCTAATTCGTCATTTTAAAATGTGGCTCATTAACCACCTTATGGACTGTTATGAAAATTTTGATTCGATGGGATGATTAACAAATAGCATTAATTACATATTTTTTGCACCTTCATGCAATGGTATTTAAAATATTTTGTTTATATATTTCATATAAAATAATCAGTAACTTGCATTATGTAGTTTTATAAGGTATAGACCATGCATGTCAAACATGCAGCCTGTGGGCTGCATGCGACCCTTTGCAAGCACACCTGCAGCCTGCACGAAGGATACATAAGCTGGCCTAAATTTCAGTTTTTAAACCAGTAATTTAATTTAAAATTTAATATTTTTATTTTTCAGATTCCACATCATCTTTAAAATTGCTAAGAGAAAAGCTAAGAGAAAAGGGAAACTGAACAAAGAAGGGCAAGTGTTTCAAGAAAAATGGGAAAATTACAGTATTTTTGCACAACGGTAAATGGAAAGATACATTGTTTAATTTGCAACAACAGCATTGCCATGCCAAAAGAGTACAACTTGAAAACATTATGACATGAACCATTGATCTTACGATAAATATGAAGACCCACTGCATGTCTCAAGGAATTGAAGGCTAACTTGAGACAGCAATAGGAAATGTTTTACAAAATTGAGAAAGAGAATCTTGCCTTCATTACTGCAAGCTATGAACTCAGCCAAATGATCGTCATAAGTGGAAAAGCTTACAGTGAAGGAGATTTCGTAAAGCAATGCATTGTAAAAACGGCTCAAATTAAGTTTCCAGAGAATGCACACTTATTAAAAGATATTTAATTAACCGGGAATACTGTTGCTGAACGGATTGATGAAATGTTAAGTGATTTAAAACAGTTGAAGGCCACATCATCAAGATTTAAGCATTTTTCAATTCCTATTGATTCCCATTGACATCACTGGAGTATAACAGCTTGTGGTTTTCATCATGGCTTGTGATAGTGGATTTAATATTTATGAAGAACAGATTCTCATGCATGACATTACAACTAGCCCGGATATCTTTGATAAAGTCAAGCAGGTTTTATGAATGTAGTTGAGATTTGAGTAAACTTGCATGTTTATATTAGTTTATTCACAAAAACAGGGAGTGAACTATATCAGAAGTCATGCTCTCAACCACCATCAATTCAGTCAATTGTTGGAAGATATGGATAATCAGTTTACCGATGTTCCATTCTACAAAGAAATTTGCTGGTTGTCATATCACAAAGTGTTGAAAAGATTTTATTTGTTGGGATAAGAAATAATTATGATTTTGGAGATGAAAGGTCAAAACACATATGAAATAAAAGATGAAAGTTTGCTCCAGGATATGGCTTTTGCTGTGGACATTATTGTACAATTAAATAATCTTAAATGGAAATTACAAGGTAAAAACTAACTCATCACTCGCTTGCATGATGACATCAAGTGCTTCACCATAAAACTAAGCTTATGGAAGTAACAGTTGTCAAATAAAAATCTAATTAATTTTCCTAAGTGCAGAGAGCTGAAAAACACTGCCAATACTGAGTCTGTACTTAGCTTTGCTAAGTATGACAGTCACCTGGAATTGTTGTCAAAAGAAATTCAGAAAAGATTTCATGATTTCTCATCTTTTGAACACCACTTTGCATTATTCTCAGCACCACTCTCTTTTGATGTTGCCAAAAGCAAAAGAGAGCCTGCATATGGAACTATTAGAAATGTTTGAATAAATGAAAACATTTGAACTCTCTTACCTATTTGCAATTATTCAGACTTCGTCATCTTTGCCAGGAGGATGAAGATTTCCTGCATAATGCCCACCTAATGCTTGACTTCTTCCGTCGACACCTCTATCTCGAATCAGCTCTCTTACCTGGTCTCCAATGAGTTCTCTGCATCTCACATCAAGTTGCACTCATCCCCTCCACCGGTCCCCCCTCTGACAGGGTAGTACTTGCACTCACTCATCACCCTCACCACTACCTCCGTGACAAGCTTGTCAGAGCTGCCTTCCTGCCTCCTTCCGGAACCATTGAGGCACTATCCATTGCAACCGTAATCTATGTAATACTTGCAACCATGTCTTCCATACAGATATGATTCTCTTCCCTAATGGTCCTTTTGAGATCAGATAAGGATTCACATGTACATTGCGTAACACACTCAATCACCATTGGTGATACCCGATTGTCATCAAGCTACTGTAAGCAAGATAAAGATAAAACATACACTGAAAATAGAAGCCTGGAATGTAAGAACACTCATGCAGAAGGGAAAACTGAAAAACATCAACAAGAAATGAAAAGGATGGGTTTACATTTATTGGGATTGTGTAAAATGAGATACACTGGATCAGGGTAGATATATTCTGATGAACATAAAATAATCTATTCTGGAGGCACTGAACACCAAAGAGGAGTAGGTATCATTTTGGATGCAGAAAGAGCAAGAACAGTGAAAGGCTTTTGGCCAGTATCTGACAGAGTCTTTTTGGTGAAATTTAATGGAAAGCCAATAGATATTAATCTCATGCAAGTTTATGCACCAAAAGCAGACAGTCTAGAGGAAACAGTTGATAAATTTTATGACGAGCTTAAAATGGTGCTTTTGTGAATGCAAAGCACATGAAAACACCATAGTTCTAGGGGATCTCAATGCTAAAGTAGGAAAGGAAAGAGTTAAGGAAGTAGTTGGTTATTATGGCTTAGGCGAGAAGACAAACTTATTGAATGGGCAAGAATACACAACATGATGGCAGGATACACTTGGTTTAAGCAACATACAAGATGTCTGTGGACATGAAAAAGCCCAGGAGACAACGCACGTAATAAAATTAATTACATAATGATAAACAACAGTTTTAGAAACAGCCTGGGTTGCGTGAAAACTAAACCAGGAGCAGACTGCAATAGTGATCATGTACAACTTATGGAAAAGCTTAGAGTAAAATTAAAAGCAGCAAAACGAGCCCCAGTTAATGTAAAGTTAAATGTAGATTTACTAAAATCAGACAAGAGTTTACAAGACAAATATAACATCACAATTCAGAACCGGTACAATGCAATAGAAAAAATATAGAGCATTGATGAACAGTGAGAAATCCTAAAAGATGCAACAAACATCAAAAGAGTTCATACCACCTGTGAGGACAAATTGAAGAAAGAAATGGATAACAAATGACATCTGACAGCTAATGGATACAAGAAGAGATGAACGAAGATAAGTATAAGAGATTAAATAAAGAAATTGTAATAAAATGCAATGAAGCAAAAGAATCATGGCTAAAACAGAGATGCAAAGAGATTGAAATGCAACAAAAAGGATGTGCCAAAAAGTCAGTTCAGAAATTAGTAATGAAAAGTGTGGTTTTGTTGGAGGTAAAGGAATGAGCAATGCTATATACATCATGAGATCTTTAGTAGAAAGAGCCATAGAGGTGAAAACAGATCTATATAAATGTTTCAAACATTACACTAAAGCATTTGACAAAGTAAAGCACCCAATAAATAATCAAAATTTTAGAAGGCATAAACATAGACAGCAAAGATCTAAGAATAATAAACAACATGTACTGGCAACAAACAGCAGCCATAAGAACTGGAAATCAATTGAGAATGTTTCAACAAATAAAACAGGGTGTGAGACAAGGTTGTGTGCTGTCATCAGATTGGTTTAATATGTATAGTGCGATTATTTTAAAATCCATAAAGAACATGCCTGGAATAACAATCGGAAGTCATAATATAAATAATCTAAGGTATCCTGAAGATACAGTATTGCTTAGAGTGAAAATGAGTTACAAGAAATGTTTATTATTACATTATAGTGAAGGAAAGCAAAAATAAAGGACTCAGCCTTAATAACAAAAAGACAGAAGTAATTGTAGCAAGAAAGAAGACGGAAGTAATGGTAGCAAGAAAGAAAAAGACATTACCACAAGGCACAATGAAGACAAGTGGAAGAATATTATATAATATATGATAGACATAATTGTAAAAGAAAGCAACAAAAAAGTTTTATCTCAGGTCTCAGTCGAAGAAAACAGAAGTAATGGTCATATTGAAGAAACAATCATCACCATACAAATAAACAGGCCAAATCTGAAATAAGTGCAACGCATCAAATACTTCGGCACAATAATAACATCACTTGGAAAATATGCACAACAGAAATAAAAAGCAGAATAGCTCAGGCCAAAATAGCATTTCAGAAAATGAAAAATATCTTATGCAACAAATCTATGTCAATAAAAATGAGAAAGAGAGTTTGTCGATGCTATATAGAACCAATTCTGACCTATGGAAGCGAATCATGGACAATAGACAAACAAATGAAAAGACGATTAGAGGTCACAGAGATGGGATTTCTCAGACGAATGTCGAAAGTTCCCTGGACAGCTAAAAAGACCAATGAACAAATTCTCAAAGAGGCCAACACAAAAAGGGAGCACCTAAAAAACATCAGAAAGAATAGCTTAAGCAAAAGCAGCTTTCCCAAAAAAATGAGGACCCTACTGTGCAATCCATTTTTGACAAAAGAAGCGAGAAAAAGAGTTCTTAAATGTTATGTAGAGCCAGTTTTAACATATGGATTGAATCATGGACAATAGGACAACAGACAAGAAAATCACTGGAGGCTGTAGAAATGCGGTTTTACAGAAGAATGTTGAGAACACAATGGACAGCTAAGAAGAATAATGAAAATGTTCTGAAAGAGGCCAAAGCAAAAAGAGAGCTAATTTCAAATATTAGGAAGAAACAATAATAATTTTTTTGGCCATGTAATGAGAAGGGAACAACTGGAATATATTGTAACAACTGGGAAAATTGAAGGAAGAAGAAATAGAGGGAAGCAAAGAGAAAATTATCAGACAGCTTAAGAGATTTTGCCTGGCAGAAAGTCAACAACAGAAATAATAAATAACTGTAGAGATCGAATGTTGTGGAGAGAAATGATCACCTATGCTAGCAGGCTTGGTACTTGATTATTATGATGACATCCAACTGATAGGAGTAAAGACGATTTTTATAAAACTGTATTTTGGCTGCTTCCAGAAGCAGTGAAAACATATTTTTCTGCAGCCAAGAAGTTATAGAGAACTACTGAAGGAACATGCATTTTAATGCATTTAATCAGAGAAATGGAAATTACGTGATTACTATAGCCACACGCACACGTGCATGCATGCACACACATCTCAGGTGAAAGGTCAGGAAAATAACTTCGCAATACAATTCCACACACATGAGCTCCAGCTTTTTCATTTTTAGATTGTAAATGCGGTTTTATATAACCTGAAACATTTGTCTAAGTTTGAACTGATTGAGTCTCGCCAAGAAGTAGAAACAACCCTAAGACAAAGATAACATGTATATATATATATGTCTTAGATTTTAGATGCAGGGATCTCTGCAATATTTGCCATTATGGCAAGTAAGGTTTCTGTTTTAGAGTTTGTGGTTCTGCCCTATGTGCCGTCTTTGGCTAGAAAGGACAACAGATATATATATATATATATATATATATATATATATATATATATATATATATATATATATACCCATACATATACCCATATGTCTGGTACCCATACATATATACATATGGTATGGTATGTGTTTCCTATGCTATAGAAACTGGGGTTAAATAAGGATATATTTTATCGCCCGTGTTATTTGGAGTTGTTATGGACCTCATAATGAAGAAATGCTGCACTGGTAATAAAGGCATCGAATGGATACAAGAAGACCATTTGGAGGACCTCGACTGTGCTGATGACATAGTTCTCATCAGCAGTCAGATAAAAAGATGCAGGAAAACACAAATGAACTATCATCAATAGCCAACAAAATTGGGCTTGAGATCAATCATGAAAAGACTTAGGTCATGAAAAGCTTAATTCCAACAGATGACAGAATATGCATGGAAAACAAACCAGTAGAAGAGATCCATCACTTTATCTATCTTGGAAATCACATTGATCGAGAAGGGGATACAAGTAAAGAAATTAGAATCAGAATAGCTAAAGCAGCAATGTTTTTCAGAGGTCTTGAAAAGTTGTGCAAATCGAAACTTATCTGCATAAACACAAAACTTAGACTATTCAAATCAAATGTACTATCAACGTATGTGTGTGAAAGCTGGAAAACAACAAGAGACATAGAAACAAAGTTGAACGCATTTGAAAATAAATGTCTTGGTATAGCGTGGAATGAATTCAAAACAAACGTGGAAATTAGAGAAATTACCAATCAATCACTAATATCTTCAGTAATCAAGAAAAAACGATGGTCATATGTTGGACATGTGATGAGGAGAGATAATAACCAAATAGCAAAGCAAGCCCTCATGTGGGAAACAACAGGTAAGAGGAAAAGAGAAAGACACTGAGAAGAACATTGATGAGAGAGGCAAGAGCAGCAGGGATCGGCTCCCTCAATGAGATAGAGCTACTTGTACAGAACAGAGACAAATGGCGAGATTTGATAAAAGATCTTTACAAGGATTGAAAACTGCTAGAATAAAAATGAGTATCTGGGTCAATGCCCTATGGGCCGGCTACGGCTCGAAAGTTCAATAGATAGATAGAGATATGTGTTTCCATGGGGCGAAGAAAGCATTTTATTGATTTTTTGGCGAAATCAAGTGACTATCTTTATAGTTTTCAAGATATTGGATTCACAAATGAATGCGGTAATTCTGCTTTTTTTTCAATATTTTAAAAATTATTAATTTATTAGAACAGAGTTAAAAGCAATGAATTTTTGAATTCAGCATCCATTAAAACAGAGCTGCTCAATACAAAGTAACAATAAATTGTAAATTTATTTGTACAAAGTTATTTGAAAGTGATCTGCCTATTAATTCATGTCAAGATAATAACAATTTTTAATGGAAGGTGAGCATCTTCGTTTAGATGAAAACAAGGTACCAGTCATAATAGTAAATAATATTAGTCAAATCGCTCATTTCTGTCAATAGCTCTGCATCTTTAAATGTTTAATAATTAATTCACTGAATAATATTTGTAAATTGAGCATTAATTTAAAGTTAAACATAACAATAGGCGAAATTTGAAAGATATCTGACAATCACATCATAATCTCGCGATGTTGTGTCCAGTTTCTGAGTTGGAACTTCTTGTAGAAATTAATTATTATTATAAAAGAAATATTTATTATGGGAGCCGCGATAGCTCAGTGGTTAGTGAACTGGACTACAAAGGACAAGGGGTAGGGTTCGATCCCAACCGATGGCTTCCGAGTTCACCCAGCCTTAAATGGGTACTGGATTTTTTTATGGGAAAGTAAAGCAGCACGGGCGTAATACTGACCACATTACCCCAAAAATCATGTGCTGAAGGTCTGTAAAATATAGGGTCACTAACACCATATTTCCCTATACGCCACTTGGCGTGACGGGGGTACTTTAAATTAAAAAAAAATATTTATTATAACTATTAATAGTACTTAATATTATTATTAATAATCATTATTATTATAAATTAACACTTAAAATTGACATATATGTTTTTTTCCCCTTGAGTATGTCTTTTTTCTTCTATATTTATTGTATTTTCTAGTTGTTGGAGGACTTGGTATTTGTTTGATATTGTGACTGCGAATTTATCTTTAATTCCTTGTTCTTTAAGAAACCCTACATTGAAATACTTTCTACCCTTATTCGTTGTATTATACCTTTTTAATTTAATTTTAAGTTTGGCTAACAGAAGATGATGATCAGAAGCTATATCTGCCCCTCTATATACTTTTACATCCTGTAAGGATGACTTAAACTTATTATTAATACATATGTGATCAATTTGATTTTCCGTTAAGAAGAAAAAAAAAAAAAAAAAAAAAAAAAAAAAAAGGCATGGATGACAGCAGAGACCCTGGATAAAATTAAAGAAAGAAAGAACAAGAAAGCAGACATAAATAAAAGCAAAACAAGAAGTAATAAAGCCAAGACACAGGAAGCTTACACAGAGGTGAACAAAGAAGTGAGAAGATGCATTAAAAGGGATAAGAGGAAATATATAGATGAACTAGCTAAAGAGGCAGAAGAAGCAGCAAATAAAGGGAATATGAAAGAACTGTACAACAGCACAAAGAAATTAGGTGGAAAATACAAACAGATCAACGCCTTTATCAAAGACAAGAAAGGAAATCTGCTTAGTAATATAAGGGAACAAATGGAGAGATGGAAAGAACACTTTGAAGAACTTTTGAACAGACCCGGCTCAAATAATCCTCCAGATATACTACCAGCAGAAGATGAGTTACACGTTAACTGCGGAAAACCAAGCAAAGAAGAAATAATGAAAGCCATCAAACTATTAAAAAATGGTAAAGCCACAGGACCAGATGAAATTCCTTCGGAAGCCATCAAAGCAGATATTATCACCTCTACCAAGATGTTACAGGATCTATTGGATAAAATTTGGGAGAGGGAAGAAATACCTAAAGACTGGAGAGAAGGTTATATGATCAAACTACCAAAGAAAGGAAGTTTACAGGAGTGCACAAATTATAGGGGAATTATGCTACTATCAGTGCCAGGAAAAATATTAGGCAGAATCATTCTGGAGAGACTAAAAGAGGCTATAGAGAAACACTTGAGAGATGAACAAGCAGGTTTTAGGAAGAACAGATCATGTGCTGATCAAATAACTACCCTACGTATAATAGTTGAACAAAGTTTAGAACTAAAATCCCCACTATATATTGGATTCATAGATTACGAAAAGGCATTTGATAGTTTAGACAGAAGAATGCTTTGGAAGTTGCTGAGTCATTACGGAATCCCCATAAAGTTTATTAACCTGATAAAAACAATGTATGAAGGAACAAAATGTAGTGTGGTGCATGAAGGACAGCTTACAGAAGCATTTGAAATAAGAACAGGAGTAAGGCAAGGATGCCTCCTGTCTCCATTTCTCTTTCTACTGGCCATAGATTGGATTATGAAAATAACTCAAAACAACAGAAATGGGATCCAGTGGTCACTGACCAAACAACTTGATGATTTAGACTTTGCTGATGACATAGCTCTCCTATCACACAGCCATCAACAGATGCAGGATAAAATGAGTATATTAGATGAGAGATCACAACAGCTAGGACTAAAGATTAATAGAGATAAGACCAATATTATGAGAATTAATGCAGTTGGCAATAACCATATAAAACTAGGAGAAATACCTCTACTAGACGTACAATCTTATATATATCTGGGCAGTAATATAGATAAAGAGGGAGGAACAGAAAATGATACCAAAATAAGGATATCAAAAGCAAGAGGAGCTTTCATTGCACTGGGAAACATATGGAAATCCAAAGAAATTAGGCTAAATACAAAAATAAAAATTTTCAACTCAAATGTTAAGTCGGTCCTATTATATGGCTGTGAAACATGGAGAATAACAAAATTGACAATCACGAAAGTACAGACTTTCATTAATGGATGCTTGCGCAGAATAAAGGGATGGAAATGGCAGGACAAAGTCACTAATGTGGAATTATGGAAATGTACCGGTCAAATACCAGTGGATAAAGAGATACAGCGAAGACGATGGCGATGGATAGGACACACACTACGGAAGCCAACTGAGAGTATTACACAACAGGCCCTTTTTTGGAATCCCCAGGGGAAAAGACAAAGAGGAAGACCAAGGAATTCTTGGAGAAGACAGATAGAAGCAGAGATGAAGATGATGGGGAAGACATGGAATGATCTTAAAAGAATGGCAAAAAACAGAACGACTTGGAAAGTGTTTGTTGAAGACCTATGCTCCACCAGGAGCTAAAAGGTAAAAGAGATGGCTTTTTTTGGGTCTGGTGTACAGGTTCAAGTAAAAAATATATGGAAGGTATGCTTCCAGAAATTGAACCCAGACCTTTCTGATCAGGAAGTGAGTGCACAAACCATACTGCCACTGAGGGTCATTGCATGTAGTGGTAATTATTAAATAACTTTTTCACTTTAACTTGTTTTCTGAAATCAAAAATTCAGAACGCAAGATATTAATTAACATGCTTTTATGACTGTGGAGTCTGTTTAGTGTTGTTTAAATTGACACCATATTTGTTATGTGACTTAATTTGAGCAATAGAAAGAATGAACTATGAATTTCTACTTTCTTTTATTGTTGTTGTAGTAGTCACACTTGTAAGAGAGATAATGTTTCAAGTATAGCAAACAGTTTGTCATCATTTTATGTGCAACAATAGATATTAGAGGGTTAAAAATCCTATTTTATCAAACAAAAGCACATAAACATATTTGTAATGGTGTAGTAAAAGCATTTTTTAAATAAAAAAGGCTATCAAAAATAAATATGGAAAATTAAAGTAGACTATTTTTAATCTGGGAGCCGCGATAGCTCAGTGGTTAGTGAGCTGGACTACAAAGGACAAGGGGTAGGGTTCGATCCCAACCGACGGCTTCCGGGTTCACCCAGCCTTAAATGGGTACTGTATTTTTTTCTGGGAAAGTAAAGCAGCACGGGCGTAATACCGACCACATTACCCCAAAAAAAAAAATCATGTGCTGAAGGTCTGTAAAATATAGGGTCACTAACACCATATTTCCCTATACGCCACTTGGCATGACGGGGGTACTTTACTTTACTTTTTTTTTTTTAATCTCAAATTTTTGACCCTTTGAACCAGCTGTTATTACCGTGTTCATTGCATTTCCTGGGAATCCCTAGTTCAATTCTTATGAAATCTGGACTGGTACATTTCAAGTATGTATTAGAGAAATGGAATGTTATGGCTCCGACACCACAAGTTCGATGTCTTTATTATTTTACTACTCACCCTACAAAATTCTGCTACATCCAAAATTGCTATTGGATTCCATGGCTCTGATTGTCTGGTTTTAAGCAAATTCTTCCAACTCATCAATAATTATCTCTGGCAATGCATGTCTTGCATTAGTCAAACTTCTATTTACATTAAAACTAGGCAAGGAAATCGAGAGTTACATATACAGTCTGATAGAAAATAACATAAGTGAATTTAGAATGAACCAAACAAACATTTAAAATAATGATCCCAGATATTGATCAGCAGGAATTGACACTGAATAACTGAGATAAAAATGGGGAAAATTATTTAAATTTATTATTAAACAAATTAATAAGAAATTGACAAAAATAAAATAGAAAGAATACATAGGAAGCAGTCATTAGAAGAGATGGGTGAAAAAAAATGGAGCTTGTCTTTGTTCTGCAAGCTCCTGAAATAGGCAGATAAAAGTAAAAATGCCACAACTCTGCTGCACAACATGCAAAATGTTCTTTTTAATTATAGACACATTTAATTCTTCTATGAATAATTGACAATCAATGTACTAAGGAGATATAATGACTTACTGACTGACAAAGACTTATCATACCTTTCCATTTCTCACAAAAGTGGGGTCAAAACCACTGCCAAAGTGCCAGTCAGTGATGGCAGTGAATACTTTGCTCATGATGTTGTCATCAAACTCATCAATTGATATGATGTTGAGGTGTCTAGTGAAGCGTGATGTGATGTCATTTCGACCTCCTCCTGGTGGACCCATTGCACTGACAAACAGCTAATGATGTGAACAGTATAATAGTATACAGTAAAAAATAGTTTACTTTAAAACATAACATCCATTATTAAAAAAAAATTAAAGTAATAAAGTACCCACTGTAACACATAAGGTAAAAATGCTTAGAGCATTACAGGATTAATAGCATTAAATATGAAGCGTGTCAAATGAAACCTGCCCGATCTGCATCAAGTAGTCATACATAGGAGACATGATGATGTCACATTTGACATAACAAGCACACACCAAAGTGCAATTGTGTATGTGTTCATTCTCCGTGTAGTATTCATTGGATTTGCTGCAGATCATTGGAAAAATTGCCGGTATGATACAGAATCCATCTAAGGTAGATCAGCGAGTGGTGATTCAGTTTCAAACAGCTGAAAGATGTCAACCAGTCGACACTCATCATCGTATGCAAGCAGTGTATGGTATCAAAAGGGTGTCTTGACAACCTGCACACAGCCATCAAGAATAAGAGACCCGACATGCTTTTGCATGGTATGATTTGGTAGCACGACAATGCTCATCCACACGTTGCGAATATTGTACAGGACGCACGAGCAAGAAAACAGAGGGAAGTTCTGCAACACTCAGTCTACAGCCCCAATCTGTCACCATATAACATTTATTTGTTAGGACCTTTACAAAAATTTCCTAAAGGGACAATGATTCAACTCTGATGCAGACTTCATGGCCTCAGTGATAAAATGGTTCAATGAGCAATAAAAGTTTATTTTTCTCAGATGGCATCCACCACATTCCCAAGCTGTGGAATGTGTCTAAATGCGTATGGTGACTTTTTCTAAAGAACCCTGGTAAGTACTTACTTCATAACAATTGCTTTATTTAATTCTGCCACACCTACCGATGTACTTTACATGTGTTTGAGATAAAGCCACTGGGACAGATTTCTTTTCAACATGCCTCATTTAAAGGAAATAACAAGCATTATAAGGGCATATTATATAGACATAAATAAGTGACAGTCAGAACAGTAAGTGAGAGAACATGAAGTTGAATCACCAGCTTGCAAACTGCCATTGTGCTATTATTATCATCATCATCATGTACCATACCGGTTGGCGTTGACGATCATGTCCTTCCACAATCTTCTATCTACAGTGCATCCTATCAGTTCAGTTCTTGACTGTTTTTCATGCCATGACACCAAGCTATCCAGTATTTTCTCTCTTTGTCGTCCGCAATCTCTCTTTCCTTTTATTTTGCCAGTTGTAACCAAGTATTCCAACTTTCCTCTTCTTATGATGTGCTCAAAAACATTTGATTGTTTCTTTCTGATGTTTTTTAGGAGCTGCCTTTTTGTGTTGGCCTCTTTGAGAACTTCCTCATTGGTCTTTTTAGCTGTCCAGGGAACTTTCAACATTCTTCTGAGAAATCCCATCTCTGTGGCATCGTCTTTTCATTTGCTTGTCTATTGTCCATGATTCGCTTCCATAGGTCAGAAATGGTTCTATATAGCATCGACGAACTCTCTTTCTCATTTCTATTGACATAGATTTGTTGCATAAGATATTTTTCATTTTCTGAAATGCTATTTTGGCCTGAGCTATTCTGCTTTTTATTTCTGTATTGCATCTTCCATCTGATGTTATCACTGTGCCCAAGTATTTCAAACGTTGCACTTGTTTCAGATTTGTCTTGTTTATTTTTATGCTGCATGATGGTGATGATTGTTTCTTTGATATAACCATTACTTCTGTTTTCTTACTATTCAGACTGAGACCTTTCTTGTTGCTTTCTTTTACTATTATATCTATCATTTCTTGTAGCTCATTCTCTGTGTCTCTGCTATTAAGACTGTGTCATACGCATATCGTAAATTATTTATGCTGTGACCGTTGACTTCAATTCCTTTTTTGTCTACTATTGATCTCATAATATGTTCGCTGTAAAGTGAAAACAAATCTGGCGACAGAACATAGCCTTGTCTGACTCCTTGTTTTATTAACTGAAATTGTCCTGTTTGGTTGTTAATTCGTATAGCTGCTGTTTGTTGCCAGTACATGTTTTTTATGATTCGCAGATTCTTGCCATCAATGTTTAATTTCTCCAGCATATTTATTATTTCCACGTGCTTTACTTTGTCAAATGCTTTCGTGCAGTCTATAAAGCCCATATATAGATCTTTCTTTACCTCTATAGATCTTTCTATCAATCTTCTTAAGATGTATATTGCATTATTGGTGCCCTTTCCTTCCACATATCCACATTGTTCCTGACTTATTTCTGGTTTTATTTTGTTTCTTACATGTCTCATGATGATTCTTAGTAATATTTTAGTCATATGGCTCATGAGACTAATAGTGCAATGGTCTTCACAATCAATGGCACCTGACTTCTTCGGTATGACTACAAAGATAGATTTTAGTAGATCTTCAGGTATGTGTCCAGTGTTATATATGTCATTGAGTAGTTTTGTTATGACTTGTACTCTCAGCTCTCCTAATGCATTTATCTCTTCGATTGTTATATTGTCAGGACCTGGAGCTTTGCCTCTTTTCATGTGTTGAATTGTGTCCTCCACTTCACTCTGCATTATTGGTGATCCTGTGTCTTCATTTGAATTGTTTAATTCTGGTCTTTCATCATCATAGAGTTGACTGATATATTCTGTCCATCTTTCCATTGTCTTCTCCAGCCTTATTATTATATTTCCTTCCTTTGACTTTATACATCCTGAAACTTTGACTTCTTTTCTTCCTGTTAATTCATTTAACTGATTGTGCATAAATTTTGAGTCTTTCTGTTGTTGTTTTTCCATTTCTTCACATTTCTGTTTTAACCATCCTTCCTTTGCTTCTCTGCATTTGTTTTGGATTTCTTTGTGCAATATTTTGTATGTCCGTTCTTCTTTCTTATGTTTTCTTTTTTCGTCCATTAGTTGTAATATTTCTTCTGTCATCCATTTCTTTTTGTTGATTCTTTTAGTCACTGGTATTACTTCCTTTGATGTTTGTTGAATCGATTATTTGAGCATTTCCCACTGATCCTGGATGTACTGTATTTTCTCAATGGCATTATATCTATTCTGTACTATCGAGTTGTACTTATCACTCATCTGCTTATCTACTCTTAGCATATCTAGTTCTAATTTTATATTTCTTGATGATTTCTGTGCCTTCCGCAATTTTATTCTTATCTTTCCAACTACTGGTACATGGTCACTATTGCAATCTGCTCCTGGCCTTGTTTTAACAGATGTTAGCCCATTCCTGAATCTTCTCTGTACCAGTATAAAATCAGTTTGATTGTGTACTTTTTTGTCTGGGCTTTGCCATGTCCATAGTCACCTAGGGTGTTATTTGAACAAGGTGTTACCTATAATTATTTCATGTGTCTTTGCCCAATCTATCAATCTATCCCCTCTATCATTCGTCTCTCCAAGGCCATGTCCCCCAGTCACATTTTGCACTTTAGCTGTTCTTACTTTTGCATTGAAATCCCCTGATACAATAGTTATTTCTTGGGATTTACACTGTTCCATGGTCACCTCTAGTTCTTCATAAAAAGTGTCAATGTCTTCTTCTTCGCTATTACTTGTTGGTGCATAAGCTTGAATTATGTTGATACCCATTGGTTTACCTCTCAATTTTACTAGCAAAATTATGTCTGATACTGGCCAAAATCCTTTTACTGTTTTGCTTCTTTCTCTATCTAACATGATGTCTACTCCTCTTTCGTGTGTGGTTCCCCCAGAGTAAATTACATTTCCACTGTCGCGTTGTAATAATCCTGCTCCTTTCCATCTCATTTCACATAGTCCCAAGATGTTCAATTTCATTCTCTTCATTTCTTGACTGATTTTTTCTAGTTTGCCAACCTGGAATGCTGATCTAATGTTCCAAGTTCCTATTGCTAGTGTTTCTTTATTTTTTATCTTGCATACAGTAGCATGATGACGATTGGGTGTCACCTGTAGCACATGACGCTCCCTACCAGACGAGGTGGCTGTGAAGTCCCCATTAACGTCATTAGCTGTAAATATGAAGTTGTGGTTTGTCATGATTATTCCAGGCAATATAAGAAGGTAGTTTGCCATTCCTTTCCTTCTTGGCAGTGACTGTACTAGTCGGAGATTGCAGCCATTGTCTCTATACATGAGATCCTCTGCCTGCCATCGCGGTGTGGGGACCATAACCGGCACTACAGATTACAGATACAGATTCAGTCTATGACTTTGATACCACTGAACATTTTATAATGAATATCTAAAAAAGAAAATAGATTTGTGTGAAAAAATACTCTTAATTAAAAAAAAAAAGAAGACATTTCATCTATCTTTTTTTTTTTTTAAAACTAAGCATAATTTAATATTTGTAAACCTAAACAAATAATGAAAACAATCATTTGAAACATACCACATCATTGAGAAAGATTTTTGATGTGTCTTTCCTGTCATACCAATGACCATGGTCAATCCATTGTCTCAGAAGCTCAATTGGAGGCTGTGCTCCATATTTCTCTTTTGCAGGCATATTGAGATCATCCACAAAAACAACAGACTTCTTGCCCATTGGTGGTCCAAACACACCTTTACGACGTCTGCAGAAAAAGAACATAAACATTGGAAAACATAATATTCAATATTCCTTTATATATTATAAATATTTTATATGATAAATATTATATGTGCTATAGAATTAGGAGCCGCGATAGCTCAGTGGTTAGTGAACTGGACTACTACGGACAAGGGGTAGGGTTCGATCCCAACCGACGGCTCCGGGTTCACCCAGCCTTAAATGGGTACCGGATTTTTTCTGGGAAAGTAAAAGCAGCACGGGCGTAATACCGACCACATTACCCCAAAAATCATGTGCTGAAGGTCTGTAAAATATAGGGTCACTAACACCATATTTCCCTATACGCCACTTGGCGTGACGGGGGGTACTTTACTTTACTATAGAATTTGTAGCAGTGATCTCTGCAATATGTGCCATTTTGGCATGCAAGGTTTCTGTTTTTGAGATTGTAGTTCTGCCCTATGTGCCGTCTTCGGCTCGAAAGGACAATAGATAGATAGATAGATATAGAGTTTGTGCATGTGGGCCAGGATTCCCATTAGAAGTTTGTGCATGTGGGCTAGGATTTCCTTCAGATTTCTAGGAGGATACTGGAGTACCTATGTATTCATTCGGTGTGTAGTAATGATGTTTACAGTGATGATTACAACAACCCATAGATATATGAAGCTATATTTCTTTAAATAATTTCAATAGTGTTGCATATTATCATTAAAAATAAAAATGCTTATTTATTGTGGATCACAAAAGGGCAAACATGATTTTCATTATGGTAAAAATGTTCTATTAAAAATTATATTCTGCAATAATGGCAAACAAATTATTTGGTTTTTTTTTTAACCCAAGGGAAAAGTTGAATCCTTAAGATGATCTATGTTAATATTTCTTTCAAGTGTACAAAGAGGTGATGAAGAAAATACAAATGAGATACAGGAATGCTGTTATAGCATCAGTTAAATGTTACATGGTGTGCACTATAATTTGCTAAAGTGAAGCATATACTCATATATGAGGTATACTTTTCTTTGTTCTCTGTATATTTTTCATTTTCTCTAATGACAGTTTGCCTTGTTCTTTGTACTATTAAATACGCATGATTAAGGCGTCAGTGGTGCTTATGAGTGGAGCATGATCTTGTATAAACATGTTCTCTAGGGTCTGTTTGTTATGATGTAAGGTCAGATTTTTCCATATACAACACCTCTCTTTGACCACTGTATAGACTTTATAGATGTTCAACAAGAGTAGACAGCAATACACATCTATGGATAGCAAGAGAAATCACAACTCCATGTAACATTTTTCTAGACTGGCTATAACCAAATATAACAATAGAAGATACCTCTACTAGATGTACAATCTCACATATATCTGGGCAGTAATATAGATAAAAAAGGAGGAACAGAGAATGTTATCAAAATAAGGATACAAAAAGCATGAGGAGCCTTTTTAGCACTAGGAAACATATGGAAATCCAAATAAATTAGCTTAAACACAAAAATAAAAATGTTCAACTCCAATGTTAAATCAGTCCTTTTAAATGATGAGACACGATGCAGATCCTGTGCAAAGGTCTGACAATTGAAAGAATTTTGGACACAAGAGTCTAGAATTTCTACACAATGGCCTTTGGCTCAAATGGATGCTTGGAATAATGAATGGATGAATTATATGGCAGTGAAACATGGAGAACAACAAAAATGACAACCATGAAGATACACACCTTCATTGATGGATGCTTTTGCAGAACAAACGGATGGAAATGGCAGGACAAAATCACTAACATAGAATTATGAAAAAGTACCAGTCAAATACCAGTGGACTAAGTTACAAACAAAATAGACGAGGGTGCTGGATAGGACACACACTGTAAAAGTAAAATGAGAGTATTACATGACAAAAACTTTTTAGGAATTCCACCCAGGGGAAGAGACAAAGTGGAAGACAAAAATATTTTTAGAGAAGACAGGTGGAAGCAGAGATGAAGATAATAAAGAAGACATGGAATGATCTTTAAAGAATGGCAAGAAACAAAATGACTTGGAAAGTGTTTGTTGAAGACCTATGCTCCACAGGGAGATGAAAGGTAGAAGAAGACATTATAGTCAAGGTATTCTACAGAGATCTGTAATAAAAAACACACCTTACTCATACTTCTCCAGTATGAATTCTACAACTGATATCCAGTTGCACCTGACTAACTCTATCAGAACCTCTATGTTCTTTAAAACTGTCCAGGGTGGATCCAAGCAACTGATTGTCTATATCTAATTTAACTTCATTCTTCTAAATTGATGGCTGATCTTTCTACTTTAACTAGCTAACCTTTGCTATTCAGGTGTCAGCAATTCTCTCAATATAATCATCCATCTCGCCAGTGCGTTCCTACCCTAACACAT
The DNA here is from genome assembly GCA_032433765.1 of Megaustenia siamemsis. Taxonomy (NCBI): domain Eukaryota; kingdom Metazoa; phylum Mollusca; class Gastropoda; order Stylommatophora; family Ariophantidae; genus Megaustenia; species Megaustenia siamemsis. Next base: position 40,114,912 of record JAVIAB010000117.1, on the reverse strand, counting down.
TTTCTCTGCTTGAGGTACAAGCAAGAACTCCTTAATCCACCCTGCTAGTTTGGCTTGTTGACCTTGTCATGTGACCATAGCCTGAAAATGAGATCCCCAAGATGTCCTTCAAACTGGTCGGTGTTCACAATAGTTGAAAACTTACCATCACCAGGTCATTTCCCTGTCCAAAGTTCAATTGTTAACACTACTAACTCCACTTTCTAGTACATTATTTAACCCTTTTGAACCCAAGATCTGGTGCATAAGCACTATCATTATTCTGCATGGACATATTTAGTTTTGATATTTAAATAAAAAAATATTGAAATACTATTTCCTTTAACAAATTATGACATATGTGGCATTGTATATGGCTAAGTTTACAGCTAAGATAAATTTATAGTGTGGCAAATTTCTGACAAGTTAGGGTGCAGATTTATTACTCTGCAGGGAAAGTGGGACAGTAATGTTGCAAAATAGCTAGTCTAAAACAGTGGACATTAAATTTAACTGTCTTGAGAAGTACAAGGTTAAATGTCAAAATTTAAAGTCATGTAAAGATAAACTGGTGTAAATGAAGTAGTTTGAAAAAAAAAAAAACAAACTGGTGTAACGGAAGGCATGTCAAGATAAAACAGTGTAATTGAAGTCATGCGAAGATAAAATAGAATGAAAAGAAAACTAACGATGAAGTCTTAAAGCAACTAAAAATGAAAAGAGAATTGCTAAACACAATTCAAACAAGACAAATAAGATTTTTGGGGCATGTTAAAAGACACAGCAGCCTACTAAATGTAATCTTCAAAGGGAAAATACATGGTAAAGGAGGCAGAGGCATACTAAGACTAACATGGATGAGTAACATCAAAAGATGGAGTAGTCAGCCTATGACAACCTGCACCACCAAAGCAAGAGACAGAATGGAATGCACTCCATGGTAGTCAACCTTTGATGTGGAGATGGCACTCAATGATGATGATGGAGATAAAATGATATAACAGAAGTCATATGAAAATAAAATTATGTACATCATGTCATGTGAAGATAAACTAGTATAAATGAAGTTTTGAGAAGATAAACTAGTGTACCTGAAGTTGAATGAAGATAGTCTTGTGTAACTGAAGTCATGTGAAGATAAACTATCTATCTCTATCTATTGTCCTTTCGAGCCAAAGACAGCACATAGGGCAGAAACACAATCTCAAAAACAGAAACACTGCATGCCAAAATGGCACATATCATACATATATGGCATAAATCACTGCTTAGATAAACTGCTATACCTAAAATCATGTAAATATAAACTTGTGTAACTGAAGTCATGTAAAGATAAATTGGTGCACCTGAAGTCATTGAGTTATTTGCGGGTCATCATCATTGCACTCCAAACATGTCCATAAGTGTTCAGATCCCTTCCTCAGCAAGTCCCGCAAAGTCCAGCGACTGATGACTCCCTCCAGTTCTGTGTTGATTAATGAATCTTCTTATATGCTCACTAAGTTCCTGGCTGTGCCCATTTTAACTCCCATCTCTTTCATCCGATCCGAGTGACGTGGACTCATGGTTGTTGAAGTCCTGTGCCCTTCCCACATCTCAGAGTAAATTGATGACGTCCACCCAATCCATTGGTTGACCATCTTCAATGATAGCGCTGCTAGCCAACCTGTCCGCTCTTTCATCTCCCCATACTTCCACATGACCAGGAAAAGTATGTTCACAAAGGTGAAAATACATATTTTTGACTTCTGCAATGACTCTACCCATTGCCTGCATACAGAACCCACCTCCACTTTTTTTATCATGCTCATTGAATCACTTAGTATGCAGGTGTGGGTGTAGTCTTGTGACTAACCTGCCCTAGTCACTGCCGTCACCTCCATCGTCATGCTACTCGTGGTCATAACGTATGCACAACTGTCTTAGTTTACTATTCTGCCTGTCGAGTGTACTGTAAATGCCCATGCACTTATTTAATGTCGTATTACGGATATGTGTGCATAGATGACTGCATATTCCCCATTGGTGTTATCCCAGATGAGGCCGTTGACCTCCGCAGTGACCACGACTGAGTTCTGTTCCCTAAATTTCCTGTCAAGTGTGACAATACACGAGAATGTGCCCCTGAATGATGTAGGCACAGGTATCCACTCCTTGATATTGGTAAGCCCACAAACCTGTTTGATAACATCTTTTTCTCAGTCCACCCATGATTTGCTTCTTTTTAGCCTGACACCTCTCTCTGTGTTGAGCTCATTGTGCAATGGATGCTCTCTATCTATACTAATCTTCTGGTATGCTTATGGTCTCCAGATCTTGATCCTGTCATCCATGGTTGGAAAGTCAAGAAGATACCTCATTGCAACACAGGGAGTGTCCCTCATACACCCAAAGATAATATGCATAGCTTCATTCAGTATTTTCTCCAGCCTGTCAATTTGCATTGTACTGACAGTAAGAATTGCCAGATCATACTCGATTGGTGCGAGAACTAGTCCCTGGAACAGAAGAGTAAGTAACTTGTGTTTGATGTTGGCAGCTGTCATGACCTTCAAGGCGGCTAATCCTTAGCGGGATTTTGTTATCACATGGTCAAAGTAGCCCCTAAATCATAGGCTGTGATCAAACTTAACTCTTAGGTATGTCATCAACCTCTCCCTGGTCACTTCATCAGTCCTCAATCATGCCACCGGTGTTTCTGTGTTAACAATATGATTGTTAAGGGAGAACCATGCAACTGATGCTTTATCAGGATTAACCAATGCATCTGATATTCCACACCAGGAAGAGATGTGCCTGAGTTTGTTTTGCATGGTGGAGGCATTTCCCTTCTGTCTCTTCCCTGTTGATATACCAGAATATCATCAGCAAAAGTCATAGTTATTTCCCTCCCATCTAGCTGTTGTTCTGTGATCGTTATTGTATAAAAGTTAAATAGAACTGGTGACAAAGGAGAGTCTTGTGGCAGCCCTGGACAAATGGATCTTGGCTTGGATGATCAACTTCCACATATGAGTATCACCTTCCTCTGAAACAGTGCTACAGCAATCGATCTAATAAGGAAGAGGTGCACCACCAGTTTGAGGAACATGTGCATGAGGTATTCAAATGGTACTCTGTTGTATTCATCTTCCAAGTCTAGCAGTACCACATTTCTTCTCTCATTTGTGGAAGCCTTCGAACACGTCACAGGCAAAGACTGCCACATTGAGCGATGTCTCTTTGTTATATCTATAACCTCCAAGTGTTGGTGGGAATGCACGTATCTGTTCAAGGTGACAGGTGAGTATATGGGCAACTTTTTTCTCCGTTAGCAGTGTTCTGCATCGTGATTATTCTGTAGGCAATGTTCTGAGAATCATCCTTGTTTGGCTTCAGTAGCAGTACTAGGTAGCTATGTAGCCACTCCTCCTTAATCTGGCCACTCTGAATGCTGGAATTAAACTCTATGGCCAGTTTATTCAAATCGTCATCAGTTAAAATCGCCTATGTTGTTGTACCGAACACCATGTGGACCAGGAGCAGTGTTGTGTGACCTTTTAAGTGTTGTGCGAATGGCATCGGTTGTGATTTTGAGATCTTCTCTCAGCACTACATCCTCACACAATTCTTAGAGTGACCCCGTATCCTCATTCGGACAGCCTCATTTGCATTTGTTTGGTCATTTTGCTCAATGTAGAGGACAAGCAAAGCATTCCCTTTTTCTCTCATCAGATTTATGCCATATCTGGCCTGTACTCTGGAAGTCTGGTATGCTTGTGTGTCATGTTGTGCCATTCATGTTCTGATGAAGGTGCTAGAATGTGGCTAGCGATTTTTCTGAGCACACCTTTTTGTGCTCAGAAAATCATCCCACGTGGCATCCTTAGCCTGCTTAGCACATAGAAAAATACATCATTTTATGGTCGACCTCTTCTTTCAGACGCTTCAAGAGCTCAGACTGTGTTCTTCCATTCTTTCTGTCATGTCTTGGCCGTTTGACTCTTGTTCCGCCAAGCTTCCTCGACTTCTACATTTCACCAGGGCGGCTGTGTCCATCTCTCCTGCCTCCTGTTAGGGGCGCCCTGTTTCCTGTGTCTATTTTTGCTAATGATGTCCTGGTCTGTGTTTTCATAGTGGAATGTGTTGAGCTTGCTTTTCTGTCTTTCTCAATTAGGATGACACATAGATAGTGATCACTTCCGTGGTATTCCAGTACACCCCACCTGCAAATCGGTGTGAAGGTGGAAGACACCAGTACCAGGCTGACGACACTATCAGAGTTCCCTGTTTATATGGCCATTCTTGTTGCCCTTTCATTATTCAAGCACACTAAATCAGCCGATGCCAGCGCATTCTCTAGGTCTTCTCCCTGCTTATTGGTTATGACATTACCCCACTGATTGCCTCTAGCATTAAAGTCTCCACAGAAAATGATGCTCTCTTCTTTGAACGCGAAGAGATTCTGTCATTATTGTGTCCACCTTCCCATTACAGGCATAAACATTAACAACCACAAAAGGAACTGGGGTCTGCACCATAACTCCATGTAATTGCAATTCTTCATTGTTCCACACAGATATATCAACCTCAGCTGAAACCATGTTGTTTCACATAAGGATGGCCTGTCCATGGTGTCGTCTATTGTAGAAACAGTGAAATCCAGGGGTACTAACTATCCTATCAACAAGAAGTGTTTCTTGCAAAATCATTATATCAGTGCTGCACAGTAGCTTATCAAGAATTGGTTGTCATTGATTTATGGAAGCATAGTTCCAGGATGTAACATGCACATACTTTAGACCTAGCCTCTCGTATTTCAACCGTTTCTTACATATTCTGGCACATTTGCCTTTTTTTGTTTTCCTTCTTAATGTTTTCGTTTTAAGCCATGCTTCATCTGAACACTTCTTGTCATTGTTGATTTTGTTGCTGAAAGTCGGTGACTGTGGATGGTCTAGACTCATGTGCACTCACTCTGTCGCATGGTCCTAAACCTGTTTCCACTTAAAGACTGTTATTCATCTCTTCAGCACATGGAAACACTGTGAACTTTTTACTATCTTCATTTAGAATCACACAGCAATGAAATCACACTTCCTTGCAGACGAACTGGTGAAAATATACCACCATCTTGGGTCGTACTGGAAGCGCAAATCTAAAGTCATATGACGATAAACCGATGTACCAGAAGTCATGTGAAGGTTAACTGGCCTACCTGAAATTGTGTGAAAATTCTGGTGTAACTGTAACTGATTAATGAAGGATCATATTGCACATTTTTCTCCATGTGGTTACATTGACTACAACTGAAATAAAGTACCGGTACTGTATTAATTCACTAAAAATGCATTTTATCAAAATCTCTGACCTGTCCAGCTTTGACATAATGATGTCCTGTGTCTGGTTGGCAGATGTTCGTGCAGAAAAGTTGATGCTGTTAGGGATGAATCTGAAATATGCACACACAAAATATGCTGTAGTCCACACAATGAACATGATAGCAGATCGACATAAGTTTCTATACATTTGTGACATCTATAAATATACTCCATCATGTTTTAGCTAACCACTTTGAATATGACAAAAGATGAAATGAAAATCTGAAACAATAAGTTATTATTCTTCCATCTTTCACTTTAGTTACTACAGAAGAAAAAAATGTCAGTGTTGGAAGACTTTGTATGTCATTTATGAGGTCACAAATGTTAGAGAAAGAAAATTTTACAAAGAATCATAATATATAGCTACATATATTTTTTAATGTTTTTTTTTAAAATAAATGTTAATGAACACTGTGAGCTTCATAATGGTAACAGGAAAAAACATATATTTTGTATATAATTTTATTTATTTGTATTAATTATATATTTTGAAAAAAAACATATAACTTTGTTATTCGATTATTATCTCTCCTCATCACATGTCCAACATATGACCATCATCTTTTCTTGATTACTGAAGACATTAGTGGTAAAAAATTATATCAGGAGATATCCATGTTGTTTTGTGTATATTTTTGTGTGGAAATAATGTCCCACCTATAACTAAATTTTCCATTAAACATAATTCTACTAATTTTTCTCCATTCTGACATGTTGTATCACACCCTTCTCTCCCCCTTACATGTTCCACTCCTGCATTGTCTTTTCCCACTTTGGCGCTGAAGTCTCTGATTACAATTAAAAGATCGTGTTTTGGTATTTTGTTGATAAGTTGTTGCAGCTGGTTATAAAAATCGTCCTTAACTTCATCATCAGCTTCGTTTGTAGGCGCATAGCAATGAATATTGAAAGTCTTCCATATTTTGTTTTGTAAACAGACAACTGACTTCATGAAAGAGTCTGGAATCCTACTCTGATTGAGTCTTGATCGCAGAGAGAGAGAGAGAGAGAGAGAGAGAGAGAGAGAGAGAGAGAGATTTTGTTTTGTAGCATGTTCGTATCAGACGGCTATTTACAGGTTCTCATTCTAATAAACTTATTGAAGCTATGTCTCATCATTATGTCTTCTCTTTTGTGGTGTTTACCATCATCTCTTCCTGAAAAAAACTGCTATTTTATTATCAACAGATTTCCTATCTGTTCCTAGCCAGTGCATTTCGCTTAATCCTAATATATCTAGGTCACATCTATCCATCTTGCTCGCGATGTGTGCTTGTTTCGTTGGCGCGGCCATTGTTCGTACATTCCAGAATACTATTTTTGTTATAGTTTTAGGGCCGAAAATACTATCACTATTATCTACTACTAATTTACACATTCTGTATCAGGTCAACGTTTCATTAACAACAAAAGTATTTTTACGTTGGTGGCTTGTTAAACCTATGATCAACTGTTTTATACCAAGCGGGAGAAAAATATTTATATGTTTTATATATACATATAACATGCAACATTTTTGAGCAGACTATTAATTCAAGAACTGTAAACAGAAATGCCATGCTTTTATCACTTTAATTTGATGTTATTTTATTTTCAAAGTTTACAGAAGCAAGAGAACAGACAGAAGTATTGAAAACTAATTTGATTTTTTTGCCAAAGGCTTTTCATCTAAAAATTATCAATAAAAACAAATAACATGATACTAATGATAAAATAGAAGAGTTGAAAAGATATGATCATAATATAGTTGGTATTCACTGTTAATTTTGTAGAAGAGAAACTAATATAATCTCCTTACATTATGATACCAGTGCAAAAATTACCACCTCAAAATATAAATTCTTAAAATTTGACAGTGAAAGGGGGCTATTTATTTTATAGATTTTGCCTCTTTTAAAGAAATTATTTTATTTCTCTTTTTTTTTCCCTTATGATGGGGGAAATCTTCACGGCCGTTGGTGAGACATCAGAGAAACCTTTGTAACACGGGAGAGACAGCGAACAACGCTTTGAGGGAGCTTAACATTTGGCTGGATTAATGGACTTATGGCAGCCGTGTGAATAGACAACATAACATTTCCAGTAGCCATGGAATCAGGCATTTGAATTTGAGGCCATAAATCTAATGTAACCCAGGAAATTATTACAGCATCCAATTCCCTTGTGCCTGCCTGGGGAAACACACTGCAGTGGAGCAAAAGTTTACAGAAAATCATATTTTCCAAACTTCAAATGTAGCAATTAAGTGGTAGAAATTTGTTTATGACTCTAGAGTGAAAATGTGACCCACAGATATGTATCATAATCTAGGGTTAAGCATTCTTTTCTCATAATAAACTGCCTAAAAAATCAATATTTTCAGAGAGCTACCATATTCTTTGCTTCTATTTAATTTACAATTACTTTAGCAACTTGTCACAAACAATTGTCATCTTGCAGGAAGATGATGTCCAAGCAAACCAAACAATGAGAAGCAGTCCCAATTAACTATATGTTGAAGATAGATGCATGGACTGTAATGTACAAATCAAAATACAATGTAAACAAAGAGTAATTCATCATCATCATCACTGAGTGCCGTCTCTGCATCGAAGGATGGCTACCATGGAGCGCCCATTCCACTCTGTCTCTTGCTTTGATTGTGCAGATTGTCATAGGTTGACTTGTCCATCTTTTGATGTTACTTGTCCATGTTAGTCTTGGTCTGCCTCTGCCTCTTTTACCTTGTATTTTCCCTTCCAATATTACTTTTATTAGGCTGTTGTGTCTTTTAACATGGCCCAAAAATTGCACTTGTCTTGTTCTTATTGTGTTTAGTAGTTCTCTTTTCACTTTTAGTTGTTTTAAAACTTCATCGCTAGTTTTCTTTTCTTTCCATCCAATTCTGCCTATTCTAACTACTATTTTCTTCCTATAAAGAGTAATTAGTGGAAGAAAAAGTTGCTTGTTTCAAAACAGTTTTTGGTACTGTAAATTAACACTGTCAGCTTATAAATTGATATCTGTTTCAAATAATAGATAGAGCTCTTCAGAACTGGCTGTAAAAAAATGAACCCAGTTTTGCAAGCAAAATAACTTACGATTCCTTTGGCAGAGCCAGCAGGTAGCTGTTAGTGATGACAGATTTTCCAGTTCCAGTTGGACCAATCACCAGTAAAGGAATTTCATGAGTCATATACAAGTTAAGGAAAAATTGCTGCCTTGCTGTTTCTGCTGTAGGAATTGTCAAATCACTCACCTAAAGAAGGAATCACATATAATAAAATGTCTTGCATTTTCAGTCATACAACTTACTATTATCACAATGCATAATATTACATTTATAGATATATAAATATTTATATTGACTGCTGCAAAAGAGAGCGTTATAAATCATGCAAAGTGGAAAGATTTTCTTGTTCTACTTTTATTTATAAAACCTGTTGGCTGTTGATTGTTTTGTTCATTCAAGGTCAGGACAAAAAAATAAATTAAACCGACACAACAATTCACAGATTAGATACTGACACAACAATTTAGAGTTTAGATATTAATACAGTACTAAAAAAACTTTCATCTCTGAGTTTTCAGCAACTTCTTTTTACTTTTCATGAAATTTTCTACATTAAACAGAAAATAGAATTCTTTTTTTTAATTTGCTGTCAATTGTCTCTTTCTTTTCAATTACAGTCAACAGTCTATGAGGCTGTGCACCTCATAATCATGAAATACCACTTATTTTATCCCCATGGGTTTGCCCAAAATAACTTATAAAATATATCATCCAAGGAATGATGGCATTTGGAGAAAATACATGAACACATAGTTAACTCTTTCCGTACAGTTTGCTGCACCATGTGTCACCTCAATTTCGGTCAAATACGATAAGCCACACTGTGTGTCATTCTTAATTTGTTTTGTGTACTCTAAATTTTGAGTTCAGTGAACATGTGGTTTCTCATTCTGTTATGGCCAGTGTGCAGGCGAAGTATGATGACTTGATCCCTCCTTGATAGTTGAAGGTATACCTCGTTATACTTTGGGTGTTTTTGTTTTAATTTTTTACGATACTGGCCTTTAATGATGGAATTGGCTTTATCATAGCTGACCAGATAGTTGTGGTAAACTCCCTCCCTTCATAGCTAGTTTGTTTGTGCATTTGTTTCTTTGTATATTACAGTGTAATGGAATCCATTGAATTACCACTCTCTGGAAGTTTTTGCACTATTGGCCTAGAGTTGTTCTCAGGTCATCTAGCTTGCTGTTCCTGTGGATTTTTAGTGCCGTTAGGACTGAAAGTGCATCGGTCAGTATTACTAATTTCTTGTGCACGTTATTTTTGTGTTGAATAGATAGTTTTGCAGAATCTTTGAGAGCCTCAGTTTCTGCTTTATAGTTGTTTGAGAATTTCCCAATAGCTATTGATTTGGTAATCTCTTTCAGGTTATTCAGCGTCAAGAACACACTCCTCTTCCACTTCTGGTGGTGTTTGTAGCAGAGCCACCCGTGTATATGTGAGACCAAGAGTCTTGTGGGTAGTTGTCATCAATGTGTTTTTCTGCCATGTGCTTTCTCTGTGTGTCTGTTTGGGTGCCTTTTTTCATGATTCCTATTATGTCTTCCTTTAGTTCTGGTATTTTATATTTCCCATGGAAGTCATACTGGATGGACATATGGGTTTTGGGATTGTTTGGGACAATACAGGATCACTAGTTGTCAGTTCTTTGAAGTTTGCCTTGAAGTTGCTTCTCTTTAGTCTTCCTTTCCCAAAGCTGGTTATTCTTTGTTGCAAAGAGTTATTAGGGAGCCTTTTGTATTTCTCCACTTGCTGCATTACTTTAAAGTAATCAGAATCTGAGTATTGACATATAAGATGCACACTGTTTTTCACATCTAATTTCAAAGAAAATTTGAGTCTTACACACAGGCAAATATGGTATCTACAATTTAAATGAAAAAAAAATTTTTTTTACAATCTGTGAAGTATTCACAAGTTTCACAAGTTAAACAGCCTGTGGTTGTCACAGTAGTCAGCAGCTTACAGCTGATCAAAACTTCATTTCACACACTTCCCCTTCCCCACCCTGTGTTGGTTTCCTTGGAAGAAGTCTGTGTCAAAATTGGCCAGCTAACAAGATGATGTCAGGTCAGGTAATTTTACTTGCTACTGTATGCAGTAAACAGTACAACCTGTGGCTGCCCTGCTGCCTTGCAGGTAAGCTCGGGAGAGTAAAAGGCTAAAGCCTGGGTACCCCGAAGTAAAACAATCCCACTGCCTTGTGGGTGAGACTTTTTAGTCAAAGGCTAGCGGAGCCAACCGTAAAGAAACCGACGGAAGGCAACAGAAAAGCACCGTCATAATTTCTTTGTACAATCATGAATCGCCACAACAATAGAAATAACGACAACGTTAAGGGGGATTCCAATGGAAAACCCTCGTTCGGTAGGGGATATCACGTGCTACAGGTGATACCCAATTGTCATCAATCTACTGTAAGCAAAATAAAGATAAAACAAACTCTAAAGATAGGTACTTGGAATGTGAGAACACTCCTGCAGAAGGGTAAACTAGAAAACATCATACAAGAAATGAAAAGAATGGGTTTACAATTACTGGGACTTTGCGAAATGAGATACACCGGATCAGGGGAGATGTATTCTGATAAACATAAAATAATCTATTCTGGAGGTACTGAACACAAAAGAGGAGTAGGTATTATCTTGGATGCAGAAAGAGCAAGAACAGTGAAAGGCTATTAGCCAATATCTGACAGAGTCCTTTTAGTGAAATTGAATGGAAAGCCAATAGACATAAATCTTATACAAGTTTATGCACCAACAGCAGACAGTCTAGAGGAAACGATTGATAAATTTTACAATGAGTTAAATGAGGCACTTCATAAATGCAAACCACATGAAAACACCATAGTTCTAGGGGATTAAAACGCAAAAGTAGGAAAGGAAAGAGTTGAGGAAGTAGTTGGTCATTATGGCTTAGGCGAGAGGAATGAATGAGGTGAGAAACTTATTGACTGGGCAAGAACACACAACATGATGATAGGAAACACCTGGTTTAAACAACATCCAAGATGTCTGTGGACATGGAAAAGCCCTGGGGACAACGCACGCAATCAAATTGACTATATAATGATAAGCAATATATTTAGAAACAGTCTGGTGTGTGTGAAAACTAGACCAGGGGCAGATTGCAATAGTGATTCTGTACCAGTTGTTGAAAAGCTTAGAGTAAAATTAAAAACAACAAAACAAGCCTCAGTTAACATCAAGTTAAATTTAGATTTACTAAAATCAGACAAGAAGCTGCAAGACAAATATAAAATCACAATTCAGAACCGGTACAATGCAATAGAGAAGATACAAAACATTGATGAACAGTGGGAAATGCTAAAAGAATCAATGCAACAAACATCAAAAGAGTTCATACCACCAGTGAGGACAAATTCAAGAAAGAAATGGATGACAGACGACATTTTGCAGCTAATGGATACAAGAAGAAGAAATAAAGAAAATAAAGATGAGTATAAGAGATTAAATAAAGAAATTGTAGTAAAATGCAATGAAGCAAAAGAAGCATGGCTAAAAGAGAGATGCAAAGAGATTGAAATGCAACAAAAAGGAGATGTTAAAGCTATATACAAACAAATTGAGGAATTAACAGGAAGAAAAACGCAATCAAAAAATGGATGTCTAAGATCAAAGGAAGGAGAACTGTTGATTGATCAAGAAAACATAAGGGAACGATGGACAGAATACATTAAAGATCTTTATAATGATGAATGAACGGAAGTAAATATTAAGGATAATAGAGAAGGACCAGAAATACTCAGAGAAGAAGTGGAAGATGTCTAGCGCAATATGAAAACAGGCAAAGCTCCTGGACCAAATAATATAACTAAAGAGGAGATTGAAGCCATAGGTGATTTTGGAATAGGAATAATAACAAAAATATTGAATGATATCTACCACAACAGATATTTACCAGACGACATGCTCAAATCAATATTCATAGTCCTACCAAAGAAATCGAGTGTGATTGAATGCGATGATCATCGCACAATAAGCATTATGAGTCATATGACTAAGATATTACTAAGAATCATCATGCGAAGAGTGCGAAACAAAATGAGTCCAGAAATCAGCGATGAACAGTGTGGTTTTGTTAGAGATAAAGGAACAAGCAATGCCATTTATATCATAAGATCTTTAGTAGAAAGAGCCATAGAGGTGAAAACAGATCTATACCTATGTTTCATAGATTACACCAAGGCATTTGACAAAGTAAAGCACCAAGAAATAATCAAAATTTTAGAAAGCATAAACGTAGACAGCAAAGATCTAAGAATAATAAAGAACATGTACTGGCAACAAACAGCGGCCATAAGAACTGGAAACCAATTGGGAATGTTTCAACAAATAAAACAGAGTGTTAGACAGGGTTGTGTGCTGTCACCAGATTTGTTTAATATTTATAATGAGATTATTTTAAAATCCATAAGGGACATGCCTGGAATAACAATTGGAGGTCATAATATAAATAATCTAAGGTATGCTGATGATACAGTCTTAATCGCTATGAGTGAAAATGAGTTACAAGAAATGTTGGACATTATAGTGAAAGAAAGCAAAAATAAAGGACTCAGCCTTAATAGCAAAAAGACAGAGGTAGTGGTAACAACAACAAAAAAATACATCACCTCAGTGCAAAATAAAGACAAGTGGAACAATATTAAAACAGGTAAATGAATTTAAATATTTGGGAACTTTGTTAACCTCAGACGGAAGATGTACAAAAGAGGTGAGATGCAGAATGGCTCAGGCAAAAGCAGCTTTACAAAAAATGAGGAAGATACTATGCAATCCATTTTTGACAATAGAAGGAAAAAGAGTTCTTAAATGTTACCTAGAGTCAGTCTTAACATATGGATGCGAATCATGGACAATAGGACAAAAGACAAGAAAATCACTGGAGTCTGTGGAAATGTGGTTTTACAAAGAATGTTGAGAGTACCATGGACAGCTAGGATGAGTAATGAAGATGTTCTGTAAGAGGTCAAAGCAAAAAGAAAGATAATCCTGTAAGATCACCTATGCCAGTAGGCCCGGTACTTGATGACGATGATGCTGAATAAGATGATGATAGTATTGTCTCTGTATGGAGTATGGTGATACAAAAGACCTAATATATTACTGCACTATGTCTAGGATTGACAAGATCCTTCTTCTCAAGCAGAACCTGGATATTAAGAAAGCCATTGCAGCCCACTACATCAACTCCCAGTATCTAAGAAGTCACATCAACCCACTACATCAACTCCTAGCATCTAAGAAAACCACCCAGCTCACCACACCAACTCCTAGGCTCTAAGAAGCCACTGTAACCTACCACATCAACTTGTAGGGTCTAAGAGAGATACTGCAGCCAACCATTTCAAATCCCAGGGTCTAAGAGCCAATGGTATGTAATGACCCCATAGCATTAAAACACTAAAACATGTCTATATCACATATCTGTTTCAAAGTCAAGATTTCTGTTTCAATAAAAGAGGACATTTTACGATGGCAGTTTGTTAAACTATCAATCAACCGTTCACAGCAAGATGAAGAAAAACAAATCCTTTATCTTGGATCAGAACCGGAAATGTTCAGATAATATGGAATACCATAAAAAAATTATTAACATCATCAAAGATCTGTATGACAGCTTCTCATGTGCAGTTCACAAAAACGCAGAATTGAGTGAACGGTTCCAGATTAATACTGGAGTGAAACAAGTATGTATTTTTTCTCCCCTGTTATTTGGAATTGCCATTGACTTCATTATGCAGAAATACTGTGAGTTATTAGCGGGTCATCATCATTGCACTCTGAACATGTCCATAGGTGCTCAGATCCCCTCCTCAGCAAGTCTCGAAGCGTCCAGCGACTGACGACTCCAGTTCTGTGTTGGTTGATTAGTCTTCTTACACGCCCATTAAGTTTCTCGTCTCTGGCTGTGCCCATCGTAACTCCCATCTCTTTCATCTGAAGGAGTGACATGGACTCATGGTTATCGAAGTCCTGTGTCCTTCCAACTTCCCGGAGGGCATTGATGATGTCTGCCCAATCCATTGGTTGACTGTCCTCAACAATAGCGCAGCTAGCCAACCTGTCTGCTTTTTCAATTCCTCGTACTCCAGCATGTCCTGGGACGTAGACAAAGGTGACCTTATTTATTTTTGACTGCTGCAATGACTCTACCCATTGCCGGCATACAGATCTCGCCTCCACTTTTCATATCATGCTCATCGAATCACTCCGTATACAGGCATGGGTGTAGTCTTGTGACTCCAGCCAGATGAATGCCTTGGTCACTGCCATCACCTCCATCGTCATGCTACTCGTGGTCATAACGTATGCACCACTGTCTTCCTTGACTATTCTGCCTGCCGAGCGTGCTGTAAATGAGCATGCACTTCTTTGGTGTTGCATTACAGATCCGTCTGTATAGATGACTGCATCTTTCTCATCGGTGTGATCCCAGATGATACCTGTTGACCACAGCATTGACTATGACTGAGTTCTGTTCTCTAAATTTCCTGTCGAGTGTGACAATACATGAGAATGTTCCTCAAAATGACATAGGCACCGGTATCCACTCCTCGCTAGCATTGATATTGATAAGCCCACAGACTTGTTTGATGACATCTTCTGCTCGGCCCACCTATGATTTACCTCTTTTTAGCCTGACACCCTTTCCTGTTTTGAGCTCATGATGTAATGGATACTCTTTATGTGCACTAATCTTCAGGTATGCTCGTGCCCTCCAGATCTTGATCCTGTCATCCATGGTTGGAAAGTTGAGAAGATACCTCATTGCTACACAGGGAGTGTCCCTCGTACACCCCAAGATAATGCGCATAGCTTCATTCTGTATTTTCTCCTGCTTGTCAATTTGCATCTTACTGACTGTAAGAGCTGCCAGGGCATACTTGATTGGTGTAAGGACTTGTCCCTGGAACAGAAGGGTAAGAAGCCTCTGCTCGATGATGGCAGCTGCCATGATCTTCAAGGCTGCTAATCCTTTGCGGAATTTTGTTATCACATGGTCGAAGTGGTCTCGAAAACACAGGCTGCGATCAAACTTACTCTGAGGTACGTCATCACCCTGTTCCTGGTCACCTCATCAGCTCCCATTCGTACCATCAGTGTTTCCGTGTTAGCGATATGATTGTTAAGTGAGAACCATGCAACTGATGCTTAATTAGGATTAACCAATGCACCTGATACTCCGCACCAGGAAGAGATGCGATTGAGTTCGTCTTGCATTGTGTAGGCGATTTGACTTCTGTCTCTGCCCTGTGGATACACTAGAATATCATCAAAAGTCATAGTTCTTCCCCTACCATCTAGCTGTTGTTCCATGATCGTTATTGTGTACACGTTAAAAAGAACTGGTGACAATGGTGAGCCTTCTGGCAGCCCTGGAAAAATTGATATTGGCTCGGATGACCAACTTCCACATTTGAGTATCACCTTCCTTTGAAACAGTGCTGCATCGATCCATCTAATGTAGATGATGACAAACCTTAATGATAATAAGGAAGGGGTGCACCGCCAGTTTGAGGAGCATATGCATGAGGTATTCAAATGGTACCCTGTTGTACGCATCCTCCAGATTAATAGAAAAAGTACGTCTCCACTTGTCTGTGGAAGCCTTCGAAGACGTCATAGGCAAAGACTGCCACATTGAGCCATGTCTCTTTGTTATATCTATAACCTCCGAGTGTGGGTGGGAACACACGTTTCTGTTCAAGATGACAGGTGAGGACACGGGCAACTATTTTCTTGAGTAGTTTGCCTGTGGTGTTCTGCATCGTGATGATTCTGTAGGCACTGATCTGAGAATTGTCCTTGTTTGGCTTCGGTAGCAGTAGTAAGTAGCTGTGAAGCTACACCTCCTTAATCTGGCCTCTGAATGCTGGCATTAAACTCTTTGGCCAGTTTTTGCAAGTCGTCGTCAGCTAAATTGCCTATGTCGCTGTACCAAACACCATCTGGACCAGGAACAGTGTTGAGTGACCTTTTAAGTGTTGTGCGAATGGTATAATTTTATTCAGATTTGCTGAAATCAGCCAGCATTTTATTCAGGTGGCTGAAATCGGATGCACTGGGCCACTGGCAAAGAAAACAGTGCACCATTTTAACAGGTATTCAATCAGAGTGGATCTAACAGACTCTAATTATGATGTTCTGTCTGTGGGGTCGATCAATTAACTTAAACAGACAGCTGTCTTCATGTGAGAGTCTGGAATCCTACTCTGTTTGAGTCTTGTTCGCAGAGAGAGTGAGAGAGAATGGTATCAGTTGTGATTGTGAGATCGTCTCCCAGGACTACATCCTCACACAATTCTGAGAGGGACCTCTGTATCCTCATTCTTACAGCCTCATTTCTTTGGTCAGTCTGCTTAATGTAGCAGGCAAGCAGGGCCTTCCCTTTGCTCTCATCAAATTTGTGCCATATCTGGCCTGTGTTCTGGAAATCTGGTATGCTTCTGTGTCATGTTGTGTCATTCATGCTCTGATGAAGGTGCCAGAATGTGGCTAGCAATTTTTCTGAGCACACTTTTTTACAGAAATAATCCCACTTGGCATCCTTAGCCTGCATAGCGCATAGTTTAAAGTGCATCATTTTTTGGTCTACCTCTTCTTTCAGGTGCTCTAAGAGCTCAGGTTGTGTTCTTCCATTCCTTCTGGCTTTCTGCCATGTCTTGACCGTTTGTCTCTTGTTCCGCCATGCTTCCTCGACTTCAGCGCTCCACCAGGGCGGCTGCGTCCATCTCTCCTGCGAGGGGTGCTCTGTTTCCTATGTCTGATTTTGCTAATGACGTCCTGGTCTTTGTTCTCATAGTGGAATGTGTGAAGTTTCCTGTTCCGACTTCTATTTCTGCCTTTCTCAATTAGGACACATAGATAGTGATCACTTCCGTGAAATCCCAATACATTCCACCTGCAACCCATTGCGAAGGCAGAAGAAACCAGTGCCAGGTCTATGACACTATCAGAGTCCCATGTTCGAGTGGCCGTTCTGGTTGTCCTTCCATCATTCAAGTACACTAAATCAACTGACGCCAATGTTCTCTATGTCTTCCCCCTGCTTGTTGGTTATGACATTACCCCACTGGTTTCCTCTAGCATTAAAGTCTCCACAAAAAATGACGTTCTCCTCCTCAAATGTGAAGAGATTCTGCCATTATTGTGTGTCGAACTTCCCATTACAAGTGCATACATTCACAACCACAAAAGGAACTGAGGTCTGCACCCTAATTGCATGTACCTGCAATTCTGCATTATCCCACGCAGCCATATCAACCTCAACTGCTACCATGTTGTTTCGCACAAGGATGGCCTGTCCAAGGTGTCTTCTATTGTAGAAAAAATAAAATCCAGGTGCACTAACCGTCCTATCACCAAGAAGTGTTTCTTGCAAAATCATTATATCAACGCTGCACAGTAGCATATCAAGAAATACGCTTCGTTGACAATGGTCTAGAAAAGATACGCCATCATCTTGGATGCGCCATGCGCACCCAATACTGTACAGGTGACAAAGGCATTGGATAGACACTTGGATCTTAATTGGAGGATATTGATTTTGTGGATGATATAGTTCTTATCAATGGCAATGTGAACATGATGCAAAGAAAAGACAAATGCTGTGCCATCAATTACTAGGAAAATTGGACTTGAGATCAACCTAGAAAAAACAAAAATATTGAAAGATCAAATTCGCCCACAAAAAAAATATACCTTGAAGGAAAAGCAGTGAAAGAAGTAGATCACTTTGTATATCTTGGAAGCTGCATAGATCAAGAGGGAAACTACAAAGAAAAAAATTATAATCAGAATAGCAAAGGCAGCAATGACTTTCAGAAACCTTGATAAATTATGGAAATCAAAATTACTAAGCACAAAAACAAAACTCAGGATTTTCAAATTAAATGTATTATCCACCCCTACTTATGCATGCGAAGGCTGGAAAAGAAACTAATATAAAACTAAAGAAGAAATATAAAATAAACTGGATGCATTTTAAAACAAATGTCTCAGGAAAATACTTTGTAAACTATGGAATGAGTTCAAGACTAGTGCAGAAATAAGAGAAATGACAAATCATCCAAAAATATCAACTATAATTAAGAGAAAGTTGTCATATGTTGGCCATATGATGAAAAGAGACAACAAAGGAATCTCAAAGCAGGCGCTCAAATGGAAACCAGAGGGTAACAGAAAGAGAGGCCAACCTAAAGAAACACTAAAAATAAAATTAAAAGCGAGAAGCAACAAGTATCAGCTTCCTTGCCGAGATTGAGCAACTTACCCAGAACAAAGCCATGTGGTGAGACACAATGCAGGTCCTGTGCTAAGTCTGACAGTTGAAAGACTGTTGAATACAAGAGTCTATAATTTCTGCCCTATGTGCCGTCTTTGGCTTGAAAGAACAATAGATAGCTATCACATATCATCAGAAATATGTTTTTCTTGATTTTCAAGGGGCATTTAGCATACATATGTGGATTAGGCATACCTTTGCACCTGGCGGAATAACACAAGTAGTCTTGTCAATTGTGTCCATCCAGTCAATCCAGGAACCGGTTCCCTTCTTGTGGAAAGCAAAATCAAAGACAGTGTGCCTCTCAGGGAATAAGTTGCCCTGTGAAATAGTAGAGACTCAACTGAAAGTTCATCCATTTTAAATTTGTCTCACTATTCTATTTTATTCTATTAATTGCACTTGTGGTTTCCCCATATCCACTTCACAGCCAATAACAGCATTTCTTGAAAACATATGCAGACTGACTGTTCTCTTTCTATCTGGCTCGTCTAATAATAGCTGGGAAAAGTGTACCCGTCATTCTGGCCCAGTTTCATTGTGTTTTTAATCGGTTTCAATCATGTGTTATTTCAAGAGATTGCATTTTTACTAATAAGAAAAAGGCTTCCTTATTAACATAACTAATGATTTACAGCCGAACAAGCCTCACAATTAATTCAATCATGGGTTACTGTTAAAAATGTAGAAGATGCATTTATTCACCACATGGATGGAAGTTCAAATTCAGATTTTCATTCAGTGATAATATTTATCATTGGAACATACATGGGTACCTGAGGTAAGGTGGCGTTGCCCATTCTATCTTCTAGCTCTAGAAATAGCAGGTCAATCATGTAATTTAAAAAATCTATTCTAACAAAAATATTATTATAAATACTTTTTATAAGAAGTTCATTAAATTCTACACATTTAAATAAAATAATAAAAAATACCTTGACATTATTATGATTTGAACTCTGCCTTATTTGTTTGTTGTTGTTGAAATTGACATAAGATCATAAAAAATTGCTTAAATTTTATTTTTAAGCATAAACATTTTAAACTTTACAATTTTGTGTTTACAGACACGCATAAACCTGTAAATATTATTTCAAGTGCAGTTTTTGTTTTTATACTTTTCAACTACATTTTCTAACATTCATCATCATCATCATGTGCCATACCGGTTGGCGTAGGCGATCATGTCCTTCCACAATCTTCTATCTACAGTGCATCGTATCAGTTCTGTTGTTGACTGTTTACCATGCCTTGATACCAAGCTCAAGTATTTTCTCTCTTTGTTGTCTGCGATCTCTCTTTCCTTTTATTTTTCCAGTTGTAACCAAGTATTCTAACTTTGTTCTCTTCTCATGTTTTGCCCGAAAAATGTTCATTGTTTCTTTCTGATTGTTTTTTAGGAGTTCTTTTTTTGTGTTGGCCTCTGAGAATTTACTCATTGGTCTTTTTAGCTGTCCAGGGAACTTTCAACATTCTTCTGAGAAATCCCATATCTGTGACCTCCAGTCGTCTTTTCATTCGTTTGTCTACTGTCCATGATTCGCTTCCATACGTCAGAATTAGTTCTATACAGCACCGATGAACTCTCTTTCTCACTTTTTTTGACATAGATTTGTTGCATAAGATATTCTTCATTTTCTGAAATGCTACAATTCTAACATTAGGAACTCTAAAAATAGTGTTTTCTTTGAACATTTTGACACACAGCTGTATGTTTACACTATGGGACATATGTGGAATTTGGATTTCCTCTCTCAGGTTAATTTATGACCTGAATTCAACTGCATGAGTTGGACGTTTTACAATGTCTATTGGTACGGATGCAATAAGTCCCTCAGTATGTTCAGCTACCTCATAGTGTTATTCACTGCGTTTCCTGAGTTACAAAGAGTTGTTTGATGTCAGTTAATGGTCAAGGAAGCGAGTCACAATAGCTCAGTGGTTAGTGAACTGGACTACAAAGGACAAGAGGTAGGGTTCGATCCCAACCGACGGCTTCCGGTTCACCCAGACTTTAATGAGTACCGGATTTTTTTCTGGGAAAGTGAAGCGGCATGGGCGTAATACTGACCACATTACCCCAAAAATCATGTGCCGAAGGTCTGTAAAATTTATGGTCACTAACACTATATTCCCTATATGCCACTTGGTGTGATGGGGGTACTTTACTTTTTTTTTTTTTTTTTTTTTTTTAATGGCCAAAGAAAATGTTTGAACACAGCAAAATGTCAAATGTTGCAGAATTTGTGTTTTGGTGCTGTAAATTTTCACTACAACATAATAATCTAGGGTTAATTCTGATCTATTCTCTGATTTTCACATTGGATATTCAATCTATTTTTGTGTTTATCTTCCTTCAAGCACCTCATTTCACAGGTTGTGATCTTCTGCACATGGACCTTATTCAATGGTCATGTTTGACATTGGTAATATAAAGTTAATGTGAAAATGCTATTTAGCATTTGTTTCTTAGCTGTTAATGAGATATTTTGATGTTCAATAATTTGATGTTCATTTGGTAGTTTATAATGTTAAAGATATTGACATGCTAGTTGATGTAGGAAAATTTAGCTTTTGTAAAACAATGACAAGCCCAATGATTCACTAAAAGACTTAGAATTTTTCAGGCAGGAAAACTACATATGTGAGCAATAAAGTAAAAATACTTAATTGAGCCATAAAGATGGATAACTTAAGATGGAAACTAGAAGTATTACTATTTGTTTACAAGTACTTTTCTGCTGACTGACTAGGACCCATACTAATTAATTATTAATTTAAAAGATAGTAGCAGCTATATTTGGTACCATAGAGCATAATATCTGACAATAGGTGATAAGAAACTAGGTCATATGGACAAACATATTTCTTAGAAGAGTCCCTTATTTTCACAGATGATTAGGCTCGAGTGAGCTCATCGGAATTGGACATCCACTATAAGAAATATCAATTCTTTTACTAATGTAGGACTATTAAGTCTCCAGATCAACACAGAAAAAAACAGAACTTGAGGATTTTACCATCATGGCTATTGATATAAAAATGAAATCAAGAATTCCTTCAAAAATGTATCCCCTTCACCTACTCAGGATGCAAATTGTCTTGGAATGGAAACAACAACTAAACTGATGACCCATATCAGATCAGCCTCAAGTGTTTTTAACAAACTTAAAAGTCATTATAAGGTCACATGTCCTTTTGCAGAATGTTGCATTCACCACAACCTGTCTGAAGAAATCTCTGTCTCAAGGCAGATCTCCCACTCCTTATGTCATTATGTTCAAGGTTTAAAGACTTCTGGCCATAAGGTGGATAGGCGGCAGGAACCATTGAGGCTTTGTCTGAAACGTGTTCCTTGATGCATTTTTCTCATATTCCAAGTCTGGCTTGCAGCCGGAGCTACTGAATTTAGTGCTCTGTGCACACTGTGATTTTCATCTGGACAATGTTTCAATATTCTGATTGCTTACGATGAATGATGATATCACATGATGAAGGACAACTCGGTTGTGTTCACTTTCGGTGCGGCCATGCCTTTTGTCTTTTTCCTTCTGCTGTGGTTGCTATGATGGGAAATGCAGTTGCCATTCTTTGTTTGGATCCTTCAATGAGATGAGATGTTAATTTGGATGATTCCACTGGCATGAGTGGTTGAGCAATTATGGATTTTAATTCATTTGCAGTGATACCAGGGCCTTCAACTAACTATAACTATGTTCAAGGTCTTCTAGATGCCTTAAAACAACCTTCTTGTTGGTCTGCCCCTGATGCATCACTCAGGAACCATGTCTTTCTTAATTGTTCTTTCAAGCCTGTTGCATCTTTTGACATGGCCATAGTATTGAGTAAGACTTTCAAAAGCCTTGAAAAGTTGTGGAAATCAAAACTCATCAGCACAAACACAAAACTTAGACTATTCAAATCAAATGTACTATCTACCCTTACGTATGCATGTAAAAGTTGGAAAACAACAAGAGACATAGAAACAAAGTTGAACACATTTGAAAATAAATGTCTAAGGAAAATACTTGGTATAGTGTGGACAAAATTCGAAACAAATGAAGAAATTAGAGAAATCGCCAATCAACCACTAATATCTTCAGTAATCAAGAAAAGATGATGGTCATATGTTGGACATGTGATTAGGAGAGATAATAACCAAATAACAAAGCAAGTCCTCATGTGGGAAACAACAGGTAAGAAGAAAAGAGGCCAACCCAGAGAGACACTGAGAAGAACATTGATGAGAGAGACAAGAGCAGCAGGAATCGGCTTCCTCAATGAGATATAGTTGCTTGCACAGAACAGAGACAAATGGCGAGATTTGACAAAAGATTTTTAGAAGGATCGATCTCTTCCACTGTTTTGTTTTCCATGTATAATCTGTCCATTTGACGTTAAACTTTTCATGACTTTAGTCTTTTCATAACTGATCTCAAGCCCAATTTTGCTGGCTATTGATGATAGTTCATTTGTGTTTTGTTGCATTGTTTTTATCTGACTACTGATGATGACTATGTCATCAGCAAAGTCAAGGTCCTCCAAGAAGAATTGAGTGTTAAAAAATGTGTGTTAGTGAGTGCTAAATTCAAAACTACTTTTTATATATTATCCAGTAAATTGATTATAAAATATTGAAAAATGCAGTGCTATTGATAGAATTGAGTGCTCTTGTCATGTTTTTATAAGTGGAAATTATGTATGTCATTAAAAACTCAAAACATTCAAAAAATTAAAGTTGTCGACTCATTGTGTATATAGTAAATAACCATGTGCTGTTTTTTGGAGAAACCCCTTTATTGAAAGCATTTCCATTTGGGTTAAGATCTAAGTTAATAATGAGTATATTATACTTTTGTAAAGTATATATTATAATTATTTTCACAGCAAAATAAATAAATATTGAGTAATAACTAAATAACTCAAATAAATAGTAATAAAGCAACAGCTCAGAAACTTAATAGTTCACATTTTCAAAATTATTAATAAAATTAACTAGATTTTACTCAAGATTTCCATAAACATACATTTTTACAATTCATTTAATTCTAATTTAATGTAATTGTGAGTTTGATAATTGCTAATAGACAGCAGTTAATTTCAAATAATATTAGAACGCTAAATTATTATAAAGAAAAAGAGGAAGACCCAGGGAGACACTGAGAAGAACATTGATGAGAGAGGCAAGAGCAGCAGGAATCGGCTCCCTCAATGAGATAGAACTGCTTGCACAGAACAGAGACAGATGGCGAGATTTGATAAAATATCTTTAAAAGAAAACTGCTAGAACAAAAATTCATATAGGAGAAGGTGTATCTTGGTCTACGCCCTATGGGCCGGTTACGGCTCGAAAGGTCAATAGAAATTATTATACCATAAAAAAAAAAAACCACAACAATATAATGAGTGATTAGAAAAACGTACGCATCTCAATACAGTTGTACAATGAAATATACGTAGGGAGGTCAAAAAGTAATGCACACCAATTTTTTTCTCGGAAACTATTCGGGCAGAATGTGTGAAATTTTCACAGATTGTAGCTGAACATCCCCTTGACACTACCTATTTGTCAACATAATCTCAGTCCAAGCGTATTGCCTTACGCCAACGCGAAACTAGGTCATGAATGCCTCGTTTGTACCAAGTTTTGTCCTACTCGCGTAGCCATTTTTTAACTGCACGGATCACACCCTCATTATTGTCAAAGTGTGTCCCACGCAGGAATTTTTTGAGTGGTCCAAACAGATGGAAATCTGAGGGAGCCAGATCAGGGCTGTAAGGAGGATGGGGCAGTACAGTCCAACCAAATTTGTTGATTGCTTCCCGTGTTACCAGACTTGTGTGAGGGCGTGCATTGTCATGTTGAAGCAACAAATCTGCAGATGGCTTATTAGGCCGAACTCTGTGGAACCGATTTTTGAGTTTTGTCAGTGTATTGATGTAAGCTGTCGAGTTGATTGTCTCACCTCTTGTCATTACATCAACAAGAATCACACCATCAATGTCCCAGAAGACAGTGATCATCACCTTTCCGGCTGATGGAGATGTTTTGAATTTTTTTCTTTTTGGTGACTGCGGATGATGCCATTCCATTGACTGCATTTTTGCTTCAGGCTCATAATAATGTGCCCACGTTTCGTCACCGGTAACAATTTTTGACAAAAATATTTCTCCTTCAACACCGAAACGCTCCAACAATTCAGAACAGAATGTTTTCCTTTGAACTCTGTGATCATTTGTTAGGCACCGAGGAACCCATCGAGCGCAAATCTTTGAATATCCGAGAGTTTTAAAAATTGCGATTGCACTTCCCTTGCTGACTGTAAGCTGCAATGCCAATTGCTGACTAGTGATACGCCTATCCTTACGAATAATGGCATCAGCCCGGTTTAATATGTCTGTACTGGTAGCCGAGGCAACACGTCCAGAATGCGGTAAATCATGCAGCTCCACTCGTACACTTTCTGCAGCTTTAATTCTCTGAGCCCAGCGACTAACTGTGCTCCTATCAACTGCAGAACATTTGTACACTGCACACAGTCGTTTATGAATGTTTGCCACAGTTTCTTTTTCCGCAACCAGAAATTCTATGACAATTCGCTGTTTGTAACGGACATTGTTGACAAGCTCCATTTTAACGGTTCATAGATTGCGTAATATTTATCAAAATGCTGTGCAATTTGGTACACATAATTGGAACATGTCATTTTCCAAGTGTGCAAAATTTCATATTCCTATCTTTATTATTAGCCGAGAAAAAAATTGGTGTGCATTACTTTTTGACCTCCCTTTAGTAGCTTGGTTGGGACTCAAAACAATAGTTCATTTGACATTCACCTTATTATTACAGTGACATACTACAAATGTGGCTGCCGCAACCTGCATGGTTTTTTTAATTGGGGGTGTGTGTGTGTGTGCGTGCGTGCATTTGTGTGTTAGTGCGTGTGTGTGTGTGTGTGGCATACTTTTTGGTCAGGCTTAATCTGTTAATGATAGACTAGCCGTGGTCGATATGAATCAGTCCAAAGACTACCATGCTGTCAAATCAAATTATTCTAAGATATTATTCATTTGCATGTGTTGAAAAAAGGTAGTATTTAAAGTGGTTTAAATGTAGTTTTATATGATTTCATTACTCAGATGACTTACTAGCTCAGACATAAGCAGAGCCACCCTTGCAATTTTCCAAAAATCTTATTTTCGTAAAACTTTTTTGCAGATTAAATTTGATCATGAAAAAAGTGTTGTTGATGGATTGCCACGAGTTTATGCGAGCATGTTGCCCTTTGACTCATAAGATGTGGCAGGTCGTAATGGCTTTCTTGACATTCCCAGCTCTTACTGGAGAGGTTGGATTTCGTCTGTCCCAGGCTATGCTGGGAAACTACTAGTCCAGCCCTGAGGTACTGCAATACTGGGTCCTCTATATCAGTAACAGCCACCACTACGGGGAACATGACGTTCCTAGCTTCTGTTAGCCAGTCTGATTTGATGCAGACTGTTTCCAGGGGAGACCATGAGGAGGTAGAACTGCTAGGTCTTGGTCGGTTGATGGTGTGCCGACCGCAGGTGCTTATGCTTCCCCAGAAGAAAAAAGTGTGGAATTTCACACAAATTTTCCTTTTTTTTCATACAATTTGTGTTTATAACGTACTTTGTTTAAAAATAAAAAATTCTGTACAATTTACACCTTTTCCATACCATATGGAAGGCATTCAACCTCACCTCCAACTTTCCTTTCTCAGTTCCCATTTTGATGCTTTCATACTTACTACTGCTGATTCATTAAAAAAATTGTGCTACAAAAGTTTCTAATGGGCTTCCTTACTAATTGAATGTTTCATACGTTACATACTTCTCACCTTTGCAATTTTAATGCTCTTTGGTTTTGGGTGACTATCATTCAAACCGCTTATCAGGTTGCGAAAAAATTCATCAAAAATTTTTTTGCTGTCTCCCATCACTGTGCCACCAATGGTCCACACAAGGCAGAATAAAAATATTGTCTGCAACCACATTGTTATCTGTCAATGACAATAATGAATCATGTCTCATCCAAATCATATTTACATTTACTAACAAAATAATCATCAAGGTATAAAAATAAGAATGTTGCATAAGAAAATTATATATATATATATATATATATATATATATATATATATATATATATATATATATATATACACACACACACACACACACAAAGAGAGACTAAAACTAAGATTATAAACAATGAAAACACTCAAAACCTACAAGTAGATATCAAAGTGGAAGGAATAGACCTGGAGACAGTTCAAAACTAGTTACCTTGGACATACTATAACCAGTGATGGAAAATACAAAACAAGAATAAACAAAAGAAAAGAATGACAAAAAGCAATTTTAACCCTAGATTATATCTATTAGTGGCTACAATTTTACGATATGTAGTAAAAAGATATGTTGACAAAAAGCAGAAAATATGAAGAAGCCAGCAGTTGTCATCGCAAAGCTGCTGAATGTCTGCTCCAGGCAATGAAAACAATCTCATCTACTACACTGTTAGAATCCATGGCATTGCAGCACAAAATTTATCTGTCACAGATTGAGAGACTACAAGCAAAGAATCAGCTGTTTGAACTTATGGACCATAATAGCAAAACAACAGCTACAATTAGTCGGGCAACACAGACTGATGGCATGCACACGGTCAACACAAGTGAGCAGGTGGCACTTGACGAAGATGCAATTTATCAGACCCTCCTTGAAAATGAGGATCTACTCAATCGTATTTGTCTTCCAAATTCTGAAAAATCTTATTTCAGTCAAGTGTCAATCATCAGCAACACTGTCAGAGGAGGTTTCAGAAACTGTCAATAATGACAACAGTCCTAACACGTCTAATGTAACAAAACCTGGCAGCAGCTCACTCGGTGATGGGCTCATATCATTGGAGGAACTGGTGAAGATAAATGAGCATTTGAGTCAGGCAGTTCGTAGCTTGCTACAGGAACTCGGGTCAACAAAAGCCGAAAAGAAACAGATGGAAGAGAAACTTGGGGATAGCCAAGAGATAATTAAACAGGGGTCTGAGGCCTTGAAGTTTTCTCATTTAGATCTTCCTCCTTTAGAGGCATCATATCCAGAATTAGCTAATTTTAATGTTCAGCAAGACGCCAGAGAAGTAAACTGACAGAAACTCATTAACACCAATTCATGATTAACACCAGTTCATGATTAACACCAGTTCATGAATAATGTAACACGCTTTTATGGCAAAGATAAATTGTTTGTGGTAATTTCCACAAAACTGTTGGTTGTTTGTGAACAATGAACATAGACAGATCACAACTAATAATAGACGGTGATAATTCGACGACTAACTGTGTGTTTATATGTTCGGTTGGTGTACTGTCAAGAACGGTGTCCTAACATCATCAAGCGCTATACATTTTTTGTTCTCAATATGACGATCATCATTTTCGGGAGGACGTGAACTTCCATGGTATATGGTGGATAGGTGGCAGGAACCATTGAAGGCTATGTCTGAAGGGTGTTCCTTGTTGCAGTTTCCTCATATTCCAAGTCCGGCTTGTTGCAGGAGCTACTGAGTTAAGTGCTCTGTGCACACTGTGAGCTGTGTGTTTCATCCGTTTTGATCATGTTTCGATGTCCCAATTGTTTACGATGAAGGATGATATCGTATGACAGGGAACAGTTGACTGTGTTCACTTTCTGCGCGGTTTTGCCTTATGTCTTTTGGCGTGTGCTGAGACTGCTACGATGGGGACTACAGTTACCTTTCTTTGTTTGGGAGATGAGTTAGTAATTCGGATGATTCCACTGGCACAGGCGGTTGAGCAATTATGGATTTTGATTCGTTTGCAGTGATACCGAGGCCTTCCATAACCAATAACCAATAACCAATGTAGTAAAAATTAATATAGTTTAAGTGAAACGTTAGAAGCTCTAAAAATAGTGCTTTATTTGAAATTTTTGACACACAGCTGTGTGTTTACACTAGGAGCGACACTGGGAACTCAAATTTCCTGTCTCAGTTTGATTTATGATCTGAATTTGACCACAAGAGTCAAATGTGTTTACAATGTCTATAGGTGTGAATGCCGTAAGTCCTTCGGTGTTTTCGGCTACCTCATAGCATTATTTGCTGTGTTTCCCAAGTTACAAAGGGATGGTTGCAGTCAGCCGAAGACAGAGAAAATTTCACTGGTAAAAAGAGAAAAACTTGATCAATTTCTTGAAAATTGGTGAATCTCGTTTGCATTCTATGAGGTACTATCTCATGAAATTAAAAAAACAAAAATTCAACAGCAATGGAAACAAATCCAAAACCTACTGGTCAATGGAAGTGGTAATTAGGAAGGTACAATGAAGGGGGAAGTGTTTGAACATGGCAAACTGTCAAATTATGATGAATTTGTGTTTTTATGCGGTAAGTTTTGATTACAGTTTTGTAATCTAGGGTTATGTTATGAAAAATATATTAACATCAAGGCAAATAACACCAGGGCTAAAACCAGGAATAGCAAAATGTTATATCTTCTCAACATTCCAGTTTGGTGCAGAAACATGGACATTAGACAAGAAAACAGAACAGAAAATTGAAGCCTTTGAAAAGTGGATTTATAGCAGAATAGAGGGAATAAGATGGAAAGAAAAGAAAAAATAATTATGAAGGTTTAAAACAAAAAATCAAATTAATCACCTATGTATTAAACAACAATTCAGATCCTCATTAATAGATGTAAGAGCATACAGAGGTGCTGATGTTAATAGTGACCACAACCTGTGCATTGGGAAAATAAGATTAAAATTTAGAAGACAAAAGAGGTCAATTAAACATAAAATTGATAGTCATAAATTGAAAGATGAAGCCATAAAGGAAAAGTTTAACATAGAGCTAAGTAATTGTTATACAGCACTCGGTGAAATAGACTTAGATATCAACGAAATGTGGGACTCACAGAGCAAAATAATAATGACAGCAGCAGAAACAAGTGCCGGACTGAAGAAAATGGAAAAACATGCTTGGATCTTAGACACCACATGGAAATACATCAAAGAAAGAAGAGAAGCGAAGAGAGCCATGACTAATGTAAAGACAGATCTTGGAAAGGTTCTGGCAAAAGTAATATACAAAGAATTAGACAACAAAGTGAAAAGTTCAGCAAGAAGAGATACAAGAGCTTATATAGACAATTTGGCAGAGAAAGCAGAGACAGCGGCAATTACAGGAGACAGCAGAACTCTCTATACTGTACAAAAGATGCTGACAAACACCTATACATCCAGTGGAACACCAATTCTAGACAAATCTGGATTAATGCTAACAACAAGCGCAGACATAAAAGCCCGTTGGGCGGAACACTTCAAAGAAATTCTTAACCGTCCACTACCCCACAGTTTAATAGTTTTTGAAGCTGAAATACCAGCAGCAGAATTAGATGTAAATTTAGATGACTTCACCTTGAGCGAAATAGAAACCACCTTAAAGCTTATGACCAATAACAAGGCTGCTGGTTAACAGCTGAGATCCTCAAGGCAATTGATAGCCATAATTTAATACATCTCCAAAAAATGTTCAACATCATTTGGAAAGCAGAGAAGACGCCTCATAAATGGAAAAAAGGAATCATTGTTAAGATCCCAAAAAAGGGCAATCTTAGAGATTGTAACAACTGGAGAGGCGTGACACTTTTGTCAGTTGCCTCAAAGTTATTCTGCAAAATCATCCTAAATAGAATAAAGGATTCAATAGATACAGTAATGCGTGAAGAACAGGCTGGGTTTAGAAAAGGAAGAAGCTGCCTTGACGACATTTTCACTCTACGACTTATATTGGAGGAACACATTGAAAAGCAAAAACCTTTTGTACTTAACTTCATCGACTTCAAAAAGCATTTGATAGTATTCATAGAGATTCTTTGTGGAAAATTATGAAGCAATATGGCTTACCATCAAAAATCATAAATTTTATCAAAGACATGTATGATGGCTACACATGTGCAGTTCGAACAGAGGAAGGACTGAGCAAATGTTTCCAAATAGCAACTGGGGTTAAACAAGGATGTATTTTATCGCCCTTGTTATTTGGAATTGTTATGGACTTCATAATGAAGAAATGCTGCACTGGTAATAAAGGCATGGAATGGATACAAGGAGACCATTTGGAGGACCTCGACTTTGCTGATGACATTGTTCTCATCAGCAGTCAGATAAAAACGATGCAGGAAAACACAAATGAACTATCATCAATAGCCAATAAAATTGGGCTTGAGATCAATCATGAAAAGACTGGGCTTGAGATCAATCATGAAAAGACTAAAGTCATGAAAAGTTTAATTCCAACAGATGACAAAATATACATGGAAAACAAACTAGTAGAAGAGGTCGATCACTTTATCTATCTTGGAAGTCACATTGATCGAGAAGGGGATACAAGTAAAGAAATTAGAATCAGAATAGCTAAAGCAGCAATGTCTTTCAGAAGATTTGAAAAGTTGTGGAAATCAAAACTCATCAGCACAAACACAAAATGTAGGCTATTCAAATCAAATGTACTATCAACCCTTACGTATGCATGTGAAAGTTGGAAAACAACAAGAGATATAGAAACAAAGTTGAACGCATTAGAAAATAAATGTCTAAGGAAAATACTTGGTATAGTGTGGAACGAATTCAAAACAAATGAAGAAATTAGAGAAATCACCAATCAACAACTGATATCTTCAGTAATAAAGAAAAGACAATGGTCGTATGTTGGACATGTGATGAGAAGAGATAATAACCGAATAGCAAAGCAAGCCCTCATATAGGAAACAACAGGTAAGAGAAAAAGAGAGGGAGACACTGAGAAGAACATTGATGAGAGAGGCAAGAGCAGCAGGATTCGGCTCCCTCAATGAGATAGAGCTGCTTGCGCAGAACAGAGACAAATATATCTTTAAAAGAAAACTGCTAGAACAAAAATTC
Source organism: Megaustenia siamemsis (assembly GCA_032433765.1). Classification (NCBI taxonomy): domain Eukaryota; kingdom Metazoa; phylum Mollusca; class Gastropoda; order Stylommatophora; family Ariophantidae; genus Megaustenia; species Megaustenia siamemsis. The sequence goes on along the minus strand of JAVIAB010000117.1, from coordinate 40,083,226 downwards.
AGATAGGAGAAGATGTATCTTTGTCTACGCCCTATGGGCTGGCTACGGCTTGAAAGGTCAATAGATAGAAAACAAAAAAAACTTAATAAAAAAAACTAAAATGCCTACGTCATTCAAGGGGACTCTCTCATGTATTGTCACACTCGACAGGAAAAGTAGGGAACAGAACCCAGTCGTGGTTAATGCTGAGGTCAACGGTCTCATCTGCGATAACACCGATGAGAAAGATGCAGTCATCTATACAGACGGATCTGTAAGACGACACGAAAAAAGTGCATGGGCATTTACAGCACGTTCGGCAGGCAGAATAGTCAAGGAAGACAGTGGTGCATACGCCATGACCACGAGTAGCATGACAATGGAGGTGATGGCAGTGACCAAGGCATTCAAATGGTTAGAGTCACAAGACTACATCCACGCATGTATACTGAGTGATTCGATGAGCATGATAAAAAAAGTGGAGGCGGGCTTTGTACGCATGCAATGGGTAGAGTCGTTGCAGAAATCCAAAATACGTAAGGTCACCTTTGTCTATGTCCCTGGACATGCGGGAGTACGGGGAAATGAGAGAGCGGACAGGTTGGCTAGCTGCGCTGTCGTTGAGGACGGGCAACCGATGGATCGGGCGGACGTCATCAATGCACTCCGAGATGTGGGAAGAGCACAGGACTTCGACAAACACAAATCAACGTCGCTTCTTCGGATGATGGAAATGGGAGTTAAGATGGGCACAGCCAGAAATGAGAAACTTGGTGGCCGTGTAAGAAGACTTATCAACCAACATAGAACTGGAGTCGTCAGTCGCTGGACACTGAGGGAATTGCTGAGGAGGGGATCTGAGCACCTATGGACATGTTCGGAGTGCAATGATGATGACCCGCAAATAACTCAATAACTCAATAACTAAAAACAATCCAAACAAGACAAA